>BQMI01000154.1:1308490-2616980 GCA_026005395.1 Asobara japonica | reverse complement strand
CCGTATATTCTTGAGGTGGAAGCTATAAGGTTCAAGAGCCTTCAGATTTTCCATAAAATCTACTTTCCGAATGATGCAGATGAAGCCTTTGAAGTGCACTCGTCTACTAAAGCTGGCCTCTTATGTGAGGAAATAGCTGAGAGAATGCAACTGAAGAACAGTGATGGGTTCAGTTTGTTTATCAAAATTACGGATAAGGTTTTTTCGGTGCCTTATGACTATTTTTTGTTCGATTTCGTTCATGAGCTGGTGGTGTGGATGAAGCAGTCTAGACCAGCCAAGTCCATTAACATGTACACTCAAGTTCAGTATCAGATATTCTTCATGAAGAAACTCTGGGTGAATTGTTATCCCGGACGAGATCCACATGCAGATGATATCTTCTATTTTCATCAGGAATTACCAAAGTATCTGCGTGGCTATCATAATTGCAGCAAGCAGGACGCTGTTAAATTGGGGGCATTGATCTATCGAAGCAAATTTGGCAATCTTAAGGAGGAATTGTCACGGGTGGCGGAAAAAATCAAGGATTATGCTCCGGCTGATCTAATTCATGTGTATAGACCCAATGATTGGAAGAAACATATTACTTCAATGTATAATCAACATGTGTCAGGTAAGAATAGTGAAGTTTAACACAGCAGAATCACATTTCAGCCTTCGTAGTTGCTTTTTTTCAACTTGCCGATTTTTCGGGAAACTTGCAAATGGCTAGTAGCAAGTGCGCGAAAATTTGAATAGCCTCTATATATATATATGACTGCCAATTATGTTTCTAGGAATGAGTCAGTATGATGCTAAACTCCAATTTCTTCAACACATCTATCAGTGGCCCACATTTGGCTCGGCATTTTTCGAAGTTAAACAATCAACGGAGACGAATTTTCCCGAATTTTTGATTATAGCAATCAACAAAAATGGTGTAAGTGCAATTCATCCCCAGACGAAGGATATTCTTGGAATGTGGAGCTTCACAGAACTCTTCAATTGGTCTTCGGGTAATACTTACTTTCATATGACAATCGGAAATTTCATGAAGGGCCAGAAAATTCTGTGTGAAACTGCTCAAGGATACAAGATCGATGATTTGATATCTTCATACATTAATTATTTTAAGTCAACTATGGAAGGTTCAAAATTAGAGAGATTGTAATTAGTATTAAGGGAAAATTTAGGAATTTTATTGATTTTTTCAATTACTATCATGATTATTGTTATGAATACTTGTACATGATTAGCATTATAAATATGGTGAAAAAATGGATTTGCAATAATTTTTAAGTGCACCTCCTTCTGCCGCCTTCTGGTCAAATATAATTTTGAAAATTATGGAAAACGATATAGTCGAATCATAGTCAGATAACTCAAACCTGAGAAGGGAAATAGTGTTGGGGAAATTGTCAATTTTCGATGTTTTTGGTAATTTCCAAGTTTTGTCTTACTTTTCACAAAATTGTGAAGGTTAAAAAATTGAAAATTTTGGAAATTACAGAAGTTTTGAAAGTTGGGGAAATTGAGATTTTTCTTTTATTTTTACAAAATCAAATTTGTAAACATTGTAGACGTCACTAAAATATTGAAATGACCAAAATGAAAAATAAAAATCAAAACAGGACACTTTAGAAATTTCAAACACTTCAAAAGTTTCAAGACAAATTTTTAAAAAACAATAGTTTTGAAAACTTCGAAACAATCACAGTCTTTAGGAATTTACAAATTCTGAAGACCCTCACTAATATTGGAGAATCAGAGAGTTTGGAAGCTTTTGAAATGTTCAAATATAGTAATTCAGGGAATTATAAATATTTCAAAAAGTTCAAAACCGTAAAAAATTGCCCCTTTGAAAATTTCCAAACGCTATAGTCATAGCAGGACAGAACAATTCGGGAGACAACGATGAGGCCATTGCAACCAATTTTTGTTTTTACCGCTCATATCATACGTACGATTGCTGATTGTCCTTGAGCATCAGTGCTCCATCAAGAATTCCTCCACTCCATATGCAGTTACCAGTCCTCATATGAAAAGCCCTGGTGGTAACAACCAAAGAGAAAAATTGTTTAATTTTTTTAATTTTTGTTCCCATTAGTCGTTACCTACCTCGCAGCATTATCAATTCATAAAGAATTCATCCTCTTCGTCCTCGCCCCATAATTGCAGTTATTCAGCCCCTTTCTGCCGCAAAACGGCCAAGGATAAACCTAAAACCATATCCAATTATTTATACTATTTACGATAGGATGCGGCATAATGGGCTCCAGACATGAGAATAGAAGAGGGTGTGACCCATTTTGCCCCTCTCTTACCACTAACACAAATGCCCATGAAGTACGACATTATTAAATTTTTGATCAGTTCATACTACAAAATAACGTAACTTTGGGGTCTATGTAATGAAATTAAGGAAAAAAAAACTAATCAAAAAAACAGCAAATCAATAAAAAAATGAATTTGTGGTCCTCTTTATATATAAATGAAATTTCTCAAAAGTAGAGAGCCTACTTACCTTCCAATCCCATTCTGCTTCAGTTCAAGGGAACCAAAGAAAACTCCTTAATACACAATCATTTGAGATAAAGACCAATCGATTGCTCTGCAATACATTATACTTTTTCTTCACTGCTAAAGTCCGGTTTTTCAATTGGTATACTATAAATGAGACGGTGAAGATTGCGTTTACAGTGCCACAAGCCATCATGAAAGACTCATGTAAATTTACCGAAGTCCGTCCCTTTATAAACCGCGTAATGACGTACTTAATGTCATCGACGATAAAGCAAACGGCAATGGAGGGTTGAAGAATAATGAGTTAAAATGAATCGAAAGACATATGATTGTACATAATGATGATAAGCCAATCAAGAAAATTTCCCCACTCCTACCTTGCCAATAAAATCATCATAACTTGAGTTTTCAGTAAATGCGCGCCGACATTATTCCAAGTGCAATAAGTAATGAAGAAGCGGCATATAGGTTCTAAGGCATAGTCTAGGAAGTTTGATCGCTCAGTCAATTACAAAGATTATTGCCACAAATTTTGTCGATGCTATTGAACAATATTCAACAAGAAGGTACCACTGATATTCACAAGTTCATTGGAGGAAAAAAAGTGCGTATGATAACCCCGACACCAACATGTCAGATTATTCTTAATATAGAATACACGCCCAGACCAATAAACTTATGGATGAGAGAAAAAATATGCTTGGTTGAAATTGTTATTCTTTGTGTGGACGATGATTTTTCTCTGTCTTCGTACGTTTTTTTTTTGCCCATGACTTGAGTTATCATGGAGTACAATTATCGAGGGATAATTTGCTGATAGCCAAGCGATTTTTCCACTTTCTCATTATCATAAATAAATATCTTTCTTGTTTTTTTTCTTCCACGCAAAACAATGTTTTTTTATTAAAATTTTATTTTTAGAGAAATTCCTTTAGAGGAATTTCGTGTTGTTACGAAATAGGGAATTGCATGAAACTTTATTCTGCAAGAGTGTACTACATAGTCTTCTCCGTGTCTCATTATCATGCAATTGTTATATCATCTGTTGAAAATCCCTTTTTCTGCCCACATGGTCGCGAAGTGCACTTTACGTGCATGTAGACAGAAAAATCGTTTTCAACCCTTGGGAGGACAATCAGACAACAATTTCCCACGTGGAGAAGACTTGTCTGCTTTTCCTCCCTAGGTGAAAAAATACTATATATTCATTATCAATTTTTACTACGAGAATAACATTAACGTTTTCTTGAGAGTAAGAACGACATGAAAAAATTGTTGGGAAAGAGAATTAACGTTGCCATATCAATTCTCCTTCTCCTGACAACCAAAAAAGGGTCAGTGAATTCATTATCCTTCATTAGATGGTCATCATAAACTTTTGACGCTAACCACGTGCTTGCTATGATGACTGTTGGCCATTACTTCGGCTATCGAACATGAAATGTATTGATATTCAAATGGAGCTCAATGAAGTAACGAAATAAGAGTAGAAAATACATGTCAGCCTCAAAAAATTTGTACTCTGATGAAGAATATCTTGACATCACTGTGTTATACAAAATTACCAATTTCCTTACTGTTCTTCGCTGTAAGGAAAAACGTGAATTAATCATCAATACATATTGTTGATCTTGGTCGTCATCTACAAAATCAAACTTTCTTCATTTTTGGAGTAGATCTTCTGAAAATCATGATTTATTAACTCATTTCCGAAATACAATACAACCAACGATTACACATCTTCATTTATCCAGAAATATTCCTCTGCTAATAGATCTATTCGAAATTTCTGAATTTGCAATACTTGCTTTGCCACTTCGCCTACGAGATATTACTGTAGAAATATGTACATGAGTTCTTATAGGATTAACTATGTATGTGTATATGCATCTTTGCTGTTTAGCATGTAAGAAATATCAAAAAAGAAAAATCGATTGAAAATTCGCTCACCAGGAACTCTTCAATCGCATGAAAAACGATGATTTTAGGAACTTGGCCCAATTTTCTAGTAGTCTTCCACATGCTCTCACGATAATAAATATCCAGTCGGAAATATTTTTAAAAAATGTTGAATGCAAAACTGTTCAAAATATCGATAACACGAATAGCGAAAAGATAACAAATTCTATGGAACATTTTCCCAGAGAGAAAAGATCCGAAAGAAAGAAAAATGCAGGCAAGTGCTCATTGAACAGAAATAAGATTGGTATCAGAAAAATATTTACACAATTACACTATACGAAATCCTTTTGAGGGACTTGACAATATCCTCGGAATAATTCTGTGCAACTGTACTTTTTACGTCTCTCCTTCTTATGGGTCCTAATGTCCTAACAATGTTTGAAGCATTACACTTTTAATTCCAGCTTGTTCAGTTTTTAAAATATTAATTTTCCCTAAGTCAGCATGAAAATCTCTGGTGTATGGTGATGAGCATTTCCGCCTAAGTCGACATGAGCATCATGTATAGGACATTTTTTCTTATTGGATATTTTAGACTGGATATTTTGTACTACCTCAAAGCTATCTCCTTAAAAGTGCCCAAACAATCCTCCCAAAAGTCTCTAAAGTTACATTAAGAATGACAATATGGCTGTGCATCAATTTTCATTTTTCATGAAATACTCCTTGAGTTGAAGAAGGGCTAAACTACGATGAGAAATTTCATTTTTAACAGACTTTGGGAGTTCGGCATACGTTTGCGTATATCCGTCAGGTTGAAATATGGGATCCCATCCAAAATCGCGAGCACCTTTAGGTGGCACGATGGTTCCTTTGGTTCTTCCTTGGAATAGAATGATTTCGTCCTCTGGATTGCCCGTGGAAAAAGCAAAAGTACATATTGCTTCCGCTGATTTGTCCTCCCAAGCCGCTAACATGTCGTGCAGTCCTTCAGGCCCGAGTTTATCCAAAAACCATTTGATATAGGGCCCGGGAAGCCCCTTCATCGCATTAAATCCTAAGCAAGTATCTTCGACAATTACTGGCCCATTGACAATTGCTTGTGCTGCTTTACATTTTGCAATACTAACGTCTTCGGCTTCTCCTTGATATTCAGGTAAATCAATCTTCTTGCTTGTAACAGTACGCGGAAAGTTTGAGCCCAAAATTGCAATGACTTCCTCCAGCTTCTTTGCGTTACCAGTGACGAACACCAGCGGCTTCAACATCTTGATAACTGTAAAATTGGAAAAAAAATCAGTCTCTGTAGTATTGCATTACTGTTAGGGAGGAAAAGTATTAGTTTTCAGCTAAAATTCAGAAACAGTGTGCAAATTTTGAAAAGTTCTTTTTAATCCTAGCACTTGGAAATTGCAACTGAAAAATGTTGGAACGAACTTGATGTGCTCTGTCGAAATATTCAATGTTTAAGATTTTAACGATTAGAATATTTTGACATGTTGACAAACTGAATTGGGGCTCTTAACTTCCTGATAGGAGGTTATGTAATGACCCTGGAATCGAAAATTGCCATTTTTTCATAGCACATACATTTTCTGAGATACTTGTGTGTGTGTGTGTGTGGGAGAGGATCCCTGGGTGGGCGTACGTATACGGTAAAAATTTTGGCAAACGATTTCTCCTAAACAAATCAAGCGATCACGACCATTAGTATGGGCCATCCCGATGTAAGTTCTAGGGGATTAGATGTCGAGCAACATTCAGGACGTGCACCAATTAATAGTCGCAATTTTTATCATTGATATCACTGCTGAGTTTGCTCATCACAACAGTTGCGTGCTTGTGGGTGGTCTATTGTACAAGAATAAAGGTAGTATATATGCTGTGTTCGAATACAAAATTGGGAAGTGTTGTTTGTGGCCCGGATGGGGTATACACATTTTCACACCGCTAGTTTCTTTCATTTTAGGGCCATATGACGAGGTGGACTTAAATTTTTCAAAATTGAATTTTTGGCCCCAAGTGGATGAATGCTATTCAATGGAAGCCCCAGGAAGAGATTTCCGTCGATTTTGGATTGAATTAATTTTTTTCCATTTTGACCAAAGTTAAAATTGGGACCTTATGGCGAGACAGCCTTAAATTTTTGGTCCTAAGTGGGTGGACACTATTCAATTGGAACCCTAGGGAAACGTCGATTTTGGAGCGAAAAACTAATTGTTCGACTTTTCCCAAAGTTAACATTGGGACCTTATGGCGAGGCAGACTTAAATTTTTTAACCCGTCAGCACTCGCGACTACTGTCCTACGTTCTTCAGCCGCGTGATGAGAGAACCTCTCACGCAGCGCGCGCACGTTGGTAAAACAGAGAGGTCCGAGTTATTCATGAGACGGAAAATCCAAATAACCAACACAGCTTAATTTCAATTTTATTTTTCAATTATTCGCTCTTTCATGACATAATAAATTATGGGTCAACACTTACTAATATTAGCCCTTTAGTTAAGACGTATTACTATCCTTTTAAATCCTGTATTACACTTTTTTCTCCAATGTATACACACCACAGCTGAATCCAATCTCACATGTGTTGCCCTCCTCTAGCATTCCCCCGCCACAGGCCAACTTGCCGAAATGCCGCGTATCGTCAAACACTGCACAAAGCCCGCCGAGTATTTCCGAACGCCGCACGAATCCCGCCGATCTAACCGAGTTTCTCAACTGAATATACTCAAACAATGCACGAGTATATTCCGTTGGATAGTTATTTTGTTTATTGGCGCTCCGATAATTAATAGCAATTTTGAACGATTGCCGTCGTTCTCTAACGATCTCCCGCCACTATTGGCGTCATATGACGTCACCTATCTACCATAGCGGCTGATGATATTGTCATCAGCCAACAACAGAAGCGTCCATATAGAGAGACAACTCTCCCTATAGGGATAACGACCGTAAGACAATATAGTCGGTGCCATAAAAATTGAAGAAGATTTATAGCAAGCGGTGCGAAGCGGTGAGAAGCTGAGTGAGCAATGAAATCGAGTGTTAACTAAAAGTGAAGTCGTTACATTATCATCTGCGCAACTCAGATTGTGATTCGCATAAGCCCGCAGGGGGAAGGTTAGGCTGGTTTCAATATATATATATATATGCATATATGCATTGGATATCAACAATCAGTTTATGAAATTTCCGAGTTTTGGTGTTTTATTTTTATGTAGAGAGCTATTCTGATATTTATTTATATTTATACTGCGGAAGTGAATAAAGTTAGTGATAAAAGTTAATGAAATAGAGTAAAATATGGAAGTAAATAATTCAAGTGATGATGACCAAAAATCAGGAAAACAAGTGGATGCAGTTACTAGGTAGGTTATGTACTAATTTAAGCGTCACTAATTTCTGACTGTTAAAAAAAAGTGTAAAATAAAAAAGTTTATAATTAAAATGTACTGTGTAAGTTTCACTTCTGTCGATAAAAAAGTTCGGAAATAAAATAGAATAAAAGCATTTAATAACGATGATAATATCTAGAAAATCTATAATGTTAATGTTAATAGTGAAAGGAATAAATGAAAATAAATATGAATTGAAGTATATACTTTCATGGATTTCAGTTCATTCACCCTCCCAACCCCCTTTGTATATGTTCCAAGATAATTATTCTGAAGGAAACCCGAGTAAACTCAAGTCGCGCGTGGGAGCTGACCCATGTTTCCTTTAGATAATTTATTGAAGCAATCCAAAAATTACCATTTTTTAGATTTTCTTAGAGAATCGCGCGAATTCGCTTTTCATGCAGCTTGAAACGGGAGTTACGTCCTAAGGCCAAAAATAAAATCCACTTGCCCTCAAAAAAATCCGCGTTTGTTACGGAAACAGTCACAGCGTATGGTCTATTGCGATGCGACACTTGCGAAGTAAAACTTGAAAGTAGCGGGCAGCAGTGGCATAAGGATAGTGACATTCAGTAACAATAAACGAACCGACGTCTCATCAATGTAGAAATGCAGAAACGGATTTGATAAACAGCGACTTAGCCGTTTCTCACTTAGGTATTTAACGTAAACTCTGATTCTCCAATGTGTCTCCCTAGCGCAGTATTTTAGCGAAAATCAGGCTGTTTGTCGAAAATGGAAATCTCTGCAAAACATACCTCATAACATTTTTGCGTAAAATCACCTGTGACTGAGAAACTCACCATCATTCTCGAATTTACGAAGTCATCGCATCTATAAAGTACAATACTGTTAGGAATGAATGTAACTCCGAGATTTGTACCAAAATTTATATTTTGCCGTCGCTAGAAAATACAAAAGGCGAGAGAGGTATTGTCTTCTTTATGTCCACACTCCACCAGAGGAGTACCCTTTCGATGCCTCTTACCCAGTTCAGTGCCTGATCTCGGCATGGTCAGCTAGTTTTCAATGCACTCGGGGCATAAGGACCGGCCATCCAGTTATTATAGAGATCAGTGAGTTCAGTCCGCAACTGTGGTAGGGGTGGGGGTAGCCTAGAAAACTCCATACACATACAGTCAACTCCGTCACCAGTGCACGTCCCACAAGTTGATGGATCCCTATAGTCACTGTCGTGATGACTCCATCATTCACTATCTCCTCAAGCGCCGCCTCCCCACCACTGTACAACTGGTCCCGCGTGAATTTGAATGCTACCTCACTGCTCTTACTAGCATCCGGGAGTGGGAGAATTAGGGGAGGGTCACTTGTGGGACAGGGCGGTGGAGCGTCGGGTCCCGCGCAGTGGACTAGTGGGAGAGCCGACTGTATCAGAAAGTGACTAGTTTTTCTTATCATCAAGACTACCCCTACATCTCATTTATGTTAGCTTGAAATCCTTTTGCCAATGATAAACTTCAAAGCGTGACCCCACTTAATAAAATGACAACAAAAAGATACAATGCATTTTTTAAAAACCTTTCTATAGAACTATGACATGTGTAGTGATGTTATCGCGTGCACTTCACTTGTTGGTATGTGACATTGTACATGCAATCTTATTGAAAAAAATAACATAAAAACCGTTGTAGTTACGTTTGCAATGAATTTTGTTCTTCTAACGTTTCGATTGATGGGACTGGCTCCAATCACGATATCTCAATACAAAAGGCGCAAATATTGGAAGTCAAAAGCTAAAAGACCCCGAATAAAGTTCTCCTGGTCTTGGATTGGCGTAGTCCACAATATTGGAGTGCTTTTAGGATTAGTTGCAGCATGTTATATGAAACTGCCTCAACTGCTGCAGGAAGGTGTTAACGATCAATCAAAATTATCAATAATGTACCGAAATACGATGATTGTGTCTGCTAATGCAGTACTCATGATGCTGTTGCTACTATATTGTTTTGGTCAGCGAAAAGCAATTCTCATTGGCAATCGATTGATGCAACTTCGTTATATATTGAATCAATCGCGGAGAATGGATGAATCGAAAAAGGAGAGGAATTACATCATTTTCGTACTATCGTTCCATATTGTGGTCGCCGGGATATGCATTGGCATCTATTTAAGTACACTTCAAGGAGCGATGGGCTTCATGACAATGGTTGTCCTTCATACCACAATATTCAGTTTCTACATACTGCAATATGGTTTCGTACTATTTGTCATTGAGAGACAATTTTCAAGTTTGAATGAAGCTCTTTTGTCGCTAGAGACCCAAGGTATCGAAATTAACCAGAGAAATCGATTAGCAGTTGTGAGTATTAGTATGTTTAGGCATGTTTATGACAGGCTATCTGAACTCTGCTTGGATATTTCCAATTTCTACGCGCCTCCGACAATCTTCATGGTAGTTTATTATTCAATGACCATTCTTTATACACTCTATGGGTTGTTTATCGGCTTTACTCAAGGAGGTTTGGGAGATCCGAAAGCTATCCTACATTTACTGGCGGACTTCGTTTGGCTCTCCTTTAGAACTATGCCTTTTATATTATTGACATCTAGGGTTACGAAGACACATATGGAGGTCAGTATTATCATAAATGTATTTGTTTTCTATCCCGCCCTCGAAGACGAAAATTTCCCTTGAAAACCAAAATTGGTGTTTTTGAAAATTCTGTTCATGACGTGGAAGACTAATCCCGATACCAGGTGCAGTGGGACCTTCTTTACAAGCCCTTGCTCTCTTGTCGATGCGTCATTACTCGATCCGTGTTTCCAATCGTTTTACTTGCAGTGCCGGAAATCTTCTCGGTCGTAGCGTTTCAATTTCGGGTATTGTCGAAAAAAACATTATCTTCGATTGCGAGATTTTCTAGCTCTCTTCCGCTGGGGGTCAGTATTATCATAAATGACGGTCCCCCATGTAGGGCGGGGGGGGGGGGGGGCAAGTAGCGTCACGTTTTTGGCAGGCTATATGAACTCTGCTTGGAGATTTCCGATTTCTATGCCCACGTTTTTCGAATTGGCTTCCCCTATTTTCTCATAGGCGTGATCAACGGGGTTCCACTGTAATGGAGAGAACTTGAAAATAAACTCACTTTCCTCAAGGGTTGACAACGTTTTGATCAAGCTCGTGTGTTCGTGTGAGGGCGATGGAGTAGGGAGGGGGGGGGGGGGAGGAACACGCGTGATCACTTTTGGGTTCTATCTTTTACTAAACGTTTTAAAAGTTTTTGTTGCGTTGTTCAACAACCTGGTGGTTCTTGTTCTAAGGGAGCAATCTTTTTTTCTTAGATGGGGATAACTTCTGAGATCATCCATAAACTGCGTATTAAGTTCCAGGCAAATCGAGAAATTAAAATTGAGGTATACTTCTCGTAAGGCTCAATATATAATTATGCATTCAACATATGATCAATAGTGTTGCGTATTACGATGGGCTATAACCCTTGGGCGACATGCATTTAATTATCATTTATACACTGAGCGAGAAAAAAAATTCTAGCCAAAACTATCCAATTGCGTCAATCCGGAAGTTTCTTGGCACCAGAACTATCTATTTCGGACCATACAAAACTCCAGATACATCAAGTTCATATGTGCCAAATCACATTTCGATATGATTCCAACTCTATCTGAATCCTGGTTGCAAAACTGTTTTGTTTCCTGCCAACTCAAATTCATCATTCTTTAGAACTCATATGTATTCAACACAAATTTCTTTGACACCAAATTTCTACCGAATACTAAGTAATTTTGGCCAGACACAGGATTTTATGTTAATTCAATAACTACTTGAATCGATCGTTTTGTATGGTCCAAAATTGATAGTTCTGATGCCAAGAAAATCCGACGGCAAGAAACTTCCGGATTGACGCAATTGTATAGTTTTGCCTAGAATTTTTTTTTCGGCTCAGTGTAGTAGCTGGGATATAGTTATGCTTAACCCTTCTTTGTCCGCGTCTCTCTACACGATGTAGTTGCTGGCATGATCAGTGACGCACCTAGCATGTACTCCGAGGTGCGGTGTTGCCACAGCGCTGTTTTGGTGTTCAAAGTCCATTGCAAAATGGACTATTTTCTTAATCACCTGAATTAGTTATCTCGAGAATATTGCATAATGATATTACACAGTGTCACCGGCTGGGCTTTCCGCCATTTGGGCCACGATATTTCAAAACAATGCGCCGCATGGCAACAGCGCTTGTAATTTTTATACTACGTATCTCGTAGCGCCACGAGCACTGCGCCGTTTTTCTCAATCCGTACTTCATTGGAATATTAATAACTAATTATTCTGCGATTATGCAAGCATGGAATCGTCAGGTCTGAATAGCAGACGTATCAATTGAGGAGATTACAAATTCTGATAACACAATTCATGATATGCATTGATTTATCCTCTAAACCAAAAAATGGTGGCGCTCATGCAGTGCGCCGGCAAAGAAGGGTTAACAAAAACAGTTAATAGGGTTGGCATTTTGTTTATTCCAGCTGAAGAACTTCGGAGGTGATCTAATGCATAGAACTTTCCAATTTACGGCTTATGGTATTTTTCTCATGGACTGCTCCCTTCTGACATCGGTAAATTGTAACCCGCCAATTTCGTGAACTGCATAATACTTGTACAATCGTTTCAGATGGTCAGCTCAATCACAACATATCTCGTTATCTTCGTCCAGTTTAAGGTGGCAGGAAATAATAAAGAACAACCCAACACCTAATTACAAAAAGTGATGTTTTTTAACTTCCCGATCTTAGGGGAGTTATTGTTATGGGTCGGAAAATCGAATTTGGAAATTTCACTTGATCTCCATGTTTCATGACCCCTAGAAACATTTTCAACCATTTTGAGCGAGATATTTGTCTGTGTGGTGTGCGTGTGTGCGTATGTGAGCAAAATTTTGTCGAACGATTTCTCCCAGACAAATTATGCGATTTGGGGTTTTTTATAGTCATTGGATAGATTTCCACCTAACTTAGCCCTGATTAGATTTTGAACATAATCGACCCAGCAGTTTTATCGTTATTAACAAATGAATTGTTTATATCACTGGGTTGTGAGAACGATGGAAGATACGAAAAAAATTATTGAATCAAATTTGTTCCACATACAAAAGTACATATTTAATATTGTATAACTTTTTTGGCTGCCACCCATGGTTTATTGTTATTAACAAATTCAATTGTTCAGATCGGGATATCGCAAGAACAGTTAGAGATACGCAATAATGTGTCGAATGAAAGTCCTTCCACACTTAAAAATACACATTCGATGTTGAATGACTTTTTTGGCTAACACCCATAGTTAATTGTTATTAACAAAATCGATTGTTTATATCGCTCCATCGTGAGGATAATTCAAGATACGAAATAAAGCGTCCAATGAAAGTGGTTCCACACATAAAAATACACATTTGTTTTTTTATGAGTTTTTACGCTAACACTCATAGTTTTTCACAAATTGAATTGTTTATCTAACCCTATCGCAAAAAAGGATATATTTTTTAAAAATCTTTTTATATTTTAAGCATTATAAAATTTCACCTATTTGGTAATTTTGAAAAGTGTAAACGTTCACAATTTGAGACACAAACCGAAATTTTGTATATAACATATACGGAGGAACGATCGGGAAGTTATTGGTTCGACCCGTAGAGGGTCCAACCCAAATCCCGTTTATTTTTATTTTTCATTGAATTAATAAACAGTCATTCTCTCATTGAAAGGTTGGGAAAAATTTGTTTGCAATACTTATAGAAAATTTTCGGTTTTTGGTTTGTATAGTATGAAACGTGTAATAAGCAATTAAGTGTTAATTCACAATTTTTACGGTACATGACTGTAGATATGGGAATAATAAATGGAAAGGAGTAATTAATGGGTGAAATTACTTCTTAGAATATGAAATAAACGAACGCTATTACATGTGTGTAGGTATATGTGTGAAGCCTTTTTTTGGCATTCTGGTGAGGCAAGGAGGCTTGTAAGGACTATAGCAAGACAATAAACAGGTTTTTGCGGCCCATACGTCGGTTTAAACTCTAATTTATTTAACCAAACAACTCTAAAAATTCATAACATTTCGAAAGAATTTGAGACTTCTTCGTGAGGCAGAAAAAAATATTTATTAAAGGAGGCCAATCTTTTATGAATATTTTTTTTTGGTTCAGTTAATGGATTGTTTCATTTCATTTTTGCTAGATTCTCTTCTTAATTCCATCCTACATCGGATCGAAGTGTTTATTTGTTACATTGTCTTTATGTATTTGGTTTTTTAACTTCCCGATGTAGAACGATTATTGCAATGTCCTTGATTTTCTGCGACTAAAATCTGAATTCTTCCTTCATGATTTTGAAAAACATTCATCAAATTCTTAACCTCGTTATGACGCGAGCGCCACCATTCTTTTCTTTTCCAGGATAAATCGCAGCACATCATGAATTGTGCAATCAGGATTGATCATATCCTCAATTGACATGCCTGCTGTCGAGAAATAACGATTGCATGCTCACATAATCGCAGAATAATTAGTTATTAATATTTGAATGAAGTGCGGATCCTATAGTAAAAAGTAGACCCGAAAGGGACTATTGATATCCTATAGTAAAAAGGAGAAACGAAAGAAATTATCGATATATATCGCAATTATCGAAAAGCGTAAGACCGAAACGGACGCGACACCAGTCAGTGCGGCGGAAAAGGAAATGCGCGTGCGGAGGACGCACCACCGGACTCGTTGATAAAAAGGCGCAGCGCTTGTGGCGCTACGAGATACGTAGTATAAAAATTCCAAGCTGTTGCCACGTGTTTTGTAGCGTAGTGTTTTGAAATGTCGTGGCCCAAATGGCAGATAGCCCCGCCGGTGACAATGTATAATATTATTATGGAATATTCTCGAGATACCTAATTCAGGTAATTTAAAAAAAATAGTCGATTTTGCAATGGAAGTTGGACATCGAAAGAGCGCTGCGGCAACACCGCAATCGGAAATACATGGAATGCGCTCCGCTCATCGTGCGGGTATTTACGTCGGGTAGAGGGCGCAGGCGAAGAACGGTCAAGTATTCATCAATAATATCTGCATTTGTCTTCTACAAACTGGGCCTCTGAAATACTAAAATTCAATGAAATATCGCATAGTATGTGTCATTAGCGGAAGTGGTGATTTGCTGACGCTTCCGATATAAAGTATTCATTTATAATCTCAAGAAGTGCAGTGCTCACTGTATAAATGTTGAATTTATGAATGAGATAATGTGCAAACCTCCGTCATTCTAGCGTCAAATGTTCTCCAAATTTATAAGAATGAAATTTATAACACAAGAACCGAAAATTGGACCCAAGAACACCATAAAATCTAAATGCAATTCTAAAAAATTTATCCGCGTACTATACTGGACTTTTCTCTTCTTCAAAGCTATAGGATTAGCTCCTTTTTCCATGGACATCTCTCAATTGCTACGGCCACGTAAAAAATCTCACAACTCCAAAGTATTCACATTTTCACGCATTGGAATGTTCTATAATTGTGCACTAATAATTTCTATAATTTGCATCGACATCCAAACGATGAATGCCACCAAAAGACACTCTTCCTCACTGACGGTCAAGTTACCCGACATTTTCGGAAAATGTCTAACTTTGACAGGATTTTTACTAGCCATCTTCATATGGATGATGTATATAGTACAACAATCCAACATGACAGCAATCGCGAACGAATTTCTCGAGTTGGATGCAATTATGGTGAAATGCAATGCTCCAAAGCTGAAGTTTGTGAAATCTGCACTTGCCACATTCTGCATTCACTTCGCATTTTCAACATATTTAATCGCCGCCGAAATATCTACGCAACACACTTCTATTCCCACCTTAATTGTGTTTGTTTTGCCGTCGATTATCGTCAGTTGGACCATCGTGCAATATTCTCTGGTGCTATATTTATTTGATACGAGCTTTGCAAATGTCAATAAATTTTTATTGAACATTGGGCGCGTACCAGAAGAACTCGAAATGCCGTCATTTTTCTTCAGGAAAATTCCCGTGGCCCATGACGCACTTTGGAAAATAATTTCCGTTCGGAAAGTTGATATTGACCTGTGCAATTTGTGCTACAAGGTTCGGGATTTTTATGCTCTACCAACTTTGATGACAATTTCATTTTTTGGGTGCTCGTTGGTTTACAGCGCTTATTTCTTGGCAATGCCGTTCATCACTCGAAATGGCAATCACTTGCATTTGACGTATATAAATGGGATTGCCTGGCTGAGTCTTCAAATCTCGTGCTTAGTTAATTTGACAATCAGTGTTACTAAAATGACGAGAACTGTGCGAAAAACAGCAAGTGCCATTCATCTGATGTTGGATAGCTGTGTGGTACAGGGAGACATTGCGGCGGAGGTATGGTTTCATTTTTTAGTACCTGAGTCGAGTTTTTCAACCTCAGGCGAACCTCAATGCTCTCCGTTTACCCTCATTTACATATTACTTCTACTTATTGCTCTCACCGTCTTGACTGCACTCAATTTTTGGGGTACGATATGTCTCTGCCATTTGCCGGGTAACCACCTTCAAAGTACCATCAAAAAGTACATCTCAATGAAATTTGTATAAAATCGAAGTGAAACTTTGAGTGAAACCTAGTGATTTTTCCGGAGTATTTGTTATTTCACAGTTTTAATTGTTATTAATTTCCCGATAGGGGAAGATAAGAAAAGTGACGGTTTAAAAGATAAAGTGTTAGTTCTACAGACACACACATACGCACGTAGACATCGGGAAGTTATAATTTTGGCTCGTGGGGCGGGGGGGGGGGGGGGGGGTCAGGCCAACATCCCATTTTATTATTATGTTATCATTTTTTATCATAGTATTCCATTCGAATGCAAAAGCAACAAAAAAGGTACAAAATTCACATAAAATTGATAGTATTCCTCTGAAACGTGTTAATTTGAACAAAAACAAAATTATTATTTTGAAAATTACTCACTGAGTTCCTTGAAAAAATACTGAAAATATTTATTTTTTATATAATAAAAATATATGAATATATATTTAGAGAATATATTTCGAAGTATATATATATTTAACCAAATATTAATAATATATAAAGCGAAGGTCAAATTCACTGAGGTTTAATGAGGCTAGCTTGAGGTTCATTTTCGATCGGGATTTGAGGTCTATGAGGCTGTTTTGAGGTCGTCACGACTCTCATTTGAACCTCTTGACTACCAATTCGGAAATGACTACCATTTAGAGGTTCATTTGAGAGCGAGACGCCCTATATTTCCCTATCCATCAGTCTCACTTAAGCCTCATCGGCCTCACTATGAGCCACCAGAGGCTAGAATGAGGTTCAAAAACTCGACTCGGGATATTGAACTGTTATTAAGGTAAGGTCACCACGATACAGTTTTGTATCATTCATTTGAAGTTTTCAAAAATCATAGGGAAGTCAGTACGACACCTTAAAGGTTACCGCAAATAATTTAATGTTACGAAATTTCAGTTGAAAGGATTCTCCCGACAACTATTCATGAAGAAGTTCCAGCTAACCGTGTACGACATGTTTCCATTGGATAACTCATTGCTGAGTTCGGTGAGTGTTCTCCCATCGCTGGTCGCGTCACCTGGTCATGCCACGTTTGTTACATGGCGAGGGCCACGCCGTTGTTATTCAGTTACTACTGGAATAGTGTTCCAACAATGCAGATTTTTAACTTCCCGATTATTCGGGAAGTTATTGGAATGACCCCGGAATCGATATTTTTCCTTTCATCTTGTGACTGGGGTTTTAAGTATACCAAAATGATGCCCAACAAATTTTGAATCGATGTCTGTGTGTGTGTGTGTATGTCTGTATGTATGTGTGTTTCCGAAATTTTGATCCTAGGTTTCTCACGAACGAATGGAGCTATCGAGACCGTCAATATTGGAATCGACGTGTTTTCATGTAACTTAGAGGGGATTAGATTTTGGGTGAAATTGGTGTAGTATGTATATTGTTATTAACAATTTCAATTGTTTATCACGTTCTATTGCATAAACTATTAGAGTTACCGCAAAATTTATATAAGAAAAATTGTTCCCCATATAAAAATGCGTATTTTATGTAGAATGACTTTTTTCGCAAATTTGCATAATTAAGGAGGTATGACCGTCTCAACAATTATGCCTGTAGTGAGTGAACGAATGAACACAGCGCTGTCATCAAGGTCTCAATCGAAGCATTTCTGTTCAGAATCGAGCGGATTGCATTTTAGATGACATTCGTGGAATATATATGCAATGTTATTAACAATTGTTTATACGGTTCCACTGGGTAAAATATTAAAGTTAGCGGGAAACTTATCTAAAGGAAACTATTCCCTATATGAAAATACACATTTTATGTAAAATGACTTTTTTTCCACAATTTGCATAATTCAGGGGGTATGGCCGTCTCAACAATTATGTATGTAATACGTAAATGAATGAACCCAGCGCTGTCATGAAGGTCTCAATCGAAACTTTTCCGTTCAGAATGGAGCGGATTACATTTTGGATGGCATTCGTGCAGTACATGCAATGTTATTAACAATTGCAATTGTTTATACGATTCCACTGGGTAAAATATTGAAGTTAGCGGGAATATTATCTCAAGAAAACTATTCCTTATATGAAAATACAGCTTTCACGTGAAATGACTTTTTTCCATAATTTGCATAATTAAGGAGGTATGGTCGTCCGAGCAATTTGAAATACGGGAATAATGCATATCACCAGGGTCGTTCCTTATACAAAACTGCACATTCAGTGTGACGTTTTTCAATATAGGTTAAACCATATCGCGAGTTGAACTAGAATATTCTTGACGAATGAATATGTCGACAATTGCGGGAAGGATGTCAAAGAGCGGGATAATTAGGAACGTACAGAGGTAGAGAGGGTAACTAGGCGGACGAATTCCAGTTGAATATTTTTATGCGGCTTAAAAATCAAACTAAATCGATCGCGTGCAGTAACTATTAGTCACAAGGGTCAATTATTGATATCACTGTTGAGTTTGCTCATCACCATGGTTGCATGCTTATGCTGTGCTGAAATACCAAATCGGGAAGTTTTGTTTGTGCCCCGTATGGGGCACACACATTTGCACCCCACTAGTTGAAAATTAAATTTTCAATTGCAATAACTGTACTAGTTACTGAATACGGGATAATAATTCAAAAAGTTAGGTAATTGTTTGGAGTGAGCGATAGCAAGCGCTGGTTTTCCGTTTTTCTTTTGAAAAGAAAATTTCTGACTTCTTATGACAATGAGATCCAATAGGCCTCGTTCGACGCGGGAAGAGTGCTAGTTATAATTGGGCTGATAAAAAAACATCCCATTTTTGTCGAGATTTTAGTCAAATGCCAATATCCCGGAAACTAGGAGCGACAACAAGGGTTGGCTTCATGCGGACGCCCACAAATCTTGTTGACGATCGAATTCATTTGTTCTCCCCTCTCATGACTAATGTGTCCATCAGATTGCAGGAGTACTCATCACGTACCTAATTATCCTGATACAGTTCATAACAGATGGATGATTCTGTAAGTTTATAGTCATTCGGTTCTGCAATTATATAACATGGAGCGTTATTCTGTTACAGGCTGCCGTTCTCCATAAATCTTATCCTGCACAGCTCATCCACTTTGTTAGATTACTCCAAACAATCAAGTATAATGCACTAGGAAAACGGTTTTCCAGAACACGATAGCAATAGCGATAATACCAATCACTCCTGATTATTTGTATTTATGACATTGGCACTCACAATTCGGTAACATATAAATCTGAAAACTGTTGGAAACATGTTTGTCCTGAATTTTGTTATGTTAACGTTTCGTCTGATAGGTATGTATGATGATAATTAAGTAAGTTCATTATGTAGTGTATCGGTGACCCCTTTTTTGCTCCCGCTATGGCACGATTCGCAGGTATGGCACCAATGACCACATCAAAATCCAATCCCAATGATTGGTATGGAAAAACGAAAGAATCCAGAATAAAGTTCTCCTGGTCGTGGACAGGTGTGGTGCACAATCTTGGACTAATTTTCGGAGTATTTTTAGGTTGTTACATTTACATGCCGTTGATAATAAAGCGGGGTGCTATGGATCATTCAAAGCTATCATCAGTGTACCGCAATACTCTGATGGTGACCGCTAATGCAGTACTCGTAATTCTATACCTTGCATTCTGCATTGGACAATCCAAAGGCATTTCACTTGGCAATAAGTTGATGGATATAGACAGTTCCTTGGAGCAATTGAGGAGAATTTATAAATTGAAGACAAGAAAGAATTATGTACTGGGTGTAATCTTGTCCAATATTATATTCACAATGGTATTCGTTGGGATTTATTCCGCTGTGACCCAGCATGTCATGGGCTTCATGATTACCATTGTGTTCAATTGTGCAATGTTTAGTTTCTACATTTTGCAATATGGCCTTGTTATTTTTTCTATCGAGAGACGATTCTCATGTTTGAATCAAGCTCTTCTATCATTTGAGACCAGGAATTCTGGAGTACCTGAAAGTGTTGTGGTTGATAGCGTCATTATCATTCGACGTGCGTACTGCACGCTGTATGAATTGTGCCCTGAAATTGCTAATGTTTATGCACCTTTAACAATATATATCAGTCTGTATTTCTCAACGACGAGCCTGTATACACTATATACGTCATTCATCAGCATCACTGAAGGACATTTGGAAGATTCCACAATAGCGGTGGGGTTGCTTGCGAACTTCATTTGGATGTCTATTCGGACATATCCATTTATATTATTAACAAGTAGTGCCAGGAAAACATTGATTGAAGTAAGAATCATTCATTATTCTATTTAATTGTCCCTTGTTATTATTATTTGGTTTGGTTTAATTGGCCTCTGCGGTAGCTTGTTTGGAGGTTAAGATTCAAAATTCCATTTTTAGTCCGACGTTTCTGTTATACATTTTTTTTTTGTTTTTCAGTTGAAAATTTTTATGATCGTTAAAAAACAAACTCAATTGATCGCGTGCACCAATTATTAGTCGCAATTTCCATTATTGATATCGCTCTTGAGTTTCCTCATCACTACGGTTGCGTTTATTGTGTGTTAATGATTCGTTATGTTTTTCAGATGCGAATGACTTCTGATATCACTCACAAATTGTTGGCGAAGTTTACAACACATCGAGAGATTAAAATCGAAGTATTTTTGGAGGTTTTATCATATTCAAATTGCTAAAACAGCCTCTCATGATCTTCCTTTGCAGTTGAAGAATTTTACAATGGATCTGATGCACATGAACTTCCAATTTACAGCTTGTGGAGTGCTCCTCATCGATTGTTCTCTTTTAAAATCGGTACATATTGAAAATGTTAACATTGCCGGATTTGTCTAATTATTTTAATTGCAGATGGTCAGTACTATTACAACATATCTTGTCATCTTCATCCAATTCCAATTGGCAGGGAACAACTACACAGAAGTGAAGGAATAATAAGAAATAATGATGTTTACTCACTTCAAGCGGTAATCATCCGAACAGCCTTGCATCACTGAAGGTGTCTTGGCTACGAAAAACACTTTGGGTAGTGCTCTGAACGGAAGGAATGGAGATAACGACGATAGTATTTGGAATAAACATACATCTGAGTCTTCAAGGAACAATTGTCAATTGAAATGTTACAGTAAATTATTTATCTGGTCAAGTCAGTATTTTTTTTCTACGTTGATGCAATCCTTAACCATCCAGGATCTCTTACTCAACCGGCTATGTATTTTGTATTGAATAAAAAAACAAATCAAGGGAACCTCACTGTCGATATTGACGGCCGACGCGTCTTCGTATATTTTTTCCACCTCAGAAAAGAGTTCCATTGGAGATGTGCTAAAATGAAATGATAAAACTGTAGATAGGTGGAAACTTTTCTAGACTTTATTCTTTGTAACTCAAAATACTACGCTCGGAAGACACACCAATTTCTTAGAGGAAGTAACTCACGAAGGAACAATATACCATAGACCGTTAGTCACATACATTCCACGGGTGGTCGAAGAATACTCAACTCTCTTTATCGCAAAAAATCCTGCCATAAACATCATTCTTCTCAGAATTTCCAATAGTAACAATGTTCGTTGTGCCGAAGCATAAACATTCAGCGAGGAATACGACATTGATTTTTGCCTTGTATTTATTTCAACAAAATGCAAAGTTCTGTAAAATTGCCTCGAAGGACTCTGATGAGCAGGTTCCACTGGATGGTCATTCAGGTCCCTGCTTTAAGGTTGACTCGACGGCTGATTCATTGCAAATGGATAATTTTACCGCATTGACCAAGTCTGATCAAGCGTTTCTGGTTTTGGCCTGCTGGGTTGAAGGTCCTGGGCTCGCGCCCGGCTTCCGGAGACTATTTGTTAGAGATTCCCACTGACCGTAGGAACATGCAGCGGTTGCTATGAGTGGTATCCGTAAAATGACACCGCAAAGCCGGGCGTGGGCTCCATCATCAGCGCCCTCCATCGTAGCACAGGGGTTTCAGGGGATTCACCCTGGGTTCAGAAAGAAACTCCCTATGAGTAGGTACTCTAGTACTCCGCTATGACCAAATTTTCAAGAGCAGCTATCGTGGGCAGGGCCGGCGGAAGGTGGGTGGTGAGGGTGGAGAAAACCACCCATAGTAATCTGAGGTGGGTGGTCTACCGTGGCCTGACCGTGGGGAGTGCCGAAGAGAGGGCCCAGTGCAAAAAGTTGTTTTTATCTCGAGATCCATAAGCTTCCTAATAACATCAACAGATGGACAGGATATCAAGGGAACTCTGTTTGGAAACCCATGCGCCGGGTTGTTGACTGACCACCTGATCATCTGAAATCTGTAGTGTCAACCCCCCCCCCCCCCCCTGCTCCTTCCCCCACACGGGAATGGGGGGAGAGACATATACAGAAAGCTTCCTGTTGTGAAATTACAGACTCTGATGTTGCCGAAACGTCGGTACAATGTGAAAATAACCTGCGGTACCCACCTGCAAGCTACCAATACTTTCCTTGATGATACTAGGTGCAATTGCCTGAAATATGAAATACAACGAACAAAAACTACCCGTGATCCGTGGTCCCCACTAGTCACGAAGTATCCATTATATTTTTATAAAGCAGTTTCACTTCAGAAGATTGACACTCGATTAATTATCGCATACTAAGTCATTTGCTGAATGGTCAATATGATCATAGATGCGACAGCTGATGTATTGCAGTGGCGTCATCGTTTTAAAATGATTCCAGGTGGAGCATATTATCGTTTATATACGCAGTAGGCAAATGCATTTTAAGATAGGCAGGCTTAAACCGCCCAACATGTTCACTATTACCCTGAATATCTTAATTTTTCGACTGTTCGGACTAGCTCCATTCAACTTCCTGCAATCAAACAAATTTAATGAGTGCAATTTTAAATATTCCTATTATGGAATGTTCTCCACTTTTCTCTGGCTGTTTTTTGTGTGTGTCATTAATCGGTTTTGCCTATATAATGCATGTATAGAAGAGCGAGACGATCGCAGTGTCGCATCTCAAGCGTTAGGAATATATCTAGCAGCTAGTGGACTTATACTGGTGACTGCTATTCCCCTGAAATATATATTTCAACAGCGAAAAATTGTGAATGTCGCTAATCGTTTTGTTAAATTAGATGCGGTCCTAAATGAATTGAAATTTGTATATGTGCTAAATGATGGAAAGAACAGATTATTATTCATCACATTTGCTAATATAATATGCACAATATTGGTGCTTTTTTCTGAATCAATTTTGTTGGGAAATACTCGCGAATCGATTGCTATTTATGCAGGACAGACGACTGTACTTACACTCTATATAACGCAGTATGCATTAGTCGTTACAATAATGGAAAAGCGCTTTGCAAGCCTGAATGATGCTTTACGAAGGATAAACACGGATAATGTTCAAATGTATGCTATGAACACATCAGAAAGGTCACTTAATAGATCGGTAACCGTTGAGGTGATCATTATCAAACGTGCGTATGTAATATTGTGCGAAATTTCCTGTGAAATTGCGGACTTTTATGCAATTGCTACAATTTTTATTGTTATACATTTTTCTGTATCGATCATGTTTAGTTCATATTTAATCATAGTAATACCTATGATCAAATCAGGGGGAATTGATACCATATATGAATATCTAAATACTATTTTTTGGATTTTGTTCGAGGTTGTACCTCTTATGGCGTTAACGAGTAGTGCAACGAGGGCGGCTAAAGAGGTGAGTTCCTGTTTGTTTATTCCGTCAATTTATGAGAAATTTTTTTTTATATATAAATTTATTATTGCTTATTAACTTTCCGATTTAGCGAAGTTCGTGTACTGACCCCGATAATGAAATGTCTCACAAATCGAAAATTTTAACTTTTCTCGACGTTTCACATTATTCTGACAAATTTTGGATGAGGGTTCTGTGTGTGTGTGTGTGTTCGTATGTGAGTGATTCTTTGAGAAACGGTTGGCGGTAAAGGCTCCATCGATTTGTTTCTAATTAGACACACAATTCCCTCAATTGTTATTAACAATTTCAATTATTTAAAACACTCTATCGCGAGAACCGTTATGGATAGGAGAAAAAGTGTATAATGAATGTTATTTCTCATACAAAAATACACACATAACGTTTAGCGACTTTTTCTTATAACTTTTATAGCTCACGACATATCACTGGTTAACAATTTTAATTGTTTATATCGCTCTATCACACGAAACGTAAGAGTTAGACGGAAAAGTTCTAAATAAAAGTTGTTTCCGATGTAGAAACATACATTTTTTATTTCATGTATTTTTTTGCAACACACGCACACAGATACGCAGACTAACACATCGGGAAGTTCGTGACGTCACCCGTCGAGTGTCCCACGTACGGCCCCTTTATATATATTTTTTGTTCATAGAGAATAATTTTTTGTGGGAGACTTTGATTTGGAATTGATTTAAATTTAAGTGATGTGCACAAAATGTTTAATGTAAATTGCTAAAACTATTAGGTTTTAATTGAGTCATTTCATAAAAAAATAGTTGTGCAATATAAGATTCCTAAATTTTGTACAGAAAAATAAAAATTTATCCTGAAGAGGAGCCTATGTATCGCTTGGAAGATTGGAAATTGGATTATAAATCATTTTTAACCCCTCACGTAGGGGCCGATACCAGGCATCGATGCTTTCCGCTGACCAAAAAAGTGTTTTTACTCAAGTACTCATTGACATATCGAAATTCTCAAAAATGATTCGGAAAGATTATGGAAGTACCTCTGATGTGACATAGATTTTCATTTGTTACTGTAGATTGGAATATTTTATCTTTATTAATAAACGTTGTAAAGCAAAAATTCGCATGTGGGTCGTCGTAAGCCCCGCGGCCGGTGGAACAGAATGTGGTGCTGGGCCGCCGTACGTGAGGGGTTAATAAAATAAAAAAATATCAATAGCGTAATTGAGTTGAGGCAGTGGAAGAGAGGTGACTCGTACCATAGTGCATACCTCTTTTTTGTTTAGATGAAAAAAACTTCTAGTGTAATCCACACGCTGCTCGCCACATGCCCGGCTGGTCGAGAATTCCAAAAAGAAGTTAGTAATTGATACCACAACTATAACACCGTAAACTTACCTCTATAACTATTATTCCATTAGCTCAAGAACTTTTCCCTCCACTTGCTGCATAAAAATTTCCACTTCACAGCTTACGATATGTTTCCAGTTGATTTGACTCTGATAACTTCCGTAAGTTTATCCAAAGTTCAATGTTCCTAGACTGTATTGTAATCCATCTCTTTCCGTTGCAGATCTTCAGCGCCATCGTCACATATCTCGTCATTTTCCTTCAGTTTCAAATTAGTGGATACAAGAAGGGTATACAGTACACCAAGAACACGGCATTGTCAGTCAATACGGATGTGAATTTGCTATGATAGTCAGCAATTGAATAACGCAAGAAGGCTATTATTCGTGGATGAAACAGAACGGAAGCATGCAGCCTCCTGGATATTCCATGAGCCTTCGAGAGATATTTGGCTAATTACCGTTGCACAATCTTGACTGCATGGTTTCTTGGTTGCTTCTACACTTGTTTGGACCAGCGCTCATCATCTTGATCTCCCTAAACGACTGAACGGCTGCAAGAGGTCTAGAGTATATCCCGAAGACTCATCATGGAGATCTCCCTATATCTATCAATCTCATCAGTTCCCTGATCTTTCTTGAACCATCAGAAAGGATGCAGCATCCTTCTCACTGGACCGAGCCAGGAGCTTTTGAAAGCTATCTAGCCAATCACAGCTGCACAATTCGACTCATCGTATTGCTTTTTCAGTTTTTTGGACTAGCACCAATCTCAGTCACAAAGTTTCGGTTGCAACAGCAGAGAAGAGCTCCACGACGATATACACCTCATACATTATTCAAGAAATGTATCTACAGCCATGTATACATATACGTATTGATGATTGCAATTTGTGCACTTGGATTTGTCACGGTGCCTCTTATCAGTGAAAACGACTCAGATGATTCAGCTGACTTGTTAGATGAATTCGCGACAATCAAAGGCATCTTCGGCATCATGGTGATTCTTCTGATATGGGTTATTGTTGGTGCCAAACCTAAGGAAGCTTTAAACATTGTAAATAGGCTTGTCGATGTCGACAGAGAGCTGTTTGTACTGCAAGATCTTTGCTACTTAAGTACCTCTAAAAAACAGATTATTGTGATGGTCAGCGCAAACTGTACCGTATGGATATTGATCTTCATATTTGAAATACTTGTGGTTCCTGGTTGGTACAAGGTTTGGGGTCCATTACTTCTGCCGAGTATGATTATGAATTGGTATGTAATGCAGTATGTGTTTTTGCTTCTTCTGATAGAAGCCAGAATTGGAACCGTCAATCGCGCTTTTCGCATGATTACCAAGGGACGACTTGCCATGTTTATATATCCGAATATGAGGCCACCAGACACATCCGAACGAAAAATTGTTAATAACTTCTTGGTGCTACGACGAGCTCATGCTATTTTGCATGAAATTTGTCAAAATATTTCGGACTATTACTCGTTTCCTGTTCTTCCGACAATGGCATTTTTGTGTTGTGCGACGGTTTATGATTCTTATTATCTTATGTTACCACTGGCGGCGCCATCGTATTACACATCAAGACTGGAAATCGCAAATATGATATGTTGGCTGATCATGGAAACTTCACCACTTATTGTGCTTGCACTGTATGTTAGTAGAGTTCTGAATCAGGTTTGTTCGCCGGTGGATTCATTTATTTATTACTTCACTGAGACTCAATAGTATATACTGTGTCCTAGAACCGAAAAAAAATCAAATTCCATTTCGAAAGTTCCTCTTCAACTTTTCAGTCTAAGCAGCTCCCAGGAAGATATTGAATTTTGAAATTGAACAGTTCCCGCACGGTTTAGCCCACTGTGCCAGTACTTTCTGTTCCGAGAACAGTTCCAACTTAACGAACAGTCCTGAGAATCATTTTACGTGAACAGTTTTTGAACCTTGATCCCCGCTTGGAACATTTGCCGCAATTGCCAAATTCCGAATGGGACGTCCCTCTGGAACAGTTTGCATATTCGGAGTTCTACATGCAATTGTTCTTAGAACTTAGTGCGCATCTGGAACAGTTATTGCGATCGTTTGTCCAGCCGGAACTGAACTTTTACCTGGCACTGTTCCTGGAATGGTTGCAAGAATAGCAGTTCGACCTGGAACAGTTCCCTGAACGAACCCCTGACGGGAAACAATTGTTGGAACTGTTTGTCCAGTTGGAACCGTTCTCGGAATTGAGAGCAGTAGCCCCGTGCGCTAAACGGTGCCATAAGTGTTCAACTTCAGACTTCAATAACTTCGTAGGGGGGGGGGGGGTGTTCAGACAGGCAGGTTTATTACACCATGTTAACAGTCTCAAATGAATTGGAACTAACGCATTAAACATTGCCGAGAAGATGGGTTGATGATGAAACAAATACTATGTTGTAGATGGAGAAGACGGGGGGTATAGTGTACAATGTTTTATCAAGAGCTGTACTCACAACTGTTGCCAAAAATGAGGTAAGTCCTACTTGGTCCAGTGCATAACATTCATTTGATATTCTCTTTATTTCAGCTGATAGAATTTTCCTTGGAATTATTGCATAGGAAGCTCGAGTTCACTGCTTATGGGATCATTTCACTCGATGGGACTTTAATTAAATCGGTGATTATGTAGTAGCATAAATAACGAAAATTATCCGTAAAATGTATCTAATGATAGTTATTTGAAAAATCAGATGTTTGGTATGTTGGCAACGTATTTGATTATTCTCATGCAGTTCCAGAGGAATCACTAGCCAAGAGGATTGCGCGCCTGTCATAGTTATTCAGTCTATAAAATCGATGTAATTATTACAATAAATAGATAAATTGTTCCAAAAATACGCAACGTTTAATCTGCAATATTTGTTTTATTATATGAGAAAGAATGAATGATTAAATCAAAAATAAAAGTATTTTTTTTTTATCAGTAACTCTGGGTAAGTTCGGCAGGGTCGAAGGGATGGTAAGATTCCGAAAAAAATCAAGAATGATGCCTTAGAAATCATTGGCTAATAGGAGAATTGGCTTAAATGGACCATTTGGATGTTTCATAATATATTGTTACTCCATTCATCTTCTTTATGCATAGGATGTTATAGTTGAGTTAATTGGCCTCTGCGATCTTGAGACAGGCTTCTTCTTGATGAATAAATCGACTCTCTCATAACCAAATAGACGACAAAATATATAAAAACAATTTTATTACACAGTAACAACTAATGACAGAAGACCTACACCTAGCGTGAGCTGGGTTGAAGGCAGCCAGGGCTCAAGTTTTCTTTCATTAAAGATTCGACAGTTTCTCAGCAGTTGAACAATAAATTGGGCGCCAGTTAGTTTATCGGTCACTAAGAACGGTTGCTCGACTCGAATCAGGGAGTAGGAAATTGGAAGACCCAAAAGGGCAGAGAGAGAAGGAAGAAAATGGAAAATAAGGCAAAATTCAACAAATGCCTTATTAGAAATAACTATTTTGTACTCACTTCAAATTGTTGACAATGTTTATTTTACGAATTTTAAATTGTGTCGGGATTTCGGGAATCGACTCTTTGGTGGTTCACAGATTTCCGCTTAACGCTAGATAAAAAACACAAGTTTATACTTTGCTCGCCGGGACGAGAGTGCATCACCCCGTGACCTATTGCTGGCTTGGGTCCGATGATTACCCAAAATTTGATTTTGCGCATGCGCAATACGACGTTGGTATTCTCAATATACGTATAACTAATAATTATCGACTTAAAATTACAATCCTTAATTACGGATTCTCGAGCACCTGACGAATTACGTCGACGTGAAAATGGAAATTGGAACCTCCTGTCACAATCTGTATGCATTATTAATTACACGATCTTTTTTTTCTCGTTAATATGTATATTATATATAAAGTTTGAATTTCAACTATTCACGGAGTCTGCTACTTGACCCTTCAAATAATCATGAATAACGTATGAGTTCTGCAAAATAGTTTGATGGTGTTCCGTAGAACTGTCAATTGTACATCAACATTCCGTTAGCCCTACAAATATCGTTTGGCACTGAATACTAGATTTGAAGAATCTGAACGGTTAACAGCACCTTTTCACGTAACATTCATAAAAAATAATTATGCGAAAGTGTCAAGTGATCCTATCACTTTCGTCAGCTGTTGATTCCCACGACTGTTCTGTCGCAGGTCAATTGAAAAATTTATATTCACAAGGTTATTTCCTGAGGTTTTTAGAGCATCGTCAGTTAGTGGATACTTATCCTGAAGCGTACTTGGGCTTTGAATTGAAAATGGTGGGCACAGTATCAACCAAGATTAATCCGATGGGGAAAAAAATAGCCTGGACCGAATCGGAAGTCGCTGAGGGGAAAATCATCACTGATACGTGTCTTGTGCAACTAGTTATAATCATCTTCAAAGTGATGGGACTGTCACCAATATCCGTGACAAATTCCGAATCACCAAAAACCGGAGCACACAGATCATCCAAAAACTTAACATTCCACAATTCTTTTTTTGGTCTCGTCTACACCTACATTTTGCTGATTATCATTTTTTTCAGCAGTTTCATCACGGTGCCTTTAACACGGGGTGATTTAGAAAATACAGACCTGTTGGATATATTTGAAGTTGCAAAAGCCGTCAGTGGAATGATTATAATTCTAGTTATATGGATTTTTGTAGCTATACAGTATAGAGTTGTTCCCAAAATTTTGAACAAAATTGTGGATATAGATAATGAGATGATATTAATGCATGATTTGTACTATCCAAGAGTCGCCAAGATCGAAATTTCCTGTCTCTTTATTGGCAATATTATCCTTTGGATTGGTGTCTTTGCTTTTCAAATTTTAACTGTTGAACATTGGTATTTAACATGGATCCCCAAGCTTCTACCACTGTTTATAATGAACTGGTATATTACGCAATATATTCTTGTGGTAATGCTTATGGAGAAGAGATTTAGTAGTGTCAATCGTGGATTTTTGATAGTCGCTAATACGAGGTTCGAGGCGATACTTCAGTCGGATGTGCGCGTTACAAATACATCCGAACGCGAAATGGTGAATAAATTCAATGAATTGAGACGAGCTCATACCATCTTGTCCGGAATATGTAGAGATATAGCTCAGTATTATTCGTTTCCCATTTTACTGACAGTTGCATTTTTCGCTGGCGCTTCAGTCTATCATGCTTACTATGTGATGCAACCATTTGTGGTGAATCTTGGTGCACTGGACATTTTCAAATTCCTCAGCTTGGTATTTCGCCTTTTGGCGAAATTGATTCCCATGCTTATGCTATCTGTCAGCGTTGGTGCGGTCCTCAACGAGGTGTGTTCAAATTGGGTTCTCCCGTATTTTTTATTGTTGTTATTTGGATGTATTACAACAATCCGTAATTTGATATGTTGCAGGTGGAAGCGACGAGTAGCACGGTTTATAAAGTTTTGTCCCATTCTGCACTTAACTATGTTGCCAATGATGAGGTGAGATGCTCATGTAGTCCATGCAAATTTAATGTTCCCACTTTATATAAATAATACGTAATTCAATCAATCTTTGAAGTAAAACTTCTCCTGGGACTATCTGAAGGTGTTACACTGTCCGGACACTTAAGGGAGGTGGCGGTGAGGGCCGGGAGTGATGGGGTGGTTCAAGACGGGGGGGAGGGGGGAGGCGGAGGGGGAAGGGCGAGGGCGGGGGCGTTTTTCGGTGTCACACTTTGTACAATTTTTCCGATTTCCTAAACTTGAAAAAAAATCTATTGCTCTCCTGAAGCTTCACTTCTCTGGTGCGTCAGGAACTACACGCCTATATTGTGTAAATTGAAATTTTAACCTTGATTGAAAACCTTGTTGTCTGTTTTGGGAAAAGTAATTTTTCTTAATAATCATATTTTTTACATACAATCTTTTTTACACTCTTTTAAACTGCATATAGAGCAATATGATCATTCCTTCTAGCTAAGAAAATTCTCCTACGAATTGTTACACGAAAATGTCCAGTTCACGGCATACGATATTTTTTCGCTGGATTGTTCAATGATCCAATCGGTAAGTTTCCGTAGCATAAGTCATAATGAACATTTTTAATTAGTCTCAATTTTATTACTTCAACATTGTAGATACTAAGTATGATGGCAACGTATTTAATCATCCTCATGCAATTCCAAGTAGAGCAGATCAAATAATAGCCGAGAAAATCTGCAATTGCATCGAATTGAAGAACAGCAGGACAACAATCCGATATCAATGCATCAGATCCAGTATTGTGATCCATTACTGCAATCATATATAAGATTTCACTGATGAATAATTGAAAATTGAATGAGCTCGTTATTGGTCTCTATTTCAGGTAGTTCAGTCGAAATTTTCCGACATTATTAGGATCATGGATCATTGATCACATCACGATCAGGCACCCTAAAATTTTGCAAACTCTCAAAAATGCAAAGGAATCGTTTGGAACTAATTTGGCAATCACTAGCAGACTTTGATTAACTAATGAGCCCTACTATACAATTGGAACCTATATATTAATACCTTGTGATAAATTCAGTATCAAAAATGTTTTGTACTAGTTTTAGATATAAATACCTAGCTGTGTAAATTATGAGATTTAGTGCGTTAATAAAAAAAAAGATATTAATACTGTTAAGCACCTCCTACGATTTTCGTTGGAATCCTAGTTGTAAAGATGTGCAATGAACGTAAGTTAGCCATTCTATAATGATGATGAGCAATTTCTGTCCCTTTTTCTTTATCATTCGACCCAATTTAGAATATTCCGTGATCATGGCATTTACTCAGTTCAGTTTAAGTACAACCTTGGTTGAGCAACAGACATATAAATCGCACTTATTGTTTTTTCGTTGATCTCCTCATATACAGGGTGCCCCTACATTGCGGTCTTTGCTCTGGAGAGTAGATGGGGACTAAATTTGGCGTCGCAACTTCCTTTGCAATTTTGCCGTCCGGCGCACTACCGCCGAGTTATTCAATATTTCCTTGTCGGTCAATCACAGCGTAGTCTGATCTTTGGGTGTTTGTTTTATCTCCGTCTCTCTTGTTTATACTCCCGCGGTAGCTGCTGTTTGAGCATTCCTTCAGAGGGAGTGTGGTACACACACCCAGGCGACTGGAACCGACCTTCTGTTGGAACATAGGGTAAACCTCGAAAAACCCCTATGCTACGATGTTGGGCTGCTATGATAGAACCCCTTTCCCCCGCCCCTCCACGTAAAGGTCCGCAGATTAGGGATATCCTGTATACATAATAACAATGATGGTAATAACAATGATGTAAACCACTGGCTCGGGTCCTGGAGCGAATTTCGTTGGAAGTCTGGATTAAGGAACACTCCCACTCCTTCGCTAGGGGAGCGCATTGGAGGGACTATATCGATGGCGGGTGGGGGAAACCAATTGAGTGGGGGAAACGGAACCTACACTTTCAAACGTTTAGACGCTGGATGAGGTTTGTTGTAGGATGTATTGCACTGCGTTCGTGCGCAGGTTGAGACAAGGATGCGGGATATGGTGATGAGGTGAGGGACTAGCTGGAGGGAGAACAGGCTGAACGGGGAACTAGTGGCCCGATTACAGAACCAACATATTAAGAGAACTTACTGTAGTTCAATCTTCTCTGGTATATCCTGAAGGAGTGGTAGTATTTTGGTTACTACCACTGGACCGATAGAGTAAACATTCGATTTGACAGAATTGGCCTGTACTGAAGATGGTTCATTATTTGACGTGAATTGTAAATGTATCCGTTGCAGTATGCGCATACATTGCCATGTAAAGCTTCAATCCTAAACCAACCTACCGCATGTTTACGTGTCACCCTAACGGAGCCATTCGGCGGAGCGTCGATATTTCCACGCATCGAGAGTTAGCCGACAGTCTCTCAACAGAGTTCGAAAAATGATGGGCTAAATCAAGGGAGAAGGGGGTCAGGTGACTTGATAATGGGCAGATTGAGATGGTGGAACTCTCGACTAACGATCGATCCGTGCAAATTTTCGACAGTTGCACCTCTATCGACAGGTTTCGTCAGGGTAGATCTAACCAGCCGAGCTAACGTTATGGTCTAACTACTGATGAGGTTCTCATCAGTGATAAGGTCTGGCAGTACAATTGGTACAGATGTACATGCAGATGGAGAACCTTGCGTATCCATTCCAATTTGGACGGACACCTGAATATCGATTATGGAGTGTCATTTCAAAAATTGTGTCGAATTAAGATATTCAAATTTCCCAGATAACATGCAAGCTTCGTATTGCATTTTGACACGAAACTGTAGCAGCAAAAAAATATGTGAAACAATCTCAGTGATCGTATCACATTTGTGACCGGCAATTTTACCAAATTTGGAAGTTTGCTTTTCACAAGTTAATCTGAAAATCAAGTTCAGTTATAGTTACATATCCCACTTTTGAATATTTGATGCAACGAGCAGGGTTCTAGGTTTTGAGTTCATCCGTATCAGTATGTAGTGGGCGCGCGATGGACTTGCGGAAGGAAAATGTCAGGCACAGCATCCGGGAAGATTCATCCAAACGAGAAGAGATTGGCATGGACCCAGGCAGAAGCGACCAAAAGGCATCGTCTAAATTCTACGTGGCTAATTGGACTGCTCGTCATCACCTTCAAATTGCTTGGGTTGTCACCCATCTCCGTAGACAATTTCAGATTAACGAGAACAAAATCACATCTGTCATCACCAAGCTTGACGTTCAAAAAGAGTGCCTTCGGCTTGGTTTACTCTTATATATTGATCGTCGTTATTTTCGCTGTTAGTTTTATCACGATACCACTATTGGACGGAGGTTCGGAGAAAACGGATTTGCTAGTTGTCTTTGAAACAGCCAAAGGTGTGGTCGGACTGATTGGAACCCTGGTGATATGGCTCATTGTGGCTCTACAATATGGAACAATTCCCAAAATTCTAAATAGAATTGTAGATATTGACAATAAAATGATGACACTGCAAGGTCTGTACCATCCAGAGAGACACGATATACCGATGTTGGTAATATTTTTGGGTAATTTTGCGTGGTGGATCGCTATTTTTGTTCTCCAAATTTGCTCCGTTGATGACTGGTTGGCGACTTTGGTGCCCAAGATCCTTCCCTTATTTGTCATGAACTGGTACATAATGCAGTACGTTCTTATGCTAATGCTCATGGCGAAGAGATTTAGTAGTGTCAATCGTGAATTTATGATTGTTGCAAGCAGTAGAATTAAGACACTTGTTCAGGTGGATGTGAGAGTTGCAAGTATGTCCGAACGCGAGATGGTGAATCAATTCAACGAACTGAGACAAGTTTATGCTGCTTTATCAGCGATATGCAGAGATATTGACAAGTATTACTCCTTTCCTATTCTACTGGTAATTGGATTTTTCGCTGGTGCTTCATTGTATCACGCCTACTATGTCATACAGCCATTCCTTGTGGATGATGATGATGTGGAGCCTTTGAAATTCGCGAGTTTGGTATTGCGGCTGTTCATCAAACTGCTGCCGATGCTTGCATTGTCTGTGAGTGTTGGTGCGGTTCTGAATCAGGTGAGATGATCGCTGCAGTGAGGTGGGGGAACGAGGTAAGTTGATGGACCTCTAGGCTAGATATCTTGTGGCCATCTCAAAAGTAAGGAAATTTGGAGGTAAATGTATATAGAACTTTTTGTAGAGGCACTTCAGCTCTACAAAAAAGTTCTTATGGACATTATCTCAACTCCCCTAGATTCTGGGATATTTATCAAAAATTGAGGATAGCGATAATTGCACCCGCTTCGTTTGACTAGTTCACTGCGAAACGTTAGGACGATGTATAGATAAGGGGCCATTGTGAGCCCTTTGCATCCCTCATGCACCCACAATAGATAGCAGAATTTTGAATAGGAATAGAAAATGCTGACATGTAGAAAATAATGAGTGATCGTACATGATCAATGAGGCGGGAGTGCACTCTAAAGAAATCGGTTAACAAATCAGATTTAAATTTGATAAGAATACAAAAAATTGGCCACAAAACTATGATATCAGGTAAACATCTTCGATACTTTGGTATTTTCTGATAAGGAAGAAGTAATCAATGTCTCTGAAAATGATTTTTTCTAATACATGAATACTTGTCGATTTTCCGCCCAAAAGTTTGCCTTCTTCGACAAACGGCTTTATTTATATATTCATAGAAATCAATTTTTGTAATTTATCTAGGAGTAACCTGATTGGTATTTTGTTTCGTTTTAGGTGCAGATGACGAATGGTACCATTTATAAAATTCTATGTCACTCTGCACTGCGTCATCTTGCTGACGAGGAGGTGAGACTGTTATTTAACTTCGATTAGTTGAATGTATCTTACATGAGGTGGCAGCAGTTACAGCTCGAACAGAAATTAGTACACAAAAAGAGAGTTTTCCAAGCAGCACTGTCAAATAAAAAAATTTAACCTCCTATGATATCTCCTGGAATACTTTGCTGTCCACCTTTCTCTGACTTCAATTAATGTGATCGTTTTTACAGCTGAAGGAATTCTCCTATCAACTGTTAAACGAAAATGTTCAGTTCACCGCATATGACATTTTTTCGCTCGATTGCTCTATGATCCAATCGGTGAGTTCCTTTTAATCTAAATTCCCCTGTATCCATGACCAAATATAAACGACAAGTTCTCTGCAGAAAATATCGACCTACAAATTATTATGCAATAGATTCCCAAATTATCTCATTTTACCAAATATTCCAGATCCTCAGTATGATGGCGACATATTTGATCATCCTCATGCAATTTCAAGTAGAGCATACTGAAGATGAGGAGCCTAGCCGATATGATCACTTTTCATGAAATTCAAGAGCTGACGACTTCACCGTCTCCACCACTCCAATCACATGCCCATTAAAAATTGACCAAGCTCGTATCAATCTACTGCACGTACTATATCTAAATAAAATATCTGATGACCATACTGCACCATAGTATTTTTTATATGTCTCCTCCGCCAATTCAAACCAGTATTATGTATCGGTTTAAGCGGTGCTCGATCCAAAATTTTCTTTTTATATCCTGCTACATATTGTTCAAAATCCTTGGACTCGTACCGGCAAGTCTACGCACCACAAAATCTGCATTTAATTTTCCAAATATGTTTGTGTTTTCATGGAACGGATTGATGTATAACCTGGCATTAATTGTCGTGTTTCCGATTGTCAGTTTCTATTCAATATGTGCAATAGATAGTGTGGAGTACCCCAATAAATCATTGATAACCACTTGCTTTGAGTATGTAAAAGCTACCTTTGGATCGATATTTCTGGTGATACTATGGGCAGTAATATCGCTGAAGCAGATGAAAACAGTGCTGCTTGCAGATGAGATTGTCAGTGACTACGTTACTAGGGACAACACGTGGTTGTCTAAATGTGTATCCTTTTTCGCTATCAATATGCTATTTTGGGTAAGCCTCATGTGGACCGAGTTTGTAGCATTTGGAGACATCGATGTACTCATATTGGTTACGGAAGTCGGGCCTAATTTCGTCTTCAATTGGTTCTTCATCATGTACACCTTCATCATCATACAGTTAGAAATAAGAGCTCGAGAAATAAACCAGCGAATGCTGCAGCTGTTCAACGATTTACGAATTACGAGGTTTGACAGCATTGCTCGAACTAATCAGATCAGCAGTTTAATTGCACTTAAGCGTTCGTACGAGCGACTTTATGTGATCGTCAATGAGATAGCATCATTGTATTCATTTCCCATTTTTCTGATTATAATGGAGTTGGTGGGAACGAGTGTTTATGAAGCGTATTATATAGCGGCACCATTTTTGATACCTTCCTTGGGGTTCTCATGGTGGTTGGTGGCGAATTCTCTGTCCTACCTGTCGACGCAGATATTTCCTATTATCACGATGGTAGCCAGTATGGATCGACTCGTCGAAGAGGTATGTATAGTGTTTGCTGGATACATCCATTCAGATTATAATCAGATTGCGTGGTGCACACCATACGGATGTTTTTTGATGTGAAACATCTAATGCGGCGGTGGGATCGGAAAAATTTGCTCTCGGGATAGGCAACTTTTCTTGACAAATATATATCGATATACTCCACTGCTTACCCATCGCCCCTCTCTGCCCTCGACGCAAAGGCGATGCGCACAAGTTGTATGTACATATCAAGATACGACGCAGAAAATTTTTAAAACAATTTCTCAAAAATTTGACAAAATTTGGAAAAATTTCGCAACAATCTGGAAAAAAATTTCAATAAATTCTGGAAAATTTAGAAAAATTTTGCAAGAATTTAGAAGAATTTTGAAAAAAATTGGATTTTTTTTTTAATTGAAAAAAATCTGCGAAAAATCTAGAAAATACTTTTCTAAAAGCTTGAAAGGAAAATTGGAAACAGTTTGAACAAACTTGGAAAAAAATTCTAAAAATTTTGAAAAATTTTGCTACAATTTTGGAAAAATTTGGAATAATTTTGAAAAAAAATTGGAAATGTTTGGAAAATTTCGGAATTTCTTATAGAATTTGAGAAAGTTTTGTAAACCTTTGAAAAAAACTTTTAAAACATTTAAAAGAACTGAGTATTTGAAAATTTCAAATAATTCTCGAGAAGTCGTCAAAAATTTTGGATCAATTTAGATCAAAATTAGTGTTTCCATTTGCGAGGTGTCCCATGATGCCTCACTTTTTTTTTCAACAGCATTACCAAAGATTGTGTGAAACTATCCATAGAGTGATTCCGACAGCTTCTTTTTAAATCCAGAAATAGGAGTATAGCATCAACTTGATGTAAGAAAAGGTTATGAATAAAATGATAGTTTCTGCCACTCACTCTAATCTAAAACAAGTCCGATCGCGGGTTTCGCGCGCTGAATTACAATTTCATGTTTGAAGTAACTATATATTTTCCGAAAATGAATATACTGTTAATCATCGACTCCGAAAAAATTAGAGCTTTCAATTTTCCAATTTGGTGCAAGCATCTTTTGTTTTTTTTCTGTAATTATCGCGTGCATATAAAATTTTCAACACTAGACAGAATATGTAAAACACTCGAAACTTAATAAATTAACAGAACGTCAAAAAATATTCTGCGTATATGATTTCCAATAACTACATAAGCTATGACAACTTGAACAATAAATGAATGACGATTGAAAAATAAATCATGCCACGATTTTCGAGATATTTTGACTCTAACGATGAGATTTATGTGTATGCGCTTTCTTGAAAAGGAATACTGAAAAATCATAGATGAAAAATAAACAGCCCTGAAGAGGAGAGCACAGCTTTTGAAACGTTGGCTTAATGAAATAAAATGTTATAATCTCATCTAATTGATGACCTTCAGATTAATTATAAACTGCAATGTCATGCTGAGTAGAAATGTTACTGTCGTTTGGCTTCTACTTGACTCAACGACTTGAAATTTCAACTGACCCTAGTTTAAGCTCTGTTTTATGTAATCCAATGAGTATTGTAGTTCAATTAAAAATTCAATAGGAAAAAACCACGACAAAATTTCAAAATTTTTTTTGCAAGTTTGACATAAACATTCATAAAACATGTGATTAATTGTTTAAATTCTTTGAATCCAACGGAATCGTACTCACAAAGTATAATATTTTCAAGGAAAAAGTAGTTGTGCCATGAACTTTTCAAACAGTATATTTATTACGGAGTTTGACGTTCGATAACTGAATAATTTACAATGTAAATTAGAGCATGCATATTGAGTTTCTGATGATTGTGAACCGATTTTCGAAGCTCGAGCGGTCGTTAGAAGAATGTTTAGCCCTGAATTTTGTTCCGGGTCCTTCTGACCCACCGTGCTAGTTATGGAATTACAGAATATTAAGTTGCGGGTTAAGGAATACTGCGTCGCGGACGATAAGGTGGGGACGGGCACATTTTATGATGACAGGCCAATAAAATATAAGATCGCTTTTTGATTATAGATGGATAAAACTGGGCTTATAGTACATCAGCTACATACAGGGATTCCTTTTAATCGAGATGTTAAGTATGAAGTAAGTTTCAGGGATCCATGTTGTATAATTCGGTAACTCATTTTCCGTAAATGGGAATTTTTTCTCGACAACTTCACTCAAGTTGGGAAAATATTTGCCAATTAAAAAGTGGTGTGTTTATATACGCCAAAAAACTTTATTAATTCCATTTCTTTATTCACTTATTTGAGCAATTTCACCAATTATGTATATAAGATTGAACCTCCATATTTTTTTGAGGTTTGTTTTTTTTTTCTAGCAGTACGTGGTAAGATCTGAAAAATAAACACCTCATAGATTCTCTAGCTCAATAATTATTGCAAGCATTTCAGTTTTATTTATTTATTTCTAAATTGCGAAATTCCATGATTTTAATTGTGTTATTACAAGCGCTGGCAAAAATGAATAAGAATACAGTCTCGTAGGAAATCCTCTCACCTGTCTGAAAAAATCTCTATTTATTAATTTTTTTGTTTCGTTGTTCATAATGTATCTATATGTGATTTGAACTACAGTATCATATTTCCTCATTATCGACATTTCTTTACTGATAGTCGCATTTTTTATCTCAGACGAAAAAATGATGCACGAGCAAATTACGATTTGCAGATATTCATTGTTCTCCAGTTTTATATGCACTGTTGAATAATTTCAGTTTAAGGTCTTTTCACTGAGACTTCTCCATGAGAAGCTTTGCTTTACTGCCTTTGAAGTGGTTCTACTGGATCGTAGCCTGCTGAGATCGGTGAGTTATACTAATCTGGAGGTGCATGTCCAAAGATAACCTGGTGACAAAAAGTTGAGGAGCTAATTCTTTCCCGCTTCAATAATGAGAATTTTTCATAATGGAGAACATTCTCCGGAGACCGGGCACGAACCCAGGTCTTTGGCATAGTAGGTAGACCGTCTACCCGGCACACTAAAACCCCGTCCTCAGACGTTCTCGAGAGAGAATTTCGTTGAACTAGCTTCTTGGACAATTTTTCCGGACATACCCTGATAATTCTTAGTTTATATAGTGGTACCAGAATCAATTTCATGCAAGTATGTTTACAGCTTTTCAGTATGACTGTCACATTTTTGGTCCTCATTCTGCAGTTCCAAACGTTATAATAGACTCCGTCAACATTTTTGCAATTGGGTATCTGACTGTGGTAACCAGTGGTACCGTAGTGGTCGCGCTGGTAGCAGAAGAGGACCCATCACAGCATCAAATGTCGGTTAGCTACCAGGAGTTGGTCGCGACCAAAGTGGCGTGTTTCTGTGGCCATGTGAATGATTTTTTGAGGCTATTCTCCAACTCTTCATGAACAACAGACAAGTAAGCCTGAGAGACAAATTTGTACCTCTGATAATTTTACCAACAAATTAGGAGTTTTGAACTAGTCAGATGGAACTGTGTGCCCCCGTTGGGAGCACAAACGGAACTTCCCGATTTGTAATTTCGGTTTGTCATTCCGACATTTTTCGACACTTCAATTAAATGTTAAAAGACTGGTTTCAGAGAAAAAAATAGGAATCATGGAATTTGGAATACTGAAATATGACAAGTGTCGCTCCATGCGCAGATGTCACGTGACGTACTAACCAATCACACTGCGCACCGCATAATTTAAAAAGATTGTGTTGCTAACCTGTTTTCCCAATATTTCCGGAAAACGCGACAAAATTGGAATAAAAACGTTTTCAAAATCGAATAATACGGTGTCACAACCGTTCCAAATAGAAACTATTCAAAACGGGAAGATTCTTCACCTTCTTTTATGTTAAACGGTAGTTTTTTTCGGAAATATGAAAAAATTATAGAACCGATTCCAACCAAAACCTAATCAGCTTTGAAGGCCACAAAGACGCTTCGAATGCATCATACAGGATCTCAATCGCATAATTTGATGTTGAGAAATCGTTGGAGAGACAATTTGTCTTCATACATACACCGTCATACACACATCTCGTTAAAAATAGTGTAAAATAGTCAGAAATGTCATCAAACGTGGAGATCAATCAATTTTTTTCAAATCGGGGACGTTTCAATAACTTCCCCTAGTGGGAATTGAAATTTCGTCATTATTTCTTACATTCGTATTGCGGCTATGGCCGAGTGGTTAGAGCGCTGGCCTTTGTCGCACGAGGTCCACGGATTGAGTACCCGTTCGGGGACTCTCCGATTGGTATAGTAGAGTGAAATTGTCCAGCGCTCAACTTCATGGAGATTCATAGTCGAATGAGAGTTTCGTCAAAGAAACGGCTGCACGAATTGAGGTTTTCCGTGGTTTTCCTTCAATTGTAGATTGACTCCAGCAATGTAAAGTCTGGTAGGCATTGCATTGATTGTGTCAAACTAAGTGAATGCTGTACAGTTTGGGAAGAATTCAGTTTCCATCGGCACCGTAGGAGGGTCGCCACATATGCATAATCGCATCAAAGCGTAAATAAAAAAAAACATTCGTATTGAACCCTTCGGTGGTCGCATCATGAGCGATCCGCCGCAAAATCAAAAGTGCGGCTACTCAGGGGTTCAACCGCACGGCATTATAGATATATGTGCTCGGTTGAGAGCAGCTTTGCACTCGTACTTCTTTTAGCGACCCTGGATCATCCTTGCGTCCTCGACAATAACTTTTGAGTATCGGCTGATTCGACTGCAGATTGCGATTTTTAATGGTACGCCACGTATTGGGTTTCCCATCGAATGAGAAATCAATACTCAACAAAAAGAACCAGGTGACAATTGCTGAAGCACAATACTCGGAAAGATAATTGTCACCTCATGAAAAAAAATGGTGAACACAGATTCCATGGAAACCATCACCACCACTATGACACTTGTCATGAAAACATTAGCAATCGATTCGCTTCAGAATGTAATCAGTGCATACTTGTGTGTCAGCATTGCATGAGTTCGGCAACATCCAATTGCTAGGATCGTTAGGATGTCCAAATCCAATATGAAGAATCTATTTCGTGCATCAGTTTACATATTCTTCAAGCTAATCGGCTTCATTCCGGCCAACTTAAAAAATTCCACATCTCACCATAGTTCACTATATTTCGAGTACTCACGATCTGGAATCATGTACAATGCTGTCTTGTTCACACTTTGTTCCGTACTGAATGCCTACTCAATAACAAAAATAGCAGATGATGAATATCTTCACAAATCACGCACTACCGTCATCCTGGAGGTGGCGAAAGCGACATTTGGATCAATTGTCACAGCTCTAATATGGCTATGGTTGTGCATTCACCAGAAGGCTATGATTAAAACTGCCAATGAATTTTTAAAAATTGATTCAGCTATGGTGAAATATGATGACATCTATCGCTGTCAAATCAACATGGTCCCATTCATAATACCAACAATCCTCAGTGTTGTCATTTGGATCAATGTCATATTGACTGACTATATTGGATTCAACGAATTAGTACCGATTGAATCCATCGCTTCCCTTGGACCAAACTTCATGTTCAATTGGTTCTTGATTCTATACTCTTTTCAGATAATACTTCTGCGAGGGAAATTGGAATGCGTAAATAATGGCATTAGAAAATTACTTGCTACATCTACAAAATCGCCTTCCACTCCGGTGAATTCTGAACAAGATGAGTTTACTTGGGAGGCTTTGCTTGCCCTCAAATACACGCATATTAGAATTCATGGAGTAATCAGTGATATGGGAAATTATTACTCATTTCCAATTCTCCTGATAATCACGGAAATGTGTGCATCAATTATTTACACAGGTTACCACTTGATTCTACCATTTGTTGTGCTTTCGAACACGTCAGGTGCGGCTGTGCTGAATTCTCTGTGCTATCTCATAATGGAGTGTTTTCCAATTATTATAATGTCCATCAATGTTGGGCAAATTCTGCAAGAGGTATTATTGCAATTGGTGGGAATTTAATCAAAATCGATTGAGCGAAAATTAAGTGATGTTAATTGGAGATGGTAGGTCGTGGCGAATTCGAAAATACAGCAGGTTCCGTAATCGCAGGTTAGTTAGAAGAGTGTTCCGGTGTGTGACTGGGAGACCCGGGTTTGAATCCCGCTTGGTACTATCGTGAATTATTCGTCCCGAAATTCTTATCGATCTAATTATGGTAGAGAAGAGGGATGGGAAGGGACAACTTTGTGTACCAACCGTAGTTACGTAGGCAGACTGCCCTACGCGTAGGTGGGAGACCCGGGTTCGAGTTACGGCTGGTACTGTCGCAAATTTTTCGCCTGAGAATTCTTACTGACTTGATCTGAATGGATATCTAATTATGGTAGAAAACAGGAATGGGAAGGGACCACCTTGCGTAACAGCTGTAGTTGCGTTAGGAGACCCGGATTCGAATCCCGGCTGTCATTGTTGGCGATTTTTCCTCGGGAATTGTTATTAGTGTGATTGCAATTTATGCATAATGGAAGTCGGTAATGATAACGTTAATTTCGGACGTGAATATTTTTTGAACAACGATAGCTTCAGTGGAAGAGTCGGTGAGGGACCCGGGTTCGAATCCGCCTGGGACTACCGACGACTTCTTTCAAAATTACTATTCGTAATGAATCGTTCGATCAATCGTTTTTATATTAATTAACTTCTATCCTATTTTATTTGACATGACGATAATAATGAACTACTTATAATTGTTGCATTTTCATGAATAGATGAAAACTACTGCTGATACTGTTCATAAATTCTTAGCCTGGTCTACTTCAACCTCAAAAGTAAATTCCGAGGTATGTCAAAAATATTATTCATATTGTCGCATAAGCTTATGTCTCATAGTCTTTATCATATTCAATTGTAAAACAGCAAAATTTGAAAAAAAAGGCGGGAAATGGATAAATATGTTTTTTTTTTATTGTATTTTTTTAATTAAATAAATAAAACCCATCAATTTTTGTGAACTCAATGAAATTTCCCAATCGTTAAAACTTTCAATGTTTAGAGACTTCCAAAGGGCATCAAAGATGTTAAAAAATTGGGAGAATTTCAATAATTAGAAAAAGAACTATCCAATAGGGATAACTGCTATTAGTATAATTCAGGGGAGATTACTCCCGCCAAAAAACTTTTCAGGGTTTGATAGAAATAAAAATTGACAAAAATGCTCGTTGCCTAATTTTTCCTCAGAAATCAGATTTTGTAGGCCAAAAATTGTTTCCAAAATTGGAGTTTTTAAACATTGAGAAACCAACTTATTGCAAATTTTTTCACGACAGTTCTGCATATGATCACTGAATTTCTAGTCCTTGTATAAAAAATGTGAGAAAATGTGCAAGGGCGCTTCCGTTCAACGGGTGAATTATATAACCTTATGTATTGCAGTTGGAGCTGTTTTCACTAGAGCTGTTACACCAAAATGTGCAGTTTACAGCCTGCAGACTTTTCTCTTTAGATGGTACTCTCCTACATTCAGTAAGTTTCATTTTATGTCGATAGTATAGTACAGAGTTAGCGCAATTGAAAATTGTCTCTATATCTCTGCGGGGGCAAGACCGCGCCTTCGCTTTGCAGACATACAATATGTAACGCGTATTACACGGCAGTAATGGTACATTGTAGCTCTAGGCAATAACCATAGTACAGTCCATCCCAGTGGGCTCAAAATACGATTTCCCTCCCACTGCACTGGGCGAAAATCTTTCTTTGCGCCTATGACGGAGCGGAAAACAATTTTTTTTTCTTCCGTTTCGTTTTTTTTGTGCAAGTTTATATTCTCTGGAATTCCTGAAGAAACATAATTTTGGAAATTCTTACAGGTCCACGCTAACTTGTCTTTACATTAATATGCTATTCATATTTATGTTATTACAGTTCCTGCCCCTACGACTCATTTTTTCAATTTAACCTTTTCAGATTTGTGGAATGACAGTCACGTATCTGATAATCCTGCTACAGTTCTAATTATAAGCATACTTACGATTTAATGTATTCACATTAATTGCTTCATGAAAACATCAGCGTGATCTTCAAACTGCACATTTCTATGTTCTGATCTATTAATTTCTGATAGGAGAAATTATTTTAATGACTCTGAAAAGACTCTGGAGAGTGAATGAAGATTCAAATCCAGTTCCATAATTGGGAACTGATCCGATATGAATTCCACGGCTTGGAACCGATTTCCAACTTATTCCACCACCCGGAATTGTGCCGGAACCGGTATCGCTAGCCGCGCAGTTAGGGGATTTGGAACTACGAGCGAACCTAGTAGGCGCACCGACTAAGTGAACGGAGCAAAGTGGTAGGTGCACTAAGTCGACGGGGCGAAGTAGTAGGCGGCACACCGCTGCGGGCGAAGCCCCCCCCCCCCCCCCCCCCCCCCCCCCCTCGGACTCCACGGAGTCATCTTGAGTGTTGAATAACTTTGCAGTAACGCGGTGTACAGAAAATTGTGAAAGGAACTTTCGACATCAAAGTTCATCGTGTTTCCACCCTCCAACGGTCATTCCGTAGTTTTCGGACATCCTGTGTTTGCCTATGAATGTGGTTTTTATTGAAATTGTTTATATTGATGTCAACTTGTATCTTCTGCACGAAGAAATGAACTTCAGAAGTTTTCGTCCATAGTACTTTACGAATAAAGATGTTGTACATGTCATACCTAGTAATATTCTTGATTTCATATATTTGTTGATATATCATTTGTTGGTATATCATTGTTGATATACAGCCAACTCCACCACCAGTGCACGTCCCACAAGTTGATGGATGCCTATAGTCACTATCGTCATGCCCCCACGACTGACTATCTCCTTAAGCGCCGCCTCCCCACCACTGTGCAAATGGTCCCACGTGACTTTGAATGCTACCTCACTGCGCTTACTAGCATCGGGGAGTGGGGGAAGTAGAGGAGGGTCACTTGTGGGACAGGGCGGTGGAGCATCCGGTCCCGCGCAGTGCACTAGTGGGAGAGTCGACTGTACTAGTTTATGCGTATGTTAGTATTTTAAAAATCCCCCCCCCCTCCCCCCGCCGCCCAGTTCGCTTCCCTTTTTCATACATACGCAGCAAAACTGGGACAAAATATATGCAATCTTTTTTCCGGAAAAAAATGCCGCACTTGAGATATAAATTTTTCGGTATATGGTTACACCTTTTCAAGAGCACTATTACCACCTAATGAGCAACAATATCGAAAACTAACGATCTCAGGAAATTTCCACCAATTAAATAGTTTGGTAGAAAAACTTCGATAATTTCTAAAATAAAAGGAAGTTTCAGAAAAAAATGGACTTATCGCCATTGGACTTGTCAGTTTGACCTTATGGGAACTCCCACCTGCACAAGTACTTCACTTTCGTTTGATTGATTTTTGAAGCATAATAACTTGTCAAATTAGAGAGTAATTTGTTATCTGTAGGGCCATCTCCACTCACAATTTTCCTTTCTCCAATAATCACGCTAACCAATCACCATGCACCTGCAAATCGACCGACCTATATTTCAAACTGTCTTTCGCCAGATCAGTTGATCCTTAGCACCACTATGAAAGGCAATCTACTGACAAGAGTGAAGATGAGAATGACTGCAAGATGGTTAGGGAGGAGGCCAACATCCCTCAAGTTGCTCATCAATTACTTCAAAGTCATGGGTTTGCTTCCATGTACCCTGGATACCTCCTTCTCGATATATTTATCTCCTTCTCGAGTCTGTACTATATATCACATAGGGCTGATTGCATTCCTCATCTATTGTAATTTCTGCGTGGGAATCCCCAGAATATTAACAGCCCCAAAGTCAAATGGATTATCATTGGGCGATACTTTGGAATTAATTCAAATTTCTATGGCAACAATCATAAATATTTTACTTTGGATCATCTATCCTTTGAACGTGTGGAAGCTGATCATTTTTGCAGACAGAATAGTCAAAGCGGACAATATTGCAAGTGAATTTAACGTTAATCTTAAATTGACATGTAGACGAATCCAGTGGACTTTATTCGCTATCAGTTACTTGATATTGTGGTGTGGTGTTTTGATTTCTATGGAATATTTAAAATATAAAGGACCAACACCGCTAATTGTTTGGCTCTCCATGTACATCATACCGACGTGGATAATTGTGTCATATTTTGTGCAATATATCTTTGCTATTCGAATGATTCGGATGCGAATGATGGCGTTGAATGAAACAATTCGAGGACATATTGATGGAACAGTTGATGTTAACTTAAGTGTTATGAGATCTTTTGAGACGTGGAAGAATGCTCATGATGAGCTGTATAAGGCTGGTGTGCTAGTGACTCAATTCTTCTCATTTTCAAGCTTGTTGGTGCTAGCATACATGTGTTATACTATAATTTTTAACAGCTTTTATGCGCTTAAAAGTCTACGAAAGCAGAGACCGGATATGGTGTATGGGGTTCTCAATGACTGCGCTTGGATATTCATTTTGGCGATTCCAACTGTGATGCTGGTGTATGAGATTGAATCTCTGGGCGATGAGGTATGAATTCATTTCAGGAGTACTATTCTTTTTTTTATTATTTTATTATTTTAAGTAAATAATTTTATTGCAATTTTTGTTTGTTCTTTACTTGATTTTATTTGATTTTGTTTTTGTAATACGAGTCCGGTGGCGCGTGCTTCGCACGCGCATTTTCTTTTTCCGCCGCACTGACTGGTGTCGCGACGGTTCCGGTCTTACATTTTTTGATAATTCCGATATATATCGACATTTTCTTCGGACTCTCCTTTTTACTCCAAGCCCCGCCGCGCATTTGCTTTTTCCGCCACACTAGCTGGTGTCGCGGCGGTTTAGGTCTCACGCGTGTCGATAATTCCGATATATATCGATATTTTTTTTGTCTCTCCTTTTTGCTATAGAGATATTATAAACGCCCAACGTGGCTCAGATTATTATTGGAAAACTTGCAGAAACTTGATGTTGCGGAAATTCGAGACATGTAGAAACATTCGGAAAATTTGAAAAGTATTTGCACACTAACCCATCAGAGTAATTAAGAACTCCTCAAAATGCAAAAAAAATCAGGAATACCATCTTGTAGGTATAGTTCTTATAGAGGGACTGGATTATTGGAGCAGACATTTAATTAATTTTTGCTTTAAGGTTAAGAGAAAAGCTGCTCTGAGTCGCAGACTTTCAGTACAATTCATCAAGAATAATCTACTGCGAAATCAGGTAATGAGTATCGAGATAATGAGTGAACTATTAAATATACTTTATATTACTGATTTTTTAATTTACAGCTCGCTCGGTATGCACATGAATTGTTGCACGAAAATATGGACTTTAGTGCATGTGGATTTTTTAGCTTAAAGGGAACGATCCTTCGTTCGGTAAGCTTATCTAATCCGTCCTCACACACGCAAAATTTACCAATTCTTCTATATATAACGAGTTTTTTGTTTAGATATCTGCAACAACGCTGACATATCTCATTTTTTTCTACCAACTATATGAGACTTATAATTAGATATGCGAAGTTGAGTCGGCACTTCGTTGATCTATATATGGAATGGGTAATTTAACATAATGTTTTGGTCATAGAAATGCTCATAATCTATATGTATTGTACTATAATGTAAGTAAATGAGTTACTTAACTGTGTAAGTTTTTTCAATGTTCGATTTGTTAATAGTTTTTAATTACAATATACTTGTTTGGGAAAATATCGGAAGGTTACGGGCCTAGAAAAGCGCCCAATTCCAAATTCTTCGAAGTGTTTCATGTCTAGCCATTGCAGCATGAGCTCACACATGGGCGCACAGTATTCAATTCCGTACCAGCTCGCAGATCTCTTCATAGTACAGTGCTCTAACTTGGACGATTCCAGAATTCCGTACTACGGTGGCTGAACCAATGCCCGCACGATTAAGGCTCTTGTAGGTTTCGATGAAGGATTTAAAATAAAAAGGTTAGGTATTTTAATGTAAGGCGCCAGTTTAGCATAGAAAAATGTATAAATAATGAAAAAACAATCGTTCGCGGGTGAAAAATTGAGGATTCAATTAAGTAAATGACGAAAAAATCCGGTCGTGCTCATTGTGCCAGTAATGAAACGGTCCACCCAATATGGGAAGAATTGCGATTAACCCTACTTTGCACTGTCAGAAATCACGCTTATTGGCTAAACAAAAGAGTGTCTCGTAATAGTGGAGGTATTGTATGTCTAGAATAATCACAATAGATTAAAAAAAAGGCTTATTTTTTATCAATCAGATGTATCAAAATTACCGCGTCGTTACTGGCTAGAGGTTAGACTCCCGCTTGCTAATTCCCCAACCACATTTCTCACTATGCACTTCATATTTTTCATTCATTTTTTCTTTTCCACAAAGCACTAAGGTTTACGAAGATATTTTTTTGGTACGTACCCTACACAATAGTCGAAAAAGCCGTCTAATTATTAGACTCTTCTCTGATCTTACTGTCACCGGCGCTTCGGCAACCATTTGTCATTCCCGCCAACAATTTTATTTTTTTTGGCAGTTTGAAAATTCATTAAAAAAAATTTAATCACTACTAAAATATCCCAAATTAATGATTTTATTGGAATTCAAGTCGAAATTGTTATTTCTAACAACATTTCTGGAATAATAATTAATCCTAGTTGGAGTTGTGCGAGGACTGGGCGCATTTTTTACCGTACGAGCATTGGTCCTGTCACCCTAGAATGGTAACAGAAAATTGGTGAATTCATTTGTATACAAAGTGTTTCTCTCCGTCTCTATTGAGACTATTAAAACTCGGTGGAGCATTGGAGAAATCTCCGAAATTTCCAAACGACCTGAAATTGAGAAAATCCAAAAAACGCTCAACATTGCAAATTTTGATGCTATCAAAACATTCACAAATTCTACTCAGCCAAAAAATTATATATGTTTGCATTGTTAAAATATCATCGGTCATATAATCTTCCGTAAGGGGAATAGGTGAACGTGAAGACAGATTTTTACACCGTTTTCTTGTTTTCTCCGAGCATACTCCTTTTTCAAACCTCTACATGACTGATTGTAGATTTTCAATATTTAATGTATGTATGAATTTCAGTATTTAAACTGTATTTACATGACATTTGAAACCAGTCGAAACCGTGACAAATTGAGAAAAACGGAGATTTAGTGGAAAATTATTGAGGTACCAACCCCGCCACTCGTTTCTGTAGGGATGCGCTCTTCGCGGGCTCGCTGGCGCTGCCAACGTGACTAATTGCCATGCCATTGGCTGTCGCCCCACTCTACCGGCCGTACTACGTTCTACTACGCCCTGGATAGGGCATCAGATGCGCATCAGAGAACTTTGAGGGCTAAATCCGACAACTGGTCGGTATCTCCAAAGCCGTGCATACATCTTTTCCCAATTCCTTCGTAATCACAATATCCGATCGCCACGCGACCAAATTGGCTAAGTTTTATTTTTCCACGTTCGTTCCGCCGATCAGTTGATCCTTAGCAACACTATGAAAAACAATCCACCCACAAGAACAAATACAATGCAACCGACCAAAAAATCGTTGGACTGGAGAGCCATCGTGCTCCGAACAGTCACCAATTACTTCAAAATCATTGGCTTACTTCCATGTGTCCTGGATACATCATCTTCCATATATTTATTTCCGTCTCGATTATGTACCATGTATCACATTGGGCTAATTGCACTTCTTATTTATTGCAATTTTTACATAGGCATCCCGGCAATAGTGAATGATCCGCCTAAAGCACATACATTAGCCTTGGGAGATGTTTTGGAGCTGATTGAAATTGGACTCGCCACAATCATCAACATTTTATTCTGGATCATTTATCCTTTGAACGTCCGGAAATTGATAATTTCTGCGGATAAAATTGTCAAAGCTGATAATATTACCAAGGAATTCGGCGGCAATTTAACCGGAGACACTGATAAGCTGTGGAATTATTTAACCATTGGCTATTTAATAGTGTGCAGTAGTATCATGATCTATACAGAATACCTGGCATATCTCGAGCCAGTATCTGGGATCGTCTGGCTCTTTTTGTTCCTCATACCAACTCTGATTATTGTTTCTTATCTTGTGCAGTATACACTTGCTGTGAGAATAATTAGGCGGCGTATGAAGATTTTGAATGATGTTATTGCGGTGTATATTGATGGGAAAATTGGTCAGAATGTGAATATTGTGAAATTCTTTGAAACTTGGACCAAAGCTCATAATGAGCTCTACGAGGCCAGTGTTTTTGTTACACAATTTTATTCACTTTCAAGCTTATTTGCTGTCGGCTACATGTGTTATGCTGTGGTGTTTAATAGTTTTTATGCGATTAAGGATTTAAACACAGGCAGGTACCATGATATGGTGTTTGGGGCTCTGAACGATGGCGTTTGGATCACAATTTTGACGATTCCAACGGTGACGGTGATATATGAAATGGAGTCTCTCAATGACGAGGTATAGTTGAAAAATTGCAATATTTTCCTGATTCAAATAATTATCAATTGTGGAAATGTGGAAAAACGTCAAATTCAATTTTTTTTTAGCCAATTTTATACGTTTTTTGAGTGTGAAAGTGCAAAAAAATGTAGTTGACAAATAACGGATTCTTCGTAGAATCAAAAAAATCAAAACATATTTCCCTTTCAAGTCTACTCGCATGGTGAGCGCAGTGCCGCCTGCATCCTTCGCGATGCAGGGAATTTAAATTACTTTTCTTTCATGCGAAGTGAATGAAATCAACGAAAAAGCAGAAGGCGGCGTTGTGCTCATTATGCGAGTGCCTGAGATTTTTAAAATGTTTCCATTTTTTGACACCAGATAATGGCAGTGTTTGAAGAATTTGAAGTGTTTGATGTATGTAATGACTAAAGAATCTTCGTGATTTTTGTAATCAAGGTAAAGAGGAAAGCGGTTTTGTGTCGCAGACTCTCAATAAAATTCTCCAAAAATCGGTCACTTCGAAATGAGGTACTAAATATTAGGAATTTAGAAATTGATTTCCATCCCATTCATTTATTTCAAACGCTAAACTTCATAGGTGACTATGTACGCACATGAATTGCTGCACGAAAATATCAACTTTACAGCATTTGGATTTTTCTCTTTAGACGGAATGATTCTTCATTCGGTAAGAATATTAAATTATGAACAATTCGATAGTAATTGTAATTTTGTCCCCACATTATATTTTGTTGTTTAGATATTTGGAACGACTGTGACATATTTGATATTTTTCTACCAGCTAAATACTGCGTATGATGCGGTGAGGAACTCAACGTATCGTTCACATATCTGATTGATCCTGAACTTGATGAAGAGAATTTTGTTTTTCCTACGGAATGTTCAATTCATTGTAATTAAATTTGATGAAAATCCCTGTTGGTTTTCGTTTTATTCAATATTTTTGGGTCAATGTCTCCTCAGCGTTGGAAAATCTGCGATGCGTATCAGTAATATCAGAAATTTTCCAAAAAGGAGAAGTTTTCGTTGCGAGAATTTTTGGGAGGAGAAATCTTAGACGGGGAGGAATTTTCAGGGGAGAAATTAGACCTAGGATCTTCTCCGTCAGGAGAATTCAGGAAACAAGTGGTAGAAAGTGACAGGTGACTTTTTCCTTGCAGTTTTTACGATACTTGTGCTATTTCTGTAATCTCAAAGTCACTTATCTCCTTTTAGGACTTTGATTTTGAATTCATTTGATTTTGTTCAGTGAACGTTTTTTGTTTGGACCGAGATAAACTGTCAATCAAAATTCCACCGCATATGGATTGAGCCCACTTGAATTAAATTGACGGTTAATCGACCATCAATCTAGCAACCCCTTGAACAATCGAATCATCGAAGCATCGACCAAAATCAATTCTCCGATCTATCGAGCCATCGATTACCCATCAACTTACTGACCCATCGAACCACCGATGCGTCGACCCATCGATTTAGTTTGACTATTACTCTATCAAAACTTGATTGCGATGACAGTGCATAAAGTACTGCAAAAAGAGCATCGATAATTGTGGATCTTTCTGAACTTTGAGATTTTTACAATTTTTAGAGCGTTTCGAACTATTGAAATTTCCGAGATTTTTCATACTCTCAAAATTTAAAAATTAATGAAAAAGCCCAACGAAACAATTCGAAAAAGTTTTAGGATATGATAAGTGTCATTGATTTCATCGTCACTTTTTATCTATTTAAACAGATTAATAATTTAGAATTTTCGACTCAAGCAAAATGATAGGCATACTTAAAATTTCCAAAATCAGTTCACAATTTCATTATTAATCCTTTATTAATAACGTATTCATACATATTGTGTATGTAATGGCACTGATAATGTGGCAAAATAATGTTTTCCTGGCATTAATTCGACTTAGGCGTTAGTCATACAAATTTTTCACTCAGCAAAATGGCGTAAAATTTCTCATCACTCTTAAAATGATCTTCTTGGAAATCATTAGATGTGAAATGTCAAGAAACCTGAACTCCTCGTTCATAAAAAAAAAAAAATAGAAAAAAATGCATAATTGAAAAATCCCATTTCACTTATACTGAATAGGCTTGAACTTCACATACTTCTAATATCAACCAACGACCACTTACAACAGACATAACAATATTTAATAAATATCCTGCCATTAAAAATGAACAAATTCAACACGAACAAATAATTATCATAACAAGTGCACAACCATAGAACATATGTATATTATTAAGGTATTTTAGGTGCGGGCAAATTGTTTTGTAGACAACCAATGTTTGAACGGAAAATTTATCCCCTGCCGATTTTATATTCATGCAAATATATTTGCATTACTTCGTGCAATCAAAAAAAAAAAAATGAAAATGAGAGAATCGTCGTCAAAATGATTGGATACTTAAGAATCATTCAAAGTTCAATGATGTCATCAGCGGTTTGTGGTTTTCAATTACAATTTCTATTTTTTCCCCATTTGCTTATTGTTTTTTATCAGGCTTTAATGACAACAAAATTGGTCATTGATGTGATTGTGTGTGATTCGCTGCCTCCAATTTTGGTATATTGGATGTATGATATAATTTGTTTCTTTACTTTTTAGTTGATTCTGGATATTTGACCGATTTGATCAAATTTGTAGTGCAAATTAGTTGGCGTTTCGGTCATTCTGGCTCTTTAGTAATATCAGTATAGTAGAGTCTCGATTATCCGGGCTAGCGCATCATCCGCGAGACCGAATTCGCCCGGATAATACGGAAGAACCGTCTGAACGTACTGCAAGTGATCTTTTGTTGATCAAACATTAGCGAGATATCGCAGCTAAGAAACGAATGACCAAGTCGAAGCAGTGTCCAATTACACCTTTTTTTAAACCTCATTAATGACTATCAATACTTACTATTCACCACTATTTTTATAACAAATATTAAAATATGACAATACATTTCTATTTTTATATATTTATCTGATGGAATTTCATTTCACCATGTAAAATACGTGGGAAATGATTGAAATTTAAGAATTCCCTATTCCTTTCGTGTTATCTCAGCTTTCGCTTATCCGCGGTACCCCTTTCCCATATTACCTCGGATAATCGAGACTCTGCTTCGCACGTTACCCATGGACTTTCGTACTCACCCTTAGTGGAATATGGAAAGAAACACAGTGGTTGGCTTTTATTTTGAAGAGTTGGTAGCATCTGCCGCTGTATGGGAACATCAGACTGGCTCGTGGAGGACATTTAAATTTGAAATTCGTTGTTTTTTACAAGCTTTTTCATAATAGCTATTGAATAATACTCTGCACGAATGAGGTTTTGAATGCAAAAAAAAACTAGTGGGTGAGATGTATTTGTGCCCTCAGTGAGGACACAATGCAAACTTCCCGGTTTGCTAACTCGAGTTTTCGAGATCATGTCTGTTTCAAAAATTTACGAGACTTCTTACTTCAGTATTTACTGATTTTTCTTTTCATTTCTCTATATGTCGCTGCCTTTTGTGATTTTTTTCATAATCAAGAGATAACTCCCTCGTCCACGTGAAGGCCAGTTACTTCTCATTAAAGCCTTTAAGTCTCATTGAAGCATTTTAAAACCACGAATATACAACGACTACGTTGAAGAAGTTCAATAAGTCGGTATCTCTGGCTTCACTCGACTTCACGTTAAATGGCAGCATTGATACACAAAAGTGATATTCAAGTATTATATTCTGAGTCGGTCCATGTTTACTGTACAGACCAATTTTTGCGATCGCCGACGCCATCTAGTCTCCATTCATGCACTCATCACATGAGTTTTTTTTTCTAACGGCTCTACCAAAAATTTAGGGCACATACATACAGACACACACACACACACAGACATTGACTCAGAGTTTTTCGGGGATCATTTTGGTACCCTTAAGACATCCGTTACAGGTCGAAATTAAAAAGTTCGATTTCAGGGTGATTACAATAACTTCCCTATCGGGAAATTAAAAATTTTGCAAGTTTTTGGTAATTTTTATAAGATGGGTAAGACGTCTTTTCCATCATTTGTTAAAGAAAAACTATGCCACTTCCTAATTATATTAGGAAGAAAAATTTGCATATTCCTTCTCAATAAATTTCAGAATACCTTTAAAAAATAAGAAGAATTGGTTGGATGCTTTTTATACATTTTTCCTCCGTCCAAAATACCTTAATGGAACTATAATGCACGTACAAATTTCATACTTTCAATCGTTCACAAAATTATCCCTACTGATTATTAAGTTACGCTAATTTCACTCACATTTTGTTTAAACTATACCGATACCAAGCTCCACATCTTTCATACATTCCTCTTTACATAATGTGCGTTAAAAAAAAATTCATGGGCTTCTAAACGGATTTCTATGCATTTGTCATTTTTATGAAGCATTCACCACTTTGCAATCTCACATACTGAGTATCATATGTATACGAAAATTTGATACCAAAAATTGGTGTACAAAAAAATAACGTATCCTTTAACGGATTCTTAATGATTCACAAATATTTTTATTACTAGGGGAAGACAATCCGTTATCAAAGACTGTCGTTAGAATGATCTTCAAACTGACGTTTCAGCCGAAGTCGTGCCATTTGGTTTATAAGAGCCGAATTCCTTAGCGCGAATTAGATCGACCTGTAATTTAATCATAATTATGAGGTAAATCTTTCTTTTCTAGCACTAGTCAATTATCGGATTACACAGAAAAAAAAATAAATGTTTTATTGCTTTTCACTTCTTCTTGCTCGGGAATTGATAATATATATTTCCTGAAGAATCAGGGGATTTTTAGCGTGCGCAGTTGCCTTGGTCTCGAAACTCCCTAGATCCACAACCCGGCCAACATCTACTTTATATTTTCGACTTTTTTTTCAAAATTAAAAATGAAAAATTGTCAATATCTTCAAATTCTGCATCACTCGTGGACGATAATGTATTGATTTAGGTGAGAAGGATTTGATAGAAAAAATTTACTGAAAGTCCACAGAATTGTTCGAAAGTTCGTTGAAAATTTGGAAAATGCTACGGAATATTTCAGATTAAAATAGGAAGTTAGTGCAGTTGAATTATTTTCGAAGAGTTCCCAAAATGCGAATGACAAAAATTTCGTAAGATTGAAAATATTTACAGAATGATAAGTTTTGGAATACGGATGAAATTGCAAGACAACGATTCCTTTTTTTATCATAGGAAAAAAGTACGATTATATCTCATCTTTTAAAGCAGCTAGAAAAAAATCAATTAAATTGTTTCAAATTTTTTGTCTGTGTACTGCGATAATTTGAAGCGATTGGGGGGATGATAGAAGAAAAGCATCAAATCGACGGCCGTTTCTAAAAAAAATATTGTATTCTTAAATTCCGTGATTGTGCAACATTAAAGTCATGCAATGGCGACACTCGTTGGATGATTCAAGGCATAATTCATGCACGCATCCAGTCATTGGGAAAATATTAGATGCGAAAATATATGTTGTACTTCGCTTATAGGAAATTAATTTTCTTTTTTTAATACAATTATCTAAATTGTTGGATTTTTCATATGATTGAAATTTGTAAATTTGGTTTGGTTTTTTCAAAATGTAAAAAGCTTTTTTCGATTTTCTCCATAAATCCGTCTTATGAAATTTGCTGTTTTTGACATTTCCAAAATTTGTTCTATTTTTTCCCCATTTTAGAAATACATGAAGCACTTCAATTTTTCAAAATGTCTGAAATTTATCTATACTTTTGGTTTTTTATTTTTTGCCTTTTCCATATTTATAAACGGATGTTTGTTTGTCAAAAGCCCTTCAACTTTTGAACACCCAACAAAAATAATCTCTGAAGTTTTCCCGATCTCCAAATTGTCAGAACGTGTCTTCCAATTTTTATAAATTATTAAGAAAAAAGTGACATGTTTGCGGTTTTTTCTCGACTTTAGACATCACACATTTTCTATTACCTCCAACTTGCATGACGTTTTCCGCGCAATATATGTGTAACATTGGGGGGTGGAGGAGTGGGGCGTAATGGTACGGGGGCACAATGGGACACTCGCCACCCCGTGCTCATCAAGCCGCCATGCTACCCCGCTCTGCCCTACATATCATATATCTCATCTATATTTCCTCTTTTTATACAGGTTTCGATCCCTACTAATGGAATATTTTTTGATGGGGGCTGAATTTTACTCACAGAAGGTCGCATTAAATGAGGATGCATCATGCCGGTGCTCTCGATCAGTTTGCAATGTGTGTGATGAAATTTACACAATTTATTGTACACATCAAAATAATGGGCACCCACAAAATCGAACTTGTTTTGAAATGGAAGATCTAGAAAATTTTTGCGACTCCAAAAATCGAAAACATTCCAACGAATTTCAATTTTTTGAATGAAAGTACCTATGATGGAATTCCGAAAATTTTATAAAACAAAATTTCAAGCTCAAAACTTTCAAAACAAGTTGACTGTGTGCAGGCAAAAATTGTTCTATAACTCTCTCAATACACTAATCACAATTCAATTGTGATTACAATTTTGAGTCATTGATGCTGGTCACCTTGATAGATATTCCACAATCATCCTCATCTTCCTCAGTCATAGTGGTCAATCGAGTTGTCTCATCAATCGGATTGGCCTCTTTAGTTGAATGCTTCTTCGGCTTTCCAACACTTTATTTCAAGGAAAATGAAAAGAAGATTTATTCGTGATTCACTGTGCACTTGCACTTATATATAAGCGATATTATGATGGTTTTTTTTGTTGCGATGATGCGATGATATAGTGAAGTTTTAATTCTATATCAATTGTATATCAATATATATAGTCATTCAGTCGTCGTACTTGATAGTCTTGGATTGCTTCGTCTTCTCAGTTGAATTGACATCGTTAACTTGCTTCCATATTCCAGTTTTATTGACCTCTTCTGTGATATTTATGCTTGTTAAGGGAATCTTCATTACATTGCCATTGGCCAGTGATATCTGCAGGTTACTGGCATCACCGTAATCCGATGCTTCGGGCTGCTCCTGAAGCCAGTAATTTCATTCGATGCATTCGCGGTATCTTTCTTAGGGAAACTTCTTCTGGGTTAATCCTAGTTTGGTCACCTCACCGGAGACACGCCACAAAGCATTAATTTGCAAGTTTTTCTAAGCTCGCAAGTTTTTTAAGCTTTTGAAGTTTTTTAAGCTTTCAAGCTTTTTAAGCTTATCAAACTTTTTAAGCTTTCAAGCTTTTTAAGCTTATCAAACTTTTTAAGCTTTCAAGCTTTTTAAGCTTTCAAGCTTTTAAGCTTTTAAGCTTTCAAGCTTTTTAAGCTTTTCAAGATTTTTGCGATAAGGTTATAAAGCGTGGTCTCATGGTGATTGCGGCACATTAAACGAGTTGCAGACCCACGATTTGGCAGAATGGCGAATGTTGTTTAGTGTCACAGACGGATGAAAAAGACGGCCAAAGAGATAAAAAAAATGAATATTTATGCAATTCTAGACGATTTCAAAAAATGTAAGAAATCTCCGAGGAATGTTCGAATGAATTTGATGAAAGTTTGCACTATTTTGAGCGATTCCAAGAATTCCAAACAGCTCCAAAAAAATTATAAAATATAATTTTTGAAGAATTCTAAGAATTACTTTATTGTCTCAATCGAATGGTTTGAAAAATACTAGACCGATAGTGAAATAAATTAACATATTTCAAGATTCGAAATTAGAAGAGTTTCATGTATTATATTTTGATTTTTCGAAAATTTCAGTCGGTTTGAAATTTGAGAAATAGTTCGTTCATAATAAACGAGATTGTGTCATTGCGCATGCGCGAAGTTCACCATGATAGTGCCCTTTCTGTCCAAAAACACGAGCCGAGTTTTTGATGCGTCAGTGACCACGACAAAATAGTTTTTATGCTTAAACATATATGTGTATTTTTCTCAAATCAATTGGAGCGACTAGTGTGTAGCAATTAGAAAAATAAGAACGAAAGAACGTTGAAAAGCGGCACGCCCCGCGTGAGGTGACCAGCTACGTAAGTGATTTCTGTCATACAGCGTTGCCACGTTTTTGCCGAGTGTTCCTTACTCTTTTTTCCTGGACTAATTTTTCGGTAGCTTCCGTAATAAAATTTCACCTAGAAAACAACTACCTAGTGTGCAAAAATAGGGACAATGTGCACCTGTCAAATTCAAATGCTTCAGTGTGCGTGTGTCCAATAAGCCAAGTGATATGGCAACGCTGTGGCCTCTGAAACTCATGCGACATTTCCGCGTGGAGGTCACCAACGTTGTGAAATCTCAAATGGTGACCAAACTAAGGTTCATTGAGACTTCGGTACACTTAGCTAAATATGGATGAGTGAAGAAATTATAAAAAAAATTGAAATTTTAAAATATCCACAATTTATGAAATAGTGAAAATTCTTGAACGTTGAACTTTTAAAAATACTCAGTCAAAACTTTTTAATTTTTTCAAATTTTTCAAAAATCTCCAAAAAATTTAAATACAATTACGAGTGTTCCGAAGTTTCAATTGTATCGCGCATGGTCACTTCGCCCCCATTTTTGGCATAATTGTCAGTCAGTATCATATAAATCCGTCTCAGTATCATAAATATAAATATATACAAATATAGTAATACTTGTATATGGTCTAAAGCTGACGGGAGATACTGTACATAAGTACAGCAAATGTTACACTGAATATACTACCTACAGTCTACCAAGCAAAATAAGTCATTGCAATTTGGCCAACTGAGATGAGGGTTTTGATGATTAAGGATTTTAGCATCTTCCTAATTCTACGGTGTTTCAAAACTCATAATTCAAGGTCATCATACCTCGAGCTCTTATTCCTTCCATGGATGACGTACGCGGGATAGCGTGTATTACGTCAAAAGCCTTTTCTTGATTTTGAAATACATAAATGTGGTGTGTCTGGTGTGAAATAACAAAACACTTAGAAGGAGTGTTCGATGTGATATCGATACTCTTTCATCAATATCGAGCACTCCTAACATTTAGGTGACTGGTGTGTGTATTGGTGTAGAATAAATAGTACTAATGGAGGTAAATGTTTCTAAATAATAATGTATTTAACAACAGCGGAAAAATAACTTGGGAAGACGAAAATCAAATTGGGTGATGTACGGGGTGTATATGGTGTTGAATACGGCATCGATATGATTATCGACAAAATATTGGGTTTTTATGCGCCTAATAATTTAATGAATAATAATATTTTTTAACAAATTGATTTACACGAAACATTTGGCACATCAATTACCATTGATTATTACGTCAATTGTCATCTATTATCATCATATAGTTTTATCTAATCCAATCTGTTGCCAACAATGATGAGTTCAACGGATTGGAGGAATCATTCATGAATGATCTGCCAATGATTCGTCAATTATGTCTAATTGTTGCCGTAACGACATTTATCTAATGAAGTAACAAAAATTTGTAATAAATTTAAAAAAGAATCGTCTACTTTCTTAGCCGGGGTCATGCCTCAAAAATATTCGTCAAAAATTTTTTAACAGGCAATAATGATTATTCCACCTAGGAATATGAGGTATTGATTGAGTTTTCATTTATTGTCAAACACAACACGCTGTTATAGCTCGGTTTTCTCATTTGTTTTTCGTTTCTGTTAGTTGGGTAATTATGAAAACTTTGATGAAATGAGCATATCACACTATTTCGCTTTGCATCGCCAAATGTACCTTTTTTTATACCCTGATTTTACTATGTTGTGTGATTTTTTAAGTTCATTTCTGTGTGTTCGAGGAGTCAAAGCCAACGGTACGTTAATCCCTTCCGTATTGAACATTTTGTCGCCATCTATTGCCGTCTTTATTTAGTTAAAACAAGCCCGAATGTGCACTTCACGCGCTGAATTACGCTTTGATCTTTGAAGTAACAATACATTTTCCGAAGTTGACGATACTATTAATCATTGACTCCGAATAAATGATAGCTTTCAACTTTTCAATTTAGTGCAAGCATCTTTTGTTTTTTCTGTAATTATCGCGTACATATAAAATTTTCAACACTGGACAGAATATGTAAAACACTTGAAACTTAACAAATTAACAGAACGTCAAAAAATATTCTGCGTATATGATTTCCAAAAACTACATAAGCTATGACAACTTGAACAATTGTCATACTTTTGAAAACTAAACAAGAATCGATATCCCAAATATCGATGTTTATCGATGCAAACGCGATTACCAACCAACTTCACGATGTTATTTGACTAATCTGATCAAGCAATGAATGAATGACGATTTAAAAATAAATTATGTCACGATTTTCGAGATATTTCGACTCTAACAATGTTTATTTATGTGTATGCGCTTTCTTGAACAGGATTCCCTGCACCCGCAATGGGCAACCGGTAGATGGGGCAACATGACACTGCTCGTCCGCCGTATTTTCATTATGAGACGAATCATCGCAGTTACTTAATGAACTTAATTATATCATATATATGTATCTAAAGGACCGCTGTGGAGTTCAACACGCAATGTCCTTATGGTTCCTCCTGGGTCATAGTTGCTGCTCAAGATTGATATTTGCCCGCCAATGCTCGTTATCCTAAGTCATTAATACCCGAGAATATTCATCAATGATTCATCAAATTATGGACATTAGAAGGCACGCCTAGAAAGATTATATCTACGAAATATCTTAAAAGTTTGTGAATTGTTGTTAGAATAGTACCCTGCGGCTGTGATCACATCACGTGATACCTTAGATGGTCTCATTTGTTCGACTATTACCATTTGATTAAACTCTATGAGGAGGACGACGATATATGACAAAGATGTTGAACAGCACAGCTTAAGGAATGTTATTAGTTTTCTTGTGATGAGTGGTCGTGTAATTCATTTCATCCAAGCTCCTGTGATTAACCAACTGATACTTATTTTGTTATTGCATATTCAAATTTTTGGGCTTTCACTTGTGCAGTTTTAATGTGTATTTTCCTCCGCACCAATCGCATTTCCCGAAGGCTCGTATTGTTACATATTATTTATGAATATTTTCAGAGACGTGGAGGACGTTTTATTGGCGCTTTTATTTTTTGACGAATTTTTTTAAACAATCTCCCGTTTTGCCACCGCCAATTGGAAGTGCATTATTGTTCGTTATTGTTTGACATTACGAAATGACTCATGTATTTGGCGTAGCTGAGTCGTAGAGAGTCGCTTTATCATAATCGCACAGTGATATTGTGACCACGGGACATGTAGTCCCGGGACCACTTCTTGGATGTTATTTGCGACAGACGATTGCTCTTAGTATTCGGGTGACGGTGCTAACCTCGCCGCTTTCCAATTGTCGAAGATCATCAGCGTGCTTCTTCGTTGATTCCGGCATCACGTCATCTAGAATCTTGAGCTCCCGACGTGTGAAAAGAAGATCTAGGGATTTGCGAATTCCAATCATCACCACCAACTGTACGATAATTTAAAGAAGTAAATTATTAATCTTGGATGTGGAAATTAGTTTTTTTTTCAAAATCATTTTCATTCCGAGGCGAGTCATCAAGATGGCCCAAGCAATGTTTTCTCGTTTTGTGTGTAGCAATATCTGAAGATGATCAACAAGGTTGAGAAATGCAGGTGAAAAATTTAGTGAATTGGAACAGTTGACCATTATTTAGAGACATCATTCCAATAAATTTCAGAGTACGAATGAACTGAATGTTTTCACTTACCATTAGCGGGAATAAGATTGACGTACTGCTAACCGATTTTATTGTCCAGAGGCATACAAGACACGCAAGCTGGATTATCGTGAACATGTGAACTCGCTTTAGAGGGACCTGCGGATGAATGGAAACATCAATATTGCCTCAATTGGTTTGACAGAAAACAAGATTAATGATTCGAAGTTAACACGTGTTGCGTAAGAGAATATTCAAGGGATTCACGAACTGCTCCACTTTCGGATAGACGTTACTTGGATAAGAGAGGAAAGGTAAGCAAGGCTTTGACTTCTGTTCCTTGCAATGAACAGAGGCTGAACCCGATTCTTTCACTTTTGGTTCTAACCAGGGTTTTTCGGAAAAAGACTGTCTTTTCTGCTGAGAAACATTTCTACTGACGAAGGAATTACGAATGAATGAGGGGAAATAGAGTAAGGGACCACCACCCACGTACTTCCCAACCTCGATTCGATCTGGCTAGTAATAGTTTACGCTACTATGTATTTTACTTTCCTACCTTGCGAAACAGTGGATTGTGCAATCTACATAAGCATGCTGCTTATCATGTAGTCGACTCTCCCACTAGTGCACTGCGCGGGAACGGACGCTCCACCGCCCGGTCCCACAAGTAACCCTCCCCTACTTCTCCCGGTCCCGCATGCTAGCAAGCGCAGTGAGGTAGCATTCAAAGTCAGTAGTGGGGTCATGCCGATAGTGACTATGGGGATCCATCAACTTGTGGGAAGTGCACTGGTGGGGGAGTTGACTGTGCTATCTCTTGTTAAGGGAGCACCAGGGGGGGGGGGGCTGAAGGGGGTCCAGGAGAAAAAATTTGCCCAATAAAACATAAATAAATTAATCCAAAATTCTGCACTCTTGTCATTAAAAAAACTCTGTGTTAATAAGCAAATGTGCCAAATATATTTTACCTGACGGAGGAACATGTAGTCCGGCTGATACTTAACAGGCATCAGCATGATCAATATACGGTCAAAGAATTGGAGACCTTTGAGTGATGCAACGCCCATGTACAAAAATACGCCAAATAATACTGGCATAGGAATGTGACTGAGCATTGGAGTGAGTAGCACCGAGCAGCCAATCATGAGGAATATCAATATGTGAGTGACACGTTGCTCTCGAACACCCAAAAATTGTGGTTTTTCACCAGGTGCTGCACATTCTGATTCGAGTTTGAGCGAATTGACATGATTTATTGACAGCACAGTGGCAGCTACAAACCAGGGTAATCCCATTACCGAACAGATCTCAATTAGAATTGCCAGGACGAAGAGATCCAAGTGATAGCCGCAACCTTTCTGTGGGGATAAGATAATTTTATGAGGGATTATTCTTCATTGCGTTGTTCAGGTGTCTCAATCCAAATCTCTAGCGGGGTCTGGCGATGCTCCATCTTATTTCGGAGCAATTTTTTCGCGTTATCATGTATAGGATGTTTTTTATGTACAAGAATTGGAAATTTTTTTTTACGCACTCTTTTCAAAAATTTATACAACAAATTACTATAAGAACTTTCCTGTTTTAAATGTTCCGGGGGTGCATCATTAGATCATATTGTCAAGCAGAAAAATTCTGCAAATTTGATACAGAAAAATTTATATTCTTTGACCATTATTTGGTATTTGCTGGCTAAATCCTTCTTGGTTTTAATAATGTGCACTATTGCCAGACGATTGAGCGGCCTGCAGCAAATTACATACAAATGCTAATACCTTCAATTTATTCTCTTTTCTATTAACGATAACCGCTGTGATTTGCTGGTCCATGAAAATCAATATTGTTCCAAGTAGTGCGGGTAAACCGGCAACGATTGCACTCCACCAAGGATTCTCCTGGAACGGCCAAATCATCCAACCACGTCCCTCCAGAGTTGGTTTGAATTCACTTGGTACCTCGAGCTTGGGTGTAGCTATTCCGGTCCAGTAATCGAGTATTGACATTGAAAATATCGCTATTATGACAGCAAAGTCACTGATGATTTGTCTCACCTGAAATATAATTTCTAGGATGTAATTTACTCAGCGTAAAGATATCAGTAAAAATGTTGTTTCAGAAGTTGAGCACAAAATGAGAATTGGTCTAAAGCAGTCATTGAGTATGTTTCAATTTTCGACTCCATCAATTTATAACGATGAAGTGCGATGTTGCTGGCAGTATCTCTACATGTGCTTTTGTACTAAACGTTCGTTTGCCTGTATCTCAAAAGTAAGCAGATATTAAGAAAATTCCGTGAGGAACTTTTTGTAGAGACAATTAAGCTCTACAAAAAAGTTCCTATAAAGATTATACTAGTTCTCCTAGGTTCTGAGATATACAGCAATAACCGAGGCTACCGATAAGCGCACTTACTGTTTTACCACTTCGTTACAGAATTAAGATTTTTTTTCTACCTTGGAAGGGAAGAATAGTGCATTCTTGAAGTCTTTGAGCTCAACAGATAGCAAGAATGTTCCCATGAAAAGTATAATTGACATGAGGAACACATCGGGTACGTATTCAGGCATAGTACAACTGTCTCCCACTAATGTACCATTCAACGTCTGTAACAAAAGTAAAGCAATCGGAATTAGTATCAATTAGAACTCATTGGTACTCATTAGTTAATGAGGGCTTTCGCTATTCTAATATTGATGACAACTGCTGTACCTGGCACGAAGTTTTATCTAATGCAGTCCAATTCACACTGGAGCTGCCGGGCAAAATTGTCGATGTACCATTAGGCGGATTACAAGTACAATTCAGACTGAGGAAATCTTCTCCATGAGTATCTACTGGATATTTCTTTCCAATGACGAAAACATTTTCCACCGCCTTGTATATGAATATGAAGGCTATCAATGTTGCGAAATTTTCCTCTGTAAATCTTGTGATGTAACATACTAGTGCGCTCGCGTCTACTGCAACTAGGACAATCAGAATTCCCGCCATCCAGGAGCCGATCCAAAATCGGAAAGACATGTAGTTCCAAGCGGTTTTCCTGGAAAAGCAAGAACAGTTCGAAATTGAAGTTTTCCGAAGGTACTGTTTGATTCGATTGGGTGATTCAGTCAGATTCGTTTTGCATCAGCACGAAGCTACTGATTGCTTGAGAGTAGCTTTGGTTTTTTACTTCGTATAAGTGATTGTGAGTCTAATTTGGAACTGATTAGCATTGATTTTGTTCGCGCAACCCCTCCGTTGACAGTCGTAGTCTCTATCTATCTCTGTCCTTACAGTCGACTCTCCCACTAGTGCACTGCGGGGGACCGGACGCTCCACCGCCCTGTCCCACAAGTGACCCTCCCCTACTTCTCCCACTCCCGGATGCTAGTAAGCGCAGTGAGGTAGCATTCAAAGTCACGCGGGACCATTTGCACAGTGGTGGGGAGGCGGTGTATGAGGAGATAGTCAGTGGTGGGGTCATGACGATAGTGACTATGGTGATCCATCAACTTGTGGGACGTGCACTCGTGAGGGAGTTGACTGTATATATAAATGGGCGCTTCGACCAGGAAAATAAATCGATTATCAAAATCGAACTCAAAAACAGGCACCGAATGGCATGTGGCCGCGTAGCAGCCATTGGCAGGGAGCTAGTTATCTAAAAAGAAGTACTTCTATTAAGTACACATTTGATCGGTCTTCGGATCGATCAATATTCATTGGATGATGAGAGTATAGATGGAGGGTCTAGATCATCATTAAATTGGAGCTAGAATTATAGTAGACTAGTTCATGTGGTGGCCGCTACGCGGCCACATGCCGTTCCTTGTCTGATTTCGCGTTCGATTCCGATAATCGATTTATTTTCTTGATTGAAGATCTCATTTATGTATAAGGACAGAGAGAGATAGAGACGACACTGTCAACGAAGCGGTTGCGCGCACATTTCAGCGTGACGGACTTTCGATATAATCGATATATATCGCACATTGTCCTTTTTAGAATAGGATACAGCCTAACATTTCGTCCTACTAGGAAGAGTTCATCAGGTTTTTCCATGCCTGCTCCATGTGCTAACTGCAAAAACAAATAAAGAGCAGCGAAAGAACCATCGGTTCTTATTCTTGGACATCGTTGATTATTCTTGGAGATTATTGTCCTTCCGTAGAGCACTAAAATACTTGTCTTGAATACGAATGGATAAACGGCCATTGCAGTCAATTTCATAATGGGTGGAAGTAGGAAGTTGATGCACTTTCAGGAAATTGTCAGAAACTTTGGAAAAGTTCTTCCCTTTCTCAGGCCATGTTAGGTAGTGCCTTGTACTCTGTACAACATAAGCTTCTCCTAAATTCCTAACGATCTACTGAGAACTGGGAATTTGCTAATTCAAACTGAGTAAGAAATTGAACCTAACTGCAGCAAACTGTTTATGCCTGGTACTGCTATCTTTAGTTGTCCTGAAAAGAATACCAGTTCCTTGCTCTCTTTGGACTAGAAGAAGTACTGTGCTAGTGGCATTGTTATGGTATACTCACTTGCAAAATTCAAAAACTATCGTCTCGAAAACAAGTACAGGCCCGGTGGATCCAAGAATGGTAAGTGGTTGACCGGAGAAGAAGCCATAACCAATTCCGCACACAAAACCGGAAACCAGAGACTCCATAGCAGCCATGTGCTTTCCAGTGGCTTCACTGAGCAGACCGCCAAAGGTGATGATAGGTGATAGACAGGCGAAGTACAGAAAGATGAAGGAAGCGATGCACTGAAGAGCCATTGCATCCTTGAAGTCCGATATATAAAATGGTGTCTTCCTCTTGATATCGTTGATGAGTCCACCGAATAATCTACCTGTCCTAGACAGTCCGGATTCTTCCCGGAGTTTTTGCTCGTCTGCTTCTTCGTCCACATCTTCTTTAGGTTTCTCTTCCTTTGGTCTTTTTCTAGTGTCCTGCAAACAGTTTTCATATGAACACGTAATTGGCAACGAAAGTTGGAAAAATATGTGCGGAAAGAAAGATCTATATTGAATATTCATTTTCTACTAAATATTTTCCTGGAGGAGACACCGAGATGGCGATCAGGAATCTAGTGAGTGAAGCTGACGGGAGAAACAATCGAGTTAGGTAGCGCCCAATATTGTACAATCAATTTTCTGTCAACGCTCATCAAACAAAATTAAAAAATGAAATGATACGTGACACTTTCCACGAATGGCATTCTCACTGTTTACTCTGTGCTGGTGTTCGTCAGAGCCTTTTGCAAATTTTCCAATGTTTATCGTTGAAAATTGTGATGCTTCATGAATAATGTAGATTTTTCAGTTATTTGGTTACATGAATGATGTGCGGGCTTTCTGAGTTCTTGGATCTGTCATCATCAAAACGAATTTTTTTTTCCAAAGTCAAAAATTTAAAATGAATTTGAGATAAGATCTAAAATGTAAGATAAAATCAAAGGCCATTGCAGTTATTGTTCTCTATTATTTTAGTAGCAATCGAGAGTGCGGCTGGGACAATAATCGCTTGAATGTCGCGCGGGTGTCGCAGGGATCTCGCGGCGAGGTCGCCGCGACCTCAGCGCGAGGTTATGCGATAAAAAAATTGAGTAGAAAGGGCAATTCTAATTGATCATTATGAAATATCAATCATGTCTTTAACAGTTTCCAAAAATGAAGCGATGCTAATATTCACCTGAGAAGGAATGGCGGCTGGAGGCTCTATTCTTATCGTGGGATCCCATTCCCCAGGTGGCAGAACCGTGACGGCGTCTAAAAATTCGTCGATACCCGCCAATAGGTGATTCCTATTCTTTGCTTTGTAAGCAACATCGTGGAAGACCTCGTCGGACATCAGAGTTGCCATTGCCCTGCCAATCTCATGAAAGCCGGAAATACCACCCTGTTAACGAAATGGGGATCACTCATGAATGTTATCGACCATTGTCAGCGATAATGGACGGTTGGTAGGTGTAATAGCCACTAGTGTGGACGAAAAATTCGTGCGTAGTAGTACATGTAATACCAAGCGATCTCCCGGATACTTACTTAAGTTTAGTCAAGTTTCGGAGTTTATTCAGTGTTTGCCAGTTTTGAGAATTTTCAAGTTCTTGATATTTTCAAAAATTCTGACTTTCTTGAATTTTGGAAATTTGAAATTACGGACGTTTGTCATGTATGGGATTATTCACTTTGAGATATTCAGAACTGTAGATTTTGTCGAATTTTGGGTTTTATAAAATATTCAAGATTTTCGACAAAATTCATTTCTGAAACAAAATGAAATTTCACAAATATTCTTATTTCTATTATCGTCATTGTATTTCTCCGAATTCCAAAATTTTTTCAGTTTCAAAATTTCTTCAATTTCAAAAAAATCCCCAAAAGTTTTCTAAATTTTGAGGATTTTGAATCTATTCCAAATTGTGAAATGTATTTTTTCTATTTATAGATGTTTTTTTCTTTGTCAAATTCCATAAATCTTGAAAATTTCCGGAAGGCTTGAAATTCTCGGAATTTTCAAAGAGAAAAATTGTGACTTTAAATTCCTATAATTTTTTTTGCTTTTAACGTAAGTGAACGAATATCGGTCTAGTTTAGATATGTATATAAGAATTTAATTGTCTAAGTTTTGAGAATATTAAAAATTTTCAGGTACTGAACATTTTCCAATTTTCGAATTCGTTGAAAAATTTAAAAAATTCGAATTGCTTTTCTCTCAATCGATAGACTCATTCTTTTCTTTTATATCGATAAACTCATTGAAATTAAACAAAAAAACGATGTAAAATACAAAAGAACAAACTATATTTTTCTTTAGAAATTTATGAAAGTTGTGAGAATAAACAAAAACAGGTTTTAGCATTGCTAAGAGAGAAAAGTAATTGAAACTTCAGAATTGCTGTATTTTTTTCTGCTTATTATTACCATGGGTCCAAGAAGAATGAAGATGAATCTCGTGGGCACCGGCACTTCAGTTAAATCCCCCATCATGCTGGCTTGGCTCAATCGAATGAACGCCGGCAGTGTTTTCTCCAGGAAATCGACCTCTCCAACTAGGATATTGCTCGCTTCAGCACCCGCTGGAATTTTCCGCATAAAGTGCGTGTTTACCTGTAAATGTTTGATCAATAACTTTTATTTGCCAATTCCATCGATTGCCTGCAGCATTTCAGTGGCGAGGCCTTCAATCGCAGGTGATTTGCTTTCGAATTATTTGCTGAATATCACGTGATGGAAGGGACACAGCGGAATTTTCATAATAACCTTATTTGAAGAGAATTTCTTTAGCTATAAAAAGTTTTTTGTAAAAATTTTGCTATCTATTTTAGATCATGAGATATTTACCAATATTCAGGAAAATACTGACTTGTGCGATTGAGCGCTTCACTACTGATTTCATCTCTCGGTTTATTACTTTGTGGTTACTGTCTCCATTGTCTAAGCCACCTGAACTATGATTCCTGCTTATTGATATACTGCTGGGACTCCGATCTATCCCTGGCTCTTGACCTGGAAAATTCATAAAGCTCACAGACTATCGATAGAAAATCATCTCTCAATTTTTCTTTCGTGCAATACAGTTCTTTCTCGAAAATCTCTGGTGGCTACACGTTGATTTCTCTTGGGATTTTTTTCCATTTATTTATTGCATTCAATCCGGCAGAAGCTTTTTTGTGTGCTATTTTAAAGAAAGATACTGCGTATTTGAGGTAATTTTTTCGTGAAGTCGACATTGTGGGTGAAAAAAAGAGTTTTGGCTTTTTGGAATATTTTAAAAATTTGAATTTTTGAAGTTTTGAATTTTTGATTTTTTTAAAAAGTTATGCAATTTTTCGAAAATTTTCAATATTTTGCAAATTATGGAATATTTAATTATGTTTAATAATCTTTAAGATATCTGGCGCCAAATGCAAATTTCCGCAAGTTTTGAATTATGTGTTTTTCGTTCAAATTTCCCACGTTTTTAATTTTTTTTTTTATTTTACAATAGTGGAATACTTCTTCCGGAATTCACAAGTTTAGCGCTTCTTGCAATTTATTTTGCAAAATTTTCGAAAGAAATTTAGAATTCCTTATTTGGTCAAATTGTCGAATACCTGAAATGCTCCAAAATTCCAAATTTCGTAATTTTCCAAAATGCTCCAAGTATTTCACATTTTTGAAAAGTTGTTTTCATTTCTTTATGAAGAGTTAACTGAAAAAATACCTCAATGAACAAGAAATATTTGTAGACTAAAATAATGTAGCATTCTCATTTCAAGCAATTATACATGTGTAAATCTACCATTCGGCGGATTGCTAGGTTGTGCTAGGATTGTTGGGTGTTATAGTTTGCATGCACGCGACTTCTAATCCATTGCATGGTCAAATGTCAAGGATGGATATAACTTGCCCCTTTTATGCCTGACCCAATACATTATCTCATATGTTTTTATTTACACTTTCAAAGTGCCTTGAATTGTGTGTAGGTGATGCTTTTAAGAAGTGAGTCTCGTATTCGAAGGACAACTTGAGGATGTAAGGATACTTCATGGACCTATGATGAATAAATCATTGAGGTTTCCATGGGCAGAGCATAATATATCAAAACAATATATTCCGGTTTTTTTTAATTTTTTTTTTTTTAGGAATGTTAAAAGTGACTGTTATTAATTTATTTCTGCCATTGGTTCTTAATCAATAATTTTTTGCAAGAATCGATGGGTAATAATTTTGCCTAAAATCTAGGAATATAGATAATAAAATGCTATAGATAACGTGCTAAAGAGAACACAGAAAACAAATTCGGTGGATATCGTGAAAATATTTTTTTTTAAGTTTTTAGTACACCCTTAAACTGTGGGGATGTGGTGGTTCTGAAGAGACGTGCGGAAGTTATGAAAATAGTGTTTATGATGTGCAAATTTGTGAAATGGATTTATGAGAAATGATTTTTGTCCGAAGAATAAAGCTTATCGTTCTGATAACGAAGTTCAGCCAGTAGTGAAGGTGGCTGAAGTATTTGTAGAGCGCCGCGAGTTGTCGAAGTGAAACTTCTGTACTGGGGGATGAAGTTTTAAAATTGTCGTGAACATTGTGACGTTTAACGAGGGGGAATGAACGAAGTTGCGGTATGTGACACTTTCGGAAACTGGAAATGTGGAAATTTTCGAAAAATTGGACAAATTGGCTAATTGGAGAAATTCGAGCAATTTCAAAATTGCCACAAATGCAAGCATTTTTACACATTTGAAGAGTTAATTATTATAGTTTAGTATAGTTTACATAATTTGAACAATTTTGGAAATTTCGGAATGAGAAAAATCTCGCAATTTGTAAAAAGTTTGAAGGTTTTGAAGATTTTTTTTAATTTGTAAAATGTGAAGGTTGAAAATGGATCTAAAAAGGAAAAACAAAAATTTCAAAAATTTTAAAAATTTCGAAAATTTCAGAAATTTTGAAAACTTTCATAAAATTAAAAATTTCAGAAATGTGGAATAATTCGAAGAGAAGAAAAAAATAGAACAATCAGAATCTTCACAAAATTAAAAATTCTCAAATAATTGAAAAATGACAAAAGTTACGGAATTTGCCAAAATCTAGAAAATCTCCAACAATATCGAAAATGAAAGACGAATTAAATTTTGATGGAATGATAAATATTTGACTTTTACGTCTCCGAAGTTTCACTTCTCTCGCATGAATAGTCCCGACCCACTTCGTTTTCAATTAAAAATATATGAAGCCATTATTCAGGATTACCAGGTATGGCAAGAAAACGACCGCCGGCACTAATTCCCGTGCCACTGCCATGACTTGCAATTGCCGGTGCAGAATTTGATTCCTCCACTATGAAGCACAAAATGAGAAAACACAGATAGATGGATATTTTATGTACAAGGAATAATACTGTGTATTCATATGAAAGTAGGAATTCTTTCCACAATTTATTATGAACTTGAAAGTGCATGGAGAAAAAAATAATAATTTTATAAGAAATTTAATACCCTATTACACAATATGTTTTTACTACGTTAACCTACTATCAAAATGGTATTCATTGATAACCAAGGTGGCTGGTTTCGTATGGAATGTTTCATATGCATATGGAATGGACAAAAAAGGTAATTCCACATAGCCATGAGTGGGGCACAATGGACCACGTCTTCGAACTGGAACGTGGGCCACAATGGTAGACCGCCAGCCACAGTTTGCACTCGTGTCCCATTATGCCCCACCCTTCTCCCCATATATCACATATATGGCCATTATATATATAATATATAATACATATGCACACATGAAATACATCGCATGGAATATTTGTCGGTCAATATATGTTTATAACTGCACATATATATAGCTGGATATGTTTTCATGTATTTATCTATATATATATATATAGATAATATATGTATTTTTGGGGAAAGGCCCAAAATCCTGATAACGGAAGAATTCACATTCTCTGAATGATGTTTGGCGGATAAAAACGATAAAAAAAATTAATGGCATTTCGGGACAGGGTAGTAAAAATTTCGATAAAGGGTTATAACAATTTTGAGACAGTGGTGGAATGCTCATGTCGCTTAATGATTTTTTTTTACAAAAGTACAGGAAAATGGAACAAAGTGTGAAAATTGGCAGAATCGTAAAAAATTATAGAACACCATATAAATAGTTGTGACATCGGAGAAGGAAAAATTCCACATCAAAGTGGGTGATATAGTTGAATCAATGAGTTCATTTTTATAATTCTGTTCCAGAATTTGGTTGACGAGACCGGTGGCGCGTGCTTTGCCTTTTTCTGCCACACTGACTGGTGTGGCGGTAGTTTCGGTCTTACGGCTTTCGATAATTTTGATATCTATCGATGGTTTCTTTCGTCTCTTCTTTTTACTGTAGGATACTGCGGTAGCTTTATAAAGGGTTGGGACCACAATTTTTTGCATTCTGTATTATGATTATTCCGACACTTATCTATCGGAATTATTCCTTTACCGTGCCAAAATTTTTATAACCCCGCATCAGAATTTTTCCTATAAACTGTTTTTTCAGTCTATAGAAAACGTAGGTTATGCTTTCAAGACTTTTCTCTTCACGTATAATAACCCCTTACATTGAGATCGTTCATCGTTCTGTGCTTAAAATATGAAAAATTAGATGTATCACATATACGATTGTCAGTTCTAGTCTAACATTAAGATTGTTTGGGATGATTAGAAGAGACAGGATATTACTAAGTCATTTATTCTGACGTGCTAGTTAGGCAAAACACGCAAGAGGGTGAAGTAGAAGTTCTCATCAATTCATATAAAAAAAATGATACACGGAAAAAATAACCGGATAACTTCTGCAATACTCTTGGATTGCTTCTCCATTTTCGAAGTCCAAATTCGACCAGAAGTGATTGATCACATAATCTCCATCAAAACTTCAAACGCGATCGTATACGCGACCTGAATTTAGGGGTGGGAAGAGGGGTTGAAAGTTCCTGTTACACTTTTCTCTCTGAGCCCCCCCTCCCCCAAGTTAAGAACTGTTTAGGCCAGGCGTTCAGCTGGCCTTTTTTGCGACTTATGGCGAATTTTAGGGGAAAATTTGATGACAAATCGACTCATCCGGTTCATTTTTTCCGTGCGATCATTTGTTGTTGGGAGTACGCTAATTTTTCGATAGAACGCGACCATCTGACCTTTCGTCCGACACATCGCGACTGACGTGATGAATCCTACTTCATGATGTGTTAATTCAGCTGATTATGGAAAAGAAAAAAATCCTCATTTCAGCTTTGAAGCATGGCTACAAATCAATTAGAAGATTAACAAATGAAGTGATTTTCACGAAAATAATTGTCATTCATTTTAGAGCAGGTCTTGAGGGAGTATAAATCTACCGACTGCTTTTTTTGTTATTCGTGAAGGACCACAATTTTTCAGCGATTTTCGACTTTTTTGCATTTATCAAAAATTTGCATAATATTTTTTGTTATTAATCGTATTCTGTACATAAAATATTTTATGACATTTCTCTCATTGTTCACCAAGTATCATGGAGTGAAATTGTCAACTGTCAATTTGGCAACGAAATTGATGAATACGATGGGATGTGGGTATGGCGCTCCACGAGTCCAACCGATAATTCTTGGAGGTGCGCAACGTGTATGTTAGGACACGCGCGTGTGTATGTTTGTGTCTTCGTACCTGATCGGTGAAAAGATACAGTTGATTAAACGATATCGTCTGCATTATGAGAGTTGGTAATTGAATTCGCTAATTTCTATCGGCAAGTTATATGAGTGGCCCGAATGGCGCTCATTCACTTCAGTCACATTTGGTTTTTTCTTGTTGAATATTTTATTAAGAAAATGTGATAAAAGCTACCTTTCATTTTCTCAATGTTTACTTTTGCAATTATTACTATAGATTATGAGCACTTTATGCACTTGGCTGAAGGCCCCGGGCAATAAAGACCGTTTAAAGTTAAAAGTTGAGTTAAAATAATTTCGTATGAATGTTGGCATCCATAGAAACCTCCTGGTACAATCTTTGGTCCATCACTCCTTTAGTACGTCTAATAGGAATGATACCATCTCCAAAGTCACCGAGACTCTTATAGGCAAATCACAAATCAAATCTTAGTTTCGTGTATAACCAAATTTAATTATAAAAAATTACCAGAAAATAGAAAAGAGAGGAAAGTGGGGAAGACTTGTCTGATTTTCCTGCCTAGGTGAGAAATATACTAATTGTGTTCCTGCGCAGGAGTAAAGAAGAATTTTCGTCCCACGCAGCGGGAAGGAAAGCTCATTTTGCGCCCGCCAGGGCGGGAATTCTATATTTCCACGTCAACACGTGCTGACTTGTATTGGGAGTATTGAGCGTTCCCACAATATGGGATTTAAAAGCGATGAAATTCAGAAATATAAAAAATTTCATTGGTTTTATTTCAGCGGAATTATTGATGTTTTGCGGTTAAACTCAGGCTTTTTCCGATGCGCCCGCACAAGAACCTATCCGAAAGAGCGCGTTACCTTCCCAATTTTTTTAGCCCTATTTTGTTCAACAGAAAACTAGACGGGGTGCGGCAGTTTGCTCATAGTGCGACCTCTCAAACGTTAACGCGAGATTATCCTACAATTTTGACGGTCGCCCCATTTTTTACCAATTGTACGAATGCTCAGAAACATTTTCTAATTCTTGAAATACTAAGAATTACTATCCTTAAATGAAATTTGCTAAAATGACAGGAAATTTATGCATTTTCAACCAGCTATTTTGAGGAGTCTCGACAAAAAACAAAATCGAAAAATTTAATTGTTAGAGGCACGAGGTACAGCTCAATTGGATTTTCTCGTTTTACCAAAACTACTCAGACGTTATAATACATTGGGTTAATAGTAGATGTAGAATCCATTACACTAGCATATATAATTTTCCTATGGAATGAAATATATGGCGAAAATACACATCTAGATTGCACATATTTTGACGGCTATTGGTCTAACTAAATAAATCTTATATTCGTGGAACATATTGGTGGATGTATGTATTGCATATATACGTAATATTCGATTGAGTCTCGTATGGGATTAGTTATGGAATTTCCCATGAAATTTTTCATAGGATATTCTCGAAGATCAATTGATGGGTTGATTGATTGATTGAATTTTTTGATTGATGGATATGTTATGCAAAATACATCAAAGTCAAATAGCAGAAAACAGGGGAATTGCATACAGTAATGAACTAGAGAACCTGTGGGAATTAATTGACAGAATGTTTCACGTAGGCTACGTCAACTTTCGACATATATCTGTTCCATAGGGAAATTTCAGTTTATTGGTTTGTTAGGAATATGCAGCAATCGATTAGTTCAATTTCTACCCATCACCAGGTTAATAATGTTCTCCCTGTTTATACCTGGTACAAGGAGATACGGGCCCTTTGAATCTTTTGACTCTTTCGATATAAGTGCTGTATTTGGATTCGGACAACTTGTACTGCGCGGCACAACTGGAGTATAAGCGTCATTTGGCGGTGCCTGTAAATCTGATGTCAACAAGCCACGCATACCACATGAAATGTCACAATCTGAAATGGGTTTTTGGCGAAATCTGTTAATCGGCTGTCTGGAATGGTCCACCACAATTGGGGATAAAATAATTATGAAACTTAAAATAATGGGATATTGGGAGAGGGTTCATCGTTGCGGAATTTGGAAAATTTTGAAAATTTGTCAATTTTGAAAATTCCGGATTTTTGAAAATTCTGAAATTTCTGATGATTCTGAAAATTTGGTGAATTCGAAAAATTGAAAATTTTTCAAAACTTCAGGATTTTCGAAAATCACAACCGGTGCAAAATTTCTAGACATCCTCAGATTTTCCAAACTTCCTACATTCTTGAAAATTGTTGAAAAATGTGAAAGGAAGAAATTTGCATAATTTGAAAAACTTAAAAAAGTCGTGAATATTTTGAAAGTTTTGAAAATTTGGAAAAATTTCCCAAATTTCAAATAATTTTGTAAATTTTCAAAACTTAAGGTTGAGGGAAAATATATACCAAAACTTAAAAGAAAATAGCATAAAAATTTCTATACAATAAATATATTCAACAGGCACTTCTAAAACACGTGTGGAAAAAATAAAAACCGTATATTTTGCATAATTTCAGATGATGAAATTTAAATTCTTCATTTTTTTTTCCGACGGCGATGGCGCTTCTTGCTCTTTTTATTAATGAAAATTCGAGACCATACTAATTGTCAATTTTGCTTAAATGATTTTTTAGTTATACATATCGTTCTCACATTTATCAAAAATCGATTTGTCACTTTGCCATGAACTGTGAACAAGAAACGAAAAAAATGCTTCTTCAAGAAATATTCTGCAAAAATACACTTTTTATATTTTTCTCACAAACTGACCAAGTTTTTTTTCGATACATCCTACTGAGCAAATCATAAAGAAAAATGAGATTAAGAACCATAAAATAACTGAGATAAAAATACTTCAGCAAAGAGATATAAAAGGATTTGGAGGGAGGGTCCGCAAAAAAAAGGATATGATCATAGCAATCGGTCCAATAAATAAAAAAGGGACTGTGGTTCACCTTCCATGACCTCCAGCTCGATTTTCCTCGGCTTTTCCATTTTATATCAATGTGTGCGTTTCAACTCACTTTCATCATTATTTTTTTGTCACAAGAAATTATGAGAACAAATCCTTTCTAAGATGTAATTAACTCTCATTAAACTTTTTTTTTTCATATTATGCTCTATCTTAATAATTATAAATAATACATATATAATATATAATATATAATATATAATATATAATATATAATATATAATATATAATATATAATATATAATATATAATATATAATATATAATATATAATATATAATATATAATATATAATATATAATATATAATATATAATATATAATATATAATATATAATATATAATATATAATATATAATATATAATATTGTATTTCCTGAATTATATTATTCATTATATTTCCGAAAAAAATCTCACGTGACACTCACTCTTTGACGAAGAATGATTTTTCCCTATGTCAGCTAATGATCTGATTATGGGTAGACGAGACATGTTGTTGTCCTTTCGGCGCTCATGTTGATGTCGATGACGAACCAACAATGCTTCTCTTACCTGCAATTTCAAGGATAAACGAAATTACATAAATCGAATTTCGAATGTTGTAAAAAACATTGAGAGAAAACAATCAGACATACTCCTTACCACACACACACACAGATAGGCACACACACACAGGCGCACACACATCCAAAATAAATCGGAAACGAACCTTTTCTCGAGTATCAATCGGTAAAACTCCCTTGCTGATCATATTATCAAGCACAAGATCCGCAATTTGCTCCAAACTACTGGCCTCCATATCCAGCATCACAGTTCCATTCAGCAAAAGACTTCTGAGTTCAAATAACGAGTGTAATGATAACGTCGCAACGTGCGGTTTGCTCCATCTGTTTCCACCCTCTTCAACGTCCTCTTCAAACTTTATCCACCTGATGAGTTGTTCGGAGATAAATGGAAAAGATGAAAAAAATTGGAATTAGTAATCGTTTTGCTTCGATTGGGAGAACGGAAACGATGACTAGGATTTCTTTGCTACGAAATCTGACATCGATAAAATTCTCGAGTTTCCTGCCGGTTAGTATTATACCGACGCATTTCCAATAACACAGGTGAAAATACAATTTCAGATTGAACAATGATATGGTTGCGTATTTAAGACCCATAGAATTCGTGTTTTGAGGATCGAATTATTATTCTTGATTTAAAAATCGTAAAACTCTTAATTCTTCAATCAAAGATATGACTCTCAGATCGCCTAGCTCATAAATATAAAATGGCTCTTCGTACGCAGGATAGAGAAAAGAAATAAGATCTTTTAAAACTCTTATAGTAGTGTTATGCCTCTAAGTAGAACATGATTTCTTTTATATTTGTTAAAATGGAGCTATACCGGGCCGTTTCCTTCCACTCCATCTCATCTCCATCCTTAACAAGCTCCTCCATTTCCGAGAAAAGTGGATGAGACTCATGGGCATCATCTCCAACTTCTTCACCCAGAATAAATTGGACCCTCTGCGAGGGTGGAGTAACTGCAATTAAATCATAATCTTGAAATTTCCGATCATGCGTATTGTTTAAACCCAAGATTGGTCAATTTTCACTCGCATTAGTCTAACGAGTTGCTTTACGGAAACGAACATATACTTGAATCCAGTATATGGAAATATAGATTCTATGTTCATGAAAAAAAGTTTCACTTGGATCCCGGAAAGGTGCGTTTTTATCTGATTGTAGTTAAGCGTTAGTGAAAAGAAAACTTAATTTTGAGGAATATCAACAAAAATGAAAAAATATCACAAACGGAATATATTACAACCAAGTATTGAATATACCAGAATCAAATAAATTGTATTCCATGCTCCTTAAAAAAAAAGTGTCCAATTGTTTTGAGACTTCGTGCCAGGCTTTAGGAACGGAACATCTTTCTCCTACATTTTTATGCAAGATCGTTTAATTTCTATAGCAATAGGAAGACAAGTAGCAGGGTATCGATAGATTGACCAATTTAGGGTTAAGTACACAGAAAACGAAGTTGGTCTGATTCAAGTACATAATTGACTTGATTCAAGTCGAATCTCTCTAGATTGACTAATCTAAACGATTGGCTTCGCCAGATTGCGTTAACCCCCCTCAGCTCGCATAGTGAGCGCGGTGCCGCGTTGTCCTCTATCTCGATGATTATCTCCACTCGAGATAAAAACAAAAATTGAAAAACATTGGAATATCTCTGGCATACGTTTAAAACTCCTCTGAGAACGTTTTTGTCCTACAACATTTCACAGGTCAAACAAACTTGAATTCTAGGTCTACACCAAAATTGAAGAGCGGCGTGCGCGATAGAGTGTAGCGAATTTTGAAAATCAGGCATGTCACGTGTTGCAGGTGACTTGGCCATTTAAATTCACGCGTATACAGTTAACCACAGTAGACATGTCCAGGTGGCGCGGCGCTCACCATGCGAGTAAACTCGGGTGGAAGAAGTTTGCGCGTGCAGGAGGATAAAAAAAAATTTCGAATGTCTTAAATAAAAATCCTGCCATTATTTACATGAACTAAATATATGTATTGAATCAGAACTGTCGTTTCCGGTGTATATAGATACATACCAAGTGAAATAACTCAATAACTCATTAATCAATGTAAGCATTAGCCAGGTAAATATTCAAGAGAATGCATTTATTGAAAATCAAATTTATGTAAGCATTCTGTGTTCTGTACACTATAGAGTATGTAGGCTAGTAGTATATAGTAGTATGTCACAGCATATGGGCCATTCTAACGAAAATCGGACCAATATCTGGTGTCGAAAAAACTCACACATTTGTTTCTGGTTTTTTAAGTATCTTTATGGAGACTTTTTGTGATTCAATTAACCATATGCAATTGAACAATTCAACGTTAGAATCTCGTGATCGAATACAGTGAGTCAGAAAATGAAACAAAATTGACAATTTGCGATGGAACATTTTCTGTTTTTTTTTTAAAACATGTATTGATTCATTTCAGGAATGGCGAGACTTGTTTAATTCGACCACGAAATTTCGGAGCTAGATCGTTTAATTATCGGCAGAGTTATTAATTGACCCGCGAGACCAATTTAGCTCCTTATATTTTTTCCAAAGTGGTTGAATAACATGAAACAAATATGCGGTAGGATATGTACAGTATATAGTATATAATAGTATATGGTACTGTACAGGATAGTATTTCCGTAGCGAAGTGGTTAACTGTATGATTTTTGTCTTTGATCCGGTTTTGGATATACCACGACCCATCCCGGCAGTGTCAATGGACGCGGACTTTTTCCCGAACTGTACAGCATTCACATAGTTTAAACCAATGAACACAATCCCCAATGGAGATTATATTGATTGGTTTATGGACCATGGAAAACCATAGAAAACCATGCAAAACTTCAATTTCTACTCGAGGGGTGTTATAACTGATTATAATGCGCTGTACTGGGATTATAATGCGCGTTATAGCCCTCGATTTTCGGAATTGATCGGGTCTTTTCAAGCTCGAGGGGTGTTATAACTGATTATTTTCTCTCTTGGAATTAAGACAATTATCAAAATTTGATCAGGTAAAAACCATTTGGCTTGCAACACTTGACGTCCAATAGGGCGACTTCATTGATTTGAATTCGAATGGGAAAAGTAATCAAGCATGGAAACCTCGATAATTAAAATTAGGTAAAAATGCCAATGGGAAAAAACTGATTTTCGGGAGCCCCAGTCGACCACTTCACTATAGATTTAATGAATGTTTTTTTACTCTAACAATGTACAACTGTAATATCTATCTGGAAAAAAAATTCGAGCATATTATAACTAACGAACGGTAAACTAACATAAAAGGCGAAACTATAGCATCGTGTACCATAAATATGTCGCTACTTTAAACAATTTATTAAATCGTAAAGTACAAAAATTGAGGCTAAATAGGGGAGGGAAGCATAATGCTGAATAAATCTTCTTGCGACATGACAATATCTCGTGTTCACCGGAATATAGGCAAATTGCGGTGATTCCATGGAAAAATATATATTGGGGGATACATAATTTCAGATAAAAAGTTGGCGTGGATTTTTTTACATTCTCCATATATGTGATATATATCGTGTAAATGTGTTTCCTGTATTTTCTTCTCAACCCTTAAGTAATTTTCATGAAATGCCATTGATCTTCTGATGCCCATCGCACTGCCATCGATTTTCCAATTTCAGAGATACAAACATATTTGCAAACTAACTTTGAAACTGAGAAAACGTAGAACTACTATAGGAGTTAGATTACAAAAGGCAAAATTTAAAGGTAAATAGGTTAAATTGACCCTTCATCAAAATTCAGATCAAACTGAAGAGAAACAGAATGGAGGAAATTGATTCCCATTCATCCACCAAATGGAAAAAAATGTATGATTTAATTTTTGATTGGAATCACGACCTGCAACGTATTTAATTGGGAAAGTTGATCGGATTAAAAGTTTCCCTATTTGACGTCCAAATATTCCTGATTTTCCCAAAACGTACTTGTTCAATTATCGAAAATTGATGGTGAAGTTTAATTACGAATTATAAAAATGGAATATTCTTGCGATCGATGGGAATCCATCAAAATTTCGTTTCATCATAGCCCCGATGTGTGTGTGCAAATTATACATCAAAGAGTTTTTCTGGTGACCCTTAGCAGTCATACCGATTTACCCCACTGTTGTTGTTTTTTCAAAGTGTAAAAATAGAAGGCGCGGTGAAGCGCTCATCATGCGATGGCATCAAATGGAGTAGTGAGATTACTAAAGAGTCCACTGGAATTATATATATTTTTCCGTGGAAAGTTTGAGATTTGATCCGTGATTGTGGGCTTACATATAGTCTCGCCATCGGGGTCACAGATGCTACCAAGTCGACTACCCCTTCGCGCCATCATCAATGGCCCTGTAATATCAACGAGAAACACAACTCGTCTATTGCACTTACCACTTTTGTTAGATTCATAGTAATTATTAAAAGGAATTGTTTGAGGAGCTACACGATTATATTCATTGGTGGTACACTGTCTCAAAATCTGATGTTTAGCTGAATCTTCAGGACCTACCTAAGTATTCAAGGTAGAAACATGCCCTTCGGGGTTCATATGATTGGTTATTGATAAATTATGGAAATCCTATGTGAATCTATTTTACATATCTAAACGCACGATTACGAATCATTTGATTTAATTCAGTGAGAATGCAAATTTTTATCATATACTAGTTCTTCCGCGACGTGTTCATCGAATGTCGAGGTAATCAAAAGTTTTAATCTTTATAAAGAGTTTTTAAATGAATTACACGTCAGATGGAGATTAATTAATTTTTCAGGCATTTGATGAATATACTTTTGCCACGTCTTTTTGTCATACGGAAGCATATTAAACTGATTTACCAAATGGTTATGTCCAAGTAAAAATGACGTGTCTATGCTCACCACGTAAAAGGGAATGAAACGGGCACAAATAATTTGGCGGACGTCCTGAGACAGAAATAATGTTGCGCGGACGTCCACAGGTACGAACAATGTCCTCCGGACATTCCTCGATACAAGTGATATCTTGTGGAGTTTCTCGGATACACATGATGTCCTGTGGACGTCTTCCAACATCAATAATGTCGTACGAGTATGAAACAGCATGTCAAACTATTACCTTTTGAGTATTTTGGCATTGAACCCACACGCAGACCCATACTCACACTCACACCCATACACATCCACCCGCCAACCCACACATCCACGACCCCACCCACTCACCCACGACCCCAGCCACCCACCACACACACACACACAATATGTGTTTCCCAAAAAGTTCGGATGATATGAAAGGTATCATCAACTACAATTTTGACAAATTTCGAAAGTTTTCGAACTTCTTCGTTTTTTTCGAACTTTCGAAATTTTTGCAATTCCAAAATTTTGATATTTTTGGAATTTTTTGGGCGTTCTGAATTTGCAAAATTTATAAATGTTTGGAATGTTCAATTTTGTTGAGATTTCTCACATTAAGGACTTCTTCGAGGGAGTTGCGGAGAATGCATAACCACGCTTGTTAATTTATAAAATATGCGTCGTTTCGCCAATTACTTTAGCCTCTCCAGGCAGTGCGAAAAATGTAATTAACGAAAATGAGATAACTGTATGGCAACAAAATGTGGAATGGAAAATTTATCATATTTTTTCTAATACCTGAAGGCGTCAAAATAATTAACGAAACGACGTAATTCCCATGAATTAATGAACGTTAAGATTTATTCTTGGCCATGTCCTTGAATTTGATGCATAGATTTATCACTATGGGAACGAATATATGCATTGATTTTTTTTAGAAAATTGAAAAATTTCGGATATTAAAATGCTACACACTTTTTCAGTTTTTGATTGGTTGAATTTATGGATATTTTTGTATGTTTATGTAACTTGAAATTTACACAGTTTCCGGAAGTTTTAAAATAATTGGAATCGCTGAAATTATAAGAATACTAAGATTCCTGAAATTTGCGATTTTTTGGCCCTTCTCCATCTTTGAGTTAATTCTCAATATCTCTAGAGATATGTTAATTCAAAATAGGTGGTCCAAAATTGTAATAGTGTGTAATCAAAAAATGTTACGATCCTCTATGGAGAATGAGCGTGTGGGTAGGTGGGCGTGAATGGGCGTGTGGGTAGGTTTGTGGGTGTGTGGGTGGTTAAGTGGATGTGTGGATGGTTGGGTATGTGGGTGTGTGTGTGGGTGGGTGTCTGTCTGGGTGGGTGGGTGTTCAGGTGGGTGGGTGGGTAGGTGGGTGGCTGGGTGTGTGGGTGTGGGTTTGGGTTCAAGACCAAAATACTCAATGATACTTCGTCATTTCAAGAATATAGTTATAAATAAGCTCCTCTTCATCGTAAATTACACAGGGTGCCCCCTGTGGCTTAATTATCAATTTTTCATCTCTCCCTACATAATGGTGTAACTCCTCAATTGAAAAACGTGTCCAAAACATGTAGGCCTAAAGTATCGATTTCCTTCAAATCCACACTTTTAGCTGGAGAAAAAATTTATCGTGACAATGAAGAAAAGAATAATCACAGACTGAAAAATTTTAGTAGGTTTTTTTGGAATGGAGTTGAGAGGAAAATACATTCAGAGCAAGCATCACTTACTGGGTCGTTCATTCTCTGGCTCTTCTTTGCTATCCAATGGACGTGGGTGGTGATGTTTGTGATGACGACGATGTCGTTTTTCACCTGGCAAAGCGACATATACGGTGTGTGCTCGGTGACCTAAAAATCACGGAAAATTTTTTATCCTCATTGGGTGCAGCTCATTACAGTTGAATTGAGGGTGAACAAAAATCTTTACAAAAATAGTTAATTTTTATCATTTCCGTCCGGAAGGGAGGGGGGGGGGGAGTTACCATTTTGTCACAGGAAAAAAAACGATTTTTCATTAGATTGTTTCTGGGCATTTGAACCCAGGCCATCTCTAGACCATTTTCAACAAATTGTATGTACGTATGTGTTAAATTATCGGTTCAATCCCTGTGTTAATGCATGTCCCGTTTATGGAAATTTTAGATGTATTTCGACGGTGAGTCGCTGAAGGAACTGTTCACACAAATATTTTTTGTCAGAAATAAAATTCTCCACTAAAAATATCTTATCACATTTTTCCCCAAACATGTTCGGTGAGGAGCTAAGTGATTTGAAGAAAATAACATACGGTTTTGGAATGGAATTAGATTTCATGAAAAAACGTTTATAGTATCGTACATCTATTTAAATTTGTTGCATATGTCGAGCTACGCTAAATTTAAAAAAATCTCGAGATTTATATACATCCGTTTGTTCTTTGGGGAGTTTAGAAAGGTTTTACAAAAAGTCGAAAAATTGAGATTTATGGGGGTGAAATTGAACGATGCGTCGAATGGGGATTCCATAGAGTAGCCATGTGTAAATTCATCAAGTGCCGCCCGAGGGAAAATCTCGTTTTATAGCAATATCGATCGACTTTGATGAAAATGACGTCATGGGGGATACGGCACTTTATGCGGATGTCGAGGAGGAAAAAATGTGAACTAAAATCGGGTCAAATAATTTTCTTGAAGAGCGGAAAATTTTTGGAGGAATTGGACCTCATATGTTTCAAATGTCTTTGGAATACTTAGAATGATTACATCGGATATGTTTGTAATTTTTATGGATGCGCTGGAATTTTCGGAAATTATAGAATCCTTAACTTTTATATTGGAACTTGGGATTTTTTGGAGTTTTTGGAAAACTTCAAAGCTGGGGAGTTTGTAAATGTGGGAAAAACATTTTTCATGTTTTTTGAACATTGCAATTTTTGGGGGATTTTGAGAAGGCTTAAAATTTCTTTTCTATAGACTTCTTTTTGTATATTCTCATTTTTTCTCATTTTCCCAAAATAGGTCTGACGACAATTTCAAATTTATGGAATTGCGTTTAGAATTTTTAGAATCTCTGAAAAAATGTTTTTTTTTTCTTTTTTAATATTGTTGATTGTTTGAACTTTTGGACCATTTTTAGAACCTTTTGAAACTACGAGATTTTTATTTCTTCAGAATGTTTACAAATTACATTTTGTTGGAATTTTGAAATTTTTTAATTCGTTAAAGTTTTTGAATTTCTTAATGTTTTTGATAGTCTCGTAAATTAAAATATTTTGGAATATTTGTTAATTTTCAAAAACTGTAATTTTAGAAACAATTTATAATTTAATGTGTGGAATTTTCCAATTCAAGTTTCCCAAAATTCGCTTCTTCATAATACTGGAAATTTCTAAAATCGGTCAAATTTTCGAAATATTTCGGGTTTTATGAGATTCGAAAAATTATGGTTTTTTCCACAATTGAAAAAATCACATATGTAAAATTATCCAAATATTCAGCACATTTTAAAATTTTTAAGAACTTCAATTAAAAATTTTTTTTTTGTCAATTTTGGAAAAAAATGACAAGGTCCCCTTTCAAAAAATTCATATTTATCATTCATTTTTCTACTAATACTACTATATCATTATGTTGGTATTATATTGCATTATCTTGTCGCATCTACTATAAGCTCCTTACAAAAAAACAATATATAAACAAATGTTAAAAAAAAACAATGCATTCAGTTTATACAGAAGAACCAGAATCCTTGGCGTTAAAAATCGAAAATCATGATTATTGATCCGCACGTGTGGAATAACAAGTCACATAGTACCCCACGTATAACTTGTGACCCAGAATTTTCTTTTATGTGAGGCAGCCGCCTGAAAACTGTCTCACTAGCCTTAGATTCCGAGAACTCATAAAAAGTAATGAAAGTCTATAGTTGGAAAATTGGCGGAAGAAGTAATTTTGCCGGAACACTTTCTAGAGGTCAGGGGCTCCGCTAAATGCTCATTTAATCAAGATGCACCCAAAAGAAGTGAACTTAACTTGCGCATTTGAAAAGCCTTGAAATACTATTTTTAAATGGTTGAAAAGGAACCGTATGAAATATCGTCTGAAATGCAAAATTAAGAACATTTTTTTCTGACCTTATCATAAATTACTATTCACTTAATTCGGCCAAAAAATCGAGCATATCGGAACCACGGTACGATTCCCGATGTTCCCGCTCAAATAACGTAAGTACGTTTTTTCGCGGGGTGTAAGATGTTCATCAATAATGATTTGATCGGTCTATGTTTCTTTTTTTTTATTTGAAGCATTCAAACCATTCCGTTTATTCTTCGATAGAAAAATTACAATAGAAAATCAAAACAAAAATGTTATGGCAAAAATCATCATGTAACACTATTTCTATCCCATTTGTGTCAATGATTATTCCCGACACATTTGTAACTGTTTCGTGTTATGTTCAAATGTTTAGTCCCGAATACTTCAAAAAGGAATCAATAATCAGAAGAGTTTTTCTATTCAATTTTTCAAGAAATAGTCTGATATCGTAAGGTGATGACAAGCCCTCGTTCAGCAAATCAGCCAAAAGTTTAGGTCTATATAAGGTATGTCTAGGTCAGTGTCAGAGCACACGATTGAGATCCTCATTAGGATCTCCACATTCACATGCCGAAGACATTACGATGGTCATTCTTTTCAATGATCTTGCCAGATTGTAGTGGCCTGGCCCTATTTCTCCAGGAATGGGTCCTGCGTGAGAGATTATTGTAGCTCACGTACTATGGCTTCCTATTATTTCTATAATAAGGATTAAAATAACCTCTTCTCTTTCCCGATTCGACTCGATAATTTTCTCTTCCGTACTAGAATGGGATTCCTTTTCAAGTCTCCAGTGAAGTCAAAGTATGGTAACAGAATTTGAGGATTGTATGGATGAGAGGTTGCCTCACCAGCCAATCTGTCCGTTTCCTCGTTACCCTCCATACCCATGAGATAGGATCCACATGAATTTCACAGATTTAGGTCTATTATTCACGCCAACATGTCTAACGTAGTTTTCTTTTACGTCCAATATAAGCTTGTTTTTTTTCTATCTGAAATGAGCGAAATGAAAGTGTCTCGTTACCTTCATAATCCTTCTCTGAAAATGACTGATGTGTGATGCGCGCCCCGGGATCCTTGGGGGCTTCATCATCAGGATTAATGCCTCTCGTGTGGCCACCGCCACCCCCTCCAGCCCCCGGCTGCATCCACGGTCTGTCGAAACACATGTCAATTAACTTTATGGAATGAACGAAAACGTTGGGAATTTATGCGAATGAGGGGGGGGGGGATACTCGAGATTTGAAATATTGGGTTTCAGGCCGTAGGTCTCAACGAGAGCAGCAGTTGAGTATACTTTACCCACTGGGAGGATAGAAAAACTTTAACAAAAATTCAATACTATTATTTTTTTGATGTCATTACCGGAAAGTATGAACATTTTCTAAAAATTTCGAAAGTTGAATAATTATAAAAGTTTTTAACGTTTTTGAAATTGGAGCAATGAAAATTTTTCTCCAACCAAAAATTTTGAAAATTTTTTTAGGAAAATTCGTAAGCTTTTGAAAAATGGGGAAAGTGTAGTTGATGCCTTAAAATTTTTTATTTGAGTCCTGGTGATGTCTCAAAGCATCAACTTCATAGCCTAATTATTCTTTTCATTTGCACGCTTCCCAATTCAAACAATGTACCATAAATGATTAGGAGTCATCTTCGCGAGTGTAGGCGACAGAGCATTCAAAAGATAACATTCAAGAGATAACATATGATATAATTTTGCTCAATTTCCGGCGCCGGAAACTCGTACTGGACGAATGAAAATTGGACTTGAATTTCCAATGTTTTGAGTATTTATGAACTCTACATGAACTCTTACATGCCTTTATAGAATGGCCTATGTAATCGAAAAATAATCTGTTAAATACTCAGACAGCAATAATTTCTACTGATGCCGTAAAAAACGAAGTAGGATTTCCAAAGTTTTGGAAAAAATAAGTTGATAGATTTGTAATTGGGTTTCCATAGGCAATTTAAAAACCCCAAATTTTGTAGCAAAGATACAAACTATTTACAGCATTGTTATACGACTCTTACAGGAGTTTCTATAGGACGTCATATAAGTATTTCTGTAGGATTGCATGTGGAAATTTTAGTAAGGTTTTGTATAGAGATTTCTAAGGGATTTAATGTGCAAATTCCTACTTCATTCCTCATGAAAATGCCATAGAGGATTCGGACTACTCCCATTTGGGGTCCTCCGTTCAAACCATCGACAGGGCGAGAATTGTTTTGGATGGTCTGACGAGCGGGAGGTTGCTCATAGAGTACCTGTGTCTTATCATGCGAATGCGGTGCAGCGTATGGTCGACAAGACCTCTATTCTCAACAGGTCCAAAATTAAAAAAAAAAATAATCGGTAAGGATAGAGAAAAACTACTCCCATAATCAAGGCAAAGGTCTGAGTTCTTGATAGACATTCCTATAGAGATGCCCCAAAATGTTACGCGAAGAACGCGAAAAGAGTAACTTCCTCCACGTATTATCTCAATCAGCGCTCTGCTGTACTTGCAGTAACAATGTTAAATATTGCTACATGACACCTTCAATTATAATGAATAGTGGAGAAATGGAACTCAACAAGAGTTTAACTTACTTCGCGTATTTACCGAATCAGCGTTCTACTTTGATTATCGATTTTATATGCTGTGAGGTGCCACGTGTAATCATTACATAAACCGAACTCAGGAATTGAGCAGGGTTGTCTAAAAGCAGGTGTACCTAGTCTTCAAGTAGTCATACAGTCTTTAAGTATGTCTCAAGGCAGTCATAATGTTGTTGGAATTAACATACTGAGTCAAGTACTTAATATATATGGCGGTTGTAATTATTCCTACCCGATCGTTATGTATTAGCTAAAATAAATTCTCTATTCTGCATATTAAATCCACCGGATTCCACTATCCATCCCCTGTAGAAAGATTTATCTCTCAGAAATAACGAACCCAGGGCTTAGCTCCTGACAGCATTGTTATGGAAATTCCCATAGGCATTCATATCCGCGCATGCACTGCAGTGATGTCAATAGGAAAATCTGACGACAATTTCAATATGAGTTGTTATGGAAATTCCCTTTTGCTTAAAAGTAGACTTCGTCTAGGGATTTTTCTCAAAAGTGGCTTAGGATTTCCTATGGAAATTCCCATATGATTTTTTTTTAACTTCCCGATCTTGAGGGTTTTTGGTCCGGAAATCGAAACCGGAAATTACCGGATGTTTGTCTGTGCGTGTGTTTATGTGTGTGCGTATGTGAGCAAAATTTTGTCGAACGATTTTTCTTGAACAAATTATCCGATTTGGGTTTTCTTATAGTGATTCCATAGGGTTCCGCCTATCTTAGACCTGATTAGATGTTGAACATAACCGACCTAGCAGTTTTTTTAGTTATTAACAAAATGGAATTGTTTATACCGCTCCATCGTGAAAACGGTTGAAGATACGACACAAATTAGTTAATGAAAGTTGTTCCACACACAAAAATACATGTTTGGGGGCGTATATCTTTTTTTGGTAACACCGATAGTTAATTGTTATTAACAAATTTCATTGTTTAGATCCCTTTATCGCAAGAACGGTTGAAGATACGGCACTAAGTGTCCAATGAAAGACGTTCCACACGCAAAAATACACATTTGATATTTTATGACTCTTTTTCCTAGTACCCATAATTAATTGTTATTCACGAAATGGATTTTTTATATCGCTGCAACGTGAGATCCGTTGAAAATACGAAACAAATACGAAGTCAATGAAAGTCGTTTCACACGTAAAAATACACATTTCATGTTTTATGACCTTTTTTACTAACACCTGTAGTCAATTGTTATTAACGAATTGCATTGTTTATCTAACTCTATCGCAAGTAAGTTTATATTTTTTAAAAATCTTTCTACATTTTAAAAATTATAATTTTTTTTAATATTTAGAAATTTTGAATAGTTTGGAAAGTTCATAATTTGAGACATGAACCGAAATTTTGAATATAACATATACGGGGGAACGATTAGGAAGTCTTCTTCTTCTTTCTTCTGGTTCTGTGGCATAAGTCCACCGGTCGTAGTTGGGAAGTTATTGGTTCGACCCGTAGAGGGTCAGACCCACATCCCGTTTATTTTTTTCCATCTACATTTCGATGCAATGATGCATATGTGGCGACCCTCCCACGGTGCCGATGGAAATCGAATTATTCCCAAACTGTACAGCATTCACTTAGCCTGACACAATAAATGCAATACCTACCAGAGTTTACATTGCTTGGGTCAATCTACAATTGAAGGAAAACCACGGAAAACCTCAATTTGTACCGCCATTACTTTGACGAAACTCCCGTTCAACTATGAATTCCTATGAACTCGAACACTGGACAATTCTACTCCACAATACCAATCGGAGAGTCCCCAAGCGGGGACTCGATCCGTCGACCTCGTGTGCCAAAGGCCAGCGCTCTAACCACGCGGCCATAGCCGTCGGTCTCGGATATGAATTCCGATTAAAATCCATATGTGACCGTTTGTTGACATGCACATAGAACTCCCCATAGGAATCTCCATAGAAATTCCTGTCAAGTCCTCCGTAGGTATTCCCATAGAAGCCTTATAGAAATTCCAATCGGAAGTCACAGAGGCTCCCTTGGCGAGGATTGATATTACCAAGAACCCCCGTTGCTCTTGTGGAGCAGATAGCCAAACCGTAGATCATGTTTTATGGCATTGCCATGAATATGATCAGCAGAGAGCTAAGCTAATGAACCGTTTGACCAAATCAAAGTGTACCAAGCCATTCGACACAAAAAAATTTGCTGATGCCACTAATATTAAATTTATAAAGGAGATCTGTAGTTACCTGAAAGAATGTAACCTACAAATTTAAAACTTGTAAATTGAATCTAAATGTACATAGAACGACAGTGTAAATGATCCTGTTCATGGATCACATCACTTTAAATGAATAATAAAAAAAAAAAAGTCACAGAGGAATTCAAATGGACAATTCCTCAGGAATTTCCATGAAATTCCAACAGAACATATCCTAATTTCCCTATAGTATATAGAATCCCTATAGTAATTACCATAGTAAATGCTCTAAGAATTTCGAGCCAACAGCAGGTGCTTCAATGCCTCTTATACGAAGTCAAGTTAATCAATTTAACTCGAGGAGTCTCAAGTGAATATCCCAGACTCAAATTCATCTCTCGCAATAATCGTGATATCGTAACAACTGCACTTCCGACAATATTATCAACAGGAATGTAATGATAAAGGCCGAAGCAAGGTTATGACCTCGATAGATCGTTTATGATTCTCGATGACCCGAGTGCAATTGATAACCATGTTTATCGAGACTCTCATGCTGAGGTCTCAAATCGAATAAACACTCGCAGCCAACATATATATGTACACTACTAAACAAAATTCAATGCAATGCCATTCATCCGATTTTTCTGGGTGCATAGTCTGTTATATGGAGAACCCCGGTAGACCGTGTTTTGCTTACAATTCATGAGAGTAATTCGGATACTTCTTTCAGCATTATGAAGTTCATCAGATCCGTGAAATTTCCAGTTATTAAGACGCTCCATGCTAGTTCTCTGCGAAACTGTGTTTCTTGTTATACTCTTTTTCTATTCGTTCTCACTCACAGGATCTGTTGAGAGGTCTTGATTTGCCACACGCCCACCCGCCCACCCATCCACACCCACTCACTCATACACACCCACCCACCCATCCACACCCACTCACTCATACACACCCACCCATCCATCCACACCCACCTACCCACCCATCCACAAACACCCACCCACCCACTGATCCACCCATCCACACCCACCCACCCATCTACACCCACCCATGCACCCACACACATATACACGCACCTGCTGGACCCAATGAAGGGATTCATATTTTTTGTCGATTTCGTATATGCCTTGGCTATACTACGGACGGGTACCAGTCCGAGGAGACTGGGGGCGACTTTCGCCATTGGAGCGATCGTATTTCTACGCACAGGGTGAAACTCCAGAAGCATCTGGGCAACGGTGGCGGGCACCTGTGATGGTACACTACCCCCTCCCGCGTCAGGTTGTGTTCCTGTCCGGTCTACCGGTTTCGTTTGATGAGTACCGCACACACAATGTTTCTGCTGCGGGTTGGATTCCATCAGAAAAATTATCCGAAGTCCCGGCTGTATGTATGCCCCAGACAATATGTATGTATATCCCATCTTTGCAAAGCAGGTAGGTGTGTCTTTTTTGCCTTCTCAAATTGATGTTCAATTTGAAGAGCATTTCCTTGGGCTTGAGTATCGAATGCAGGGGTCAGGATCGCGAAGTACTCAACAATTTTGCTAAGTAATTGAATAATTACCGCAGTCATCATTCGCTACATTTACCTACGAATTGTGGGGTAAACCCGTGTTTGGATAATTGTCGACCCTGTCCCTGGCTGCTAACAATTGTTTAATTATCCGTAGTCACGGAGAGAACATAAATGAATGGCTTGGTCGACTAGAATTACGGTCCCACGGAGAGCACTAGAATATAGATGCATTTCCGAATTTTTGCATGCCGTCATCTTGCCAATTTCGCAAAATTTTATAAACATTTAACCCATTTGAAAATTTCGAAGTTTTTGAAATGATTAAATTTTGCGTCTACTAAAAATTTTTTCAGTCTACTAAAATTTTGAAAATTTCTGAAATTTCTAATTTTTTTTATAAATTCGAAAATTTTATCAATTTTTGAAATTTAAATTTTTTTTGAAATTCATTGGAACTCTGACTGGTTGAGAATTTGTTTCAGTTAAAATTTTCGGATATTGTAAATTACCTATTTTCGGGAGGTATTTATAGGGAGAAACGGTGATGCTGGAGGAAGATGCTAAATTAGGAAGTTATTGGCGCAGCCCTAGTGCGTCACACTCATTGGGCCTCCCTATTACAATTCAGCTTTCCACTATTTTCCTCCAAAACTCGGGAAGTTCGGTCAATCGAAATGACACACAATATCCCCTACAAGATATATATGTATATGTATCTTGTTGACCATCCACCAAACTACGACTCACTTATGATCGATCCACTCAATTGTCCATTCCCTCAAAGCAGAACTCATCAGTCTAATGATGATGAAGTTGTGATTGAGTTCTGGCATGGAAACAGCAATTTTAGCTTCGATTGAAATTGTTGGAATAGCTAAATGGAGGGAAGGGCTATTCCTGGAAATGTATGATGAAACCATATTGATTGTGGGCAAAGTGGAAATGAAAGTTTGTCTAATTTCACAAGAATTCCATTCAAAATATTTCTCAATGACACAATAACTGTCTAAATAAATTACGAATCGTTTCTAAAGGCCGAATCTTTTCTAAAATTCTTCTCTACAATCTTTTACTTCCTCAAGATAGTTAAACAGATTTAAGAGAAATTGTCTTAATATGTGACACTATTGCGCCTGCATACATGAAATGTTTATATATGAACGTTAATTATACGTTAATATTTGAACTATTATCTGATATAATCCGTCATTTAATGCTCCTGTAGTATGTAAACCCACTTACGTTATGTTTTACCCCATAAATTATGCAATGATCTTCTATGATATGCAAGAGTAGTAAATAATGCTTATTCTATGCCCTGAGAGTTCTCAGGGCCACACATGTTGATTTACATACTGATGACTTTACAAGATGATTTGTCCTTGAGTTGTCGCGTGTTTATTTGGGCTAATAAGTGCTGATGAAAAAATACCATGGCAAAAAAAATAGGCATAATCCTAGACTGAATATCAGCTACGTCCTCGTCCTGAGTCCTGGGCCACAGGAAGTGCTTGTGATGATTGATATTTTGCAAGCGCGAGTAACGTTTGAAATTCTTCCAGAAAGTGGAAAATTTCTCTCCAGCTTTTCTGACCCCCTCCCCCCCCCCTGAAGTTACTGAAGTTTGAAGCTGAACAGCACTGCCTAGGCTGCTAGGTCAGTCTTTTCAGTTTCTGGAACTTGATGTTCATCTGGAACAGATCTTGCGACTGTTCATCCAAGTGAGGTGATTCTTGGAACCATTTCCGGAATTGAAGTTTCATCTGCAACTGTTCCAGGAACGGTTTGCGGAACTGTAGTTCCACCGGGAACAGTACCCAGAACGGACTGTTTACGGGTAACAATTTCTGGTGCTGTTCGCTTAGTTGAAACCGTTCTCGGAGCTGAAAGCATTGACCGAGTGGTTTAACCCAGGTGGGAGGTGCCAAGTCGGAACAATCGCCCCAAGCTTCGAACCGTCTTGTTTTACCAAATCTCAGTATCCTAAGTTGGGCTTTGCTTGTACCAGTGGTGAGACCAGCCAAGATACCTGGTATCTTATACCAAGGCTGGCGACACGGTCATGGATGCCGGAAGTGGATCAGTATTGGCTCAGAGCTGGTACCCAAGCCTGGTACAAGGTCCGGAGGTCAAGGTTCGGTTATACCGATCCTAGCACAGTTTATCCCAGAATGCTGTCAACCCTAAGAAAGAGGTAGAAAGCACCGGATGTTGAAAGAATTGAAAGGGTCTGGTGTTATATCGACGTAAGAAGGGCCATCGGATGAATCGTTCATAACACCGACATCATCGGTACTATTTGAAGAAGTCTGGTGACTTGTCCTTGGGCACCCATGACAATGTGACACAGTTCCATTGATAGTGTGGAACATCTAATATGATCCAATTTATTCGTATATGGTTACAGCATGTATAGTTGATTTGAATACACTTGAATAATTTCAGTTATTGTGTTGGAGATGACTCTATCATCCAGATATTTTGGTAGCAATGGAAACCCGTGTGTGCGTAGAATACCCGATAGTGAAAACAAACTTGCCTAGTGAACCTCCTCTTTAGCTTCTCTTTAATACCTAATACCGGTATTAAAGAGAAGCAAGAGCCAGCTCGAATCATTTGATAAAGTACATTGCAGAACCTTCATAACTTAGTAGTAAAGCTGCCAATGGAGCATCTAATTTTAGTCCATTGAGAATTTCGGACGGAGTGTTGACAATATCATTTTTCAATTTAAGTGAGCGACAATGCAACTCAGTTCAACAATGCCCGAGGGGCCTTTAAATGCTTCTGTTGTTGTAATAGCTCAATGTCGCGCTACATGAAATAATCGTTGTACGCTCATATGCGGAAATATTTCGTTAAGAGATCGAATTGACAGTGTGAGTCAGATTGCTAATGACTGCTTCACTCGTTGTCCCTTGATGTCCCCCGGAATTTCATGATTATATTTAAGGTCAAGTGAGCAGTAGAAAAATTGAAAGTCTCCTAATGCATCAGGTCTGGGTCGAGTCTTGGGAGCAGAACTGGGGGCTCAATAGGAAGTTGGTGAATAGCTAAAGAGCGTCTTGCAAATTAGCAAATCTACAGTGTTTTGCAGACTGCTATTTTTTGCTGGATACAAACAATTTTGCTGCACATTCCCGTTGGATTCTTAATGTCTAGAAATTGATTTCCTTGAATTTCAAATCGATATCCACAATAACAAGTGTCATTTTCTTAGTAGTACTTGCCTATTTCATAAGCAACAATGAATGTTTGCACGCAAACCTCGGGGATGCAATCTTATCCGTTGTGCAAGGTCACAGCTGTTTACCTGTTGCATCCAGGAACAAGTCTTTACCTATATTGAGTTGGCACATGACCCAGAGAATCATTACACGAAAAGAAAAAGCATCAGGTTATCAACTGCAGTTTGTTTACTACATAAAACGTTGGTTAAAATTATCCCAACCAGCGCCTCTTTGACGTGCAGTATCTGTCCTAGCTAATCCATTGATGTCGAATATAATGTATACATGGCCAATTTATATTTGTCAACTCAACATACCAAGTCCATATATACAAACGCTACCCATACAGGCTGAGCTAGTTAAAATATCCCATCTGAATCATCCTTAACGAGCGGAAGTAAAAAATGTTTCACATGAAAGTTGTCGGATTTCTGGGCTTGGAAGCTGCAACCATAAGGTGCAGTTGCTTCAATGGCAAGCACATATTCCAGTCCCATGAAACTCATTCCTCTTGATGCAGCGCTTTCAGACATCTCGTCATTCATGGGGATTTCTCTGATTTCACTCGAAAAATACAGTGCAAACGAGGTGCGAGATTAAATTTAAGAGAATCCTTTTTTAATTGGACGAGATGGGTGCGTGGTATAGCAACCACGTTTACCAGGTTATTATTGGTGGCGTTACATCGAAGATGTAATGCTTCATGCATAATCAACCACCGCTGAAGGTGATGTTAGGACATGAATTCGGGGAGCAATTGTTTAAACAGCAAGAATGCTGAAAGTCTGATACTAAGGTCTTACTTCTGGTCATAATTTCAAACAGACCTGTATTAAGACCGTAGATATTGGAGTTGATCTTGACACTCGCGTTAATGATATTTTTCGATAGAAATCAGAGGAATCGACTTAACTAACGAGTTATCTGAAAGTGCCTCCCTAGGAGATACAATGAAATATGTGGTTGCCATGAAAAGACGTGCACTTTGTGCTTGCAGCTTGCACGCCCAGCATGAAACTTGTATTGAATATTCCACGGTAACCCTGCTCCTTCTGAATTTTTTAGTTTAGTAGTCACACACCCATCCACCCACTCACCCATCCGCCCACTTACCCACCCGCCCACTTACCCACTTAGTCACCCACCCACGCACACACCCACCCACCCACACAGCCGCCCCCACCCACACACACGCCTCCACCCACACACACACACACACGCCCCCACCCACCCACAGACGCACCCACCTACACATGCACCCACCCACAGACGCAGCCACCCACCCACACACACACCCATCCATACACACCCACCCGCCGACCCACACACCCGCCCACACACACACACACACACACACACATACACACTGCCCCGCATATATATACAATGCGAATAGCTAATGTGTCGTTTTACTCCTAAACTCATTACAATAAATATACTATAATTTTTTTTGCGATTATTGTAAAAATTCGTCTTAGAAAATTTCCATTACATCCTTCATTCAATCACTTTGCAGACTAAAGAATGAATAAATATTGTTAACTTAGCTTCTGAAGTACCACCAACAAACCTATACTCATTCTCAATTATGAACGGCGCAGTTATGCCCATAATTATTCTCACTTTGTACTCAACAATCTCCACTAATTAGGTAATTATATGCCTTAATTCCATCGCTGAACGCACATTCAAAAGACTTAACGTTGTACCATGAATTTCAATTAACTCGAGAGTTTTATTCAGAGAGAGAGTACTGCCCTTTGTGAATAAAAATGTGTAAGTCTGTTATCACTCAACACAGATAGTCGAAATGTTGACCATAGTCGGTGTGCATAGATTATTTGAAGACCACTAAATTGTATTTAGAATTTGTAGAGAAGAAAGGGAACTAAGGAATGCATTTTGATTGGATTGATGGATCCAATGATAGTAGACTTACTAGAGGAAAAAAAATAAAAAATCGTGCATAATAAAATTCAATTACTAAACGATTTTACATTTCTGGATTTTTTTTTTGGTAATTTTTTTTTTTCTTAATTGGTATTTTTAAAGGTTTTAGCCAAATTTTTTGGAAACGTTGTAAGGAAAGACCTGCCATAATTCGCAAGATTTTTGCCATTTTGAATTTTTCGAGAATTTTGAAAACGTTCAAATTTTTTGATTTTTTCTAATTTTTTTTTCTGAACGAATGATAATAACTATCGTTTTAGTGATATTCACAGGCGAGGTAGAACTCAGTTAGTGCTTGGCAGTTTTCGTTTAGCGGTTGTTGAACATTCGTATCTCGTATAATTTTGAGGGTGTTTCCTCATCTGGTCTACTATCGCAATGGAAAATGGAAAATGTCATTCCTATTATCCTAATTGACGATTCATTGAGGACGCGAAATCCTCATCGAAATTCGGGCTTAAATTATGAATGGTAGATCAAAAGTTATGCCATCTATAATGTGCATTTTGAGGTGACGAACAAAATTCGTTTAAACCTTGTTCTTCTATGTGCATGTGCTGTAATAATACTTTGTGATGAAGAAAAAATACTGCAGGAACTCCATCATTGAACTTGATTGCATAATTGATACACATACATACACACACATACATAGTCGCCCGCTCACTGCAAATATTTTTTCTGAAAAATATTTTCTCACGGACTCCGACCGATGGCAGGAACATTCCGTGTGTGCTATCGGCGGTATCCATGAAGTGAGACCGTGAGCCGGGACCGAACGCGACCCGGCGCGCGGGGGGGAGGGAGGGAGGGTTCCATCGTAGACGCCCGCCATCGCATCACAGGGATTTCTGGAGGTTTACCCTGTGTTTAGAAATACGATGGCCTAAAATGATGAGAGTCGGCCCCAGCGGCATGGGTGGGTGTCCGGTACGCCCCCTGAAGGCATACTCAAACGGCCGCTGCTCGGGCGTACAAATGAGAGGGATGGAGAAAAAAAACACACCCATACACATACCGTCTATAGAGTATTTACCGAATAGACCATAAGGCGGGGCGTGAACCTTATCCGGCGGGAGGGGAGATCCGTCGCAGCGTCACAGGCGCCTGCAATCCTAGCATAGGGGTTTCTGGACGTTTACCCTGTCCTTAGAAACACTATGTCCTAAATGACGGAAAGCCACACCCAGCCGCATGGATGGCTGTCCCCTTCCTCTCTACCGTGAGGAGTACAAACGACAGGGATGAAACGGAAACTACAACATACACCCACTTGTGTACTGGGGCTTTCAATAGGTGCAGTATCTGCTCACTATGTGAGAGGTCCTGAATTCACATTCGAACCCTGAGGAATATTTTTCATCGTGAAAAAAAAATTGATACATTCCGAGCGATCACAGGGACATGACCTGCCGGCTCTAGATGGTACCTACAACCTGAGACCGCAAGGCCGAACCGGAACCCACCCCTAGGCGGGGGGAGGGGATGACAGGGGCTAGTTCTATCATAGGCTATCCTATCACACAGGTTTTGTGGATGCTTTACTCCGTGATTATCAACTATGATAGTTTGAATCGCGAAAGTCAACCGCAGTCACATTGGACGGGTACTCGTCTCCGTAGTATTTCCCACAAAGCCAAGCATCGCGCCGGTGTCTGTGTGTGAATACCAATAAACAAAGAGCAAGAAAAAAAAACACATTTTATTGCAAATGACCGGGAAATATTGAAACGGGTTTGGAGTGTGTCATTTTCGGGGGCAAAACAATTTCTGCTATCGAAAAGCGAGAAAAACGGAATCGTAATCTGTAATTTTGATATCATTAAGAAAGCATAAAAAATTGATAAGAGAGATAAATATTTTGTCATTTGATATGAACCGCGGCGCATTGAACTCAGTTAATCACAAATAACGATGTTCCCCATCAGCTGTGTTATGGCCCTCGGTCATGTGCAATATCACAGCTAAATACACGCGTAAATTTATACCTTGCCCCAATTATTCCGCCCCCTCCGTCACTTGTAACGGACAGTCGAAAAAGTTTTTTTACTTTTGTCTGGCCATTTATGTTAGCCTTATCATCACCATTTAAGATAATAAAAGGATAATTGCACGTGTTTACTTATCGTTTACTACCCAATTATTTTACAACTTAAGCTAAACTTTGTAATGTGAGCGGTGTTTTGCAAATCGTATGCAAACGATATTCTGCCAACATAATGTAATAAGTATTTTTTTGTGGACTATTCTCCCAGTACGCTGCGGGCTGATATGAAAACTTTGATTTTTTTTCACGAACAGCTGTAAATCCGGAAGATGTGGTTATGGAAGAAAAGTTTGGAGTGTTTGTTAAATGCGCTTCGAATGGTTCCAAGTTTCGGTATTCGTCTCAACAATGGCCTAACGATTTTTTTTTTCATTTTCAAAATTTCCGAAAGCTCTTCCATTAAATGTTTTTTTTTTTATATTTTCGAAATTTTTGAAGTTGTCGAAATTTGGGCATGCTTAAAATCTTTCGATTTTTCTTATTTCCCACATTCTTCTGGTCTTCGAATTTTTTCAAATTAGAATTGTTTTGGTTCTTCAAAAAGAGTAAAAACTTTAAGAACTCTGTGAAATCTGTACTTTGAAGTTTCCAAAACTCCAAAAAAAAAGTTCCCTTCAACATTTATGCCATGACTATTTTAGTGCTTTCCTATCAAAAACGTAATTCTAAAGACTAAAATATCAAATATCCATAAATTGAGCATAATCAGTCGTCGTGACGGATTACGCATCATCTTATCGATTGGATTAAAGTAAATAAACCTACTTGTGCGAGTGCCACTTGTCCCCCATTTTTCACCGATATTATTGTGTTATCAAATTATGAATTAATTAAAATTGTTGTGCTGCCACTATACACTCACTGAACTGACAAATAAAATAATTTATTAAGATGTTTTCAGCACAATTCTTTTTTTTTCAATTAATCATTGCGTTTTCCGATTTAATGGGAATTTATTGCAAAATACATTTTGTTGGGAGTTCGGCAGACGCGCGAGATTTGATTTGTTATCACAAGTCTGACCGTGCACACGCGACAGTGGACGATGAGCGACTGTTTACTACGTGGCAGTGAAACGTTTTTGTCAGGTCTAACACATATCATACGCACCGTGTTAGGGATTGGGCATTAATGAGCCGTGCGGTTGTCGTTTGTGTCAATGTGTTTTAGGGGTGGGAATCGTCGGTGGAAATTCAAGTGAACGAGCGCGTCTGATTTTTGGAACTTGGGAAGTTTTTTTTCATAATTTGCAACTTTTTGATGGCGGAGAGTTAGAGTAATGACCCTGACTTCGAAAATGGAATTGAATTCAAAATGGTTTCGAATGAAACTGGTCTTCCAAGGGCAGTAAGAGTTCTTCAATAAATCTTCAGATGATGTGATACATATGCACGGTGTCCCGTGCATTTTTGAGGGCGAAAAGAGGACAAAAATCTAGGTTGAAAGGTCTTTTTGAACTTCTCGGAGCAGCCCCCACCCCCTCCCACAAAGGTATTGGGGTTCATAGTTGAACCGTTACAATGTCGGACTTTAGTTCCCAGGATGGTGCCAATTGAACAAACACGCCCAAGAATTATTCCCCGTAGAGGGGCTGGTCTGGGAGTTGTTCCAGGTGAACCTTCTGTTCCGGCCACCGTTCCCGGAATTAAACTTTCCTGTGGAACCGGTCCCGGCATTTTAAGCACTGTGTGTGTGTATGTATGTATGTATGTGTGTGTGTGTGTGGGTGGCTGTGTGTATGTGTGGGCGCGTGGGTGGGTGGATGGGCGTGTGTATAAGTGGGTGGGTGGGTGTGTGTATGAGTGGGTGGGTGGCTGTGTGTATGTGTGGGCGCGTGGGTGGGTGGATGGGTGTATGTATGAGTGGGTGCGTGTATGTGTGTGTGTGTTGGTGGGTGCATGGGTGTGTGTATGTGTGGGTGGGTGTGGGTAGATGGGTGGGTGTGGGTCGTTGGGTGTGTAAGGATGTAACGCTGTAACGGTAATTTGTAGCAGACGATTTGTTTGAATATTTTTGTTCCAAATTAAATATTGGACATTCCCCTATTTGTTTCTAAACAATACTTTATCAGCGGTTCAAAATTATTAAACTTCCTTTTTTTCAAATTAAAGTAAGCGTGTAGAAAAAGTTTTTCCACATTGCTGAAACTTCAGCAGAGAACTGAGAATTTCAATTTTTCTAACGTTAGAAAGTTTTTGTAAAGTTCCCAAAAGACAAAACTTAGGGTTTTGTCAGACCTAATGTGCGCCGCCCCGTATTAGGGATTGTGCGTTGATAAGGCACGCGGTTATTCTATCGATGTATTTTGGAGATAAAGTGGCCATTAAGCGGTGAAAGTAATGGACATGGTCATGAGAAGTACAGATAAACATGTGTGCATAATTTCCAACCATTTTGAATGAAAAAAATCTAAACTAGCAAAATAAGTGTTTGTTAAAAATATTTGGAATGTGCTGTAACGCGGAGATGTGATAAGTCAAAGTTAAAAAATCTTCTTTTCTCGAATCGATAATGGCGTCGAAAAAAGACTAACAAATTTCTTTTTACAGAAATTTCGAGTTGCAAACACAAAAAGTTTCAGAATTTTGTGTCTCAGAAAATATGCATGCCTCAGAATATAATTCTGATTTCTTATTTCTTTTTATTATTATTTTTGAAAAATATTTTTTTTGTAATGGTTCCAGTTATTTTATAAGTGAGTTCGATAAGAACTTCCTATGTTTGACCTCCCGGTTTTCTCAAGCCGAAACTCTTTAATTATCGAAAAAAGTCAAGTTCAATTAAATTCGAATATCATGTAATGAGAATTCTGAGATATTAACAGATTGTGACCCAACAATCGATCGTATATTTTCATTTTTTTCTCAAAATTGAGGAATATATCGTACGGTGTAGTGTGCTTATCAGGCGACTGATAACGGAGGGCCAAGGCGCGTGACTACTGAAGGATGAAAAAAAAAATTGTAGATATAAAATTAAGTTGTGAAATTTTCTGACCGGACAGACATTAAAGGCGAGCGCTTGCTATCTGTATTGACTTGTTTTTGGGGCTAGGACGACCATGAGATGGTGCAAGTGATCAGAAATACGAATAAGGAAGCGTATTTTATTTTTGAAATTTTCAAATGCATGATTTTTTGCAGGTCTTTTAAACCTTTATTGGCAATCTGCGGAATTTATGGAATATTGGAATTTTTGAGAATGTTGGCAATTTGCGCAATTTTTGGAACTTTTTAATTTGGAAAAATTTTGTACTCTGGAGAAAGGTCGTTTGGAGCGAGGGTAACTTTTATAATGGCCTATTTATGGTGTTAAAGTTAATGACTTTTGTTATGCTTTTCAGAACTCGAGAGTTTTCGACCTGTTTTACATATGAACAAGTCAAGAAATAACTACAATTTTTGGAAGATCTGAAATGTCTCGTAATTTATAAATTTTATTAGAATTATTTTGGAAATTTTCATCCGAATTCTTCGAAATCCTGGCGTTTTTCAAACTTTCAAAATTGTTCATTCTCTGGGATTTTCGATATTCATACAATCCGTAACATTTCAAGAACTTCCGAATCTTGAGAAATTATCTGAATAATAATTATTAATATTGTTGATTTAATTAAGAATTAATGAATATTTAAACTATTGATTTCAAAAATTCCAAAAATTCCCAAAAGCTCTAGAAAAAAAGTTCAATTTTTTCCCTTTTAGTTTTAAAAATGTTCAAATTCGTCAGAACTCAAATTTTAGAATTCCATAAATTCGCGAAATTCCCAAAATTCGAAAAGAAAATTGGAAAGTTTCATTTTTTACAAATGTTCAAGATTTTGCTAAAAATTTTAGAATACTCAAAATTTTCAAAACTAAATTTTTCAGAATTCCCAAAATTGAAGAAAAAACGAATGTCTTAAAAATGTTTTGAGTCATTTTTTTTACAAGTTATGAGGATTCCTGAAATTTTGAAATTTGAATGGGAAAGTGCATTTTTTTGAATCTGGTACATGTCGGAAAATTAAAAAAATATTGACATTGTTACCGATTAAGTTACACGGTGATTGATAAAGTCATGTGCATAGACGAACTTATATAACGACATGAGATTTTTGTCATGTTTACAGCCCAAAATGTAGCGATATATAATGCCACAGATTATAGAAAAGCGAATGTAGGGGCGGTTAAGGGCAATGTGAGTCTGCTTTGAGATTTTAACTTATGAGAATGGAGATAATGGAGTGGATTTGTGTTTTCATTACCTTTCGGATACCCCGGGGAATCGATCGTATTGACCCGGAAATGGGAAGTAGTCAAAGTTATGGTATCTCCACGTTTTATGACCCCCATAATCATTGCACGGGGTTTCGCACACCGGTCTCTATGCGCGCGTGTGTGTGTATGTGTATCAAATTCATGCATTGCTCTATTTTGTTGGTTCTTTTCTTTTCAATACCTGCAGGTTTAGAAATTATGAAAGTTTTAAAAATTCCTGAAATTTTTGGATTTTTTTTTTAATTTTAAAAGTTTTGAAAATTTTGAAAATTTTGGAAATTTTGAGAATTTTGAAAATTTTGAAAATTTTGAAAATTTTGAAAATTTTGAAAATTTTGAAAATTTTGAAAATTTTGAAAATTTTGAAAATTTTGAAAATTTTGAAAATTTTGAAAATTTTGAAAATTTTGAAAATTTTAAAAATTTTGAAATTTTTGAAAATTTTGAAAATTTTGAAAATTTTGAAAATTTTGAAAATTTTGAAAATTTTGGAAATTTTGGAAATTTTGAAAATTTTAAAAATTTTGAAAATTTTGAAAATTTTGAAAATTTTTTAATTTTTGAAGTTATTGAAACTCTCCCGATTTGTTAAACTTCAAAAATTAGAGAAACTTTTCACTATCTATCTTTTATAGCATAGTAATATCAAAATTTCTGAAACGTTATCGTAATTTTTTATACATCTCCTTCAACCTTTGGGCAATTTACAAATTTGTACTTATGGTAGAATTGCATCAACAATCCCAATATTTAAACTTCAGTAGAAAACTAGAACCTTTCAGTCTATAAGAAGAACTTTAAAAAGCGAAAGTCCACGTGATATTGACACATCGTTTTTCACCACTCGAACTTGAGAATAACATCACAACATCTCAATACACGGTTAAGATTGTTTATCTCCAAATCACCAAAACTAACATTCCACGATCGTTTATCACACTTTGGAATTTTGAAACATCCAGTGGTATTTTCCTAATTCCTCGCATGTCTCATTGCCATCTTCCGAGCTGTCAAGTGATAATTTACTTGTTCCGCTACAAAGTTGCGAAATCTTTGACGGTAGGTGTATAATTACCAAGTGATTATGGGACATATGAAGAAGTTAAACCTATTCCAAAAAAAAATCTGAAGGGCATTAATCAATTATTGTTAATTATTCCAACGACAGTTATTAAACCCCCAAAATTTGTGAAGTCGGAATTTTGTCTCAACTTTTGCAAATAATCCAATTGTCCAAAACTATCACAATGTTGAAATGGTGATGACGAATCCAGAGTTTCCTCCTCACTTATGTGACATAAACTTGACCGCTCCGATGAGTGATCAATTAATATTCACTCAAGATTACGTAAATACCGGTTTCTCAAATGCTCAGTTGAAAAATCTTTTCCATTTTTTGCTCAACCACACGTCGATGGCGTTCTCTTCTTCATAGGTGTCTCAACATCTTATCATGTAATTAAAGGTAAGCCGATCCGGTATCAAGCAGCTAGCACTGGTTTCAAGCAGTTGATACCGCATATTCGTTGATGTGTTGATCCAGTCCAGTTCCAGGTGGGAGACCACTGAAATATCTCTGCGATAGCCCCAGATGCACTCTCACGCGGTATTTTCATCTCCTATCAAAGTGACTCACATGCACACAGTGCACATCCCACAACAAACTTATCAATATTGTGATTGTCTAATCCGTCTCACTTTGGTATTTCTCAATCCTTCGCAGGTCAATAACGAAAAAAATTTGAAAAGTTTTGGAAAACTAGAGAAAGTTGGAATCGTGGAAAAAAGTAAATAGGTAGATCCTATAAGTGCGATGCATGGGGAAAAATTCCCGATTTGGAGGTTCAAGTCCACTGGATTCGGTTAACTAATGAGGATAGAGGAAAAAGCTCAAAATATAAAATGTTCTGTGGTCCATGAGGAATCTTTTAGGTCTAATACATCATATCGCTATCTGTGATATCTCTTGAGAAAATGGGGGTTGAATGTCGGACGGGATGCACACTCGTTTCGCGCCGCCGCATGCCACCTGCAATATGTTATAAAATATGGGAAATACGGGGGAAAGTCATATAACTTAAATGATAGAGTTTTTCAGACTGAATATTTTTTGTTATTACTATTTTCCTCTGTAGCTGCTAGTTTCCTTGCAAAATGCAGTGGTGTTCTCAGGTGGTTTGAAAAATGATCGTTTGGAGTATTTGACATTTAAAAAAAAAACAACAGAAAAACAAATATAGGAGAAAAAAACGAAAAAAGATATGGAAAAAAACATTAGGGAACTTATTACGATATTTTGAACATTTCTAATGCATGTGATGCACTCTCACGCGGAATTTTATACGCAATCAAAGTGTGACTCACTTTCACACATATCCTACATCTCGCATGAGAATTATCGATCGTGATTACCTAATCTAACCCTACCTACATCATAATCACTTGATAATATTTCGAGAAGAAAAAAAAAAGTCATAAGCTTTTTACAAAATACAAAAATGTTACAATTTCAAAAAGTTTGTAAAAATTCAAAAGTTTAAAAATCCCCCAAAAATATGAAATTTAAGAAATTCATTGGATCGAAAATTCAATAATTTGTGACACATTTTATGGACCATAATTATGAAATCTAAAATCGTTGGCTATTGCGACGTCATTATTACATGATGAACGTCTGATCGGTTATCAGGAGAGTTCATCAAGGCGATTATCGGCTTTTTATTGTGATAAAAAGTCACGAGACTCAGTAAAAAAATTGGGAACAGTCGAATCGATGACTCAGGGACATTTCTGCAGAAAATGTTCAATTACAAAATTTAATGCGAGACCTTCGAAGGTCCGGCCAAAGTTTGCGGTGGCAATTTAGGACATGATTTAAGAATGGGGAAAAATATAGATTTCTCTATTTATAAAAATCCAAACTCTTCCAATATGCAAGTAATGCCTCAAAAATTAAAAAATACAAAATTTGTGTATAGTATGTCCAAATAAATGAGAACAAGTTTAGAAAATCGATTTTTTTTTAAAACTTGACATATTCATCTGTAATGATATGACGTCACGAATCATTGAAGATTTTAGTTTGATTGATCATTTTTGCAATTTTAGAATTTGAAAAATTTAGGAGAGTTTGAAAATTTTGTCATTTTTCAGTCTTCAAAATTTATATTCAATCCATCCTCTGATATTCATAAAACATGATTGTATTTGCTTGGACTCATTGAGACATTTTGCGGTATTCTTGGAAGTGCCTGTAATAAAAATAATCGTAGTTTTTTTAAAAATTGGTTGTGTTGTCTCAAGACTCAAAATCTCATTATTATATGATAGAGCAACATTTGAGGATAAAGAAGCCAGACGAATTACCATTTAAGCCGACTCGCATTGACCCTGATGAGCTAAACAGAGCTCGAAGGTACTTGCGGGGGTTTTCGAAAATCAATCACTAAATTAAGTGGATTCCAACAGTTTTCTGAGTGGTTTCCAAAGTTTGGAAAATCTTTTGGAGTTTGATGAATTTCCACTTGTCCGACTTCAAAGTGCAAGAAGTTCCAATTCCTATATTATGGACTGATGAAGAAGCTTATATATACACTTAGGAAAGTGCGCGCGTAATTTACTATTCCTAAACCGTAAATGACGATTACGGAATCGTAAATCGTGCGAAAATCACCATTGTTAAATCTTAAATTATCATCGAAAATAGCAGTTCATTAAAAGTTTCAAAAATTTCAAAAATTTCAAAAATTTCAAAAATTTCAAAAATTTCAAAAGTTTTAAAAATTTCAAAAGTTTCAAAAATTTTTAAAATTTCAAAAATTTCAAAAAAATCAGAAATTTCAAGAATTTCAAAAATTTCCGAAATTTCAAAAGATTCGAAAATTTCAAGAATCCTAACAATTTCAAAATCGTCTGAAATTTCTAAAAAATTGCAAACTTCCATAAATTTTCAAAACAGGAAAGATTTCCGAAATTGCAAGAAATTCCAAGACCTAAATATGTAGTTTGTTCGTGTGTGAGCCTGTGAGATCATGCACAAATTTTTCATGCTCAGTACCTTTGCTGTACTCCTCCTATGAAAGATTGTTACTGGACAGTTATGATACCCCTGCCACCTTGTTCTATCCTTCAGACTGACGCAAACATGATTCCTGTCCTTGAGTTGCGCTCGGAAAAATTCTCCACGGAAAAGTCTAACACTTGAGCAGCTTCTTCCGGTTTCCTGCTTTCTGAACCATTCTCTGAAAATCAAGAAAATTCTGGTAGATTTTTCTTCTTCCAACATTTGAAGAATTCCATCTCAAAAATCCCGTTGAATTTTTTTTAACTTCCCGATAGGAAGTTATTGTAATCACCCCGAACATGAAACGTCTCAGAATCATGAAATTTTTACGTTTTTCAACGATTCACATGCTTCTGATACATTTCCAGCGCGGATTATGCGTGTGTGTGTGTGTATATGTGCCCGCGTATCCTTTTTTTTTGGCGACCGGTTCCTCTTACACTGTTGGACCGATTCAACTGTTTTTTTTCAATCGACGCGGCGCCAGGTCTGAAAAGAGTGTTTTCCCAATTGTACCATGCGTTCAATTGTTATTAACCATTTTAATTGTTCATAACGCTGTATCTCGAGAACGGTGATAGATGCGAGCAAAAGTTCAACATAAGTTGTTGCTCTAGTGACACTACATATTTCATGTTTTATTAATTTCTTTTCTACGTATCATATTTTACGAGATATCGATAAAACATCATAATAATCGATCAATAGTCGAATTTGCGTAATTGATTTCCAATTTAACTTCATACGTGTATCGTCACACAGACACACACACACACATACACACACACATAGACTGTCGGGAAGTTATTAATGCGGCCCATCGAGGGTCACACTCACGTCCCATTTTAAAATTTTTTTTCTATCCAACTAAATTGCGACAAAGGAGTTAATGAGATGTAGTAATCACCTAGAGCATGTGGATAGCATACACTATTACGTCATGGTTTGTTATCGAGACTGCAAAAATGCGGCTTTTTGTTTCTTCATCGAGCATTGGAGCGCGTAAAAAAACGAGCGATGAAATTGAAAGTAGTGAAGTATTCTCTTTTATAATGCCGCTGATACTAACAATCCCCAACATTAAGTTCTCAATCACTGAATGAGTTTACAGACTGTGTAAATAATCGCAATGCAAGAGGTATCTCTATCTGCATAACAAAAACGAGAAATCAAGTGACTATGCGTGTTGCAAATTGTCAATTGCACCAGTGACGAGCGTATGGCGAGGTAAAGAATTTTCATCTGGGATGAGGAACGCCATTACGTGGATTCTCTGGGTAATTGCGTGTTCTCTTTAGGAACAAATGCAATGCAACGTTTTTTAGCCTGTGTATGTCAGTAGCAGAATGTTGGACTGAAATGGACGAAAATGAAATATCTCAGAATCATGAAATTTTTATGTTTCTCGACGTTTCACATGCTCCTGCTACATTTTCAGCGCGGGTTATGTGTGTGTGTGTGTGTAAGTTCGTTCGGATTCTTTTTTTTAAGTTCCTCTTAAACTGCTGAACCGACCCGACTTTTTTTTTAATCGGCGCGTCTGAAAGATTATCTCCCGATCTGAAAGAAGTGTTTTTGCAATTGTACCATACGTTCATTTGTTATTAACAATTTTAATTTAATTTAAAGTGTCTAATAAAAGTTGTTCCTTTCCTGAAACTACATATTTCATGTTGTATTACTTTTTTTGCTGGGCATCATAATTTACGAGATGTCGATAAAGAATCATAATAATCGATCAATAGTCGAATTTGCGTAACAGATATACAACTTGACTTCATACGTGTATCGTCACACACATACACATACACACGCACAAACACACACACACACACATACATACACACAGTGACGGTACTTTGGTGTAATGGGTAGAGTGTCTACCAACTATTCTAAAGGTCCCGCGTTCGATTCCGCCTCACTGCAGATGTTTTTTCTGAAAAATATTTTCTCACGGACTCCGACCGATGGCAGGAACATTCCGTGTGTGCTATCGGCGGTATCCATGAAGTGAGACCGTGAGCCGGGACCGAACGCGACCCGTCGCGCGGGGGGGGGGGGGGGGGAGGGAGGGTTCCATCGTAGACACCCGCCATCGTATCACAGGGGTTTCTGGAGGTTTACCCTATGATTAGAAATACGATGACCTGAAAGGGCGAAGTCGGCCTCAGCCGCAATGGGCGGGTACTCTGATCCGTAGTATTGCCCACGAAGTAATGCCTAACAGGGGTTACGTGGGTGAATACGAATAGAAAAGAGTAGAAAAAAACACATACACACACACAGACTATAGGAAAGTTATTGATGCGACCCATCGAGGGTCACACTCGCGTCCCATTTATTTTAAAAAGCGAATTGGGAGTGTGACCAACGGCCACATACAAATTTTTCCGGAATGCTCATTTTTACTACACTCATTTTTTGGTTTTATTGGTTTTAATAATCGTGATAGCTGAAAGCGCTCTTAACATAAATTACTCATTAGGTCAGAGAGAATCATTCAGGTTTTATGCAGGATAGCGCTATCAGTGATACTTTCTGAAGAACGGGGGTTGCATGTTGAACGGGATGAAAACTCGAATCTATTGGATATGTGCTGTAATAAGTGGAAAATATGGGAAACCAGGGAAAACCTTTTAACGGTTAATGGATGGGATTTTCCCGAATATTGGAATTGTATCACCATTTCACTCTATATCCACTCGGTGCCTCAAAAAAATGCCGCGGAGGTAGCGCAGGTTGTTTGCACGCGCTTTTAGCGTCCGTGATGCCGCTGCTCTGCATTTATGAACGTTGGAGAACAATTGTTCAATAGAAAATGTGGATTCACGTACACACACACATCTTTTGTTTCGAATTGCGTAGAACGTTGGAAATGTCTTCGCACCTGAAAAACCGAATTGCATCGTGCGGCTGCGCAAACAAAATGTTTTAGGGTGAGTAGTTTGAAATAGACAAAAATCTGAGGGGTATCAATTTTTTCATACCCTCTTTTTGTAGACTTTCGTGAATTTTTCTAATTTTCTAGAACATGTTCGAATATTTATGTGGTTACATTTTGTGCCTGAATTTGGCATAAATTCGAAATCATGGACTTCATAGACGAGTGTATTTTTTCCTGGAATGTAATAATGTTCAGTGCCTGATTGATTTTGAAAATTGCCGTCTTTGACATTTCTGGGGCTTTTGACTTTTTTCGGAATTTTTTTTTGTTTTTAAATCGATCAATTTACATTTTCACAATTATTGCATTTGGAAGTTTTCCTAATTTTTAAAATTTATTGGAATTCGAAACTCGAAGTATCGATCAATCGAAGTTTTCGAACTGATGAAAAATGTTTCTAAAAATTCGCAACAGGTTTACATTTTCTTGTCGTTTCGTTGTTTTTTGGAGACATAACTTAAAGAAAAAATTAATAATTGGCTTAATCTTTTCAATTTAGAACAATTTCCCAATTTATTGGAAATAAAATTATGAAATGATTTAAGTGTCATTCGGATTTTGATATGCGCCAAGTTGTTTACTAATAATTCACCCACGACGAACTCACACATACAAAAATAGGATGTAAATGTCAAATCAACTCTTAGTTTCTCATTGAAATCAAACCGGCACACAGTGGCCTTCCCCTGAATTTCTAATTTACATGCTAGCATTGTCGTTCAAATTGCGAAACACATTCATGAATTTTGGAATTGAATGAAAAATGCTGCAAGAATATAATTAGATTCAAATAAAAAGAAAGAAAAATATAAAAATTTTCGTGAATGTTAATTAGTAAATTTTAAAAGCTTTAAAAAGCCCTGTTTTCAAAGTTTATGTACAAGGTGAAAAAGTATTTTTAATAATGAATTTCAACCCGTCTGTATTACAAAAAATTTCATATTGCCGAAAATATTTTTAACATATTCCAGCGAAACTTTTTTAATGAATCAAACCAGTCTTTCAGTCGATGCGGGTTGCGATGACAATCAACTGTACCGCGTTGTTGAATTAATGGAAATTATATAGTGCGTTTCATGGAAATTGGGCTATGCCTTCACATTTCGACATATCATCCGAAAACCAAATGGGAGATTTTTTTGCAAACTGAATAGAACAGATTTCTCATTCAAAAAATTCAATTTTTATTTGTTAACTAAATTCTTAATGAAAATATATCGTAAGATATTTGCCATGTTCAATTAAATTTGTTTCAAAAAAATTGATAGGTACCTAGACATATGTTGAATCATGCTGATTGCATATAATTTTTTTTCAATTTTTTCAGATGTTCTCATAACAAAATTGAATGATTGAAAAGCTTGAGGGGCAAATTATAGGTTGTGATTGAATTACATTAAATTAGTGATATACCGTTGCATCTATTTTCAGAAATTTGAGTGCCGAAGAAAATAGGACGTCCAGTGAGAGTATGATACGAAATAGACATGTGACACATCAAAGCGAGTTGAATATCGCGAGCAAAAGAAGATGAAAATATTTTTTTTTGCATTGATAAGGATGATAGAAATATCGTGTTTTTGCATCTATAGAATTTCTTGCACGTATGGAAGATACGTCAATGTCAAAACTAGGGCATGAAATTTTTAAACTGTCATAGACTCTTGTGCCACTGGAAAATTGGGACAGTGGTTCATCCAAAAATTAAGCTTCCCGCCCAAACTAATACTGGGGTATTTTGAAAGTTGGCAACCATGACTCAATCGGGAATTGGGACATTGAACCAGTTTGGGAATTGGAACATTTGCCGATGTCGAAATTGGGAGTTAGAGCCGATTCGAAAATTGGGACATGGGTTCAATTGGCAGATTGGGACGTTAATCCAATTTCGAAACTGGCACGTTTAGGCAATTCTTAAATTGGGACATTTATCCAAGTTGAAAATTGGGCCACGTATCCAACTTGGAAATTGGGACATTTATCCAGGTTGGAAATTAGGACATCTAGCCAACTTGAAAATTGGGACATTTAGACAACTTGAAAATTGGGACATTTATCCAACTTGAAATTGGGGGAATTAGCCCGATTTGAGATTTGGGGCATTGGCCCGATTTGAGAATTGGGCCATTGGTCAAATTTGAGAATTGGGCCATTGGTCCAATTTGAGAATTGGGCCATTGGTCCAATTTGAGGATTGGGGCATTGATCCAATTTGCAAATTGACACATTGGTCCAATTTGAAGGTTGTGGCATTGATCCGCATTGAAAATAGGGGTATTGGTCCAGTTTGGAAATTGGCGGATTGATCCAATTAGGAAATCGAGGCATTACTGGAACAATTGAAGATACGGATATTTTTATCCAATTATGAATGAGGCCACTGAAAAATTGCCGCTGACTAGCACCATCTTTGTCGTGAATTGGGACATTGGTCCAATTTAAGGATCAAGTGATTCATTTTAGAGAGGCTATTAGGTTAATTTGATGATTGGACCGAATCAGTGAACTGGGCTGATGTTCCAATTTGACGATTGGGACAATGATTCAATGTGGAAATTGGGACAGTGAGTTCGTTAAAAAAAATATATTAGTCCAATTTCATTGATGCGAATGTGAGCCAATGCGTTCCTCAGCGCGGTGTTCCCATTATCAGATTGGGATACTTACGCAATCCTGAAATTGGCACATTGATTCACTTCGAAATTCGGGACGCTAATTCAATTTTCTGCTCTGGATAGTGCCCCGATTTGATAATTGGGACATTGAACGATTTCGCCTTAACTACCAATTAAAAATGCACATCACTCCAATTTGAGAAACACGATCGTAACTTAGGACGATAGCCGAATTTTGAAATTGGAACACATGTCAAATTCGACAATTGAGGCAGGTTCCCCATATGCGAATTGTAGGAATAGTCAAAATTAGAATATAAAAAAGAGACACGCATCCAATTTGGAAATTGGCACGATAGTGCAAGTTAGATACATTAGTTCAATCTGGAAATCGAGACTTAGATTCAATCTGCTAATTGGGAATTTTTCATTGAAATGTAAAAGTAAACCATACGATCGATTAGTTACTGTGTGTGTTGCACTCTGGTATTGGACGGGAGTGTGTATAGAAGGAATAATTCCATAGAATTCGTGCATATACAGATTTAGATACATATATATATATTCATACCCGCACACGCATATATAGTACACTTGCGCACATAGGTACACATGTAAACATACCCACGCGCCCATAGGTAGACACGTAAATACACACACATACACACACACAGTGACGGGGCTTTGGTGTAGTGGGTAGAGTGTCTGCCTACTATTCTAAAGGTCCCGCATTCGATTCCCGCTCACTGCAAATATTTTTTCTGAAAAATATATTCTCACGGACTCCGACCGATGGCGGGAACATTCCGTCGCGCGGGGGGGGGGGGGGGGGGGGGGGGGGAGGGTTCCATCGTAGAGGCCCGCCATTGCATCACAGGGGTTTCTGGAGGTTTACCCTGTGATTAGAAATACGATGAGCTGAAATGGCGAAGTCGGCCCCAGCCGCAATGGGTGGATACTCTGATCCGTAGTATTGCCCATGAAGTAATGCCTACCAGCGGTTACGTGGGTGAATACGAATAGAGCAAGAGTGGAAAAACACACACACACACACACAGAGACACACATATGTACGTACATACGTGAACATATATATCACGCAAGATGCTTTTAGATGCAATTCCGGTATTAAGGGAAATACCTCGAGAAAATCCTGACAAGTGTTGCGAAAATATATCTACAAAAAAAAGAGTCCTATTATCTTATATGCAGTCGGATATGAAAACCGCTGAACACAAACGTACATTTATTCGCTCCAAGAATGTCTTATTGTCTTCAATCTCATCCTATTTGTAAAATTGCCTGTTCTATTCGAGTGCTGAATTTCTAAAACAACCGATAAATATTCGGAGCAAACATATATTTGGTCCTTGGTTCGCACAGAAAAACACACTTGCCCAGCAAACTATGGATACGCGAATGTTAACAACGAAAATGCATTTTTTAAACACAAAAATATATACAACTAAAAATACTATAATTCAACTGATGATTAATTTGGTACGAGATGTTTGGTGCAATAGTAATACGCAAAATATATGTGTTCGTTCTCAAAACTCCAAATTTCCTAAAACATGAGCATTATATTAAATTGGTGAAAAAGTACGGTTGATAAAATTCAACTAATGATTTGTTAGGTACAAGATATTTGGTGGAAACTTCTTGAACACCAACATATATTTATTCACTGTGCAAATTTCTGTTTCCAATGGCGTTATAATTCTATACCAAACGGTGACCAAAGAACCTCGAAGTCATGTATATAGGTATGCGAATCTCTGACAATTTTCCTATTTCAAAATTTTGGACAATGGTCACGTATATGTTGACAACCAGGAGTGGTCCAATTCAACCAATTTATTTGGTAAAAAAAAATTTTGTTGCGCAATTGTCTACACCAAGAAACTCACTTTGAAAACACTCTATGCTCCCCTAGCATTATCATTTTATTTTGAAAAATTAGTTGGCATGTTAATTGGTCAGGTGACCAAGAACTATGCATTTAGTCATTGGCTATTGCAAAACAAAGTTCGCAGTCAATTACAGGTATGCTACTGCCAATACTATTTTTTTTTCAACACGCTTCAACATTTTGGACCAAAACCAAATATATGTTGACAACCAATAGTGGTATAATTCAACCAATGATTTATTTGGTACATTCAGTCGGCAATTGTTGATCACACTAATATATGTACTCACTTTCGAAAACACCTATTTGTATATAGTGTTATTATTCTGTGCAAAAAATTGGTTGCCCCATGAATATGCTCATTGGTGAAAATACCAATAAATATTCATTTGGTTATTGGTTATTACGAAACAAAATGAAAAAAAAGTTTGAAGTCGAATGTAGGCTGGTAACTGCCTATGTTAAAAATGTTTTTCCTTCAACAAGATTCAAAATTTTGAACGACCAAATATATGTCGAAAACTATGAGTGGTAGAATGCAACCAATGATATGTTTGGTGAAAATGAAAAGAAAAAACGGAAAAAATTGCGAATCCAAAATAAACAAACGAAAGATAATGCGTTTCCTTTTTCTGGTAGAAGCGACTTATGACATAACTTAACAATGAAAAGTTGTGAGGTACCTTTTGCGAAATATCACAGATGAAGATATATGTAATATATATATAGTCAAGTGAGAATATCACTGATAACCTGATGATAAAAAACAACGTGGGGCGCGTGTTCGCGGCACGATAGCAACTGCCTCTGGTAAAATGTTCTGGCGCTTTACGCCCGGTGTATTGATCTACCCCTCTACACTCGTGGTACCCACACCCTCCATGGAAGATCCCTAAGCGACTACCGAGGGAGGAAAAATTCAAAACTCACGTCTTCGGAAAAATGCTTTTGGCTCGATAAAAAATTGTCGGGAGGAATATATGGGATTTTCGGAGTTTATAATCTGTTCAATTTTTTTTAATTCTCCAATTTATTTGTCATTGAGGAGTTATTGGAGTCGTTGGACATTTTGGAAATTGGCGGAACTTAGACAGTTTCGGAATTTATGGAATTCATGATTTTGTTGGAATTTGGAAGATTTCATATTTAATTATCAGATTGCCAATAAAAAAAATGTTTTTCAATTTGTTGAGATGTATTAAAACTTCGACTTGTGAATACTCATGATGCTTGGTAGAGGCATACTCCCTCTACATCTCCCAGCGACTACTGAGGGAGGAAAAAATCAAAATTCACGTTTTGGGGAAAACAGTTTTGGAAAAATTTCAGGGAGGAATAAGTTTTTTAAATTTTAGGAATTTTTGAAATTTCTTGAATTCCCCAAATATTCTGTAATTCCAGAAACTTTGGAGGCATTGAACATTTTGGGAACTTTGTAATTTTTATAACCTTTAGAACCTTTTGAAATTTTTTAAATCTTCAAAAGATTTGAAACTCCGAAAATTTTTGAAACTGTTAAAGTTTTGCATATTTAATTGTGAGATTTTCGGAAGAATTTTCGGATATTTTCGCAATTGTTTCGTAATTTATCACGGTTTATGATGAATTATACGTGTGAAGACTCGTCCTCTTCGGTTCACCCTCGTCACAGAACATCCCAAGCGACTACGAAGGGCCCAAAAATTAAAAACTGAGGTCTTTGGGAGAACAGTTTGACTCGAGTGAGAATGTGAGGGGGGGGGGGGGGAGTTTTTTGGAATTTCCGGAATTGTTGACAGTGGAGAAATTTTTGGAAATTTTTGAAAACGTTAAAAACCGTTAAACTCCCTCAAATTCATCGAACTTTTGAAGACTTTGGAAAAATTGGACTCACTTTTTAGCAGAAGAGTTTTGACTGGACCAAAACTGGTATACTGATTTTTTTCCAATTTTCCGGAATGAAATTTCTTCTTCAATTTTCATAAAAAACACACCCATTCCGTTTTTCAGTCATTATCACTATTATTATATAGTACGTTGTATCATGAACCATTTAATTATTTCTATTCACCATTCACCTTCTTTCAATATATAGCTATATCACTATAGGTATATCACTATAGTTCAATAATCGGTTCATTCTGTGTTCTCATTTTTCCCACATCTCGTCCATCCACCCCTGCCCTCAAGGGTTGTTCACGAGGACCCACTGGCTCCACTATTTCTTATCCGAGCGCCTATTGAGGCCTCTCACGTGTTTTTTTTTCATATCGCAGGGCGGCAGAATCGATCGAGCCCTCGTGTCATTCAACAACCGGTTCGTAATTTATCGGTAAAGTGGTACAATTTTTTTTCTCCCAAAAATCAACTGTTTCTGGGAATAGAAAAAGCAAATCGTAAAAAAATTATCGGTAAAGTGGTACAATTTTTTTTTCTCCCAAACATTAACTATTCCTGGGAACAGAAAAATCTGATAGAAGAAAATGATCCCGTGGAGTAATGTTTTGTTGTGACCAGAAATTCGTCTCTTGATCATTTTCAAGGGTGAAATATTTTGTACTGAATATTAGTGGAGTGGGGCGTAAATAGAAGTTTCTTGGGGCAAGAAATCGTGGGATTGTACTGGGTGCTAAAGCACTTCGATTGAATGATATGCCACTTGGACCAAAACAGAAAATACCGAAACTAATGAAACAATACTGGTGACAAATATTTGACGTTTTGGCGGTAGTCACTTTTGGCGGAAGTAAGATTTGATTTCAGATAGGCAATTAGGATATTTGCTTCTCAAGTAAGATAAATAACCCAGCTATCTTCTGTAATTCGTCAAAGTAAGAATTCGGATGCTGTGTGAAGTAGTGATATATTTGAGTATGGAAAATGTGTAGTTGAAGATAAACTATTTTGTGTTTTGACTGACTATAAACTGAGCAGGAAAAATTAAAGTAATTTTTTAGTGACTGCGAAGTACCAAGTTACTTCCAATCATTACAATTTTTTATTAAACAAGCCTCAAATTCGATTTATTTAGAAGCGAATTTTTGATGAGTTTCTTATTTCTGGGGGGAAGTAAATTTCGGTTTCTCAGAATTTTTAGATTTTTTTAATGGAAATTTGTATGGAAATTTGACCCAAGCAAAAAATTTTCCGTCTGTAATTTCCGCTTAATTTTACATGTTTTTTTTTCAAATTTGTTATTGGAAAATCAAATGTCTCGACAATAAATGATGCAAGAGGAAAAAGTGATTAAACGTTTTTTGTAAAGCATTACATTTTCAATACAAAATGTTTCTTATGATTTTTCCAGAGACGGTCACATTTCGAGATAAATCCAAAATTTCAAAGTTTTGGGATTTAAAAAAAAACACGGGACGATCGAGCTGAGTCCGAACGAAATGGCGTCAGATTTAAATTGTGTGGAAATAAATTCATTGCGCCATATTGAGACATATATATCACATTGGAATTCGTAATTTAGGAAATTTTAATATGTCAAAAATTCTGTAATTTAAAATTTTTTAGATGTTCTTGAAAAATATTAAAAAATTGCAATGACCAAAAACGGGAAATATTTAAAAGTAATCAGAAAATCATAATCAGAAGATTATTCATCTAAGAAATATGGTAAATGGCGAAAATTTGAATAAATAAAGAATTTGGAAATATTCTGAAACTCCGAACAATTTTCAAAAATTTCGAAACCGTAAAATTGTTAAAAATTAAAATAAAAAGAAATTAACCAACAATTTGGAAAATTGAAATACTCTTCCCAAATTACACAGAATTTATAACAAAATCAAATTTGGAAGTTGTGTTGAATTTCAAAATTCAGTAATTTGAAAACGCAAAAAATCTGCAAATTCTTGGATTTATGGACCGCCCTCGGTGAAGGGCATATGAAAATTTTTAGTCATTAATTTCATGGCTGTAATAAAAAACGGGCGATTACAGGGGTGCGAAGGTACGAAAATTGTGAGATGAGCTCGAATGTCCCCTGATGATGTATCGGCCATTGGATGGAAATGCATGAGCGTTTTTGGGGTTCTTATATTAGGCCCTCCAAGGGATGAAAATTTATAAAATGCTTGATAACGGAGGGACTGACACATCGAGTCATTCCGCTTGACGACGAAATCAGATTTATCAGCCATGAATAATCGATTCCGAGGAGTTGGCCTACTGTGAGAATCGAGTTGAGGAAATTCATTGCGGTCTATTAACGATTCCGTTGCGATGGCAGTTGAGGTATTTCCGCAAAGTTCTAGGGAGTTCGAGAATATTCCACAAACTTTCAATGAGTTTCGGAAAAAGTTTTTTTTAACTCTAGTAACTCAAATCTGAGAACTGTATTAGAATTCCATCGAAGTTCCAGAACTCGGGAGTTCAGGGAATTCTCAGCATTTTTTGGGAATGCTCTGAGCGGTTTCTTTAAACTAGAACACTTGACACATATTTCCGAAGTTCCGGAACTTCCTCGAATAATCCAGAGATTCTCAGAGTGTGGAATAATAAACATTGTGCCTTGTGTATAAAAAATGTTGGGAGTTTCATAAAACTTCATAAAATTTCATAAAATTTCATAAAATTTCATAAAATTCCATAAAATTGCATAGAATTTCATAAAATTTCATAAAATTCCATAAAATTTCATAAAATTTCATAAAATTTCATAAAATTTCATAAAATCTCATAAAATCTCATAAAATTTTTTAAAATTTCATAAAATTTCATAAAATTTCATAAAATTTCATAAAATTTCATAAAATTTCATAAAATTTCATAAAATTTCATAAAATTTCATAAAATTTCATAAAATGTCATAAAATTTCATAAAATTTCATAAAATTAAAAAAAATCCAAACATGTCGCAAATTTCACAAATTTAAAAAAATTGTAAAATTTCAAAAATTTTCCTCGTTGGTAGAATAGAGTGAACTAAATTTAGTCCGTACTATTCGCGATTCTGTTGCGATGTGGACGGGGTGGTAAGTGGGTGGCTCGTGGCGTCAGGGCGTCTAGCAGCGGTTAAAGACCCCAGAGGTGGCCAAGGACTCGGATCCTTAGGGATCGAGTCGAAACGTGGAAGGGGGTGGATTCGGATATCAATGACCCTGTTTGGGGTAACGTCCTGCTATTATCGCAACGAAGGGACGAGGCATTCGAGTTTGTATTACGACAGTTTACCATGAAAATGAAACCAGGCACCTGTCCACATAGAAAGGAAAAATGCAAGGATTTACAATTTGGAAGTTCACAAAATTTGGGAACAAGTTTTTTATCAAGTTTGAAAAAATCCGCAAAAGTTGATAAAATCTCGGCATCTCAAGAATGGTTGAACGTCGCAAACTCTGAATACAAATATTATCATTTCATCACAGCTTCCGGGATATATAGCCCCTTTGCAGAAAAGTACCCTCGAACTGAACATATTTAATATTTAATTTCGCGCCGTTCTCAGTCGGGAAAATGGAAGACCTTAACGAGGAAGCGGCACTTGAAATTTGCGAACAAGATGAAGATTAAATAATCCCCGGTGATCAGTGATCGCAATAACCAATCGATTTCAGCCCGGCACGATTGGATCTATTCAATTGTTCAGCCGGAAGTCCGCTTTTTAGACGGTTTCGTAGAGATTTCGCAACTCCTTTAGATCCGGTGTCATTGGTGTTAACTATAACAAACCTTCATGCCTGGTTTGCAAATCGGAGAAAATTCACGTAAATTGTGCTTTACGAAATGATGCAAATAAAAATGTATAAAAATTTCTGTATAACGAAATTTTAAATGATAAAGCTCAGTTTTGAGAAATTTTGAAGGGAAAATTTGGGGGGAGAAGCTTTAGTGAACTTGTCGGCTAGACATTTATCCCTAAAATCACTTTATCTACAATCAAACTATCAATTCCGAATTTTGATAACTTTTGTATTTTTTTAGCGATTGTCGATACGGTAGGAAAACCATGTGTTGGTGCACAAATTGACTAATGAATTATCTATGGCGCAGGTGAGTTACCGACACTGCGCTAAAGACGCGATCTCTTTTACCGCGAGAGGTAAAAGGCGGGTGAAAAAAAATTACCTAAATTTGTATTATCACATTTTATCGGAATGTAAGATCACATGAAAATTTTTATCAGACAGACATTAGTGACTAAAATAATTGCTCACTTAAAAAAATTGTCATATATATATATATATAAATGCTATATTATTATTATGAAAATTCACTATATTATTAAGACCTTGGAAGTGTCGGTTAAACCTACCAAAATGTGAAAATTCACACGAGAATGATTGCAATATTTCGTTTTCAATTTTCATATTTGGGCGCATCGTGTTGTTTCCAACTTTATCAATTCAGAAAATTTGGTATGATGTGTTAAAATTGGTAAAAATGAGAGTAGTCAGTAAATAACAGTTAACAATTTGCATGAATTTGGTGGGGGGTGGTTAAGAGGATGTACGTACGCGCTCGTCTTTCCTGTTCGGTATTCCACCAAGACCTTTTCCATTCATCTCCGCATTCTCTGAATGCGGCTCTGCTCCACCAATCTATAATCCATTATATTTTTACAATATTTTTACAAACTTATGATTACAATAATACGTGTACACCACACTTAGATTATCGACTACATCGCCTGATTCGATTCTCTCTGATTGGGCCCATCCTTCTTCAGATTTTGTTCCTGAAAATGGAGATGGTTTTACACGTGACTGCTTCATAGATTATCGTAGAGAATATAATTTAAAAATTGAGTGTCCTCTGCAGATTGAATGTGGATGAATCGAAAAATTCGAAGGAATGCTACAACTATTTTTCAAAGCGCATATGAAATTACAGCCATAAAAATCGTATGCAGGGTATATACCAATGAATATGCAGGATTCTCTAATATATATATATAGCGCTTGCTCACTTTTTGCAATGTTTTATATATATACTAATACTTACACATACATATCAATGCAAATTGGTAGTGAAAATTGTGTCTTAAACTATTTTCTTGGGTCTTCATTATTAATTAATAATTAGCATTCTATTTTTTTCAAGTTTTCAGAGAGTGATCTCCTGTAATTCTCAAATTGCTCAGTCGATAACATGCTTGAGGCAAGTTGTTTTCATAATAAATGGATAAGCGCACAGATGTCGGGTCAGACTCTAAAGTCCGATGAAAAGACTTCCACCCCATAACGAAATAATTAGCGATTTGACCATAAAATATTGATGACGCGATAAAAAAAACTTGACATATCCCGTCAAGAGGGCAGATCAGATAAAGGAGTAAATTAACCAAATAGCCGTTGATTATCCCTCTGGTGCGATAGCCATCGGCGTTAACCCTCGGCTCAACGGCGTTATTCACATTAATTAAAGTCATCAGTTTTCTTATCTGAGATGGTCGTGGAAAAGCTGTGAAGAGGCGTACGGAGTTGGAATCATGACAGTCCTTCCGAGCTGTAATCCTGGGGTGAGGCAAAAAAGCATTAGCCCCGAGATCATTATCGGGATAGATCAGCTGAATGTGAACTGCAAGCCCGCCTGGGCATGTCAAAAATATTTTTGGAAATTGACAAAATTGATAAAATTCGACAATTTAAACAAAAAATCCAAATTTAAGACATTTGATGAATACAAAAAAATTAGCAAAATGTCACAAATTTATAAACTTAGAAAATCGGACAAATTTGACGAAATTTGATGAAATGTCTCAAACTGCGCAAAATTCAAGAAATTTCATAAAATTTGACGCATCTGATATTTTACGAATTTTATCAACTTTGACTCATTTTAAGTGGTGGGTGGGTGTATGTGTGGGCGGATGGGTGGGTGTATGTGTGGGTGGGTGGGTGTGTGGGCGGGCCGGGAGGGCGGGTGGCTGTGTGTATGTGTGAGTGGGTGGGTGGGGGGGGTGTATGCGTGAGTGGGTGGGTGGTTGGGTGTGTGTGTGTGTGTGTGTTTAAGTCTTTATGTATGAGATTTCGTGAGAAATTACTCTAGTATTTCTATCGTGAAAAATTTTTTGGAATGTTTATAACGCAATATCTCCTGAACTGGTACACATTTGATGTTTTATAATTTTTGTTTCTAACCTGTATAATTAAGATGGAACTGCTGGTAGAATCTGCGGATGCTGCTTGAGTGTGTGAATCTGGAGCGCGAACTTCATCGGATTAGCCACTGGTACTTCAGGTTTCGGAGAATTTCGGAACAAAAGTAGGCCGCCCAACAATTACAAATCCAAAAATTGTTTTTGGGTCCCCCATGGAGGCACAAGTACATTCGGATCACTAGTTCCTTTTCAATGTGACGAACTATACAAGAAACTGAACTCTCTTACTTGAGTCACGAGTGCAAAGTATTGCCGAGATTTGTGATTTATAGACCAGGCATTGGATTGTATTCTCAACAAATTAACACCGGTTAATTAACAGAATGAATATAGTAACATCAAGATATAACAACATGGATGAGCATGGATGCGGTAGACTGTGCGGAACCAGTCGTAGAATTTGGGGAAACTTCAATTTTGAGCTTACACTGCTTCATTTTTGTTGGTATTCCAAAAATGGTTCATATGCGGTTCCTGTATTTTTTTATTTACAGTGACCTTGCCCAATTCGTGATCTTTGAATGGTGGATCTCAACGCGCATGACGAAAAAAAAACTATAGTTGATTCAAGTACGAAAATATACTTGATTCTAGTACAACAATCTAAGAATGTACTTCATTCTAGTATGTATTGTCCTTCATTCAAGTATAAATTATTCTTGATTCTCGTATAGGGTAATGCCGTATGAATTAGCTGGGCAATATGGACCGCCGGGGCAAAATGGACCATTGGGCGAAAATAATGATTTTAAGAAAAGTTCAGATGTTTAAAAAATGTAGGGACTTTAGTGAATTGGCCAAAATTTGGAAATTCGAAGATAGTTTAAAGCATTAGCCCGAGATGATTATCTGGATAGATCACCTGGAGGAGTACTGCGACCCCGGTTGGGTGCGTAAGACCAGGAAGGAATTACGGAGGTGCACAGATGCTTGCTGATAATCACCTAGACTAATCTTAAGACAACAGGTTTCAATTTTTTATGGGAGGGGGAAGAGCGGGAGAAGAGGGGGGGGGGGGCAAAAGTTAGAAAATTTGATGGAAAAAAATGGAAGTTTCCTGGAACTTGGCAAGTTTATTGATGGTCTATTGATGCCATTGAATTCTAACATTTAGCGCAATTACATTTTGATTATTCTAACATTTTTATGTTCGGTATTCACAAAGCAAGGGATTACATAAAAAAATATTCGAAAATTTTGTAATTGGAACAATTTAAAAAAATTACCAAATTTAAAGGATAAAAAAACATATAATTATCAAAGTTGTGAATTTTTCGATATTTGGTGATAGTAAAAAAAATTGCGACTTGAAATAGTCCCTCAACGCTCATCTCGTACGTAAACCGATGGAGGTACTGTAGAGGTGCGTAAATTTGAAACCTAACGCAGCTATTTGCGGCTAATCATTCGGACGAATCTTAAAACAACATCTTTTAATTTCCGAGGGGCAGTGACTGCCTGCCCACTTGGCACGTTATGATTATACCTTTACACTTGACAAGACGCAAAGAGCAAGAGTGACATAATCTGTGAATATCTGTAAATTTGCTCCTTGAGTTCGAATCGTCATACTGCATTTTCTCGAACGTGGGAAACTGCCGTAGGATTACGATTACGAGAATTCTTGACAGTTTCTGATGCATATTTTACGTACAATAGTGAAGCCTTTTCATGCATAGTTTTCGCTCAATCAAATCGAAGTGGTAAACCTATTTAGAGATTTTGAGGATTTCGGGTTTTTTTTGACATTTCTGAAATTTCTGAAATTTTAAAAAATTGGGAAATTTTCAAAATTACTGAAATTCTCATAACTTTGAAAACCTTCGAAATCGCTACAATTTTTAGCATTTTTGACTTTCACAAGTTTAATAATTTTTCATAAATATAAGTGTTTCAAAACAGTTCATAAAACTTTGGAAAACTTAAAAAAATGGTTGAAATGTAGTAAACTCTGCAAAATTCCACATATTTTGGTTTCTAATTTTTTTATTTCAAATTAATTATGGCAAATTTTAGGACTTCCTATAAACACCAGGTGAATTTTGTAGAATACTGCAACATTGTATACAACCTCAAACTTTTGTATCACTGAATGTTCATCATTTCCAGAAAAATGTTCTGGACCCTTTTGTTGATTCATTGTTTTCCCGTAATTTAGAAAAAATTTCATTGCATTTTCTCGAACGTGGGAAAGTCCCGTGAAATTCATGAGAATGTTTGACGACACGTTCTGATAAAAAAGTTAATGGTTCAGGTTGCATGAACAATTTCACATGTTTGAACTCAGCGGTGAGTTAAACAGGAACAAACTGACGCGCCTCGACATATCGGTTTCACGTTAGTCAAATATTGCTGGGATAAACGAAAAAATTATCGTTGAAGTTTGTTTGGTTGCTGAACATGTGTCATTGAGATATCGGTGATCGATCCTCATATTTCATTTTTCATTACGCTGATTTTTCTAGAGTACTAAAATATATCGCGAAAAATTTGTAACTTCTTGATAGGGAAAGCCGAGGTTGGGGCTTTGGTTCGGGGAAGGCTATGGTTTTGCTCCTGAACATGAAAATTCGATTGTTGATATCTTCACGTTCTGAGGAATTCTCAACATTTTTAGACCAATTTCAGAAAGTCTGTATATTTTGGGAGGGGGGTGTGTGTGTGTGAATGCGGATGGGTGGGTGGGTGTGGGCGTGGATGGGTGGGTGGCTGAGTGCGGATGGGTAGGTGAGTGAGTGGGTGTATGTGGGTGGGTGGCTGAGGGTGTGTGTGTGGGTGGGTGGGTGTGGGTGGGTGAGTGGGTGTAGGTGGGTGTGCATTTTTGGAAGACGAGTAGATATGGAGGAGAATGGGGGTAACATAGAATATTCGGCATGAAAACTGCCATCAGTCAAGTTGTATGAGCTTTCCTGATATTTGCAATATTTTATAATGGATTCTCATGCAGCGGGAAGAAGCGAATTTACATCCCTCCCGACCTTCAATCCGCATTTGTCCAGGAAATATTACAGACAGTGGCAGTGACGATAGAATGCAGGGCTCTCCATAATTTTTTTTTTTAACTTCAGAAATTTTATAAATAGAACAGTTTCAAAAATCTGAAAAACTGAAAAACTTGCAAAAAGAGGTAAATTAAAAAACCTGAAATAATTGAAAGGTAAAAAATTCAATTATTTGAACAATATCAAAATTTTCAAAAATTTCGCATATTTCAGTCTTTTAAAAATTTCCAAAATTCCGAAAATATAAACAATTTCCAAATGTTCTGATCATAATAAAGGCGGCAGTGATGAAACCAGTATTACAAACCTGTAATAAATGGAGGTAATGCCATTCAGTTTGAGAATTGGAGGCTCAGAGGAATTGTGGTTTGGACGTTATCGGGCCCGGTACACTGAAAAAATCCTCGAAAACGAAATACCAACACGGAACTATTTGCACTGCACTTGTCCCACAGAGTTTCCCCAAAGATATACTGAACCATTCGGGGGTTTGAGCGCATGGGAAGGGGATAATAAATATTTGCCACAACAGCGTCCTGCGTAAATACTGTTCTCAAATTACCGAAAAAAAGATTTTCAGGACAGGTTTGAAACAAAATAAAATGAATTGTGGGCTTGTCAGGGCGATATGTACGAAACTAGTGGTCGGGTCTGTTATAGAGGATGTGCTGGTGCGACCGAGGGGACACGATTATTGTGTATGTAAACCGAACTCACCATTCGTCGAGTGTTACTTCCTATACATAAATTCGTCTGTATTACCAGTGATATTACTTCATTGATCTTCTCATGTTTATTTCGTTCTGGATAATTATGAGTGAATTCTCAATTGACCTAGTGGGATGGAAATGTGTGCGCTCCCATTGAGAGCGCAAGCAAAACTTCCCGATTTGTAATTTCTGTTTGCCATTCCGAGATTTTTCGACACGTCAATTAAATGTTAAAAGACCGGTTTCGGAGAACAAAATAGGAATCATAAAATTTGGAATACTGGATTACGACAGGTGTCGCTGCATACGAGTATGTCACGTGACGCACCGCGCAATTTACAACAATTGTGTTGATATCTTGTTTTCCCATTTCCGGAAAACTCGACGAAATTGGAATAAAAACGTCCTCCAAATGGAATGATACGTTGTCACAACCGTTTCAAATAGGAACTGTTTGAAACGGGAAGATTCTTCTCCTTCTTTTTTATGTAAAACGGTAGTTTTTTCGGTAATATGAAAAAACCACAAAATCGATTCCAACCAAAGCCTAATCAGCTTTGAAGCTTTGAAGGCCACAAAGAAGCTTCGATTGCGCCATACAGCATCTCAATCACATAATTTGATGGTGAGAAATCGTTGGAGAAAAAATTGGTCTTCATTCATACACCGTCACATACGTATATACATACATCTTGTTAAAAATTAAAATGGTCAGAAATGTCATGAAACGTGGAGATATATTGATAAATCAATTTTTTTTAATCAGGGGGCATTGGTGATCGGTAATGTCGAGTTTGGAACTGAAAGAAACATTGCGTCACAGTAGAGGTTTAGCGTACCCGGCGCATAACTGGAAGACTTGGGTTCGAATGTCGGCTGAGCCTATTGAATTTTTCTTCAAAATTTTTGTTCGTTGGAGTTTACTGGAGGAATGCTCAATAACGTTAGGTCCTGATGTCTCATTCTAAGGCGAATCGATGCACTACCCTAAACAGTTGGAATAGTACTCGGCACACAATTGAGAGACCCGGGTTCGAATCCGGTCCGGAACTACCGCTAACTTTCTCTCTCTTGACATTTTTCTTGATGGTGTGTTTGCTTGTATCACAAAACGGAATTCCGAAGTTTGCAGAAATTTTACGAATCGCAAAAATTCCTCAAATTTGGGATTTTCACAAGCAACAAAAATTAAGGGAGTTTGAGACGTTTCAAACTATAAAACTGCATGTGTTATACTCATAAGAATTGAGAAGAAAAATCAAACTACAATTAAGGAAAAAAATGGGATTTTCAAGAATTTCCAAAATCTGTAAAACTTCGGGAAATGTAATAATGCCAAAAAATTTTGAATTCTCCACACCACAGCGTTAAACATTTCAAAAACCTCCAAGCCTGATGATTTTTTGGCCCAGCCACCCAAGGACCCCAGCGCCCACCTTAAGTTTCTCTATAATTTCAAACCCTAAGAAATCGGGTCACACCACAGATCTGTTCTCACGATGTTTTGAACGGTATAATTTCAATTCAATATGGATTACGAAATTCCCGTCAAGGGCCTCAATGCCAGACATACCTAGCTTCAGATTCGGGACTAAATTCACGACGGGATACCCCTCCTCCCGCCCCTCCCCCTCCTCCCTCCCCCCCCCCCCCTTGCCACCGCGAATGACCAAGTGGTACGAAATACTCGGCCACTGGGCGAATTTCATTTTCAATTTGATTTATTACCAACCCGCGCGAAATTTATTACAGCCCTACTTGATGTTTCACATTGTCGAGAAAGGAATATATTTACTCTGAAAATATATGTGGGATTTGGAATTACGATACCACGGTATTCCATGTAAAATTTCAATAATTCGTTTAATTCCGGCAGCGAGGAAATATTGATTCTGTGTATCAATCATTCGTCCCGCTGGACCACTGTCTTTTTAGGGCTCCGCATTGGAAAAGAGGAATGGCGGAAATTCGGGCGCCATGGGAATTCAAAAACAGAAGAGAACAGATTCCCATGGATCTTTTTTTTCCCCATTTTTGATGATATATGGATATATGGAGTGGTTGGTTTGTAATTAGTGCTCAATTTATCTGTAGTACAGCTGGGAAAGAGATGAATCTATCCTTGAGTCAGTATTTTTTAACTTACGGAGTTATTCTTCTGTTTCCCTCATTCGTATTCCCCACAAAGGGAAGGGCCTACTAGACACCCATCCGGGCCGCGGGAGCCGACTTTCACCCGTTAGGCCGTCGTATTTTTAAACACAGGGTAAACCTCCAGGAACTTCACAATGGCGCGAGCCTATGATGCAACTCACTAACCCCCACCCCCACCCACTCCCCCCCCCCCGCGCTCTCTTGCCTCGAATTGCGAAAGTCGGAAGATTTCAAGGATATTACAAATTGTGGATTTCAGACCTGTTGAAAATTCAAAAACATTTAAAATTCAAATCGAAAAATTCAAAGATCTTTTTTTTTTAAAAAATTCAAAGATTTTGGAAAAAATTATACAATTAAGAAAATCCTGAGAAATGTAAAAAATTGATAAAAACGTACATCAGCGAATCCCATTTTTGTTAATAAGAAAAACAAGAACCAAAAAAAAATTGGGGATGTTTTGGAACAATCCCAGCAGCCGAAAGGCTCTTAGTAAAAGAAGAAGTGGTAATCATCCAATTGATGACTTATGATTTTTTTTTGCGTTCCGAAGACCCAACATATAAGTGCTCTATTGTGTTGGTGAAGGAAGCGACAAGCCAGTGAGCGCAAAAGGGCGGTGGCGATGTTTCCGTTAAGTAAAAGGGGTTTAATCGCTCGACGTCAAAAGCCTCCTGGCATTCTTTCCCATGCGTTTCGATACCTAATTAGATTTATTTAATATTTTATGGCTGAAATATTTGATGACTCGTAATTCTCTGATCCCTCAGGGATGGGGTCGTTCTGACTCTGAGATAGCCGCGCGTTTACCGACACAAATCAACAATAGGTGATGCTCCAAAAAATGGTGAAACTACTGATACTTAGAGTACTAAGATTGGTTTCAATAATGGTGTTTGAACAACTTTTTAACTTCCCGATAAAGGGTATCTTTTTTTTTTGGTCCCGAAAATGAAAATTTTAGTTGTCATCATATCTCCTTTCAAGGTATTTTTAACATTTCTAGATCATTCTTATCATTTGTTTATCATTTCTTGGCCGAAAATTTGACATTCGCTCTGCGTCCCAAAATTTTAAAGACGAATTGCATTTTTTGAATGCCATTGTGGCGACAAATTCAACCCACTTGCGGCATGCGTTCGTGAGAATTTTGGTTAGTGATCCGTGAGACAGAAATTAAAAGTCCTAAATTTAACAAGAAAAAACTTTGGTTCACTCTCACACTGAATTTCAAGCTTTGAAAAAATTAAACAAAAAACCAAATTGCACTAATTGTTAAAAAAAAAAATATTAAACACACACACACATATGTCAAAAACATACACAAATACACACACGTTCCGGAAAAATAACGTGAAAAAATAGGGGATAAAATTTGTTACACGTTCCAGAGTACCGATAGAGAAAGAAAAATAATTTTGACAAAATTTTCAGATAAGAAAAAAAAAACAATTTAATTTAATAAAATTTTCAATTCAACTAACTTGTTAAGAGTTCCTCCATTAACCTAGCGATTTTCCTCTCGCTAATAGCTTAAATTCTCGGAATTAATAAATACTCAGGAGGCAGCTCGCCACTACAATAAATGGCGCCAAAACCCCGCTAATTATCCCAATGAATCCCAAAAAAACACAATACAAAGATGCGCTAATTGGATGAGTCCACAGAGAATTACAAAGATACATTTACACTACTCAATGTGCTGAAAATGAAAAATAAAGTTGCAATAGCAGGATTCGGAGAAGATAAAAATAAACCGAAAATTTTCGAAAAAATCAGTTTCACCCTTTTCCGTTTTTTAAAAATAAATCTGAAAAGATTTCCAAAGTTCAAAAAACGCAGTAATCTCAAACATTACAAATATTAAAAATTACAAATATTAATCAGGTCTAAGTTGAGTGAATGCCTTTCGATTGCATCATCGGGGAACTCGATGGCATTATTCCCTCACGAAAAATGGTGGACATCATTTTTTAACACACCTAGTAACACACCCCCCACACATACACACATATACAGACAGATCGTCTAGAAATGCTAGAAATATCTTGAAACGTGGAGATATAATGAAAAATCGATGTTTCATTTTTGGAAGCAAAACAATAATTTCCCTCTATCTGAAATTTAGAAAAAAATGTGGAGAACTCCAGAAACTGCAAAAATTCCCGCAAGTTAAAAAATAAAGTTCCCATTAACAAGAAAGAGACGGTGTGTCAAGTGTCACAGCAAAAGGAAAAGTTGTTCCTTGGATTGGAAAAAAATGAAGAAAATAAAAGTCTCAAGGATTTTAAGAAGTTTGCATTGAAAACACGTATCTCGATATTTCGATGACAGTTGAAGATGCCTTGAGTGGCATCTTGGTTGCTGGACCGACAAGCCAATACACCTTAACCATTCGATGCTCATTTTGAATTTTACTTTTGCCCCTACAGAGTGTATACGGTTCACCACGGGACACCCGAGTGTTTAAGACCTTGTACAAATAAAATACAAAGCGAACGTTCAAACAACCACTAAAAGGTTTGAGTTGTAACGCACTCGGACACTCGGCACACAAGCAAACAGATCAGGGACTGTCGCCGATCTTGAGGTGAAATTCGTATTTTTCTTCCCCCCCCCCCCTCCCGCCCTCCCTCAGCTTTTGACTTTTATTTTTTTTTCATTTTCACCCCCTCGAGCAGTGTAAATGTATTTTTGTAATTCTCTGTAGGCTCATTTAACGCATCATTCTGGCATGCTCCCGAATGCAGGCATTGTGGAATAAGAATTCAATATTAGGCATATTGGAAAATCTGGGGAGATAATTATGGTTAAAATTCGTGAAATTTTCCTTAATTTCTTTACGTTTATTGTACGGTTTTAAAACATGGTTCGGAGATATAAAAAATTAAAAAGTCCGCCATTTTGTTATTCTTGAGTGAAAAAATTTCATTGTAGTTCCGACCATAGCCAATGTGATACAAAATGAGAAACCATTTGGATTTTTGCTTTCAGATGATTCGTTGTTGAGTTATCGTGTCGCTTCGCGTACGAAAAACCCTGCCCGCGTGCATTGTATCAAAAAATATTGTTCGACACACGTGCGGAAGTTACTTTTCTGTCCACTTCTGTCGAAATGTACTATTGTAATATGAATAAAAATTGTTTGAAAAAAACACGTTTTTTGGAGGAACCTGGCCTTAAAGAAAAAACTTCGTTCCTCATTTTTAAAACCCAGTCAATTTTTTAGGCTCAAATTTGAGTAATTATATACATTTATGATGAGCACGATCAGATTTCACTCTAATTAAATTCCGGATTTAGGGAAGTTATAATAATGAGCTACTTATAAAAAAGTAAATCTTTACATCCCATTTCGAAGCATAGAATATTTCATTCCGTCCACATTTATCACAGTTTCACATGTTCACACTTTGGAATAATGTATTTTCTCTTTGTTTTGTAATGGGGCGTTGTCCCTTCAAGGCATAATAAAAGTGAATCGCAATTTGTTCAGTGCATTTGATCGGCATAATGGTCACATTATTTATCAGGTTTCGTAGAAGTTATTTTTCCTCATACAGTGCACTTTCCCTAATTCTAAGTTTCCGGGCTGAAGATTCCGCGTATGGGGAGTTACAGAGTACCCCTTCCACGCTCAGAATAGGCGTGGCCGGACGCGACTTATGATGACTCGAGTGAGACTCCTGCATGTTTTTCCAGTCCTCCCCTCTCCGAAACGTTTATATTACAGCGCCCATGAGCCCACTTGCGACGGCATGCCACAAAGCGGTCATTCCCCTGAAGCGCAATTCCTAACGTCACGTGTAGTGGGAGACGAATTCCCCTCCGCTCGCTAGCGCTCGGAGAGTTATGGCGAGCTCACTGTACTCAATGGAACTGTATCTACTCAGCCATGTGTTTCAATGAAAGTTTAGTTGAAATTTTGTTCACATCCGATAGGAAGTTAGTAGCTGATGATTTGACATTGATTATTGAAGATATCAATACTGTATATAGCATGTATATATTATTTACTATGAGAAACAATGTTGAATGCAAGTCAAGTCAAGTAATAGTCACACAATACTAGTGTGTAATAATGAAAAATTAATTAACTATTTGTTCAAATTAGATATGAAGCCAATGGCTGGTGATCACCCACGCGGATATGTATATATATATATTGCAAAATTCGTCGATCCTGCAAAAATATTCAAGAGATATATAAAAGTGCTACTTCATATATATTTTATATAAAATATGTGCCAATTCAATATAATAGATATAAATATAGCTCTATCTTCATAATCTAAATTTTTCCATGTGGACTACTACTAAGGATTTGACATTAGTGTATATAGTATATCATTACTGTATATAGTATGTATATATGACAAATGTTAATAAACAATTTTCAAGTCAAGCCAATAGTAATGTGCGTGTGCTGGACCTATCCGACTTCGCAGCATTTACGCAAGGCACTAAATGGATGGGTGACTGCTGGGCCCTCTTTCTCCGTTTGCGGTATTGTTGAGCGGAAGGTGGAGTGTGGAAACTCGGTGCACCGCTCCAATGTATATCCAATTCTCTCACCTCGCTTCGCTCGATCAAATCGCGCTGTATTGAACCAAGTGACAAAAAGAAGTTTTTCAGGCCTTATGAAGAAATATACTATTTTGTTTAAAGGCAGCATCTGCAAACACACATTTCATATAATTGCTAGATCGCAATTAAAAATCGAAAGATTCAGACGTGATAATTCTTCCGGACCGAAGTGAAAATTCAGATGAGGTTTACAATATTTAAAATACAACCTTAATTTTTCGCAGTTTTAAATAAAATTAAATATAACTCTATATTTCCAATATTTCCAAAAATCTTAAATAATTCGAAGTATTCAAAATTTACAAAATTTTGTTAACTCCAGAAATTTTAAAATCGTCAAAGGTCCAGGAAAATTTCAAAATTTCTAAGAATTAAAAAGAAAATGTAGAAATGTCAAATATTTACCACTTAAATTGGAAGAAAAAAATTCGTTTCTCGTCTTCCAAAAAGGAGTCAATGTTTTTGGTTTTATCTCAAATTTGAGAACTCATGTCCATTTACTCTGAGCAAGGCAAGATTCAAGGTACAGATTAGCTTCCCAATGTACCACACACGCGCCCAGGACCCATGGCTTTCACTCGTGTATCAAATACGGTTTCGATCATTCATCCGATGACTCGATACCAGTCATATCTTCTGGCCACTTATTGAGCCGTTTAAGAGGCAAGTGGACGCAGTGACCACGAAAAGCCAATCAACATCATCTTTATCGGCTGGATAACGATATTAACAGACCTTAAATTTCTAGACGGGAATTAATTCGGAATTCCTCAGTGGGTGGCTTAATGACAGCGTTCAACAGGTTTTCGGATTTCTCGGTAAATTCATTCTCGGATTTTTCGATAATTGAGGAAAATGTTTCTTGTTAATGTTTTGTTTTTTTGCCTTGAAATTAGTAAGCGGCAAAAAAGTCCTTAGTAAAAGTTCAGCTCATGCTCTGAGAAATTTTCGATACAAATTTTAAGAAATTTTGCGAATATCGTTTGAGTCTTTTTTGTATGAATTTTTGGAAATTCAAAATTTTGATAATTTTAGCAGCCTTGAACATTTTTTTAATTCGAAATTTTGAAATTTTTCGAAGGTCCAAATTCGACTGCTGCTGAATCTAAAAAAGTCACAAATTTTAAGGAGTCCAAAATTGAATTGCAAATTTCCAAATTTTAAAAAATTCCAAAAACTTCGCATATCTTGAAAATTTAAGATGTAATTTGAAATAAAAAATCGTTACTTGAGGCAACAGTAGATTTGTCTAGAGTAATTTAAAAAATGTGTCATTACGTGCATTTATGTGATTTTCCACACCGTAAAATACCAGAACGTGACTGGATTATCTCTCGCGAATTAATAGTTTTACCGGTTCTTACTAATAGCCTCATTAATTAACAATCCGGCTTGGCCGATTAAGCTAATTCGGGCTTAATTTAGTGATCGTGGATGGGCACCATGCAGACTATGAATAACCAACTGTTTTGCTTTTCACCAATACAATCGCACACACGTGTCTATGAAATACCAAAACGCTGAGATAAGCGAGATTCGGAGTTGTGATTAGATGTACCACACACGCGCTCTCCGCCTTTCACTGGTGAATCTAAAATTTAAGAAATTTAAAAAATTTGGAATATTCGAAAATTCCAACAATTTTGAGAATTTTTTTCAACTCTTAAAATTAAAGGACTTTCAAAAAAATTTCAATCATCAAAAATAATTAATTTTTTTTTTAATAGAAGAAGTTAAAGAAAACATTGAAAGCTGCAACGTTTAAGAAGCCTCAAAATTTTTAGCAGTGAACAATCCGAAGAAATTCGATTCTAAAGAATTCCCAAAATTCCAATTTTCAGTAACGCATCAATTTCTGAATTATGCATCAGCCTTACATACCAACCCAAGGAAAACGTTACGAAATCGAATTTGCAACATAGGAGGTAGCAAATTTCGTTTTGCACACGCGTCGAACAAAATTTTTCGTTACATAGTGCGCAAGGTATCGCTTCGCGCACGCTCCGCGTCCGCGCAACTCGCCCCCCCCCCTCCCTTTGGTACCGAAAAAACCTGCCGTTCTCACGCGTAAATATTTTTTCCGTACCGCCTTGTACTTTTCCTCGTTCGGAAATTGGTATTAGCCCTGTTCCAAACTTGGAAAAGTAAAAGTCACTACGGAAAAATGTTATCCAGGCTGTCATGCTAGGGATTTTTTGCTCGCGCCATTGCCTGCTCTCGGCTTCGCCTCGAGCCCAAACTTTGCGCGAGCAAAAATCCCCAAAATGACAGCCTGGAAATATACTATTTCGAGGTTTTCCATTGCATGCCTCAGCTCCACCTCGACCCCTCAGTCGCAAAAAAAAATTTCATTACTCAGTGCGTGGGGCCACGCTTTACGCACGCTTCATAGGCATTACCCCCCCCCCCCCCACTCCATAACAAAAAATATTGTTGGTAACGCTTACGTAATCATTTTTTTTGCAATTTCAAATACATTTATTGGCTTCGCCTCGGGCCGCAATCTCCAATCGCCAAAAAAAAGACTTTACGGACTCAGTTCGGAAAAGTACTATTTTCGCACCCTCTCATGAAAAGTACTGTTTCGGTATCCTCCCCATGTTGCATCACAAAAAAAGCAAAATTAATGTGAAATCTAAAAATGTGAAACATTGAGAAAACTATGAATTTTGAAACAACTCAAAATTTCTAAAAATTTTGAAAAAAAAAATTTTTGAGGAAGCGTAAATTTTGACAATGTGCATATTTCACTTTATGCAATTGGGGGTATGAGCTAGTGGTGCAGTTGATTTGACTGATCGAGAAGCGATCCAGAATATTTACCGATGAATGGGGAGAGGCTGGCCACCTCAAGCGAGATGACAACTTCATTGAGCTATCCGTTGGGCCATGAGGCGTGTACTCACGCGTACCCATGGGGTTGGTATTCTTAGTTGAGGCTACCGGTTCACTGCGCACGATAGTAACAGTGGGAAGAACATTCCAAAGTAAAGCTGGCATTCTTTTATTTTCCTCTTTCTTCTCTGGCATTTTTTTTTTCTTCTGAAGAGACCGTTTAACTAGCGTGCATCCGGGTATTGCTACTGAGGTGCTTAGGTGTCTATTCACCTGGCTGTGACAAATTTCTCTTGGCGTGTTCGTCAACTTGAGAGCTGAAGAAAAATTTCTGAGTTTTAACTTGCAGGAGATACATCTTCCAATCTATTGTTTGATTAGTTTAGGGCAGTTTATTATTTTCCATGGTAGACCATGTTTCTTTTTCATCGTGACGGAATGTGTGCGACCTCTTTCACAGTTAATAAACGATATGGCCTTTCAAAAATATTCAAGAATTTCAGTTAGTGAAATGTTGAAATTCACGAATTTTTGAAGCTTGCACAATTTTCAAAAAATTATAAATTTTGAAAAGTTTCAACCCTTTGGATTTACAAATGATACTAGTGGGGTATAAATGTGTGTATCCCCGTTGGGAACGCAAACAAAACTTCTCGATTTGTAATTTCTGTTTGGCATTTCTAGATTTCCCAATACGTCGATTAAATGTTCCAATCCCATTCATCAAATAGATAATTGCGAATATTTGACTAGCCGCATAGTCAGCGTAAGGAGGAGAATTATGCGCGTTACTGGAGTGAGAGTGAGACGCCAATAGGGGTGCGAGCGCTCGAGGGTTAAACCCGTCATACCTCCTCAATTATGATAAATAGGGAAAAAAGTGATAAAAAATTAAATATGCTTTTCCACTTACTGAGCAAATTCTGCTCAATACTTTTTGCCGTATCTCTTACCGTTTTTTAAATAGAGCGTTGTAAACAATTCAATTGTTAATAACAAAAATCTACTCCGTCAGACCAAAAACTAATCCGATCTAAGTTTCATGAAGACGCTCCGAATAAGATCTCGATGGCCCAGATCGTTCGACCCGTTCGTGAGAAATCGTCAACGGAAAATTTCGATTTTTCACATACACACACACACACACACATACACCGAAACAGACATTTGTTTGGAATTCGACGGGAAGCGTTCTGATAAACTTAAAACCCTAGTTACGAATCGAAATGAACAAAATCGATTTAGGGATCATTACAATAACTTCCCGAAAAATCGGCAAGTTAAAAAAATCGGAAAGTTAATTAAAAAAATTGAACCATTTGTTCATTTGTCACAGTTGCCTCTAGTTGTGCAAAAATAGATTTGTTAAATTGGTCGAAAACCCGCGAATGTTTTCATTCAAGATTGGGGTGTTGCGCATGCGCGCAATCGACGTCGCAATTTATGTGTCTTGAACAGAAACAATTTTTACACATTTCCATAATTGCACTTTTTACGTGGTCGTATTTGTTCCATTGATATAATACATAACACGGGAAAACGGGAAGTATTTAAGATTAATGGCAGCAAATAAAGTTCTCTTCCGTGACAACATGATTTGGCAGATGAGTCGAGGGTGTACATAATACACCAGAGAACCGGGACATTATTTGTTCTTTACCGGATCCTCGGAGGTAGGGCAGCCAGAAAAGGCGGCATTTACGATTTTCCACGCGTTTCATAGGGCACAACGAAAGCCACAGTTAATCTCGCGCGGGTGGCCCGGAGAAGGATAGATGGAAGAGGGTCCAGATGGTCCCCGGGCGATCTTCCTCCTCTATTTAGCCTGATTTCGCGGACACCCAAGTCTCCGTCAAATGGCAGCTCTTTGTTGAAATTCTCAACTTTTTTTTTTTCTTACCTCGATTTTCAGGAACTGCGGAGTTATTGAGAGCCGTTACGAGAATTTGCTCCTGACTTTTGCCTCCTTTTTTTTGACAATTTTAATTTACTAGATTCATCCCGGATGTTCATGGTTCATTTCCACATTTTTGGAATGCTTGTACCTTTATAAGTTCTTACCATTGATACATCTCATTTTGTAGTTTTAGTTCCCAGTTTTTTGGGAAGTTCTTGTAATGACCCCGCAATGAAGAATTAACATTTCGCTGGGGGGGAGGGGGCTGACGTCGGTCCATTAAAAATCCTTGTCGTCCCCCACAGTCATTCATTAGTTTTCCATCAGAAGCTTCTCACGAAAAAAAATCATAGCAATTAAAAAAAACTGAAAATGAGAAATTTACGATTTCGCGCAAAAACGGAGATTGCGATTTTTCCTTAAGATTTTTTTTTGCAGGTGCATATTACAAGTATCCTCAATTTCGTCATAACATCCTTAAATAAAGATCGGTACTGTTCTGTCGGCCGATCGCTGCTTGGCCCTCTCGATAGCTCGAGGTACATTGCGTGAATCAAAACCACCCACGATCGATCCATTAGCGCTCAACGGGGTGCTCGCGTTGTGCCACCATCAATATGAGAGGAATATCCCGCAGTTTCAGATGCCCCTCCAGCGGACAACCTCCACCGGAACTTCATCGTATTATTTCACATTATATTTATTTTTTGTTATTACATATCCATTACTCTGCGAGTCTTTTCACTGTTGCCAAGTTGCAAGAGTTTGGGGATTCTCATTAATTTTGTATGATATTGGAGAAAAAATTGAAGGTAAAAAATGAAGAAATTCGCGTTCCCGGTTTTCATCGGCAACACTGTCTCAACCGTACTTTCATTATCAGTATAACATTTTCATAGTCTCGCAATATTGATGATAGTGCCATGTCGGGGTCGCTGGGTCGAGCGAGACCGAGCGAGACAGATAGTCCGATACAAGGTGGTAGAGCCGCGATATTATTGAGGGGGGAAGGGGGAGGTGGGGAGGCGGAGGGGTGGCAAGGGGGGGGCAACCCGTGGGCTTTTAAAACATTACAACTGAATAAAACGAAGCGATCGGGATCTCCCCAGCGTAAGATAGTCGACTGATTCATCGTTCGGACATGTAAGATCACTAATTAACTGAACAATCCGGTTTCTCTCAGCTGGGGCAACACACACTTTTCACTTGGATGATATTTAAAAGCCCGTTCCCAAAATAAAATAAAAAAAAAATAGTGACGATATTCGACGGATTTTATCAGTTTTCCACCACACTTAATTTCTTTTTCATCATTCCTACCGGCATTCCTCACCTTTTGTCCCGAGCAATATTCCCAAAATTATCTAAATTATGGAGAACCTCCGCACTCAACGCATTCCGGGGAAGTATAATTAATTGTATAGAAAACAAACAATGTGGCTGGAAAAAATTAGGTTAGCCAAGGAATGAAGTGTGTTAAAACATGTCTTTTTTATTTTTTTCATACTACGATTTTTTTTTTTTTTTTAATATTTCTGATATTTTTTTTTGCAATTGAGACTTTTTTGGAAAGTTTGTGGTTTTTGAATTTTTTCAAAATTTTTGGAATTATTGAATTGCAATCAATATCCAATTTTAACAATGCGATTTGATCCTTCGGTTTTTATTTAATTTTTTCGTGACGTGATTTTTATAGAATGTCATATGGAGTCTTATGAGTTTTTGTAGAAAACCTTAAAAAATAAATGACAAATTTGAATGGAAAATTTTGTCGATTTCTTTGAGATTGTCGTGATGACATAATATTACAGACTCCAACAGATCTACGTCTCCTTTCAAACTATACTCCCTTTTTAAATTTAGATCAAACAGTTCGTATTTTTATGATGAATCATTATTAGTTGGTTCAACGGTTTCACCATTAGGGAATTCATCCTTGAGAATTTCAAACCGGAAATGGGCGTTTCATTGTCAAAAAGGCCCGAATATCGGCGCGATCTAGCCGGATACGATTGTTGAACTCTGACAGTTCTGATGAAATATGAATCAACCGAAAATATGACGTGACGATGGTGTGCTAACCGATCATCATCACTATCAATTTGATCAGAGTATACTGACATACATACATGGTCACGATATACCAAGGAAAATACGAGTTTTGTACCCAGTAACAGGTAAGATTCTATGGGGTTCCATTCGATAAAATTCTATGGGATGCCATGAAATTTACGTAGGACTCCATTTCATGAGATTACTATGGATTCCATAAGTAACTATAGGATTTCACATAAGGTCTCCATAGAATTTCCCATAAGATTGCTATGGGACCCCATAGAATTCCGACGAATTTCTGGTTGGGAGTTCCGTCAAATTCCAATGGAATTTTCAATGAAATTGCTATACGATGTCCCATGAAATTTGTATCGCATTTCCCATAAAATTTCCATAGGATTCGCCATAACATATCTTGTCAGATTCTTATGGAATTTTCTATACGAAAATTGAAGGCTGTTCTATAAGATTGCTCTATGATGTACCGACGATGTAAGATTTTTGTAACATGACATTTCGACGATTTGAATTTCCCGTAACATGCCCATAAGAGTCCATAATAGTTCTACCGAATTTCTTGTTGAATTTGACGTTAGAAGCCTATATAATTTTCCATAAAATTGCAATAGGATGTACCATGAAATTTGCATGGCATCTCCATTAAGATTCCCATAGAATTCGCAATAAGATATCTTATCAGATTCCTATGGAATTTCCTATAAGATTACCATAGGCGGCGCCATACGATTGCTCTAAGTAGTTCCATGAAAATTCCTATAGAATTCCTAATAAGATTCCTATAGAATTCCCCATACGGTTCCGATAGAACGTCCCATAAAATTGTTATAGGATTCTATGCAATCCTCATAGAATTTCTCTTTGCATTTCCTGTCAAATTCTAATAGAATTTTGCATAAAATCGGCATGGGATGTCCATGGGATTCGTCAGAAGATGTCTTCTTGGATTACTATGGGATTTCCCATAAGATTACTATAAGCTGTCCCATAAGATTACGATAGGGTGTTCCATAAAATTCCTCCAGTATTTTCAATAAGATTTCTCCAGGATTTCCCACAGGGTTCCGAAGAGAATTTTCCATAAGATTCTTATAGGAACCCATACATTTCGGATAGAATTTTTCGTTGGATTTTCTATAAGATTACTATAGGCTGTCCCATAATTTCCCATAAGAATTTGACATCTGATTCTGTCAAATTTGCTCGCCGATCTGTTTTTAAAATTTTTAATTAAATTAAATTTTATTTTATTTCAAAAATTGACTAATCTAATTTTTTATTTTATTAACTTCCCGATTATTCGGGAAGTTATTGTAATGACCCCGAAATCGATATTTTTCCTTTCATCCTGTGACTGGGGTTTTAAGTATACCAAAATGATGCCCAACAAATTTTGAACCGATGTCTGTGTGTGTGTTTCCGAAATTTTGATCCTAGGTTTCTCACGAACGAATGAAGCTATCGAGACCGTCAATATAGGAATCGAAGCATTTTCATGTAACTTGGGGGGGATTAGATTTTGGGTGAAATTGGTGTAGTATGTATATTGTTATTAACAATTTTAATTGTTTATCACGTTCTATTGCATAACCTATTAGAGTTAGGGCAAAATTTATATAAGAAAAGTTGTTCCCCATATAAAAATGCGTATTTTATGTAGAATAACTTTTTTTGCAAATTTGCATAATTAAGGAGGTATGACCGTCTCAACAATTATGTCTGTAGTGAGTGAACGAATGAACACAGCGCTGTCATGAAGGTCTCAATCGAAGCATTTCCGTTCAGAATCGAGCGGATTGCATTTTGGATGACATTCGTGGAGTACATATGAAATGGTATTAACAATTGCAATTGTTTATACGGTTCCACTGGGTAAAATGTTAAAGTTAGCGGGAAACTTATCTCAAGAAAACTATTTCTTCTATGAAAATACATATTTTACATGAAATGACTTTTTTCCATAATTAGCATAATTAAGGAGGTAGGGTCGTCCGAGCAATTTGCAATACGGGAACAATGCATATCGCCAGGGTCGTTCCTTATACAAAAATGCACATTCAGTATGACTCCTTTCAATATAGGTTAAAACATATCGCGAGTTGAACTAGAATATACTTGGCAAATGAATATGTCGACAATTGCGGGAAGGATGTCAAAGAGCGGGATAATTAGGAACGTCCAGAGGTAGAGAGGGTAACTAGGCAAACGAATTCCAGTTGAATATTTTTATGCAGCTCAAAAATCAAACTAAATCGATCGCGTGCAGTCATTATTAGTCACAAGTTCAATTATTGATATCACTGTTGAGTTTGCTCATCATCATGGTTACATGCTTATGCTGTGCTGAAATACCAAATCGGGAAGTTTTGTTTGTGCTCCGTATGGGGCACACACATTTGTACACCACTAGTTTTTTTTTTAAATCATCCGTATGATTGAGTTCTATAGAATTTCCATAGAATTTCCCATATGATATCTAGCCATGCAAATTCCATAGAAAAGAACGAAATTCTTCATATATAAGAATTCTCGATTAAACTTTTAATTTCTTCAATTCACTTTTTATTTTATTAATTGATGCAGGTATTGAAATGTTCAGGATTTTAAGATCCTTGTTTTTTTTTTAATTTTACAATTCCCAAATTTTCAAAATTTTGTTCTCCAAATTTTGCACTTTGCACCGTTTTTTTTTAATTTTGCAAATTTTAAATTTTTTTCGAAAATTATTTTTTGGAAATTTTAGAAATAATGTCAATATTTAAAATTTTTGACTCTTGAGTTGTTGTCAATCACTGTCTTAATTCCTCTATTGAAATATCATTGATGATCAGGTGTCATTTTCTAACATCTCAAGAAATGATTAAGACCCATTTTGGGGTTGGGTAGAGGAGTGGGGGGGGGGGGGAGGGGGAATTTGAAACGTATGGCTCCCATTACAGGCTGGGCCGAAACCACAGTGTTTAATTGATCGGGGCAATTAAGGGAGCGGAAGAGGGAAGGGGGTGGTACGTCGATAGGGGCAATATGCAACGCCTCAGCATTCAGGATGTTGTAAAACGGTTGTTATGTGGTCGGGCTCATGGCCTTTCTCAACCGCGACATGATGATCTACACCGCGAAGGAGCACGCCAATTTATTAGTACCACCTTCTCGTGCTGTTTTATTTATCCCCCTGATTATATATTTTTGCGCAGCGATGCTATCTTTATTTTCGTTATTAATAGTCCAGCGTATCTGCCGTGAGGAGATGCAAAAAAAAACGAGAATGATATAATCGTATACTGGGGCAAAAAATTATTTGCTTCCTCGGACTTATTGGACTTAATGATGACTATTTTTGTGGGTTTATGATTAACCAATGTCAGGTGTACAATGAAAAAAAATATCCTTTTGGATTTTGGAGTTTCTCAATTTTCAGATTCAATTTTTTTTTTATCCTCCAATGGAGTACGAAAAACATTCGCAACCTGGAATTTTTCCCTGGCATATTTTTTACGAATAGTGAAAGAGTAAGGTGATAAAGCACAGACACACACATCTCTTCAATAACAGTCGGACATTATTGCAAATGTCCTGGAACCTGGAGAGCCGATGGAAAATCAATTTGTCGAATAATCTGGGGAAAATCAATAACTTCCTCTATGAAGTTAAAATTTCTCATTTACTAATGTTCCATTACTTATGAGCTTTGATGAACGCTATTTTCCTAGCTCGATGATTAATCAACATCAGTAAAAATGCATGAGTTGATGGGTTTGTAGTCACGTTAAATTGCGTCTGGGTTTAAAAGTTACAACTCCACCAGAGCTCTTTGTTCCTTTTTTCTTAGTAATATACCCCAAGAGCTTGAGAAAAAAGGGACTGCGTGACCAATCACTTCATTCGCGAATGACAAGGAGGAAAGTGCGTATTACTAAGCGAAAATAAAATGAAAAAAAATAAAGAAAAAAAAGTTATGGGGGGACCCACCACGAGGAATGGGTGAAGACCTGGTGATAATTTGTGTTGAGAAATTTAGTGGGAGGTAGGGGCATCGATTAGTGAGATATATATCCGGTTGAGACCGATATATGTCATCCAAAAATTTTTTCACTGTATTTCATATATATTTCATATATATTTCAGTACAATGTATGGTATTTGTTTGGTGGGGGGGGGGGGGGGGGGAGCTGTGTGTGTGTGTGTGTGTGAAAAATATGAAACAATAATAGGTCAATAATGTACAATCAAAACCTATCAGAAAGTTGGTATGGTTTTATATATATTTTTTCCGAGAGGGAAGTGCCTAAGTTGGTGCGCATGCGCGTAAATTCAAAACTGGGAAATAGCCGTTGTAACCCTCATAGATCAGACTGATTTACCCCACTAGTTTCATTCTGAAATCTCTTGAGGAATGTGCGAGAGCCGTGAATAATGGGCCGTTCGGGCTTGTAGCGTTGACTTCATTAAGCCAAGATCAAGGTGGTAGTGTTGATGGTGGTGGGAACAGCAGCGCCACCAGGCGCCACCTGAGTTGTGCCCCCCACACGTGAACCCTAGATTTTTCACTCTGGTTCTTCGTGCAACAACCTGCGGAAACAATAATTACTTTTGGGGCGCTACGGCCCCTTTGATGTGTATCCCGTGAGACGTGTTCGCACCCCGCCCCACACTGAGGGAGCACATAACCCTAGGTGTCCCCCATCAGTATCCACTGATGGGTGACGGGGGGACACCATGATATAAACGTAACATCACGCGCCCACCCAACACCAGCTACATCGGGAATTTTTATTCTTCGGCATATTTGTTACGCATTCGATTTGCTAATTTGTCCGTGATCGTTAATGGGAAGATGGAAATTAAATTGGGCGTAGGATTTGCATGTAACATCATCTTGTTGGAATTTTCGGGAATTCTCAAATTTTTGGACATTTTCCAAAATTATGCAAATTTTGAAAATTTGAGAAATTTGAGAAATTTAAAAATTTTTGAAAATTTTGAAAATTTTGAAAATTTTGAATATTTTGAAAATTTTTGGAATCCCAAAATTGTTCCGAATCTGGAAAATTTGTAATTTTTCGAAATTTTCAGAAATGTAAGAATCGTGAAAAGTTTCATTATTTGAAAATCTTGAAAAAAATCACAAAAGGTAGAAACAGGAGTTCGGAGACAGAAGGAGATTACCTTGGCACAGGTTCTCCGAGGATCATCCTAATATAGGTTAACAGTCATCCTCATCATCTGATGGGATGAGCAGGAACAAAGGATCAAGATATCCGTCTAGCTCATCAGCCGTTTGTTTCCAGTGTGGCGCACGTCATCCTCGAAGAATTCCGAAAAAGCCGTAATTTTCGTTTTCGTTTCGTCAGATATTTTCGTGGACCCACAAAAAAATGGGCAAAAACCTTTAATCTGATTACAAGTAATCATTCTGACACAGGGGCAAATTAGCAAGCGTAAATTTACTTAAATTCCTTCTGATCTGTTGTGGAATTTAAGCTAATTAAGGAGGCAGAATGAGCGTTCTAATCTGTTGTCATTTTAAACCCTCAGACTTTTTTTTTATTTTTTCTTCTTCTTTACTTTTACGACCCCGGGACAAATTAGCAAATCGAATGCGTAACAAATATGCGGGAGAATAAAAATTCTCATCGGCAGGTTGGTGTCGCTGGGGAGTCTGGACAATTTTAAAAAGATTTTCACAATTTTGCCATTTTACCAGATTCAAAAATTGTTGCAATTTGGATTTTGATTTTTTTTTTACCGAAAAAAATTTGAAGTTTAAAAAAAATTTCTATTTTTTTCTTGCTATTTATTGTAAAATTTTTTAGCAATTTGAAATTTTTTATTATAAAAAAAAAAATATTATTTTTCGAATTTTCAATTTTCCCGCCTGTTCAAACTTTTTCCGGAACTGTCAAATCCTATTCTGCCAATTGGCAGCACTCGACATTTCGGCACTTCTAGATAATTTATTTCCCTTCATTTTTGGTACACTATCATTGAGGCAGCACGTGCCGCTGGACCAACTGAAATCGTATACTTTAATCATACCGGGGCCCTATCCTCAATTTCACATCGATCAAGTCATCAATTGGCAGGTATAATTCACGAGTCGAATTACAAATTGTAAATATCCCATGTATTAAATAAGTCTTTCAGATCGATCAAACCAATTCGATTCCGCTGACAAGTGGCGATGGGAAGACGGTTGGGTGGGGGGGGGGGGGGGGGGTGCTTTAATTATCCAGTTTCAATGGCCTCGATCATCGATCACTTCGAGCATCAAGCGGGTGATTGTGTTTTGATCCAAACGAGAATTCAGAATGGATGCAGGTAATTTCTAGGTCCAATTGGGTGTTCTGAATGGTCATACTTCTGATGCTGGTCATTCAAGTATATGTATTGGAAGCAGCATGTATATACCATATATATATGTATTCTCTACAGTATTTTATCTAATATATTATATATATATATATATATTTCAGCCATTTTTGCCGATCTATAAAGAGCAAAAAAATTTAGTTTTTTTTAATTGATTTTGTTACCCGAAATCTGAAGGAAAGTTGACTTATCTCGTGTCACCATTCCACTGCAGATCTTGACTGTCGGTCCATCTAACCAGCCCGGATCTTGGATTTTCACGTGACAATTGTTACTTAATAATGAGCAAGAAAAGTGCCTAGTAATACGCTACTACCAAATCCCCTGATTGGTTCAAGCTCAACCTCTCTGCTGGGCCGTTATGCGGCTATCAATGGACCATTCAGTTGTTCTTATTCAACACCACCATTAGGCAATAGCTTCCGACCTTGTGTACTATCAAGCGAATCCGCTTTGTAACCATAGTTTTTTATCGCCTTTGACGCCATTGCTCCATTCAGCACATGTGGGCTTGTGCATCATAGACTGCACCACATTGTCATGGTAAGACACTGGACCCCACGGACAACCTACGTCGCTATAGGCGGCTTCTCCATGAGCAACCTGCCGCTGGTCCGACAATCCGAAAAAATTCAGCCAAAAATTGACTCTCACATTTTTTAACATCCGTTATTTAGGCGTGAGCCGTTCAGATGGGCGTGGACCTCACTGTATCGTTGAATAGTGGTCCAGGAGCATCAGAAGCGTCAAAAAGCCAAGACGCCATTGTTATCAGGGGGAAGTGCTCTCTTGCAGCGAATCCTCTTCATCTGTCAAGACCCACCTCGATCCCCCTATTTTTTCTCCTTCCCAGCCACCCCCCTCCCCCCCCTCCGCCCACAAAATGCGGTTTTAGTATTTCCATTTATACGTGTGACTTTATTTATTTCCACGGACGCTTGCGACGACAAATATACCAGGGTGGTCCAAAAAACGAATGAAAGCCATACCAGAGCCGCAACTTCATTTACACCTATTCAGGGGGCCCTGGTGGTCGAGTAAGAGGGAGAACTTTAGATTTACGAGCTACCTCATCTCAGCCTCCCTCTTCCCCGGACAAAACGGATCCTTTTGCCTGGCTTTAGGCTTATGCCTCTATCACTACACGTTCTCACACGCTTCGCAATGTGCCTCCTGGGTTTTTGTCATTGGGTGGCGGGGGGGGGGGGGGGGGGGGGGGGAGAGGAGAGCCTAGACTCGTCCTTACGCTTATCGGAAAAATTGTTTTTCATATGTAACTTTCATCTGAAACTTTTCAACTGCCCCTTGCTTGATAAATTCTTGTTACGTTTCTGATGAGAGAAATATGTGTGTGTGTGTTTTTTTTTTCTCCGTCCCTCTCATTTGTACGCCCCGGGTAGCGGCCGTTAAGCATTCAGGGGGCGTATCGGACACCCACCCATGCGGCTGGGGCCGACTTTCGCCATTTTAGGCTATCGTATTTCTAAACACAGGGTAAACCTCCAGAAACCCCTGTGCTACGATGGCCGGCGCCTATGATGGAACCCATCCTCCCCCCCCCAGAATTCTGAATGAAACAGGAGGAGCCTACAAAATATATCACACCATCATTCCATATCGCGCAATCATATGATCTTCTCATAACTTGAATCTGATTTCCTTCTTGATGAGAAGGGTTGAAATCGACAGATTGGCGGTTGTACTTATTAAGATCTGCCATTGCTTATTACGCGCTATTGTGGAAACTATTAGAGATCGGGTGAAAAGTGCTTAATGAATATTGTTCGTCGCTTAAAAATACACATTTTATGTAATATGGTCTGTTTCCTCAAGTTCCATAATTCAGGAGATACTGCGATTTCAAAGTTGTTAGTTCGGCCCGTACGCTCATATACACCCATCCACCGTTTATTCAAATTTCGGTTTTTTCTCGAGAGGAAGTCACTGGGAAGAAATTTTAGTAATCACCTTTTTTATCGACCATAAAATTTTCTACAAAAAAAGTTTTATGACATTTTGCTCTAAAACCACGGGGTGAGGCACTACTTGCATTTTTGGGTACATCTTCCAGACCCAGTCTCATTAAAAATTGGCATTTTTTAAGTATGCCTCATTTAACTCCATTAGCATTTTTTTTAACTGCAAAAAAATACCACTTATGTTCGAACGGTCCATAATTCAAGACATTCGGCTGAAATGTATCATCTCTTAATTTAAAATTAATAATTGCAAAACAGGAATGCAAACTTTGTACGTACAATAACCACAAATCAATTTGAAATGTAAAAATGGCAAATAGATTTTTAATGGACGTGAATTTCATTGGATTGTGCGCTTGCGCCATGAGAATCATGTGTTCAGAATGAAACATGTAACTGCGGTTGGGAAATATGTTGGGCGTAGAAGGACAGCTTCTGATTGGCTATTCAAACGATGGGGGATTGTTTGGTGACCGCAAAAGAGGGCGCATCTGGACGCAAAGTGGGCTTTTCGAGGCTCGTGCCTATGGTACTAATGATTTTACAGATGATTTTCGCTGAAGGCCGGCGAACAAGTCTTAAATTAAGACCCTCATCCGAATAATTGAATAAGTAAATTTTATGAACAATTTATTTATTCGTTTTGCTAAGATCCAATTGCTCAATATAGATAATGTGCATTTTGTGATATTAATATAATTGATGTAATTGGAATTATAATCAATATGGGTAACTCTGCAGTAGTGATAGGGTGTTCGGAGTTGGTCCCTCCCCCCCCCCCCCCCGGAAAAGATTTCCCAGACAATTTTTTCCCCGAAAAATCCTGAGATGGGAAAAATTATCCCGGAGACAATTCCCCAAAAATTATTTAAAAAGGCCCAATTAATGACGTCCGGAGAAACTAGTGGTGTGCAAAAGTGCAAACCCCATACGGGGCGCAAACAAAACTTCCCGATTTGGTATTTCAGCACAGCATAAACACGCAACCATTGTGATGACCAAACTCAACAGTGATATCAATAATTGAAATTGCGACTAATAATTACTGCATGCGATCACTTTAGTTTGATTTTTAACCCCATAAAAATATTCAACTGGAATTCGTCCGCCTAGTTACCCCCTCCACCTCTGCACTTAGTTATCCCGCTCTTTGACATTTTTCTCGCGATATTATTAACTCATAATTAACTAATTATCACTATATTATTAACTCATAATACTAACCTATATTGAAAAAAGTCATATTGAATGTGCATTTTTGTATAAGGAACAATCCTGGTGATATGCATTGTTCCCATCTTTCTAATTGCTCAGACGAGCATACGTCCTCAATTATGCAAAGTATGCAAAAAGTCATTCCACACAAAATGTGTATTTTCATGTAAGGAATACTTTCATTCTCAGAAGTTTCCCGATAACTCTAATATTTCACCCAGTGGAACAGTATAAACAATTGCAATTGTTAATAACATTGCATACACTGCACGAATGCCATCCAAAATGTACTCCGTTCGATTTTGCATGGAAATGCTTGGATTGAGACCTTTATGCTAGCGCTGGGTTTCTTCGTTCACTTATTACATACATAATTGCTGAGACGGTCATACCTCATTAATGATGCAAATTATCGAAAAAAGTCATTTTACATAAAATACGTATTTTTATATGGGGAACAACTTTTCTTATATAAATTTTGTGCTAACTCTAATAGTTGATGCAATAGAACATTATAAACGATTGAAATTGTTAATTACAATATATATATACTGCACCAATTTCACCCAAAATCTAATCAGTTCTAAGTTATATGGGGATGCTTTGAACCCGACCTTCATAACTTCCATAACTTCATTCGTTCATGAGAAATCGCTGCGCAAAATTTTGTACACATGCATACACACACACCCACACACATAGATGCCAACTCAGAATTTGATAATTTTGGTATACTTAAAACCCTAATTCGATAATGAGACAACAAATTTGGATTTCGGGGGCATTACAATAACTTAATGGGGAAGTGAAATAAATCGGGAAGTTAAAAATATGAGCACATGCTGATTGCATTTTCTTTGGAGAAATATTTCCCTTCAGTATTGCCAAGCAATGTAGGCCGCGCAAATTATTTCAGGGAAGATTTTTTTCCTTCAAGGGGAAAACTTGACCTGTGAAAGTTCCACAGAGGGCAAAATCGACCGCGAAATCTTTTTCGAGGGGAATAATCAAGTGGGAAATCTGTTCGAGGAGGAAACATTAATCGAGGAATTTTTTTCAAAGGGAAACATTCATCGGGGAAAGTTTTTCATGGCAAAAAATTTACCGGGAAAATTCATTCCAAAGGGAAAATTCTGATGATGTGCACCCGCGCGCGCTCACATGTTATCAAGAATGTATCAGGCGTATCCCGGACGCTGAGAAAACTAGCGAGCTTCCTCAACATTACTCTTCATTGTTATCATCATACAATAACTTCCCCTATCATCGAGACAAAAATGGCGGGAAAATCTAATATCCATGATATTTACTTGTGACAACGTCATGGATATTCATTTGAATTAATGTTTGTCCGTTGGAGTGGGGGCGGGTGGGAGGGGGAGGGGGATTGACAGATCTTGGAATCCGATTAAAAATTTCACGCTTCAGCGGTGAAATGTTTTTTTCCCCTCCCTCTCACTTCTTCTTTTCCACCTTTCTTTTCACCTTTATATATTTGTCCTCGTCCCAGACACCGAGGTGGAATCGATGGCAGACAAGCGAGAAGAGAGCACCTCCGGTGAAGTTTTCGAGCGCGGTAGGTAGGTATAACGGGTCGCTTATAAAATTCGTTACGGTTTCCGGACGAGAAGTATGAATGTATGGTTATACTGGGCTTCGGTCCTGTGTTGGTCCCACCGGTTGGAGAAAGAATTTTTCTTTTATTTTTATTTTTCCACAGGTTTTTTTTCTACCAGGGTGGGAGGGGGAGGGGGGAGGGGAGGGGAAATTTCGAACTGTTTCCCAACAATCGATATGGGCATCGTCACCTTGAGGAAGCCATTTTTCAGCTGGATATCTCAATAGTCTACGAAGAAAGAAATTACGAATTGGAGAAGCTGGAGGTACGACCAGAGACTGTGGGTAAATTCGGGGATTTGTGGGTGGTGGGTTGTCAGATGAAAACAGGGAGACGTAACTAATGTGTTGGCAAGCCGCGAACTCTGGAATATGCAACAGCTCATCTCGTTGATACACGTATCGCGGTCCTTCAGAAATCTGCCCTTAATCAGTTTATCTTTTCAAATTTCAATCGAGAGCGTGACATGCGACAGCGTGTGGTAGCAAGGGCAAGAGCTATATCAGCCATCTTTGAAAATTGTGGAAATTTTCAAACATATTGTTTTTTGAAACTCAATGACATTTTTATACACGTACTCAATTATGTAAAAATATATTGAATACTGCAAATCGGGGAAAAACGCACAGTTTTGCACAGCAGAGTAACAATAAAACCCGTACTTTGGTTGATAAAAATGGGATCACCCAGCGGGCGCTCGGCGAACATGTTCTCCTGACTCGTCCTCAGGAAGCTGGCCAACTTTTTCAACAGCCCGAATGGGGTAGGACATACAGGGTTGGGAGTTTTGATAGCGCTCGAATCAATTATCATAATTTGTCTGGGATCATTTGTCTATCAATCAGGAGGGCTAAAATAACAATTTGTGTCGGTACACGTCTATGTTTCCTATATGTCGAGTCGCGCATATGGGTCAGAATAAAATTTCTAAAGTCTATTAGGCCACCACCAATCGCATATAAAATCTGAGTAGAGTACGATAATACAATCAAATTTTCAGCACCAATATGGCGAAGTGCTTCGATTTTCCTCGAATCTACCAAATGTTTCCGGGAATCAGAGAATCTATTTCTTCCACGTACATGCGGGGGATCTTCAGGTCATTCAGATTTTTTCTGTTTCTTTGGGCTAATTTATATGTCATCCTGCGCCTTTTCAGCTCCACCTCCTTGACTCTCTACCCCCCCCCCCTCCTCTCCTTTTTGCTCATTTTTTTTAGAATTTTTTTTTGGTAAGGAAAATTCCTTTGTACGCATTGCCGGAGGCCAATTTGCGAGCGCGCGTGTGGTCCAAGGTGGAAACACCAAGGCGTACACCAGTCATTTACTCCTCTTGGACTCCACGCCATCGTCGAACCCACCGAGCTTCTTTATCATGGATGTTGTTTTTTATTGTTGCTCATTTTTTAACTTGCCAATGTGGCTCATTGTAGTCATATCAAAAATCACCGATCCGAGGGGGGGGGGGGGGGGAAGGGGGAGTGAGTTGGGTGAATTATGGTTACACCAGTAACATCCTGATTGAGTACTTTCCCCTACTATTATTGTTTTTTTCTTGAATTTCTCCGAATCTTAAAGATCTCATGAACGAATGATGTCATCAATAAATGGAGTTGATCTTCTATGTGTGTGTGCGTGTAATTGCACGTGTGTGTGTAACAATTTATTCATATATTAGCACAAGTAACCATAACGAGTATATGTGCGCGCTATATAAATGTGTGTGTGTGTGTGTGTATGTGTGCATCAGATACAGTGAACAACATAAAGTATTTGTTTCCTTCCTGGATTTTCAGGAGATCCTCGGATTCCAAAATGTGTTACATTTCTCTCTATTTTTCGACATTTCAGTAGAGTGGTAAAAGGAGATGAGGAGATGGATATCTCGGGAACCAAAGAAGATGCACAATTTTCATATAAACCTTTTTTGTCGATCTCCTTTGCCTCTTCAAAAAAGTATTGATATAAATTGCACTATCTCCCTTAGATTCCGAGATATTCGGTAAAAACTGGCTGTAAGAAGAAAGTTACTTATCTCCTTTTACCACTTCCCTACTGATTTCATAAAGCTGCGTGAATTTTGCTGCATCAATTTTACATTTTATCCATTATTTGAATACTGTACATATTGCGTGCGTCTTTTATTTACGGGTTACCAGAGAGATATCTCAACCGAAACATTTTTAAATAAATTTTATCTAAATTCAGGCGTTGCGTTATCAAGAGTAGTGCAAAGCGGCGAGGGGAGTGGCGTTGGATTTCGAGCGATGAAGTATATTGTCGGTCAGCGCCGCTGACGAGGGCCATCTGGAGTCCTGAGTTAAGTCCTCTAAGAAGCGCTCGATAATTTCAATGTATAAATAAACGTACATAAATCCCATCAGCTCGGTTATATTTACGAGCACGAGGTGGAGCCGTCGGATGAAGAGTTTTCCAAGTACTCGCTGATGTGATTCAATGAAACAAAAAAAATGTTGTAATAAACAACATATATTGTAATGATTTCAGAACTCTACGTCCTGGAATGGGGTTTTCCGAAATTTACATCCGATGTATTCAGATCTTGATCCTGGACGGTTCCATCAGGCGCCGGACCTCGTAGCACGGGTTTCTTGAGGTTTACCCTGCGTTTGGAAATAGAAAGGCCGAAATGGCGAAGGTCGCCGCATGGGTGAGTGTTCGGTCCTCCCTTTCGGAGAAATGCTGAAGAACAGCCACTGTAGCGCGTATAACAGATAAGAGACCCAGAGGAAACCATATATTTTGTCACAGAATAAGAAATGCATTTTTTCACAGTTGAAACGTGCTCAGTACCCAGCAAATTACATATAGCGCGTTCATGGAAATTTATCCGCTCCGTTAAGACTGCGCCTATCCTCTGTTTTGCTGTTCTCGCAAATACAGGTGAAGGGAAAATGAGTTGAGCAGCTTTTTGACGGAATGAAGAACCATAAGCTGATTCCTGCGGCTTCTGGTGGTGCCCTCTCGCCACACGAGATGGCCAGCCTGTGCGGACATTCCTCGTGTAATTGCCTTGGATTTTGTTTGCTGACAATAAACTGCTTCCCCACGGTAAATACTTTCGTCTGCCTCTCACTCGCCACTCTTCATTCTGTTGGGTTTTTTTTAAACATTTTTTGGTGATGGTTCCGTCCGCGGATACCAGCACCAGCCAGGGTTGCCAACGATACCATTATGATGGGAGCTATGCGCAGAGAAAAATGTTGCGACGGGTGGCGAGGGGGGGGGGGGGGGGGGGAGTTTTGGAGGTTGGTGCGGCTGAGAACTTTTGAGATTTAGCGCATTTTTGGCGCACCATTTTTCGGCTAATCTTATGAACACTTTTTTGAAACTTGAGCAATTTCGAAAATTTTGTGATAATTTTGTGACATATCTATATATGTACATATGTACACATATATACATATGTATATTTTGTATATATTTTCCCGAGTGGGAAGTCAATGTCTCGTTTGCTCCTTGAGGTTCCAGTTCTCCATTTTTTTTTAATTTGAGCTTCTTCAGTTGGCAACACAGCATCTCGTGATCCAGCCATCACCACAAGCAGACACGTCTCGATTCCGGCCCAGGTCTCGCTCTGGGTGTACCGCTCCATAAAACTCCATCCTCACTTTATCCCCACCCCCCTCCCCTCCTGCCCTTCGCAAAATAAATGAATCCAAAGACGGGGTAAAAACATAATTGGCGTCATTGCGCGAAATTAGTTGGCTCGGGAGATGCAGACCGATACCGCAAACAGTCCGGGTCCAGCGGACGTGACAGGGGCATGCTCGATATTTTTTTTTACCTCTTGAGAAGGAAAGCTGAATGGGAAAAGAATGGTTTTGATTTAAGCCGTTGAGTAACGGATGGGTTACAGTTAATAACGCGAGGGAAAATGAACATCGTGATTTAGGAATTTCTCAAATACACTGTGAAAATGGTGATCTTGAATTACAATTGGATTTATTTATGGACAAAGTTTTGGTTTTAAGATTGGGAGATTTTCGGCTTGAAATCACCAGTTCTGACCGGGCGCGAACATGGGTGGATAGATGGGTGGATGGGCGGATGCGTGGATGGGTGGGTGGGCGGATGGGTGGATGGGTGGGGGGGGGATGGGTGGATGTTTGGGTAGGCGGGTGGGTGAATGGATGGGTGGGTGGGTGGATGTTTGGCTAGGTGGGTGGGTGGGTCGATATGTAGTCCTATTTTTTATTGCAAGTTAAGCAGCGGAAAAACATTTGATGAACAAATGTTTTGTCAGAACTAAAAATCTCAACAACAAATGCGTGATAAAACTAAAATTGCGCTAATCAACATTTTATCAGCTGAACACCGTCTTGATGCAACCACGTGACGTCGAATGGTCCTATTTGACGGGTGAAAAACGGAATCTATAAAAAAAATAATTCCCCCCCCCCCCCCTCACTTCACCCTGAGGCATCAAAACCTGCATTGTTATTGGTTGAAATTCACATAGGGGAAATCATTAAACCTCTCCCTGTACATTGGAATTTCACCTGAATTCAGCCAGAGCGTACCCCGTGGAAATAAAATGGGCTAAATAAAAAACGAAAAATTTATGAACGAAGGGGGGTACCATAGCTACGCTTGCATTCCGTCATGTGGTTCCCACACACGGTTTTGCTGTGGCGCGCGTCATCCCATCTCGATTTCTCGTACATTCCCGTCATCCCGTCTGGTCGCGCGAACCCATAAAGTGGGTGGGGGGGCAGAGGGGGCGGTTGGAGCGGGGGGGGGGCAGCGATCAGCGGGTGGGAGGTGACCGGGGGGAGGGGGGAGCGTAAAAGAGAACGATGAGGAATATATAGTGGGGAAAAATGGGGGGCCTAGTGGAAGGGGGCTAAAAGTAGGATCAAACGCGATCGGGGGTGGGGCTAGGCGGGAGGCGCGGCCTGAGCAACGCCACGCCCACTACCCGTCTCCTTTTTTTTTTATTGCGCTCTGGTGGCACGAACCACGTGTTCTGAAGCGAAAGAAAATACATACAACACTTCACGGGGCTGACCCATCACCCAATGAAAATTATCCAACTTCGGTGAGATAATGATCGATAATCGATACCTCGGGTGGCGTTCCTGGAAGTTATTTTTTACGGGAAATCATAAATCGCTGGGGTTCGAGAATTTTTGTGCCTTTTAGGCGCGATGGGTGGGCGGTAATAGATAATTTTAGTTAATTACATTGATTTGTTGGGTATAGTGTGGTACAATGTATGGGGGGAAAGAGGCTGGATATGAATGGTGAAATTTATCTAGTTGAGTGAGAAAAGGGCGTAATTTTTTTCGGCGGTCAATTAATGGGAAAGTCAACGTTACAAAGTATAGGCTGATTTAGGAAGTATTTTTAGGCAATTTTCGGCAAAAATCGTGCAAAATTAGGTCAATTCAGTAGTAATTTTTAAGTATTTTTGGATTTTAGATAAAATTGATAACTTTCAGAAAACAATATGGTTTTCACCATACAGGAAAGTTCAAAACCATGTATGGAAAAAAATTGGAATTTTTTTTGAAAAATTCTCCGTAGAAATACCGCAGGATTTTAGCATATTTAAAGTTTTTAGTATGAAACTTTAGAAAAATTCTGCATAGGCGATAACATCCATAAAAATTTGGGGCGGACAAATTGTACAAATCATCTATATTTTTGCTTGTAAAAAATATATACGATGCACAATTGTGTATTGTGAAATTTGTACGAGCTACTATTCGAAACATGTTGCTTTGCACTCGACCCGACTCATAATAATTTTTCGCATTAACCATTTCCTTGTATTGTTATCTCTTCACGGTCCTATGTTCGTAATTTTCCGCTCAAATCACTTATGCATCTCGAAATTCATTTTGAAGTCATTCAACATTTAATGGTATGTTATATAAACTGTTAGACGCTCTAGTTTTCTCTGCTGTGTGTGTGTGCGTGTGTGTGTGTATGTGTAGGACGTGATTTTCAAAGACGTCGCTATATCTGGACTGTATTTTCAAGCTTATCAATTTGTTACACCCGAAAGGAAACTCAGTACACTAAACAATTAAGATACTCATAATACTGTTCCTTGTTGAATTTGCAGCGATCTATCTTCATGAGTCTAACCGATAAACAATTATTCGTACATTTCCGTTTTCCACGATTTCTCATTTATTTTATTTATTTATATCAGGTGGAAAATGGAGAAAAAGTGAATTACTCAATGAATCAGAACTTAACAGATTACGCCATGTTGAAGGCCACACTTTCGATAAAAAAAATTGCACTGTTTGCTAAAGCTTCTGATATATTTGCTACTACTACAGAAACACAAAATTTCCCGCTGATGTTATTTCCTTCATTCACCTCCCGATCAATGGTATGAATGAAATGCAAAAATGAAGGAAACAAGTGGTGCCGAATGGCTGTGACTTAACACTTAATTAAGACAATTTTTCTTGAGGATGCCCTGAAAAAAATCGAACAGTAATTATTACAAGACATTTTTCGTACAGATTTTGATGTCCGATGAAAAAAATATTAGTCACTTTTGCTAATTATTTTCCTAATAGAGCGTTATCAACAATTTGAATTCGTATAATAAGCGTAAAAACTCTTCAAGTGATTTCAATCAAAATTTCATCGGGCCTACGTTGCGTGAAGATCCTTGGATTACGCCATACACCATCTTGATTGTGTGATCGAGTACTCTACTACTTTATCCAAAATTCTTATTTAGTATTTAATTCTAAAGTGGAATTTATTAGACATAAATTGTATGAGTTGTTCACAAGAAATCGAAACATTTTGGCTACACGTGCTTGTATATCATCACACACACACACACACACACACACACACACACACACACACACACACACACACACACACACACACACACACACACACACACACACACACACACACACACACACACACGCATACACACGTTCCCCGAATATTTCCGATAGCTTTGCAGCTCTCGTAGCACTACCATACTGATACTTTCACAAAACATGTATCACATGTTCAAGTCTCAGTAGGGTAATGAAACATGTGCGCCGAGCTTGTATTGCCCATCGAGGTTATACAATATTTTCTATAAAGAATTTCCTTTCGTATAAGAAAAGTAGATTGCAATTTTTCTCTAAGTCGACTAATTCTCGAGATATATAACAAATTTCGAGTCTCTTGGAGTATATAAAAAATAAGTTTTAAATTGCATGCTGACACATAGATTCCGCCATTTTCAATGTTAATCGCATAATTTGTTTGTGAGAAATCGTTTTTGAAAAAAAAGCGTTAGTAAACCGTGGCACACATACATACACACACTCATATTCACAGACAGAGTTACACACGCATATTCACACGTACATCTACGCACCCACCCACACACTAACCCACCCATACAACCACATACACACGTACATACATCCACACACACGCACACGCGCTCGCGCACCCACATACATATATATATGCTCATCATATATGAGCAGTTTGTAAAAAATGGTCTGAAAACATTGGAAATACCTTGAAACGTACATGATTAATGGAAAATTGCTCTTTCATTTTTGGGGCCAAAACAATAATTTCCCCTATCGTAAAATGAAAAAAGAAAACAGATAGAAGAGAAAAATTCCCCAACTAAAGCCTAGAAAGAGAAGGGGGGCGAGGCGTGGCCGAGATTTAATCTTTCTTCGGGGGAGTCTGTCGAGTCCAGTTTAAGAATGGTGGGGGTAAGGTTGTTCCGTGATCGTTTCTTCTGCCGTGAAACGCGTGCAGTCGCTAGCCGTAGCGCTATACTTCTCCGTCGAAAGTTGTATCGATTGAGCCCAAGTACTTCGATATTGACCCCCCAAAAAAAAATTTTATCCCCCTCTCCCCCTCCCAACCAATGTGCCCCATAAATCCGTCAATCGACGTGTCCATTTTTTTCCCGCCAAAAAAATCGAGAGAAAATAAATCGAAGTTTCCCCGTGAAATCTGAATTTTCGGGGTAGGGGGTAGTCAGGTAAAAACCCTTATCCCCACCACAATTGGGCCCTCACCCAATTCGTCTGGGTCGTGGCCTTTTTATTTCTATCTCTCTTCATCTTATTTCACTTTGGGGAACAAAAAGTGAGTGGCGAAAAATCGGAGGGGGTTGACGCATCGCATTTGGGAAGAGGCAGTTACAAAACTGAGACGTCTTCGGCAGTCTCGCGGATGTATCGGTACCCTCAGGCCACCAGAAAATTTATTTGGACAGATAATACTGAGTAAAAGGTGTCAAGTTAACTTGACTAATGAAAAACGAGGGACAATTGGTTAATTTTTATCGAAATAAATCGCTGAAATTTGAGATAATAAAAAACAATCGGTGATTACCGGTAACATCTCTATAATCAATTTGATAAGATTGATAATTCTTATTCATAAATAAACAACAGCAACATTATTGATTATTATCAATGCGTGACGAGTGGATTAATAAATACTGTAATGGTGATTTGACGTTAATCGTGGAGTGATTGGTGCATACAAGGAATTTATTATTCCTTGGGTTTAGTACGGTTATTAGCAGTTTAAACAATGAGACTGTGGATGATACTTGGTGCTTTGGCAGTTGCACTGGAAAATGTGCCGGCTGATATGGGGAGGAATAAAAATAGGGGGAGAGGCTCCATGTGGTGGTATGTATATTATGAATTTTATTGGATTTTTTTTCGTAATTTGAGAAAGTGCATATGAAAAGGGCCCACTTTGTCGAATTCAGGTTTTTGATATTCAGAGGTCTGTTTTCTTATATTCTATTTAAGTAATTTTAATTTGATTGACCAAAATCACTGAACATTACAATACCGACAAAGTGGGCCCTTTTCATGTAAACACATATAGGTTGTTATGATACAAAAATGTGAGCATTGTTTCCATTAATTTCGTTAATAGGGAAAGTTATGTAAAATCGAAAGTGGTATTATTACTTTTTTTCACGATGTGTGTACGTGCGCATTCGTGTGTGCTTGTGTGTGTTCGTGTATGGACGTGTACCTGTGTGTGGATATCTCTGTGTGTCTGTATGTTCGTGGGCAACAGTAATTTTGAGATTCTGCCAAAACAATTGTTATTAACAATTTCAATTGTTTAACAAAAATTGAGCATGCGAGCGAAGTGAGAATTGTTCCTTATATGAAAAACGAAATTTTCTACATCATTTCTTCAGTGATTTTTTTCGGTTTTTTTGTTGATTGTTTGGAGACTTTTTTTCATCAGAGATCTTGGATTTTTTTGGACAATTTAGGGGATCTTTAATATTGGTAGCTGTTAACTTTATTGTTCAACGAGTGAGGAAATAATCAAAATTTTGGTTCACTGACGACTAACTATTTTTTTTAGTTTTCGAATTGATTTATTTTCTTGATTCATACCGATTTTGAGTATTTTTAGTAATTAGAAAAATATTCTTATCATTTAGCTCAACTGTCAATTCCGAATTTTATAAATAATCATTCGTGAATATGATCTCTATGTAAATCACTTAGTGATTTCAGTCACTTTCATATTGTCATATGTGACATGTTATGTGGCATGATTTGAACTTTTGATATTTTCGGATTTTGAATGTTCAAAATTGTAAAATTTTTCCAGTTTTTGAATTTTTGAATTTTTTCGATTGGACAATTTTTGAAATGTTAAAATTTTTTGAATTTTTCTGGACTTTTTCTACTTTTTTCGATTTGTCCAATTTTTAAAAATTTTTTAAAACCTTCGAATTTTTCATTTTTTCCCTTTCCTTGTTGCCACTTACCTGGTATGACAATTTTCATTTTGCCCAGTTGTATCTGAATCTAAACCCAAATACTTGTCAATTAATGAGTATGAAGTTTCTTCTCATTCGAGATATTTCCAGTATTCGATTTCCCATTTTCCATTTCGAGTTATTATTGATCCTTTTTTAAAAGCCAATTATTTTACAAGAAGCACGATTCAATATCGTATGCCCGATTTTCGCGATATTTACCCCCGCAATTAGTCAAAAGTCGATAAATTTGCGGGATTTTCACGCAACATAAATTGCAAAATGCAACAACCGTGTCCACGTCAAGTTCATTCAATTCAATGTCAATGAAACGTAATGACGCGATAATTAATTTTAAGTGGTGTAAAAGTTTAATGCCGTCGGTCGGGTTAACACGAGCGTGTAACTAGAAGCTTAAGTCATGCGACCTGAATTTAAGTTGTATCGTGTACTCAGATCAATTAAATTCAGCTATTAGTTAGTTATTGATCTTAAGTTAAGTCTGAATGGATTAAGATTATTCGAACCGTAGCTTAATTCATGAAAAAATTGACTTAAAATCGTGAGCTCAAATTGAGATGGATTAATCTCCTAAGGAAAAATTCTTTCCATCCTCCACCGGAAAGTTCGAACTTTCCCGCCCGAATGCCGGCCAGGCAATTCGTACTTGCCGCCCTAGGGCGTGAAGGGCCTGAAAGTCCCCCTCCGGCGGTAAGTACTTACTTTCCGGCTCTCGGGTAGACGAACTTCCGGTGAGTGGCCTGAAAAATAGTTTGTGCACCTCGGGCGTAAAGGTGAACACTCCCGGGAAGCCCGTCGGCAAAAAATAGGGTCAAGGAGCCCTCGCGTCTTCTATCCTCGTGCTGTTGACCCTTCCTCGCACTCGCCGGAAGTTGAACTTTAAGCGCTATAGATATACAATACCCTGTTTCTTAAACAACAGGGATATTTAAATTTCTATGCTCATTCAGCATCCCCAGATGAACATATGTATAGAGTATATATATATTTCCAACATCCGTTCCACCCTTAAGTCAAGGTGTTCTTAACCCGACTAAGGTTAGGGCATTTGAGGTCTTCGAGTGTGTCAAGTCCGCTGGACATTCCAAGACCTTCAGATCTGACACTAATTTTCTGTAGGTAATTTTTTTTAAATCATGTCGGCGGAATGTCGGCGCAACGTCGGCTGGTCCCACATTGTGATTTCGCATACATTTCTCTGTCTTGTGAGAAACGTAAGTGTTTGGTGATCTTCTATGGAACTTCTCCTACATTCTGAAGTCGAAATTGTTATAACCTAACTGTTAAGTCGTTCAAGTGCTCCAAATTAAATCTTCTGAATGTCCGAATCCTTCGGAGAGTTCAAACTTATTCATATATTGAACTGCTTTTTACCCCTAAATTATCAATAATTATGTTGTTCGAATGTTCGGCATAAGATCGGGTGGTCCAAGATTGTAATTTCATATGTGGTATGGGATAAATGAGAAAGACAGAGCAACTTTCACTTTTCGTCATCTTCGTTATCTCTTTCTGTCCGCTGATTTTTTTTGCCTTTGGAACCGTTGGGCACACGTCAACGTCAACCCGTGAAACTTCAGGGACTGTTTATTATACCAGCGACGACACTTGGAGCGCGACGTGAGATCCAATCTTGTCGAGTATTTATACGAGGGCGTGCGCACTGGCCCCCGAACATCATTTAGAATTCTTGAGAGATTCTCGGGGAACGAGGGCGACCGGGCCCGGTTTGTGGTTTTTTATCGGGTGACGCGTTGTTTTTTGCTAAAGTGAAAATTTAGGGTTTCTTTTAGACTGAGTTATAAACATTTTTTCACGGATTGTTTATTTTTTTTTGCATTCATTCAAATCGCTTGAATAGGGCATGGTGGTGGAAATTGTGACGTGACGGATTAACGTCACGCAACCGTGACGCTTGATAAGAATTGGACTTCAGCGGTTTTTTAGGGGGAATTACGTTTTTTGTTTTTCACAAATTTTAATTTTTTAATTTAATTTAATTGTTTAATTTTTAATTTTTTTCTTTTAATTCTGAAAATAACGGGAGGAGAAAATGGAGACGAAAATTGTGACACTTGAGCCGCATTTTTGGAAGTTTACAAACGTCAAAATTCTTTCTTGGGGGTGGGTAGGTGGCTGGATGGTGGGGGGGGGGGGGGGGGGTTGAATTATTACTCAGAATTTAAAAAACTTTAACCATTCCAAAAATTGCAATAAATCTGAAAACCGTCAACAAATTAATGTTATTTGCGACAGTTTTAATTGCGTACTCCGTAGATGTTTCAATTTTTTCCGCAGTTATTTGGGATTTTGCCACTTGGTTTCCTCGTTCTGGAGAATTCGCTGGGGAAATACCTTCTCACGTATTGATACCGTAAAGGAGTGAGGACCAGTCGCAGTGCGTGCTCTTGAATAAATAATTAATTAATTTAATTCGCCCGGTGAGAGACGCTTTCAGTACCAAACACAAGTACCGTTGGTGCTTGACAATTCTCACGCATCTGTGATTCGTTCTTTTTTTTCTGGCCAATTTATTTTTCGTTTGTCAATTGAGGGATGCATTTTTATCCTGGAATGAGGAAAAAAATTATGCTCTTCGAAATTTCTGATTACTTGACAATTATCGATGTTAACAAATGCAAAATCTGGAGAGGTCATAAACTTAGAAATGATTTTGTAAGTATCAAAACTTCGAAAATCACTGACAATCTGGAGAAAAAACAAAAATCACACAATTTCTTTTCAACTTCGACCAATTTAACAAATTTCGAGAATTTCAGAGGCTCAATCGAATTTTAAATCTCAAAACCCGAACCGATTTAAAATAGTTTTTTTTAAACGTTTAAATTCAAGGAATGAAATTCGCTCGAAGAACTTCCATTTTCGGGAATTTCCATAATTTAAAAAAAAATCGGAAAATTTGAAAAATTTGCGGATGTTTGAGCGTTCTAACCATTTTGAAAATTTTCAGCAGCTTAGTTAGACAGTTCGACTTATATGGAATTGAGAGATCCGGGTTCGAATCCCTAAGTATCTCGTTTTTCCTCTCAAAATTCATATCGAATTTACTCTTAGTTCATGCCTAATGAGACTAGATCGCGATAATCTCCAATTTGACACAAGAGGCCTCGGGGTGTGACTGCAAGACCCGGGTTCGAATCCCGAGTATGATTGTCGGGATTTTTTTTATCACGGGGATTTTCTCTTATTTCATTTTAATCGATATCTAATGATGTAGCAGCAAAGCCGAAATCGAAGATCAAGATACTCCGTAACCCCAACAGTATACAGAAATTACGAAACCCGGGTTCGAATCCCGGTTATGAGTACTTTTTTTTCTTTTTTCCAAATTTCTTATTGATTCAAGTTCAATAAATTCCTCATTCTTCCATAATTCCGGTAAATAAGGTGCTCCTTGCGTAGCTGAGAGACCCGGGTTCGAATCCTGGTTATGGCCATCGTAAGTTTCGTATTTGGAGTCTTTCTATAATTGGATTTTACTTTATTTTCAATTAATTGAAGACGATACGTTTAACGCGGCGCTTAGAGACCCGGGTTCGAATCCCTTCTAGAAATACGGGATTCCCCCCTTTTCGGTATTTTTACTTCACAATGTTTTTGTAATACTTGGAAGTAAATGTAAGGAAGTAACTAACGGCAATTTAAATATTTGTGTTGAACAGGGGAATTGCCAAAGCAGGTGAGCCCAACAATCTTTTGCCCATGTCACCAGCGTCACTCCACATGGATCCGACGGTCTATGCTACACTGAGGCGTAAACAGAGAAGATTAGCTAGAGAAAATCCAGGGGTACTTATGGCGGTCGCCAGGGGCGCTAATCAGGCTATTATGGAGTGCCAACATCAGTTTAGAAATAGACGGTGGAATTGCTCGACCAAGGGCCTACTGAGGGGGAAAAATTTATTCGGAAAAATAGTGGATCGAGGTAAGTGGCTAAACATTTACTTTCTATTATATTACAAATAAATCAAGGTAGCTTAAATATTTTTCGGCATCTGGAATAACTCAATTTTTTAATACTCATTTAACGGCCAAAAAAGTTCAAGTAATTTATGGAAAGCCAACTTTTATATAGAATTTATCTGATCAAATGGATTGTCGTGAAAATTGATTGTTAATTTTTTTTTTGCATTTACAAATCTTTCGTAAATTTTTGTAAATCCCTCTAAAAAAATCTGGAACGGTTTGGGAAATATTAGAAAATTTAGAATAAAAAAGAACGAAATTTTAAAACAGCTCGAAAAAAATGGAGAATTTTGAAAGCATTTGTGAATGATTAAAATAATTCTGTATTAACTGAGCTCTGAAAATCCACTCGAATTTGCCCTCCCAATGGGCAACTGTTGAATGGTCCATTATTGCGATTGTAAAAGTGCTGAAATATATTTATCTCCCTCACTCGTCGCACAGTAGGGCCCTCGAGCGCCCCCCGGGTAATCCCCATCGACACCCCAATGGGGTCGAAAACTCAAAATAAACGACTACAAAACCCCTCGGGTCACAAAATTTGATTTATTTACTAACCTTTTGCTCCAGTGTGTCGTCACCTTGTCACACGACCGTTGAAATATCTTCTCACTCATCGGATGAGCAACAAGAATGGAGAGGGGTGGAGGGGGGCACACAAATTACCAACGTGAAAACCATCGAATGACAAACACCACAAAACCACGTACATGACGACCTTGTCACATTTATGAATAAAAAAAGAATTAGTCGAGCTTCATTCGAATTCCATTTGACGATGAAAAATAAAGCGCGTTAATTTAAATATATCATCTGGACATTTTTTTGGGAATCTTGCTTGGAAAGCAGAAAAATTAGACAAAAGTGAATTTTTTTTTCAGAATTTAAATCGTACATCAATTTGTAGTTTAGAGCAGAAATTTTAAAAAATTTCAAAAACCTCAAAAATTGGAAATTTTCAGAACAAAAAATTGAAATTTCAAAAAAATTTGGAAAGTTTCAAGAAATGGCCAAATCTAGGTGCACAATCCGGTGTTTGATAGAGTGCCTCATATGCTCAACAGCATAATTTCCTAGAGGGGAATATATTTCTCTTATGTGACAAAGCGACAACTAAACTAGACATTCCATGAAGATTACCAAGACTAGTTTTGCGTATTACGAGCAGTGGACAGGAAAGAACGTTTATGCCATTGTTAGAGGAGGCAAGTGAGAGGATGTGGAAACGAGGACCGGTCCCCCCCCCCCTCCCGGCCCCCTACATGATGCCCCTGGGGTCTCTCTTCGAATGCGAATTGAAGGATGAGACTTGTAAAGGAAGAAAAAAAATGGAAAGCACGCGTATCAGGGAAGGGGTGAAGTATGTAGGGACCGTTAAAGACGTTTCCTGCAAAGAATCTTGATTCAAATAGACTGTGACTTGATTCAAGTAGACTTGATATTTCAATCAAGAATTCTTTAATATACGGAGTCGGTTTGAATCACGATGAAGTCGCATTTATTCGAATAGAGCACTGACTTGCGTTAATTAGAGGTTCGACTTGAATCAAGTAGTGACGACTTGAATCAAGGAGTGACGACTTGAATTAAGTAGTGATGACTTAAATCATGTAGTGATGACTTGAATCAAGTAGTGATGACTTGAATCAAGTAGTGATTACTTGAATCAAGTAGTGACGACTGGAATCAAGTAGTGACGACTGGAATCAAGTAGTGACGACTCGAATCAAGTAGTGATTACTTGAATCAAGTAGTGACGACTTAACTTAAGTCGTGACGACTTGAATCAAGTAATGACGACTTGAATCAAGTAGTGACAACTTGAATCAAGTAGGGACGCCTTGAATCAAGTCGTGACGACTTAAATCAAGTAGTGACGACTTGAATCGAGTCGTGACGACTTGAATCAAGTAGTAACGACTTGAATCAAGTAGTGACTCCTTGAATCAAGTAGGGACGACTTGAATCAAGTAGTGACGACTTGAATCGAGTAGTGACGACTTGAATCAAGTAGTGACAACTTAAATCAAGTAGGGATAACTTGGATCAAGCAGGGACGACTTGAATCAGTAGTGCGAACTTGAACCAAGTAGCGTGGCCTTGAATAAAGTAATATAGACTTGAATGGTGTAGTGTGGACTGGAATCAAGTAGGTTTGACTTGGGCCAACTTGCGGTCGACTTGAATCAAGTAGTGTCCACTTGTATCAAGTAGCGGGCGACTTGAATTAAATAGTGCCAACTTGGATGACGTATTACCTTTAATTCAGTGGCATTGACCTGAACTTTCTTGAATTTTCGAAATTGGCGAACTTTCGAAAATCCCCAGAATTGAAATTTTGGAAATGCGAATGTTCGTAAGAACAAATTGCACAAATCTCGGAAATTTTAGGTATTTGAAAATTTGAAAATTTTTTTAAATTCTTAAAATTTAAAAAAATTGTGAAAAACAATGAAGGGCTTTATATTAGATCGCCATAAACATTGATTACCGTCTAAACTTAAACCGATTTTTCGGTGTAGTAGAGGGGTTGAGGAGGCGTGCCATTTTGATTTGGAAGGGCTTTTGGGCGCGTGCCCTCGTGCCCAGCTGTATGTTTTGCAACCTGATAATGGCCCTCTTGTACGGCGCTCTCCCTTTCCTCGCGGCTCTTTTAGATCTTGTCGCTTTGGCGATTGTAAGCCGAGCTTTTTCACAGCCCCCTCACCCCCTCCCCCCCACTCCACCCAGTCGTACATGCTATTATATAAGAGCCCATATGGCCACTTAGCTAGAGCGAAAACTAAAAAAGGGTTGCAACTCTGTCGCGGAGACTGGTCTGTGATTTTGTATTGTTGTCGAGGGTTGAACTAGACACTACCAATAATTGAGAAAAAAAAATCGACTGAGAATGACCTATAGGGTCAATACAGAACCAAATGGCCATTTGCAATTTTCACTTTAAGTTATCGAATTTTTTTTTTGAAAAGTCAATTATTCTCCTGGTCCATTTCCATTCATTTACAACTACTCCCCCCCGCCCCCCCCCCGCAATTGCGTCACGTTCGCATCTCTGCGCCGTCTCATGACCTCCCCATTTGTTCCAAGTAAATATTGATGAATTATGATTGCCAACTAACACCGCAGTGTTTGTCTCCTGCCGATTAAAAATGAAGATGAAAAATCGAGAAATGATGGAGAGATGATACATTTACAATTGCCCGCCCCAAGGCTTATCGTATCGCGTATAAACAAGAAGGGATCATTAAAAGGCACGCGAGTCGAGTTGTGTTTAGTCTCTCTGTCTGAACTATAAAAAATAAATGGCTCCAGTTGGGCTAAATATAGGTGGGGAGATAATTTTACGAGTTCAAATAAATAGATGTGTCGATTGAATGCAGGAATTAAAAAAACCGCCGCTTGTTCATTCATTTTTTGATTAAGTGAGAAAAATAATGAATGTTGCTTTCTCATTCTTCTTTCATCGCAATTGCGATGTAAAAAAGTGAAAAGGTGAAACTGATTATTTAATATTTTTTTCTTTATTTTCGGGAGTTTGGATATATTGAAAATTTTAAAAATTACATTTTCGTAATAACCTGAAATTCCAAATTTTTTCCACATACTCTTTTCATAAATTTATCCTTATATTAAAGTGAGCATATCAGAATGCTTCTGAGTTTGTAGAAATTAATCCAGAAGGACTTGTGAGTTCCAATGGTTACGTGCAGTTGAAAAATATCGAGACTTCATCTCAAAAACTCTCGCCCTGCACTAGAGGGAGGCCGTAGGGGGGGGGGGGGCTCGGATGTACGTAGGTAGATTTTTATCGCGTATGTGTAACGCGCATGTACTCGGCGTATTCCGAGATCGTGGGATCGGATTGGAACTGTTATACAGCATGCGCGCATGGCTCATTGTTGGATCCTCTACCGGTTTTTTTAACGCTTCATTTTTATTCCTTACATTTTGTTGAACTGTCGGTTGGGGATCCGAAACACATTTTCGTAGCGATGAGTCTATCGATAAGGGTTCCCTTTATTTTCGAATTGTCGATAGGGTCACTTATGTATCCCGAAAATTAACAATCGATTTTCTATAAAATCGCGATGTCTGTATACAGACATATGTCTGTGTATGTTTTTTTCTGGGGGGTGGTGGGTGGGTGGTCGAGTGGGTGGGTGGGTGGGTGAGTGGGTGAGTGGGTGGATGTGGGTGTGTGGATGTGGGTGTGTGGGTGTATGTGTAAGCGAATGTTTCGTCAAACCTTTTTCACCGACGAATTACATGAATCACTTGACTTGCACCTGATTCCATTTTAGTTAGAACAAGCTTGCTCGTTTTTTGCAGAAAAAAATAATAGTGCGCTATAGGATTGTTGAAGCGATAATCCATTGTTAACACTCGGGGTACATTTAATTGAATTTATTCATAGTGGAAAGTAACGCGGCTTACACCATGAGTGGTGCAACGAACGGTACTGAGGATTCCGAACCTCCGCGAGGATATTCGGCGATGGACTATTTGGATGTGTCGCGATAAACCATGGGCACGTGTCATGGGACGAAATCCATTTGCTAAGGAGGCTATGAGGTAGTAAAGCTACGGAAAAATTCAAAAATGGTCATTTTGGATTCATCACGAGAATTAGTTGGTTTAAAGAAGATTCATCACAATTTTTTCTCATCTCAAATGAAGTTCCTTAAACCGAATGTGGAATAAAATGAGTCATTGAAAACACTTGTTAATAAAATATTATACCTTTCAATATGATGTTTATTTGATTCACACATTTTTTAAATGTTTCACAAAACGGAAAACCTTTGGAAAATTCAAGTTCCGTTAGTTTCACATTTGACAATTTCCAAAATTACCAAAATTTCAAAAATTTTAAAGATATCAGAAACTCTGAAAAGTTTCCCCTTGAAACTAAATTCTCTCTTTTCGTCCAACCTCTAGACCCTGGATTCCCATTTTTTTTTCTCGCCTCACCTGAATGTCTAAAAATATGGTCCCAATTTTGGCTGCTCAGGTAACCCCTTAAAAAAAAAACTCGAAAAAACCGGTAAATGATCCCCGCAAACTTTTGGCGGAGTTTGTACTCGATATTATTGCCTGCTAGTGAGTGAGCCCGCGGTCTGTAATCATTTTACCGCCGTGTTGAGCCACCTACCGCAACGCTTTTTTTCGGGTCCTCACCTCCTCACTTCGCCGCGGACCTCTTCATTTTCTGAGGGCCCCCGAGTCCCTCTTCCCACACCTTATCCTCAGGGGGCTACGATACACCCAACCGCAGAAACGTCCATCTTTGGAAATTATCATTTTTAATATCCGTCATAATTAACGTTCTCACATTTTTGGAATGTGCAAAAAAAATCACATGAATGAAGCCAATTTTTACGAAATTTCACAATAATTCGAATGTAAGAGATAGTACTTCATTTTTATTCAAATTTCCAAAATGGTATTTTTTTTCAATTGTTCAACTCTGGAATAATATTTAGATCTTTTTCACATTATTTGATTTCCCATGTATCTATAAATAAATGAATAAATAAATAAATAAATAAATGAATAAATAAATAAATAAATAAATAAATAAATAAATAAATAAATAAATAAATAAATAAATACATAAATAAATAAATAAATAAATAAATAAATAAATAAATAAAGACATAAAGCGATAAATAATTTGGAAAGTCAAATATTGACAAGTCTGCATAGTTTCAGAAAATCCATGCAACGATTTTTCGCATTAATTTACGAAGTGCCTTTTTGTCAACCAAAAAAAAAATGTAGCATGGGGATAGAGAGAAAACATGATTTAGTATAATTAAATTCAGATCCATCGATAAATAAATTCTTGACGATGTATCACGCGATTTAACATTAAATAAACTCGTTGTCCTTTCTAATCACGTCTTCATTAATGTGACTTCCCTCCAGGGCAATCTCGATAGCCACCCTATTACCCATGCGAAAAGTCCACCTCTCTGAATCGATCTAACTCAGTAGAAAAAAGGCTATTGAGATAAATACTGAATGAAAGTATAATCATTTCTGCATTAAATCATGCATGTAAAATACTTTTGAGCAATGCGTGTCTCAAAACTCAACACATTTCTATTGCAAGCCTTAAGGGGGCACAGTACTGTAATTTTTTTCTTCAAAAATCAAAATCAAAATCATACATGCCCAAAATAATTACTCCATCAATTTTTTTCAAGGGCAACTATATATTATTATTATTATACCCTTCGATTCAACTCATTTTGGTTTCCTGACATGTATCTGGGTTTAGCAGGAAATTTGGATATTTTGTGCTAAAATATGATATAAGGATCAAAAATTTCATATTTTTAACTCGAACGATTTTTATTTTTATACGCGAAATGTAATGCCTTCCATCTCATGAAATACGCAGCGTTGGTTCCGGATCGTTGAGGACACGCGATTTCCGACGACGATTGCGCGCATGCGCACTGCGTCGATCTCCCGCGTTCAGTCTATTTTAGCTCGTTTCCAGCGAAAATTCAAAAATCCAAAAATGCAATTAGTGCTTCCATTTGGAGGCAAAAATATAATCGTAATGTGGGAATGTGGAAATTGTGTATACTTGATTTGTGTCTAAAGTATGCTGGAATCAAGTGTAGACGTTTTTTCACGTGCAGTATGTACCTGGGGCCCAATATTCCGTCGTTCGTGTCTTGAACGATTTAATCGTCCATTTATAGGATAAATTCAATCAATACTTGTTGACAGTGTTGGTATACGAGATGTGGCTTATACGTATCAACCGTGTATCTTATATGGATGTGAACTGGTTTTTGTCGTGGCGTTACGCCGCCATAAATCGCCGACTATGATGGGCTACATGTGTTCCGAGGAGACGGCACGCCACGATTTCTTACTAAAACGTGAAACGAGATATCCAACTTACTGAACTCCTTTTCACTCATTTTTACGTGTTTCGTGGGGTTTTTTTGGGATTTATTTATTTTCCTGGGAGCAACTACATTTTTTTTTTTGACGAGGAAAATGTTTACTTCTCGCAGTTCAGTGGAATCGGTTTCTACGGAATTGCAAACAGTAAAAAAAAAACAATTTCGAGTTGTTGGGAAATTGGAGAAACTTTTCAATGTTGATCTATATCATGAAAAATTTCATTCACCACAAATATTACTTGATTCTCCCATCTGATAATTTCAATTCGATATTTCAAGTGATTTCGCAAGAGAACTAGTAATCCCACACCCATCTCATTTTACGAATGTCAAACATGAGTCAAGAAATTATCAGTGAAATATTGAACGGAAATGACAAATGCGATAGATAGTGTGTGTGTACTTGAGGACCAAGTTGGCAAACAAATTAAATTGTAATAAAAGTTTATAGCAGCAGGTAGAGAAAAATTGCAAGGAGGATTGTTGGGGTCGATGGTATCAACGGAAATATTTGCGGGTGGGAAAATTATTTAGGAAATTTCGTGACACCTAGAAAGGTACTGAAAAAAATTGAATGAAGTTTGAGTCGTTATGTTGCGGCCCATCCCTTTCGACCCATTCGGTTACGCCAGTCAGATGATGACCAATAATAACTGCAGCAAATTTGCAATTGATTTTTCACCCTCAACTCACGTATTTCTCTCTTCTCGGGCTAAATAGGTGGAACGGTGTAAATCTTCGGGGTCTTGAAGCCCTCATTTGGACCTCCGTGAGGCTTCCGTTGGGCCACCTCAGGCCCAATCGCTTCAAGGATTAATGGAAAAACGAAACGTACACCCTCCCATTGTGACCTTTCTCCATTTTTAACAGTTTCGTTGCGCACGCCAAGACACACTTGGAAAATTATCAACTCGGGGGGAAAGGCTGGTGAAAGGTGCGGACTACCGAAAAACCTGCATTCCCTCTACCTGAGGGATTCGAACCAAGGTCGGAAACTCATCGTTCGACCTGGACCATCCACCAATATCGTGACTAATTTGGAAGTTGGAAAATTTTCTGGGGTATCTGCTTAGAAATGGGAGATGAATGAACATTCAAGTTTTTACATAATGGGAATTGCTGAGGCTTTGGAAATTTTGAAAATTTTTCAGTGCCTGAAAAATTTTTTTAAAAATTTTTTCACATTTTTCAAAATGTGGTAAAGTTTTGGAGTTTTTCAAATGGTTTTAAAACTTTTCAATTTTTAGGAATTTTAACAATTTTGAAATTCTTGATATCCATGAACCTGGAGAAACCAAAGTGGGTTGGAATTTATTAAAAATTTTGAAAAAGTTTAAATTTTGGGAATTTTTGATTTTTTAATTTCATTTTGAAAAAATGGGGAAGTGGTAAAAAATTCAAACTTTGCATTTTTTTTTACGAATTTGTAGGATTTTTGGAATTTGTATTATTTGGAAGGGCTCGAAATTGTTCAGAATTTTTGAGAAATTTTTTGGAAACCTCGATTTTTTTTGGGATCATGCACTTTTTTTAAAAGTAATTAGAAATGTCTGCGATTTAATAAATTGTCATATTTCATAAATTGAACGTTTTTTATTTTGAAATTTCTGGACGTGGATCCCAAACAACTTTTTATCTGCAAAATTCAAGTCAAGGTCGCAAAGTTATTTGAACAATATCGTGACGAATTTAGATCCTGAAAAAATCTGGGGGCTATTTCTCTGTGTAAAAATCATACGGTTTTAATTCTGTGACGAAATCTACGTGGCATGAATGAATATGACTTCATTTGGAAACATCTCGGATCCAGAACAATATGGGAACAATTGGACGGTTTTTTTATTGCTTTCGTGGAATGCCGTGATTATAGCACCCGATCTACAACTTTTAAAATCCTAACCATTTTTCGAATTTCAAGATTTGGGAATGATTTTCTCAATTTTTTTAAATTGTTGAAACGATAAAATTTTAGTAATCTCTTGAATGTCTCGAATATTTTCTTTAATTAATTTTTTCTGTGCCCTCTCTAAGATGACCGTAAACATTTCCAAATTTTCGAACAGATTTTCAATATGAAAAAATTATTTAAATTTCACTTGTCAACAAAATTGATGTTGCAAAATTTTCAAAATTTTTTCAAATTGTTTAAAATTTTCCTTCGGACGTTTTCACAATTTCGAAAATTTGGAAATTGTTAAAATTTTGATATTTTGAAAAAAGTTACATTTTTGTTTTTTTTTCAAGCAATTTGTGAAAAATGTAAAAATGATTTGTGACCTTTCAAATATCTCGAATTTTCGAAATTTTTCAATTTTTTGAAATGGGAAGATGCTCTGAGATTTTGAAAATTGTGACAGAAGTCATTGGGTCGATGTGCTCTTCACTAAAAAAAACAACCGAAAAAATGGTTCTCACGTGTGAAAAAATTTCTCACTTTTTCTCCCATCTTTCTGAGGGCACCGTTGATATCTTCACTGACTGTTGTGGTACAAAGGTGCCGGTGGGCACCTGCGCTTTATGCAGATAAGGTGTGTCTCAGGGTATAAATACAGTGGGGCTATCGTGGGGGTCAGTACTGGCGGGGTTAAGGTCATCCAGGCTTCCACCTGCAGTCCGAGAAGACAGAGATAAGAGATAGGGCCCGGTGGGCCTCTCAGGTAGTTGGCCCCATCGGATTGAGACGTTCCCCCCTCCCCCTTGGCCATCCACCTCCCACGCGACCACTCGTATTCCCGTGCAAGAAGCGGCAAAAATTTTGTCCATTTGTTCGGTCATTCGGAAAACGATTCTGCTATCATATATATTCATGGAATTTTCATTTTCCACGATGTGTGGCATCCCGCCAAATTTTTGAATTAGTTGTGCCCGTTTTTTTGCCTCACTCTCTCTTGGTATTCACACAACCTCTCGAACGCGTCGCCTAGGATTGGGTTCCCGCCGTCGATATCATACCCGAAGTGTTTCTGAAAATTCTTTATTTTTTCCATTATTTACATTATAGTAATATCACATAATACTCCCTCTGAATTCTCTGGAGGTCGGACACAAATCCAAGACCCCTGACATAGCAGGCAAATTGAGAGAGTTCCTCGAGGCATTAAAAGTGTAACACAAAAATTTTGTTAACAGAAGGTCTCATAAGACAAATGCAGAGGACCCAAAAAAATTGAAACGAAATAAAGAGCATATAATGAAAAAAAACACAAAATATGATGAGAAGCCCGCAACGGTAGACCCACCAGATCGAGGGGGAGGCACCAATGGTGGCCTCGTGCTCCGAGGGTGCGGGTTTTTGCGCGTTAAACTATTAAGAATCTGTTAATTACGCGAGCCTGAGTTTTACGACTGGCGGTCTCACAACGCTATAGCACTCCGGCCCCCAGGTATCTTTGATGGCCCGCCGACCAAACAGCTATTGTCCCACCGCTGACATTCGCCATTAGCATCGCGATTGTGTTTACAGTCCCTCGTAATCGAAATCACACCTACGACAAGTCGAACTAATTGCTAGACTCGCTGCAACAGCGAAGATTGAACCCAGAAAGACTGCGCGTCTAGTCATTTCAAAACGAATTTAGTACCAACAGACAATTCAAAATTTTGGCTAAAACTCCCAAGCCTGGAATTCCCAAGCCTGGAACTTCCAAGCCGGAAACTTCCAAGTCTGGAACTTCCAAGTCTGGAACTCCCAAGCCTGAAACCCCCAAGCCGGGAACTTCCAACTCTGGAACTTCCAAACCTGGAACTCCCAAGCCTGAAACCCCCAAGCCGAGAACTTCCAACTCTGGAACTCCCAAGCTTGGAACCCCCAAGCCGGAAACTTCCAAGCCGGAAACTTCCAAGCCGGAAACTTCCAAGTCGGGAACTTCCAAGCGTGGAACTCCCAAGCCGGAAACCCTCAAACCTGGAACTCCCAAACCTGGAACTCCCAAACCTGGAACTCCCAAACCTGGAACTCCCAAACCTGGAACTCCCAAGCCTGGAACTCTATATAGAGAAACTTCTATGCGCAAATATGGCTCTGCAAAACAGAAGCGTAATGAAAAGAACTTGATTAGAGAACTTGGAAGATCAAAATGTACCATTTGAGAAACAGGTTTTTTATGGAATTTTGTATTCTTTCTTTTGCAGGCTGCAGAGAAACTGCATTCATTTATGCTATTACGAGTGCTGCAGTGACACACAGTATCGCGAGGGCCTGCAGTGAGGGTAGCATTCAGTCCTGCTCATGTGATTACACCCATCAGGCTAGGGCCCCATCTCAGATGAGAGACTGGGAGTGGGGTGGATGCTCGGATAATATTGGATATGGATTTAAATTCTCCAGGGAATTTGTGGATACTGGGGAGCGGGGACGCAATCTCAGAGAGAAGATGAATCTGCATAATAATGAAGCTGGCAGAGCGGTAAGTGCAGCGATAATTATTTTCATTTTAAATGCTCGTATGAAAATATATATGGAACATTGTACAACCTATAAAAAACGGACTAAATTCAGAATCCTCATTTCGCCCCAAATCTCCGATTAATATTTCCAACTTGCTTTTTCTGTCAACAGCATGTAGCTTCGGAGATGCGCCAAGAATGCAAGTGTCACGGAATGTCGGGTTCGTGTACGGTTAAAACCTGTTGGATGCGTCTGCCAAATTTTCGAATAGTTGGTGACAATCTGAAGGATCGTTTTGACGGAGCTTCCCGGGTCATGGTGAGCAATTCCGATCGTGCACGCAACAGTAATGCCATAATCAGCAATTCAGCGAGTAACTCTGTTCATGGTCCGCGCCAAGGTTTGGGTCGTCGTAATCGCTACAATTTCCAACTGAAGCCCTACAATCCCGAGCATAAGCCACCTGGGCCAAAGGACCTCGTTTATCTGGAACCATCGCCACCATTCTGTGAGAAAAATCCAAAGCTAGGTATACTTGGTACACACGGTAGACAGTGCAATGACACGAGTATCGGTGTCGATGGTTGTGATCTAATGTGTTGTGGTAGGGGCTACAAGACACAGGAGGTCATTGTCGTGGAAAGGTGTGCGTGCACATTTCACTGGTGTTGTGAGGTCAAGTGTCAATTGTGTAGGACTAAAAAGACGATACACACGTGTCTATAAGTGAAGGGTTAATATGCACACTGATAGAAGGTTGGTGTTGTTACAGGGGGAATTTAGTTGTTTTGATGAGGTTACCATCAGTAGCTAGGCATTTTGATATGGTTGACGTACCACAGGAAGAGATCCTGACTCTGGAGCAGATTGCAACCTGATGTGAGTAGAATGTCCAATTCTAACACATGGGACCAACATTCTGGTCAGAGTCAGATACCACTTGGTTCAGCTCATTCAGAGAAGCTTCCTACTCCAGTCTCATTCGGCTTTCTACTCGAGCAACTACTTAAGTAGACCATTAGATAATAGTGATCATGCCTGGGTAACAACCGAATCCTTCTGTCAGTACATCGACGATTCATCGGCTCTTCCTGGTGAAGAGGACGAATTGAGTCTGTAATTAAATAATTGGGGGATTGTAATTTGGTGGTAACACGAGGGATAACCAGACGGAGAGAAATGTGTTGAACAAATTTGCGAGTGCAAAATAATAGAATTGAAAAAAGGTCTTAAGTTTATGCTCCTCGAATTTGCCAATTTTCGCCACTTTTATTTCACCGTCATTTGCAGTATCACAATTTTTTTGCGCTTTTTCCATAAAGTGCCAAACACTATTCTCTCCGTGCATTGTCATTTTGACTTTTATCAATATTTCTTGAGTGGAAAAAAATCGTTTTAATAGTCAATTGATGTCTGTGAGGTTTTCCGCGTTTATTTAATTACGCGTCCAGTATTATGAAGGGTGTTTTTTTTTTTTTAATTATTATTTATTGACGCTCGGTGGAGCGGATATCAAAGACTGAGACGGATTAAGCGGTTGAAAGATGGACACGAGTGATTTTTTTTTTTAATTCTACAGCTAGCGAAATTCGTTTGTAAATATAGGATAGCTGTAATTACCGTTCGACGAGCTTTTTGTATACTCTTTTTTCATGTTTTTTTTACATTATTTATTAATCAATGTAAGGGTCTACATGAAGTGGACTCAACTCTTGTATATAGATCATGCTTAGGTGATTATTCCATTGGATTACATGCTTAAGGTATTTTGGGTGCGGACGAAAGGTGACGAGTGGGCAATATTGCTCCAGTGAGTACCAACTCTTGAAGAAAAATACTTCTTTTGATCTAACATTCACTTCCGATTTCTGAAATTGATTTTATGAGATTGATTTTTCATACCAAATGAATCCGAAAGAAGTAGCAACATCGACGACGCTCTGTTCATGCTCAGGAGTTGGTAGCGCCTGTCGCTCTACGGGGGACTCCCCATTGGCTCATGCGCGACGTTTAAATGTCCCGCGTAACCCCTACCCCGCAATCGGAGCTGCGCGCGCAGACATTTATTGTTCCAAAGCTTTTCTCTGTTTAATTGCAAACAATAATTTTTTTTTTCGATAATTCGGTAAAAAAACTATAGTTCCTCATGAGCTATATAGAAATTGGCTGCATTTTTTTTACGTTTTCCTACCCCAACATACCTTACTCCAACTATATGTATATAGTGCCCTTTACAAATGCCTGAAGTGATTATTGTCACAAAACGTGTACATAGTAGGAATTTATATGCGACAAATGAGTAATGATAAAATCGTACGCAATTGCCGCGGCAACATATGTAATGAAAATATTTAAATTATTTTTTATAACTCTGCAAAAGGTTTTTGACGAGTGCATAGAAATTGATGCTACCAGTGCAAAAGATGCTGATTCCAATATTTTTTTGTCAATAATTTATATTTATGAATAATGTGGAATACATTGCCGCTCACCAATATATATGGATATGAATATATGTATAAATAAATCAAGCGAATTGTTTCATATATTGCCGTGAGTTTGAGTTATTTAATTCTCCATGGAAGAGTATTTGGATGCTGTTAAAGGGGTGAGAAATTCAAAATTGGTACGGGATTGTTGAAAAATTGAAATGTTTGGATAGAATGGACTTTCTGGGGAGCTACTAGGACATCCATGCCCAATGGTTATGTCCAGAATATTTTTTTCTATTTTGAAATTTTACAATTTTGGTTCCAGTTTTGGCATTTTTTGACATTTCAAGTTCCATTCGAGTTGTTTAATTTTGTTTTCATCATCATGATTTTTAAAATCTGGAATGGATTTTACATTTTGTAAATTTGTGCATACGCAAAGTTGAGGATTCTAATATTTTTTATAGTGATCTTTCCAGGCTTTCATAAATTTTTCACTTGTTGTTTTTTCCTTAAATTTGTAAAGTTTCAAACCCTTTCGTTACTTTCAATTTTTTCAAAATTTTTGGTAAAATTGAGAGTCGGAAAATTTGTAATTCTCTGAAATTTCCAAAATTGTTTAAATTTTTTGATTCATAAAAAATTATGCAAAAATCGAACTTGTTTATAGTTTCTAAAATTGAAAAAAAAATTATCATTGTTACAGTTTGCGATATTTCCGTAACTGTTATTGAATATTTCGATTTTTCGTTTGATCAAATTTTGACAAATCAATTTTTTGAAAGTTGAAACATTTTTTAATTTCTAAATTCTAAAATCTTCTGGGAAGTATCAAAATTCTTGGCATTTTTTTTTTTTTTTGAATAGCGAAAATTTCTAATTTCTCTACAGTTCTACATTAATTTTTTGAAAAATATTTTTTAAACTTCCAAAAATTATTAGAATGAAATTCAAATTTGTTGGAATGAAACATTATAGGTTACGAAATTTTTTTGAAATTCTGAAAATTTCTGACATACTGGAAATGTTTGACATTTTGAAACTTTCTGAAATATTGGCATCAACAAAATTATGAAATAAATGAAAAAAAATGAGTCCCATTTTTATAATAACAAAACAAAATTTTGATATGGGTATGGTAAAGACATTTTTTCAAATTTCCGCCGTGCATACCTGACGCTGCACAAACATGGGATTTAGTCACGTATCTACTGATGATCTACGATACATGTTGATACAATCCAGTGACTTTTTTCCCGATCTTTGGCCTCGCAACTCGATCTCGAATATACGACAGGCCATTCAGTATTTTTCCCCGTGCAACATTTCGTACGACTGGTCTCCACAAGACGAGTTCGTGCAACATAGGCAACATTTAATATATATCCAAACACATATATTGCCAACTGGTTCGTAACGACTGAAACGGGGACGACTTCATAACTCTGAAGACAGAGGTAATATCGTGGGAGGGCCCGTATGCATCGTTTTCATGTTTCAAAACTGCTCTTTTTTCCTTCTCTCATTCTATGTATTACTTTCGGATTTTTCTCTTGCGGATTTTTTTTCAGGTATTTATTTTCAATTTTCTGGTACCGACCCTCCGTAAACGGGTTTTGAAAATTTTTACGATTTTTGAAATTTTGAAAATTCAAAAATTCTGAAAACTCGAAAAATTTGAAAATTTTGAAAATTCAAAAATTTTGAAAATTCAAAAATTCTGAAAATACAAAAAATTTGGAAATTTTAAAATTTTAAAAATTCAAAAGTATTTAATCCTGTCAATATTAAAATCTGTTAAATACTCGTCTTAATTACTCGAACCAAATTATTTAAATGCTCCCAAGAAACTTCAACTTTTTGGAATTTGGTCAACGTCTGAAAATTTCCAAAGATTTTTAAACATGAATTTTCCACATTTTGTAACTTTCCTGAATTTTTCTAATTTTCAAATTTTAGGGTGTGCAACAATTCCAAATTTTCCAATTTCGAACTTTTGTCATACTCACCACTTAAAATTACCCAAATCCCCTTCAGCCATAATTTGGCTTTCCAATTCACCCCGTTCTTTCATTACTACCCTCTTATCCAATATACTTCACTCCCGTGGGACTTTGTTCAGCTGTGTATTTTCAATTTTCTGATGTCGATACTGCTGAATGGTACACGCGATGATAACGCCGAGGAATCCCGGAGGTATCTGCCAAGGATAAAAGGATTCTGACCGCTGAGGATAGGAATTCTCGCTAATGGCCTCGACACCCCCTTATTGCTGGCCAACGCCGGGGGGACCACCTACGTTCTTTAGAGGAAATACATTTTCGAATGGCATAAATCGTGAATCGATCGTGAGAAAATAAATTGTAACAAATTTTACGATTGTAGGGGAAAAACTTATCAGGCGAAATACCAAAAGCGGTTCAAAATTATGACATTTTTTCCTCATCTTCGTATTGTTACATGTGCCCCTCCGGCACAGAGGCTGTCTAGGGGTGATGCTGGATAAAAATAATAAACCTGGAAGTATGGTCATGATAGGTCCGACTTTCAGGGTCGAAGGAGTAAACTTGTCCTATGGGAAAGTTCGAAGCGGGATAATCAAGAATGAAAATGGAAAAGAGCTCACTGGGTGACGAGTGCCCAAAAATCATGGCAAAGTGACTTCTCTCCTCGTGACGGGGTTCACAGTGGCCCATGGTGGCAGAAAACCGTGGGGGCCTATGCGGGCCCTATATCCCTGGGACTAAAACATCAAAGCGACCCGCCGTGAGAAGTCGACGGCTGGTCGAGATTCTTGTCTCCCAGGGATTGTTGGAGTTGAGAGACTCCCGTGGAAGAATTTGTTTTAGTATGACGCTGTGGTGAGGCATATGGAGACACACCCTACCTGAGATTACGGGTGACCACTGGATTGGGGTAAAATGTCATCACTGGAAAAAAAACAAAATGGGTCCAAAGATGAAATTACCAAAAAATCGATTACGCAATTTTTTGTTTATGAAAAATTTATGAAAATATTTAAATTATTTATTCATAAATAAAAACGGGGTATCAAATGGAGACATTGAATCTCCAGGTCTCTTATTCTTATCAAAAATAATTTTTTTTTTGTTTTCGAGCTAAAACTGAGATTCAAAAATTCTCAAATTATTTTTTCCTGTAATCAGATTTTGTGCAAAAATTTTATTGTAATTTTGCAACGTTTTTTTTCGTTTATTTATTAATAAAAAAAAACGAGGTATCAGATAGAGGCGTTGACAACATTAAGAGGTTATAAAGGTTGGCTGGCTTTTTGTAGTGATAAAAATCAGGCAGAAGTAAAAGCCGAGTGACTGGCCCAGCGACACAAAACAGCAGTTGGGGAGTCTCGTGACCGATCATATACGCGCGTGGCATCCTTAATGGTGCAGGAGCACATTATTTCCCCCTCCACCTTCCTATGCTCTGCAGTTGAGAGATAAAAAAAAGGGGGGGGGGGAAGGTAACAGATGGAATAATAAAATTGCAGAACTAAATCACGGCTCGCTGGCTGATCGATAATAAAGCCACGTTTCCTTAATCGGTCAGTAGTCGCGCTATTCTCCCCACGATCTTTAAGCGCGCATTGAGAGAGTCTTGCACATGTTGATTTTCCGCTTGCGAAAATTTTTCGTCATGATCCCCATTTGAAAGACGTCTATCAAGTGTACTAAAATGATCACCAACAATTAAGATGACGTCGGTATGCATATATATTGTTTTCCTCCGCCCTTCTCTCTTGTATACACCACGCTAGTTGCTTTTCCTTATTTTCTGCGTGAGGGAGTACTGGGCACCCATCCATGCGGGTCCGACTTTCACCATTCAGCCCATCGGATTTCTATACACACTGTAAACTTGCAGGAACTCCTGGGCTTCGATGGCGGCCGTCTATGATGGACCCCTTCCCCCCCCCCCTCCCCGCCCCTCCTGCGTCAGGTTAGGCTCCCGCCCCACCTTGTGGTACTTCCTCTGGAGGTCGGATGCGAGCCTAGCAATCTTAATGCAGTACGCAGATATTGCCTACATACATGATCGTGTATGCGTATGTGTGCTGGTGTATGTGGGGGGGGGGGCGGGGGTATGCGTGTGTGTGCCTGTGTATGTGGGGGGGGGGGGTATGTGTGTGTGTGTGTGTATTAATCCTTACCTACATGAACTAAAAAAAATTACTCGAGACGTTGAAAAAAATTCCCTCGAATTTTCCAATCTTCAACCTCATGATCTCCAATTATAATCGGGAGCAAAAAAAACTAGTGGGAAATGTAGAAAAAAAATGAGTCTCATCTAGAAAGGATCATTGAAAATCCTTAATTTTTTTTTCGCTCTATTCGTGTACTCTTTCGAGCTTCTACGATCTGCCCCTTGCGGCGCCAATGGAAGCCGGCTTCTTTCCCCAACTGTACAGCATTTGCCACAAGCGTGACTCTTCCTCCCCTTTGGAATTTGCGGGAAACCATGGAAAACCTCAAATTGTACAAGAGCGTCTATCACGAGCCTCCCGTTCGATGGCCATACAAGTGAACAACAAACTCAAATTTGGCTACCGGCGGGACTTGAACCGGCTTCCCCCAACGCCAAAGTTTCGGCCCTTAATGACTCGGCTACCGAATTTGGTGCTACCACAATTCCGAATTCGTTGAGCCATTTAGAATATCTAGAAACAGTTATTCTAAAAAAAAAAATCAAGTTTTCCCCATGGTAAAAAAAAATTGGCAAATTATTGGTTCAACTCGTAAAGCGCCCTTAGCCCGTTAATCGCCAATTCTATCTCACTAAACTGCCATAATTCAGCCGCACAAGCTACTCCGAAAGCTTACCACCTCGGTACAAGAATAATAAACTCGCAAAACTAAATCACGGTATGCTGGATGATCGATAATAAAAGACATGTTCCTTTAAAGAGCAATAAAGAGTCCGGGAATGACAAAAAAAAAAGAAAAATACGTCATAAATGTCTTGCTAGGTATTTTACGATTCCCTGAATGGAATCAGATAAATTATCCCCATTGGGCATTCCGTAATCTGGTAGTGATGATCCAGCAAAAAAACATTATTCTCATAATTGGACAACGGTTTGAGGGGCGTTCAAGGACGATGCGGGGGGGGGGGGGAAGAACACCGGTATTTTTCCTACTAGACAGGATGATTGAGTGTAAATCAACTAATTTATTGTTTTTTGCAGTATTGGGACTGGTTAAATACACATTGTTGGGCCCTGGGTAGACCAATGGAATGGTTGGAATCTGCCAGTGGAACGATGGTACCATTGAAAAAAACTGGAGTAAAATATTTCAATAGCTTTTTCGGAGGATTTTTAAATTATTTTTCGGGACAAAAATTGTCGTAAAGTTGGGGCTGTCGCCAGATAGAAAAAAAAACAATTGGGGAAAAATTTACGTGGGAACCGTTGCATTTTTGGAGGTTTTCGGGAAAACAGGGTCTGGAATTTTTGTTTCGGAAATTTCGTCGGCTAAACGTTTTCAGGAGTTTAGAATAAATTCACATTTTTTTGGCACAGGTTCACATCATTTTTGCCTGCAAATTGAATAAAGTTGAGTCTATCTGTGTGTCTGTATGTGTGGAATCGGATATTTTTGTTAACGATTTCTAACGAACAGATCAACCGATCTAGGTCATCGAGGTCGTAATCGGAGCGTCTTCATGGAACTTAGCACGGATTAGTTTTTGATTTGAATTGGCCGGGCATTTTTTTTGGTATTAACAATTGAATCGCTCACAACGCTCTAATGTAAAAACGGTGAGAGATACAGCAAAAAGTGTTAAACAGAACTTGCTCTGTAAGTGGAAACGCACATTTGATTACTTATGACTTTTTGCCATAATTGGCATAATTAAGGAGGTATGCCGGGTTTAACCCCGAGCGGTGGCACCCCTATTGGCGTCTCACTCCCACTCAAGTAACGCGTATAAGTCCTTCACTGTGCGCCTACTCAGATGTTCCCACACTAGTGTCTCCTCTGTAACCAGTCTCTAAACATTCAATTGACGTGTCGGAACATCCAGGAATGGCGGAAAGAAATTACAAATCGAGAATTTTCTATCATTTATTGCGAAATATGGAGTAGTACTTGATAGGTTGTAATGAATTTTTTAAGGGGTTATTCCGTAACTCGGTTTCTGCATGCAAGTTCCCAATTATAATGGTAAATTACTTGTCTATACTCAAATAGCAGGGAGCTTGATGAGCGTCGCGATTTGACAATAACCTGGTAGCGCTTATTGTCTCACCAAGATCCCATGATTCCAATTCAACATATATATACTAGTTTCTGCAGCTGATGAAATGAATGGAATCTTCTGCTGGAATGACGGGACTTCTTCAGTGATCGCAATCCAAAAGGTACTAACCGCTGTCTCCCACTACCCAATGTCCAACCTCGGGATAGTTTCGCGTGGGAACGGATAATCGTTTCGAAAAGCGTCCAACGTCGGGGACCACACCGTCGCATTATCGGTGTTTTGGCATGTTATAAGATTCCAGGCTTGTTTAAACTCCCGAGGTCCGCACGAGCTCTTCTTTTAACCCCCCCCCTCCCCCCTCCTCACCCTAACGTCCCATCCCACCCCCCCCCCCTTTAAGTTGGTGTGTCCTTTAAATCTACTCGGAAACTACTACCGAAAGTTTGGGATATCCAATCCGCTTTGGGGGACTGCGGAATCTCCTCCACGCACCGAAAGACTGTGGGAACGCGCAGGACTACAACTTTCAGACGCTCGCTGACTTGTTTCAACGTGTTTCAACGCCATTTTTTTACAGCATTTTTCTTTCATCATGGAAGGGGGTGGGGTGAGAGGAGGGAGGGAAGGGGGGCGAAACTAACATGATCAAAATATTTTAATTCAGTTTTTCATGGGGTCTTGCAGGATGGAAACAATGATTGTTTGTGGAGATGATAGTGCGTAAATGGGGAGGATTTTTGGAGGTTAAAAAATTACACGGATTTTGGAAAATTTCGAAACATTGAAACACATTTTCAACACTTTGGTCTTACTATGGTACCAAAGTCTTGACGCAGCCCCTCACGGGCTAAATTACCAAATGCACATGTTGAATTCGACGATTCCCCAGACTTGACTCTTCGTAAACATTTGAAATTAAAAACGGAAGGATCATCCGTTGTTCCAGTTACTCTGGCGTGTATCACTCACCGATTGAATCATGTTTATAAATAAAATTACAATCACAATAACAGGGGGAATTAGCTGAAGGCCGGTGGGGCCTTAAAACGTATAATCGAGTCCTTTATTCAGCTTTTTTTTAATTTTATTCCAGAATGATTTATGCGAGTCATCGTGGACGTTTGGGCCATCAGTAGTGATTCTATTCCGACAAGTGAAGCAGTGATTACAAATGTGATTTGTTGGACCACCGGGCCTGATTTTGATCACTTCAACGCTTTGTAAACTATTAAAAAGGAATTTTTCATCGGTAAATACTGAGCGCCCTGGCCGGTACCTTGCCGATGGTCGCATTCGTTTTTTACACTGGAGGAATCCGCGATATCTCCCGAACAAAGAGGGTTAGGATGAAAAATCATAAGATAGAAAATGCGTATTTTTAGTTAAGCAACAATTTTTAATTGGACTATTTTTTACTATCTGTAAGGATATTTATGATACCACGTTATAAACAATTACAACTTCAGATATGGCAGCGAACACAGACACAGAGAAACATATACATAAATAGGCCCACCCACTCACGCACCTACTCACTTACCCATTCACCGACCCACCCTCCCACCCACACACTCACCCACTCACCCACCCACCCACCCACCCACCCATCCACTCATCCACCCACCCATCCACCCACCCACCCGCCCACTCACCCACTCGCGACCCACCCACTCATGCACACACTCACCCACCCACTCATGCAAACACACACACACACACACGCTCACACATTCCCAAGTCCAGAAGTATTTTGATTTTCCCATCAGAGAAATTTCTATTAAAATATGGTTTCGCTTAAATTTCGGAAATCAGAACCGTGAAATTGGACCATAAATATGTACATTAAAACATGGGTACCGTTTTTTTCTTTGTGGACGATATATACGATACATACAATGTACATATGATACCGTGTATTAAATTTTTTCATCACTTTCTCTTCCGCTCTTTCTCCCCGACTGGTCACTCCGTAAACACAAACAATTTTCTCCCTTTTTTCCTGAAATTACCTAAAAGTTGATAAAAAAAAAAACATAATGTAGCCCACCCACTGTCTTTCCCCGCGAACAAGTCAAGAATCATCGCGATCGCTTGAAACCGCGAAGGGGAAAAAATGCGTAAAAAGTCCAATTTCTTATATCGATTATGGCAGTAAACCCCCCCCCCCCCCCTCTCCCCACAATAATTGAAATCAAAATATTTTAATTCAGGAGAGCGGGTGAGAATACTTTGGCTGGTACCATTCTGCCCACCTCCTACATTCATTCAGAAAATGCGGAATAAATCGAATTTCAAAAGGAAAAATCCACGTAGTCCCAATCGACATTCGAACCCGGGACTCTCCATTCCACGCCGAACACTATTCCAAGTAAGGTACTCCATGAAGCCATTCTCGAATGACTTTCCATTCGCTTCATCTTTTAGAATTATGAGGGCGTGGTCAATTTATGAGAAACAAAATTTTCTGGTACATCAATAACAATTCCTACAACACGAATGTTGACATAACTCTTGCGAACCATTTTCCACGATCGCGAAGTCATGGGCTCGAGCCACTGAGGGTTACCCATTCCATCTATTCGATTTCGTTGCGAAATCATGAGCCACAGTGGCGGGGGTGAAGATGAGAGACAAAAGGTGAAGAAAATTGGATTTAAGTGTGCGGGCCCAAGTGCGTCGAGTGGCTCGAGGGGGTCTACGATTTGTAGGACCCACCGCCGTGTTTCTGCACGAGGCACGTAATTACGAGGCAAGGCCGCGCCGTGAGAGGCGTCAAAATCGCTTCCCATCTACCCCAGCACACACAGCGCAAGCGGCCATTATAGAAATTGATATTTTATTGTGGATGAGGCAAAAAACGACGGCCCAACAACCTCAAACATCAGCCCCAAAAGCCACGACACCGTAATAACCCCCGGGTTATTGAGTTATTTCCCGGTAATTACGTATCGATGATGATCATTCAACGCGGATGGTGTTAGTAGGGTAATCGATACAAGAAACTTGGAATTTCTGGGGAGGTCTTTCAGTTATTTTGCGGTTTGGCGTGATTTTTGGATGAAGGAGAGGAAATTATTTGTGTTATTAATTCGCAATTTGTTCATTTTTTATTATTTCTTTTTTGGTTGAAGTCGCATTGGTTGGTCATCTCATGCTTGGTGCTTAGCAACTTTATAAACATTGGTCCATCAGTGGATTATGTTGAATTATCAACTATTATAGCAGATGGTAGATATTCATTCGTTTAAGGGGTTTCATAGTTTTTCTGCGTTCTTACACTGAGAGAACGATTTGGTTAATAGTACACAGGCTCGGTAACTGTTACCTCATAGCGCGGTTAAATAAGAACAATTGAATGGCCCGGTGATAGTTACCGAATAGCTCAATTGACAGGTTAAGGTTGAGCCAACTGGAGGATTTGGTAATAGTTACCGAATCGCTAGTTGGTATAACCGCTCTGTTATTTATTATTAAGCATTGATTGCCATATAAAAATTTCAAAATACGGGTTGTCTATAGACATCTTCCTTGAACAATTCTTCCATTTTATTTTCATTTTCTATTTGTTCTTTGATCTTTATCACTAATTTTTTATCACAAAAATTGACCCGAGCCGGCCGGCGTTCACACACGTCATGGCTTCTTCACCGGGCACTGTTATAACTAGAGGGCGCGTTGAATTAGCCTCCATTCGGTAACTATTACCAAACGCTCGGTTGTATTAATCGGGTGCCGGTTTGCGTCAACTGAAAAATTCAGTACAAGCAAATGATGTCAAAATCAACTAGCAGTTGAATGTACCACCATTAGCTCTAGCTATTAATGAATGTACGGTTATGTGAAAATAATCGTAAAAAAACCTTCAACCGAATCCGTCAGATAGATATAACCAACTCGTTCTCTCAGTGTATTGTCATTAAGTATTTCTGATAGCGCTGTTGGTAACAGCGATTTTCCATCATCCAGGTATGGTGTACATTCAAGGAGAATGTGTTCATTTTTGTACGCTTTTACTTAAGTCTATTAACTTCATAGGCGAATTTACACTGGAGAACAGCATCTAGAAATGAATTTAATTTCAATTGCATGTTTAATATTTTAGGTATTATGAATTTTTGCAATTGGCTGAGGTTAAGTTGGACTCCTGAAGACATCCGATTTGCGACGCCGATTGCGCAAGTGCGACGCAGACTGCGCGCATGCGCAACGCTTCAAAATACAGCTGAGATTTCGGCGCGGTAATTTGAGCTTACCGCCATCTGTCAGAAGAATAAACAAATTTGGTGAATTTGAGGAATGGAAGCGCGAAAAGTTGCGAAATTCTTCTCCTAATTCTATTGTTGGGGAACTCGATTCCATTTTTTTCTGATTCTGCAAATTTTTGAAGATGGTCAAATTTTTGAAATATTGAATTGGGTTTTTTGAATTTTGGAAATCTTAAAGATTTTTACATTGTTGAAAGAAAATGTTTTTACATTTGGAGGAAGTCAACTCTTTCATTATAGTTCAAGGGAATTAGGGATCGATGATAATGATTCGACATGGATTTTCGAGGCGTCCTTTCACTCATTTGGGGCTTGCAGTGATCGGTATACTCCCGTTGTTCGGTGAGTTAAGAAAGTGGGTGGTCCTCTAATGGATTGTTTCAGTTAATTTTAGGGTAACTTTTACATTAAAATTTTTTGAAATATTGGAAGCTTCTATTTTTTTAAAAATGGTGTTTTCGAATTGGCAAAAAACATCTGAAAAAATGGGAAAAATTGTGAAAGTTCCAAAATCTTACACTTTTGAAAAAAAAAATGAAAAAAATTTACATTGTTAAAATTTTAAGTTTCAAATTTTGAGTTTGTGGAAAATTAATAGATCTGAAAAATTTGGGAAGATTGAAAAATCAAAAAAATTGAAAAATTTGGAAACTTAAAAAAAAAAAAAACAAAATTTTTGAAGAGTAAAAGCTTTGAAATGTGAAAAAATCATGAAGATTTTATGCAAATGAAAATTTTGAAATCGTGAAGATCCTCATTTTCAAAATTATGAGAATTTAAAAAGTGCCCATTTAACTATTTAACTGTTTCCTATTTCCCTTTACTGACAACATCTTCTTTTACGCATTTTCCCATAATTTCCATTCATGAGTGATAATGCCATAATAAATTAACGTTATTTATGTAAATCGATACATAATCCGCCGCAACAACAGATGTAAAGCGAGAGAAATGAATCTCACAACATAAATACCGCCGCAATGACGCAACAAAAAATTATCCCCATATTAATTTTTGCAATCTAGGGTATAAACGAGGTCACTGATAATCATTAAACGAACATTACCGACTGACCTCCCTGTCTCAAGAAAAAATCACAGCGCTTCAATTACCTTGCCATTTTTTTCTCATGTGACAGCGATGTTAAAAAAAGAAATTGTGTATAGGTCTAGACATACATTTCTAGAACTATTGGCTTTTCGTTTTTTAAAATAATTTTTAAATTTTTTAAAATTTTTGAAATTTTTGAAATTTTTGAAATTTTTGAAATTTTTGAAATTTTTGAAATTTTTGAAATTTTTGAAATTTTTGAAATTTTTGAAATTTTTGAAATTTTTGAAATTTTTGAAATTTTTGAAATTTTTGAAATTTTTGAAATTTTTGAAATTTTTGAAATTTTTGAAATTTTTGAAATTTTTGAAATTTTTGAAATTTTTGAAATTTTTGAAATTTTTGAAATTTTTGAAATTTTTGAAATTTTTGCAATTTTTGCAATTTTTGCAATTTTTGAAATTTTTGAAATTTTTGAAATTTTTGAAATTTTTGAAATTTTTGAAATTTTTGAAATTTTTGAAATTTTTGAAATTTTTGAAATTTTTGAAATTTTTGAAATTTTTGAAATTTTTGAAATTTTTGAAATTTTTGAAATTTTTGAAATTTTTGAAATTTTTGAAATTTTTGAAATTTTTGAAATTTTTGAAATTCTTGAAATTTTTGAAATTTTTGAAATTTTTGAAATTTTTGAAATTTTTGAAATTTTTGAAATTTTTGAAATTTTTGAAATTTTTGAAATTTTTGAAATTTTTGAAATTTTTGAAATTTTTGAAATTTTTGAAATTTTTGAAATTTTTGAAATTTTTGAAATTTTTGTCATTTTTGAAATTTTTGAAATTTTTGAAATTTTTGAAATTTTTGAAATTTTTGAAATTTTTGAAATTTTTGAAATTTTTGAAATTTTTGAAATTTTTGAAATTTTTGAAATTTTTGAAATTTTTGAAATTTTTGAAATTTTTGACATTTTTGAAATTTTTGAAATTTTTGGAATTTTTGAAATTTTTGCGATTTTTGAAATTTTTGTCATTTTTGAAATTTTTGAAATTTTTAAAATTTTTGAAATTTTTGAAATTTTGAGATTTTGGCATTTTTGAAAGTTTAAAAGTTAAAACTTTCGAAACACTAAACACGGTTCAAATATTTCACATTTTTGCAGTTCTTCACTTTTTTTGTTTTTTTTGCCAATTATTCAGTGTCATATGCTTGAAATATTGAAAGTTTTGAAACTCTTGAAAAAAGGTCGCAGTGGTTCAACTTTTTCATACGGGAAATTGCACAAAAAATCTGGCACACGACAGACGATCCTCTCACATCTCTACTCATGAAATGTGACGTGATGACCGAACCATTAACCGTTAATACATAAATAGCGCCATAATAGTAAATAATTATTTTTACATGAAAGTGTCAAAATATTTCAAATTCACTCCATTAAATTTCAATAGACGAAGCATTCACTAGTGCGCGGCTCACTCAATGATTTATTCAATAAATTTTAATGAGCAATCAATTTTTTCACCAATGACCATCATCTGGACTTTTTAATTAGCCTATTAAGCTCTTCTACAAAATATTATTCATTTCCGTATAGTACTTAATACCACGTCCCCTAAAATTCCTAACTTCTTTTCAACCAAATTTCGAACTGGTAGAATTTTGCCAATTTTCAGCTTTTCAAGTCGAGCAAGAACTCTTGAGTGGCTGAAGAAATTCGATTATCTGTGAGCGTGTGTGTGTGTGTGGCTGGGTGGGTTTCTGTGGTTGGGTGGGTCGGTAGGTGTGGTTGGGTGGGTGGTTGGGTGGCGGTGATGGGCTGCGTGGTTGGGTGGGTGGCTGGGTGGCGGTGATGGGTGTGGTTGGGTAGGTGGGTGGGTGGCGGTGATGGGTGTGGTTCGGTGGTGGGTGTGGTTCGGTGGTGGGTGTGGTTCGGGGATGGATGGTTGCGTGGGAGGGTGGGTGGTTGGGTGGAAGGGTGGGTGGTTGGGTGGAAGGGTGGGTGGTTGGGTGGAAGGGTGGGTGGGTGGGAAAGTGTGTGTGTGTGTGTGTGTGTTACACACACCTCGCTATAATTCGTCTACAAAAGTTAGAGATCGCATTCTCAATACTCTGGAGCAAAACCCTAACTTACCCCATCGCACCATTACCGAATTAAATTAACTTCATCTCAAGTCCCGAGTCATGTCCTTATACTCTTTCAAAAACAATCAATTAATTGTGCCTGATTATGATTGTTTTGCAGCCAAGTGGGGGAATTTATGGTGGAGATATTATCGTGTACTGCCTTCAAGCCGATCCTTTTGTATTGATGTATCGTTTAACGGTCTTTTAAATGCCGCATTCGTCAGAGAGACACTGCGGTCGGTTCCGGTTTCACTTCATGCTTCTCTCCCCTTTTTTTTCAATCTGTCCTTCATTTTCTTGTGGTTTAGTGTCCTCACCCGGGCATATATACAGATACCATATGTAACCACCCGGCCCACGACCCCCACGTGCTAATTGCCGCTGCTAACTAACGGCTCACTTAGCGTCATTGCCGATATATCGGCGGGATTTGTGTATGTGCAGTTGAGCCTCGGGTGCATTATCCTTTCATTTTAAGGCTTGTTTTTTGTAAACAGTCATTGCCACCTTTCGAACAGGAAGCATTGTTTCTCAAATTATTTTGTCAATAGTTTTCATTATTTTCTCTAAAAAATTGAACTGTTTGCAATTTTGATATGTTTTGTAATATTCAAGTTTTTCGAATCTTTGTAATTTCTTAAAATTCACAATATTCAAAATTTTATCATGTTTAAATTTTCAGAAATTTCAGATGCTTCCCATAGTTGAATTTGCCTTTGCAATCTCATAATATCAAAAAAAATTAGCGAATGACGAAAAATTGCAAAGTCGAGGGTCAGGTGAAAGATATTTTTATGGATATGTCGGATAGGAAAAGTCATTGCCATCGTCCTGAAACTGAAATGTGGGAGATGAATTTTTCACTTTTTTGAACGTTTCCAGACCCTGAAGCTATTTGATCAATATGACCTTGTTGGTTCAAAGCTGCAGCTTCCCAGGCAATAAATCCCGAGCTCCGACTGGGATGGTCCAACCTAGGTAGATCCAGCTTCCACCAGGATGGTTACAGTGGTCCATGCATAGGTGACTAGGTATACTAGGCATGGTCCATACCTTATTCAATGGTGACACTAAGGTAAACCCCAGCATCGGCATCCATTCCATCGACCGTGCTCCAAACTGAGTCATCAAGGCTTGATATATCAAGCTTGAAGCATGCTTGATCCTACAATAAATTTGGTGAATTCGAGCATCGCGATCATCTTCAACGCTGGCATTTCTTGATATCAGCGTCCGTCATTATTCCAACTTGCAAGTACAGTAGAGCTCCCTTTATTTTCCGAGCTCGGGAGGTGACCTTGAAGCAATTTCGTGGAGAAAAAAATTAAGGAAGCCCCCCACTCTGCCCACTGGTTGGTTGGCGTGGTGAGGGTTGTCGGGAGCGGAGGGGGAAATAAGAGCAGAAGTAAACGGACTATGTATCAAAAGTAAATAGGTTATGTTTCATGAATGCTCGGTCCCACTATTGAGACGCTGCGCAGTCTGGAGCGCATGACGTCGAAAACAAGGATAGACAAAGTACGGGGAGTGGGAGAAGGTTTTTGAGGGGAGACAAGTCGTGAGGGGAGTACAGAGAAAATAAAGGAAGCGGAAAATTAAGGGAGCTCTACTGTACTCTAGCAATAAGTCCAGCTGCAATGAGTCCCAATGGCGGAGAAATTGCGAATTTGACCTTGGAGTTACAGAGAAACTCGGAAATGACGAGAGTGCGGACTATGGGTTCTGCGTGTTCTATGAGGCTAATCATCAAGTGCTCCAACACCATGCTAAGTGAATCTCACCGTCAATCCTCTAATGAACGTCTTCGTTTCTAACAAACATCTCTATCCAAATCAACGAATGACGGCTTATATTCATGGGCCATGATACATCCAACATTATAGTCAATTCAATAAACTATAGGTATAGTTTATATATGTATAAGATATATATATATAGTTATACAGTCGCGGAAATTTTTTACAACGTACCGATATTGCGAAAGATTGCTCAGAAAATGCTAAAGGTAACAGATTCCAAAATTTCATAACCATCCAATACATACTCAATTCTTCAATTCTTGACTCTCCTTTCCTTGAGCAACAATTTTTCCATTTAAAATGCAGTAATTCGCCTACGCCATGATACACTGCCCTCGTGGGAGGTATAACGTGCGTTAGCCACAAAATCACTTGGCATCTTCGTGACTGCGAGTTTCTCCCATCCGCAAATGATCCCACTGTGTCCGCAGGTCCAGCATTCACCCTCCCCCCCCCTTTTTCCCCCAACTAAATACCTGCATCCATATTCGCACTAACGTGGGTGGACACCGAACATGGGGGAGGACAGCGCTCGAACAAGTGCGAAGGGTTATAAAAGCCCTAGTCTAACCTATCATTCGTTGTAATTGTGTTTCTACACGTATTAATAAATCTGCTTGCATACCATGGAATTGCTTTAGAGTAACTTATGGGCTTCTTATAAACCCTTCATCAGCTACCTTGTAACTGCTTCCTGCTATAGGCATTCTCCTGCTATACAGCTTCTTGCTTCCTATAGGGTTGTCATTCGTTCCATATGCCTGTTATAGGCTTGCTGCTGCAGGCTTTCCGCTGCAGACTTGCTGCTGCAGACCTGCTGCTGCAGGCTTGCTGATGTAGGCTTGCTGATGTAGGCTTGCTGATGCAGGCTTGCTGATGTAGGCTTGCTGATGCAGGCTTGCTAATGCAGGCTTGCTAATGCAGCCTTGCTGATGCAGGCTTACTCTTGCAGGCTTTTTGCTGCAGGATTGCTGTTACAGGCTGGCTGCTGTAGACTTGTTGCTGGAGGCTTGCTGATGCAGGCTTGCTCCTGCAGGCTTGCCGCTGCAGACTTGCTCCTGCAGGCTTCGTTTTATAGGCTTCCGCCTGCAGCCCTCCTCCTCTGGGCTTCTGCCTGCAGGTTTCTTGCTACAAGCTTCCTTCTGCAGGCTTCTTCCTACAGCCTTCTTGCAGCAAGCTTCTCCAACACGCTTCTGCCTAAAGGGATTCCAACAGAATTCGATGAAGGAGATTCCCACGAAGTGCCACAGATATCTATGCTTATGTTCAATGCATCGTATGTGTAATTGAACATTCATCATACTAAATTAGTGTTAAAGTCACCTAACAGTTAATTACACTGCGATTAGTTTTAGATGTCAATGAATGCACACTTCTGTGAAATAGTTACCAGTCATGTTTTCTATGTATACATATAGCTTATACGCTTAAACCCTCAAGAATATTCATATTGCATTTCTCCTTCATTAAATCCTCCTCCAAGATCCCAATCTACAACTCGACTTGTGCCCATACTCTTTAATTAAGACTTATTTTATTTTATTTTCTCCAACTGAATTTCATTGAAACTTTTTGTTCCCTCACTGACGTGCCCGTCGAAAGTTCCAAAAGTTTGTTGGGGGCCCATTGCATCTCGATCGATATCACGATTCGATCGAAACGGACAATGACAAGCACACACGCAGTCTCCCGTGGGGTATTCGAGCGATGTGCTTTGGTGGATCCCCATCCTCCCTCCGCCTCCTCCCCCCCCCCCCCCCCCCCACTGTCCTAATGAAGCCGTATTTCGATGTACGGAGCCACCCATTGTCTTACGAATTGGACGTGTGCCCTTATCGATCGATGTCAATCTTCGTGATGGACGTTTACGTTAACTTTAATGTCTTATCGATCACTTGAACGAGTGCGGGCTAATGGACAAAAATGGCTAAACCGCGCTCTGCAAATACAGACAGCAAATAAAAATGATTAGAAGACACTTGAAAAACCCATAATCTGAGACTTTCGCAAAAAAAATCGATTGAGTGGGATGTAAGGGAAACGGGGGTAGTACCGGTCACCCACAGAAAGCGCTCTATATTTTTATCTTACATAATATTCTTAGAACCCCTTCCTCCAGTTTTTCGGAACAACACACTTTGAACACTCAGAATATTTCATTCGGTAATTTATCCATCAAACGGTTGATCGGTATTGCCTCACCATGCAGGTCGATGTAGAGTGTTTCTCTGCTACTATTGGGACAGGTGTCCGGTTCATGCCCGGTATTCGGAGTATGCCTGAACATTTTGGAGAGCCCGCGGAGGATAACGCAGGGCGGGACGGGAACCGAGCCCTTCCCCTCCCTTCCCCCGGCACCTATTGGGTTTCCTCATAGGCCCCCGCCGTCATATAATAGTATCGCATAGTATTGCCCACCACGAAAGACCTCGCGTAATACGCAAAACTTTACTATGCGGTCAATGCCACTCGGGAGTTCCTCATAGCTGTCAGGTGATAATTCCTCCGGTCCATTGTCACATAATAATGTACACATAGTAATGGAGAATGTCAACGTCTGTTGAGGAACTTGGGTCCACCACTATACGATATAATTTTCAAAGAAATTAAATATTTTATCACTTAATTATTATTATGATTACAATTTTTTAGTCATGAATAGATAGTTTTTTTCTATATTAAAAAAAATTGTCCGCATGTTGAACCACGACCAACCGAAATTGAGTGAAAAAAAAGATGCCCCATACAGCACCAAAAAGGCCCCCATAATAAGTAACACAAGACAATTTAATTACCCAACTTAAGGTGAGTCACTAAAAACCACACTATAAATCCATCGTACACAGCACGAACAAGACATAAAGCCCCGAATTGCGTTTCAGCCCCACTATATGCACGTGTGCATTAAAACATGAACATCAACGCAAGATCTGTATAATGAAATGAGGAGTGGGGGGGGGGGCAGGGGCATACAAAATAACCATACAAAATAACATACAAAATAACCATATCTTTATTCGATACGTATTACTCCTCACCGTTAATTCACAGCCTCGGTGCCTCATAACTCGTACATCCCCCCCACACGAACCCTTGAGCATCTCGTGTTTTATGTAGTTTTAGTAATGCCAGGTATATGCCATTGGTATACCCCGTATGTGAACACATACCGTTGTATCATACGATGAGCTGCGAACGTGGCGCCCCGCTGTGATCACAGCACTCCCTCGTCTATCAGTGTGTGGTCGTTTTCAATTTTTTTTTCTTTTTTTTTTTGCTTTCTTTTCGTTTATCCTTTTTGCTTGGGCTGGAATAATTTTCAACAGGGGACATGCAATAATTTCATCATACATAGACTGCGCGAGATATTAGGTAATTTGAGTGAATTATTGCGAGAAAATGATGGACTTTTTTTAATTTATAGTTTTGACAACGAGAAATTTGACAAATATAAATTTTGAATAATAGCTCAATTACGAAAAATATAAGTTATTGGAATTTATTTTATTCTTATTGTTCACAGGACACTGGTATGTATTAATGTGTGTGTGTGTGTGGATGGGTGGATGAGTGGGAGGGTGGGTGAGTCGCTGAGTGGAAGGTTGAGTGGGAGGGTGGGTGGCAGGGAGGGTGGGGGGGGAGGGGGGTGGGTGGGAAGGAGGGTGGTAGGGTGGGTGGTAGGGTGGGTGGGTGAGTGGGAGGGTGGGTTAGTCGGAGGGTGGGTGGGTGGGTGAGTGGGAGGGTGGGTAGGTGAGAGGGAGGGTGGGTGGGTGGGTGAGTGGCTGAGTGGGAGGGTTGGAGGTCGGGTGGGTGTGTCAGCGGGAGGCTACAGGTGCTTGACCGTAAATGTCCAGAACCCCCTATCCTACGATGGTGGACACCTATGATGAAACCCCCCCCCCCCCCTTTCCTACGTAGGATTGGGTTCCCGCCCGTGCAGCCTCATTTTGTGGGTACCGTCGATGGCACACACGGAATGTTGCTGCTTGCTCATTTGCCCGAATTTCTAATGTGTTATATTATCAAGGATATTCAACTTCAGAATGAGCCATGCTTTCACGGGGGGGGGGGCGGTTTCGGAGATAGTGCCCGAACGTGAGGGGTTAACAAGATATTTGACTTTTCAAGAAGATTTTCTGAAACAAATAATCTCGAGCGGGGATCACAGATCAGGAAAGTTTATGGATGGACCAGATAGGGTACCCTGATTCAGACCACTAGTTCGTTAGATACTTGGACGTAGATAATCACTTACGGAGCCCGTATTATCGTTGTTATCTGCGGAACGCGGAAGTGCACGTGCCCTATTGGCACGTGTGATGCCGCTAAGTAGGTCTAAACCTCACGTAAAAGGTGTTTGCAGACTCCGACTATGTCTACACTCATTACAAAATCACCATTCCACTAATTTCCTTCCTCGTTATACGTTCTCAATCCCCTTCATAAAGGATGTCCTCGCAAAATTGAGGATCGTCCACAATTAGGGCTGAGATGTCTTTTAAGGACGAGGGGGAAAGCTTCAGGCACCTTTTCAATCACATTTTCAATCAAGCATATAAAATTTGGACAGCTTCTGATATCTCACGAAGTCCAACTTACACAATCTTGAAGGAGTCTCCAATATTGAGGCCCGTTTTGGGAGTCTGAAATTTTTTATTATTCTCTAGGTTAATGAACGCAAGAAATTTCGAAATGTGAGCACATTTCAAGCGCACTGACTTTTAGAAATTTAGAAAATTTCAAAACAGTGAAACTGAAGAGGTTTGCACTTCCAGAAACTTTGAATATTGGCCAAAAATGGATAAACTGTAAAATTTATTCATTTCATAGTTCAAAAAAACTAATAGCAATTCAAAGAATTTCCAAAATTAACAGTGCCTTATGGATTTTTTTCTAGTCTACACAACGCGAATCAAAAATTTCGAAAAAGTTTTTGGAGTGAATTAATAACATTCCGATATCTGTTAAGTGCTCGGTTAGAAATAGTATGCGACATAGAGAATGAAATTGTTCGCGCTGTCGTGTTGTGAGATTGGTTAGAGATACCATAGAAGATCCCAAGACATAAAATATGCGCTGTTATAGATAAAACAATATCCGTGTGACACTTGTTCTCCAGTATGTAACCTTCCTCAAAATACCAATTAACATTGTGAATAACAATTGGACGGATGCTAGGTTCGTAGTAAGACTCATTTTAGCAACACAGCCACAATCACACGCACCCCTCCCCCCCCCCCCCACACGCACCCGCCATACGGACCTCCCCACACGGACCCCCCCCCCCCCCCCCCTACAGGCACCCCCTCCCCCCACACACACATAGTTTTACAGTTCATCTGCCTACGATGCCAACGAGTGTAGGTTCGCGCCCGGTTTGTTGAGAATGTTTCACGTGAGACGTATTTTCTCATAGACTTCGATCGACAGCCGGAAAATTCCATGTGTGCTTTCGGCGGTACCCCTAAAATGACACCGCCCGGCCGGGCGGGACCCTAACCCGACGCAGGGGGTGGGGGCTAAAGCGTACCATGGGGAGTACAAAACGAGAGGGGCGGAACCGACAGAGAAGCTCCTGAAATCGTATCAAGATGATTTCAAATATCATGAACGAGAACCTTTTCTGACACGTTAACTGAAGTATGGATCTCACCACTTACATTTTTTGAGGTACAATAACTCTCGCTATCGAGAAATTAATGATAGTAACCATGAAAAAACCTGTCACCTACAGGTTCACTCAAGCGGCGAGTTAATTTACTACAAATTTTCCGCCGCGTCGCCCACTCAAGATACCACAAATAGCATATTAGCAAAATTTGAAATTCCCGGCTTATTGTGAGTGCCCTCAATCTCGCAAAAGCATACTTAAAAAAAAATCCCCCAGAAAATGCATAACCTCAACTCAGAAGCCCAAGCATTTAAAATCTCGGCTCGCCCGGGTGGCGCGCTATAAAACCAATGAATGGCCATCAAATCTCCCCAGAAAATCCCGCCAGAAGCATAAATTAGCACAGAAAAAGTCACAAAAGACGCAAAAAATTCCGCGAAAATAATAAAAAAAAAAAAATAACACAAACGCGAAAGTATCAGCCTGAACAAGATGAAGTCTCCACGCTTGGTGGTACGATGATGGCTATGCATACGATAAAAAAATAAATAAAAATAAATAAATATACTACCGGTAGGCAAATCTTCGTACCCTTCCCTTCACCCCCTCTCCCCCCCCCCTTTTTCTGATCACCCGGCGAGTCGAGCCAAGTAAAATTATCCTCCTGTAAACACCTACCTAATTAAGATTGGAAACATTTTAACGTCTCACCGTCGGGGTTCCCAATAAAGTTCTTAATGTATGGGCCAGTTTAGCCTGGTCTTATGAGATCGTTCAATTAATATCGGTTGAGCTGAGCAGATGGGGAGAAAAGGAGAACTTTGATATGGCCACCGTGCGAAACTGTACTCGTGTCGTATCGTGTGTTCCGTTGAAGCTGAGAAAAAAAAAATGGAAAATGTGGGAAATATATTTAACACGTGTGTGCATGATCTTATGCATGTATATATAGATGTATATATAGGTATATGGCTGCAGAGAGCGATTCGATAAATTATCCTTCCGTTTAAAAACAGCTTTAGGATAGTTTTTGTTTAAAAAAACTAGCAGGATGAGCGAGTGGGTATGACCCTCGATGGGTTGGCATAACTTGGTGATGTTTGTATGTGTGTATGCATTTTCCCGTTGGATATCGTTGAGACAGGAGTTAAACAAAAAATTGACAGAAATATTAGGCGGTATGGTCGCTGTGAACAATTCGACTTTCGAAGGACAACATTTTAGTCTTTTTGCTGATTTGTTTACGCGATAAATAAGAAAGAAAGAGTTTTATTGAATAACAAAAATTGTTATCTGATTTCTTTCTACACTTTGCAATTTACGCACACACACACACACATCCACACCCACACATACACACACATATACATACATATACACACACCCCCCACACACACACATACACACACGCGCGCGGAGATACTCGGATACATACATATGTAAAGTTTCAAATTTTCTGATATGCTCAATTTTTCAATTCTGGTAAGTTTCTACATTGTTGATACCTTTGTTAATTGTCTTCAGTGATAATTAATTCGGTAATAATTATCATGAGTACTCTAATTAGAATTATACACTCATTTTTACTTGAGTATTCTCTGCAATGTTGATTCGTCACATGCATCTCATTATATCCATTTAATGAATTTATGGGAATGTATACATTTTCCAATATTTTTGAAATGAATATTTTTGAGGTGTATAAATCACTTTGGAGAACTAAAACGCCTCGGTTTTGGAAATTTATAGGTTTTTTATGGGTTTTAGTACATCACGATTATTCACAGCCTTCATTTAATGGTATTCACTAAATGTCACCCATAATGAAGCGGAATGATTTACTGGGATGAAAAAAATTGCTATTCGAGAAAACCGAATTGTTCCTTTTTAGTCAATCCAATGAAATATGGAAAATATCTGATCAAAGTTTTGAAAAACATCAGCTGAATTCATGTTTTTTTTTATGGAATATTTCTTTTATTTTTTATGAGCGACCAGTGGAAGAACCCAAGGGGATATTCTACCTAGTTGGTCAGACCGATTTTTTAACGCGTCTGAGCCTTCGCTTTAAAAAAAATCGATTTTTCCGAATATCGAGTTCTGTGTTCTCCGAACACAGCTTAAGAAATTTGCATCTTAGGAATTGCCAAGTCTGCATTATTTCAGGATAATGACCTACATCTTCTAATTCAAAAATTACCTGAACTGCGATAAATCCGTATGAATAACCTCGAATGGATTATTTTATTTTTAATTTTTAATATTTTTAATATTTTTAATTTTTAAAATTTTTAATTTTCAATATTTTTAATTTTGACTATTTTTAATTTTTAATATTTTTAATTTTCAATATTTTTAATTTTTAATATTTTTAATTTTTAATATTTTTAATTTTTAATATTTTTAATTTTTAATATTTTTAATTTTTAATATTTTTAATTTTTAATATTTTTAATTTTTAATATTTTTAATTTTTAATATTTTTAATTTTTAATATTTTTAATTTTTAAATTTTAAATTTTTTATATCTTCAATTTTCAATATTTTTAGTTTTTAATATTTCTAATTTTTAATATTTTTAATTTTCAATATTGTTCATTTTTAATATTTTTTATTTTTAATATTTTTAATTTTTTATATTTTTAATTTTTAATATTTTTAATTTTTAAGATTTCTCCTCTTTATCATTTCAATGAGTGCAAAAAAAAATTTTGTAATAATCATTGATCGCCGACGAGGTAGTTACTTGTTGAGTGAATAAACAATTAGGTTATCTGAATAATCTCTCCTCAGAATTCCTCAGAAGCACTCAGAGGATCCTCAAGCCATTCGCAGATTATTCTCAAATGAAAAGAAATCGTCTTGAGTAAAAATGCGACGGTTCTTAACCTAATAATTTATAATTTGAGCATGCACCGATATTTTGTGCCGTCAATATTTTCTAACGTAAAAGTCTTTAGGTTTAAACGACAGAGTTCTTGTGTTGATTGCGGCGCATGAATCAAGTTCATACAAAATATTCCGAAACTCAATTTCTCTGCGAAATTTAAAATGGAATTGACTCAACATTGACTTCTGAAATGTATCATCTCGCACATTATTCATGATGAAAATTGGAATTTGGTCTTATTTAAAAGGATGGATTTAATGTTGAGGTTTTTGTACTTCCTCTTACATTCCAATCGGCGAAGTTATAATCATCGCAAAAATCAATTGTGTCATATAGATATGACATTTTTGCTGCTTTCTAAGAAAAAAAAAAGTTTTTTCCACTAATGCTTCCGTCAAACCTATTCGCTCTATTTTGTTTTTAATTTATTTATTTAAAGTGACGCGATCCGAGAACAGGATCATTCACACTGTCGATCTATTTACATTTGACATTAAATTCACTATCTCAAGGATGGTCAAAAAGAGTGGGATCAGTAGTTATTTTGTACCTCCCTCTTAATATTGTCAAAATGTATTAGCTTCGGGATCGACCATTTGGTATGAATGTTCATTAGTGGCCAAAAGTTGATGTCTTTCGCTGTATTATAAGTGGAGATGGTAGTCCAGTTCGACTGTAATGTGAATGTGAGTGATGATGTGTTAAGCTACACTGCGTTATACTCCATGCTGTATGTCTCACATTTATTGTTTTAACTTTTATAGAGTTATCGAGTATCTAAGATATATTTTTGTATTTTTGTACCTCTCTATGGGATTTTTGTAATCCTGGGAAATAAACTATATATATATTAAATTCACCATTTTAAATTTGTAGGTTATAATCTGTCAGATATTTACAGATCTCTTTTCTAAATTTAATATCAGTGGCATAAGCAAATTTCTTTTGTGTCTTATGAAATCTTATGAATTCGTTCTGCAATTCCATTTTTTATGCTGATTCGCGATTTCAAAAATCCAAATCGCGGATTAAAAAGTTTCTTCTGAAAAGCTCGGAGAATTTTTTATTTATTTTTGTTTGTTGTGTCTGGGGGGAAACAAATTCTCTGCCTGTATCCTCTCCTTAATTGAAAAAGAAAGAAAAAAATTCCCTCTTTCAGGTTACGCAGATATATTAGGACATTGTTGTTGCGACGACAACTGCGTCAAAAAGAGCCCGAGCAATTAATCACACTTGCATTTGTGGTTATTTCGTTTGTCCAGGGGCACGCCCCAAGTGCACTGAGAACTCTCGCGAGTACTGTGTAACTCATTTTTTTTTCTCATTTTGTTTGTACTTTTTTTTCAACTTCTCTGCTTCATTGTTCCGCATTTAATCGTTCTCAGAACAGGCTGATTGTTATAGTCGTGAGAGAGTTTCAGGGCGGTCGTCCTGCCCCCCCCCCCCCGCCTCCTCCCCATTTCACCCTTTTATTCCTTCATTATCTTCACAAGTCATATTTTATTTTCCCAGTTTAATGAATAATTTGGTGGGCTTAGAAATAAAACTAATTTTGTTGGGTAATTTAATGCGCGGGGTAAGCGGAAAAAAGGAAAAAATTAATTGAAATGTGTGCAGAAATGTGCGATTATTCTGAATCTTTTGCCCGAAGATCTTCAATGTATTTTAGAAGTATAAAACAAAAATTGAGTGGTTCGACAGTATAAGAAAAAAGTTGCCAGTTGTTATAAAAAAAAAAAAAAAATCAATTTTGAGCAATCATCTACGGCTTTTGTCGTGTTAGGGAAATTATGCTACGTTCATGAAATTTTTTTGAAACCATCCTTAACCCATTTTACAACTGCATGCTGAGTGCTAGGCATGGAAATAGTTCCAGAATAGAATTATGGAAATGAAAAGTGCCAAATCGAATTTTGTGGAAAATTTAAAGAGCTGCAGACACGTTCCACTCATAAGTGGGACTCGAAACATTGAGATCCCTGCACGATGTTGTCATTGCCAAACGACGACATTATTTTGTATTTGTTTTTTTTTTACAGAAAGAAAATCCATTTTGTCTGATTCAGTAGAACGTTTGGTGATAATCATTTTTGAGATATGGTCCGAAAGATTATGAGACTGCAGAACTACGTATCGGATCTAGTTCTAAGAAAAAATACGATTTTTTTCCCGGGGGTGAAACATGTGGAGTTGTATTTTGGTTTTGAAACGGAGAAAGACCGATCTTGCATTGAGAATGAACGAATGTAAGGCTTCTGTTTGTGGTATGTCCGCAAGACAATGTGAACGTCTCCATGATAGTCTGGACGTCCCCAAGACGGTGTAGATGTCCCCAAGAGAGCGCCATGTTCCCAACATCGTGTATATGCCCTCAGGGCAGTGTAGATGTCCCCAAGCAATGTTGAAGTCCCCGAGGCAGTAGGCACGGCGCCACTGTAATCGGGATGTCCCCAAAACTGTAGATTTTGGGCATTTGTACAGCGTTTGAATGTTGGAGCATATTCTTAGGTTTTGCCCTGGCTCAGACTTTGTCATGACTTTTGTTTTACAACTTTTATGTCATATTTTTGCCCTGATAAAAACGTCTAAAATTTCGAAAACTTTCAAAATTTCTATTTTTTTTTAAATTTCGGAAACTTTTAAAATTTCTAAAATTTTTACAATTCCTAAAATTTATAAAATTTTTAAATTTTTTTAAAATTTCCAAAATTTTGAAACTTTTTAGAATTTTTAAAATTTTTAAATTTTTTAAAATTTTTGAAAATTTTCAAAATTTTTTAAATTTCAAAATTTGTTTAAATTGTTAAGAGGTCTCAGATTTCTAAAATTTCTGAAATTTCAAGCGTAAAAAATGGTGAATATTTTTTCAACTGCAAATTTTTAGATACTTCTTGAAAATATAACAATATAAAAAAATGTCAAAAATTTCAAAGAAAATTCAAACCATTGAAATTGAGAAAACTTCAATATATTACGTAAATTCTATAAATAAACGCCGAATTGATTTTCGGCCCGCACACCGTTGTCAGAGGTGCTAAAAAAATATCTAGGGCCCCGTGCGCGGAGGGAGGGGGGGGGGGAGGTGGAGGGAAGCTGAGGGGCGAGGAAAATAAATAAAAGAGTGAAGATACATTTACCCCGATTGGCTGGAGCGGGCACAAAATTACACCGTTGTAAGTCGTGGATGTTGGCCGGGGAGAGGAGACCACCCGCAGTTCAAGCGCGGAACAGACCAATCTCCCCGGGTACGGACTAATCGCACGCCCCCATGGCCCCTGCGTGTCGGTGGGGTTAATTGAGGCAATGCCAGCCACTATATCTCCCACCTTGCTCTCCAACAATCTGCCCCCTTTGATTTTCGAGACGTTTTTTTATTCCGAGTTTTTGTTTTCTCACTGTGTGGTGGCTTCTCGCCACCTTTGAAACCACACAGATCCCACCTTCTTGAGGAGACTGCTCTATTAAGCCAGAAACCACTTTCTCCGTGGTTCTAAACCCTTTGCAGGTTTTCGCTAATTCACTTTTTTTAGTGGTGTTTTTTCACAAATTGATATAGGTGAAATAGCACATGAAATAAGATGTAATATTTATGCGATTATGCATATGTCCATGAAGGTGTAGGTAATTTCTTATCCCAATTGATGCCGAGTCTTGTGATACAGTAGGTGCGCGCAAGTTAGCCGTAAGCCAGCAAATTATTATTTTGAGAAAAAACTCGCTACACAATTTCTGTGTAAAATTTTTCGAGGAACGTTTTTGTATTTCTGCCCTTTCTCCATAATCCCAATAGTTTAGGAAATATCTCCATTTGTCTATAAAAAAACATAAAAATTCCCATAATTTGACCTTAAAAAAATCATAAAAAAAACGCCAGACAAATGCCTAACATTGACCATATATAAAACTTCTACAGATTTCTTATGCATTTTTGGAGCATATACGTATTTGGCCAACATATACATATTTCGCCGAGTGAGAATCCTATGAGACTTGATATAAGCATTCTACAGGGAAATTATTGTTTGGAATATTTTCCCCTCCTCCTGTCTCTCACTCCAGCTTCCCTCTCCGAGTTTTTCCTCACGTTTTACTTGCTGATGGGCCATAGGCACGAAGAGAATCGAGGGAGGCTTGAGAAGTATATTCTCTCTGAGTATGCACTCTAGAGACCCAGCATAAGGCGCTACGCGCGCGGCTCCCTTCGGGCTTTATGGTCATGCGAAATTCCTTCGCTTGTCGTAAAGCTATTTTATAGGATATGTAGACAGGAGTTCTTTATAACCGCTTACCTCAAACGTACCAGGCACTCGCGGGTACTCTCTCGACACATCTTTGAAGGTTCAATCATCAGCCCCTGTTTTTAGCCGTTGACTGTCTGATCGTGTGAATGAATGTTAAGGTTGAGCACAGCAAATTTCTGGAGGGTAATTTTTTGCTTATTTATATATTAACTGATATGAAAACTTGTGTATGTGTGTCTGTGTGGAGGGGGGGGGGGTGCTGTGGGCGTGTGTGTGCGGGCGTGGGGGGTGCTGTGTGTGTGCGGGCGTGGGGGGTGCTGTGTGTGTGTGGGGGGGGGGGGAGGGGTGCTGTGTGTGTATGTATGTTTTTAAAAGTTTTCATCACCAGTGTGAATTATCTAAAACCATAAAATACCAGGAATTCAATTTAATTTATAGATCCTAGTTTTATTAACGTATGAATTCATCCCGCGGTTTGTCATGTAGGTAATAATGAGATTAGAGATAGTGTCGAAAGATTTCTCAAGATTGAGACAAGGTGTCAAAAGGATTTTGTGGTTTTCTCAATAGTAATTCTCAAATTAGTATGGGAAATGTTGGGTTTTTATGATCGACAGGTTTTGGTTTTTTGTTTATTTCCATTCACATTTTCACTAAATTCTAATTTCTTTATTATTTATTACGAAACGTACAAAGATAGATTTCAGTCTTATATACATGAAAAAAAATAGAGTATTATTTTCCAATTTTAGAGTTTACGTTTACAATTAATTTTCTAAACACTTGTCATACATTCATTTTTTCTTAATCTCGAGATTAGTAGTTACTGATTAATCAGCGAGACACTCAATTGGGAGATACATGGAAAGCTTTCATCTGGACCAATTGGCCAGTAGTTGAATTAATGTTAAAAATTTGTCAATTCTCAATCGCAACAATAGACAGGCATTCATTGTTCATAAAATTCACGATTGACTATCCTAAAAGCTTGATACTATATCTAGACAAACTTGAAAAAAAGCTAATATTCACTTAATTATTGAATTAATGACGTAGGCTTAAATCACAAAGTAATGGCAATTCCTGACAATTGCCAGATGGATAATAATTTAACGCGTTTGGGACCAAAAAAGTTTTAACACAACTGCCAAAATATGCAATGATAGAAAAACTGAACTTGACTCAGATCCATTCAAGTCGTATCTCGTTTCATGTAGCTATCAACTTGACTCGAGTCCCTGCTCATAAACTCCAAACATGTATAAACTCAGAAATTTGCGTTTTGACCTATGTCAAATGTAAGCTCGAATTAACTCACTTTCGATTTGAAGATATTCTTGAGTCAAAACGACTTGAGTTGGATTGACCAAAGGTCAACTTCCACCGGGCTTGAGTCAAATTGAAAACGGGGGTGTTCCTGTTTGTGAATCAACTTGATTTGTGATTCATGGTAAGTCGAACATTCTAATCGAGTCTTGACCTTGACTTAACCACTTGACTCAAGTCGTTTGATTGGTTCGCTAACTGTCATTTTGACTGGAACTAACTGCACATATCACATCATGATTGAATTGAACTCATCCATTGCTCAGACGACTTGACTCAATCAAGTTTGACTTGACTCGAACATTCGCCGACTTCATCGATATCGCTGTTCACTTGACTCAAAGCACTTTCTCACCTTGACTCACTCTGTTCTTCCTATCATTCAAATATGTCTTTACTAAATCCAAGTAGTGTACTAAATTGATTCAAGCCGATATTCACTTAATGAATTTATTGAATGACTCACGCGTATTACTTGATCCAGAAACGATATATAAATGTAAATCAACCAGATGCGCCAAGTCAGAGGTGAGTCAAGTCGCGCCTGTTTCGACTGATGAGTCAAATGCTGAAACAGATCATGCTCGAGTCATCCTACTTGAATCGAGTCGATTGACCGGTTTGTGAAGTCGTTAACTGGTGCTAGAAATACGAATTGCTTCATTTCGAAAATTTACGTACTTCAACAAGTGTGACTTGACTCAGGTTATACTCACTAGTTATCAGCGGTTTCTTCCAATGGATATAATTTTCACCAATATCAAGTCATTATTTACTTGAGTCATATCGCTTGTGAGGTGATTCTAACGAAACTGGTATTACCGTAGCTTGACTTGAATCAAAAATAAGTTTGCAATAATCACCGTCCGACTTGAGTCAAGTCAAAAGTGTGTCTGAGTTAAGGCATCCTTGTATTAGAATATGTTTGAAGTAAAACGATTCGTGTTTTTCGATTTGATCGAAGTCGAAAATGGATAAACGCCACGATGTGTCAATTAATTTGACTTGTGATTCACACGACTTGAATCGGATCAACACTTTCAAGCGGGCTGACTTTGTCTTATGCTCAACCCCGGGCGAACCAATAAATGCTTCTATCACTGCATACTTTCAACTCTAAATGTTCACCGTTTTCTCAAAGTCGCATGTCTTACGAGAGGCCTCATACCAACGCGAATAGTTTTTATCTTCAACGACTTTACCGTTGAACATGTTCAGTGATTCCAAAATTTCGGAAAATTTAAATACCATAAAATTTGGAAAATTCGATAACCCCAAAAAATTGGGAAATAGCAATTTCTACAAAGTTTCCAGAACTGCAAAAATTTCTAAAAACGAAAGATAATTCAACGTATCGTCAACAGTATGGTACAAAATTCTCAACGACAAGTGTTGACAGTTCTTTTGACATTACACGTGTTACAAGTGACCTCGCAGCACCACTTGAACCTGCACTGGCAATTGACTTTTTCCTTAACGATTTTAGTGTCGTAACCTCGACCACAGCACAAAAGTTCACAACCGTCTACTCCGGGACTGGTGGCATTGCATTGACGCCCTTGCGTACCTAATGACCCGGTTTTTCTATTAGCTTTACAAAAATCTGGAGAATCCTCACTGTAGATTAGATCAAACCTGCCAGGAGGCTTGATTGTAGATCCTTCAGGGATGAAGTTGTGGCCATCGTTGCTGGGGATCACCTTGGCCGCGCCGTCGAATGAGTCTTTCAAGCGATCCCCAATTTCACGGAATGACGGCATCTTCCGCCAGCATGTGCGCACTGTGCAGGAACCGGATAATCCGTGACATTTGCACTCCGTTCTCATGAAGTTACGGACGGCCTGAGGATCAAGCGGAATGCGGGCTAATGTGAGTAAAAAAAGGTGAACATGGAAAAGTGGATATAGTATATTTCTCACCTAGGGAGGAAAAGCAGACAAGCCTTCCCCATGTGCAAGATTTCCACCCGAGCCGAAGGCGAGGGTAGCAAGCGCGTGGGGAATGGTTGTCTGATTGGCCTTTCGAGGGTTGAAGACGATTTTTCTGTCTACATGCACAAAAAGTGAGCATCACTCGCTCTTTTGAAAACGATCTTTTGACAGCGGAGTGCCAACTTTCCGCTGGGGGGGGGGGGGGAGGCCGTGCAGCGAAAACGTGACAAGGTATTGACATTTTTTGTTTATTTAATGAGAACTTTTGGGCTTACCAATCTTCCGGCATCATTATTGTGCAGTTTAACCAGGGTTTTGATGTCACTTCTCTTCCTATATGGTGCGTCCATGAAATCTCTCGACTTCCGGAAGCCGAAGTTGACGTTGTCACCACATCCACCCCACTCCCACTCGCCATCCGTCGGTAAATCCTTGATTCGCGACTTGCGCGATTGCTTACCTAATTTGTGACCTATCAGAGTTAATGTAATTGAAATCTATCTTTCTTGTTTTAAATAGCAGATTGTGTACAGGGCAGAAGGGTTATCTGATATAGGGTGTTTATTATATTCATCATATTTAATTCATCATGAGTAATTTTTGAAAAGCGACCACTCACACCTTTTGAATCATTGAGACTTCGTTTAAAATTTTAGAAAAATTTGCAAAATTTTCAGCATGTTCGACATTTTGGTGATTCGATAAATTTCAACAAGTTACGAACCATTGAACAGTCCCGGAATTCTACGAAAAATTGAGCACTTTAAATAATTCCCAAAATTTGAAAAAACGTAAAATTTTAGGATTCTGAAAATCGTGGAACTTCAAAAAAAAGTAACTCTGGGACAATAAAATATGAAGTTACAAGATTTTTCCCAAATTTCAAAATGTTAGAAAATTCTTCAATTACCAAGCAAGTTCACATGGTTGTCACTTTTTTTGATTAGGTCGAAAAATGAAAATCGCGAAAAAATATGAAAATAAGGATTGAAAAATTTTGAAAATCGAATTTCTGTAAAGTCAATATTTTTATTTTCACTACTACTTCTCAACCATTGAAAGTTCGAAATTTCCATTCGAATATAACAATTACTCCTCATACTTTTTTCCCCCAAAATAAAATGAATCTCCAACACGCGGTCACACATGGGGGGGGGGGGGGGGTTAACTTCGGAACTGCTAATACGCTCTATCCCGACGTTTCGATTACTCACCTCTCGAGTTCATTTTCTCACAGGAGCACTCTACAAGATCACCCATAGTGCATGCTCTAGTGACAGCGTAAGTAACTCCAGCAGCTGTAATGGCGTTGAGAAACCCAGTTTCCCTGGTATCTGTAACCATAAAATCCCAAATTACATTAACTCCTCTTCCCTCGCGCTATGTCGTAAGCACCGCCATTTTTTTAAAATTCTAGGATAAATTGAAGCATGCACAAATTTTACATATACGAACACACACACACACACAGAACCCTCATCTAAAGTTTGTCAGAATGATGTGAAACGTCGAGAAAAGTGAAAATTTTCGATTTCCGAGAGGCTTCCGTAAATCGGGAAGTTAATTGAGTACCCCTTGAGAAACGCGGCGGAGCGCTGGTGATGCTACCACATACGTAGTGTAAAAATTCTAAGCGCTGTTGCTGCGCGTCGTATTAATTTGAAATTGTCGTGCTACAAATGGCAGATAAGCCGGCTAATGATAGTCTATTTCATTATTACGCTATTTTTGGAACAACTAATTTTGCTAATTGAAGAAAAATGTCGCTTTCGTCACGGAAGTTGGAGACCGAAAAAGCGCTGCGGCAATAGCGCAATCGGAATTGCATGCACGACGCTTCGCCCATAATGCAAGCAAATCCGTTGAGTGGAGAGGCGCGAGCAAAGAAGCGTTAGAGAGCTTTGTTCGATTGCGTCCGTCTTGCGCCGTATTCATTGTGGCGGCACCCTAATGCGGAGGAGTGCGCGCGCAGCAGTAGGCGCCTTGGCGCCCACGCCAGATTCAAATACCCAAACGCTCAAGATTCTAGCTGGGGTTACGCCTTAAGTATGCAAATTGGAAAAAAAGTCATAGAACATCAAATGTATACTTTTACGTGAGGAATACGTTTCTCTACATATGCATTTTTCTATCTGTAACCAGTCTTTGAATCTTGCGTTATGAAGAGTTAAAATTGATTACCACAGCAAAAGTACTGCGGCGAATTTATACGGAGTGCATTGTTCGTTCATACATGGACGTGTCTCCAAAAAAAGCGTTACACATATTTATTATTTATTTACATTTATTTATTTATTTATTTATTTATTATTACACGTACACGCACACACACGACATCATCACAAAATTTGTTGAGGATCATTTGAGTATACTTAAAAGGGTTTCTATTGGACATTGATATTGCAAAATTAGCAACATTAAAAAATCTGAAGTTGTTACAAAAATTTCAAAAATTTCGAAATTCCAGTATGTTAGAAAAATCTAAGAAATTTGTGTCTCTCAATTGATATCCACGGGTGAACGTGGTATTTTAAAATACATCAGATTTTTTTTCGAACCATGCCTTTCTTAGCAATAATTTTTCCCCTATCTGAAAACCTAATAATCAAATTATAGTTGAGATCTTGAAAACGATTGCATCAGTACCAATCTCCGAGAAAAACCCGAAGGAAAATACTATCGCGAGCTAATCTTCACGGTAGCTTACGTCCACGCTCTTTTGCTCCACCGGGACACGTGCCCGATCTAGGCCGTTTGCAGATAACACTAATTACGTCCCGACATTTCCACCAGTTTGTCGTAAATAACCAGCCGTCAATTCTCAAGAAAAACGGAAAAATACCGCAGATAACATGAGAATGGAACTACGGGTGGTCCAGAATGTCCCATAAATTGCCTCAAATGTTGGGTGTCAAACGGCAATCACAGGGGAAAATATCAGCAAAGTTTGATCGCAAAAATGCCAGAAAAATTGTATAGAAAAAATTTGAAAATGGGAAAGAAAGCTTTCAGAAATTTTTTGAATGATCAAATCATTTTTTAAAGGGCAAAAGAAATATTAAAAAAAATATTTGAAATTTCCACACACGCAATCGAGATGATTGGGAATAAAAAAGGGCCAGTAATTTTCTTCTATCTTTCCTGCATATCGAGTCTCGGAAAATAGAAGCTCATGCGTGCCAGGTTGTTTGGTTTAATGGTATGAGATTAATGGTGAAGCTGAGGAGGTGGACAGAAGTACTGCTATGCCGACTTAAAACCCCGGAATGACGATAAAAGATGAATCCGCTATGGAACGATAATCATTGACTTCAAACTCTGAACCCAATGCCTGAGATATTGGACATTTAAACCCCATCGCAATGGTTTGCAATCAATCTGAGTTATTTATGAAGCTGCATTACACGGGGATAGGTGTATTTATTTTTTTCGCCCGAGCCATTAAGGGTGTTTGCCCCGTACTTCCCCGCACGGAGGAAGATAAATCCCACAGACATACCCACAGGGAAACATATATGCTATGTGCACATATATTATATACTGAATTTGCCTATTTATGTGAACGATGTATAAAGGAGGATTTTTATTTATTTCGCAACATCTTGTACACTTTCTATATATTTACTTATTTCATATATTTACTTATATATTATATAGTCCTTATATATTTTTTGCAGAAGATACGAAATTATATATTTGATTTGTTTTTCATTCTATAACAAGTTTTCTGAATGTTTAATATCTCTGAAATTTAATAGTATTGAAAAATTCAAAAGTTTCAACATTTTTGGAGGATTTGGGAAATTAATTATTATTTTTAGAATTCGTCTTAGTAATAATCGTGAGAACAATTTGAAAAATTTGGACGAAATTTCAAAATTTCAAAATTTTGAAGAATTTAAAAAAAAAATGGAAAATTCCAAAGGGTTGGAGAATTTAAAAAAAATTGAAAAATTTGCAAAGTTTGATAAACTTTAAAGAGTCTGAAAATTCCAAAAAATTAAAAAAAAAACACAATTTCGAAAACATCAGAAAAACTTCACTAACAACTAAAAGTGAGGAACTCCATAAATCCGAACGATTTAAAAAATTCTACTCATCAACAATTGAACCAAGAGAACCATCTCCTTTTTCATCGACATCCGATTTTAGTAAATTAGGGAAATTCATTAAAGAATAACGATATTCCACATTTTCCGAATTGCACAAAGTTGTCCAGATTTGCAAAATTTGACAATAGCTGTATGAAACTGCAAAAGATATTGAACTATCCGTAATGTCCCATGTTTCCGAAATTTTTTACAAATTGAAAAAAAAACTCCAAAACTCAAACGATTTAAAGACTTCCTCTCACCATTAATCAGACTGAAAAAAGTCCGTTTTTTGGGTCGATTGAGGATTGTAATTAGGGGAATTAATAAATTTCTTTGAGCAACTAATAGGTGTTCCATTTTTTTTGTCGCTCAAGGGGGAGTATATCAGAGTCATTGAAGGCCTTGGGAAGAATTGAGAATCCCACAGTGCCTGGCTCCCGATGCTGGATGAGACGTGCGTGGTCTCCACAGCCTTCGGCGTGTCGTATATTGGGTTTCACCTGTCACGTTTCCACTCCATCATTAGCGGAACAATGCCCAGTTCCTAAACCCTTTGAAAAAAATATATACGCTGCGCCAGATTACCACTGCTATGTAATACCGCTTCATCTGGTGTCTTCATTTTTATTTCGACTTGTTTGGGGGGTTTTTGTCGGGGGGCCCAGCCACTCCTTTGCATCCGGGCTTTGCAAATCTTGGGCCAAGGGGATGGTCCATACTACTATATATATGGGACGGGAATTTTCGTGAATGAATTGGTGAAATTATTTAATTAATCACCGGTGTTTTAGAAAATTTCAAGCTTTCCAAGTATCAGACCTCTTGAATTTTTCGAAATTGTTTAAATTTTTGAAATCTCGAAAATTCGGGAATTTTGAATTTATCGTTTTTGTAATTTACGAAAATCTCTGGAACTCCAAAAAATTTTACGTTTTTGAAATAGTCGGATGTTTTTTTTTCGTTGTTGATTTTGTTTTTTAATTTTACGAATCTGGGATATTTGGAAAATTTTGAATTTTTTTTCTGAAACTCGTTGATTTTTGTAATTCCAGTTGTGTACAAATTTGGGAGCTTCTCAATTTCATAATTTTCCTAATGTTTTCTTAATGTTATAATGTCAATCATTTTTCTTTTCTTTTCAAATCATCATCAGCGGTTTTTCTCATAGGATTCAACCACTTTTTTGGATCTGGACTTTGCAAATCTTGAGCCAAGGGGATGGTCCCAATGCTATACATATAGCACGAAAATATTGTCAACTGATTCGTCGGAGTTATGTAATGATTTTTTGGACTTTAGATTTTTTGGAATTTTGAAAATTTTAGGAATTGTGTAAATTTTGTGCATTTTGTAGATGTTGTAAATTTTGTAATTTTTGTAATTTTTGTAATTTTTGTAATTTTTGTAATTTTTGTAATTTTTGTAATTTTTGTAATTTTTGTAATTTTTGTAAATTTTGTAAATTTTGTAAATTTTGTAATTTTTGTAATTTTTGTAATTTTTGTAATTTTTGTAATTTTTGGAAATTTTGGAAATTGCGTAAATTTTGTACATTTTTGAACTTGGTAAATTTTATAAATTTTGTAAATTTTGTGAATTTTGTGAATTTTGTGAATTTTGTGAATTTTGTGAATTTTGTCAATTTTGCCAATTTTGTCAATTTTGTCAATTTTGTCAATTTTGTCAATTTTGTCAATTTTGTCAATTTTGTCAATTTTGTTAATTTTGGAAATTGTGGAAAATTTTGGAAAGTTGGAAGGGGCAAAAACTTGTGACATTTGGAAACATGTTAAAAGGGGAATAAAAATTTGGATTGTTGGATCGGGGAGTTAACCCCCGACTTAAGGGTATTGTATCGCCAAATCTGGTTTCGTAACATCGCGGAATTGCTTAATTGTCATTTCCGTGTTAGAAGCTGGAAAATACACGATTCTCCTCCGTTAGCCAGGACACCCACGCCTACTCAAAATTTCTAGAAAATGCTTGATACGACAATTTCCCACCAAATACGCTCGTTACAGATTAAAAGGTGAAAGACGAGAGACTGCAGGTAATGGCGCATGGAATTGGCATAAAATCGGCCGATTCCTTGATCGCGGCGCACGATAGGCCCAGCCAATACTCCCAAGAATACATAACCCAGTACAGAGATATTCCGATTTGAAAATGAAACGAGAGGAGATAAAAAAGCCAACATGGGGAAAATTCTCAAACTGCATACTGATGGATTTCACTCAAGTGCGTATGCACGCCGTTACATATACACTTTACCCCGTAATTGGAGTGGCATTCCGGGTTATGAGTTAATTCCGGTGATCGAAATGTAGATACCGCCTGTTGCCCCACCCCCTTAACTTGAAGTATGGTAGTACCGACAGTGTCTCCTCTCGTTGCCGTTTTAACAAGACGTACACTGACACGCGACCGTGTTTTCAGTTTTTTGTGGACTATCGCAATGCTATCAGAATTTTCAATTTTATGGCTGTTTTTAGGTTCAAAATTTTAGAATTTTTTAAGTAAACTTTTTGGTTTTTTTGGAAGCTAATAATGGCAGGAATTTTTAAGTTCTTGCTAGGGGAAGTTCTCATTTTCACCCCTAAAATGAAAAATCGATTTTGCATCAGATATTTACGTTCCAAAGTATTCCTAACATTCTGTGACCATTTTTGAGAAAATGTGTGTGTGTGTGTGTGTTTGTTCCTAAGTACGTATATGTAGTCAAAAATCATCAAATACAATTTTTCACGAGCAAATAACTCGATTAAGATGCCATGGCAGTTTGCTTGACCTAAATAGTTTATGATTGAAATTGATTTGAGAGTGTTCATTCATTTGTAAAAAAAAAAAACAAAAAAAAAGGAGAATTTTCGATTTCTGTCGGAAACCGTTTAGTTGACAAAAAAGTTAGGCGTCATGGGCCACCTGGTAGATGTAAAACATGGAAACACTAATTTTGATCTAAATTGATCGAAATTTTTGACGATTTCTTGAGAGTGATTGGAAATTTTCAAATACTCAGGTCTTTTAAATATTTGAATTTTTTTTTTCAAAATTTCACATTCTCGGAATTTTTTCTAAATTTTTCCACAGTTTTCCAATATTTTTAGAATTTTTTTCAAATGTTTAGAAAAATGTTCCAAATTTCTTTGAACTTTTAGCAAATTTTTTTCAAATAAAAAAAAAATTCCAAATTTTTTGAAAATGCTTCTTAATTCTTACAAAATTTTTCCAATTTTGTTGTAAATTTCTCTGTAAATTTTTGACAATTCTTTCAAAAATTTTCCACAATTGTTTCAAGATTTTTCCAATTTTTTAAAAATATTTATAAATTTTCCAAACAGTTGCAACATTCTTCAAAATTAATTGAAAGGTTTTCAAATTTTTCCCACTTTTTTCAAAATTTTTCCAAATTTGATTAAATTTTTAGACAAATTGCTTCAAAAGTTTTCTAATTTATTGAAAAATTTTCCAATTTTTTCCAAAATTTGTTGAAATGTGGCAGCGTATCTTGATATGTACGTACAACTTGTGCGCATCGCCTTTGCGTCGACGGCAGAGAGGGGGTGATGGGTAAGCAGTGGAGTATATCTATACATATTTGTCAAAGAAAGTTGTCTATCCTGAGGGCAAATTTTTCCGTTTCAATGCGCCGCATTAGATATTTTACATCAAAAACACGACAAAAGCCTCTGGTTTTTTTTTTATTGGAATTCCCCAAGAATAATCTTCAGTAACATTTCCATGTGAATCCACTTATTAACGTTTTAGAGCTTTGCATTTGGTTGCTTTGCATTCACTTGCTCACTCTCTTCACAGCGGCAGCTGATAAGTGAGAGACAAACTATCCCATGACGCTGGTCGAGGCGCGACCTCTCAAGGACTGATGACACATTTGCGGTTTCTAGAAGATTTACAAAGGTTTTTGAAGGTTTTTTGAAATATTGTTTTTTATTTTTGGAAATTTTGGAACTGTTTCAAATTTTTGAAAATCATCAAAATTTTTACAATTTTTCAAATTTTGACATCTTTGAAGTTTTTGAATTCACCAATTATCGAATTATTCGTTTTTTTAAATTTAAGAAATCGATAATTTTTATACATTTTCCAAAATTTTAGATTTTGTAAAAGAGTTTCAAAACGTTTAAATTCGGATCAATAGATTCATTTAGAGGTTTCAAGAATTGAATTCGTCGGCTTCAATTAACTTTGGTCCACCACCTCGTTTGAGTCATTGATAAACGATCATTTCAAAAAGTTGAAATTAAATGACTATATCATAAATGTATTCTCAGATCTGCGTCCTAGAATGAGTATTTCCAAAACCTATAAATGAACTTGATTTTGACCTGACGCTCCGAAGGCAAACATAGCGAACTTCCAGAAATTCCTCAAGAAATCGCGATTTAAAAAAAAAATATTCGCTACTTCCACTTATCTCCCGCTATCACCCCATATTACTACCTCATCATCAGTCAGATAAGAATGATTGATTACCCGGCCCACATATATGTTCATTCTTCTTTGAATTTCTCGACCAAAACCGGAGGAAACTGCTCGTTAGAAAAAATAAATTCAAACCAATGCAATATATACCAATTATAAATTAAAATTTGTTTTTGGTTACAGTATAAATACTTAAATCCTAATTGAGATTAAAATTTGGAATTTGATACGAAATTTCAGTCTGAGGTGCCTAGATGCTGATATTTTCATATTAGCCTATTGAACCATCAAGCTCTCCCTCTACATTACAGTAGGGTAAAGTAACGGTAAATTATCAGTAAAATAACGGTAAATTACCAGTACAATAACGGTAAAGTTCCATTGCAATAACGATAAATTACCAATGAAATTGTAGCTAAATATTATTAAAATCACGGTAAATCAGGAGTAAAATAACAATAAATCAACCAGTACAATAACGTTAAAGTATCGCGGTAATAGCGCATAATTGTCATCCGCGAACATCTCATAATTGGGTCAGGAATCTGATAAAATGAGGCGAATCGCTAATCTTTTCCCCCCTTCATAACGTCGTTAAACCCTTCGTGAATAACCGTGAGTTAGTTTTAATCTTGAAATTTTCTATGACTAAACATTTTAAAAATCTGTCCGGCCAAAATACCCTAAATTGACACTTGAACGATTTTGCATCATTTCACCAGTTTTCGGATAGACCAAAACTCTGACGGTAATGTCTCTCACATCGAAAATTCATTGCGGTCAGAAACTGATCAGAGGACGATCAAATCTGACTGACCTGGCCGAACCGGGAACTTGCATGCGGCTCATTTCCTCAAACAACGCCACTGACAGGTACACCTCGGACTCAATCTGCTTTTTCCCCAACAAAATTGTGATTGACCCAGTAACTGATTCTGAATTTCTCAAAGAGTCCAGATTTAAAGCGGTCCAAAGGTGTTAGCATCCATATACACCGCTACGCAGAAACTATGGAACTCATTCACCAACTTCCCGAGAGCTGTCAGGACGTTGTAAATTTACATAATGAACTAGTGGTGTGTGCATGTGTGTGCCCCACTCGGTGCACAAACAAAATTTCCCGATTTGGTATTTCATACACAGCATACTAAATTTATTCTTCTTCAATATATGTCGGTTAATCAGTAGTGTCCTACTGAAAACGTGCAGATTTGAGAATTCTAAACTGAGTCATTAATGAAGCAGGTAATGATGAATATTGAGGTAGATGCATGGTGAGCATGAAGATGAGACTTATGCGCGTTACTTAAGTGGGAGTTAGACGCCAATAGGTGTGCGGCCGCAATAAAGACGATAACTTTAATATTTTACCCAGTGGAACAGTATAAACAATTGTAATTGTTAATAACATTGCATATACTCCGCGAATGCCATCCAAAATGTAATCCGCTCGATTCTGCCCGGAAATGCTTCGATTGAGCGTTTCATGACAGCGCTGGATTCATTCATTCATTCATTACATACATAATTGGTGAGACTGCGATACCTCTTCAATTACGCAAATTATCGAAAAAATGCATTTCACATAAAATACGTATTTTTATATGGGGAACAACTTTTCTTATATCAATTTTGCGCTAACTCTAATAGCTTATGCAGTAGAACATTATAAACAATTGACATTGTTAATAACAATATATGTAATCGATCAATTCCATCCAAAAACTAATCAGATCTAAGTTACGTGAAGAAGCTTTGGTTGAATCATTCAGTACCTCGATCGCATAATTCAGTCGCGAGAAATCGTGGACGAAAAATTTGACCACATACATACCTAACTACGTGCACACACACAGACAGACATTTTGTTTTAAATGGTCTAAAAAGGTCAGAAATATCATGAAACGTGGAGATTTGATGGAAAATCGATTTTTCATTTTCGGGGGCAAAACAATAACTTCCCCTATCGGGAAGTTAAAATACATTATAATTAATTATTGATCATGCGCTGATGAAAGTAATAATGAAGATAATCGCGCAAGCTTCCTATTGAACAATCACGGTATATTCACATCTCCACTTGATAGCCTAACTGGAGGATGGTGCGCACATATATTCATGGGGCTATGAACCCGGACTATCCGAATACCGCGTCATCACTCGGATAATGATGATGGATTATGGGGAGGTCCACAGCAACAAATCCACCTCGTGATTCGCTGTCCCATTGATACATCTTATCTTTTAATGCACAACTCCGATAAATCCATCCTCGCAAAATGAATAAAATGGGAATGATCAGGGGAGGGCCCCCAATGCTTCCGTCATGTTTAAAGGAGTCCGTTGAAGTCTCACTGTTGAAATCATGAGGAGAGCTCGAGCTTGGGGTCCCATCGAGGCCCTTGGCATCGAACTCGATATCAGATCGCTCGTATAAAACTATCGTATCGTTTAAATACGCACTGAAAGGTGAGGCGATGCATCAGAAGATACGCGGGCGGTGGCAGGCCACGGTCCGTCGATCCGCGCCAAAGATATCGAACGACTGGAATCCCATGGGAACCCATGGAAAACGTAGGCTTAACGCAGTTTGTACAAACCCAATACACGCAAAACCAATCTTCTTCATTTTAACCCTTTACACTCTTATCTCGTTATTTCTTGGTTATTTTCTTTTTACATAGGCCCAAGTGGAGATACGAACTTGACACTATTCTGCGATTGTTTAACATGGATTATCGCGTTTTCATCGGCTATGAGGTATTTTGATGAGGAAGGAATCCCATGGGCTCGTAATATACGGGCTTTACACTGATAGGAAAGTGCGTTGATATATATCGCACTCGGTTGGACGGTTTGCGAAAAAATGAGCGAGGGGCTCCGTCAAATCGATAATTTTATGATGTGTGTATGTATTTTTTCATTGCTTCTTACAGGTACCATTGATGAGGGAATCGAAGAAAAATGTTAGTTCTCTCGTTTATAATTAATTGACGTTGCACAAAAATGTTATTAGAAATTTTTGGTAGGGAATTTGATGACCACTGAAAAAATTTGACGTAGTTTTTCTGTACATTCATATGTTCCAAACAAGGTGATAAAACAGTGGGTTTCGATCATTGGATCTCCCCGGTCCTTGAACTCGGAGGAGGGATGGATGCGAGTTGCTTTCGAGTTGACCCAGTTGATGGCCTCAAAGTTGAAGTGACCCAGTCCGTCGCTAGCGACTTGATTTGCCCTCACTCTCGGATTGATCCCAAGGATTTGGTCGAACTTCAGAAAAGATATAAATTCATTTGTGATTCTCATAATTTTGGGTAATTTTTCCGACACCCAACTAACAGGGCTGAATCAATCCCATTTCTGTTGTGAGTCAAATCGGATCACATGGATCGACTCAATGTCATTAGACTGGACCCATTAGAAAAACGAAGATTGGGAAAGCGTCAAGGCGTTTTGGACTGAATCAGCTTGTAAATAGTGAAAGGTTTCAGTAGTCTTGAGTCAATTCAGTTCCGAGTTGAGTCAAGTTGGCAGTGGGTTGAGTCATTCCTCTTCTGCGTTGATTCAACTCGCGAAATGCGATTGGATCAAATCGATTCCGGTAGATACGCTTATACCAGAAAGTTTGACCAACAAGAACCGACGGAACACTTGGAATGGAACGACGTCGGTTCCAAGTTGAACCAAGTCGTTGAGCAAATTGACCATCTTGAAATTTGATGGGAGTCTCTCTGTCGCTGGCGAATCGAGTCACTCAATTCTCGAATTCGGTATTGATCCAAAACCTTGATTCAACTCGAACAAAATCTAAAAACGATTCATCTTTTTGGTTCGGTGCCAAAACACCATTAAATCAATCCAATTTTCGTTGCGAGTCAATTCACATGATTAGACTGAGACAGTCCGAGAAATGAGGTCATGTCGTACGTGAGCGTCAATATATTTGCGAGTTGAATCAGCCCAAGGGTGCAATTTGAGTCAAATCGCCAGGAGTTTCCAATTGTGCCGATCCCCAGTTGATTCAAGGTGAAATCAGGCCATGTCGACAGTGGATTTCAATCCAAGTTACACCAAATCGTGGAACAGATTGACCGGCTCGACTAGGAACTTCAATTAGCCTTATTCTCGGATTGATCCAAAACGATTTGATGCTACCTCCGGATAAGATACCGAACCAGTGCCTTTTTGGCGCCATATTGGGAGTTGTCGAACCATCATGTGCCATATGGAATGTCCAATAATCATTTCCAAGATATTCCATTTTGATGAAATGATTTTGTCCTCTAGAACGCTGAAATGGAAAAGATCTATTGGCGGAATGTTCAGCTTCTAGGGATTTTCGCTGGCAGTCGTCGGCCCATCCCCCCTTCTTCACCTTTTGATGCCGGTAGAATGCACTTGAATTCTCCTCCCCCCCCCCCCCCCCCCCCCCCCCCCCACCCTCCACGGGGTTTTATCTCTCAGTGAAGTCCTGGGTTATAGCCGGGTGATATAAATCACTTTGGATCAATTAGACACGAGGGATTGGCTGGGCCGATGATCTTGCTTGGGCTGCATGCTTCCCGGGGTCCTTGCTGCCAGGTGCACAGTACGTATCTCTATCTCTCTCTCTCTCTCTCTCTTATTTTAGTTCTTTTTTTCAGTCCACTCCTCTCTTTTATACCCCCATGAGGTATACAAGAAAACCTTCGCCACGATGTGCTCGGCCAATTATCAGCATTCCTTGGCATTATCCGCCACAGCTAAACTTACGCGCTCTTTAACTGGCCATCTTTACCCCCCTTTTCTTAATCTCTTCGTTTCCTTATCTGCCTTCTCTCCCTCTTTTCGCTTTTATTTTATCCCTCCTCCTCCCCTGTTCTCCTTCCTCACCCCGCCCCCCCCCCCCTCCGCCTTCCTCCAACCCTATTTCTTCTGAAGTTTTAATTGATTGAAGAAAGCAATTTTCAGACATTCACCGAACGGTAACAAATGAGCGTACAAAAATTCCGCGACATGGGAAAATTGTCAGAAGAAATTTTTACAAACTGTGCGTTAATTGACAATTTTTCTAAATAGGGCTTCCGGCATTTTTAGGGAGATAATACCTTCATTAATTACGGGAAAATGGGAATAGGTGAAGTTGAAATGTCATTTGGTTTTCAATGTCTTGCCTTTTGGGAAACGGCAATTCTGCAGTTCTTTTTGGAGTGATTGAAGTTTTATTTATTTATTTATTTATTGAGAATTTCTCAGGGTATGAATTGTTGAAATAGTTGAAACTTTCGATACATGAGAATGTTTTTAAATTTCGCAATTTTTCAAAAATATTGAAATGGTCAATCGAGATGAGATGGTTTTCGTCTCCTTTGCTTTTCACCAAATATCTCAAAAGGGAGACGAGATAGCGGCATTTTTATATAAAACTTTTTTATAGAGCGAAATGAGGTGAACAAATTTTTATTGAACCAAATTTTGATATCTCTCTTAGCTTTTGAGATATTCAGCGAAAACTGGGGTGACACTAACGGCGGCTCAACTCGACTGAGGCCTTCACAACTGAAACATATATATATATATATATGGCACATTTGGGGACCTCTGAGAAGGTTTTTGGAATATTTTTGGAAATTACCAGAATATTTGGAAATTTAAAAATTTTTACAAATCCGAAGTTTTTGGGATTTGTCAACTTTCAAAAATATTTTATAAGTACGTTTTCTCAATCTTGTCTCATTCATTTTATTCCCCTCCACTACTCCTTTCCATTCTGAGGTTTTAATTGATTGAAGAAAGCAATTTTCTGACATTCTCCAAACGGTAACAAATAAGCGTACAAAAATTCCGGCTATGGATAAGGGACATGAGAAAATCATAAGAACATTTTTCAGAGTAAAGAGAATGTGCAGAGTAAAGAGAACTAACAACTTTCCTAAATAGGGTTAATTGGTGTTTTGGAATGTTTAAGGGGGACGATAACTTCATTTATTACACAAAATAGTGAGCCGAACAAATTCGATGAAATTAAAGTGCCAAGTGCACCTACATCATCAGATTTATGGTGCGCGATTTTACACATTTTTTAAAGTTTGGAAATTTTTTAAATCTCACATTTTTTGGGAATTTCAGCTAAATTCGTGACGTGTACAAATTTTTTTCAATCCTGAAAATTTATAGAATTTGACAAAATTTACAAAATTTCAGAATATTGGAGAACTTTTGAAAAATTTTGAAAAATTGGAAAAATTTAGAAATATTCGACAAATTTTCAAAAAATTTTAAAAGATGGAAATAATTGAGAGATTTTCAAAAAAGTTCAAAATTTGGAAATATTTGAAAAATGTTCAAAAAATCTTCCCAATTTGGAAATATTTGAGAAATTTAAAAATTTGCAGAATTTGATAAATATGATAATTCTCAGAATCTCTGAACTCTGTAGAATTTCAAATGTTTGAAGTTTTTGAAGTGCTCAAAATATATATTATTTTTTAATTTGTTAGTATTCACAACATTGTGGGTATTTTGCAGCTTTAAAAAATACTAAAAACTCTGGGAAAAAACCGGCACAGTTGATTAGACGATGGGCTTGTCACTAAGAGGTCCTGAGCTCAAATCCAAGCCTCGCCGATTGATACGGGCGCTAACATAATTTGTTAACTTGCCAATTGTTGAAGTTAATACACACACACACACACACCCAGATCAGGAAGTTAGAGATTGGGCGCGTGGAGGCTCACATGCACATCCCGTTTCTCCATCAAAGCTTTGTACTCAAATGGATCCTGAATGGATCGACATTAACTACCACTAAAAAAAAACTATACCGATTTCTCGGTAATTTTCGGATATCTTGAGCGTTGACAATGTTGGAAAAAATTCCTCACTTTCCTTCGCACATGCCACTAATAGATTGTATCGATAACCGATTCATTGGCGAAGAAATCGCTTGTATTGAATTCCAAGATCAATAAAATCGCTGAAAAAAAAAACGATTAAAATAGACGATTTAGTCTATTAGGCACGTTTGGAATCACAAAGACTGGATAGCTCGTTGAGACTGTGATAAATTCAACGGGGGATAACAAATCACGCGTGAGCCAAGTGCATTGAGCCACATACAGGGTGTCCCAAAACTAGTGGTTTTTCTCCAGCATGTCCAAGAATGATATCATTCAGAAAATTCTTCTTCCGTTTCCACATTCGAATATTATTTTATATTTTTTAACGTTAATGTATGGACAGGCGCGAGGGCGTAGCGCGGGCCATAACTTCTCAACTTCATAGTGGCGTACATCGCAACCGCAGTGTCTATAGTACTCTCGGTAATGACTACAGGAAGGAATGAAGAATTGACGAGCGATGGCCAATTTTAAAAAAAAAATTTTTTGAACATTTGCAGAGTTTGAGAATTCCGAAAATTCGAATTGCGATAAATCGGTATCGGCATGCTGTGACCTTTCAATAGTCTCAATTCAGAATCTTTCACGTTGCGCGACTCAGCTACGTTAGTTTTATATACTTTAACGTCGGAATACAAATATCTTTCAATTTTACCGATCATTAGTTGGCTCATTGAGAGAAATTCGAAATTGATAACCTTCGATAACATAAGCGCCATTGAAATGCGACAGAGAAGGCGACAGGGGTGTTTGGCAGTTTATCGTTATCTGCTAGTAATATTTTTTGTTTCTAGAGTAACCTGCCATTCTACATCATTTTGGTTCCATGTTTGGTCACTAAAGTTGGAAAAGTGCATAAACGTATTCAAGAACTTTAGCTATGTCTATGTTTACAGTTGAATGGTGACAGATCGATTTCCTTTAGTTTCCAAAAAAAAAGATGTCAGAAAAGCATGTCCCGCCGAAATTCGTGGTATTCAAGTGATCGTAGGTGTGTGTGTGTATGTATGTGTATGTATGTGTGTCTGTGTGTGTGTGTTTCTCAATGAGAAGCAAACGAATTTCGCGATCGAGATTCTGTATGACATCTTTCGGGGTCTCAGACCCCGTGAGATCCCCCTTACAACTCGTTTGCCATTTTTTTATTTCTCTGAAAAAAATCAGAAAATTATGGATTTTAAATTACCTAAAAAATAATCTCCAATAGCATTGTTAGTACCATCAATCGCTCGGTATGTGAATTTTATGGAGGCGTTTCGGGAAGAACGATTATGCCGGAGTGAAATACTGAGTTAAGAAGTCATTCTTGTGGCCCTGAATGGTTACACTTGCTGGAGGTTCTCAATATTTTCTCATAATGAGCGCATGCGGGAATGGAAGAGGAACTTTGTGTAGAAAATGTGATGCTGGATTGGATGCCTGAAATTGATAATATCAGTTTTGAAACACCCTGTATAATCCAACAAATACACGCACCTATTGGAATCTAACTGGCGTCTCTCTTTTGCAAACACATGGAGCGGCTCAAGTTGTTAAGGCATACATAACCTACAATGCCCGACTCTGATGCATTACCCACAATTATCCAACTTGCTTACATAATACGTCTGAATCAATTAATCAACTGGTTAAGTGATTTATGGACAAATTATCGCTCGCAACAAGCTACTGTTTAAAATTTGATGTTTGATTTGCCGGCTGGGGACATGTGGGAACACGGAGAGGAAAGTTTGATATACGTTACAATTGCGTTTAGCGAACCTGTAATATCCTATATGGTTCAGTGAATTTAACATTGGAAAGTTTGAAAATTTTTCTCAACTGTTTAAAATTTTGAAATTTTAATCATTTAGGCAATCAATGATCAAAATTTTGAAAAATAAAAAAAATTTTGAAAAATTTAAAAAAATTTTGAAATACTGAAAAATTCTGAAATATTTTAACAAGTTTTGTAAAATTTTGTAAAATTTTGAAAACCTCTGAAACATTTAAAAAAATTTTGAAAAATTTTTCAAAATTTGAAAGGTTCTAAAAAAATTGAAAAATTTTGAAAAATCTGGGATATTTTGAAAATTTTCAAAACATAAAAAAACTATAGAAATCTAGCCACGTTGAAAAAGTGTAAAATTCAAAAACTTTGAAAAGTTGAAAAACCGAAAATATTCAAGGAACATATGCCTAGCATTAAGCTACTGTTTAACATGCTAGACTTGAATTGTGAAATTGACCATAGGGGAAATTATGAATGTGAATACTCGTGTTTCCGGATAATGAGAATTAATTAAGAGGTGAAACTGACCAGTCGCGGAAAAAGAGTGGAGTACTGGCCATATTTCAAAAAAGGTAGCGATCTACATTGCTTTTTATTGATTTTCGATAAATTAATTTAAACATAGCATCACATAAATACGTAGCATTTTTCTTATTCATTGGTATCGGTTTACTACCATTCTAACAGCTGAATAAAAGTGAAATATTTTCATGTCAGAAATATTGATTAGCCAATCACATAATTTTAATTTATTAAACTTTTTCCAGGCGAATTCAATATATTGATAATTATTCAAATCAATTTCAAAATTTCAAAAATTCCAAAAATTCCAAAAGTTTTCAAAATTTCGAAGATTTCAACAATTACGAAGGTCAAAAGAATTGAAACCAATGGAAGAATATTGAGTTTCAGCCGTTCCAAAACCTTTACAAATTCAAATTAATCGCCTAAGAAGCAAGTACAGAAGTACGCATCGTTGACCGCGGACTAGGAAAACTAGTGGTGTGCAAATGTGTGTGCCCCATGCAGGGCACAAACAAAACTTCCCGATTTGGTACTTCAGCACAGCATAAGAATGCAACCATGGCGATGAGCAAACCAAATTACTGCACGCGATCGATTTAGTTTGATTGTTAAGCCCCATAAAAATATTCAACTGGAATTCGTGAGCCTAGTTACTTATCCCACTCTTTGACATCCTTCCCGCAATTGTCGACATATTCATTCGCTATGTATATTCGAGTTCAACTCGCAATATGTTCTAACCTATATTGAAAAAAGTCATATTGAACGTGCATTTTTGTTGGAACAATCGTGGCGACATGCATTGTTCCCGTAGTTCAAATTGCTCAGAAGATCATACCTCCTTAATTATGCAAATTATGGAAACAAGCTAAATGAGGACCCCCTGCCACGTATGGCGCCATCGTCAATGCCTAGCGCCGTAAACTGAGACCAAAAAACGGTCTCGTCAGGTAGATCTCAGTCGACTCAAAATCGAATTCTGAGTCGATTGGTGTATACGATTGTTGACACTTTTTATGAGCCGCTACTAAAAATTTCCCACATGGCGGACGCGATTTCCGAAAAACGGTCTCGCAAGTATATCTCAATGGACTCAAAATCGAATTCTGAGTCCATTGGTGTATACGAATTGTGACACTTTTTTTGAGCCCCTACTAAAAATTTCCAAGACGGCGGACGCGGTTTTGAGAAAACGGTCTCGCCAAGAATATCGCAATCGACTCAAAATCCAAGTCTGAGTCGAATAGTGCCTACGGATTTTGACACTTTTTTTGAGGCCCTACTAAAAATTTCCAAGATGGCGGACGCGGTTTCCGAAAAACGGTCTCGCCAAGTATATCTCAATCCACTCAAAATCGAATTCTGAGTCCATTGGTGTATACGAATTTTGACACTTTTTTTGCGCCCCTACTGAAAATTTCAAAGATGGCGGACGCGGTTTTCAAAAAGTATTCATTCGGCTATTACATGAATCAGAGTTCCGGCGGCTATACCTCCTCAATGATGCAAATTACGAAAAAAAGTAATTCGACATAAAATGTGTATTTTTATATGGGGAATAACTTATCGCATACGAATTTTCGGCTAACTTGAACAGTTTGTGTAGTAGAGTATTATATAATAAACAATTGGAATGGTTAATAACAATATATGCGCTGCGCGAATGTCATCTGCATTGAATACCGCTCTATTGTGCGTCGAAAAACTCCGATTGAGACATTCCGAACAGCGCTAACTTTATTCATTCAGTTATTATATGAATTAGTGTTCCGGCGGTTATACCTCCTTAATTATGCAAATTATGAAAAAAGTAATGAAAGATAAAATGTGTATTTTTATATGGGGAATAACTTATCTTATATAAACTTTCGGCTAACTTGAATAGTTTGTGCAGTAGAGCGTTATAAACAATTGAAAGTGTTAATAACAATATATACGCTGGACCGATTGTAGCCAAAAACTAATCAGATCTAAGTGGCTGGGAAACGCTTCGAATGCGATCTTAACAACTTCAATAACTTCAATCGTTTGTGAAAAAGTTGAGCACGAAATTTTGTACACAGACAGGCCTACACACACACACACACACACAGCCTTTGCTCAGAATTCGATGGGAAGCATTTCGGTATACTTAAAACCTCTGTAGGACGAAAAACAAAAAAGTTCGATTTCGGGGTGATTACAATAACTTCTCCTATCGGGAAGTTAAAAATTTCTAATCACCCATAACTTCATTCAAAAACGACGAGTATCTACGCCTACAAAGAATAGGCCATAATTGCCTGTATTTGTTCTTACATCGTAACTCCCCACCGTTTCCATAATTTGTCAGCGTTGTAAAAATGAACCGTTGACTAACCACCGACAAATCAACCAAAACCGCTCAAAATCCTCTCCGAGCCCAACTGAAATGAAAGCTCCCCACGAAATCGCTGAAGGCTTTTCTCACAATTTGTATTTGTCTCCACAATTCTCCACAATCGATTCATTCGGCATGGCAAAGTCGGACATTTATCTCGAACGCTTGACACCCGCACATCACCCATAAACAGGGGAATCATTCCTCCACGTGTTTACCCAATCGTAAGTTGATTGACAAATCCAATGTGGGATTAATCGGCGATCGCCTCAAACGACTGCCGATATTTTTTTTTCGCATTCACTCGGTGATGTCTTATTGCTTCGGTCACCCAAACAGCTCTTGCATTATTGAGAAAGGAATTTATCCTCGGGGTCATCGTGACTGGGTAAATGATTATTGATGATTGACATTAATGCACGTGATGACGCCCGGGGAAATTTTGCAATCGCGTGATTGAAGGGGACAATAAACCATAAGATTGGTCATACATTGTCCAGAGCTCCATCGTCACCTACAATTTTTCATTGAGTCGTTAATTTGTCAATGCAATTGCGTGAGACATGTCTCCAAAATCGTACGCAATCGCCATTGCAATGCACAGCTTGCAACATATTCACTTTTACTCAAATATGTTGTGATAGAAATTTCATTAACCACTCATGCGAAGTAACCCCATTAACAGATTCGACCTATCAATTACTACTTTACATAAAATTCATGGCAATCCTCCCTGAATATGCTTAAACCAATGACAGAAAATTCGTCAATTTCAAACTGCAATCTTCTCGCTCGTGACGTCACAAGGGTCGCACTGGAGCTTCTATACTTTCTCTTCGATGCTTCCGCTGGAGTCATGTTTAAGACGGCATGTGACTGGCTATCACGGGCAGAGGCACTTTCGTCACGCCACAGCTTTTATCAGGTGGTTTGAAAAATAGTCGATTTGAATATTCAATAATGAAAAAAAAAACAACAACAGGAATTGTTGACTAGTTTTGTTGCCCAGTATAGACTATATACTTTGGAAAGAAATATTTTTTTTAAAAACTCGCAAGTTCCCTATTGAAAGACAAGTGATTTTAGCAGCTGGATTTGGCCCTAGGGATTTTGACGTTGGTAATAGAAATGGAGGACACTAAAACAGCAACTTAGAAGAGCAAAAAAGTTTATGAAAAAATTCTGGAACTCTGGAATCATCAGAGAATAGTGCTAAAAAATTATGACAGAAAACACTGTAATGCATGCGAAACGCCACTTAAGACCATCAAGAAGACCACATTTCCACAAAATATGCTTTAACTTCATACAAAATCCGTGTAATTCTGAGTGTCGGCATTTGCTGGTATACTCTGGTTCTCTCGCGTGGATTCCACGAACAAGAAAATACTCCCCGCGTGAGAATAACGAGGGTAAAAGACACACGAGGCGGTTTAAAGGAGATGAGGAAGGCCGTGCGCGACGAGAGGCCTGCGACTTTTAACAGAGAAAGACCATCCAACTGATGCTGGATCCAGGGTGGGAGAGAAGACGCAGGGCGATCGCAAAGAGACGCGGCGTATAAATCTCGACGGCTACCCGTAAATAACTCCCGAGAATATTCAATGAGAATCGGGCGAGAGTGAGTGCAAGGAGAAATAGTGAGCCAAATGAGACGAAAGAGAGAAACGATGGGGGATTATATGCCTCACTGTACCGTGAACCCAACTTGCTTTGGCATTGCTGTTGGCTTTCCAATAAATATCTACCAGTGGACGCATGAATGCCCGACAAAAATCGCCGAATGACCAATTGCGGAGAACTGTAGATGAGGGGTGGGAGAGGGAGAGAGGGAGAGTTCACTCCTCCCTCTCCAAAAAGCTCTCTCTCGATCTCATTCCTCTTTGGGTTTGACACTACAGTCGCCACGCACTGGGAGATGTCGAGTGATCATTATGCTCAGTGTGTTTTCGATTCTGATTCTGAGATATATCGGGAAGAACGAGTCAAGGCTTGGTGACAATCGGTTTTTTAGGTCGATGTTGACACGGTGAAGTTGGTAAGTGGAGAAACATTTGGTCACTGTAACAGGAAAAAAAAGATTGCTGAATTCGAGTAAATAAACGACCTGCTCCAACTCAGATATGATTCAGAATTGAGTGCAAGCATATTAGATTCAAGTAGGAAGGGGGGAGAATGATGATAGAAGATGCATTTTAAGGAAGACTTTGATTTGGCAGAAACAAGGTATTGTAGATGACTTAAACTGAATTATTGGGACACTCTAAGTGATCGTTATGCTCAGTGTACCTTCCATGCTGATTCTGAAATACCGCAGGAAAAAGGGATCAAATTTTCCAGGTTGATGTTGATAGGAGGAAGTTGGTCAGTAGACAAACGTTTGTTTGCTGCAAGCGAAAAAAGATTTGCTTGGTTCAAGTACATAATCGACCTGCTCCACGTCATATACAATCTCGACTCTGATCATTTATCTGCCGGAGTTGATCAGGCGCATATCTGAATGCCGCAGAAAGCAGGGCGAATCATGATGGATAGATTTGCTTGCAGGGAGAAGACTGGGACCTGGTTGGAAAGTATGTCAGTATGAAGTCAGAACCATATACAAGTCATTTGACTAGGGTAATCACCTTCCATTTGACTCATCCACAGGACCTTCGGTAATTTGAATTGAATCATCCGGAGATGCCCAGTGATCATCATGCTTGGTATGGCTTCGACTCTGATTCAGAGATTTATTGGGAAGAATGAGTCAAGCGTTGGAGACCACTGGTTTTTTGGATCCACGTGGGCACAGGGATATTAGTAAGTAGACGTTTGGTCACAGTCATCGGAAGGAACTTTGCTTGTACGGAACCCTCAATGGAGATGAAGTCGGAATGTATGCTTAGATTTTTGTTTTTTTTTTCTCCGGTGGTATAGTGCTGAGCATTTCTGCCTGTTGAATTGTGGTTTTAACAAGACAGTTACCTGTCAAATTGTTGTGGATTTTTTCATTAACCCAACATGAGAGAATAGATCATGCTTGATATCTCTGATGTTCCATCGCTTCCTCGTAGATAATGAAACTAAATTCCAAGTTCTGGACTGCAAGAGGCGGCTCTCTTAACCAATTTCCATTAGATCATGTGGACAAATTGACCTTTAGGTTCTTCTTTCCACCAATCAAATTTGTTCAATCACTTCATGAATTCGGAATTAATCCACTCCCCTCCCCCTCGCCAGCCAAATCTCAACTGTCGATAATCGACTTTCGTCCCGTAATTTATATCCTTCTCCTTTATTTTGGCGAGTATTTTGTTGTCTGTATTTTTTTTTACAATTTCTTTTTGCCCCAGCTCGGCCTGCCATACCTCCTCGTATACGCGCATTCAAATGTCAGTGAGTAGCCACAACAAGTCTTACCCAGCCCCCGCGAGTAACAGATCTGTCCTGATGCGCTGCGGCAGCTCTCTCCCCACAACCAAGGAGCCAAAGACAAACAAAAATAAATAAATCGAGCTACAAGTTTAAAAGTACGGTTAGTAGTCCTGCACAATAAACGTGCGGGACACTAAACTGTTTGCTGTTGTCAATCCCCTTTTGTATAAAGTATCCAAGACGGCAGGACGACAGTTTTACTCTTCTCCCTGGGGGCAACATCGTTTGTTATCACTGGACAATTCGAGACAATTCCGTACACACCCAAAAGAAATGTTTGCTTGATCCAAGGATATGATCGTTGCATTCCACCATCAATTGGAGTTTTTTTTGTATTATTTTCATAAATATAATTCTATCAATCCGAGGAATTTTAATAACTTCAATATGCTTCTGACATTGAGTTGTCTTCATGTAGATGAAAGCTACCTGTTGAACGTTTCCTAGTTTTATCAAATCTAAAATATCAAAATCTGGGCTGGACCTTACAAAACCTCCGATGCAGAGACGACGTCATGAATTTCGGGACCTTAAATCAAAAGACTGAAATTTGAATATGGCAAGTTTTTATGTGACACTTGCAGGTTCCCATATGAAAAGCCTGAAGTCTCAAATCACAAATGCAAGTTTCGAATTCAATCGCTGCAAATCGAATGGTACAGGGGGAAATAACTCCTAACTAGTCGAATAAAAGTGTGTGTCTCCCCGTTGGAACCACAAACCAAACTTCCCAATTTGTAATTTCTGTTTGCCATTCCTAGATTTTGCGAGACGCCAATTGAATGTTTGAACACTGGTTTCAGAGAAAACACTAGTGTGGGTAAATCAGTGTAACCCGTAAGGTTCACAACGAAAACCTGCATATTTAAGAAATTTTGAGTATCCCATTTATCAAGCGGATAATTACGACTCTCTGAGTCTATTATGATAATTATGGATAAAAGTCAGAAAAAATGAAATGCGTATTTCCACCTACACAGCAATTTTTGTTAAACACTTTCTGCCGTATCTCTCACCGTTTTTGCAATAGAGCGTTGTGAACAATTGAATTGTTAATAACATAAAAAACGCTTGGTCAATTTAAACCAAAATCCGATCCAAGTTTCATGAAGACACTCCGATTACGACCTCGATGGCCCAAATCGTTTGAAGGATTCGTGAGAAATCGTTAACCGAAATATCCGATTCCACACATACAAACATACAAACTCACCCATTTGCTTAGAATTTGACGGGAAGCATTTTGGCATACTGAAGACACCAGTTACGAATTGAAAAAAAATCGATTTATGGGTTACCATAACCTTCCGAAAAATCGGCAAGTTAAGAAACATTACAAATAAGGGGTGAACAGGGGGAGGACGTCAGAATAAGGAAAAGACCGGATAAAATGGTTGGTTACCGAGAACAATTTGATACCGGACAGAGCCATCACATATGCTAATTGGTCTTATCAAAACTTTGTATAACGTGATTTTTCATTGCGGACCTAGTGCTGGTGCTTTCAGTAAGTTATATAATATTAGTAGTGTAATTAACTTCCCGATTTAGGGAAATTATTGTAATCACCCCGATAATGAAGTGTCTCAGAACTCGACAGTTTTCACTTTTCTCGACGTTTCACATCATTCTGACAAATCTTAGATGAGAGTTTTGTGTGTGTGTGTGTTCGTAGGTTACTGACTATTTGAGAAACGCTTCCCGGCAAACGGCTCCATCGATTTGTTTCTCCTTCGACACACAATTACCTCTGACTGATGTCCAGAGCGCAAATGAGTGTCAACATCAAAAAATAATTCCTGAAATTGTTCTTAACAATTTTAATTGTTTATAACGCTGGATCTCGAGAGCCGTGATAGATACGAGAAAAAGTGTTCAACAAAAGTTGTTCCTCTCCTGACACTACATATTTCATGTTTTATTACTTTTTTTGTTAGGCGTCATACTTTACGAGATATCGATAAAAAATCGTAATAATCGATCAACAGTCGAATTTGCGTAACTGATATACAACTTGACTTCATACGTGTATCATCACACACACACACACACACTATCGGAAAGTCTCGTCGAGGGTCAAACTCAGGTCTCATTCATTTTTGTTTTGAATCCAATCACCATCCGTACCTTTCCTAAATAAACAACCCAAATATAACATGTACATAATAATCAATTATCCATGAATTTTCTCCATTACTCGCCCAATTATGTGCATTGCGCTACGATTTCCTCGCATTATGCGTCTCTTCTATTAAATAACTAGTCAAATCCTCTTTTCCTACTCTGTTGCAGAATTCACTACCAACAGACAGTAAAAATCCACAAAATTGAGAGCTGAAGCGGACAAAAATTGAAGGGAAAAATACAAAGTGCACACAGTCCTGTTGTTAACCTTCGATTTGTATGATCGTTTCGCTCCTGACGTCTTCATTCACCCGGGCTCCACTGTCAAAATCGTTTCAAAAAGAAGGACGAAAGATCAGTTGTTAAACGCCACTGGGGGATACTCGTGCATCGACACGCACCCCGATTATCGGCGCTCATGGCGATGGTATTGTCACTCCTTTTTGGCACTGGGGAACCCAATGCCCCCCCCCCCCCCCCACCTTCAACATTACCGGCCCGAGAACTAGAGTGATGAAAAAAGATCACCCGCGGTGTGACTGGGAGCCTCTCGGTCCGCTACTGGACAGGGCTGGGACTTGTTGATTTTCGTTTTGTCCCCATGTAGCAACTACATACGAGCCATAAATAAATCATGGGATGTCCTGGGTGAAAGAACCTGGCGACGTGACACTGCTGGACGCTTACTGGGGCGACGGGCAAACAAGAACTAGGGGGCACCTCGCGGGGGTCGCAATAATATTTTGCGCAACACTTGGCGGGAAGGTGGCTACTGTCCGAAGGTACTGGCAAGTGGCAACCTGGGCTGTGAGAGATTTTGGAAGTGTTCGAGACCTGGCTACCCGGGGCGAGTAAATAGTATGAAAAAAAATTTAGTGTGACAAGCAGGGAATGTCTATATTACTTGTCATCAAACGATAGGTTGTCATGAAATCTCTACGGATCGTGGTTATTTGGAGTTCTAGCAGTCAGCAGGATAACGGTGGTTCTTTTTTTCATTTTTCTCATCAGTCCACGTCATCACACAAAAAACGAATGGGCCATTTTGCGATGGTTAATAAGAATATATGCATAAGCGATTTTATCTGAAATCTGATCCGCCTAACACACACACACACACACACACACACATGGTGAACCACCTTTAACCGCAGCGATGCAAAGTTCAATTTCACAATAATCCCAAATTTTTGTAACATTATCAATATTATATAACTCAAACCATCAAACAATTACAAGAGTGTTTGAATCTGAGACGTTCTTATAAAATTTAGATTTTCTATTATTTTAAATATCTTTAAACATTTTTTTTAGAAATTTGATAACAAAAATTTCCAAAATTCAAATGAGGAATTTCTTATTAAAATTTTTGTTTCGAAATTTCTTTAACCCCTCAAGTACGGCGCCCATACCGGGCGATGTGTCCGCATCGGCCGGCGACCTCCCGTCGACTCATATGCGCTCTTCAATACACTTCCTTCACCAAAAAGTTGTTTACAGTACGGTATTTCCTTACTCATATTTTTCCAGAATTTTCAAGATCTATTTTAATTAAATACTCCAACCGGTTACCGAAATCGGCGATTGTCAGAATTTTTTAAATAATAAGTGAGTGATTCATTGAATCCCAATTTGATTCACGTCATCTGACCGAAGGACTTGCAAAGTATGCTTGGTAAAAATTTCAGAATTTTTTATGAAAATTTTCCCGATAAACGAGCGGTTCGAATGCATCCGACATAAAATTTAGTTCCGTAATGTTGATGTATTAAAGAAAAAAAATAAAAAAAAGATTGGAAAAAAATCAAGTTGCATTGTATTGGCAAACTCATGTGCTTCATGGGGTGGTTTCCAGAATTCCGAAATCTATCACAGAAGGGAGAAAATTAATTTTTATAAATCACAGGAAGGGCTTATATGACATATAGACTCCGGCGATCGGATAAGCTCTGGGATCTATATGTGGTATAGACCCCGTACTTGAGGGGTTAATTTGATGTCGTTGCTGTATACCGTTTCGGGGCAATGATTCTGTCCCATTCGATCTTTATATTTCTTTATTCAATGCAGGAGAATTTCTCTCACAGTCAACTTATTCAGAATCCCGTCCCATATGTAATCAATAAAAGAAATGTCTGCCCCCCCCCCCCAAATGGCTCTAAAAAACCCCACCTTTTCGTTATATTTTATTTACACATAAGTCATACGTGAACCTCGAGGCATTAGCCACGATGACAGTCTGTCTCGCATTAGTTAGCGCCGTGTTTTCTTTTCAAGTGTGCAAATACTTAACACACGTACGTTAACTCGTTCACCCGGATCTCCCAACTGTCTCATTACGCGCGTACGTGCGCTTTCCCGGATTGCACTGCCCTAGCTGCTCCAGACGGCGCAAAAAAAGCACCTGAGAAGCATCTATGACATTGAAAATTGTAGAAAATCCATTGCTCACCACACGCACACTCGCATGCAAATGAAAGAACTGAGAAAGGCCTGATGAGTACATCGGATCATCACTTATGATTTTGCGATCAAAGTAATTCAAGCTGGGCGCTCTGATGAATCGCCTTGTTTTTAACCAAAGATTCAAAACTAACAAAATGATTGAATTCGTTTTGCAATTTTCTAAGACAGCTCCGTTTAACCTATTTCCTTCGGCATTACGTTAGACGATAGGACTATCCTATTCAAGAAAGCGCACACGCATAAATAAACATCGTTAGAGTCGAAATATCTCAAAAATCCTGACATGATTTATTTTTCAATCGTCATTCATTCATTGCTTGACTAGATTAGTCAGATAACAGCGTGAAGTTTGTTGATAATCGCGTTTTCATCAATTAAATGTTTCAATCCCATTTATCAAGCAGATAATTATGAATATTTGATCAGCCGCATAGTCAGCATGAGGACGAGGATAATGCGCGTAACTGGAGGGGGTAAGACGCCCATAGGGGCGCCCACGCTCGAGGGTTAAACCCATCATACCTCCTCAATTATGACAAATATGAAAAAAAGTGATAACAAATTAAATATGCATTTCCGCTTGCAGAGTAAATTCTGATTAATATTTTTTGTCGTATCTCTTACCGTTTTTTAAATACAGCGTTGTAAACAATTCAATTGTTAATCAAAAAAACTGCTCGGTCCATTTAAATCGAAAACTAATTCGATCTAAGTTTCATGACGACGCTCCGAATAAGATCTCGATAATGCAGATCGCTCGACCCGTTCGTGAGAAATCGTTAACGGAAAATTTCGATTCCGCGCACACACACACATACATTTTTTTGGAATTTTGGATTCGAATCGATTTAGGGGTCATTACAATAACTTCCCCAAAAATCGGGAAGTTAGTAATATCCACCCTCATCAACATTAAGCCTTACACACGGAGTCCACATGGAAAAATATGTGGTCTCAAAAATCAGATATTTTGCCATTGTCAAATTTGCGTCAAAGCTCTCAATGTGATATATATATATATATATGTGATATATATATATATATCTATGGAGGAGGAGGGGGGGGGGGGGGGGAGCTCCTAAGTTGCACTCCTATCCTCGAACTGAAATATATAATAAATACAAATTTGTGTCATTACGCCAGAATGTAAATGTAAATACGCACGATTATGTAATATCCGTACATAAGCTGTTCACTGCATAAGTCCATACGGAATTTCTTAAAAATCACTTTTTACGAAATAACAATCCATCACTTATGAATGAGTGGCATGGAAGAGCGTGTGAAATTTTGCACGGCCATTACAGAATTGCTTAAAAGAGGAGAAATATGGGCTTGAGATATCGTAAATTCGCTCAAAGAGGGGTGTAAATGGCTCCCCTTTGCCCCGGACTTGAACCCACGTGACTCGTTACTGTGCATATATTGAGGATCACCGTTATGCCGGGAAACTTTCAGCCAAGGAAGAATTGGTTAATACCAGCAGATATATGGTTGATTCTATTTCCGGCTGAAACTATGAAGGATGCACAGTTGTTGAAAATTTTACAAAATTTTGAACATTACAATTAGTGTAGTAATTGTATATAATTAATAACTATGCTCAAGAATCTGCAGATGGTGCTTAAGTGGCTAAATTACGGGTACTTGAGGTTCTGAAAAGGCCTGGGGCAACATTATGTCATAAAATTACAAATCCAGAAATTGTTTAGTGTCCTCCACGTGGCTCCGCACTATGTCCTATGATCTCTCACATGCGAAGAAATGCAATGTGCACAAGCATGTGAAATTTTGATGGACCAAAAATTGTTTTCACCTTCAGAGATGTGTACAATAAGTTGCAACACTTTCCACTCTTCCCGAAAAATTCTAAAAACTTGAGAATCCCAGAAATGTAAAAAAGTAGGAAAAAAAACTCAAAAGATTTGAGATATTACAACGCTTAGAACCCAACAATTTCAGGAAATGCATAGATTTTTTTCTGGCCGAGAACAGCTGCGAAAATTAATCGCCAGTAGCATTTTTTTGGCGTCGTAGTCGGCCTTTCATCTCAATAAGTTTGTCGAGTTTATTGGAGAACCACGGAGATTACTATCGGGAGTGAGATATTCAGGGCCCCACGTAGCGCGCGGGGGTATAACAATTTTACGAGCGCGCGCGCCTGCACCCAGAGGTCCCCAGTATTCTGGCCGCGTTTACTGCCAAATAATTAGCCCCAATTTAGAGGCGATTTCATTTAGCTCGTTCCTAAATCCCGCCTCCGACCCCCTCCTCTTCATTTCTCAACATGGATGACTGGTTTAGCCTATCACCAGGGACGGAGTACTTCATTTATGAGCGGGGCACTTATCGGAAATTAGCTACGTAGGAACGGAACGGGCGTACTATGCGACAGGAGTGAACTTCATTCGTAATTACTATAGGTATAACCAATATTTGAATTTTCTTGAAACGTATCCAGTTTTCCAAATCTTCGGAATTTTGGCGAATTTCCAATTTCCAAGATCTTTGAAGTTACGTCTATGCGTATGGGTACATGCGTGAATGTGTGCGTACGCGTCTCTTTTCGTATGGGTATGTGCGTGTGTGTGCTGTACACACTATAGGTTTCATAGTGTTCTGTGAGCAAAACGCTCATGATGCGACCAACGACAAGTTATGAGGACGATACCGGTGACCCGACACCAGCCACGTCCCCCGTGCTTTATGTTTGAGAAACGTAAAATATATCTGTGGAAGATATATACCTGCGCATATATCCGCCATGTATTAGCTTTCTTTGCCAAAATATATGTGTATATCATCGACAGATATCCCACCTATATTTTGTTTTTCGTGCGGTTTATATATACGCGACCTAGAATCAAATCCAGCAAATTACTATCAATTTCATAAGTTTTGGAATCGCTCGATTTGCTGGTAGAGCAATACCACTGATGGTACCTGACCTTAATCACCTGGGAATAAGAGGCATTTTGAATTGTGGTTCTGATCTGAAGAACATGATATTGTGATTTCAGCCAATATTTCAGTTGGAGTCGATAATACTTTTTTGACATTGCTGCTACGTTCAGCTCGTGCCGAAAAGTAACTATTTCGGCACTCGTAGAACGTAACATCACTGTCAAAAACTATCGTTCGACACACGTGCGATGGGGTGTTTCAGCTCGTGCGATTGGCAGCGCGCGGCTTCGCCTCGCGCCGCCAACTTCGCACTCGTGAACACCCCATCGCACTTGTATCGAAATATACTATTTTTATCGCAGCATGGTGCTGGGGTATGAAGTGTTCGAGTACCATTTCAATTGGTACCCGATTAGTACCTGCTCGGAACCCGATCAGTACCTGATTGGGGCCTAATCAGTGATTAACTGGCACCCGATCGGCACCTGATTGTCACCCGATCAGGGTCTAATGCGTACCTGACCGGCACTCGATTAGTACTTGACCGGCACTCGATTAGTACCTGATCGGTACTCGATTAGTGCCTGATTGGTATCCGGTTAATACCGGATCGGTACTCGATTAGTACCTGATCGGTACTCGATTAGAGCCTGATTGGTATCCGGTTAATACCGGATCGGTACTCGATTAGTACCTGATTGGTACTCGATTAGTGCCTGATTGGTACCCGATTAGTACCTGTTCGGTATCCGATTAGTACCTGACCAGTACCCGATTAGTAAATGATTGGTGCCCGACCAGTACCTAATTGGTACCCGATTAGCACCTGATTGTCACCCGATTGGTACCCCCTTGATGTATGGAATATCCGCCCCTGCTTATCACAGATATGGGAAAACGATGGCCCAGTGTGCGAGTCACTTTGAAGACCACCGTCGTCGATCCTTTTTTATTACGCGTAAACCGTCCACTTTATTTCCACTGTGGGAGGGGGGAGAGGACTCGCCCAGTCAACTTTGCCGGAGCTCTAAACGCGCCAACCGATCAAAACGTTACGGCTCACTTTACCCAGTGAGAATGAGCCATCAAACGATGAGTGGCCACTCGTCGACGGTAGCCCAGACCAGTGGTTAAATGCCACTCCAACGATTTATCGAGAAAATGCTGTTTTGGGATTGACTTCTGGCGAATGGAGAGCTTTTGTCGCTAAGTCCGCTGCGGGTTAAATAACAACGCGGATCGGTAATTGATCATAATCAAGACTTATCGTACTTGAGGGTGGTTGAAGCTGTGAGATTAGTCTTGATAGTAGTGTTTGTAGTTTTTTCTCTGAATTTCCAAAAAAAATTCAAAAATTCCAAAAATTTCAAAAATTTCAAAGATTTCAAGAATTTCAAAAATTTCAAAAATTCAAAAATTTCAAAAATTTCAAAAATTTCAAAAATTTCAAAAATTTCAAAAATTTCAAAAATTTCAAAAATTTCAAAAATTTCAAAAATTTCAAAAATTTCAAAAATTTCAAAAATTTCAAAAATTTCAAAAATTTCAAAAATTTCAAAAATTTCAAAAATTTCAAAAATTTCAAAAATTTCAAAAATTTCAAAAATTTCAAAAATTTCAAAAATTTCAAAAATTTCAAAAATTTCAAAAATTTCAAAAATTTCAAAAATTTCAAAAATTTCAAAAATTTCAAAAATTTCAAAAATTTCAAAAATTTCAAAAATTTCAAAAATTTCAAAAATTTTAAACTCACGAAGTTACACGAGTTTTAACAATTTTTAAAAAAATCAAAAAATTTTACGTAACTTCGTCAATCCATAATAATTATGAAATTCCTCAACCAATGCAATAAATATTCCCTGATGAATCGCCTCTCACATAATTACCCATAAGATTACAAAAATTTATCGTAGACCAATTTGGAAGAGATTTAACCACTAATCTCTCAGTTTCCCAAAAAACCACCTTTTTCTGTTGGTCCCCGCGCGAGGACCACACAGTTGGAGGCTACCTGACTCTATCGTTCGGATCGCGACCATAAAAATTAAACGTCGCCAGATAAATAAACGTCAATCGGGAATTAAGATAGGCGTCGTCACCGGTAGCTTGAATATACTAGCCTCTTGTTGCCTCGGGTGTTCAGCTTTTTGAACCGATGAAAGAGAGACCCTCAGAATAAGAAGGAAACGCACCGACAGAGAAACAAGTTTTAATTTAAATTTAAATGTTTTTTTTTAGAATTGTGAGAAAGAAGCTACGCGAACGGCGAATTGTTTTCAAAATTGCAAGCTTTCAAAATTTCAAACATTTCAAAAATATTCAAAAATTTCAAATTTCCAATTTTGAAAAAATTGCACAATTTTGTTCCAAAATTTTCAATTTTTTCTCACATTTTTGAATACTCAATATTTTCAAAATTATCGAAATTTCTGAAAAAATCAATGAATCCATGAAGTTTAAAAAATCGAAAAATACCAATTTTTCAAAATTTCAAAAACTTCAAAAATGTTTCAAAAAAATTTTGTTCGCAATAACCAAAAGTTTCAGATCGTTTGATATTTCCAAAAAATTGTAATACTCTCAACAGATAAAATTCATTGAACATTTTCAAAAGAAAACACATTTTCAAAATTTCCAGCATTTGAAAAACCTCCAAATTTCTTAAGTAAACTTCTCCCTGCTCCAGAAGAGAGCTACAGAGTAACAAGGAAAACCCGGAGTAGGAAGAAACGAGTTTTAATTTAAATGGAATTTTCTTTTTTCGAATTTTGGGTGAGATAAAAGGACAGGCACTCGGGCGCACGCAGGGGGGACCCACCATTGCGACTACTTAGTCTATAAAGAATTTATATCGTAAACGAAGAGAGCCAGAGAGGAAGAGCCCGCGAGAAAGGGAGGGACGAGGAAAGGAGAAAGGGAGTCAGAAAAGAGGCAGGAAGGAACAGGGAAGGTGAGGGAGTGGGAGAGAGAGAGAAGGCGAGCCTAAGAGAGATGGATAAATGAAAAATTCAAATAAAATGGAAATAAGATATACCGTGCATGTTTTTCGCAGCTTTGGCCAACACACGGGTGGGCCATATGGGACGGCTAATAAAAATACTTCTCAAGGTAAGACGTCCCACCGCGAGCCGTGTCCTCGGGAACCATGGGGGTGTATCATCAGTATCATCACCTTTGACGTGATGAATATCTCAATCTCCCCCCCCCCCCCAACTTCGCCTGAATTTATGACAAAAATGCCAATTAGCGAGAATATACATGTATGTATGAATAGCGTTTTATTGAGCTGCGAGGGTAACGGGTAGGAGACTTCGGTTGATATTGCGCTCCACAATTTATTAACTATTGCACACTTCTAAATCGACAAGTTCCGGCTCCATTTGGTCCATGAAGAAATTACTCCTATATAAGATGTTAGACAGCATCCATGAGCCCAGATCACATTTGCCCGCGACTAGCAGCAAGGACATGCCCTGGGGGCGTTCTCCGAATCATCTCGCCCGTTCCCATGCGTCAACATTTAAACGGGATACCGATGACTTAGGACAAAAAGCACTGACGAGGGAAGATCTCCAAAAAATTGCGTTGATAATGAGAGGAAGTTTCTACTGTATAGTCAAAAATACGGGCTCCATTTACTACCTTCCGAGATGACCACTCGGGATCAACCCGAGGAGCTGGTTCGAGTCGTCAGCGACGGACTGGGCCGCTCTGGATTCAAATGCAGTTGGGTCATTCAATGGCTCGGTTGGACCAATTTATGTTGGATTGGAGTGGACCCAATGGATGCGGAATAGGAACACTACTGCTGAGTTGATTCAAGTCGGAGTTCTGAGCTGAATCACCTCCTAATCGTACGGACAATATTCGGGATGAATCACTGTGTTCTTTCGGACTGGTCCAGTCCAATCACACGAATTGAGCGTATCGAGTTTTAAGAATATTGTATGGTAATCATAGGGAGGTTTTGTTTACGAAACGACTTGCATCAACGAAACACCATTCATGAACGTCGAGAATAGAAGTCTCAACAGAAATCAATTTTCTCACTACGAAATCAACCCACCATATTTACAACTTCCATTAAACACCAATTTTATTATAACTTACTAAATTATCAGATTCTTGAAATTCCCCCCGAATTATCATTTCTCAAGATATTTGAAAAAGTGGTATTATTCCGCAGGCTGGAGCAACAAAATCATTTCAATTAAAATAGATTATTTATCGTTGAGCTGGTCCCCCACCGGCCCCAAAACACCCAGCAGGCACACGTCGTACACCGCAACCAGACAACACGCTGTTTTTCTCAAAACGCAAGAGGCTTTAGGAAGGCCCCCGGTGGAATTATTTATGATGGCCCGTGCCTCACGCAGGCTAGCCAATAAAAAATCCAGATAGAGGGACAAAAAAAAATGGTTAAATAAAAAGTGGTCATCGGGGCGATTTTACGAGCCACCAATGAAGCATAATCGCACATTGTTGTCTTTATGGTGGCCCATTGGGACGAAGAAAAGACGCAAGAGAATGAGTCCCTGTGGCAGGGTGGCGGGGGGGGGGGGGTTCAGAAAAATTTGAAATGAGATGTAACGATGAACGAGTAGACTTCAAGGTTGAAAAACGCCAGGTGGCTGGGTTTCTTACCGAACAGTAGGCAAAATTACAGCCACTGAGTGAAAAGGACACGGTGAAAATTTTGCCCCCCCCCTCCCCCCCCCGCCATGCCCCCCATGGGAGTGAGACTGCCCCGAAGCTGTATTGCTCGTTTAACACCGGGAGGTCCACTCCTGATCTCGAGAGATTTTCCTATGAATTGTGGATGTTGTCGCACTGGTTCGACCCGCCGGAGGCTGTCATCACGTTTTAAGCGATTTATGAGGGCTGTGATAATCCTGCCGTTTTTGGGGGGGAGGGAAATGAATCTTATTTTGGAGGAGAAGAAAGATCGATGCATGAGATGAGACAGTATTCTGGGTTCCTTTCGGGAAAATGAATTCTGTATATTCTGGTGATGTACATGGTAACAACCTTAGAATGCACCCAAGGTTTGAAAGATAAAAAAATTATCAATTGACAAAAGGGAAATCGGAAAGTGAAAACGATTACTTACTTCCGTACGCTCGGCGTTGAATCTGATATTAACTAAAATGATTCATCGGTACAAAAATAGATCGCGATGAAGCAATCGTGAAACTATACCGCACACAAATTTTCCACCAACCATTAGACAATTCTCATCGTTGAGAAGAATTAAAAATTCCAGGTATCAATGATTCAATTGATAATCGAATGTGAAGCTGAAACGGACTGGAATATTAAAATTTTCTCTCGCTCCATGAGTTTTTCATGGCCTCCTTCCACCTGTCCCATCGGCTTAGCATCCGCGTGCGTCCACCATGGAAGGATAGACCCATGTATCTCCAAAAGAGTGGTGACGCTTGACGCGAATGAGTCTGACCCCAGTCGCAGTCATCACACAGACACACACCATCGTGTCACAAAGAGTTGAAAGAAAAAGGAGAAAAAAATCGGTAAATTTTGGAATCTGTAAATCACTGGTATTTGAGTATCGGCTTTCGTCCCACGATCCGAATAGATGTGCCGGAGTAGGGTTTTAATTAAGAGAACATATTGCTACTAATATACTCGGGGGATGACATATAGAGTGGGGCCCACGAATCTGTTTGGGCTACCATGGAGGCACCTTAGGCCGACAGCTCCTTCCCTTCTTTTTTTTCTTATTCTTTTCTTTCTTTATTTTTGGCAGGGCGAGGCGGGGGAATGTATCGATGAAGGGAATTGGCTGTCCCCTGATTTAGTTGTTGAGCCCGATCATCCGGAATCGATACTCCATAGCGGGCTGACGTATCGTACAAGAGGATTGAATTAATTCCCTGATTCGTGAGCCGATGAGCATCGCAACTTCATGGGATATGGGAAAATTCGTGGCATGTATATTCGTCCCATGAGAATTTAGTCCAAGTGAAATTTATCCCTCTATTATTTCATTGGAAGTGCCATTTTCTTATTACGCTTCATTACCCTCAGTGGTTCAGATTTTAGGTAGAAATGTAGAGCTAGGCGTTTCCAAGGAGGCAAGGTAAATCAAATAGCCAAACTAGTGGTGTGTGCCCCACTCGGGGCACAAACAAAACTTCCCGGTTTGGTATTTCAGCACAGCGTACTAAATTTATTCTTCTCCAATATACCCCGGTTAATCAGTAGTGCCATACTGAAAACTTGCAGATTTAAGAATTCTAAACTGAGTCATTAATGACGCAGGTAAGGATGAATATTGAGGTAGATGCATGGTGAGCATGAAGATGAGACTTATGGGCGTTACTTGAGTCGGAGTGAGACACCAATAGGAGTACGGCCGCAATAAAGACGATAACTTTAATATTTTATCCAGTAGAACAGTATAAACAATTGTAATTGTTAATAACATTGCATATACTCCACGAATGCCATCCAAAATGTAATCCGCTCGATTCTGCACGGAAATGCTCCGATTGAGACCTTCATGATAGCGCTGGATTTATTCATTCACTAATGACATACATAATTGTTGAGACTGCGATACCTCCTTAATTATGCAAATTATCGAAAAAAGGCATTCCACATAAAATAGGTACTTTCATATGAGGAACAACTTTTCGTATATAAATTTTGCGCTAATTCTAATAATTTAGGCAGTAGAACATTATAAACAATTGACATTGTTAATAACAATATATGCAATGGACCAATTTCATCCAACAACTAATCAGATATAAGTTACGTGAAGATGCTTCGGTTGAATCACTCAGTATCGCATAATTCAGTCGCGAGAAATCGTGGACGAAAAATTTGACCACACACATACCTAGCTACATACACACACACACACACAGACAGACATTTTGTTTTAAATAGTCTAGAAGGGTCAGAAATACCATGAAACGTGGAGATCTGATGGAAAATCGATTGTTCATTTTCGGGGGCAAAACAATAACTTCCCCTATCGGGAAGTTAAGAAATAATGGTCGAGGTAGCCGATTTCAAAAGCAAGTAATGAGGTTCATCATTAAAGCTTCGTGAAGTGACTCACTTTATTATTTGGATTGGCTCAGTCCAATCTCTGGGGTTGGTTTAGAACATAACCAATTTTAACAAATTTTTTTTGGTCAAAGAAAATTGTGAGCAATCGCAAGAAGAGCTTTGAAATGAAATGATGGTCTTACCTCTTAGTAGAACTTTTCTCAGCGACCTCCTCACGGTGGTGCAGTTCCACCGCCTATTCCTAAACTGATGCTGGCACTCTCTAGTTCCCACCTGGACCCCCTTGGAGATCTCCTTAAGCAAAGTTGGCTCTTTTCGGCAAATATCAGCAAGCTTTCCCCGCAATCTTCGCGTTTTCTTGCAAACTAGCAGTGGATCCATGACCACCTGACTTCCCACAGTCCTGGGGGAAAAAATTGAAGTTGAGAAAATACTTGAAGCAGTTTACGCCTGTATGTACACATAGTTGCAACCTTGGGAAAATTTTTCGTACTGATGAGACAATTACAAACGTGGTCAATAGTAATGGTCTTACGGTGAACGGAACTGGAGAACTTGTCTCAGAAGCATGAATTTTGCAGTTTTCTCAACGTATTACATGCTTCTGAGAAATTTTTAAATGTGTGTGTGTGTGTATGTGTTTTTTCCTCTTCGCTCTTCGCCTTTTTTCGGAAGGGACTACCGGACACCTATCCATGCGGCTGGAGCCGACTGCCGCCATTCAGGCCATCGTATTTCTAAACACAGGGTAAAACCTCAGAAATCCCTATGTTGAGCTTACGGGCGCCGATGATGGAACCCACCCCTCCCCCGTCCGATTCCGTCGGGTTAGGTTCCCAACTGGCTGTGAGTTTTCATTTTATAGGCACGAGTCGGGTGGTGCTTGCTGCGCACGCGCATTTCCTTTTTCCGCCGCACACTGAGAGAACGATTTGGTTAATACTACACAGGCTCGGTAACTGTTAGCTCATAGCGCGGTTAAATAAGAACAATTGAATGGCCCGGTGATAGTTGCGAATGGCTCAATTGAGAGGTCAAGGTTGAGTCAACTGGAGGATTTGATGATAGTTACCGAATCGCTAGTTGATATAACCTCTCTGTTATTTATTATTAAGCATTGATTGCCATATAAAAATTTCAAAATACGGGTTGTCTATAGACATCTTTCTTGAACAATTCTTCCATTTTATTTTCACTTTCTATTTGTTCTTTGATCTTTATCACTAATTTTTTATCACAAAAATTGACCCGAGCCGGCCGGCGTTCACACACGTCATGGCTTCTTCACCGGGCACTGTTATAACTAGAGGGCGCGTTGAATTAGCCTCCATTCGGTAACTATTACCAAACGCTCGGTTGTATTAATCGGATGTCGGTTTGCGTCAACTGAAAAATTCAGTACAAACAAATGGTGTCAAAATCAACTAGCAGTTGAGTGTACCACCATTAGCTCTAGCTATTAATGAATGTACGGTTATGTGAACCTAATCGTAAAAAAACCTTCAACCGAATCCGTCAGGTAAATATAACTAAATCGTTCTCTCAGTGCAGTGACTGGTGGCGACTCCGATTTCACCTTACGGTCTTCGATAATTTCGATATATATCGATAGTTTCTTTTGCTTCTCCTTTTTACTAACTTTAGAAAATTGTTTATTCTGATATGCTGAGCTATATGAAATTGCACCTTCCTAATAAATACCTTGAAATTCAACTAATGCTAGACCACTACATGGAATGTTGGTATAACCTACGAAATGAATTCCTCATTTCTATTAATAACCAGTAATTGGGCGGTTTGGAATGAATGTCTCTAGATGGGTCTGATTCGTAGACCGGCTTGTGCTCAGAGCTTGCCGATTTGTGTCGCGCACAACTGTATAATTCATGATATTTCCTGAATTATCAGAGTAAGAAAAAAAAGTTATATAAGGTAAAATGTGTATTTTCACGTAAGGAGCAACTTTCATTCAGCATGTTTTCTCGTGTCTATAACCGTTAGGATGTTAACACTTCCGAAGCGATCAGAGTGCTTAACAACCAAAGTGCATTGGATCAATTTTATTCGACTATGATGGACATATGCCTCTGTTTATTATTTCTTGATGGAAAAAAATCATTCTGTGTTTTTAGATGGACTGAAGATGTCCTATAGATGGCGAAGTGCTAAGAGTATTAGACGACAAAAATCCGCAAAGCAGACCAACTTGCAGATTGTAACACAAATTGAACGGAATGATGATTTTAAAAGGAAGAAACGTCGATGATCTTCAACGGGATTCGAACCCGGGTCTTTTAACCCCGCTCTGCAGTTAAATAGTAATAATTTTTGGGCCCCAATGATGCTACCACAAATTGGTATACCCACCAAAAAAACAAATCTTTAATAGTAATTAATTATTATTGGCAATATTAAGTGAAACTGTGTTGATTCTCCAAATGATTAACTCGGAAGACGCATCCGTTTGATACCAATTCCATAGAGGTGATAACTCACAAGCGAATATAAATTCTTGGGTCGCCGGTGACGCATACCTAAAAATCCCAACTCATTCATCTCCATGTGGCTCTGAATTTCCAATCATAAATATAATGCCTCATGCTACCAAGAATTTTCGCCAATAAAAATGTTCTTCGCGGATAAATACTCAGAGAGCATTATAACGTTGAGTTTCGCAGCAGACTATTACTTCGCTAAATGCCCCAATGGGGAACTTGCATGCATCCCAGGTTCACCACCTAACATCGTCAGCACATTACCAGCCTAAAACTACTAGCTGAATCCCAAGTGGGGAACGCGAAGCTTGAACGCTGACATCAATCTTGGTCCGACCTTCGATGCCGAAGCTTGGACTTGATAGGTTCAACATAACTTCATCCCATGTATAAACCCAGATCAAACGAAGCTTAGTTATATCAAAGATATCCGAGCCTTGTTGGCCCAGCTTGTGCCAGGCTTGGCTCAATCTTAGCGTCCCTAGCATTGGTCCACAGGCAGAATCCAATCTACCTCCGATATTGGATACATACATACATCCAAGCTCACTAGAATCATCCAAACCCAAGCTTCAGAAACCATGTTGTGCTAAGCTTGGTCCGAACTCAATGTTCCTATCTCCGAAGTTTGAACCAAGATACATTTTGTAGCTTGGGCCAAGATTAATTTCGATGCTTCGACCACGAAAAACTTTGGAACTTGGACAAAAATTAATTTCTAGGTTTGTACCAAGATAAAGTCCGAAGCTTGAATGAAGATAAAGTTCGAAGCTTGTATGACCAAGCTAGGACGAAGCTTATTCTCTAAGCTGGAATTAGTGTTACATTCGCATGTTCTGCACAGATTGACCGAGGCTTCAAAACACAGCTTTGGCGATACTTAGTCAAGCCTCGTTCAAGCTTTTGATCAACCTTCATCGCATGGTTAATTCCCACCTGGGATCTTCCAATTTCTGTCAAGGTCGACCTTGCCTTTGGAGCAAGGTACGGTTGCTTCTAACTGTAAATCCAATCAGAAAGACTTACGCACAGCCCTCGTCCAATATCTGATGGAATTCCCCATCACAATTTCGATTTGAGGAATCCCTGTAATAACTCTCCTGTATCGGAAAGTTAATAGTAAGAAAAAATTAGCACACTTAGGGGACACGAAGACAGACAACAGCTCCAGGAATGTGTAGAGGAGGCCCAAGACGTAGCATTGAGCGAAGCGGGCGGTGGAGGGAGGGGGGAGGCTTGGGAGGGAGAGAGGATACATCAGCGAGAACACGCCATCGCCATTACGATAATTAAAGCTCGTGGGCCCATTACGCACGTACTCTCAGAGCCCGTATAACGGAGACGAGTGAGACCTGGGCCCCTAGCCCTCACCAGGTTGGCCAATAAACGAAAGAAGGTGAAAAGATATCAGTGATGGAAAAGAGTGCGCGATGCAGTTCAACTTGAGAGGGAAAAAAAAGGGAATATTGAGGGGGAATGAGGAGAGAAAAAAAAATAAATAAAAAAAATTATGTGAAACGACACTCTTTCCACTTCTCTGGGGAGCGACTGTCCGGCCAACGTGGCCACGACCTTCGTTACGAAACGTTAATTAAGGTGGGATATAAGCCATACAGACGAGCATCAGTGGCTGAGGCCTGATGGGAATGCGCAACGCGTTAATGGCAACACAAGCGCAATGCCAGTGGTATAAACGGGGTAAAAAAATTGGGTGGGAGGGGGGGGGGGGGGGAGGAGGGAGAGCTTGAGACCTTCGGGGACAATCAGAGAGGATTTTCAATTAAAAGGAACTTATTTTTTTGTTCTTCAATAAAGCTATAAATCACGTGGGGTGCAGAAAACGGGGTCCTGGGAAATGTGTTTGACGCGAGAAATGTTACTTCCGAAATTGGACCATGTATGGAGCTTTCAGGAACAGAAAGTATTGGATCACTCCATAATTGATATTAGAAACGGGTTCAACGAGGATGTTTTATTGAGTGCAACTAGGTCCTAAGAACTAAGGGTAGAATCCGTCACTATATTTTGAGTGATAGAGTACGGAAATAATGGTGCTAATGTTTAGTTTCTTATTGAGAAATATAGTGATCCAGAAGCTTGGGTTTAGATGGTATGAGCAATCCGGGATTCATGCTTGTTAAAGCTAAGATTCAAAGCTACCAAAGCTGAGCTCGGACCAAGCTTAGCACAACATGGTTTCTGAAGCTTGGGTTTGGGTGATTCTGCTAAGCTTGGATGTATGTATCTATCCAATATTGGACGTAGATTGGATTCTGCTGTGGACCAACGCTAGGGACGCTAAGGTCGAGCCAAGCTTGGCACAAGCTGGGCCAACAAGGCTTGGATATCTTTGATATAACTAAGCTTTCTTTGATCTAGGCTTATACATGGGATGAAGCTTTGTCGAAGCTATCAAGTCCAAGCTATCAAGTCCAAGCTTCGGTATCGAAGGTCGGACCAAGATTGATCTCATCATTCAAGCTTTGAATTCGCCACCTGGGTAGAGACTTTCCATTCTCAAATTCGATCAGTACTCATACCAAAGCTATGTGTGTATATGCATATGTGTATGTGTGTGTACATATATATGTGAGTCCGTATGTGAGCCTTTTTTGACGAACAGTTTCCTCTGAAAAACAGGTCTGAAAAGAGTTTAAAGATATTCCACACGTATAGTCAAAACAAAAGTTTATGACCTTTTCTATAATTCGTTATATTTATCGCCAATAATTTTCAATTAATATCCTTAACAGCCCGTATAACATTGGTGGGTGATGTTCCCTTTTCGAAATCGGAAAGTATGCAATGCTCATTCGCAGACAAGAAAAACGGAACTTTGTACCTATTTTCCTCTATATGTTAATAGATTTATATTATGTATTATGTATTCTATTTCCCCGCTGTTATAGGGCCGTGTATCCTAACTGTAGTAATAAATGATAATAATTCAGGAGTCACGGGAATTGAAAAATTATCGGCTCGACTCTAATGGATTCACACCTACATCTCGACATTGATCCACTCCATCGTTATCCAATTTCACACTATCAATGAAGGACTTTTCTAAGAACCAACATGAATATTGTGTTTAGAATGTCATAAGCCCCCGCAAATTGAGGAGAAAAAAAAACAAAGTGAAGATTTGTGATGATAAATTAAAAGAGAGATGTGTGTGTTTATGGTGAGTTGGTGCGAACTAAGCCGGGTCGTTTGAAGAGGCCTATTTCAAAACTGACCCGGACAAGCATGGAGAAATAATAAACTCAGTGAGTGTTGGAGCACGCGCACTGCGGTGGAATAAAACGTAAGTTTGGAAATTCAGTGTTTACGGAGTGGGTAGCAAAATAATACGGCAATATTGTTTCTTGGAAAAACGAGAGGGAAATGACTTCGCGGGATTTTCCGCTGGTGTTGTGTGCTTTTCGTTGAGTTTAGGGACATGTTCGTGTCGCATTTTCGAGGGCGACAGGTGGAGCACAGATTATGCAGTCTATTTGCGAAGTACTTGCCGGTACGAAAAAAAATATACGACAAAAATGTAGATAAGATTTTTGGAGATACCGAATGTACCTGGAGTCCTCCATTAATCCATATAAAATTACTTGGGGGGCATCCAAATATTATGTCTTGCGGTTTTTGGACATCTTAGACCCCCTCCCCCCCCCCCCCCACAAACCGTCACAAAATGCAGACCCCCCCCCCTCCCCTCCCAATCGCGTGACGTAATATTTCCATGGCCCCTTGTGTTTTCCATGAGCTTCCAGTAAGGTTCGAGCATTTCCATGTAAATGTTTTTTATGGAAGTGGGAGCAGCTTTAATTCAGAACTGGGATGTGACTGGATAGAAAAAAAATCAAAGATAAATCTAGTTTGGAGACGTAAAAAGCCCCCGCCGAGCACCTTTCCTAACTAAACTACTGCAATTGTAGAGATCGTTCTTTTAGCAACAATTTGGGATATCTCACTAATTATGTGCGGTCGCCTGAAAAGTCATAAAATCTAAAATCTACATTTTTATACGTAGATGAAGTTTTGTTGTACATATTTTCTTGTACCTTCAACGGTTCTGCCGGAAGCGCGTTATAAAGAATTACAATGGGTTATCATAAACGATGGGCTGGCCTGGTTTTAACCAAAATCTAATCAGTGCAAGAGTTCTTGGGGACGCTTCGAGTACGAGGAAACCACACGCACACACACACACAAACACACATATTTTCATTTTTTTTTCAGTGAAATTTCGGAGGTCATCGGCATTGAAAATTTCATCTCTTCTGGAATACCAAAAAAATTAATTTTCGTTTTTGGAAGCTCAGAAGAATAATGAAAATTAATTATTGGAAAAAATGGGATGTGTGTTTGAAATGTGTGTAGGATCTCTAATAAAAAATAAAATTCTAATGCCGAAAGAGCTTGTCCATTAAATTAAATTCAAGTTCACGCTTCAGAACATTTTGGGGAAATCACGCACGAAATTTTTTAATATACTTTATTTCCCCTTCCTTGATACTAGATACCAACGCTGAAAAATCATCATTTCAGGGCTCAATTGGTGACCTTGAGTCTCTCATCAATCACGCCCCAAAATGGCGCGGAGATAGGTCAGGAACTCGCGGAATTCGCCTTGTTCGCGGATTGCAGCGAAAACAGGGCATAAGAAAAGGGTGATGACGATGAAAAAAATAAAAAAATAAAGCGGAGAGACACGTAAAAACCGAGAGCTGCACAGCGCCGAGGAATATAGAACGAGAATTCTGGGTGTATCAAAGAGAGCCCCCAGAAGATAAATACACGATCTTGAGAGTATGCGAGAAGAAGCGAAAAAGAGAGCAAACTCCACTGATGCCACTCTACTCCCCGCTTCACCGCCCCCCCCCCTCATGGCTGCCCAGTTAGGGCGGTCGACTTATTTATTGCCTCATTAGATGCACTCACTTTGCTCCAAAAAGTCTGCTCCACGCTGTCTGCTTGGATAGACAGTGACGAGTACCTTCTTTCTACTGTGGTTTAAAAATTTTTGATTTCCATGTTTTTGGACGCACATGTAAAGAACTCGATTTTCTATTGGGTTTCGATGTTTCCAGATATGTGGAACGTTACGCGGATAATGTTCAGTAGAGCGTAGATGAAGTACGGGAGGGTGTGTGTGTGTGTGTGTGTGTGTCTGTGTCTATGTGACTGTGGCTGTGTGCGTGTGTGTGTGTGTGGTTTCGCGTGTGTGGATGAGTGTGGGTGTGTTCGTGCAAGTGTGGGTGTGTATGTGTGAGTGTGTGTGTGTGTATGAGAAACGGAGACGAGTGTGGTTGTGTGGCGGGGGGGGGGGGGGAGGGAACGGGCGTGTGCTAATTCATGAGGGTCGCGTAATGTATCTTTCAACATCTCAGAACCATCCAGGTGGTTTAACTATATGGATTTGCCATCACGAAATATCAAGCTCTCAGAAAATACCCCATACTTTCCATTCTTTCGAGGCATTTTATAACCTAACTGAATGAGAACCAAAAAAAAACTGAAAATTCAACTTTACGTCGACAACTCCTGGAATAGGAAAACCTCTATGATTTATAAAAAATTCAACGAAATTGAGAATAGAAAATAATTTTTTATTCAAAATTTCTACAATTGCCTAAGCTTCAAAAATTGCGAAACTATCAGAAAAATTAAAAAACCCTAACTATTCAAAAAACAAATAAAGGTCAACAATAGCAGTAATTAATATAGAGTATCTATGAAACATTTACTTTAATCATCTGCAGATTCTCCGCACACACTTCCCTTATCTGCGCAGCTCCATTGCAAAATCGCTTTAGGCAACTGAAATTCGCGAAGATCTCCCGCGCGCTCTCATCTGGGGAATTTGCCGAGTCAACAGCGACTCAACGTTGCACCCATGACTCATCGAAAACCTTTTTTTTGCAATAATTTCTCTTTTTATTTTTCTTCACAACGAAGAACAATAATTTTTTTTGTGACAAAATATTTCATATTCATGCGCATTTTTTTCATGAAAAGCCCTTGTTTTTCGGTGAAAATTGCCAGACGATTCTGTCATTTCTGTCAATTTCCTCCTTCGCATAGGCTGAATTTTTGTGTGGGCATCTTCGCTAATGTTTTATTATTTTTATTTGAGACTAAAAAAACGACAAAAAAAATAATATGCGGAATAAAAAACGAGAAAGCAAAGGAGGGAGCCAGGATCAAAAGGTCACAGGTGTTCTCCGTGGTATCGCCAGCGAGCATAAATTTGAATTATCACGCTGGCCATTGGCAACACCATATCCATGACGAATTCCTCCCCATACGTATTAGTAAACCTCGTGCGCAATAACACTCGCGGGGTAAATCGGTGAAAAAACGAACGAGAAATATCCACGGGCAAATGCATAATGGAAATAAATACCCAAAGGAAACAGTAACAGTGAGGCTAAGTAATAATATATTGAAGAATAAACTCGTGATTTTAAATAGTTTCGTGTAACCCTTGACATCCACCCTACCCTCGAGCCCCCCCCCCCCCCCCCCCCCCCCCCCCCCCCGCGCCCACCCCACCCACCCGCGGCACTGAGTAACCGTGGCATTGCCATTACGGGGCACCAATTTGACGGCATGTTTTGACCCAATAAACGTCACACCCAACGAAATATTAAGCATAAACATCAGTAAGGGCACTAGCCTCTCAACCATGAAGGCATACCAATTTATTTATTTTGAAAAAAAATTCGGAAATTTGGAAAATCTCCAAAATTTTTGAAAATCTTGAAAAAATTCAAATTCGTAATTTCGAAAATTGAAGTAAAAAATTGCAAAGTTTAAACGTTCAAAAATCCCAGTAAATGGAAAAGAAATCACTTTTTTTTTCTTAAGCATTAGGAACCTAATTACAAGATTCATTAGCTATGTAACCAATTGGGCACAATTAATTAGACATTAAACAAAAAAAAACAAATATAATTATAATAAAAACAATTTATAAAAAAAAAGTCTTTGCAAGTATGAATCTATGCAAATTTTAAACATCAAATTTTTTTGGTTAAAAATTCCTGTGCATGCCGATACTAGCAACAATGTAAATAATTATTTGCAGTTTATACTAATGGGAAAATCATACAACCTGTTGAAAGATTCGAAGGAACACACAAACATTCCCAGTTATCATGTTTGCACTGAGTTGTGACCCAATAGAGGTCGCGTCGAGAAAAATATTAATCATAAATATTATCGGCGGTGAACTATACTCCATACAAGGAGTACATGTCAATTAATTACTCTGAGCAATAAAATGTAATAAAACGGGCGATAATATTTGTAGTTTATGGTGTATGCCTTCACCGTTGTTTCATATGTTCACAGTTTCCAATTTTTTTTTCAATTCAAAAATTTTAATTTTGTTGCCATAACCAAAAATACTGGGAACACTAAAATTTTCAAAACACACATTTCAAGTTCGAAATTTGTCGTAGTCAACTCCCAAAAATTACCAAAAGATTGGCCATGCTCCCCAAAATTTGCAATCCGCAATTTTCCGATTTCGGCCAAAGTCCACAGAAATAACCAATACCAACAATTCATTTACATAATCCTTGCAAATAACACTTTTAATTGCTAATGTGACGGCGGAAAAATTTAAACGTATATATTGAACCGATGAAAGTCAGTAGAAGCGTAATATTATTATCATAAATATAATGCGTAAGTGGGCCTTATTCCAAACAAAGACTACATGTCGATTAATTAATTTTTGTCATAAAGTACGAGAAAAAATTATTCAATATTTAAGAAATTCGTAAATAAAAAACCATAAAATATTGATCATAAATATGAAATATATGTCAATTATTTCAGGTTGAGGACACAATGCATAAAAAAATAGGGACTGAAAGAGTAACCCCAGCGGGGTCACACAAAAAAACTTTCCAATTTCTCCTTCACCTAAAATTTATTCGTTTTGTTTCAAATGCTTGTTTGAAAAGTCATACATCAATTTCGCGAACAGTGCTCTATATTTTTTTTCGAGAATTCTATGTGCGATAAAGCAGACCTTTTGGAATTGTTCGCCGTACTGACCGGTTCGCGCAATAAATGCTAGGTTTCCATTTTTTGTTGTTTTAAAGAAACTGACAAACTAATTCAACCAGAAAGCTGATTGTAACTAATAAGGTTTGAGTTTGGCGAAAACGCATTGACTGACCTCACCACCCACACGCACACACACACCCATACAGCCACAGCCACAGCCACAGCCACAGCCACAGCCACAGCCGCAGCCGCAGCCGCAGCCGCAGCCGCAGCCGCAGCCACAGCCACACACACACACACCCACACACACACATACACGCACACACACACGTACGTACGTACCTACGTTCATCATATTGACAATGGTCTCGAAATGTTATAAAACCAGAAGAGATCCCGCCGATGACGTTACTGCTGTTTGCTGTTGTTCGCTGGTCTTAAGATCCCGCAAGCACATCTAGGCAATTCACAATTGTTTTGACCAATTTTTTCGCTTCTGAATTGATCTGCCTGTGGTTCTTCATGTCAATAATGGGCAACTCACAATAGTCTTCCTGCATGTCCCAGGTACTCATTGCTAGATCCCCAGTGAGCCAACCTACGTTCCGGGCCTAATCTCAAAAACGTTCGAGGGAAGAACTTTCATGTAAACATCGTCTGAACGCTCTGGAAACACTCTGCTGACACAACTTTCGCAAAAATTTTAATTAAACGTAATATGGAGGGCTCGCACAGAGCTTCTTGCATATATACCTTGGCAACATCTCCTGAACGTTGTAGGAAAGTTCTCTCGAGGCTATAATGAACTCTTACAATCTTGGCTTCTTGAGGTACAAAAAATTGCCATTATGAACACAGAGCGAAAGTATCTTATCAATGTGGAGGTCATACATATTCCACATAAAAGATATCAAGAACGGGTCCAAAGAGTGGAGCAATCCAAATGCCATTCCGTGTGGTTGCCACCTGTGCATGGGAATTGATAAAGAGACTGGCCTGGTTGAGCTGATGGGTTTGCAGTGTGCACTGACATCGAACTTAGCTAACCTTAGGTCTTCCCTTGTATTGCTGCATTCATCGTTGCTGGGTTCCACCTTTCCCCCTAGTTTCATGCTGGAAATTGAAGTATAGTTAGAGGAATGCATGTTCGCTCCAGCAAAGTTCTGACTGTTGGAGTGGAGAACATCTGTGAGGTTGAGGTGCGTCCTTCACTGGATCCGTTCTCTGCATCAGTACCCAGAATTACCTTCGACGTGACATCGTATTTCATTTCGTTTACACCCAAGATATCAAGCCTTCCTATATGAGAGCCCCTATCAGATAACAGGTGGGCTATCGCTGTCTACTCCTTCTCTAGTCGTATTCACTCACCAAATCGGCCATGAGACCTTGCTTTGTCAGCAATACTACGCAGCCGAATGCCCACTCAATGGCTACATTTTTATCACCCCATTTAAGCTAGCATACTTTTCTAATCACAGAGCAGAACACCCCGAGAAATCCTGTGAGATGATAGTGAGCGCCTACGATGGAGTTACCCTTCCCCCGGCGTTGGGTTCCCGTCCGGCCTTGCGGTTTAATGTTGTGGGCACCAACGATAGTACACAACGAATCTTTGTGCTGTCGCTGGGACCTGTCCGGCTTCGTATCTGTGTGTATGTGTGTGTCTCCTCAGGCATGTATGCAGTCAGAAATTTTCTACCGCCATTTCTCGAGAACCAACGATGTGATCTAGTTTCCATGATGCGGTCAATGCGTTTCCATGAAAAAACATGAGAATTTCGTTGACATTCTGGGTCCATCAAATTATTGTCCTTGTTGAGAATGAAATGACTCATGAAAAATTCTCCACAATTTTTTTGTCCCGAAACAACGGGTTAACAGAATAAGTTGATAAAATATTTTGTGTGGTCCCACCAGCTTATACTTACTTAACCCCTTCAATTTGGTACAGTAATTAACAAATGTCAGGGGCCAAAATTTATAACAACCAAAATGCACTTAAAAATTACCAGCATTTTTCCGGCTTCTTACCAACGAAAAATAACCAAAAATAAATAGGGGCGAGGGGGGGGGGGGGGGGGGGTCGACGCGGGAGCCTCTGTCGACTTACAAATTATACGCGCTCAACGAGATTTACGGTGACGCCGGAGCGAGCACCATTGTCCGTCCGCGCTCACTTCTTTACTTCTTTAACTCCTTCAAGACCCAGCTCCCAGCTCTTGTCTCGCTTCCCAGCTTCATTTTTTACCATTTTTCTCGTTTTTTTTTTGGTCAAAAGACCCTCCCCCCCCCCCCTCTCCTCTCCCTCCCCCTCAACTCCCTCACATACCCACTCACTGTCACCGATTTTCTTCTTTCTTTCCTTCCAACTTTTTGCACAATCTCTGTTTCATTTCGTTCTGCATTGATCCAAGGAGTTTTGTCTCTCTCTCTGGACCACTTTTATGGACAGGGAATTGGACAGACAGTCAGAGAGTGTGTTGTCCTGGGGCCTCAAATGGGGTAAAAAACCCGGGAATGCGCATGGGTTTCGCCGACGATCCCAGAATTCAGTCGGTTCGCCAAGCCCAACTGCAATCATTCCCATGAGAGGACCCAGGAATAATCCTGAGGTATGGGAACACTAAAAATTTTCCCGTGTTTCAATTTTGATTTGGGATGGGATGAACAATGATGAAGAATTTTAGATAATTTTTCCGGGTTTAATATAGAAGACACACTAATTAGACAACTGATTGGGAAATCTGTGTCGAATATCGTTTGCCGGCCGATTGCAACTTGATTCAAGCACATTGCAGATGCAAGTGTCGAAAATTCAAAAAACTTCTGTGGTTGATTCAATATTTATTTTGAGTATCAAACGAATGGGTTTAGAAAAAACATTGTCAAGTACAGCATGTACTTGAATTGAGTGGAGTTCCAGCTTCAATTACGTCAAGGTCGACTTGGCTCAAGCAAAGGTGAACTTGAATTTAGGCGAAGTCGATTTGAATCAAGAAGGGTTGGAGTTGCACCAAGTACGTGACTTGAATCAAGTCAAGTTTGAGTTGAATCAAATCGACTTTCGACTTGAATCCAGTGCAGTTTCGACTGGAATCAAGTATAGTGTCGCCTTGAATCAAGTGCAGTTTCAGCTTGAATCAAGTATGGTTTCGACTTGAATCAAGTACAGTTGCGACTTGAATCAAGTACAGTTTCGACTTGAACCAAGTACAGTTACGACTTGAATCAAGTACAGTTGCGACTTGATTCAAGCACAGTTTCGACTTGCATAAAGTACAGTTTTAACGTGAATGAAGTACAGTTGCGACTTGAATCAAGCACAGTTTTGGCTTGAATGAAGTACAGTTGCGACTTGAATCAAGCACAGTTTCGACTTGAATAAAGTGCAGTTTTTACTTGAATCAAGCACAGTTTCGACTTGAACAAAGTACAGTTTCGACTTGAATCAAGTACAGTTTCGACTTGAACAAAGTACAGTTTCGACTTGAATAAAGTACACTTGGGACTTGAGTCAAGCGCAGTTTCGACTTGCATGAAGTTTAGTTTCGACTTGACTCAAGTAGAGTTTCTGCTGAAATCAAGTACAGTTTGGATTTGGATCAAGTACAGTTCCGGTTTGAATCAAGTAGAGTTTCCACTGGATCCAAATCAAGTAGCCAATTCATATAAAATGTGTTAGGAGGATGCCAAACGTCCGCAAACGTGAGAATTCCTTCGAATATTATACTCGTCAATTTCGTGATCATTACAATAACTTCTATCCGGGGGAAAAAATCTCCCTATCAATGCAACAAACGAATTGCTATAATAACAATTACCAACTCCGTTTTAATTAAACTCCTTCCCACGAATTCCTCCGATTCCCAAGAAATTAACGGAAACAAATGGAATGGAATTTGCCCGTACGCAACAAAATTAATTGGAATTATTCGCCGGTGTAATTTTCAGGTCATATTGAAAATACTCTAGTCGTTGAAGAGCCGAGGGATGCTGGAGTTCAGCGAGCCGAGTGACGTTGCCGATAACACGCACAACATTTTCGTTCTTCTATCTTCGTACAAACATTTACATACCAAACGGCAGTACCTTGGGTCATGAAAATTATTTACGACACAGGCAGCCATGTAGCCGAGAGATAGAGATATACATATGCCCACTTAGCTGTTGGCAAAATGCGCACTGTATCTCACTAAACTCCACTTCAACATCTTCGTGCATTGCCGAATATTAAAGAAACCATACAAATTTATCGACAAATTTATTTCATTTATTTATTTTCTTGAAAATTATAAAAATCTTATAATTGCAATGTTTTATTTAATGGCAAATTTTGGAAAATTCCTGAACTTACATTAGAGAATTTCGAAAATTTGAAGTAGGACAAAACAGGAAACATTTTCTTCATATTTTCAAATTTTTTAATTTTTAACTATTTTTTAATTTTTATGCAGCATTTCGCTACCAATAAAGAGGGGGGTGATACCCCTCCCCCTTCCCCTCCACCTCCTCTGCCACAAGTGCACACGAATGATAAATTTCACCTCTCGCCGTCATCCGGTGATTGTTTATACGGGCCCTTTACTAGCTGGCATTGATCAACAGTGAAAGCCACGTATGGATCACTCGGAGAGGTAAAACTCAAATGCGAGTGGCTCTGTGCAATCCAGACGCAGATGTGACGCTCTGTTTGTTTTAATCTCGCTGTTTTATGACTGTCACGTGTACAAGAGGTTGGCACGGGCCCGTATCTCTTTAGATGGGTCCATTTGGAAGAGAAAACTTCGAATCAAATAGAGGACACCAATATGTGCTTCCCGAAATCTTTTGTCCCTAAAATGTCTGTGATGATCTTTAGGTAATTTTGGTACGTTCTAAAAACTCGAACTTTTTTCGGAAATTTCCAAAAAAAGTGACATTTTTTTAGGTTCGTGGTATTTTTGAAACAAATTTTGGATAAGTTTGAAATTTCGCTTTACAAACAAAAATGATGATGGGATAATTGGAGAAATTTTTATATGGAATCGCTATATATAGGAGTTATATGGAGCTATATACATATAGGAACTATTAGCGGAAATGCTATAGCAATATTGTAGAAATTTCTGTCAGGAATTACGAGGAGAGCCCTGAAGGAACAACCATAGACTATTCTATAGATAGAGTTCCCCAGAGATCTATAGAGATCCATAGGGTTTGCCATAAAATTTCTGAAATGTCTATAACGATCACCGTAGGAAAACCTACAGGAAATCTTACAGCATTTTCAAATAGAAATTTCCATAGGACTTTTTTCTTGACATTTCTCCTAGGGATCTTCCTAGGAACTTCGCGAGGGGATTGTCGTAAGAATTTCCCATATGAATTCTCATGGCAATCTCCATATAAATTAGGCAACAATTTCCATAAGGATTTCTATAGGATTTTTCGTGGAAAACTCTCACGTCTTTTCGACCGTATCCTACGGGAAGTCCTATATATAGGACTCCTATATATATATTATCGCCTATGGATATACCACCATATCTCTCTATACACAAAGTGGCAATTGGAGCAGGTCATTCGTTAACCCTCAAGTGGTCGCACCTCTCTACCGAACGTATCTAGTCGCGTGCTAAGCGCAGCGCAGTCCGCATATTCTTGAGTGCAATGTTGCCAGAGCAACACCCAATTCAATGACCGCCAAATTCAAATACACCCCAAGTTGAATGACTCAAAACTCCTCATATATATGACTAATAATTGAAAGCATGAGCAATTGGAAGAATTATCTTTCATTTTAGAATTTTTTAATTCCAAACTTCAGACAACACGAGACGTAGCAACGTCGCATGGCAAAATTCTCTAACGTAACTGGTCGCACTACCAGCGCAGCGCAGTTTTCTCTCGACCGCGGTCCATTCAAAAATTAATAGATGGATATGCGGTGAATGTAAAAATATGAAATCGAGTTCTATGCGAAGAGGAAGAGTTGTTTGAGGTATTCCTAAATTGTCATCTCGGAATTCATGATATTTTAGTATTTTTACCAAAAAAAGAAAATTAACTGCGCTCGTACCATGACGCAACCTCTCGAGGGTCACCCCTATGTGAGCATTAACAGCAAATCACGATGTGACTATTTTATTGGAAAAAGGAATCAGCGGTCACGGATGAATATCGTACGTTTTTATAACCCAACTGTGATTCATTAATGTCGACAGCTCTCATTTTTACTCACAACTGCTCTCACATCCAGATATGAAGTAATTGAGATTGGAGCTTAATTCAGATCTGCGGAGAGATATATTTAGGCTGAGAAACTTACTCCATTGGTCATTTATACACCATCAATTTTACAACTTCAATACATCTAGTTCGAGCTGATAAACGACAATTAAATTTTTAATTCTTCGAATTCGTGTTTTCTTTAATACCAAATTTCGATGATTTTAATTCTTACTTCGACGAAAAAAAAAAAAAAATAATAGTAACCATTTAAAAAAGCAATCTAAATGTAGGGAATAATTCAGATTGGACTCAATTTGATTGTAGCTTTTTTTAAAAATAGTTTTTTAACAGTTACTTATTTGTAATGAAGTGGTGCAATGAGGTAAGCACATTCATGGGTAGCCTTGGTTTTCAATTAATATCGCAGAATCTATCGGAAATACAATAATCTCCATGGGAACTTTTTTGAAGAACTTAATGGTCACTACAAAAACTTATGTGTAGGATTTTGTCCATCTGCCCTCACTTTTGAGATATGCAACGAAGAACGAAGCTGACGGTCAATTCAACTTCATTACAGAATTCGACTTCAACGACGCGCATGCGCGAATACAAACTGTTGCGGCATTGCGCATCAGTTTTTAATAGCTTCACTTGATGCTTATGAATTGGCGGAGATATGGCAGGTTTAGAGTAATATCATGGGTTTTGTCTCTTAAATGTACAAAACTTTTTTGTCAAAGATGATATTTTCTACGCACAACTCTTCAGTTCAATTTTCGGGAAAACCACTCATTCAGTTATTAGATAGAAGCGGCGATCTCTTCACCTTTTTGCCCCATTTCTCGGTTTCCAAAAAAAGGAGATGCAAGATGATTTGTTGAATCGAATTTCCTATAACAAATATTCAGTAGAAATGCCCCGAGTACTTCGAAACTGTCGCGTTTTTCTCCGATAGTCCGTTGATGGAACACCGTAGGTCTGAAGTTCGGCAAATGAGAATTCCTAGTGCGATGTCCGGGGGATTTTCTGCCGAAGTTCTTATGGTGTAGGTTCAATCAGGATCCTAGAGAGATTGACCGAACTATTTGACATTTTGTTTGGTCAGCGAACGATTTGAGATTCTGTACAAATGAATGATGAGCTAGGGTGCCATATTCAACAACCAAGGTGGTATATTCAGAACCTAGGGTGGTATTCAAAAATAGATGCATCACGCGAGCTGAAGTGCGGCACTCTCATTAGCAGAAATCTGGCCACCAGAGGTAATCAACATTTTTGCGTTAAGCCACTTGTTAACTCGATAATGAAGTGTCCAAGGAGATCTTGGAATCGATTTTTGCAATTTCTATTGGAATGTCAGTGATACAACCCATCAATGGGTACAATCACATTTTCCTTTTCTTTGCTTAATGTCTATCTTGATTTCATCGGAGGGAAAAAAATCTCAAAGTTGAGCAATTCAAAGGGTATCTTTTGTTGAATAAATGTCATCATAGAAGCTCAATGATAGAAACAGAGAAACATAGAAAGTGATAGTGAAAAGCTCGGAAATTAATATGATAACTTGATCCGATAGCATTAATACGGTCGATCAATCCTTCAATAACACTAATTCGAACTCAATAGATTTTTCAAAGGAAACTTTTTATGGTTGGGTAGCTGCCGTCCGAGGGGAAATGAGAATCGGAGCGCGATCAGAATAGGGGTAGTGTGAAAGAAGGTGGAGGGAGGCTGCACGTTTTTTTTTTATTTACGCTTCGGTGCCAACGGGAGCCGACTTTTTCCCCAACTAGTTATATTCATTTAGCTAAAACGATGACTATGCCCTATGGGAGGTATATGTCTTGATTCATGCAGTAGTTGAAGGAAAACCCATGGGGAACTTCAATTTGTACAGCCAGTTGTGTTATGAAACTTGTGTTGGACGATGAAGCCGTATGGATTTGAGCCTGCATAGTTCCATAGTACTATACCAAAGGAGACTCTCCGTACGGGATTTGATCCTTGGACTTTGTGTGCTGAAGGAAAGTTCTCTAATCGCACAGCTATTGCGATAGCCGCAGTGATGTTCCCTGGAAAATACGTCCTGAAAGTGGGAACAATTTTCCGGGAACACTTTTCTAAAAAACAATTTCCCAAGGAACAATTTCCCAAGGAACAATTTTCCAAGGAACAATTTTCCGGGAACAATTTCCCGAGGAACAATTTTCCAAAGCACCATTTTCCGGGAACAATTTGCCGAGGAACTATTTTCCGGGAACAATTTTTCGGGAATAATGTTCCAAGGAACAATTTCCAGGGAACGATGTTCCGAGGAATAATTTTCAGGGAACAATTTCTCCAGGACAATGTTCCACGGAACAATTCTCCGGAAAAAATGTTCCAAAGAACAAATTTCCTGGAACCGGCTGTTGCCGCCGCCATCTCAATAAGACGCCATGCAAGTATTACGTAAGCATGTATGGGGGGGGGGGCGAAGTGGTAAACCATTGCTGGACAGTGCATGCCATGAGTATGTGGATAATGCCGACATGGGGGGGGGGGGATAAAAGAGATCCAAAAACTTAGTCGAGTAGCCTCTAATGGAAAGACGGAGATTGAAACAAGTCACTAGGTATTTGTATCCTTCTGTTGGCCTCACTGTTTGCATATCTAATAAACTCATGTGTCTCACCTCCACAGTAAGAACACCGAGATTTGCTGTTCCTCCTTCGTTTGAAAAATTTACCAATTTCTTATTCCTACATTTTTTATCAAAATTTTCCTGAAATATAATTTCATCAACATACATTTGCTACATATGGTGAAATTGCGAAAATGGTGATAATATTGAACTAAATAATATATGTTCGTCTCCTTTATTCCGTTAAGTTACCTAGTGTACTGTTCAAAAATAAGATATGTTTGTATTTGTTCTAAAGTGCCAATTTTTCAATCACTGGGTACTTCATATTTTCAAAAAATTATGCATCTCGATTTACGGCATCACGGGATAAATTATGATCATTCTTCGTAAATTTTATCTGATCATAGACAATGAATAAAGGTTTTCCCTACATCTGGGGAGCAAAAAATTCCCTAGAACTAGTAAAGTTTCACCAAAATATAGGATGCTACTGGTCGAAAATTAGTGTAAAGGTAATTTATGTTTCGTGTTAAAACGCAAAAGGAGCGAGTGTATTAAAAATCAGAGTTACCCAATTTTCTGGGATGATTTCCTTCGGAACTTGTCTTTCCTCTTTTTTTCCTAATCTCACGACATATTCGCGGATTAGGCAAAATGCACAAAAATTTGAATTTTTTCTATCGGAATTTTTTTCCGTCTACTAACAAATTTTACCAACAACTTGGTGGCATTGCGCCGAAGGAAGAAAGAGGTTAATTGAGAAAATGATGTGTTTGTCCGTGAAAATGGGCGATTTTTGTTACTTACCAAAATGAGCCAGTTATAGGGGTGACAAGTAGGAGGCAAATAGCCACCATCACAGGGCGCATCTCCATGCACACCACCTCCACCCACCCCCCGCCCCCCCAGTCAAAACACTTCACGACTAATTTCGTCCGTCAAGTTTAATTATTGATATCTTTTTGGGTGGAGGAAAAAAAACTATACACAATTTGCGCTAACCCATTCGAGCACCCGGCAATGCCAGCTTGCTTCCTGTTCGCGTTTTCGAGTAACACTGAGAAGCCACAGTTTATACACAAGAACGAACCGACATCCCAACGTTGTCTACTGGTATAACAGAGACTGGTTGGCCTGATCCCGGTCCCGGCATAATTACACCAGCTTCACTTTTCGATAATAATAATAACTTGGCGAACGCCCGATCAATACCACTGCGCTATCGATCCATCAGGATCAATCCTCACTGTATAAACTGTCATTTTTTTTGCGCGGCAAACGCGGCCCAATTATACACTTACTAAACATTCATTTTTGCAATTTTTATGGTGCAAATTTCATTCGATGTTATTTCTTGAAAATTAATTAAGCTTAGAGGATTTTTTGGAAATTTTACAAATTGTGAAGTCATATTCAGAAGTGTGAAAGGTTACGACAGCTTGTAACATTTTTCTGGAATAAATTAGCTTCGAAATTGGCGGTCCAAATCGCTGGTCAATTATTTTAGGTGAAATTAAATTATTGAGCGTTTTTCGCGATTTCAGAATTTTGAAATTTTTTTTGGGGTTGAAAAAAATCTGCGGATTCATCGAAGCTTTAAAGATTTCAAATCAAATCGCAAAAACAGTTCAATTTTGGGTCTCAGGGAGTATTTCGAAAATTTTCAAAAATTCAAAAATAATCAAAATTTTAAGAAAATCGATAAACAATTAGGGCCCTTAAAACATTGCTCGATAAAAGCGAGAATAGAGCTTTCAGCGAATTTAATTGGGCGTTGTTACCTCAGATTGCGAGGCGGTAAAATTGGAAAAAATGAAAAAATGAGAATCCTTGATAATTTTGGACATTATTATAACTTGAAGAAAAATGAGGAAATTCATCTGAGAATTAATATTTGCATCTGCAACTCTCCGACGCTCCTAGAATGTTGCAAAATTTTTCAACTGGAATCATTCGAATTCCATTGCAAATCTGAGAAAAATACTTTAAAATCAATCAATAATATTGTACATTTGAACGCATAATTTCATTATAAGGAATAAGTGGAATTTTTCGTAAAAAATTGGGGGCTACCTCTCCATTTTATCACGATTTTGCATCCCGAAATTTTTTCGCATAACAATATCGATTCTGATTCAGAAATACAATCAAAATATTTGCCACTATGACGCATACATTCCCAAGAACAAATTCAATTCTCCATTGAAGGTTTTGAATTTTTCAAACCCTCATAATAGTACTTAAAGCAATGTCTTATGATTTTCATAAATAGATTAACGCGAATTCTACATAATGATTATTGTTTAAAAAAAATTACAACTTAATATTGACTTTAGCCGAATAATTTGTTTTCGCCCAATATGAATAAATGTTTGAAAATCAGTGAAAAATTCAATACGCGTCAGACACTTTTTACCTCACTTCCGCTCCCAGCTTTTCCCGGTCCCCCCTCCACTTTCACTTCCCCCACTTCTCCCCTCTCCACCCCCCACCAAGACTCCCAATTTTTTCTTGCAATTAACAAATTAAACAATATCATGTCCCTCTAACTACGCAAATTCGTGAAATTTCCAACTTTTCTAAAATTTTTAGTTTTCAAAATTTTCCAAATTTTTCGAAACTCCCCAATAATTGCCGAAAATTGAAAGGAAAATTGACAAACTGAAAAAAAAATTAAAAATTTCCAACAATTTCTTTTAATTATTCAAAAAGTTTCAAGTTTTGTTATCGAAATTTTCATTTTTTATTTTCAAATTTCCAAAAATTACCAAAATTTTCGAAATTTTCACAGCTCACAATTTTCAAAAATTTCCAAAACTTCACAATGTGCACTTGGGTCTCGTTGAAGATTTGGTTTCGCAAAAAAATGCGTCGCGCGAGCGCTCCTAGCGCGACTACGTCACTGAGATCTTTGAGTGTTGCTCTACCCCCACCAGAATTGTCGGGGATTTTCTTTGTTTTTTTTTTGTTAAGTTGTGTGAATTATATTGGGAAAAAAAAGGGTCGACTGTAGCCCATGTGGAGGCATTGAGACGCAACGAAGTGGATTTGAAACACACGGGCTAGGCCTATTGCTCCGACGTTGCACGAGAGAAAGGGAATCATCTTTCTCCCACCATCTTTGGAGCAGGTATACTAGTGGACCCGGAGGAGAGGAGAGACGGTACCACCTCCGCCGAGGCACTACCACCACCACTCCATACGAGAGGCTGAGAGAAATACGTCCACCTACTTTTACCTGATGAATTTTTAGCGAGTTATTTGCGAGGGAATTTCACGAGGCGGGAAAGTACATTGTTTTGAATGTTTATTAGCTTTTTCGGTCTTGAGATTTTGAAAAATAGCGGATATTTTTCGGGAGCTCACGGAGAATGTTTGATAATTGTAGTTGCAATGAATGGAATGTGAGTGGGAAGACCCCCTTAATAGTCTATACCTCTCGATAAAAATCGAAAAGCTTTACAAGAACTCCTCAAAAAGCGATTATCTCGTTACCAACTGGCTTAATCCAAAAATATTATACTATATTTTTTATAGCAAATTTGATTCCCAACAAAAAATGTTTTATGGCATTTTCCTCTAACCTGAAGTGCTCATGAGATATGTGACTAATAGTGAAAGAAGTTAATGCTTTTGATTAATATTTAATCTGACGGTTTTACAGGGAGAGGTCCTAATCCATTTTATGCAGAAAACGTAATTTCTGGAGAGAAAATTTTGTATCGTTCTTTTCTAAACCGATTTATTAATGAGATCAATGCTCATTCTTTTTATTTAATAAAAAAAACGCTTATTTTTAATGATAACTAAAATTGTTATCATTACACGTTATAAATTATTAGAATTGTTGACAAGCAAATAATAAAATAACAATCACATACGCACTCACACATCGCACGGCAGCTACTGTTGAGCATTCCTTCGAAAAGGAGTCCTGAGCACCTATGCAGCTGGGGCCGATTTTGCCATTCCAGCCATCACATTTCTAAGCACAGGGTAAATCTCCAGAAACCTCTACGCTGGAGCTGCCCCCCCCCCCTCCGTCGCCGCGTCAAGTTGAGTTCCCGTACAGCCGCGCGTTCTCATTTTATGGGTACCGCTGATAGTGCACACGGAGTATTATATATCCGTCGGAATCGCTGTAAAAATCATCCTGAAAAATGTTCTCCGCAGACCGGGATACACCAGGCAGAAACTATGTTCATTCCAGCAAAGCCTTAAGTAAGTATGTGCGTGCGTGTGTGTGTGTGTGTGTGGGGGGGGGGTGGCTGCGTGGGTGTGTGGGTGGGTGGGTGGGTGGGTGGGTGTGTGGGTGGGTGGTTGTGTGGGTGGGTGGGTGGGTGCGTGGGTGGGTGGGTGTGCGTATGGATGTGTAGGTGGGTGGGTGGGTGTGACTCCAGTGCTCTCAGTTTCTGCTTGCAATCAATTGCATAGCTCTCTAGTTGTTCCTACAACAAAAAGATAAAAAAAATCATTACCCTATTACTCGCCCCTTCTTCACAATTTCTCATTTAAAAAAATTAAAAATATCTTAATTCGCTCAACTTTTTTAGGAGTTCATTAGAATTTAAAAATTGTGCAAGAAAAATGTGAGTTTTTAATTGTCACCGTCGGCTGTGGCTCACATTCATTGCATTTTCTTTAATAATCTATTACTGCAAGGTCGGAATAATCGCATTAAAATTTGTAAGTAAAGCCCCATTATACATAATCCCATGACCCCCAGCATCGATAGGAGCCCGAGGAGTCCAGAGAAGCGTATAGGAAATGAGAAAGATAAAAGGAGCTGAGGTGAGTGGAAAAGGAACAGCGGGAGTCCGTATTACAGCTCATTTAGCAGCAGGAACCTTGTGCTCCTCTTAGTCGACTAGCCCTTTCTCGATGCCCTCTCTACCCAGGGGCACTAACTGAAAAACAGGTCCCAGGACCTACACAGAGTTGTCGACGTGAATTTCGGGGGATATCCTGCTGACTGTGTTCTCATAATCATCGCGCTGTATTATAATATCATTTTTTCCCCTTCGTTCAACCGCCTCGGGCCATCGATTATTATGGGTCCACTACTTTTCAAACCAATGGTACTACCACCCTTCAACTATATATGAAAGAAACTTTCGATGATCCTAAAATTAAACGTCTCCAAAATTTGGAAAATGTTGAAAACTTTACAAATTTTGACAAATTGAAATTTTTCTTAGAAATATTGTAAAATTTTGAAAATCCGAAATTTCCAAAATTTATTTTAATTTTTAAAAAGTTTCGAAAATTTAACCAATTTTCCGCTTTATAAAAAAATTGAAACATTTGAAAAATTTTGACAAATCTTACAAATTTGAAAAATGATACATTAATATTACTAATTATGAATTGATTTATCGTCGAATTATGATTCAAGCATAATTATTATTATTTAAGTAATTATAATTTAAGCCTAAGTGGTATTTTCCCCGATGACTCATCCTTGAACAATCAGCACTATTTGCCCAATGTCGCCCACCACAATCCGCTCATTTTTAACCCTCAATGTACCTGAAATTATTCAACTAGGACGTGAGAACCCAGCATATTCGTATGTTAATCCCTTCCACCGATTTTCCACTGAACATTACCTTTTCAATGTCGTCTGTGGTTAAAAAGAATAATTTAACCAAAAAAATTGCCTCCAATTTGTCACCTTTAAGTATCGTCAATGACCGCAATATTTCATCTGTAAAAAATGCCCATGGATCAATTCACATCGGAACAACTGATTTTTCAGAGGGAAGTTTGTACATAGCCCCAAAAACCTGTAAGTCAAACATTCCCAGGTCTGCATTAGTTAGACATTATCATTCGCGTCTTCTAATGCAAAAACAGCTTCAACTGTGATAAATCTGAATGCTCTTTGACTAAACTTACAAAATTTTTGGGTAATAATCATTTAGGGCCGACGAGGTAGTGACTTATTGAGTCAATATGGAATGAGGTTATCTTAATATTCTTCTTCCCCAGAAGCACTCAGGGAATATTTGGCCCAATCGCAAATTAATTCTTGAGTTAAAATAAAAAATGCTACTTTTCTTAACATAATAATTTATATTTTTAATGCGAGAACCCGTTACACACACACATATACGGCGCGCGCACTCCCGGACGCATGCACATATACACAAACACACCCCCAAGTCTCGAAATTAAACATAAACCTGAATAAATATGCGACTTTTCGTAACATTATTTTCATAATCATAATTTTGGTATAAAGGTGCGCAGTATGATTTATAATAATAATAATAATAAAAGCGGTTTATTGGAGTCCTGGGGCACTCAGACTCCCTAAGGACTATTAAAAGAATCATTACAAAAAATACAACTTAGATAAGTGAATATTATAAGAATTAGTCAAGAATATCGTTATTCATTCGATTAACATGGTCAATGCCACAAAGATCAGTCATAGAATCAATAATTTTAGTGAGTACTTAGTTGAAAAAATTATGCGATGGGTTTTTAGTGATTACAAGGCCTCAAATATGTTTCGTGTGTCTGCTGATTACCGTCAGGAACGTGGAACACGTTGGGAAAGCATGCGAAAACGGTAGATTGAGGTATTCATTTGAATTTTGTAAAATAATATTGACATTCTAGGAAATTCCGACAAGTTTAGAAAGAATTGAAAATGGGAATACAGTCAACTCCCCCACGAGTGCACGTCCCACAAGTTGATGGATCCCTATAGTCACTATCGTCATGACCCCACCACTGACTATCTCCTCAAGCGCCGCCGCCCCACTACTGTGCAAATGGTCCCGCGTGGCTTTGAATGCTACCTCACTGCGCTTACTAGCATCCGGGAGTGGGAGAAGTAGGGGAGGGTCACTTGTGGGACAGGGCGGTGGAGCGTCCAGTCCCGCGCAGTGCACTTGTGGGAGAGTCGACTGTACTTGAAAAAAATGAAATTTAGTTATTTCAAAAAGTTAAAGATATAAGCCAGTTCATGAATTCAGAATTTTCAACAGTTTCAAGGATTCCACAATCTTAAAGATTTGGTAAAAAATTCCAACACCTTCAAAGTGTCGGAAAAAAAATTAGAAAATTTCCAAATTTCACGAAGATTTCAAAAATTAGGTCAGCCAAATTTTTGTTACTCAACAACTCGAAATGGCTGTCAACATGTCCACCCACCCGTGCATGGTTGCCAACAATTTGAGAAAATGTTGAAGGGCGTTAGCCGGATCGTCCGAGAGCCCGAGCGAATGGTAATTTATGGGTGAGACTAATTATCGGGGAATGCAGCCTCCACCAAGCTCTCCGTCCATTTTATTATTATTCTTTTATTCCTCTCCCGTATAAGAAAGTCCCATAGGAAATCCTAGAGAACTCCCAAATGAATTCTTATGGATTTCCCATAGAGGTGCTAAGGCGAATCTCGATTTCTAGAGAATTTGATTATCTGAAGTGTTTACGCGGAAAAAATTGACTTCATTCTATTTTATACTTCATTGTAGTATATATTTCAATTCATTCAAGTATGCATTCATTCTTGGTTCGACTATAGCGGAGAGACGTATGAAACAGAGATGTAGGGCGACACGGACCTCCAGGGCAAAATGGACCGCTGGGCAAAGTGAACTTCCGTATGAAGTAGGGAAGCATAAACCTTCTTAGAATACAGAAATCAAAAGAACTTGATTAATTTTACTGATTACAGGAACCTGCATGTGGGATCAGTGAATCAATCGAGTCCTGTTGATTTGTCTATTGTTCCGATCTTCATTTTGCCCCAGAGGTCCATCTTACCCAGTGGTCCATTTTGCCCGGTGCTCCATATCACCCGGTGAGTCATCTCGCACGGTTCCACCCCATACTAGAATCAAGTACATTTTTCAAGTATATTTTTCAAAAATTTCAAAAATTTCAAAAATTTCAAAAATTTCAAAAATTTCAAAAATTTCAAAAATTTCAAAAATTTCAAAAATTTCAAAAATTTCAAAAATTTCAAAAATTTCAAAAATTTCAAAAATTTCAAAAATTTCAAAAATTTCAAAAATTTCAAAAATTTCAAAAATTTCAAAAATTTCAAAAATTTCAAAAATTTCAATAATTTCAATAATTTCAATAATTTCAAAAATTTCAAAAATTTCAAAAATTTCAAAAATTTCAATAATTTCAGCAATGTGGAATATTTTTTTAAAAACTTGGGAATTTCAAAAATGGCAAATATTTTTGAAAACGTTAAAAATTTCAAAATGATGATAAAATAAAAAAAATGTCATTTTTTATTCCACCACCTTCAACGACCCCATGTCTCATATATTCAGCGGAACGGGGAGATCTTGATAACGTTTGATCCAGCCGGTTGATACTCCAACCGTCAACGTTCGGATTATTATCTCGAGAATCATCGTATCTCGATACTCTTTACTGCTGATATAGATAAAACTGGTTATCGGATAATGGATACAACGTAACGTTCTTCGATCTGAATCAGCAGCTTTCCATAGGATATGGGGAATATTGTGATCATTATATCAAAATAATCATTTCACGGGTTTATTATGTCGAGTTTATGGGCGTTTGTTAGACGGGTTTAAACTTCCTAGTTAATTAGTTTCAGCTCCAAACTGCCTACTTTCGCGAAACGAATCATCAGAAAGTTGACGTTTTTTCAACAGAATGACAACGTAGGAAAAAATTAAAATATATGCCGATTTCGTATTTTTTTTTTCCATTTATGTCAAATTTATTTGTAAAAAAATTATATGTTTAAAATTCACAAAATTTTGTTTTTTTTTCAGATTTTTAAATTTTTTAATTGTTTAACAATCTTGAAAACTTTTGAAATTCTTCCGAAATTTTTCACATTTTTCGAATTTTTCCAATTTTTTTTATATTCAAAACTGTCAAAATTTTCCTGACTTCCACAATTTCTTGGTCAATATCAGAATTTCCTGGTCTAGAAATATCTTAGTTATTTTAACGCAAACAGTCAATCAACTGGATTTTGCAATAGAAGTTTTTTATAGATAGCGTCTTTTGCTGGAAATTTATTCCATATTTCCGTCCCGTAAATGGATTCGCAGCGATACTTCTGTAAAAAATTTGAAGGGCCTGCTTCTAATCCTCTATTTATGCGCTCCTCCTAAGTATTCTCATTTTTCTTTATTTAATTCTTTGCAATTTTTTTCCGAAACTCAGTCGACTCCAAATGCCATTTATATGTTTCACTTGGACACGGGTCCAACGGTGTGAATTGTAAATTCCGAAGAAGAACCTGCTCCATGAGAATCCCCGGAGAAAGATGGAAGTAGGATTAAATGAAGAAAAAAAAACCTCAGGGGGCTAGAGGGTGGCAGAAAAATGAGGTGAATTAAATGGAGGAAGTTCGTGATTTTCAAGTACAAGAAAACTTATTCGCAACTCATTTTTTCAAATATTTTAAAAACACAATTTTTTGAAGTTTTGAAAATCTAGAATTTTTTATAGATTTCGGAAATGTAGAAAAATTGGTAGTTTGGAACATTTGAAAAACTTGGAGAATTTTGAAAATTTGAACAATTTGTAAAATTTGGAAAATTTGGAAAATTTGGAAAATTTGGAAAATTTGGAAAAATGGAAAATTTGAAAAATTTGGGGAATTTGGAAAATTTCGGCAATTTGGAAAATTTGGAAAATTTGGAAAATTGGAAAAATTTGGAAAATTGGAAAGTTTAGAAAATATGACCATTCTGGGGCACAACTATGAATATTTTTCCAATTTCAAATGATTCCGATATTTCAAGCGTTCGAAATTTTAAAAATTGCGGCAAGTTTAAAAATGATGGAAACATTAAGAATTTTTGATGTAAAAAAAATCCAACGCTGTATATTTTGAGCATACCGGCAATTGTGACTTTTTTCAAGATGCAGTGGAATTTGAAAAATTTGGGTAAATTAAAAAAATGAAAATACAGAAAAATATGAATTGTTTGAAGTTGAAGAAAATGAAAATTTCCCAAAATCTGCAGAACTAAAATCTCAAATTTTAGGAGATTTAACAAATGAATATTTCCTCGGAATGTAAAGAATGACAAAAATCGTGAATTACAAATTCCTTTCGGAAACTTGCTATATACGAATCTGCCGGGAAATACAAAAGTAAGATTAAATGGAGGAAGGAGGGTTCCAGGGGTAGGGGATATGAGAAAAGAAAGATAAATTTAATGAAAGGAGTTAGTAGTTTTCAAGAGGAGGAAAAAGTATTGGCAACAGAATACATGAAGAAGTAACTGGCGAATTACCTTAATTATTGGTTGACTTGACAATTGTCAGAAATGAGAAAAAATTCCACAATCCTCATGTCAAAATTTCTCAGTGTAAAAGACATTTAAAAAATTGTGCCCATTACAAAGCTGAAAAAAATTAGAAATCAGCCCAAATTTTGGAAGACACAAATAATTAGTTAATGGAGAAGAACCCTGGTAGCATCAACCAGTCACATGTCCTAAATTTTCTGAACGAACAACTACAAGATTTGATAGCAATCGTCTATCTGAACATTTCCACACTCTCCAATTTATGAAAACCATTAAAAAATTCACGAAGTCAATTTTTGTCCAGAATTTCAAAAGATGAAAAATTTCCGAAAATTCAAAGATAAGAAATCTTCAAATTCCAAAAAAACCTCCAAGGCGCGCGTAGGAATTTCCACCCGGTAACATAACTAAGATAAAGTAAAAAAAATGGATAAATTAAATGAAGGAAGTTGATGGTTTTCATCTCGAAGAAAATTTTTTGAAAGTCTCTCCGGCATATGCATAATCAAATTCTAGGTATTTCCCCAGACTCCAGTATCCTCCGACGACAAACATAAGGATCAAGTTTTTCCGTCGTTTAACAACGCGAGGTGAATAATTTAGATTGCAAAAGTGGATTTACCTCAGAAAAAAATGTATACGTATGAATATTCTCTGGCTCAAGTGCACCTAAGATCGACGGTTAATTTATCAGGTGACATTATCATTTCTCAGAAGCTCGTGCATACTTGTATCCACTGCTGACTCCAATTACCGTAATTAATTGTGGATTTTACGAGTTTAATTGTCTTTTTCAATTGGAATTCAAACGGAGAGATTATTCATGAGGGCACATAAATATTCCAAGAATGGGCAGCCTCCATGATTTTTCTAGCTTTTTTTTTAAGGTTCATAACCTTGATAGGGCATCGTTCAATTTCAGCAGCTTCGAATCTCCCTGATTAAGGAATCTTTTTGTGAAATGACATATGAATATGATACCGGAAAAAATAGGGAACGGAAGGAATTCTCACGGAAGAACCAATCGCAGCTTTTTCGTAAGGACATATAGATGATATTTCTATGACGTTAATAGTTTAGCACACAATATGGATCCTCTACGAATCGAAGCAGCGTTTTCCCAACTATGAGAACGATGACCGCGAGAGCTATCTGCACTACTGCTATTCGCGATATTTTCCGAAGTTTGAGAGTTACAAGCATGCAGGGTAACATGTGTTTTTTTATATAAGGAGCAAAGTTTATTCCAAGCTTTCTGATCTATGTATGAGAGGTTTTACAACAGAACGGTATACAAAACTAGAATGGGTTGTGGGAATTGAAGATCTTCGGGATAACTCGGTTTTTCAATATGTGCACATACACACACACGCACACACACACACCCACCCGTTTACCCAACTCAGCCACCCACCCACTCACCCACCCAACCAACCCACCCACTCACCCACCCAACCAACCCACCCACACACCCACCCACCCAACCTACCCGCCCGACCAACCCACCCATCCACCCACCCACCCACCCGCCTACCCACCTACCCAACCCACCCACCTACCCACCTACCCACCTAACTCACCCACCCACCTAACTCACCCACCCACCCAACCCACTCACCCACACGCGTATTTTTTTTTTTATCAAATTTCTTCACTTGTCATATCGTACAATTCACTTTTGTTCCGGCATTAGATTTTTTCATAGATAGTTCATACCCAGATTTGTATAAAAGGTCCTTCACTCTAGAAATAGACTCACGGAGATCTTCCTGACTAAGGTTAATTGCATGGTGCAGCATTCCAAACACTATGCCGATCGTATGTGTCATCAAATGGTTCGATGGAAAGTTAATAACTCTCCAGAAACCAGTTGGTTTTTTATACCAATTCTGCTTGAACTTTCCATCCATCTGTCCGTGTATTATCAAGGAAGCTTAGCAACAAGTTCAGTCATATAAACATACATATATCTAAGATGTATGTGATGCATTTAGTTCACGGATTATGTACTTGGTTCGTCGCTACATGGTGTACCATCAACCTATGATAAGCCAGCGTTTTAGATCGTGAAGTGAATAGTCAACTTCATGAACTATCACTGCAGTCTCTATTTGGAGTAAGTCCAGTTGGAGCGGAGGACTATAATCAATAGGTCAGTATTTTTCGAATTCACAAAATTTCAAAAATTGCAACACTGAAAATTTCAAGGTTTTCCAAAAATTGAACAAATTTAAATTTTCAGAAAATTAAGAAAAAATCTCAAACTCGCAAAATTACAAGAACATTATAATATCGAAAATTTCAAGAACATTTCCGAAAGTGCCAAAACCATTTAAAAAATTTCAAGATTTACAAATTTTTGAAAATTAAAAAATGTTACACGTTTTTGAGAGTTCCAAAATTTCCTGCAGCTAGAAAAGTTCATTTCCTCAAAACATTCAACAATAACCACCGATGACATACATGTAAGGCTATTTTCAACAGAACCGGGTACATTGACATATCGTAGAATTTTATTAGAATGGGACATGGCACGACTCGATATTCCCCACGAAAACGATTACGAAACAACGTTTATTCTAACGGATACCGATCCTAATTTTTTTTAGCAAAAATATAAACACAGCGAATTATATGTGGACATGGGAGTAGATCAATCAGTCGGTTGTCATAGTTTTTATCATTATTGAATGTCCTGGGGACCCGTGTTTTTCTAGAATAACACATTTATGACTTGTGAAACGTGAGTTATGCATGGACCAATCAGGCGTAACGAAATCGATTGACAGAGCTGTCTATGCATAATCTATTGAGTTGATGGAAGGGCACCCATTCATCATATGGTAAATTGAATGACACTTCTGGAAAAGTGTTTCAATGAAAAATATGGAAAGCTTAAACATTTCCAAAATTTTCATAGGGTTTTTCCAGCAATTTTTTGCTGATATCATATCATTTGACGTTCATGTCCTCTTACCATAAATATCATTAATTATTTTTCTCATGGGAGTATACTGTGTTTAAGGTGGCTCATATTTTCTAGCCCAGCAAATTACAAAAAACTCCTTCGCATTTTCTGGTGTTCGTTTCCCAGTGCTACTGATGGCATTCAGACAAAAGATTGGGGATATCATAAATCCTGATTGCACAATTCGTGATATGCTTCGATTTATCTTGGAAATTGAAAAACGGCGCGGGCAACGAAGGGTTAATATTGAGAAGATGCGGAACGCTATATGAGTTCCTGGGTTTAAGGAGAAATGATCCAAGGGGGCCGTATTCAATCGTAATGACCTCGGCTCACGTATTTTGGTGGATGATTAAGCCCGAATAAAGTCGTCAACAATCAGTCTGATTTGCCTCATCACACCAATAGAATTTCACCTGTGGTGCGTTGCAAAAATCCTTGGCTGGAAGGGATACACGAGATGTTTCACAGGGCGTTTCTACGGTGTTTCATCCTTTAAAACGTGTCTCAAGCCCATCAAAAGAGTATCCCCCCTGGGTGAACTATCTTCTCTCTTCACGTCGGCGTTATAATTTGAGGCGATTTCAGGGAGGTCCATTGGGCCGGGGCAAACGGCGGGGCCCTGCCGCGATGGGTTCAATGAAGTCATCAGCTAGTACCTCGGACCCACCACTTCTCCCTGACTATCCTGTTATTATGCCCCCGGTACCGCGCCACCATTCCCGCACACCCGGCAGTCACCAACACGGGAAGCGCATTCGTAGGAGACAAATTTTATCCAGTGCATCATATTTTTTTCGATCATTTTTGGAGTAACTCCATATCTTTTTCTTTTGAGAAAAATAAAATTTTGGAACAAAATTTCGAAGTTCCTCATATATAGAGATTTTTTTTAATTTTGAGATTTCCCCAAATTGAAAAATTTTGGAAAATTCAATATTTTCGATTTCGGTTTGAAATTTTTGAAAATGGGAATTTTGTGATATATTTTTTTTCGAATCAGAAAAAAATTGAGAATTATTCAAATATTTCAACATTCTGGAATTTCTGGAATTCTGAAAGTTTTGAAAATTGAAAATTTTTCCAACATCTAGAAATTTAAGAAATGGCAAATGATGGCACTGCGACTGTAAAGCGACGTCTCAAGGGTTAGGACAGAGGTATTTTACCCCACATAAGCGGCTGTCTGCCTGTTGGCCATTTCTGGGCCTTAACGCTCATTTCTGTGGATATTAGGCCGATTGTCGTGCCTGATTCGCCACGGTGCCTGAAATAAGGCGCCCGTGGCCAAATGTACTAACACCAAAGTTGCCAAGCCCACCCTCAACGTCCTTATGCCTCATTCGACATCGTAATAATTCGCTTCGACTCGACGTTTTTGGGGGGCATTTTTGGTCGTTATCTCGATGGTATCGCTCGTATAGGAGATTTCTGTAGGTATTTGTTGGTGGATGAGATGATGAATCCATTGAATAATAAATTAATAGAGCATAAATGTGTTTGTGAACCTGTACGGCTCGAACCACTGACCTCCCGATCATGTGAAATCACCCGCGCAGTTCAACTGAACCCACCCCCACACTCACCCACGCCCACCCACAACCGACCACACACACACGCACCCACCCACACACACACCGGAAGCAGTTGTAATGCCGCACGTCAAAAGGGTGGAAATCTCATGAAATTTTTTTTTTTTTTTTATTTCCGCTTCGATGCAATTATGCATATGTGGCGACCCTCCCACGGTGCCGATGGAAACCGAATTCTTCCCAAACTGTACAGTATTCACTTAGTTTGACCCAATAAATGCAATGCCTACCAGGCTTTACATCGCTTGGGTCAATCTACAATTGAAGGAAAACCACAGAAAACCTCAATTTGTACAGCCGTTTCTTTGACGAAACTCCCGTTCGACTATGAATCCCTATGAACTCGAACGCTGGACAATTCCACTCTACTATACCAATCAGAGAGTTCCCAAGCGGGGACTCGATCCGTGGACCTCGTGTGCCAAAGGCCAGCGCTCTAACCACTCGGCCATAGCCGAGCACAAGAATTTCGAAAATGTCATCAAACGTTAATAAGAATTTCCAAAATATCGTGTCAATAATGTCGATCTCAAGTATCACCAATTTACAAAAAAATAAGGATTTTTACAAGCTCAAAAAAATTTCAAGGATATCAACAATTTCAAAAATTTCAACGCTTTGAAAATTTTCAATCTTATCCATTTCATCGAAGATTTTAAAAAGCGTAATAAAATCGATATCAGAAGTTGCAACGGAATTATAAGGAGGGAAATCAATTTCAAGAACTTTTTTATTTCAGCAATTCCAAGAATTTGTAAAATTTACGGAATCCTGGAAAAAATGATTCTCCAGTTTTCACCCCTTCACGGTTTCTTAAATGATTCATTACATTTCTTAAAAATAATTTTCTGTATGAATTAAGAAAAAATATGAAAAAAATTGACATGTGAGATTTAAGTCAGTCGTATGTCAAATGCTTATTCAACGTAAAATACCTCTATTTCGAACCCCATTGTTGTTAATTCCCCAATGATAATGATGATGATGATGATTATGGTTGTGTAATTAGTGGATTAATTTTTTTTTATTCGTCCCCCTTGTTGAGGCACAAAAACGCCGGTAGGGCCGATGATTGATGATGATTGTGGAGCATCAAACAATGATTTGAGATGAAAAAAAAGGATAAAAAAAATGATACTCGTTTTAATCAGAGAACTTCATTCAGTAATTACTGGACGCTTTTTTAAAGCTGGAACAAGAGGTAATCGAATGACTGGGAATCATGAGGCTGCGTGAGGAGTCATGAGACTTCATGAGCATGATTGCAGCTATTTAAATTATGATTAGTCATAAAGGAATTTTTATATCGACTGCTTCGACGATTGACGTATTGTGATTTCGAATGTAATGGTGATGTACTGGTATATGAAAAAATCTTGTTAGAATCATTCAAAACATTCCTGTATTTTAAAAATTTTGAGATTATTGGAAATTTGAAAAGTTGGAGGAATTTTGAAAATTTCGAAATACTCTCACATTCATATCCACACATGCCCACCCACACACTTGACCAGCTACCAACTCACACAACCAAGCACCCACTCACCCACCCGCCCCCACTCACCCACCCACTTGCCCCCACGCACCCACCCACCTGCCCGTACGCACCCACCTGCCCCCACACACTCACCTACCCACCTGCCCCCACACACTCACCCACTCACCCACCCACCTGCCCCCACACACTCACCCACTCACCCACCCACCTGCCCGTACGCAGCTACTCACCCACGCACCCACTCACCCACCCACCCCCACTCACTCACCCATCGACCCACACTCACACACACATGCACGCGCACAATTATGTGAAGCTGACACAAAAAAAAAACCTTAATTACACCCAATTTTCATCAAATTTCCATCTCCATGTACTCTCTTAATCCACACTCGCTGTCCATTATCACCAACAATCGTGAACTAATTGATTGATCGTTTGGCTTCTCGCCCCCCCCCCCCCAGCCAGTCCTCAATGTGGCCTGTAACGAGTACTTGTCCAAGCATTAATTGTCGCTCCACATGAATAATTACAGCACAAATATCGCGCGACGCTTACGCGTGGTGTGGCTGAATGGAAGACGGGGGGGGCGGGGGAACCAACCGGGTCCGAGTCCCGAGAAGTTGACGTAAAAAATGAAAAATGAGGGGATCAAAGGCGAGAAGAGAAAAGGCAGCGAAACGAGAGAAAAAGGAGCAAAGTGGGGCCTGGGACCGATGGCGAGAGAGGGCACGAGGTGGAATAATGGACGATGGATAATTGGCACCGATCGTCCCATCGGCACCGCCCACGACACCGATTACCTCGAGTTTAGCTCACGCGCCAGAATCTCACCTCGCATCTTCCCCATTTTCGTCGAGAACTTTGACGAATCCTGACAGAAATATGGTTCCGACTGATGACAAACCAAATTATAAAAGTCGCAGTGTCAAAATAAATTTTAGAAAAATCGGTAAATAATTTGGTTCGCATGATAGGGACATGTATGAAATGATATGTGCGAAATAACATCGAAAATGTCAAAATTTAAACATTTGTATTCAGTTTAAGACTGTGAAGAAAAGCCAAAAATAACGAAGAATTAGGCACAGTAACGGAATTTTTTTTTCTCGGTTCTCGATCTAATGTCAAGGTATGATAGAATGATTCCTCTTGAACGGGTGAACACATTTCAATAATTTTTTCCATTGCGCTTGGCGCTGCAGTTTTTCGCGTTTAAAAACAAAAAAATGGCATTTATCTCGTAAACCAAAGCGTTGAGAGTAAAATTTCAATAGGATTTTTTTTGTTAGAAATCAAATTTTCTACAAAAATTGGATTATACAATTTTTGCGTAAAACGACTTGTTAACGAGATTGTAAACTATTCGTGTGATTTCGCTGCTGTTGGTACCTGTAAGATCCAATAGAATAATATTCTTATTAGACTAGTTTTCTTCTTAAATATTAGCCCGATAATTTACATATTCATATGTGCGTCTATATCTACATATATACATAGAATCGGGTAAGTCGAGTCACAAAATCTTAGCTTTCAGTTCAACATTTCCCAATTCATAAAAAATTTTAACTGCTCGATTTTTCATTCCCAACGCTCTATTGCAAAAATGGTGAGAGATACGGCGAAAAGTATTTACCAGAAGTTACTCTGTGAGTGAAAATGCATGTTTAATTTCATATGAGTTTTTTCCATAATTGTCATAATTAAGGAGATATGACGGGTTTAACTCCCAAGCGGTCGCACCCCTATTGGCGGCTCACTCCTACCTCCGTAACGCGCATAAGTCTCGGCGTCACGCTCAGTATGCGCCTACTCAAATGTTCATAATTACCTGCTTGGTAAAAGGGACAGTTTAAAATTCTCAAATCTGCAAATTTTCGTTGTGATCCTCACGGCTCACACTTATATACCCACACTAGTGTTCTCTCTGAAACCAGTCTTCAAACATTAAATTGACGTGTCGGAAAATCTAGGAATGGCAAACAGAAATTACAAATGGGGAACATACACACTTTTATCTCATTAGTTTTTTTTTCAAATTCTGGATGTACTATTATGGCAGAATTCTCACTCAAATGAATTCATTCCGCAAGCCATTACCATCATTTTTTTCCACCGTGTTCTTTTTGCATTTTTTTCCCGAAAACAGGAGGAAATGAAGAGAATCATGGAGCTGTAAAAACGCGAGAAAAACCCAAAGAAAGATGTTGATTGTTGCATGAGAATTTCGTGTGCTTCCAACGTTGCGGATTTCATCTCCGTTGCTCTTACTTAAGATGCGTCTTCTTCGTTCTGTCGGCTTCGTGTGAAGTCCAAGTGCCCGAGACCCATTATACCCCTCCCCCACCCCCCACCCCCTGTTCGCCATTGGTTTCGCCTTGAAGGTGTAGGTATAATACTCATCCAGAAAAATTTCATTCTTCTCACTTTGACTCGCACATTTTGCTCGATACAGATGCTGTCATGCAGTTACTTAATTTTGTTGTTTCTGATTTTCTGAAGGGAACAGGTACGAAAAGAATTCTATGGGATCCCCATAGGAGTTTCTATAATGAATTTCTATAGTTTATGGGAATTTCTATAGGGACTTCTCGCAAATTCCTACAGGCAGTCGTCATAAGTTGTACCGAAATTCCCCTACAGGCATGTTATAGAATGGAATGATGAATTCTGTGAGGGTATAGAGACGGAATTCTAGAGAAGTAGTAGTAGTAAAGAAAATTTCCGAGTGAAATTTGATAGAAATTTCACTGTGGATCAAAACTTCATAGGACTTTTTATGAGAATTCCTGTAAGAAATTTATCGTAGGAATTCCTGAAAGGAATTCCTTGTATGACTTCCTGTAAGGGATCTCCCGTAGGACTTCCTGTCAGGAATTTCCTGTAGGAATTGTTTTAAGGGATTTCTTGTAGGAATCGTTATGAGGAATTCCTTGTAGGAATTCTTGTGAGGAAATTCTTTCAGGAATTTCTTGTAAAAATTTCTTATGGGAATTCCTCATGAGCATTTCTTACAGAAACTCCTACAGGGAATTCTATGAAGTTGCCAACATAATTTTTTCTAGGAATTTCTATAGAGAATTCTAGGAAGTTCCCATGGGGGAATTTCTATAAAATTCATAAGCAATTGCTATAGGAATTTTATGGAATGCCTTAGAGGAATTTCCATAGACTTATAGAAATGCTATGAAAAATTGTGAATGTTCCTATAGTAGCCATTTTTGCCTCCAGAGTTTCTCATGAATAGTCTATAACATTCCTACAGGGTTTTCGTTAGGAAATTTTTTAGGAAGGTAGTGTGTTAAACCAGTGTGTGCCCCCGTGGGGAAAAATTCACCATAGGTACCCATAGACATACCCTATGCTTTCCCCTAGAAGAATCCTAGGTAAGTCCTGTAAAAATGTTATGGGTTGGAAATTTTCCTATAGGATTGTTCTCCTGAATGTTTCGCAAAAAAATATAGGTTAAGATGTCCCGTCCGTATTATTTCATCGTAATAATATTGCATAATGTAACAATTCGCCATGAATCATTTTGTACATTCCATTTATAGCAATCAAGAATTCTAATTGCGAAGATTGTAAATTACAATGTGACAATCGTAAATCAGTGTATGCGCACGTGTAGCTAAGTATGTGTGTGTGTGTGTGTGTGTGTTCGTCGAAGAACGGGTACGTACCCACTCGTATGTGTGTGTGTGTGTGTGTGTAACGTGTGCTTAGCTATACTTGCGAATATCCTCCATGTTCTCATATGCTTGTATATGCTTGTATATGCTTGTATATGATTGTATATGCTTGTACATGAATGCATAGGTATCTCCATGGAACGTCCTTAAATTTCCTATATTTTTCACCTATAGCGCGAATACTCGTAGAATGTTGTTTCATTTCCTCTTGAAGTGTGATACAACTCAATTTGTGATTCTAGAAACCCTCAAATTAATGCTTCCAAAAATCGTAAGCTTCAATCCCAAGGCTCAAAACTTCAATTTGGGGGGTGTGGGGGGAAGTGAGGCAGGTGAAAAAAGAGGGACGAGTGAAATAAAACAGGAGACTAGTGTAGTGCGTGCTGGGGATTGCGAGAGCCTTAAGGTGTCGGGACCCGTATTAAGGGGGCGGGTACGCAGCCTCGCGGAGCCCCGAATTATGACGTCACACCGGGGGGACCGCACACGTTGCTATCAGGTGAGCCGAATACAAAATGGATTGTTAATTATTGCGGGACTCACTCACTCTCTCACTCTGTCCGGTAACACGTCGTCCTTCTTTTCATTTTTTTTTTTTTTTTGTCGGTCGGGGGATTAATGTGCTTCTGTCTAATGCTGAGAAATGTGTATTTAAATGAGGGAGATTCATTTGAATGAGCGAATTACAATGTGGTAATTGAGGGATTTTTGTCTCAATTTAATATCGAAGTGCGGGGGGTCTACTTCCAGTTTTTTTGGCTGTCTAAAAATGTAAAATTCGGATTATGACATCTTTACCATAGTGGGAATTACTGATTCAGCGAAACTTCATAAATTTCTAAGATTTTCAGTATATATGAAATTTTTCAAATATTTTTAATTATCAAAACATTTCTATTATTCATAATTTGGGAATTTGTTCCAATTTCGGAAATGTTCATATTTTTTTCAATTTTAATAATGCTCGAGCTTTTTATAATTGTTAAAAAAAAATTGCATATTTGAAGTTCTGAAAATTCTTGGAATTTTGAATTTTGAGTTTCTAAACTGTCCAAAGTTAAGGTTCATTTTTTTTCTGAATTGTTGTGCTCTTTAAGTTTGCATCATTTTGAATCGCCAATTTAAAAAAAAATTAACATTGTTGTAACCTGCTCAAAATTCTCGAAATATTTGTAATTGCAACATTATTAAAATTCAGTGAAATTTACAATCAATATTACTTCTTCGAAAAGTTGGAATTCCGGGGAAATTCTGTTTTTTCTAATTTTTGAAATTTTCAAACTGTTGGAAATTATTAGAAATTTTCGAAAATACTTGCAACTCTTCACATTTCTTAGATTTCAGTACGTTTTGAAAATTCTTAAATATTTGCAGTTAGTAAAATTTTTGCAATTTTTGAAACATCTATTATATTACATCCTGAACACACCTGTTTGACCAACAACATCAAACACAGGTGATTCACGAATTCCCGTTCGATGAATCATAGATCCGTAAAACCCCAGTTATCATCCGTGAGAATTAGCGGCTCGTGAAAAAAGTATTCACCTATTGTTTTAGTGAATCCGCTGATGACAGCGGAAGCGCGGATGAAAGGTGAGAAAGTCACGAATGGGTACGACTGAGAGTAAACTTGAAGGAGTGAGTCACATGAGTAAGACACTCCGATATTAAATGGTTCAATTTATTCCAAAATTATCCAAGTATTTCTAATTCGGCGCATATTGAAGCTTTTGAAAATTTTTAACATAAAAAATATTCAATATTTGTTCATCTATTTTTTAATAACGTCAATGAGCCACGTTTCATGACGTAAACTCAAAAAATAATTGCATTGTACAAATGACCTTGAAACCCGTTATGACGTCACAGTTACTTCATCTGTCTTTCTGTGGCGCCCTCACACGGTACCGTCCATTTGTGACCCCCAAATTAACTAAATAATCAACAACAACGATCTAGAAGACGAAAAGTTTTCACACTTCTGATTGTCGTCCGTACCAATTCTCATATTTTTTTTGTCCCTTCCAAGTCACACCTCCTGGCCCTGAAGTAACCTGTCGCTATATTAATGCTACTCATGACTGTTGATCAGCAATGGAGATCTACAATTTCTTGTAAACAAATTACTTATAAATAAATTACATTGGTGTCCGTGTCAGTCAAGACCGCCGTACAATCCGTCGCCTGACCTATAGCCCCAACGGATGCCTCAAGCAGCGCCACTAGTGGTCCATCCAGCAAACACATCAGAGCCCACTGCCGTTGCGATGCGAAGAATTTCATTTGGACTTCCTGAATTTCCAATAATTGTTTGCAACAGGTCCGGGTCCGATTTTAGCCGACTGTTTGCTCAGACAATACTTGTGGCCACCAAATATTATATTACAATAAAAATTTCGAACGTCTTTAAGTAGTATTCCAAAGTTTTCTCACCATTAAAAAAAAAAAACGCCAGCAAACCATCCCCAATGTCCATTGCCGTCTCCCAGATCCCGAAAAAGCCATACGAACAAGTCCTAGTCGAGCAAACTTGAGCGGATGGGGCACGTGGGAAAGAGACTCGAGATTGCCCCATTGGTTCTTCCTCTCACCCATCTTATATTTGTGTCTTTATTTTCCAAAGTATACCTTATACATCATGTATCCGCTGGCACACAAGACGCTTGGCGCGTAATCCATGTGTAAACACGATTTAACCCGAGGGTATTTCCTCACTTCCGTGAAAAATCCTCAAGAGATGAAGAAGGTGGTCATGGGTGATTGGTTCCCGGCTCGTTTTACCTTCGAATGAGAAATAATAAAATAAAAATCGTTAAATGCTTTTACCCGCTTATCTCACGGGGGGGGGGGAAGGTGTTCGGGGCCCATGAACTTGCCTCGGGCTTTGTACAAAACTAAATATTGTTTTGTACCTATAATACAACCGTCATAAAGATTAAAAAAAAAATGATGCGTCGAGGAGGAGAATAGGGCAGGTGGATTAGCGGCTTCATCGTAAAATTATTTTCACAATTTTTCGTGGTCTGAGCGCCGCCTGGACCGAAAAAAAACCTTAGGTACTTGGGAATACTTTGGCTACTTGTGTCAGCGGATAAGTTACGCAGATACAAGGATTTGTTTGTGTCTAATTAACGAATTCGGTGGAGAGTTCTTTTTCGATTCGGTTCACAGGATATAGCATCCAGAACTCATCACAGCTGATCATAGTGAATTGAACTGCTAATTGAGTTCAATACCAGTTGATTACAATAGATTGTTTGCTTTGGTTAATCACATGCTCATTGCATCGCACCCAACGGCGTATTCAAATAACCAAACACTTAAGTCCATGTATTTGCCTAGTTACCTGTGGGCAGTGCCATATTTAACTTCCGGGCTAAGCTATCTGATTGGTTACAGTAAACTGTTTGTTACTTACAAGTCTTGGTTTCCGGTGAGTTAGCGCCGGATGTGATTTTCGGATTGAGGCTTCTGATTCGTCTAAGAGTACAACTGCACTCAATAACAAGAGAACTTTAAGCGCTGATTAAGCACGGTCAACTTGACAAAGTTAAAGCACCAGGTCCGATGGGCAGTTCTGGTTAGTTAGCGCCATAGTCAATGGTTGTTTCATAATAAATAACAAAGATGTTACACTAACTGTTGAGTCTGCATCACGTAGCTAGTGTAGTCGATAGTGTCCTATTGCTGCTGGGTTCGCGCCTTCTAACATTCTACGGAGGCCGAGCGCGAACCTAGGAGCTTTAACGTAGTAGACCGATACTCTACTCTTTCTCTATTCGCATTCACCCACGTAACCGCTGGTAAGCATTACTTCATGGGCAATACTACGGATCAGAGTACCCACCCATTGCGGCTGGGGCCGACTTCGCCATTTCAGCTCATCGTATTTTCTAATCACAGGGTAAACCGCCAGAAACCCCTGTGATACGATGGCGGGCGTCTACGATGGAACCCTCCCTCCCCCCCCCCCCCCCGCGCGACGGGTCGCGTTCGGTCCCGGCTCACGGTCTCACTTCATGGATGCCGCCGATAGCACACACGGAATGTTCCTACCATCGGTCGGAGTCCGTGAGAAAATATTTTTCAGAAAAAATATTTGCAGTGAGCGGAAATCGAACGCGGGACCTTTAGAATAGTAGGCAGACACTCTACCCACTACACCAAAGCCCCGTCATACTCTACTCATTATGTGTGTGTGTGTGTGTGCGTCTATGTGTGTGTGAAAGGCGCTCGCCAGCCGCGCAGCTTCAACCAATTAGATGTCCTAAATATTTTTTAGAAAAAAATCGCAATAATCTCCGTCGGGATTCGAACCCGGGACTCCCGTTTCACGTCAGGTACTCGTCCAACCTATATAGTCAACTCCCCCACCAGTGCACTTTCACAAGTTGATGGAACCCTACAGTCTTTATCGTCATGACCCCACCGCTGACTATCTCCTCAAGCGCCGCCTCCCCACCAGTGTGCAAATGGTCCCGCGTGACATTGACAGCTACCTCACTGCACTTACTAGCATCCGGGAGTGGGAGAAGTAGGGGTGGGTCACTTGTGGGACAGAGCGGTGGAGCGTCCAGTCCCGCGCAGTGCACTAGTGGGAGAGTCGACTGTATACGGATACGCTGATAATCCCAATTGTTGCATTTTAATCCCAAATAGATTGCGCTGGTTGACCTGCAGTTGGCGCAGTGCCAAATCCTCTAGTTACCTTAACCTTAGTCTCTCTACTGACCCGCTAGATGCAGCTACCGATAGTCCATTCAGTTGATCTTATTTAACTCCGCCATTGATAATATTTGCTGAGTTTGTATAATCGGGTCGGATCAACGGAATGCTTGAATGTGAGGTGGCCGTACGATTTTGAAATATCTGTGGATCGATACTCAACCACCATAAAACCGCGATACAGTAATTTCATCTTATGGTATAGTAGTTATCTGCGTACCGATAGAGCAAAATGTACCGAACTCAATCTATAGATATACTAGTTATACCTAACCTTCCATAGAGGTCTCATTACGATCTTTATAGAGAAAAGGAGACGGCAAAGAAAATATCGATATACATCGGAATTATCGAAACACGTAAGACCGAAACCAACGCGCCACCCGGCCGTGCGGCGGCAACAGGAAATGCGCGTGCAAAGCACGCGCTACTGGAGTCGTATAGGAAAAAGCAGAGCCCAAAGAAAATATCGATATATATCGGAATGATCGAAACACGTAAGACCGAAACCAACGCGCCACCAGCCAGAGCGGTGAAAAATGGAAACGCGCGTGCGTAGCACAACAATTTTTCCAGTAATTTCGTTGCGGACGAATGCAGAACATCCGTTGAAAACGCCAAAAAATTATGGGAATGAGGGGCAAACATAAGAATAATCGGTTTAGGCAGACGGAATAATCCAAACGATTACCAGATAATGCTGCTTTGGCATGACTGAGAATTATACGTTTTACGAGATTACTTCATTTTGGGGGGGAGGGGGCAAAAGAATGGAAAGAATGGAGCCAAGAAAAAAGGAAGAGATGAGAGGAGATGAATAGAAATTTTTAACGTCTGTATCGGTTTCGTTTTCCGTTCTCGTTTTTTTTTTTCGTTCCTCTTTTTTCGGGAGTTCGACAGCACTTCTGGGCATGAATGGAGAGAAACTCGTTTCGGGGTTGGGGCAGGCGCAAGAGGGCGGCCAGGGGGCGGGTAAATAATCAGCCATGGGATCACGTTCATTCACGAAAATCCTTTATCCTGATGAAATCAACGGAAATTGGTTCCCACGGCTGAAAACAATCGGAGGAACGCCGATGCTGAGTAAGTTTTGAGTTAAATCGGGAAATAGAAAGTTCGGAAGTTTTTGGAGTGTTTCAAAAGTTTTTGAATATTTTGTAGAAATTGTAAAAATTCTGAAAATTTAAAGAATTTAAAAAAAAATAAAAAATTTGAAAAATTTGAAAAATTTAAAAAATTTAAAAAAATTTGAAAAGTTTGAAAAATTTGAAAAATTTGACAAATTTGAGAAATTTGACAAATTTGACAAATTCGAAAAATTTGAAAGATTTTGAAGACTGAACAAAAACTTAAAAATTTTGAAAATCTTAAATGACCAAAACATAAAAAAAGTGAGAGTTTTAAAATTCTACGAGAATAAAAATTTCGAAAACTACTTCTCCATAAATTAACGGAATAAAACTGTTATAAAAAAATAATGAAAATTGTCTTCATAAAACAAAACCTAAAAAAGTATTAATTTACCATAATCTACGAATTACATTCACATCTTGAGCAAAACAAAATTACTAATGAGAGATATTAATTGCAGATGTTAATTCGATAATTAGTTAACGATGAAAAATTCGAGACAATTAAACCGGTCGGGTTCGCGAATTTGTCGGTGCGGAAGTCCCCTCATTCTTTTAATCACATTTTTCCCCCTGATTGCCTCAAAATATTCCGTTTAACACAGCATGCATCGGTGAAACATAATCCCCCACCACACACGAATTAATTATCAATTCATTGGCAAATTAATTACCAAATAAACGTGTACAAATAAGTCTGGCCGTGACCAGGGCGTTGACGGTGAATAACGACGATACAAACGATTATTTATGGCACTACTTGGCTTTATATTACGCCTCATTAGATGCCTGAATGAGATTGACCAAGTCCAATCAAAATATTAAGCCTCAGAGGACTGATTGAGTGGTAGGTAAAATTCTTTATTCATTCATTTTTTAATCACTGGAAATTTCCAAGCAAGTAGGTGATCAAAAAATGTGGAAGAATTTTGAAAAAATTATTTTGGAAAATTTGCAAGTTCTAATAATTTTCACTCTGACCAAAATTACGAAAACTATAAAATATTGCAATACGAGAAAAGCGCGAAAGCTCCATAAATTTAACAAAAATTAGGAATTTGAAAGTCAAATTTGAAAAAGTATTCAAGGTTTAACGAACTTGAGGTGATTAAACATTTGTGATAAGATTTGAAATAATGTAATTTTGTAAAATTTAAAAAAAGGATTAATTCAAAATTGGAAATATTTCCAAAATTTTAGGAATTGCAAAAGTTATTATATAAAAGAAAGAAAAATATTGAAATTTTTGAACATTCCTAATTAGTTCAGAAAATAATTTTTTTTATTGGAAAATTCAAATAGCTCAGGAAGGACCTCTCATATACAAAAATTGCAAAAAAAAAATTAAAAACTTTATAAAAATTGAAAAATTTTCAAAGTGTACAAAATTTTAATTTTCTTTTTCGATTTGACAAACGGTTCAATATTTCCGAGTTTTCCAAATTTCAAAAAATCAAAAATAGTTCCGAAAATTAAGGAAAAAATCATACTCCAAATTCTAAAATGCCCGAAGTTTCAATAATTGTAAGTACAAAATTTTTTTTTTTAAACATTCAATTGATCGTGATTTAAATCAGAGGTGCCCATCGCAACCTTACATTGTTATGCCCACGCAATCGATCCCCATCCACGAACAATCAAGTGTTAATTGCATTGTTATACCTATCGCAAGTGTCTTTGCTTCACTGAATGCACACAAAGCCATTGATATATGAAATTACAGAAAAAAACCAAAACAGGGAGAATGTTAGCGCTCTGAACAATTAGAAACTCTTGAAAAATTCCGAAAGACGAAGAAAATATTTGAAAAAATCCGAAAGTTTGTGAAATTGGGAAAAAGTTAAGGAGTAGAAAAATTTGAAATTTTCAAAAAAAAATTGCAATTGTAAAAGGTGTTCAGAATTTCTAAATTTTGGAAACTTCACAAATCGCAGGAAATCATACCTTAAATGGGAAAAACTTAGACTAATTTCGGTAATTTCGCGTATCTGAAAAATGGAATAAAAAAAGCATTTAATTGATCATGATTGGAATCAGACGTGCCCAAACACACATTCATTATACCCACGCAATCCATCCCCATCCATGAACAATAAAGTGTTAATTGCGTTATTATACCTACCACATGTGCTCGGGCATCAATGAATATGCAGTAAGATATTTATCTCGCGCAGCATCTCCATGCAAGCCAAACCACTCAAAGCCCATTGTGAGATTATTAAATAGGATGATGCTGCTCAAATTGCTCGACGATCTCTGGATTAAGAAAAATTTTACATTCGGCTATCTTGATCTTGGATAGCCAGACCTCGACATTAATGTGGGACTGATTTTTGGTTTAATGACCCAATGTATTTCAATGTTTCTGAAAAGTTGATTCGAGAAGCTTCTGATTGGCGACTTTTAGGGCCAGTAAATCGTGATTTATCACTCGCACTCTGATTATCCAGAAATTTGTCGAGTTTTTGGGTTAAAAAAAAACAAAATTTGAGGAATTTTTAAGGCGTGGAATAATATGTTGATCATTTGTATAATTTGTTCCACTTTGAGGACTTTTTTTCAACCATTTTCTGGTATCGTTATTTTTTTTTATTTTGTTTGTTGATAGGGATAATTATTGTAATTAGAGAACGTGGGTGTGTTTGAAAATTCCTAAAAATTTCTAAATCGACATTTGTCCATTACTACAACAAAATTTTTCACAATTACAGCGATTTGGCACATTGGCCAAAATATCGAACAGAAAAGATTTCAGAAATTCTCAAAAATTTCAAAAGTTTCAAAAATTTCAAAAATTTCAAAAATTTCAAAAATTTCAAAAATTTCAAAAATTTCAAAAATTTCAAAAACTTCAAAAATTTCAAAAATTTCAAAAATTTCAGAAATTTCAAAAATTTCAAAAATTTCAAAAATTTCAAAAATTTGAAAAATTTGAAAAATTTGAAAAATTTGAAAAATTTCCAAAATTTCCAAAATTTCCAAAATTTCCAAAATTTCCAAAGTTTCAAAAATTTCGAAAATTTCAAAAATTTCAAAAATTTCAAAAATTTCAAAAATTTCAAAACTTTTAAAAATTTTAAAAATTTCAAAATTTTTAAATTTTCAAATCGCCCAAAGTCCCTGAATTTTCAGATTACCGAAATGTCCATAAGTATCGAAATTTCAGTATTTTTTCTTCACCGATTTGTATCCCCTTTGGCATTCACTCAGGGATGAAATTACTGGAGATCACTTTCCCATTTGCGCATGGATAATCTCACAGAATAGGAAAATGCATGTTTTGTCGCACGAATAGCGCCAAAATAATCCTCTTGACGAGAAGCGTTCGAGGACCCTCTCGGCTGATCTGATCTGATCTTCTTGCACACTTTTGGACAAGTTTACAAAGAGGGGGAAATGGGGGAGTATCGTTTTCAACAAAATGAACTCACCACTCCAGTCATGGGGAAACAATTTCCATCCCTATTTTTTTCCGAAGGGGCTGTTTGGCGTAAAGACGTCCTCCTTACAATCAACGTATCCGTTTCAACTCGTAGGACCACTCCATCGGTCATGACCCAAATGCTAAAAGCCACTTGTTGTCGTGCGTCCGTGCGTGATCAATTTTGGCCCTTTTTACTTCACTATTTTCTTCCTTCACTTTTTTTTTGTAAACAATAATCTGCTTTTGGAAATCGCCGAGGATCCACGCTTCTTTTTTCCGTCAGAGAAAACCTTGATGAAGAATTTGTCTGCACCACAGAAAATCGAAGGAAATTGCATTGAAACTTTTAAAAATGTTCAAGTGCCTTTAAAGTTGTTAAAATTAGTGAAACTCTCCAAACCCTAATTTCCAAAAACAGTAGCTTGAATGAAATTTTCCATTCGCCCTCAAATATTAAAAACAGTTTCCTCCAAGCGGGAAATCGAAATGCTTCCAACACAGAGAAAGATATTTCTTGATCTTGTTGAAACAAAAAATAATAAAGAAAATAAACCCGAGGAATGTCTGCGTTCTGCCTCATCTTTTTCCCCTCGTTTCATGGTAATTATCTGCATAACCCTACAAATTTAGAAATAAATTCCTCTAACTATTCAACAAATTATCATAATTTATACACTTATAAATTTTTCTCCAAATCTCAAGGTGTTTCGTGATCACGAGTAAATTTCTCGTCTGTTGAAATTAGTTTTTTTTTTTTAATTCCTTTGAGGTGTGGAGAGATGAGCCAAAAGGAATTGGTGGATCAAGGGGAGGGGCGGGTGGGGAGGGGGAATGGGTAGCCCGTGGCGGGTTCTATTAGCCGAGACACGAATATATGCTTTCTGAGTGCGTGTGGCCTGCCACCATGATCGCATTAAAAAAAATGCTCCACTGAGAAACAAAAAATTGATTTTTCAGAAAGAACTTTGTACATAGCCCGAAAAACCTGTAACTATAGAATTGCCAGTTCTTCATTATTTTGGCATAGTGATCCAGATCTTCTAAGTCAAAAAATTGCTTCAACTGTGTTAATGTGGATGCTCTTTGAATAACCTTCGAGCATATCCATTGGTGAGAAATATTTTTTGAATATATAATTAGATTATCTTCATATTGTTGATCACACACACACAGGCTCGATTTGGTACAGTGCTATCAGTGCTACCCGACCGCACGGCTGGGCGGGAAGCTAACCTGACCGCCGGGGGGGCGGAGGGAGGGGGGGGGGGGGGGGGGTTCCATCATTGACACCCCCCACCATAGCAGGTTTCTGGAGGTTTGCCCTGTGTTCAGAACCAGAATGGCCTAAATGGAGACAGTCCACCCCAGCTGCATGGATGGGTGTCCAGCACCCCCCTCGGAAGAAGTGCTCCGGAGCATGGTTACACTGAGAGAACGAGTTGGTTATATCTACCTGACGGATTCGGTTGATGTTTTTTTTACGATTAGGTTCACATACCCGTACATTCATTAATAGCTAGAGCTAATGGTGGTACATTCAACTGCTAGTTGATTTTGACACCATTTGGTTGTACTGAATTTTTCAGTTGACGCAAACCGGCACCCGATTAATACAACCGAGCGTTTGGTAATAGTTACCGAATGGAGGCTAATTCAACGCGTCCTCTAGTTATAACAGTGCCCGGTGAAGAAGCCATGACGTGTGTGAACGCCGGCCGGCTCGGGTCCACTTTTGTGATAAAAAATTAGTGATAAAAATCAAAGAACAAATAGAAAGTGAAAATAAAATGGAAGAATTGTTCAAGGAAGATGTCTATAGACAACCCGTATTTTGAAATTTTTATATGGCAATCAATGCTTAATAATAAATAACAGAGAGGTTATACCAACTAGCGATTCGGTAACTAACACCGGGCCATTCAATTGTTCTTATTTAACCGCGCTATGAGGTAACAGTTACCGAGCCTGTGTAGCATTAACCAAATCGTTCTCTCAGTGTACCGTCAGGAGTCTAAATAAGACGCACAGAGATAAAAAAACTGCTAAAAATAGTTTACAAATCGACCATCAATTAACAATAATTGCAATACTTGCAATAACTACTTTAAATAATTACCTCATCCCTCCTCTGCCCAAGAACAAATCTTGAATTACCGAAATTGTTGATGAAGATCTCAAAGGAAGTGGATGCCCTTTGATAGGCAAAAACCGCGGCTGAAGTTATTCATTACCCTAGTGGCCCATGCACCCCCTCATTAGCCATTATGTCGTGCAACGGTAGTACACAACCCATTGAATGATAAAAACATACAGATGTCGCAGACACGCCTACCCCCAAAAAAAGCCCATTCACCATTAGAAAAAGAAGGAGGGGGCTCGCGCGTTTGTTGGATCTCAACTGTTGTACCGCGTGGTGTATCATGAAAACAATAAACACCGCTTCTACAGTGGGATCATCCGACATTTCTACGACTGGGGCGCGTGAATGAGCCGGAATTGGAATGAGTAAAATAAGGTGCGTCAAGAAATTTATGGGAAAGGGATCACATCACTGATCTACTTTATAATTTACTCGTTTTGCAAAAAAAAGCGCACCCAGTACGTTTTGACGACTTGTGTTACAATACTCCCTGATGCCCCCCATCTCAATTCATTGAACGATTTATAATGAAAAAACGATTAACATTAGAAATTGTTTTTCACATGAAACAGCAATGGGAAACTTGGATATTTTTTCGTATTTTTTTTCAAAGTATGTAGTCTGCAGTGAGAACTCAGCTCCGGGACGATATGGAATTGGACGACAATCAGATATTCGCAGAGTGCAGAATGCAGACAGCTACTATAGGTACAGTCTCATCTGTACCATATTGCGCAAGTGGATGTCCAATGGGCATTACATTCCCGGGGTTATGCAGTAATTTACACTACTATACCGGAAGGAGACTTCCCGTACGGGGATTCGATCCTTGAACCTCGTGTGCCAAACGCCGGTGCTCTACTCACCTGGCTATTCCCATCAGTGGTGATAGTATTATTGATGACAGGCAAAATCCATGCTGGATGCGTCTCGAACAGAGGTGCCACTTGACGCAGGTCAAAAGTGGCGTACCTCAACAAAATGAAACCTACGCATGCACCATAAAAACATAATATGTGAGAACCCCTATGGGACATATTCCACAGGCTGTGTGGATGTTCCCGACAAAAGTTGTAGGTGAATAAAATTAAAACAGAAAATGGAATAAAAAATGTGATAAAGGCGAAACTCTCGAAATTGGAAGGACGAAAAAAAATGCCGATATTACGCGAATATGTAGTCTGGTAATTCGAAGGATTTGGTAGTGTATGGGCGGGCAGAGAGAAGAATCTGTGGAAAGTTATGAGCTTGGGATGAAGCTAACGTTTTACTGTAAAAGCCCCCCTGGGATGGGGCGCCTGTGCTACGCATGGAATGCTTTAATAATGCATTCCTGATAAACGAACGCTTTCTAGTCTATACGTCCTTTCGAATTTAATACACGATATTCCTCCTGGCCTGTGGGTAGAAATGTTCGAGTGAAGCCACAGTTACGGCGATATTTATAACAACATTTCAACTCCATACATTAACCGCTTGGTTGAACAATGCAATTTATTGTGGGCATTGGAGGAATTTTTCAGCTGGGTTAGCGCGAAAATCGCGTAATTGTACCTTCAGACAATACTCAATTGAAGCGAGGTCTTTTGTAGCCAATGCTCCTAATTCGATGTTACCTTAATTGTTTTTTTCTTGATTCGAGAGACTGTTCTAAGTGAGGAAAAGGGTTTCTCAATTGTGGATCTGTCTGTTTTTAATGTTAGAAATAAATTTCTGCGCCCCCCCCCCCCTCTTTGAATGACGCCAATGGAAACCAACTTTTTCCCAAACTGTCTAACATTTATGCCTCTGCCGCGATGGTCAATCACAGGTCGCCTTTGACATGACTCGTGCGGAAACGACCAATGGAAACGCCAGCGTGGCTCTCACAGGGACTCGATCCCTGGACCTCATCACAAAGACCAGCGAGGTCTACGCACACGGCGATTATCGTAGCCAGAAATTTAAATAATATTCAAAAATTTTGGAAATTGAGGTTTTCACATAATCAACAGCAATGATATTGAAGAATCGATTTATCGGGAAATTTTAGCAACTTTAAGAATAAAAAAAAAATGGAATAAGGGAGAAAATTCCTCGAAAATATGACATTCTGTGGACTTTAAAATTTTGAAAATTATTAAAATTTGTGTTTGTTTTTTCATTTTTTCACAGAAATTTCAATTTTAAAAATCTATGTAATATCCAAACTTTGTCTTCAATTTTTTAATTCGTTCATTTTCCTCACTATTCTTAAAGTTCCTAATGTTTTTACAGATTCTTATACTACAAGACTTAGGACAAAAGTGAAAATTCTGAAAATAAGAGAATGTAATCAAGAAATATTTCACTCCTTCTTGAATTTATGAAACCAATTATCAATAATTACCTCATAAAAACTCAAACTCGCTGATTTATAAAAGTAATTCCAAATAAATTACACGTGCCCCCATAATTTCTCAATGAAACATTTTTTCTTCCAAAGTAATTCCAGCCATCGGTATAATTGTGACGGCATAATTATTAAATGGATTTAATGGAAATTCTTACAATCAATAAAAGCAAGAATTGTCGCAGAGTCATGTACTTATTTTCATTTATCCCTCCCCGCGCCATTTTTCATTTTTCATTTTTTTTTTCAGCATTCGAACGTGCCTGTAACCTTCATCTGTGGCGCGTTTTTACGGTTATAAATTCCAACAAACCGGCCTTAGTTATAAGACGTCTCAATAACTGGAGACAGACCATACAGTCAATGTGATGTGTGTCGTGCCAATCCTCAATTTATTTCTCCCGTTCTCCACTCGCAATTTCATCGATTCACTTTTTACTTACAATTTATGCCCTCCCCCCCCCCCCCCCAACATTTGTCAATTTTCGCCTTTTTTTTCATTACAATTGAACCGAAACCGGGTCACGGAAAAAATTGATGTAACTAATACAGTAAATTGGAATTACCAACATTGAGGCAAAAAAGTTAAAGAAACAACAGTCGCGTTTTACAACAATTTCGGCCCAGAAGTTTGGCATCTCAATATTTAATTTATATTCGTACTTGTGTGTGTGTGTATGTATGTATGTATGTGTGAGTGGGTTGTGGGTGGGCAGGTGAGTGGGTTATCAGTGGGTGGGTGAGTGGGTTGTGGGTGGCTAGGTGACGGGGTGGGTGGGTGGGTGGGTGGGTGGGTGGGTGGGTGGGTGGGTGGGTGGGTGGGTGGTGGGTGCGTAGTTTACGAAACCAGGAGAATCGAGACATGTAAGATTTATTCAAAAAAATCAAAGAAGTTGGAACTCTCAAAAATTAAAAAAAGATTAGCAGGTATCATAATCTTTATACAGAAGACGAAAATATTTTTTGCAATCTATTTCATGATAATGAACTCATAACACTTCATATTCATTGGCCAGCTGTCATCGATATGTTGAAAAACAATTTAAAAGTTCAACCGGATGATAGGGTCGTCACTTGGCTGGTAATAAGTGGGTAGTCAAGTGCTAATTGATCCTCCATAATAGAACACGCAGGGGAGGGAGGCCAGCAATGCCTAATGAATATTTATGTCGCGTGTCGTGCCGGTTCATTTTGCACGTCCAACGATTTTCGTTTGTCTAATAAGAATAGAGGTATGCATCTTGAATAATTACAAACCCAAATCTTTCTGAACGTTTAAATGTCCACCTGAGACCCTCCTTCTTCGATTATTGCATTTCTGATTTTTTTACCACTCTTTCATTATTGCCTCTTTTTTGAATTTTTTAATAAATTTCATATTTTAAAAATTTCAAGCGTTATTGGAATGGATGAAAGTGTTTGAATTAGTAATTTGCCAGTAGGCGGATTCGTATTTGAAGCTTGTGAATGTGGGGGTATGAACGTGGGTGTGGGTGGGTGGGTAACTGTGGGTGAGTGGGTATTGGTATGGGTGTGGGTGTGAGTATGGGTGTGGGTGTGGGTGTGGGTGTGGGTGTGGGTGTGGGTGTAGGGGGTGGGGGTTTTTAAAAAAGTCAAAACACTCATCCAGTTTCGGAATGTTTTAAACCTTTTTCACGTATTTAATACCTAATGCTTTTTTTCACTTTTGAAAATTTTTCATATCCATCGAAGTTTTTCGAGCTTATTTTTCTCAACTTTCTATTTGCTGAAAATTGTCAAACTTGTTTTATTTATTTAAACTATCATTTCAGAGCAAAAGAATGTAATTTTGACAAACGATGGCAAGTGAAATCCATTGAGGCATGAATGAGTGGTACATATAGTGCATGAAAGTGTGCAAAAAAAAAGCGGCATGTTTGATCTCCACATGACACTGAACAACAGAGAAAAGGGGGAAGTCTTGAAATATCGTAGAACACACGAGAGCCACACTAATTGCTAATCGCCGGGGGCTCAATCATCCCTGATGAAATAATTTCCCTATTCGAAGCCCTTGCAGCATCCCCCCCGGAGCACGGATTCCCCCACTCCCATCGTCTTCAGCTTGATGTAATGCCATTCATTATTGCAGTACGTATAATACCTCTTTAATTAACCATAATCTCATTGGGCGTATCAAAGACCCCGTAATCACCTTAAAATCTCAATTAGCGGAACACGGCGAAAATTATTATCGAGTGACGAATATTGTGACGGCTGCCTGATGATGATACATAATATTACTCTGAAAACTACTCTCAAAAATTCAACTATGAACATTCAAATCTTTTTTAGTCTCTTTTATTGATCACGGCCTTCTTTGAATTATTCCATTTTTTTTTAGCTTTCTAAATGTTTTTGCAATATTTTAAAGTCCTTGACATTGTATGAATTTTGAAATATCTGAGAAGTTAGAGAAGTTTAAAATAAAGTTTCAAAAATCTAGCAAAGTTCAGAATTATTACAATTTCAAAACTATGAAATTTTTTAAAAAATTGAACAACTTCCACAGTTACAATAATAGAGAAAATTTTACACTTTGAAATACCTCTAAAATGTGAATAACAAGAAAAAATAGATAAAGAAATTCAAAATGTTCAATAACTTCAGTAATTTTATGAAGGTAAAAGACTATACGAATTCATGTTTTTATAGTCCATTTCAATTGCTAAGGCGCCCTCTACCGGTCAGCCTTCCTAAGTACCCGAAAATGAATGACTTCATTCACCAAAGTTGGACCGAAGTTTGTCGTGGACTCGACCCTGGAAAAGCAAGTGGAGGAGGGGGTGCCACGGAGATAAATCCCAATTCCGTTGAACACAGGGGGTGGAGGAGGGGGGTGGCTCCTCCTACTCGGCCAGGTCACGTGACCCCGACAGACGCCTCTCCACTTGGCTTCGTCGACTCGTGCGGGGTGCGCGCATCCCCTAGAATTTTTCTCCATTCACCCCCCAAATTCCAATACAAAAATTCTTTTGAAAAATTGTTAATACTGTTCTCCTGCCCAGCACCGAACCATCAAAATATGTGACCAAAAATTTAATTAGCTGTATTATTTAGAAGATAATTGAAGATGTTCTTCATTTTTCTTCCGTTAAAATTTCTTTTATGAGAATATCAACGTTGTATGAAACTTTATTTGTGGATCAAGCGACATTTAAGAAATAAAGTGTCTCGATCATTCACACCCTTACCCTGTACATATATAACATATTAATTAAATTGCGCAGGGAGATTGACAATCTGCTTTATGGTAGAAGCTTGTAATCATCTTTAAGGGAAAAATTTGTATTCATCTTCCCAATGTAAATTCGCTATCATCGTTCAACTAGAAACTCGCGACCGGAAATGTTTACAAGAAAATGTAAAGACCTGGCATAACGCATACTGGGTACTCACCAAAAATTTTCATTGAATTTTCTTTTCCATTGAAGATAATTAAAAACAAATATTTGGAGTGAATCGTGCATGAAGAAATTTCGAGGTTCCCGGAGGATTCTTATGGGAGTCCTATGAAAAATTGAAATCTCCTATGGCATTCTATTTATATTATTACTATTAATTTAGACAAGACATTCTCCTACAAACAAGCCACACTGAAACAGACGAAGTGATAAGGGAAGGTGGGGCATAACGGAATGATGTGTGATATTAGGCTCTGGAGAAGATTGCAAAATCTCCTACACTTCAAATGTGTCCCAAGAACGCTGGGCACCGCATTTTCCTCTCCTCTATTCTTATCATACCTAAATATATAAAATTCAATAGAAAAAATCCTGATCCTCCAAAAATTTGGACTTCCCATTTTCTGGAATTCCTTTGGATCCGCAAGTCCATAAAAAATTTCCTCCCTTACCGGAAACGCCCAAAAGCCATTTCACGACTGCGTTTTCCCCGAATTTTTCCATCGAATCACCTTTTCCCGTTCTCTTTTCTCAGCTTGAGGAGGAGACTATATTGGAGGTGGAGTAAGAGAGCACCTTAGAGAGAGGTAGACTGTCCGGCCTAATGGTGGTGGTGGTGAAGCGACGAATAGTGCCGAGTCCAAGGAGGGGGAACCCCCGATTTAGTTCCTCGTTGCTCCTCTGCTCTGTATCTCTCCTTTCTCCCTGCAGGAAGACCCACTGTATCCCCCCCTTTTTTCCAAGAGTGGTGAACGCCAACACTGGTGCGCACCGAGGGTTCCATCATAGACAGAGCGATTCTGCCTGACAGCTCGGGCCAAACACCAAAGTGAATTCTCACATTCATCTCAACGTTTTCCTCCCAATTCCCATCAATTCATCAACTCGAATAATTCAAATTTTCCCGCCCCTTTTTTTCACAAGTTTCCATGAAATTATTTTCCTTAATTAGCAAGTCGGGCGTTAATTAAAATGAGTTGAGGGCCATGCATCCCACATATTGCACATGAAAGTGGATAATTTTGTTAATTAATTAAGTCATTAGTTAATTAAATCATGAAGAGTGAGTCGAGTTGATCTTGTTAGAGCCTACAGATGAAGCGACTGATGAACAAGTAAATAAAAGAAAAAATAAAAAAATAAGGAGTGAGGGGGAGGGGAATGAGAAAGAGAAGAAGGAGGCGGAGGAGGGAAGGAACAAGAGAGGAACAAAAAATACCTTAAAAACTCTGAGAAAGTGGTGGTGGTGGTGCGAGTGTTAAGGTTTCGGTATGAGGTGAGGTGTGGAAAGGTGGCTTGGGGAAAAACAGCGATTTTCGGTGAAATATTGCTGACCGATGCCAATTTCTTACATTACGACTATTTTACCATTTTTTTTTTTTCTCTTTTTTTTATATATATATTTCAACGTTTTACGCGCACCAGACAAACAGGAAATTCCGTAAGTGTCAATTTTTGGGAGAACGAGATAACGATATCTTGAGAATTTTTCGAGGATTTACTGAGTGACGTGTTTTTTAAGTGTTTGAATAAAAAAAAAAGTGGAAAAAAATTAGCGTGCAAGTGAAACTGTGACAATAATTGTTGAAGTTTACGAGAAAAAAAAAAGTTGGGTTCACCAAAACATTTGACATTATTTTTTACGGCGAGAAAATTTTTCACTTGTGCGAAAATTTAATAAATTTTTGCATATAATTTAATTGTAGTAAATTGTTTGATGAAAAAAAACGGAGGATAAGTGAGTGGTGTGGGAGGGTATTTTATCGAAATATTTGTGTGAATGCAGATTGCACTCTCGAATCTTTGACGTACGTCAAAGCAGAAACGCCGGTGCCCGAGGCCGAGTAGTCCTCGACGCGTGCCGCGTCGTTGATCAGAGAGAACCGACGTCAACACTATAACGTCGTCAGCACGTCCGCTGGGTAGAAAACGAAAGGACCCTACAGTACGATTGTGTTTACAGGACTCGAGAGAATTAGTTTCTAATGCAAAGGTTTTAGGACACTTTTCATTGTTTTTCAACTTCGCGAGATTTTTGGGTGAGGACGAAATCGGCAATCTGACGATTTGGATGGAAATTTCGACGAATCTCCGTTCATTCAAAGTTGTTAATTTTTTTGAGAGACCCTTCTTCTGATAATAGTGTCTTCCCAAACATCAGGCGAATTTGCTGGAATTGTATTTTGGATCTGGAGGCCTTGTTGGAGTGCAGGATCGGCAATTGGACAGAAGATCGGTATAACCGACGATTAGAAACACGGTCGCTTAGACATGTGCTTTCGCACGATTTAAGTTAAATTGAAGTTTTGTGTTAACTTTCGTGGTTTTTTTGGAACGAAATACCGATCGTCTGACGATCGACAAGATCGCCGATTCAACAAGATCGGAACATTTAGTTACTCAGAACTGAAGTGAATTTGATTTTATTTCGAAGTTCGAGGAAAACGATATAACGGCTTTATTTTCAATTTGCCGTCCTCTTGAGGGACGAAAAATCGTCAATTCGACGGGAAGATCGAGAAGATCGGGAAGGGCAATGACAGGATGCCTCCGGGTCGTACGTGTGTCCCGAAGAAATCGAGGATCGGATTCAATAGACTGGCTTCTGTGTTGCTACTGCTGCTACTTTTTGTCGAGCGCAGACGGTGAGTTTAGAGAATATAATATAAAATTCGAATGAAATTTTCCCGAAGAAATGAAAAAAGTATCCTATTTGGTTCGCGAATTAGTTTACAAGTTTCTGAAAAAGCGCAATATTGAAGGAACAAACTTTACATTGACTTAAGATTACATTGATAAATGATTATTACAAAAAACTAAATCGGTCTAATCTATATGGTTCGAGATTATTAAGAAAAAAGAAACATGCAAATTTATGGCAGTTGACACAATCGTCAGGTGGTTATAGTCCTCGGCGTGGGTGTGGCCGTTTACGGGTTGCATCCATAGCGTGGCGATGAGAATATCTTCTGAGTTATGAGAGATAGAAAAAAAATCCTGTAACACAAAATATGTGTGCTTATGTGGAGAACAATATTTGTTCAGCACTTTTCATCCTATTTGTGATGGTGTTCTCGAAACAGAAAACGGTATAAATGATTAAAATTATTGAGAAAATTTGAATCAATACCTCTTTCAGATTCGAAGACTACGCACACATGCATACACACACACACACACACACGCGCATACAAACAGATGGGAAGATTGCTTTTAAAAACGTATCAGGATGAGGTTTGTGGTTCCTCAATTCAGAAAAAAATTGCAGCTCATGGAAACGTTTTAAGTTTTAAAATATCAGTGAAGTACAAAAAAATTCAGAACCTAATTTTTTTTTTTGATTTCCCTATATAAAAAACCATTCGAGAATATGAGAATTGTTCAAATTTTCCTTAATAAAATAACTTTTGTTCTTGTCCAGTTCAAAAGATAATCCAAAAGTTTTGGTGCGATCGAGCTCTATTTTCCGGGAACCATCAACATTTTTTCACTTGATTTGCATGTATTTGCATTCGTCGCCTGCATTCTGGTGTTTCCTTTAATTACTGTAAGTAGCAGTTATAGTCAGAAATCTAGCGGATGTTTCGCTCATTAAAACCCGACAGCCGTCGGTGGGAACCATCAACTATAATTCCACGGGATAAAGAAAATTTCGAATTGTATTCAAGTGAAATTTTTATTTGAATTGTTGACTAATCTCCCCAATTGCCCTGTTTCTCCAAATAAAGGACACTATACATGAAGAAGAGAGATTCATTAACCCCGCAATATGAAAATTTACAACAGCTTCGATACATTTTCCACCAGGGATGTGTGTATGTGTATGGCTGTGGGTGGGATTTTGTGAGATGGAGAGAGAAGACGAAATTGCATGATCGCTTGATTGTTGGATTGATTAATTGATCGGTTGATTGATTGATTGATTGATTGATTGATTGATTGATTGATTGATTGATTGATTGATTGACTGACTGATTGATCCCTTTATTATGTCCTGGAATCTGTAATAATTACCGACGGACAAAAATGCAATAAAGTAGACGATAGCATGACTCAACTAGATTTCATTTTCCCTACTTATTTCAAGTAGAAAGCAGACGAAGAGTCATGCAGACGAATAGTAGATTTTAGTCAGGCAGAAGGTTCACTTGAATTACAAGTAAAGATCAATGTAAATGGAGTAGACAAGTTCAGCTGAGCTGAGATCAACTTGTGTCCAGTGGAGGTCAGATCGACTCTAGAAGGGGCCGACTTAAATCAAGTAGGGGTTGAGTTGAGTGACGTGAAAATTGGCCAGAGTCGAGTAGGAATGAATGTTAGTCAAGTTGGGATCGACTTGGGTCAAGTTGGGATCGACTTGGGTCAAGTTGGGATCGACTTGGGTCAAATTGGAATCGACTTGGGTCAAGTTGGGATCGACTTGAGTCAAGTCGGAATCGACTTGAGGCAAGTTGGAATCGACTTGAGTCAAGTTGGAATCGACTTGAGTCGAGTTAGGATCGACTTGAGTCGAGTTGGGATCGACTTGAGTCGAGTTGGGATCGACTTGAGTCAAGTTGGGATCGACTTGAGTCAAGTTGGGATCGACTTGAGTCAAGTTGGAATCGACTTGAGTCAAGTCGGAATCGACTTGAGTCGCGTGGGGATCGCCGTGAGTTAAGTGGCCATCAACTTCAGTCATGTCACGTCAGCATCAACCTATTCCCCTGCCCATACTTCATTAAGGATACGAAAATGTGATAGCACCCGTAATTCGTCCCTTAATTAACCCCGCCCGTCCTGCGCTCGGCTTTTCATTTTGGTAGTTGGATTCATCCCAAAGAATGTATATTAAAATAGGTTGCGACATGGTTCAACATGCATACATTTCATGCTGTAATCAAGAATTTCTATACTCGCATTGGGGATATTCAGATTCTCACACTGGGAATTTTATATTCTCGTATTTGGAATATCGATGTCCTTGCACCAGAAATATTTATATTGGGAACGTTTATATTTCCGAACTGCCGATATTGATATTCTCGTATTAGAGCTATTTATCTTTCCGTATGGGGATATTTATATTGACGGGGCGGGGATTCTAACATCCCCGAAAAGGCATTCCGTGCTTTCTGCAAAGATTGATTCTGTGACCCTGATGTCCAAGGACTCAATTAAGGCATCTTCACGCATCTCAGAATGTATCAAATATTAACGGAAAACCGTTCAGTAATCGAGTTTCTTACACGAAAATTATGATTGCTTGAAAATTTCCGATTTGTCTCAGAAGCAAGTAGATTTAAACAAAATTAACCGACGGCAATGTTACCGTGAAGTTAGAGCACTGGCTCTTGACGCACGAGGTCCAAGAATCGAATCCCTGCAGGGGAGTTTCCTTTCTGTACAGGAGTTTCTAGTTGCCCAAGTTGAAGTTTTCCTTCAATTACTAGATAAACCCCATTGAACATGGTGTTCGTTGGTTTGAACTGCGAAAATGGTGCTTGGGAAAAAGTCGGTTTCCACTGGTACCGTCGGGACGGATTCCGGTTTATCTTAAATCGCATCGAAGCGTAAATGGAAGAAAAAATTAACCCTTTTTTAACATGACGTTAAAATTATCATTAATAGTTATATTAACTGAACATAACATAACGTACTTTTATGATCCACCTTGTTTATTCTTGCCGTGCATTGAAAAAATTCCGCTAATTTCGCAGCTCTCGTAGTATCAACGGTGAAAGACCCTCCCGACTTTTTCGTCGAAAAGTTATTACTTGAGGACTTTAAAGTTTCACATCGAGATTCTGCGGTGAAATTTTTAATCACTGTATCGGTCCCTTTTCATTGGAAAGTTGACGAGGGCTTTTTTTTCTCACCAATGGCAATAATGAAAACAGTCTGACACGGTTCAATTATAAGCAACTGAACGGCGGTATAAATAATCTCAGGTACATCATAAGTTGAGACACGTATGCCCTCCCAGGAGACGACGTTTAAATAACTCGAACGATGAGATAATGACGTTATAAACTCGTTCGCGATGTAATGGCCGTTTACTGACACTCGCCAGGATTAATCATAATCACGTACTCTATTATCGCTGCGTGATGTATACCAGTTGATTTCTCGGGATTTCCTGTCGTTATTCACACTTCCCAACAAATTTCGTTAATTGAAAAAAAAGCATTTGGCCAAAATTATCATCAATTAATGTCGAAGCCATGTGTGGAGTGTGTATATATCCAATGACTCAGGGAAATTATGTAGTACATTAATCCTGTGTATGTGTGTACGCGCGTGTTTTTTTTTTTTCTACTCTTACTCTATTCGTATTCACCCACGTAACCGCTGTTAGGCATTACTTCATGGGCAATACTACGGATCAGAGTACCCACCCATTGCGGCTGGGGCCGACTTCGCCATTTCAGCTCATCGTATTTCTAATCACAGGGTAAACCTCCAGAAACCCCTGTGATACGATGGCGGGCGTCTACGATGGAACCCTCCCTCCCCCCCCCCCCCCCCCCCGCGCGACGGGTCGCGTTCGGTCCCGGCTCACGGTCTCACTTCATGGATACCGCCGATAGCACACACGGAATGTTCCTGCCATCGGTCGGAGTCCGTGAGAAAATATTTTTCAGAAAAAATATTTGCAGTGAGCGGGAATCGAACGCGGGACCTTTAGAATAGTAGGCAGACACTCTACCCACTACGCCAAAGCCCCCTCAAAGCCGCGCGTGTGTGCGTGTGTGTGTGTGTGTGTGTGTGAGTGGATAAATTCATAAAAAATTCATAATGAAAGAAAAATTCAAAACTTACGAAAACAACGCAACAAAATGAAAATCACTGCTTGAAAATATTGAGTAAATGACTAACTCAATAATAACGTAGAAATGCATTCTGAGAAAATCAATTTAAATGTCAAAATCATGCGTATAAAATTTAATTTCCGAATCGAGCCACTCACTGAGGTTATTCTTCCCCCGGTTAAATCCCTAGAGTTTTCCGAGAAACTGGCGTTCCAAATTGAACGGTCACCCGCAGTTTCGACATTTTCTTGACTTTTCAATGGGGGGTCATTATCGACCCCATCCATGGAGCGATCCCCGAGAAAAATTGCAAACAACAATTGAAGAATCGTTGACACGGGTCTACCGTATCGATATCTCACCTGTCCTGACCTTTTTTACGAACGCAATAAATTGGAAAATGCGATGTTCACGATTACCTCACGACACTTTTGTCGATTCACATCAAGTTTCTAATTCCATTGGTCAGAAATTCTCTTATTCATCATTGTTGACTAATGAACTGCAATTGGCAATGACATAATTACTGTATAGGCTGTATTCATTTTTCAAAATGTAGGTTTTGTTGTAGTTTCTGTATCAAATGGTTGGAAAACACTAAAACAATTTGGAAAATTGAATTCAAAAGCGATTTTTCAACTTCCCGATTTTTCGCGAAGTAATTGTAATGATCCCTAAATTGATTTCGATTCGTAATTAGGGGTTTGAGTATACCAAAAATGCTTCCCGCCAAATTTTGAACAAATGTGTGTGTGTGTGTGTGTGTGTGTGTGTTGGTATGTGTGGAATCGGAATTTGCCGTTAACGATTTCTCACGAACGGGTCGAACGATATGAGTCATCGAGGTCTTATTCGGAGCGTCTTTATGGAACTTAGATCCGATGCGTTTTTGGTTTAAATTGACTGAGCAGTTTTTTGTTATTAACGATTGAATTGTCTACAACGCTCTATTTCAAAAACGGTAAGAGCTACGTCAAAAAGTATTAAGCAGAATTTGCTCTGTAAGTGGAAACGCATATTTAATTTTTTATCACTTTTTTCCATATTTCTCACAATTAAGGAGGTATGACGGATTGAACCCTCGAGCATTCGCACCCCTATTGGCGTCTCACTCCCACTCCAGTAACGCGCATGAATGCTAAACAGAAATTACAAATCGGGAAGTTTTGTTTGTGTTTCCAACGGGGACACGCACACTTTTATCCCACTAGTTTTAGATTTTGAACGACCTATTGCCAATAGGCATTCGGCTGCTTCGCGGTATTTCAATATAAAACAATTTCCTGACCCAGGAATCTTTCTTAGATAGGATTCCCATCACTTGATTTTTAATCCTGCAAAACCACTGTTTTGCCTCCATGTGGCTGAATAGCAGAAGGGTATTCCCCATTAAAAGCTGAATTCCATTGCGTGTTTCGCCTCATCTCGAATGGCTTGTCGAAAAACGAAAAGAGAAAGTCACCAAAGGGGGTAAATAAAATACACTGCAAGATTTGTCCGTGTATTTTAATGTGTATGTGGCTGAGTCTGATGCCAAACATCGGGGACTCGACTCTGCCAATCCGCCATATTGGATTCTTTTGCGACCTCGCGAATTATTACAAAAATGCGGGACATGCACGATAGCGTTCCTTACTGTCCCGCTCGATGTGCTCCAACTGCTCCCCTGCACGAGAGCATTCATCCGATTTTTTTTTTCATTTGGTTGTTCATTTATTTAACTCGCTTTACGTCATGAGAATACAGTCGCGTTCATGTATGAAGTGTATGAGCGGTCGAGAATGAGCGAGAAAAGGGTAGGTGGCGAATTTTGGTATTTAGTTTTTTGGATTTTTGAAAGTTTTGTAGTTTTCTAAATTTTTGCGTATTTTTAAAAATTTTTAAAACTTTTGAAATTTTCAAAGTTTTTGAAATGTTTAAAACTTTTGAAATTTTTGAAATTTTTGAAATTTTTGAAATTTTTGAAATTTTTGAAATTTTTGAAATTTTTGAAATTTTTGAAACTTTTGAAATTTTTGAAATTTTTGAAATTTTTGAAATTTTTGAAATTTTTGAAATTTTTGAAATTTTTGAAATTTTTAAAATTTTTGAAATTTTTGAAATTTTTGAAATTTTTGAAATTTTTGAAATTTTTGAAATTTTTGAAATTTTTGAAATTTTTGAAATTTTTGAAATTTTTGAAATTTTTGAAATTTTTGAAATTTTTGAAATTTTTGAAATTTTTGAAATTTTTGAAATTTTTGAAATTTTTGAAATTTTTGAAATTTTTGAAATTTTTGAAATTTTTGAAATTTTTGAAATTTTTGAAATTTTTGAAATTTTTGAAATTTTTGAAATTTTTGAAATTTTTGAAATTTTTGAAATTTTTGAAATTTTTGAAATTTTTGAAATTTTTGAAATTTTTGAAATTTTTGAAATTTTTGAAATTTTTGAAATTTTTGAAATTTTTGAAATTTTTGAAATTTTTGAAATTTTTGAAATTTTTGAAATTTTTGAAATTTTTGAAATTTTTGAAAGTTTTGAAAGTTTTGAAAGTTTTGAAATTTCTGAAATTTTCGAAGCTTTTCGAAATCTCTAAAAATTTTCGAGTTTTTAAAATTTTTCAAATTTTGAGTTTATTGAAGATTTTGACTCGTTTTAAATTTTTTCTTTTTCACCTTCTCGTCATTAATTAACTCCATTTTTTCACTCAACAATTTTCAATGATTCCAATTTTCTTGCAGAAAAGATGCATAACGATTTGCATCGGTGAGCATCATTGAGAAAAAAAATCGTGTCATTGGTCCTCCAAATCATCAAAGCAAGATCGTTACCCTCTTACCCAGCTTCAACCCTTTAAGCTCGAAACTCCCAGTTATTACTCATCAACCGAGTCTAACTCCGACACTCATCTTGCGACACGTGTCGAACTGGGGTGCATCCCCAAACCGCCAACGAACCGATGAATATAAAAAGGGTTAAAAAGAGTTGAAGTAAAGCATGATGGGTATTGCAACACAGGGGTCATTTGAAGATATTTTCTGAATAATTTTTTTACTTTTCGAAGAGAGAAAACTTATTATAAGAACTTAAAACCTTTGCAATTTTTACAATCGCATAAATTTGAATTTCAAATATCTTTAGATGGATTTCCGAATTCAACATATGAAAAACAGCACATACTCCAGCCTGACCAAACGGAAGGATTTTTATCAAAATTTTTTTTTCTCCGTGTAAGGAACACGAGGTCCAGCAGATGCTGCACAACATCGGGCAATTTGTTGACCCCACTTTGGCTCATTAATCTGCTACCGTTAGATCATCAATAGTGCGAAAGATAGCCCCGCGACCACGTTGTACGGGTTAATGGAAGCTCTCAATAATGCCAAGAGAAACGCGCGACACGATTCTTTATTTTCTCTTAGTTTCCTCTTTTTTTATTCCTTCCTCGGATTCTTCATATCGACAATAAATTGGGGGTATTTGCATGAAAGAAAGAGTTGAAATTTTGGCAAATTGAGGAGCTTTTGAATAGACCCAGAAATTGAACTAAATTCGTTGAAAAATTTTCCGAATAGACTTACGAAATTATTTCCACGATTTTCTAAGTTTTGTGATGATCTTATCAGTGTTACACAGGGAAAACATTTTTTTGGCCCGCAGAAAAGTTCCTTTTGGTTTACGAAAGCGTCAAATATTTATCGCTGGTATCGTTTTATTAATTTCATGATTTTCTGTGTATCATAGGACGCATGCGCATTGAAGCATTTTAATTTGGCAGGTGCAAATTGTCCCTATTTCACCATACTAAATGTTTGGATATGTCAATTAAATATTTCAATCCCATTTATCATGCAGATAATTATGAATATTTCACTAGCCGCATAGTCAGCATGAGGATGAGAATTATACGCGTTACTGGAGTGGGAGTGAGACGCCGAGAGGGGTGCGAAGGCTCGAGGGTTATACCCGTCAAACCTCCTTAATTATGACAAATATGGAAAAAAGTGATAAAAATTTAAATATGCATTTCCACTTACAGAGCAAATTCTGCTTAATACTTTTTGCCGTTGCTCTTACCGTTTTTAAAATAGAGCGTTGTAGACAATTCAATCGTTAATAACAAAAAATTGCTCAGTCGATTTAAACCGAAAACTAATCCGTCCGAAATTCGGTGAAGACGCTCCAAATAAGACCTCGATGGCCCAGATTGTTCAACCCGTTCGTGAGAAATCGTTAACGGAAAATTCCGATTTCACACATACAAACATACACACATACGCACACAGATATTTGTGTGGAATTCGACGGGAAGCATATTGTTATACTTGAAACTCTAGTTACGAATCGAAATAAACAAAATCGATTTGGGGATTATTATAATAACTTCCCGAAAAATCGGGAAGTGAAAAAATCGATAATTTGGGAAATATGTAAAGCATAAAATTAATTTTGATCCAGATTTTTACCGATAATTTGAGAGAGTGAAACAAACATTCATCATATCTTAAATGTTACATTTCTCCATGTTGCAGTGCATCAAGCCTGATGAGTAATTCAGTGGACGATTGGGTGAGTGGCAGTGCAGTTATTTGCAATGGTATACCGGGTCTTACCAAAGAGCAGAGGGATCTATGTTACGTCAGTCCCGACGTTACTGTTGCCGCACTCAAGGGCCTACAAATGGCGATTGCCGAGTGTCAGCATCAGTTTACTTGGCACAGATGGAATTGTTCATCCCTCACTGCCAGCAGCAGAACACAGAAAAGCAGTGTTATGCTCCAAAGAGGTGAGTAATACACATCATTCTACGTCCACTCTTTTACTAGAGACGAGAGTGAAAAGATGGCCATAAAAGTCGGTGATATAAGGTCGTGCAAAACAAAATCAACCTTGATTCTTCTGAATCCAGGGGTTTCACCAAGATTTGAACAGCCAACCTCATGCCAATATTGGCCAACCAACAATGGACAATTTTTTCATTGCATTCTGGCAGAAATGTATTCTGACAAGCAAAATTTTGCTCACTATATGAGATCGCAGCACAGCGCCGCGGCGCGAGTAACGACGTTGGGGGAAATAATGACAGGTGTGATAATGACCGAGTGGTCCATTTTACCTGACCTAACTAGGCCGAAAAATAAATCCCATTCCACACCACTATCTTTCACTTTATTGTCAACTTGGGACATTTTTGCGACTCAACCCCAAAAGGGGAAACATTTATATCGCGCGGACAGTGGGGACGAGTCACGATGCAGTACGAGTATAGGTAAAGACCGAGAGCTCAGCGCGCACCTGACCTGAAATCTTAAGAAGACCAGCATCCGTCTGCAGTTGGATGCGATGTGTCAGAGTTGCATTATCTCCGCCTCATGATCACACATACCGTGTCCCACTACCACGTTCTCTTTGTCTTATTTATTTCACTCGTTTTTCTTTTTTGGGGGGCCCCTTCGTGGAAACTGCCAGCACTAGAAGCAGTCGAAAAATGGGGAAAATTTATGGGCTTTGGGAGATTGAACATGCTAGTTGCTCACACCCCCGTAATCTGGCGCAGTCTCTCGGGTTCTCTGGTTGGATTCAGCTAAATGAATTAAGAAAATGAAAATGTAGATTGTGCGTATGACCCCAGGGAACCGCACAACAAAATTCCCGATTTTCCGAATTCTCAAAATTTGGTCAAACACATTATTGAAACTAATCTCATTGCGCGAATTCCCTACAGTTTTAAGATTGTTGCATCCTCGCAAATTATTAAATTAGTTTGATTTTTTTTTAATTTCTACAATTTTCAAACCTTTTGAATTTTGGAAATTTTATGAAAATTCGCAAATTTAGTCGATTTTGTAAATTTTTGGGGAATTTGGGAAATTTTTCAAATTTATGAAATGTTTGAAATTTTTGAAAATTTTGGAAATTTTGGCAATTTTTGGGAATTTTGAGAATTTTTGAGATTTTTGGGATTCCCAAAATTTCCAAAGGTTTGGAATTTCCGAAATTTCTAGATTTACTTTTCCGTACTTCGTAACTATTTCGGAAATAATTGGGATACCTTAACTTCATACTGAAAACTCACGAAATGAAAAAAAAAACAGAATCTCTCTCCAAAGGACTTGGTGGCATCAATTCCCGAGAAATTATCGAATTAAATCGTTAACATTTTAACCAGTTGCGCAAACCCATTTCCCAATTTCAGTATTAATTCCCCATTTCGTCCCAAATATCTCAGATTAACATCTCCGTAATAACTCTTGTATTGATTGAATCTTGATCGATAAATCACTTATGTGACAATGTATGTTGAAAATGTAGCTGGACCCTTCAATTCCATTTGTCCAGTCGGCCAAAACTACAAAAATTCCGATACGTCCGAGAAAATGTGAAATATAATTATTTCAAATTTATTGTGGAACGAAAAGAAAAAAACCAAGACAACAATGGTGAAGATGTTGAGGGCAACTATTTACAACATAAATAGACGAAGATCGAATAATCCCGATTGCAAGATAGTCATTATTGATCACTAATTCGAAACGGTGAATCACAATTTTTCCATCATAGTTCCCAATTATCACTTCTATGAATGACAATCGCATAATTTTTTAAAATTTTTTTATTGTTTTTAACATCGTTATAGATCTCATAATTATGATTTCCAAAATTTAAATACGGTGCATAACTTCATCGTCATCGTGATTATAATCCACGTTTACCAATTGTTAGTATTGAGAATCACTTGTGCAGGTAAATCGGTGGAAGAAATCTACAAATGTAGAGGAGGTTCTAAAGTATCAAATAATGAATTTTCACGTCCTCAAAAATTCTGGTCCGGGCCTCAAAACTGCAAAGGTCTTCTGAATGGTGTTGGAAAATTCCCGAAAATGTTCGACAGTTCTGCGAAGAAGCCAAAAAATCCTCAAAAAATTGGCGACTTATTTCAACATTTTGAATATTTAAAAAATATCCAGTGAAGTAGTGAATCGAGGTAAGGGCATTATCGGTAAATGTGGTTTTATATATATATATATATATATCTCAAAATCTAGGAGAATTGAGCAAATCTTCAGAAAACCTTTCTTGTAGCACTTACATAGCAATGAAATTTTCCCAATCTCTCCTCAGTTCTGAGATACTAATCAAAAACAGATTAAGGAGGTAAGTTAACTTACGTCGTCTTATCTGAATCTTTAGTGAAAAGGAAAGGTCAAAGAAGATATACATCGGAATTATCGAAAAGCGTAAGACTGGAACCGACGCGACACCAGTCAGTGCGGCGGAAAAAGGAAATGCGCGCGAAGAATGTGCGTCCGGACTCGTGGAAAAAATCGGTTTTTCGGAAAATTGTCGAAAAATTTGCAATGATAGCCAGAAACTTCATTGGGCCATCTACGGGATAAACTATATCTATGTACATTTAGTACAGTGATCTACAGTCGATTAAGTATTAATTGATGTCTTAATCTGCAGTCGGTAAGGCAGTACCCTATCATATCAACTGTATAGGAATGAGTACATATATAGTTCCCAGGAATTCGAAGGAATTCTTAAAAAGAATTCTATGCTCTAAAAAATTGAGGAACCATAGAAAAATTGTGGCATAATAAGAAATGCTCGACTGATTTAAGAATTCATCTAAGTCGGTAAAAAAGCGTCTATAAATTGAAAAACAATGTAGATTGGCAGGAAAATTTCCAAAACTTTGCGATTATCCAAATTTTGGGTTTTCAGAAATGATTCTGTGATAATAAAAATTTAATTGAGAGATTTTTATTTTAACGAAATATTTCATTAAATGAATGAGTGGATCGAAGAGCTGTTAGGGATCAAGTAATAAACCTGAACTTCCTAACTCAACGGATTATTTGTTTATAAAAAAAAAAACACATTAATGTGAGATTTGATTTTTTTAAAGTTGTACGATTTCATTTTTTTTCAGTTAATAGAAGAATCCCAAAATTCATAAAATTGTATGAGTATGAGGGAGAAAGGACATACTGTCCGATGATTATTATCGAAAAATAATACTGGTAAAATAAAGAAAAAAGAAATTAAAAAGTTCAGAAAAATATTGGAAAATTTTAAGAAAAAAAAATCAGAAATATCTAAAAAAATCGAGTCTCCAAAAAAGAAAACAGCCATTTTACAAAAATCCTGCGTATGTCACACAGCTTCGATAAAGCTATCAAAAAAGTCGCTGCAACAACAATTGCCCCAAGATTATGTTATCATTCGAAACGGCAATTTCTAACAAAATTTTCACTCCAAAAATTCAATTGTATCATAACTGAAAAAACTGGTTCTCGATTCGAGACATAAGACAATTTGAAAAACAACTATTCATACTTTCTTATATCACCTGCGCATCAATGCCAATAATACTGAAAAAGATGAGCAAATGGAAAGAGAAGGCCTATCTCACCGCGTTTTGTATGGCGTGTTCAAAAATAAATTTTTCATGCAAAAAAGTTGAGACGCACTTCTAGCGAAATCCTATACAGTAGATAAGGTAGAGCCAGTATTGTGAGCTACAGTCGGTCAAGTAGTGCTCCAAGTTACCGACAGCATAAAAAAGATTTGCATGAAATTCTCACAATTTTTTTCAGAGATTTCTTTCGAAATACCAAACAAATTTAGAAAATGCTGGAAAGCCTCAAAAATTTAAAAAATGAATAGTATTATTTGGAAGATTTCAGAAAATTTCGTAAAAAATTACGGAAGTCTGGTGATATCTTCTGAACGATAACAGACGCTAGACAGACGTACAAACCTTGTAGATCGTTAGAAAAGAAATTTGTACATTGAAAAAAAAACTGTGATTGTGAAAAAATATGAACGTTCAGAAAAAAAGCATGATAGAAATTGAAATAAATTAATAATCATCGAAATAAAAATTAAGACTCACGAACGTTAAGATCTCATCATATCCGGTCGGATTTATTTACCTACATTGACTTTCGTCTCGGTGTTACCACAGCAACAACTTGTCGGCTGGCTCTCAGCTTCCACTTCCTGGACCATTAAAAATCCTGAAATGAATCTGCCCAGATCCTAATTTGAAAATCACTCTCCGGCATAAAAAATTGAATGGTATTATTGAAAAAAAATCTCGATTCGGGATGTGAAAAAAAAATTGGAAACCAATTATTTATAATTTATAAAGAATCGAATCTGCTCGCGAGAAAAATAGGGGAAAAAAATGAGTAAATGGAAATGTAAGGCCTACCGTTCACCGCGTGTTGTTGCATCGCGCGTCAATGTCAAAGTCACGGTCAATTCGAAAACGGATACCGTGACAGACGGTTTAAGCAGCCCCAGAGTGCCGTTGGCCTGGCCTCAAACCCACCACGAGAAAAACCTACTGACAGGTGATACATAGTGTACATAAATATACATGTAGATGTGAGCCGTCTTAAATCGACACGGCTGGAACACCTTTCAACTATTATAAACCGTGGCAGGAATTGTGCGTCGCTACTTTTCAGGAGGGACAAAAGGGGGAAGGAATGGGGGAGGAAAAACGCATCTATATATATGAAAACGCAAAGAGCATCTTATTCTTAAATTACTCATTTTTTTTTTAATTTGCCGTTTTTTTTTTATTTTCACTTTTTCAAATTTGCAGAATATGTAATTTTTTTGGGATTTCCCATTTTTTTTTTCATTTAATTATCTGAATTTTTGGGGTTATTGATATGTATTATATATATATATATATATATATATATATATGTGTGTGTTCAAAAAAATTGAAGGTTCGTTATTTCTGAAAATCTGATGTCCCAGAATTTTGGAAACGCTTGAACTTTTCGCTCTCCGTGGAAACAAAGCGAGGTCCCATTCCCCTTTATCATCGATTTTTAACCATATTCCTTGACAGGAGCGCACAACTCCTGGAGACGTACAACTCCAGTCTTCAGGATTTATTGCTCCGCCTGGTAGAACCTTGCCGAGGTCTATCTGCATTATAAAACAGTTGTTTCGACGATAATACGTCGCGTGGTCGGGCAAAAAAAAAGCGGACGGGGGATGATGGATATCCACGTTTCACACACGGGATCTCCGAGTCTAGTTTTGGAGATAATATCGTTATCGTATAAACAAACTTGGAGTTTTTCTGATTTCGTACTTTACTCATGATACACATTTTTTTTCAATTTTGTTCGGTTCTGATTCGAGTTGCCTAAAATTGGCTAGAAGGATTCACAATGTACAAATATGCATTTTGAGCAGCGCTTAAATTGCGTCGGCGACGCATGTAGTTCGGGGTTGGAACCACGTATAGCTCACCCTGTGTCAAAATTTTGCAGCGAAAAATATGTTTTTTTCGTCACAAATGTCTGCCCCAACCCTTGAGTAGTCGCATCTCTCGACCTATATTTTTCCCAATTTTGAAACACTCCCAAAATACAAAATTCATTTGAAAGCGTTCGGGCGAAATCATCCCGTTAATTGCAATTTTCTAGAACGGATAAGAGACATAAATTTTGTGAGACAAATATCCTCTCATGAAATCTTTGCATGGAATTTCGGATGGACAAACTATCACACATATTAATAATCCAATTGTCATTTCGGGAAGAGGACACTTTTGTAACAAACCTCATAAGAGAAAATTATAAAGACTTCACAGTATACGATATAGTTCAAGGCTGAAAAATTTCCAGAAGCTTTATGTCTGTCTATGCATTGAAAATATTCTATCAACCTATGGAAAATCGTTCAGAATAAACCGTACAATGTTGCCATAATAACGGGGATTATTAGCTTTCAAAAATGAAATGTCTCAGGAGCATGAACCTTTCACTATTCCCGACGTTCCCGATGCTTCTACTAAATTTTTGATAAGGTTTCTGTGTGTAATGTGTATGTATTGTTTTTGTCTCCATCCCTCTCGTTGGTACTCCCCACGGTAGGGACCGTCTGAGCATTTCTTCAGGGGGAGTTGGACACCCACCCACGTCGTTGGAGCCGACTTTCGCGCTTTTAGGCCATCATATTTCTAAACACAGGGTAAACCTCCAGAAACTCCTGTGCTACCATGGCGGGTGCCTATGACGGAGTACCCCCCCAGCCCCTGCGACGGGTGAGCTTCCCGCCCGACCTTGCGGTCTCATTTTATGGGTACCGCCGACAGCACACACAGAACCTTCCTGCTTCGGTCGTGCGTGTGTGTGTGTGTGTATGTGGATCTTTATTTTATATCATTACGCTTATATGAGTTTTTTCAACTTCCCGATTAAGGGAATGTTATTCTCTACGGAGTACTCTCGTGGAGCTTACTGGGGGCTGTTGTTCAAAACGAATGGAGTTTTTTTTTCAACACACGCATGCACGCACGTACATACACAAAGTACATGACGCGTGGTGCTATAACGTTTTAGCCTCTTTCGAGGCTCAGACACACAGGAATTGAACTTGAAAACATGAGTGTTAATTTTTCCCAACCAGAGGAGCAATGATTTCAGATCTCAAACAATGTTAAATATCATCCTTACCTCGTAAATAACCATCAAATTTCTTTTGCCAATAAAAACGAATAACCGCAATGACAACGCCCCCTCCCACTTTTTTCCCGAAAGACAGCGTAGACCTGGTGCCATGAATCTCGCACGTTTCACGAGTGTCACACGGGACTGTTCCGAGTCGCTTTCTGTCAATGTACCTTGTTTTCATGCCATCAGAAATCGCCAATTCAACATCCCCCCCCCCCCCCGCCCGCCCGTCCTTTTCGCGAAACTGGCCCCCGCCGGGATTATATCACTTATGCATTCAGTCGAAGACGGGCCCTGGTAACAATCCGACGGTCGAATCACTCGATTTCGATTCTCGATACCACCACTGCCTCATTGTTTTGACAAAAATCCCTCCTCCCCCCACTCCACCCCCCCCCCCTATTCCTCTGTTCAGTCGATTTCGCGAATCCGCGAGATCCTGAAGAGACAGTGATTTCCTTCTAGGGCTTATAAAAGTCCAAATATCCAGTTCATATCCACGGGGATTCAATGTCAGCCGCAGAGATGAAAAAAATTGAAAAAATTACCCCTCCGTTCGGCGAAGTTGTAATTCCCGCCATTTTTTTCATCTTTTAATGGAAGGGCAAACTAAATGAAAAGCACATTTGATTCACACAGAATGTCGTCCTGCTAACTTGTCCTGGAAACTTGTCGTACCACACAAACTTTGTTCATTTACATATAAGTCGAGTTCAAGTACATTTTGTCGAGTTCACAATTTGATTCAAGTCGATCTGTGCTTGACTCAAGCGGACATTTCACTCGAATATGGAATGTACTTGAATTGAATTGTACTGTGCTTCAATGGAAATTATTCAATGGATTTAATTAGTAGAAAATCTACTCATTTCAAGTACATTTCATCAACTTATAGTGAGTATGAATTGAGAACTTGATTGGAGTTTATCTTTGCTTGACTCACGACGGTACTTGATTCAAGTCTATAATTGCTTGGCTCAAGTTGATACTTAATTGAATTTTACCTTTGCTTAACTCAAGTCACACTTGATTCAAGTCTATCTGTATTTGACTCATGTCAGCAGATGATTCAAGTCTGTCTTTGGTGGTCTTAAGGGGAGACTCAATTCAAGTCTATCTTTGCTTGACTCAAGTTGACCCGTCATTCAACTCTTACTCGGTTTAACCCAAGTCGACACATGTTTCGTGTCTATCATTGCTTGACTCAAGTTGACCCTTGATTTAAGTCTATCTTTGCTTGACTCAAGTCGACACTTGACTCATATAAGCTGTTTGACTCACGTCGTAAAATACTTTATAGTATTCCCTTATTGGATTCATAATTCTGAAATCTTTTCTTAATGTGTTGAAGAAAGTTTTAAACTTTAAACCTCTACTTGACTTGAGTACGCTTGTATTTGAGCCACATTGCATCGGCTTCCATTGAATATGAATCGACAACTCAGTGCAAGTCTGTACTTAATTCAAGTCAACACTCAAATTGACTTATTCAAGTGGGTCTCTCCTTAACTCAAATCAATACTCAATTCAAGTATAGAATCTTGATCTTCAGTCGATCAATTTTCCTCTTGAAAGAACCTCTTGAAATGGAGAAAAAATTGTGTTCTACAGTGTCTCGTTGCCTTCACTAGAGTTGAGTCCAGCAGAGGATCTGCTCGTCTACCTGCTCCACTTGATTCAAGTGCAATTCATCGGCCCGTATTGGGTACAAGTTGAGTTGAGTCAAATTAACATCTACTTGACTCAAGTTGATGCGTGATTCAAGTATGAAATATACTTGAATCAAGTCGCCAATGCTTCCATCAATTTTTTTTTTTATTATCAGAAATTCCCAATAATTTTTTTCACATGTAGAGCTCGGATTTCGCATCACTCGACTTTGGCATTTTATCTCAAGACTTTTCAACGTTCGGAAGGTATCAATCCAGCTATACGAATGGCAATTTGCTACTGACTCAGTCGCTCCTCATTATTCTTCGTCTTCTGTCGGAGAAACTGGCTCGGGTTTGTCTGCTGCCAGTGGGTAACTCCGGATTTGTGGATTGGTGATTCGATTGCGATTCGATTGAATGGGACAGACTGTCGGTGACTTGAGAGTCTTAAGCTAATTGACAGTCGTTTGGCTGATACGATAGTTCGCGATTGTCAGACTGATTTTCCCCCAGTATATACGGAGAGAAAAATTTGATAAAAATTACCCTTGCGTTTGGTAAACCTATAGTATTAGCCATGTTTAATGTTTCTTCCCAATTGACTGATATTGCAATGATGCATGAGACTTCGTTCTATTGAAGTCACTAAACATTCGTTTTTATAGTTAATTAACTTAGAAGATTGAATCAGTTGTAATTGTAAGTCATTCACAGGATAAAATTATAACTCAGAAATATTTTTGAAGAATGAACTGTCAATCTATCTGTCCATCTACCTGTCAATCTATCTATCAATCTATCTGTCAATCTACCTGTCAATCTACCTGTCAATCTATCTGTCAATCGACCTGTCAATCTACCTGTCAATCTACCTGCCAATCTATCTGTCAATCTACCTGTCCATCTATCTGTTAATCTATCTGTCAATCTAGCTGTCAATCTAGCTGTCAATCTAGCTGTCAATCTACCTGCCCAACTCTCTGTCAATCCACCTGTCCATCTATCTGTTAATCTATCTGTCAATCTATCTGTCAATCTAGCTGTCAATCTAGCTGTCAATCTACCTGTCAATCTATCTGTCAATCTGTCTGTCAATCTATCTGTCAATCTACCTGTCAATCTACCTGTCAATCTACCTGTCAATCTACCTGTCAATCTATCTGTCAATCTAGCTGTCAATCTATCTGTCAATCTATCTGTCAATCTATCTGTCAATCTATCTGTCAATCTACCTGTCAATCTACCTGTCAATCTACCTGTCAATCTACCTATCAATCTACCTGTCAACACTGAGGGAAAAATATACTTCGGCCCAATATTACCATGTTTCAGAGAAACAGATATTTATAAAAAAATGAATTTTATTGTTTTAGTGAAACCCAAGTGACATTAATTAACTACCAATGATGTTAATCATATAACTCTACGTGATACTTATGAGACAGAGGATCTTAGGTGAATTTGTACAGTAATAATTAAGGCTCCCGAATTAATTAATTTTTGATTTTCAAATTAATAAAAATAATGTTCAACCCAGGTCAGTTGTCATAATTGTTTGAAGTTAAGCGATTCACATGATTACATCTAATTGTAATTGTCAGAGATTAAATGCAACGACAAAATTTCATTTTTTAGGCATGGCTATTACTCTGAAAAATGAAAATGTTGGGCCGAAGTATATTTTTCCCTCAGTGAATCTATCTGTCAATCTATTTACCAATCTATCTGACAACCTATCTGTCGGTATATTTGTCAATCTATCGGGCAACCTAACTGTCAATCTATCTATCAATGTATCTATTTATCAATACATCGGTCAATCTACCAATACACCAATGAATCAATTGTGTTTCAGGATACAGAGAAACAGCATTTGCCTACGCGATATCGGCAGCTGGAGTTGCCCATTCCGTGGCACGAGCCTGCAGTATGGGACGGCTCATCTCATGTGGTTGCGATCCATCTAGCTATGCTAGCAAAAGCCCATCCAAGGCTCGTGGTACAGACTGGAAATGGGGCGGTTGCTCCCACAATCTCGAGTACGGAATGGAATTTTCCCGGCAGTTTCTCGACTCACGTGAGAAAGCAGGCGATATACAGTCCACGGTTAATCTGCACAACAATCAAGCTGGGCGTTTGGTAATTCAATTTTTTTATCTCGATTACACATTCTGGAAATCCTTGGTAACTTCTAAGAAGCGCCAGAGAAGTTTATGAGATTAATGGATCCTCAAGTTGTTTTAAAAAATTTATAGGTTTTTAAAAATTTCTGAACCTTTTCAAACCTTTCCAAGAATTCAGCAAGTTTCCCAACCCTCCAAGACTCAAGGAAGAGATCTCAAATCATGGAAAATTTGGCTGAATTCTAGAAAAATTTGCAAAGATTCTGGAAGATTCAAGTGAGCATTTAATCTGGAGAACAATCAACCAGGACATTTGGTAATTTACTTTTTTATCTCTCGATTTCGCTCGACCCTTTTTTGATTTCATGAGTAAAAAAAGATATTCACGGACGTGCATGTGTTGGAGGGTGGGCGGGAGGGAGAGGGGGGCGGGGAGGTCCCTCCCCCTTGGCTCAGCCACTCGCCTCGACGTTATTAAGACGAGGCCCGAGGCTGGACCACCCAACCATAGACTCATTAACTGTTTTGTACGCGACACCTCTTTGTCTAGAGGTAAACCACACGTACCTCAAACCCTTGATGATAAAGTTTGTTAATTATTAAAAATTGTTCTCAGTTAAAATTCCTGAACGAGCGGCGATAAAGGTTGATTAATATCTTGAGATGAGTGAGAGAAACACAGAGTAAGGACTAAAAAATTGTGAAAATTGGACAATTATTGATTCTCTGTTACTTCCAAGAAGAAAGGGCTAAACAGAACTAGAACTTTTACAGGGCCCCTGGGAAAATGCGCAAAAAATCTAGGAATTCAAGGGAGATAGCAATTTTTTTATTCCTGATTCTTTGGGAGAATTTAGTTTTTTGCACAAAAAATGTTATACAAGAATTACCCTAACGTCCCGACACGTTGAGATATTTTTCAAGGACTTCAAGGAATTAGGGAAAATTTTGGCAAGGCTTAAACAATTTTTTCGACCGTCGTTAAGAAGTAATGATACGACCTGATTTCCGGCGGTCCAATTGGGTTCCGTAAACCCATCATGTTTAATCTTTCCTTGGCGGTTTTCAGATAAATTTCCCAAGTTTTAAAAATTTTGAATTTTCCAAAATTTCCAAAATTTTGAATTTTCCAAAATTTCCAAAATTTTGAATTTTCCAAAATTTCCAAAATTTTGAATTTTCCAAAATTTCAAAAATTTAGAATTTTCCAAAATTTCAAATTTTCCAAAGTTTTGAATTTTCCAAAATTCTCGATTTTCCAAAATTTTGAATTTTCCAAAACTTCCAATTTTCCAAAATTACCAAAATTTTAAAAGTTTCGAATTCTCCAAAATCTCAAAAACCTTGAATTCTCCGAAAATTTCGAAAAAAGTGAATTTTCAAAAATTTCAAAAATTTCCGAAAATCCCTAAAAATTCTCTAAAATCCAAGAATATTTTTTTGCTTCCAGGCCCTAGCAAATAATATGCAGATTCGCTGTAAGTGTCATGGCATGTCCGGCTCTTGTGAGCTCAAGACTTGCTGGAAAGTGGCCCCGGACTTTCGCCAAGTGGGCAAAACTCTTAAGGACCGTTTTCGCGGTGCGGTCCTTGTTGCCCAAAGTAACCTAGGTAATGTAACCCCATTGACGAGGATACGAGGCTCCCGTAGACGTCGACCCGATCGACGGGGCCAGAAGAAATACCGACCCGGTCGGGACAACAACAGCGGGAAAAAGAAGAAAATTCAGGGATTGACTAAGCAACTTTTCTACTACCAGAAGTCACCGAACTTCTGCGAGAAGGATCCTTATCAGGACATACCCGGTACCGCGGGTCGCAGGTATGTTAGGGCTGATTATACTCCTACATGACATGAGTAATTTATATTGATAAAAATCGACCGTTGGTGTGATGCTTGCTAAATGCGCTCAGGTGTACATCACCTGGATTATGCAATTAAAACAATCTGGTGACCTTTTGTCACCGCATAACATTGCGGCGCGACTCCGCAACGCGAGTGACACCAGGAAAAATTTCGAAAGTAACGAAGGGTTAATAGGTAATAATTATTCCCAATTTTTTCGATTTCAACAGGTGCAACAGGACTAGTGCTGCCGGTGACGGTTGCGCATCTTTATGCTGCGGGCGCGGATACAACATCGTGAGGCAGAGGAGAGTCGAGAGATGCCGATGCAAATTCCACTGGTGCTGCGTCGTACAGTGTCAAAATTGCACTGTCGAGGAGTGGATTACTGTGTGCAAGTGAATGATTTATTTATTGAGTGCACTGAGAGCGGAAGAATTGGGCCGGGCTCTTAATGGCAAGGTGACGTGAGGGTCAAAATTGGAAACTCTGAAAAGAAGAAAATTAAAACGAATGGTCTGCAACTATAAGTATGAAAAAACGATTCTGGTGAAATCGAAATTTAGATTTTCCAAAAATCGAAAAATTGAATGCAATATTTTTTATGCAGGATCAGCTGAACTTTCTGGAGAAAATTCATAAAAAATGTGGCGCCTCTTATTATAACAAAAAATCACGTTTTTAAGTTCGAATTTCAGTTTGTGATTCAATATAAAAAATGTCGTCTTTGACATTTGTGTCCGAGAACTTGGGAAAAATTCTCGTCAATTTAAAGTCCTCAAAAAATATTGGCATAGTCGCATCAACAGAATGAGAAGAATTGATAAAACAATGGCAAATAATTATTTTCTCCTAGTTCGACTCAATGGTATTTCTTTAGACAACTGTTCCGGAATTTGATACAAATTGCGCTTGCAACACAAAAAAAATTAATTACGCATAAATTGGAATCGGACCTTCAAAATTCAGAAGCAACTCCATTTCCACATCCCGGATTGGTAGATCAAAAATGGGAGTCGGTGAAATCAAAAACGCCCAAAAGCATGCCGATAATTTTTTCCTGTGACTGAGAAAACGAATTGAGAAATCGGAATTTTTTGGTCAGGAAGAGAAATTTTGTCGGCACGTACGTCACTGGGTTACTAAGGTCGCGACATGGTTTTATGTAATTAGGGGATAATTATCAATTATTGTAAATTTTTTGGTCTATTTAATTCTGCAAATAATTCGATTTTTGTAGAGCACTGTTTGAGAATTGAATAATTTCTCCCGTGGACTTGTAAAAATGTATTTTATTAGAGTAGGGGATTTTTTATCGGGCTTTTCTTTTTGGTGAACATAACTTTTTTTTTCCATTGGTGCAGAATATATATATTTTTTTGCATTATTTGAGTTGACAAAATGTTTGTTGAAATTTTATAAAATTGAAACGCATACACCCAGTGATTTAGATGTTGATGTTTGGTCGCATTAAAACATTATTCACGGACCCTTTCGGTCCCCTCTACTGTCGTTATTTATTCGCATGATAAACAAAAATCGACGCGGGTATAAAAACTTTTGACATTCAGGAAAAATTTCGAAATTTTGAGCTTTCACGTTTAGACGGGAAAACTGTGAGATTAATCACTCTCTCTGTTTTTACCCATATGTTATTAATTTTGAAAATCTCTGAAATATTTACATGTTCGAAATTTTTGAACTTTTAAAATTGTTCAATTATTGGATTTTTTGAATTTCTTAAAATTTTGAAATTTTTTAAATTTTTTAAATTTTGAAATTTTTGAAATTTTGAAATTTTGAAATTTTGAAATTTTGAAATTTTGAAATTTTGAAATTTTGAAATTTTAAAATTTTGAAATTTTAAAATTTTGAAATTTTAAAATTTTGAAATTTTGAAATTTTTGGAATTTTTTAAAATCATTTCGATTGGTGAAATTTTTAAAATGTTTTAATGTTTCGGGATTTTTGCAATTTTCGAATTTGTGTAAAAGATTGTAATTCCGTGAAGTTTTTTTTTTTTATTTATGTGCTGAAATAAATTTTAAAAAACGTGTTCCGTGAAGTTAATGAAAATTTTCAAATTCACGCACGTTCAATTTTTTAACTTTTTTTAAAGAACTATTTACTCTGGATTTTTCCATACTTCATCCCTCCGATTTAAAATTTTGTATTTCAAATTAGTGTTTCGAAATGGAGAGGTCTTTGAAAATTCGTGGAATTCACTATTTTTTACGTGCAATTTTTGAAATTGTTGTAATCTTTGAAGTTTTGGGAAATTCTTCAACCTTTCATATTTGTTCAATTCTCCTAGTTTTCAGAATTATTCGAATTGAAAAAATTTATTTTGTTCAATTTTTGTATATTTAAAAATTTTTGTATTTTTTAACCATGGTTCAGGATGATGAGACCGACAAATTGAGAAATTTTTTCCTCGATATCAGAATTTTTTTTTCTCTCAGTGTAATCATCTAATCTGCATAAAACTCGCATGGCTTTAATATTCTATATGGAAAACGAATATCAAGAATCATGGGACACGATGAACTAGTAATTGACTCGTGGTATTTTAATTTATTTTCTAGGTTAACTAATAACTCAATAACTTATATTATTTAATTATTGTATTAATTTAAAAGAACAAACGAAACAAAACTCTCAACTGTAACACCTCAGTATTATTAGCAGAGTATTGCAAAGTTAAAAGTAAAAAGCGGAAATGATTGATGGGAGGAGAAATGAAAATCATGAAAACTCAGATTCAATAAACATTCCTCAAAGCATTGAAAATGTGTTTTATTCTAGCACATTTAAGGTGATCCTAGAAAGGTTCTAATTTTCAATCTGAATTGAATCTAATCATTTTCTGTATCTTTTTTTTCTTGAGATTTTTTAGGCTAAGAAAAGAAGGCGCTAAAATTTCTTCACATGCTTTGAAATTTTTGACATTTTTACGATGTTTCGATTTGTTTACGCTTTTCAATTTTTTCAGTAATTTCAATTTTTTTGAATTGTTCAAGTTTTTCAATATTTTCAATTTTTTTGAATTTGTCAAATTTTTCAATTTTTTCAAATTTTTCAATTTTTTAAAATTTTTAAAATTTTTAACATTTTTAAAATTTTTAACATTTTTAAAATTTTTAAATCTTTTAAAATTTTAAAAATTTTTAAAATTTTAAATTCCTAAAATTTTTAAAATTTTAAATTCCTAAAATTTTTAAAATTTTTAGATTTTTTCAGAATTTTCAGATTTTTCAGATTTTTCAAATTTTCCAAACTTTCCAAATATTCCAAATTTTCCAAATTTTCTAAATTTTCCAAATTACCCAAAATTCTTGCACCTTCTCAAATCCTTGCAGCTTGGACATTGTTAAAATTTCTAAATTTTTCAAAACCTTGGGAGATGTGTCATAATACCCGCAAACCAGGAAGTTGACAGTTGTCCACGACCTCTTGTCGTTCGTGAGAAGATTTCCAGATTGATCATCTCACCCAAGCTCAAGAACCCACCACAAGAAGATTTCCGTCCCGAGTGAATCTCTCAAGTGCGATCGAGTTAAGGTTGAGGATCAGTTGTTGGAGTATGTGTTTCACATAATCGCGACTGGAAAAGGCGGCGAGTTCTTTGACGGGACAGTACCACGCGTCGACCAGGAAAGAAGAGAAGGAAGAAGTTGCGATAAAACGCATTAATTTATAGCTAAATGCAATAGTGTCGGTAAGAGATATCTTTCCATTGGAAATGCCCCCATCGATCCGGTCAATGAGATTAGCTCTTTCTGGCATATCATTTGTAGCTCTCTTCTTTCGTTCCAATTCCCACTACAGATCACCAACACATTCAATTCGAGAATCAGTTGAATTGAATGATCCCCAGCAAATTAAGTGAATTTTTTGTCCTACGAGAATGTAATAATGACGTCTGGATTCTCGATTCAGGGGAGACGACTACGAGTTTCAAATATCACAGAGGGCTGTAGCGCTTACCGAACGAAGAATATCCATCGTCTAATAAGAACCCTTGTTCACAATATGTCAAGACAACAAAATTTTAACAACATTCGCACTACAACATCAACTCGAAATAATTAATGCTGCAGGTTATTAAAAATCGAGGGCTGAATGATAAATTGCAATATCTACGTGTCCAATATGCAATAGTGGGACCGTTTTAATTTTGTTGCCGCAGATATCTTGCGACAGATATTTCGTCGTGGAGGCCTCGAAAATTCCATAACATTTTGGCAAGCCTTTGCAAATTTGAAAATTTGTCATAAACTTACACTATAGGTGGGATAGTATGAGACTTGTCTTCGGGATTCAAGCCCAGCTCTCCTCACCACCGCCGACGCCTGCGCATGCGCGTGGCGTCGTTTGAATAGCGGCGCACATGCGTCGACGCTGGTGGCGAGAGTTCGGTTCGAGACCCGACAACTCTCATATCGTCTCGACTTCAGAGACGCGAAAACTAAAAGAAATCGTGATAAAAGCCTTTCTATATGGAAGGAGCCAGGAAAAAATAAGAAACAGAAGGGAAATTGAGATTTTACGAGCTCTAGATATTTACACCATCTGTCGATTAATTTATCTATGTATTGTATACCGACCGACCATAAAATGTATAAATTATACAATGCCTTAGAAAATTTCTAAAAAAGTCTGGGGAGTCGCGTGAGGTTCTTTAAGAGCCAGGAAGTTTTTCAAAAGTCGCGCGAAAAAGTATGAGCTTGTTTCAGCTCACCGATTACTACCGAAAAATGCAGCGAATTTCCACAAAATTGATCGATAATTTTCACCCTACAGATGTAATCAATTAAACCCACAGTGATTTTTAAAAATATTTCTAGTTGTAGGATTACAAGAATCACATGAATGACAATCTGCTGTACTCAATACTACAATGACACATAGAGACTCGTACAAGTTTATTAGGACACACGTAAGCTCGAGAGTGTATCATCCTCGAGCTCTCTTTTAAATCGAAATCCAGTTAATGGGATTTTCCCTCTTCCGTACCAGAACACATTTCTCAACTGTCTTTCTCACTCAAAATTCTCAGAATAAATGAATCTCCGAGCAATACTTCAAGCTTATAAATGAGACAATTATAGAACAATATTGTTCTGTTGTTTATGCTCTATGGTGCGAGCTTCAACTCACATTTTTCTGCGAATTATAACAGTTAAGGAAATTTATGCTGCTCTACCATGGTGCCCCCCCCCCCTTGGCCCAGTTAGGTTCTCATCCGGCCTAGCATTCGCATTGTATGAGTACCGATCGCATACACACAAGATGTTGCTGCTATACGTCGCAATCCATGCGTAAACATTTTGTAAAAACCCAGGACCCAGGACCTTTCATTCCGTACTGACACACACACACACACACACAATTTTTATTCGATTTAAATAAATCATTTTTCTGGGTGCAGCCAGTACCCTGAGACCGGAATCAATTCGCTAACAGGATTTAGTTAATTAAGTCGAACCTTATTGGATCAACGAAGCCAATGCGTCCCTCACTCCAGTTCTAGCTACTCCAACTTCCAAGTAATAACGATTTTTCATCGCTAGGTAGTTGGATTGTTACCACCACACTGGTTGCAACACTTGCTACTTCTCTTGAGGGTTGGAAAAACGTGTAGTGTTGGTAAAAGGGGTTGGCCTCTGACGCGAGGTACCTCAATAGGCCCAGACGGGTTAATTAAAGGTGAGTTTTTTTGCTGTTTCTTTATTACCTCACTTGTGTGCTTATACTTTTCCGTGGCAAAGTAGGGAAAATAGGGGGAACAATGGAGCAAACCTGGGTATTGTTCTTAGTGCAGAAGAAAAAAAATGAAAATTCTGAACCCCTCACGAAGTAATTGAAATTCAAAAAAATACGAAGGTAATCAGAAATGTTTCGAGTACGGTTGCTACTAATACTACTCTTCATTTTTCTCTTCTTGAAAGGTTCAAACTTCTCAAACTACCGAAAAGGATTTTAGTAAATTTTAAAAATTTTGAAAATCCCTCCAATTTTTTTGAACTATTCTATCATATTACAACATTTTAAAAAATGTCAAATTTTTATCAAATTTTCCAATTTGGGAGAATTTTGACATTTTTTTTGGAGTTTTTGACATTTCCTGGATTTCTTGCTCATCTCTAATTTGTTTTTCCAATTTTTCAAAACATTCTTATTTTTCAAAAATATGCCCATTTTTCAAATTGCCAATGTTTAAAATTTTTCAATACGGGAGATCGTATTTATATCGGGAAATTTTCACTTCCTTACCTCATTAGAAGTATGTCATTCATTAGGAAGAAAAAAATTCGGCATTTTCAATGGACCGCGAGTCGCAGGTGGAGCCGCCTAGCGACCTTCAGTCGGCAACTCATATGATAGTTCCAATTCAAATCGGGCGGCCATGTTTTGTGTATCATTTTCTTGTATTCATTCCCGAAGGAATTTAAATTGTTCAAATCGATTTTGATCGATGAAGGTGTCTATTACCTATCGAATATTTGAATTTCATTTTTTTGCGAAATAGCATGACTCAAACGAAAACCCAAAATGGACTTGACGTATGGTTAGATATATATATATATGTATCCTTCCTCCTTTATGGGATGAAAACATCAAACTCTACCGAAGATGTAAGAAGCTTTAAACGTTTGGTCAAAAATTGATTTTTAAATCATTGACTGATACTTCGAAAGTCAGGTTAGGGGAGGGGGGTCCTTTTTGGTACTCCCTCCACAATTTTAAAATTGCTCGTTGATTCTTGCAAATCTCTAAACAGATTTTGTTAGTTGAGGGACAGAATGAAAGCTCGAATGAACATACGCATTGATACTCGTTTCCACCTCGTGTACATAGTGGATTAAGCCGTGAGTTACTTAAAGCGCTCATGGGGGGCTTAAGACAATTTTTTTAGTACCTTAACCTAACCTTAGCCGCTCACCTTGGAGTTCAGTACCTCAGAAAAACCATGCTTTGAAAATAAATTGGTTTTTTTCTTTTAAAATATGGAAAAATTCGTGCTTACCTGTTCGACCATCTGATATTGTCGCCAGAAGAAAATATGCATAATGTCACACACCCAATTTTTTTTCACTTTTTTCTGGCTATTGACCAGGAAGGTTGTCCAACTCTGGACAGCTAAATAATTGGCATGGACAAATTTCCGACATTTCACCTATTTTACAATGTTTTTAAACTTCAAGTTATCAACGTTTCCAAAAATGGTACAATGTTCAAGAATGGCGTTTTTTGATTATCAATTCTTTTTTAATTTTTAAAACTTTACAGTGTTTTAAAATAGTAATGGTTCTCCAATTTTCTTTTATTAAATTTTTAGATTTTTAGAATTTTAACATTCTTCAAAAGCTTGCTCATTATCAAATTTTCTCAAAATTTGACATTGTCGGAACTTCTAAATTCAGATTCTTAAAATTTTTGCAATTTCTAAAGTTGCAAAACTATAAGAGTTTGTCAAATTCCTAAAATTTGGGCACTTTTTAAAATTTGGTCAATACCCATCATGATAAATTTTCATTTTTAAAAATTAATCCTCACAAATCTTTCGAATTTCCCAGTTTTTCGAAATTTTCAAAATTTTTCTAGATTGTTTCAGTGTTCCAAATTTTTCCAAATTTTTCCAAACTTTACCAAATTTTTCCAAATTTTTCCAAATTTTTCCAAATTTTTCCAAATTTTTCCAAATTTTTCCAAATTTTTCCAAATTTTTCCAAATTTTTCCAAATTTTTCCAAATTTTTCCAAATTTTTCCAAATTTTTCCAAATTTTTCCAAATTTTTCCAAATTTTTCCAAATTTTTCCAAATTTTTCCAAATTTTTCCAAATTTTTCCAAATTTTTCGAATTTTTCGAATTTTTCCAAATTTTTCCAAATTGTTCCAAATTTTCCCGAATTTTCCCAAATTTTCCCAAATTTTCCCAAATTTTCCCAAATTTTCCCAAATTTTCCCAAATTTTCCCAAATTTTCCCAAATTTTCCCAAATTTTCCCAAATTTTCCCAAATTTTCCCAAATTCTCCCAAATTTTCCCAAATTTTCCAAACTTTTAACAGTCACAACCATCACAGACATCATCCCTCCAAAAGAAAATATCACCCCTACTTGTCTATCCGTTTTGTCTCCCGCGACAAACTAGGGTACCAACACAACTGTCCCCGAGCTGAACCCCCGTGCGACTGCGAGCGATCACTCATAGTACATGGCAAAAACACTCGCGATATTTTCCCAAAATTCGCGAAACCCCCGAAAACAACAGAGCACAACCGAAATTAGCGCCTTAAATCCATGCAAATGCAGATGGTGTTGTGGAGAACCGGTCCCAGTGGCCAATCACATCCATTCCCAGATCTTCATGCAAGAAAACCGAGCAAAACACATCCAGCAACTTTCCCACAGAATTTCAGACATCCCAAAACATCTCATCGACACTCACTCCCTTTACAGCGATCGCCAAAAATGGATTATTAAATTACGTGACTCCCAATGCAGATGGCAAAATAATTTTAAAGGACTGCAATTATCTGTAATTATGAACGAATTGGTAATTACCGGTTCAGCCCTTTTTCGTAATAATTATAATTAAAAAACTAATTTGTCTCACAACGTTGCGCATTCTACTTAGTAACGACCCATCTTCCAAATTTTATTTAAACAATGCACGGAAAGAATATTGAGCCTTAACTGTCGCCCATCTCTATGCGATGACATCGCTCGCATGATAAGGGCCACGCCGCTCAATGGATTTTTTAATTTCAATGAAAATTGGTTGACCAATTGACTTTTCCCAGATTTTTCAAAGCCTCAAGTACCTCTGGGTACTCCGCAGATTTGATGTGGAGTTATACAGTCCTATCATATCAGTAACCGTTCTTGAGACACGGCGTTAGACAACGTTATTACAAATTGCATCGTTTATAATAATAAGAATACTGCAGCGATATCATTCAAAATCCAACCTAAGCTACATGAAGACTTCGGTGGCATCATAAGCTTGTGCATAGTCGCGTGCCAATAATTTCCAATACATGAACACGCACATACACACACACCGACCCACACACACACACACATACACCCCCCCACACACACATACCGACTCACACACACACACATACAAACACACATATATATATACATATGCACACACACACGCACACACATACACATATACCCTTCCGAAAACAAGTATATAATAATAGTTTTTCACACTGTATGAGGAGCCATCAATAATTTAACACCAAGGTGTCATCCAATAACGTTAAACTCCCATGGGAGAAGTACGGAATGAGATAAAATCGCGAGAGGCTTGGGAATGGCGATTCAGCCACGTCAGTGGCATCAATGCCCTTTAGTTTTTATCATTTTCTTTTTGTTGTTAGAAAGCACGTTTCAGTGACGCGTTCTCGCGGACTATCTCCTTGTGCACGAATTACAAGCGACAAAAAAGTTGCGTTACATCGGTTTATACGTACACGGTGAGGGACAAATCGGCGAATTATACCGAAACGTAGCAAATAAGGGGATGGAAAAAATTGGTAAGGTAATCGAGAATAAATTATAATATTATTGATTTGGTCACGGAGTGCGAAGTATTTTTTGGCGATTATTTTTTTTTTAATGATACATTTCTTCTTGCTGTAATACTCGAACTACCATGCCATTGATAACATTTTTGATAAACACCTACGATGCCGACTATGTTACGGTCTTATGGTACTTGATCGTAAGATATATGTATAGTATGAGGCATATTTATATATATATCTATAAAATATATAATATATAATCATGTAATATACATAATCATTTGTGTACTTGTAAAAAAATTACAAATCTGAAAAACTTTCAACAACTTCAAAAAACTTTTTTAGATTTTCAGTACTTTAGAAGTTCAAATATTCGGTGGGACATCGAAATGTTTAAATGACATTTAAATATTTTCATGATTTACACCATTTGAATAATTTCAAAAGTGGTTTTAAAATTGCAAAGATGTCCAAATATTTATCAATTCCAAAGATGTGAATATTTTTAAGACATTTGTGAAATGGATAACTTTCAAAAAAAAAAAAAATTTCAGTATGGGCTGAAGCAATTCATAACGTCTATACCTTTGAGGTTACAGGTGTGTGTGTGTGTGTGGAAACTTCACTCATTCCAACGCAACTTAGAACGCGCACACATCCACAACCCTACACAATGTGTTACAATTCTAACGAATCGTATTGAAGATTCAATTAAGATTAGAATTAGTATGAAAATGAGAGTCAAGACTCGGAAAATTGAATTATTGGAGTGCACGAGCGCAGATAAGAAACGTTTTCAATGAAGGAAGTTTCTGGAATATCCGATTAGTGAAGCTTATCAACTGCGGGTCGAGGTCGCGTAAAATCGGACTATTTGTCTGAGCATTCGCTTTTCGGGGATCGATAGCTTTTAAGCTGAATATTAGTTCTTGAAAAAAATGACTAGGAAAAGACAAGTCGTGGCAATGGTCTAATTCCTATAAATGGCTTCTTCTTGATGTTCCTGAAAAATTATGATCAATACTGATTGTTCATAGGGCTTCCATGTCTGAGCACCAAAAAAATTGAAGCCAATTTGAGATTATTAAACAGCTAAACTGACATTCCTAGATGTCGACCTATAATTTTTCAGAGAGCAAGGTGACATTTTTAGATGTCAATTTGAATTTTTTTGAATCGCAATTGAAATTTGAATATCTCACATTGCTTCAGTTAACAAATCCAACTGCAGAAATTATACGGGCAAAAAAAAGTGTTATTTTTCCGGGTCAAAAAAAATGGAGAAAGGACAAATATTGGAGATCCTAAAATCGAAAAAATCGCAGCTCAAAAAATGTGGAAAAGTGAGAAAAAAAATAAGAAACTTAATTTGGAGAATTTTTGGCCATTTTCAAAATTGCTTAAAATTTCAAATTTTCTGAGAACTCGAAAATTTTTCAAACTTCAAAAATTTTCAAATGTTTCAAAAATTTGGAAACGAAATGCCAAAATTTCGATGATTCTAAAATTTTAGAAAAATCCCAAACCGAAAAAACTGACTATTTCAAAAATATGACAACGATTGAAAAGTGCAAAAATTTTCAAAAAAGTGAGAACTGAAAAAAATATGTTCCAAACCAAATTCACCTGATACAAAACCTCTCCTTTTCACAGTAAATACTATAGCAGATCAAAGAAATGGATTATCGAAGGGGTTACGGAAGCGAGGAGAGTTTCGACTTCAGGGATGACCGTGACAGAGACCGCGGCCATCGCGGCCATTCAGCACAGCGTTACGACGACGACTACGAGTTGAACAATGATCGAGACAGCCATCAAAGAGATCGATCGTCGAGTTATAACCGAGACAATGGTGGTTACGGGGGACAGAGATCCAGGGATGAGCCCAAAAAATCGGGTCCAGGAACCCTGAAGACCATGAACAGCATCCAGGATCCCGGGAAGCGATACCTTCTCAATGACATCATTGGATCTGGGATTTGTGGAACGGTTTACTCAGCAGTGGATACCCAAGCTGGTGAGTAAATTATTTAAGGATGCTTGCTTACTCCAATGGGGAGAGACTTCAAAATCTAAAAGAATATTGCCATTTGTTATTAACGATCTTCAATCCAGTCATTAGATTGACACCTCATCGTACATTTTAAATTTGTTTTTTCAAAATTCTAAACTACATGTGGCGGCGCGGTGCTCATTATGCGACCAATGACGTCCCAGCGACTATTGAAGATTAATACTATCCACAGGTAGCAAAAAAGTTGCAATTAAGATCCAGGAACTAACCCCAGACACTCAACAGCTGATCGTCGAGGAGTACCGTGTGTTCCGTGACTTCTGTGGTCACCCTAACCTCCCCGATTTCTACGGCATTTACCGGAAGAGAGCGTCGCGGAAAGGCGACTACGATCAAATATGGCTAATCATGGAGGTAAGTACGATGCTCATACATGAGGGAAAAATTCCATGCAAAGCAGATAACATCGTAATTACCCACACCCGCATACAGATATCCCATTGAACCGATTCATCCGCACAGAACCGTAACCAAAGTAAACTCACTAGCTCCCTCTCCGTTCCTCTCATTTATCACAAATGCCTGAATTTTTCCACCGCTGGCCATCTCCCTCGCAACCCGGAGGCAATTTCAGGGATTTGAGACGCTCGAATACACGGATAATTTACGACACGCGTGGCCATTAAACAATCATTAAACTCGTTCGTATATGCAGGTGAGGTCCCGGCCACGTCGCTGTACTTAATTTACGATCAGACCTCCATCGGTGCTCCAAAAAATATTATTACTTATCGCTTTTTGTGTCTGTAATGAATAATTATTATTACACTGAATACATGCGTAATATCAACAACAGTTGGAGAATTCATCGGTACATTGCAGGGAGAAGAAAAAGAATGAGGTTATCAACTTGCTCTTGTTTTCCATAAGCTTCTACTCAACTCACTCTGGTTTGTTCTGATGTATGATTACAGTTTGCCACTCAGGACGGAATAGTAAATTAATTTTTAGATTAAATATTTCGTGTTTCGTGATCTTTTTTGAGCGATTTCAGTAAGTTTGAAGTGTGAGGTGACACGGTTTGCGACGACGATTGCGCGCATGCGCAGTAACAATGTCTGGAAGTATTCTTGCTGTTTAGCCATGTATGCGAGAGTTTGCATGTTTGCAGTTTTAATTTTAAAATTAAATTAGTTTTTTATGTCAATATTTTATTATTGATATTTTTTAAATGAAATTTTAATTTTTTGTTTCATCAACTTTCAAACGAGTAGGTTAAGAAAGATTGAAAAACTTCAAAATCCAAGAATTTAAGAACCCTTGACGAGGTCAAAACTTCTAAAAATTTCGAAAACCTTACAAGTATATCAATAATGTATAAATATTACGTATAAATAATCGAAATCTTCCGCCAATGACTTGTCACGAACGATCTATCGAATCGAGATGCTGTGAGCCGCGATCCATGGATCTTCACGAATTCCAGAGCTTGTTAGTTTTTGGTTAAAATCAATTTAATAGATTTTTAGCTTTCTTGAAAAAAAAAACGAAACAATCGGATTGTCTTTCATTCATCTCGAGAATGAGCCGATTTACGTTAAAATGTTAAGTAACTTTTCCGTATCGCCTTGTACTTCTCCTCGTTCCGGGATTGATATTAGCCCTGTTCCAAACTTAAAAGTCCTTACGGAAAAATGTTGTCCAGGCTGGCATTCTGAGTATATACTCCTTCGGTTTCGAATAAAATTGCCTGTTCGATGAACGTTTTTCGGACACAATGTATCTCACCGAGCGAACCAAGTGATATAAAATATCGTTTGCTACTCGGGTCGAAAAAAAATTATCTGGCCAATGCAATTCTGCAGAGTACTCATCATACAGACAACTCCTCCCACTGACAACTCCTCACACGGACAACTCCTCACACGGACAACTCCTCACACAAACAACGCCTCATACAAACAACTCCTCACACAAACAACTCCTCACACAAACAACTCCTCACACAAACAACTCCTCACACAAACAACTCCTCACACAAACAACTCCTCACACAAACAACTCCTCACACAAACAACTCCTCACACAAACAACTCCTCACGCAAACAACTCCTTCCAAAGACGACTCATCCCGGAGACCATTGATCGAGGCTCAACTTGGAGATCCACAGACAGCTCCTCGAGCTCAGGCTCGGATGGCAGATCGAATAGCAAGGGAATCACTTCCGATTCGAACACCCACCACTCCATCATCTACCCCTAACCTTGTATGTAGGGCGAGTTAAATGTGTGATGAGTTGACTGCGTGATGAGTTGGAGTGAAGTCATAAGATGAATAGTCGTGCTACCCACTTGTTAAACGGTAATACCTCTTAAACTGGGAAAGTTATCTGTTCGGATCCAATGGTTCGCACCCGCTCAGCTTGCTTCTGTTTGTCTCAATAAAATAGACATTATCCATCACTGCAGCATTGACCATTCAGCAGAGTGAGGGACGAGCTCATGATACCATAATCCCACATCTCAATTCCTCAAAGACAATCCCCTCTCCCCCTGCATAATTAAGAAAAATATGAGCGTTGAAAGAAGATGCCTATTTCATCTCACCTCCAGCCACCAACCGCTTTGTTTCATTCCCACGTCCAGCCCCCCCCCCCCCCCCTATGTTTGGAGATTAATTGCAGACATTTGAGTCGACAGGACTCACCCTCTTCTCCTGCACGTTCTCCCGGGCCATAACTTGCTCGAGAGGAGGTGCGGGGTTTCACGAATCACGCACTCGTCCTCCAAGCTTTACCATACCACGATCCTTATGTGCTACCAAAGACTCTCGACTATGCGATCATAAATGCACGATATGAATTATCGTCGACTATAAATCACTGGCACATTGTCGTTACGCGTCCTCTTACATTTTAGACTTCCCCCCCCCCCCACTCTTTTCCTCAATGTATGCTTGTAATAAAATTTGTACCTGTAACTGTGTTTCTTCTTGGCTCTGTAGCTGAATACGATACGTCTAAATCACAGGTTTTTTTATTCATAAAGTGGAATGTATTTCTGCATATAAGGGACGGATACACCCAAAACATCTTTTTTCTTTCATTTTGTAGATATCGACCGTGTCTATCCATGGTTAGCACTCCTTCTTACAAGGAACAACGGTCGCAATACTGATGTTTGATTGGATGTTCATGAAAAAACAATGATTCTACATAGCCGTACGGAAAGTGGGCACTTTCCACCCTCGCGGGCTACTTCGCGTCCGAGGTTGGAAAGTACTCATTTTTAGGGAACTTCCGTTTCGCTGGGTGAGATTGCAGTCGTTATAAACGTCACGGTTACCATGGAATGAGACGAATTGGAAAATCTCTAAAGAAGGAAAAAGCTTTTAGGCTTTCTTCCAAAAATATTCACATTACTCTACACGGTGGTCCGGAAATATGCCCTTTATTTTTGAGACTGAACACAGGGAAAAATTCCAAGTCCGAAGTTCCTGTCCAACTTTCCTACCTGACGCCCCCCCCCTCCCCCCACCATCAAGGTATTGAAGTCTGAAGTTGAACAGCTACAGTCCAGCTGAGTTCACTCCACCAGTACTTTCAGTTCCGAGAGCGGTTCCAAGTGATGGAACGATCCCAAGAATTGTTTCCCGTGAAGGGTCTGTTCTTCAAGAACGGTTTCAGGGAGTGAATTCCACGGTAATTGTTCAACTTCAAACTTCAATAACTTCATGGAGAAGATACACAGACACGTTGGTTTACAACTTGCGGAGCAGAAGACCGAGGCACTACTCATCACGAGCTGACATAAATTGGAGACAATCAAGCTGCAAGTCGGCCAGCACGAAATCATTTCCCAGCCATGCATACGGTACCTAGGAATTATGATTGATGCCCAACTCAGTTTTAGACAGCAAGCCCAACATGCAATTAGGCAGGTGCGGTGAAGACAGCGCTTGCAAGACGTATGCCGAACATTGAAGGGCCAAAACAGAACAGAAGGCTCTTGTTATCGTCAGTTGTAACGTCGGTAACAACGTATGTCATTCCTATATGAGCTGATGCATTACGAAGTCAAGCAGCACGACGGCAAATTCTTCCAGTCTACAAGCTGCGTGTCCTTAGAGTGGCTAGTGCATACCGGACAGTATGTAACGACGCTGTGTTTGTCACTGCTGGCATGATACCTATCTAAGCTCTAGCGGAGGAGCGTAGGTGCCTCCACACCCGCAGAAGATCAACTAAGCTGAGCCCGGTGGAACTGAGGAAAGAAGAACGAAGCCACCGGATCAAGCCAAGGCAGTTACAGTGGGACGCCTCGAGCAAAGGCCGGTGGACTCATCGACTAATACCGAAGCTGGATGTTTGGCATGACCGATCTCATGGACAAGTCAATCATTACCTAACCCAGATGCTCTCAGGACACGGGTGTTTTCGGGAATATCTTCACAAATTCAAGTACGAGGATTCCCCTGATTGCCCAAAGTGCCGGAGAGTTCAGGAAAATCCGGAACATGTTTTCTTTGCATGTCCGCGTTTCAACTTGCAACGATCTGTATGGGGAACTAACGCAAGCAAACCCATTAACGCTGAAAATCTTGTGGATGTTATGCTGTCATCAGAGACAATGAATCGCGACAAGCAATTTTGCAATGGAGGTTGTGAGGGAGCTGCGCCGCCACTCACAGCTGAGGAAGGATCCAGAATAAACAGAAGATGTTCTCGTCGTGGAAAACCCGAGTCTGCTACTCAGGAAGCAGCGGCTATCGTCCCCTATACAACGAACTATTGCTTCGCAGATGTTCTGTTGTAATCAGGGGACCCTGGAATCTGGGCCGGACCGTAAGCTGTCGCGAGAGGGGGTCCATCATAGCGCAGGGGTTTCCGGGGGTTTCCCTTGTGTTTAGAAATACGATGGCCTAAATGGCGAACGTCGTCTCCAGCTGCATGTGGAGGTGTCCAGTACTGCCTCTTGAAGAAAATGCTGAAGGAAGGCTACCGTGGCTGTAGGAAAGAAGGACTCAGGAAAAGAAACATCCATCCTTTCGACATTCCATTAAAAATGGTTTCAACCTATTAGAAATCGTGGAGATTTAGTGAAAAATGAACTTCCTGTTTCCAGGGGCCAAACAATAAGTCCTCCCATCGGGAAGTTAAAGACCTGCAATTTTTGCCTCTCTCTTTCGAGTCCCCTCAATCTCCTCGGAATATCCTTAAGACTCATCCAATATATATAGCATTCTTACAGACACCAATATAATTACAGAGTAAAGAAATGGCTCCGTGAGAGTTTTAAGCCAACCACAAGCGAATTATGAACTTCCTCCGAGTTTTTCCTGAAAAAAAATAGTCAACCACAATTCAATTCTCATTTCCCACCCTCTAGATTACTTCCGCAATTATCCAGGTATTTCTATTATCGCTCGACATTGCACGGTGTCTCTGCACCTTAATTTCCCCTTTTTCTCGACTTAAGGACGTAATGAATGTTTTGCAAAAATGTCAACAGCGAATGAATTTTTCTCTAACTGGTGAAAGATAAGAGATAAGAGAAAATTTAAGTATCTTGGGTGCTTGCTTAATTAGCCTTCCATAGCAAAATCATGCATTGAAAACACTGCTATCTCGGCATTTGTGAGATTATTCTCGGTGCTTTCAAAAATTTCTGAAAATCACAAATGTTGCAAATTTTCAAAAAAAAGTGAAAAAAAAAACAATTTTTGCCCATTTTAAAAAATCATGAAATTTTCTAAATTTGAAAAATGTGAGAAAAAGTTTTAAAAATGAAAAAAAAAAATTGTTTTTAGAAAAACTTTTAAATATTTCAAAACTTTGTAAAAATTGAAACTAAATTTTTCAAAAGTATAATTTTCTTTCTTGACTACCCAAAATTCTGAGCAATCAAACAGTTAGAAATTTAGAAAAAATGAGAGTCAAAAAAATTTTGCGGTGTTATTAGATAAACCTAAAGTAATGGAGTTTCTATGGAGAATTTCCAGGGAACAAATCCGATGAGTCCTATGCGAAGTTCGTCATGAAAAATTTAATTTTTAACTTCCCGATCTAGGGAAGTTATTGTAATGACCCCGAAAATGAAAAGTGCCAGATCCATGAAATTTTCACATTTCTCGACGTTTTGCATCATCCTCGAGTGTTTCAGAGAGGTGTCTGTATGTATGTGTGTGTGTGTGTGTGTGGGCGCATGTGTGTAAACAAAAAACTTTGTTTAACGTTTTCGGCGGAACCACCGGAGGGATTTCCTTTTTTTTTTTATTGCCGCGTTTCAGTGGTGTCCAGGTCTAAAAGGAGTGATTTTTTCAACAAATAATTCGTTCACTTGTTATTAACAAATTGAATTGTTTATATCGCTCTATCGCAAGAACGCTTCGACATACGAAACAAAGGGTGCAATGCAAGTCGTTTCACACATACAAATACACATTTGACGTTCCATGACTTTTTTGCCAACACCCATAGTTAATTGTTCTTAACAAATTGTATTGTTTATCTAACTACTTCATATTAAGAATTATAAATTTTTCTAATATTTAGAAATTTTGAAAACTTTATAAAGTCCATAATTTGAGGCATGGGCCGAAATTGTGGATATAATATATACGGCGGAACGGCCGGAAAGTTATTGGTTCGACCCGTAAAGGGTCATAGCCACATCCCGTTTATTGTTCATGAAATCATATGCTTGGATTATAGCTATGCGATGGAGGACCTATCATGGATCTCGTGCGGGGTCTCGGTGTGTCAGAGAAAAAGATGCAGGAGGAGCAAATCGCTTACGTTCTCAAAGAAACAGTTAAGGTAAGAACACACTGGATAATGAAACAATTTCTCGATGCAGCAGTCAATCATGTTAACCCATTTGTGTCATTCATTAGAATTTTCTGAGAGTCACAAATTATACGAGGCTCTGGCAAAAAAATCTACACAATCACTATTCGAACACTTTCGAAAAAAAAACCCTTGGACACCACGATTTTGTTCCAATATTCACATCTCTGTACCAAAGTAACTGTGCGGTAGGGGCAGAGTCCATAGAATGAGGATATTAGATGGACGCGAACCCAACTTCACGGGGGGGGGGGTCCTCCGTCTCTTCCCCCCCCCCCCACCCATCATCATCATAGTGCAGAGGCTTCTGGAGAGGAGCGGAGGCAAATATCACACACACACACTCACACACACACACACACAGACGTTATGGGAAACCCAGTTACGTTACGATAATATAATTCTCAAAATCGAGATTACAATAACTTTCCGAACTCAGAAATTTAAAAAGAAAAAAATGGCAATGGCGCGAAACTGTGAGATAAGTCATATTCAGCTGAGTTTCTGGGACTAATTCACCCGTCACCACAACTACATCCGGGCAAGTACTGTATAGAAACATGAGTTGGCCTACACTCCGTGTATATGGGTTTTCCATGAGGGAACGCCCAATTTCGATTGCACAAAGACCCAAATGCACGGGCTACTGTAGCAATTCATCTGCACACGACTTTTTTGCGGTAAATCAGGCCAAGCTGACATTTAATGCCGGCAAATTACACGCGAAATAAATACTCACACGGGTGTACGCTCTCTCTTAAGACTTTTCCCCTCTCACTCACTACCACTCGCGCGTATGATAATTCTATCTCACTCTAATCATGAAAATGGGCCTATGAGGCCAGAATGAAATGGGTTGCAACAAGTAACCGACCACCAAGTACGTCTTGATGAGTTGTATATTAATGATTTCATGCTCGTGTCATATTTTATTGGCGTTTACTCAAATTACTCCATTTTTCATGTCTATGGAATTATATCTTGGTTCGAATTACGATTGCCCTACGTGCATAAATTTATACAATTATTTTCTAATTTCGTTAAGTCGCAATATTTATATATAGTTATGTTTTAACGTCGCTCATAAACGGATAAATTGATATGACCTCTATCCAAGCTCCAGACAAATTGTTAAAAATCTATCAGCCACACATAAATGAGAAAATCTCATTTTAGATTTGATCTAATTTATCAAGAATTACAAAATGAATTTTCGCATTTGGAATTGCATTGGAAAATTTTCCAGACTTTTCTGGAATTATATAGAGATGTTCAGCACTTTTTTCAACCCAAACGAAAAATTAAGAAACTGTCGCTAATCATTTTGAACTGCTAATCACTAATTATTAACGGATGTCATTCACCTTTTTCCTGAAATAATATTTCCTTCTCAATTTTCCAATTTCAAATTCTGTGTAAATTGTACTTTTGGGTATTATTGACATTTTTTGGCATACTAATTAATTACATAAATTCGTTATCCTTGAAATAACTGACCAAGCAAAATATGATTTTTTTTTTTAATGAGTCACTTATCTCACGGAACTGGTTCTGTGAAGTCAGAACATATTCCCATCAGTGCATACAAAGATTGGACTATACATTGTGGTTTGTCCGCAGGCATTGATATACCTTCACGAGAACCGTGTAATTCACCGAGATATCCGAGGAGATAACATTCTGATAACCCAAGGTGGAGAAGTGAAGCTGGTAGATTTTGGTTTCTCCAGAATGGTGAAAGGTGAAGCCGGCAAGCGTCGCACCACTATAGGTTCCCCGTGCTGGATGGCTCCGGAAGTAGTGTCATGTAGAGGGGATCCAAATGGTGGTTACACACCAAAGGCTGACGTCTGGTCCCTCGGAATAACTGCTATTGAATTAGCAGATGGAAAAGCACCATTCCAGGATATGCACCCGACCAGAGTTCTCTTCCAAATTGTAAGGAACCCCCCACCAGGTCTGCACAGGCCGGTCAATTGGTCCGAGAACTTCAATGACTTCATCTCGGAATGTTTGGAGAAGAATCCGGAGAACCGACCTGTCATGGAGGAACTGCTGATGCATCCATTTTTGGCGGAACTTCCAGAGAATGATTATCATTTGACTCAGGAACTGAAGGCTCTTTTCATGGGGGTAAATTATTTATTGAGTCATACATTAGACATTAAGAAAGGCATAGCGTCTGCAATTAGTGCAGGTACAACCGAATCGTTTTTGAAAACGATGTAGTTTCCGGCTCAGTCTGCGACAATTGGCAACAAAAAATAGTTAGGACCCAATTGAGGTTACAACTTAACGCGATTGGCACGCAATTTGAGTCAAGTAGGTCCCTGCTTGACTCAAATCACGAAATGCTGATGCATCGGTTTTTGACGCTTCTCAAAAGTATTGTCATTTGACACCCTAGTGAAAACGCGATTTAAGTATGGAGTAATCGATTGCTTGAGTGATATAGTTGATTTAATTAATAGTATATTACGACCCAAGGCCAGAAAGTTTGATTTCATGGCGTGCGTGATATGAAGGCCGAGGCGAAGCCGAGGCCTCATATCACGTACGGCAAGAAATCAAACTTTCTGGCCGTGTGTCGTATGCTATTTTTTTTCTCCCCACCCGAAAGTACATTCAACAATAAATGTATCAATTTTGAAATGTTGACGATCAATCCAAAGATGAATACCTTTGTGGCCTGCCCGCGCACGCCTCTCGTCGGTCACCTTGCGAACTACATGCCCGCTCGACTTTTGCAAAACCGAGGCGAAGCCGAGGTTTTTGCTGGTCGGGGCGGGCAAAAAGTAAAAATCCATGAAAAAACATAAAAACGGCGAAAAGAAAATGAGAATGCCGAAATCACTTTTTATAAGCATATTTTCCTTCCAACTTTGATCTCTCTCTCGAAATTTCTAAACATCGCGATGAAGAATTGCTCATTTTTCAGGTTAGGTCAGTCTCTTCATTCGCCGGCGGGGAACAGTTTTAATTTACTCTACTTTTTCAAAATCAACTCGTTTTATCCAATATTATTTTATCCACTGAAGAAATTAATGCATAATTTAAAGAAATTTTGTTCCACAGGAGCACTGGCGACATGAACCTTTTATGCGTATATATTATACAGAGAAAAAGTGGCTTCGGCATTTGACACGTTCGGTCGCGATTTGGGCACTGAAATATATCATGCGCATGCGTAAGCAAGAGTCGGAGAGCTTCGGGTGGAGATCCGAAGTTTATTCTTTCGTTAGCAAGTCTCGCCTGCAAACGCGGGCCACAAAAGTTTTGTGGCCAATCACAACGATTCTCCGTCGAGAAACTCCAGAAAAGCCGTTGTTTCTGACGTTTCAGACCACGGTGGAGAGCGTACTTTCGGGTCGGGGAGCAAGAAAAATTATTTTAAATATCAGCAGACCACTACTTGAGTCGATTTGATCACTACATGAGTCAGGTCGATCACTACTTGAGTCGAGTCAATCACTACTTGACTCAAAACTTTCACTACTTGATTCAAAACAATGACCAGATGGCTTAACCTGATGACTATGTGCCTCTAGTCAACTAATACTTGTCGCCAGTGATCACAACGTGAGTTAAGTTGATCCCTAAATGTCTTAAGTGAATGACTCAAATCAATGACTCAAGTCAATGACTCAAGTCAATGACTCAAGTCAATGACTCAAGTCAATGACTAAAGTCAATGACTCAAGTCAATGACTCAAGTCAATGACTCAAGTCAATGACTAAAGTCAATGACTAAAGTCAATGACTCAAGTCAATGACTCAAGTCAATGACTCAAGTCAATGACTCAAGTCAATGACTAAAGTCAATGACTAAAGTCAATGACTCAAGTCAATGACTCAAGTCAATGACTCAAGTCAATGACTCAAGTCAATGACTCAAGCCAATGACTCAAGTCAATGACTCAAGTGAGTGACTCAAATCGCCTCCAGCCGAACAGGCATAATGTTTATTCGAGTATGAAACTTGAATCAGGCCGTTATCTCCTTTAGTTCAATTTTTTTTTCTTTAGGTAAAGGAGAAGAAACGGCAACAAAGGCCACCGGAAGTCATGGTGCGAAATGGTTTCCTTAAAAAGGAACAGGAGAAACCGCCAGAGTCGATGGTAACCGAAGACTTAGCAGCATTGGAAGTTCTCACAGAAGACACGATTTTGGATGAATTCCAGGAGAGATTACGTAGGGGACATTTTCAGACATTTATAGGGGATATTCTGGTAATTCTCAATCCAAATGAGATCCAGGACATTTATGGGAACGACGTAAGTGGTTGGCGACGCTAATCTTTCCCATCTCACATCTTTTGGCTTAAAAATAATTCTGTCATCAAGACACAAGGCTAGTTGTCACATTTTCCAAAATTTTAACAATTACCAAAAATTAAACAAAAAATAGAAGTTGGCAAAATTCGCGATTTCGGAAATTGAAAGCCATTCAAAAATTGAGAAAAAGCAAAGCGAGCCAATTTCAAGGTATAATTGTTTTTAATTAAATTCAAAAAATTTCAAAAGTACCTGAAAATATGGCAATTTCTCCAATGTTCCAAAATTGAAAAATTACCATAACATTCAAAATTTTTGAGCATTTTTGAAATTAAAAAATTCTGACGACCACGAAAAATTTCAAGAATTGACAATTTAGAAATCTTGAGCATATCAAAAATTTTCAGAAGTTTCCAAAATTCTACAATTTTTAAAATTGTTAAATGTGCAGAATTCTTAAATCTTCAAAAAATTTACGTCGAAAAAAGATTTTAAAAGTTGAAAGTTTACGAACTTGTACACATATTCACAATTTGGTTTTAAATCTCAAAAAGTCAAAACTCTCAAAGATTTTGATAATTTCAAATGAAATGAAAATGCAATTTTCGTTCAAACTTTTCAATTGGAACCATCTTAACAAATTCAAATTCCTCATGAATGCTCCATTTCAATATACCAATAATTTTCGAAATGGGAATGTAAGGGATATACGACTGCAAACCAACATTTCTAAATTCATTCTTCTTTGACTTTCAGTATCACGAAAAATACAACTTCAAATCACGCTCAGAAAATTCCCCCCATATTTACTCAGTGGCGGATAGTGCATACCAGGACGTTCTACACCACGAGGAGCCACAACACGTTTTATTCGCGGGAGAAAGTAACTCAGGAAAAACCACAAGTGCTCTCCATCTTATCAAACATCTGATGTACCTCGGCAAGGTAATGCAGTGAACAAATTGATTATTGACGGACTAATCGTAGATTAAGGCTGTTTGTCTGGTTTCCGGCTCTTTCTGCGCGGTGAAATATTTTCGTGACGTGTTATCAAGTATTATCAACTCCCAAACTGCGGGTTTCTTGATAGATATGGAGTACCGATAAATATGAGCATGCGAGATATTACACAGCATCTTATGGCCAAACTGCGGCATTGAGCGAAGCCGGTTCGGGTCCCACCGTCATTCAAACTTGAATTTTTTTCGGACTCCGAAAAATGTCTCATTTTTCAATTAGAAGTTTATATGGGCAAAATTTTTTTACAAAATATTGTAAATCGATTTGGAATTTAAAGGGTAGTTTTTGACAATGTATACAACTATTCCATATGAAAAGGGCCCACTTTGTCGAATCCAGTTCCCAGGATATTCACGTTATTCACCACATTCCTCATTGGAATCAATGTCAACTCCTCATCAAGATCATCGGGCCATACGTAACGTAATACCGACAAAGTGGACCCTCTTCAGCTCCGCCCTTGAGGTGCTAAAATTTTTAGGTTCTACTAAAAAAATTTATCACTTTGTTTAAGAGCTCGGCCGATGTTGGAGTGAGAGTTTTCAAAGCCATTGACTTGATTCACTCGTTTTGTCATGCCGCAACACCGCTCAACACTAATTCAACAAGATGTGTTCTCCAGATACAAACCACATTCGGATCAACGGGAAAAGCCTCGGGGGCCATCTTCTGGCTTTATCAACTCGAGAAATGGAGAGTTGCCACGCGAGACATGTACTTTATTGTTTTTTATCACACGTCTGACATATTAATTGACTTACTACTTGGGTTCGGGCATTTTCAGGAATTTCAGTCATGGTGACAATTCAGAATATTTTCAAATGTTTTTTTTTCAAGCAAAATTGATAAAAAATGAGTTTTTCGGAAATTTGACTACTGACGATTGATAAAAATAAAATTTATTAGAATTTCACCAATAAAATTAGAAAGTTTGAAAAAGTTAACACACTGAAAAATTTTTCAAATTCCACAAATTGTGGAAGCTTAAGCATTTCACAATTGCAAAACAAGGTCAATAATTGCAACAGAATTCAACATCATGTTTTTTATTCTCTCAAATATGAAGAATTGAAAAACATTCAAATGAGTAGAAAATTTCTAAGAGTCACATCATTATAAGAACTAGTAATTCCTTTAAAATTCACGAAATTTTGAGCATGCCAAAAACCTCAATACAGACATTTTTAATTTCTTAATTTACGACATTATAAACAAATTTTTTATCGATTTTGTGCTCTGGAATATTAACTGCATTTTTTTTCGTAGGAACAAGTCGAATTTCCACATATTTTACTACCTGTACGACGGAATGGAAGCCAAAAATCTTCTAAAAAAATGCAAATTACCCCGAGGACGACAAATGAGGTACCTCAGAATGAATGAAACAAATTCAAGAAACCGCTCCTTCAAAGTACGTAACGATCCCCAGGGGAACTCCCTCAAATTCGATGAGATGGAGAACACCCTTAAGCTCATGGAACTAGATGAACATACTGACCTCATTTGGAAGACATTATCCGCCATTTTGCTTCTCGGGGAGATCACTTTTTCTGAAGGAGGCAATGGGGAAGCAGAAGTCGAAGATACTGCTACAGCGTACACAGGTAAAAAAAGAAGGAAAATTGTGGGCCTCATGCTTAATTTTTTTTTAATTCCAAAAATTTATCAATTTTTTTATTTCTGGATCTTTACTTATTTTTTTCATATTTTGAAACCTTTCAATTTTTCTCAAATTTTTAATTTCCCACTTTTGACAAGTTATCCAAAATTCTGACAATTTTTTTATTTTCTTTACATTCCTCAAATGTTGAGAATTCCTCTAATTCCTAAATATTTTGAAAATTTATATATATATTTCTCAATTTTTTCCATTTTTTCGAGAATATTAACGTTTTCAATATATTCAAAATTCCTAATTTTTCAAAAGATTTTTTCTACCTTTTACCTTCCTGCAAACAAATTTACCCCTCGCACATTCTATACTCAAATAATTTCTCGTCACAGTTGCTGAGCATTTGGGCGTAGATCCCAAAAAATTTGTTTGGTGCTTGACGAATTATTGTATCGTGAAACAGGGAGCTGCAATTCGTCGTAAGCACACATGTGAAGAAGCAAAAGAGGCGTGCGATGTTTTAGCAAACACACTATACCAAAGATTAGTCGATTGGGTTGTCAATAGTATCAACATGAAGTTGTCCATGACCCGAACATTGTTCGGTGATAAATTTGTCGTGAGCGTTCTCGACATGTTTGGCTTCGAGTGTTTCTCGGTCAATCGATTCGAGCAGCTTATTGTGAATACCATGAACGAGCAATTGCAGTGCTACTACAATCAGCGAGTCTTCGCGTGGGAAATGGTGAGTTGAATGAGGTAGCACCTTCAAACAGTGCAGAGCAGAAATAACTTCGCAAATAGGAATGCTAAACTGAAAAAAATAATTCAGGAATTTCAGGAATTTTAAAAATGCAAAGTAAACAAATAGAATATGTATTTCAGCAAGAGCAGGAAGAAGAAAATATTCCAATTCATCATTTCCACTTCTACGACAATCGCGAGGCGATCGAGCAATTAATGGGCAAGAACGCTGGGCTCTTTCTCCTAATTGATCATGCCTCAAGACAGCAACAAGACACCCAGTACATGATCGAAAAGGTCAAAAGACACGCCAAGAGTGTTCACGTAAAAGCCGTGAGTTATCACGAGTTCACGGTCGCTCATTACACGGGCAAAATCACCTACGATGCTACTGAGATTGTTGAAAAAAATCGCGACTTCATACCACCGGAAATGATCAACGCCATGAGACTCTCTTCCCATGATGTCATCAAGCAATTGTTCACAAATTCCCTTACAAAGTCGGGCAATTTGACGGTCATTATTGACGGACCTAAAACCGCACAAAAGAGGGTGAAACAGAAGAGAGAACTGCTGGGTATGCCCGAACCTTCCAGGCTCAGGGTAAATTATTGCCCCTCAATTTCCGTAACAAATTACTTATTGCAAAATGTTTGACCATTTTGACTCGGTAAATAGTTTGAATCTTGAAAATCTTTTTATTTTAGAATAATTAAGACTTGTCATTTTTTCATTTATTTTTCAATTTTATAACTTGAGTTCTCAACTTGGTTCATGTTCGTATTAAATTTAACAAAACAATCCTTTTTGTTATTTCCCACTTTGTTTCCAAAATTGGGATAATTCCGGAAATTTCACGAATATTCGCATAAAAATCGTTGCATTTTTTCGTTTTTAATCCATCAAAACTTCCTCACAACTTTCTAAATGTTCAAATCAACGCTCCAAAATTAGAAAAAAAAATTGATTACAATTTTTTCTCCATACCCAATCAGAGATTCAACACAGCCTCCAGAGGTCAATTTTCCCAAACTCGAAAAATGCGAACGTGTGCAGCGATATTCAAGTCAACAAGCTTAGAGATCTTGAGGAACTTATCAATCGGGGGTGGCAGCGGTGGTACCCATTTTGTCAGATGTATCCGAGCGGATCTTGAGGCGAAGCCGCGAGGATTTCACCGGGAGATTGTGCGACAACAAATGAGAGCACTGGCAATATTGGACACAGCCAAAGCCCGCCAGAAGGGCTACCCCCATCGTGTTCCTTTCCACGAGTTTATTCGAAGGTACTACAGTCAACTCCCCCACCAGTGCACGTCCCACAAGTTGATGGATCCCTATAGTCACTATCGTCATGCCCCCACCACTGACTATCTCCTCATGCGCCGCCTCCCCACCACTGTGCAAATGGTCCCGCGTGACTTTGAATGCTACCTCACTGCGCTTACTAGCATCCGGGAGTGGGGAAAGTAGGGGAGGGTCACTTGTGGGACAGGGCCGTCGAGCGTCCAGTCCTGCGGAGTGCACTAGTGGGAGAGTCGACTGTACATTAATTTAATTTCGCTGACCCAGCCCACTTATTAAACAAAATATTGAACTGATCAATTCTTCAATGTGCGTTCCGGCCTTTCCTACTTCCATTTCCACCGTGTTCTACGTCTTGTAAACACAATATGTAAAATGCTCAAAATCCTTCGAGATGACCAAATTAGACTCACGCCGATCCTCCTAAGGGTTGAAAAAATGATTCAGCTGATTGAGCGATTGATGGCAATAGAACTCCCTCTACATTCCAGATACCAGTTCCTAGCATTCGATTTCGAAGAGAACGTAGAGATAACCCGCGACAATTGTCGGCTTCTGCTAGTTCGTCTAAAAATGGAGGGATGGATTGTGGGTAAAACCAAGGTCTTCCTAAAATACTACAACGAAGAATACCTAGCGCGTCTCTATGAGACACAAGTGCGTAAGATTATAAAAATCCAAGCGATGCTGAGGTCCTTCCTGGCGCGCAAGAAAGCCGATCGTGTGGCGAACAAGAAGAAGGGACACGAGAAGGCCAAACTTAAGAGATACCAAAGCACCTCCAACATGTCTCAGGATGAAGCAGCTACGAAAATACAAGCGACCTTCCGTGGTCACCAAACGCGGAAGGAAACGGGACCTCTCCTGAAAGGAGACTTTGATGGGGATACTAAGGACTTCATGGGGTATGTGGTATTATTAAGATGTATCGGTGCATATTTAATTCCATGAAATACTGCATTGATCATTTGTTTAAGGTTCGCTTTAACCGTAAGTGGGCACAACGCATCTCCTCCCAAATACCGATTTCCAAATTTGTTAATTTTTGGGACCTCCAGATTATGAATTCACTCTTAACCAGCCCCCGTTGATGTACATCCAATTTTTCTGTCACTTTCCGTTACATCATAGATCAGACATTCATATATTTCACACAATATTGCAATATTGTTGTAATTATCACGAGACTATATTATTCATTACAGGTATTACGCTAGGAAGTGGCGGACTAAGAGTGTCTTCCAGGTACTGCTGAGGTACAGAGCAGTGCGCTATCAAGATCTCGTCCAATTATCCCAGCAGGTTCACCTCTTCAACCAAGCCCTGTCTTCTGCTATTCACAAGTCCAATCTCAAAGTACCTTCTGCCAGGATAGACCCCAGCGTGACTATAGACGCGTTTCTTGATCGGCCGAGACCACAAGTTCATAAACTGCCATTTGATCTTAGTCAGGAGTTTCCCATCTTCGATACCAGGTATTATCGAATTTCTGTGAAGAAAATATTAATGGAGAAATCATTCTGAGCGTACGCCTTCTCCAGAATACCCCGAAGATAGGTACACTCGGCACAACAACGCTACTGTGTGTATAGATATACCGCTTGGGGTTCGCGGGAAAAATTTTCTGATTATGTGGTGACCTCTCAGTTTTCTGCAGAATTTGCTTTTCTCATTTGGGGAAGCTCTTGTAATGATTATCATACACACACACACACACACACATACATAACCCTCGTTGAAAATTCGGGAATAGCAAGTGAGAATTCTATGATCCTGAAATGAATGTGGGACACTTTATTTGCAGTATGATTACTATAACTTCCCCATTGGAAACGTAATAACTATTATTACTATTATATCAATTCTTTAATATTACCCATAATTTCGCGCAGATACATGAACGAGCCCTCGAAATCCAGAAGACCCAGAGGTAACTCTCTATGTTCCTCGCTCTCAGATGACGATATGCTGGAGAACTGGGATGCCCCCTTGAAGCGACACACTGTTCCATGGTATACGAATGTCAATAAGAAGGACGCGGAAGCTCAGACAACAAACTCTCCCCATAGATCGTCAAGGGGTCCAGTCAATAGTGGACAAAGTATCATCAATACACCGTTCACGAGGGACCCGCGGGTACCCCTGCAATTACCTCCAGAAGTTGTACCTCCTACCGTTAATCCCGTGCTGAGCAGCAGACCAAACTTCATGGGGCCCACTGGACCCACTGCTGGAAGCTATCTCTCGCGCGCAGTATGTCTCTATTTTGCCTTCTTATCAGCATTCATTGGTTGCATATTGGAAATGGGATATTTCGAATAACCAAATCGGTGAACGATTGGTGGTCGTTTGAATTTTATTCCAAACATTTACGGAACAAGTCTGCCCAATGACTTCATCTGATGATCTTCACTCTAGAAACACTTTATCCAATATGAATGTACACCTGCCGGCCGTCACGCAAATAATTACAAATTCATGATTATTTCGATATGACCGTCATTTAGGTTTTCTTGATTTACTAATTATTGTATTATCGGTATGAGAGGCGCATGCGTAAAAATTTATGGATTCCCATCGAAAATATAATGAACTAGGAACAAGGACGGTCTTTTTAATCATATAGTCGTAATTTATCGCTCATATCGTATAAAACTGAGGTGTGCAAAGCTAATAGCCTGAATAAATCTGAAAATAGAGTGAGCAAATCCTTTATTACTATATTTCTGTCTGACTTTATTTATCTCTCTTCCTGTTGTCTTCATTGGATATTCCAATGATCCAGTTGCTGACATAGAGGTAAAGCGTTGTTGATTGTCGTTAAATAAATGATCGTACGATTATAATTATTCATTCAGTCAGTTGACGACTTGTAAAAGCGCGTAGAGAAACTTTCAGCTTGTTCTACTAATGTTAAAAAAAGTAGGTTTCGAAAAGAAAAAAAAATTAATATGCATTCGGATAAAAAAAATGTAAAACTCATAAAATAATACAAATTCACAAGGAAGTTCTACCATTTTATTCGCCCATTGCAATTCAATTTTTCTTTAAATTTTCAGAATAATTACAATAAACAAAATAATGATTCGGTGCGATCGAGAAAGAAAAATCCGCCCCCGCCAATTCCACCGATGCAAAATAGAACGATGAAATACGAGGATACCTCGAGGAGGAATAATGACCAAGTTGATTCCGATAAAAATCGAAATGTGGGCAATTATAATAGGTAATTATTACTAGTACGTGATTTTCAATTTTTGTCTCTGGTTAATTTTATGTTGTGATTGTTAATCACGTGAGGATTATTTCATTGCAGAGTCAACCCCATTAATGAGTTGAAGTCCATTGGACAGAGAATCAGCAATAATAATGATTACGATGATGCGCCTCCCTTCAATTTTCAGGTATTCACATTTCCGCTTTTTAAGTTTCGAAAGTATTCTTATAATCTAGGCACGTAAAATGAAGAATCCTCAGCCGTGTGTACAATCATCAGCCGAGCCGAAGACGAGCTTGGTAAGTAGACGGCTGAGGGTTCTTGATTTTAGCTCTCGTGGTTAGAACATCGTTTTTCGTCCCAGCGTAGACGACAAGACCCATTCTGCTCCCCCGCAGCGAGAAGAAATTTCTATTTTGTGCCCGCCGGGACGAGAAAGAACTTTATCGTCAGTCATAACAGGCAACCATGTTATGTTATGTTGATTGACGGATTGATTGATGGATTGATTGATTGATTGATGGGTTGATTGATGGATTGATTCATTGATGGATTGATTGATGGATTGATTGATTGAGTGATGGATTGATTGATGGATTGATTGATGGATTGATTGATTGAGTGAGTGACTGATTCCGCCATTTTTAGGTGCTGGTATCACCCCATCAATTGCAACAGTTCTTAGTACCCAATGATCCTATCCTGGTTGTGAACAGTATAAAATCCCAAAAATGTTTATTGTCCTTGGATGCCTGGAGACCTTGTATCTAATCATCATCTTGAATATGTCCAGGCGATGTTGAGAAAAACCACTCACCAGCGTGAGTCGATGAAGCGAACTCCGGTCTACGACAGCTATGGAGCAGCGCCCACCCCACTATCCTATTCCAAACTGACAAAGCAAGTACGTGAAAATGAATTAAACTACAAAGCTAACAATGATGCAGATGCGGTGACGATTTATCGCAGTGGGAGTAATACCGAATCGCCGGAATGGAGTCCAAACGAAATGGTGAGAATGTCAGAGAAGTATGGACGTGAGGGCGCTTGGGGTGGTGACAAATCCGAGGAAAAATCTGACAAATCGGCTGGTGCCAAGGCAGTGGAATCGTCGAAACAGAATAAAAAGATTGACGCACCAACGACCGTCATAGGGCCCGGGGGATTGTCTCGCGTGGAAATTGCACCTGGAGTGATTGTCGAAGGCTACTGTGTCGATTTCTAAATTTTCATTAAAGAATTTTTGGGAAAGCCTTTTATTTGGACAAATTCAGCATTTTCAATATTGCTATAGTTTTTTTACCGCTTTTGAAATCTTAAAAGTTGAAAATTTCGATCATAAAAAATGTGGATCAAATATTGAAAACTGAAATTTTTTTAAATCTTAGCGAATTCGAACCAAAAATTGATGGAGTAAAATTTTTCAAAAAGCACCTTATTTTCATCTCATTTCAGAGTCGTTATGTTCAGGAAGTACCGCAAAAAAATCTCCTAAATGATCAATACCATTCGAACTTTTCAGATTCCCAATATTTCCCGAATTTTTTCAAATTTCTTCGTCTACTCTACATTGTTTAGCATAAACATTTTGATCGAGTCTGAAACTTGAAGATTATTACCAAGCTTTGAATTTTTTCCCATTGAACATTTGAAAGATTTCCAAAAAGCTGAAAACTGGAATGCTTCAAAAATAAAAAACATATTTATAGTTTATAACGGCGAACATTTTTTAATTAATCATAGAATTCCAATTAACCACATCAATGGCAAATGTCATAAATTTCTGAGAAAAAATTGAATAATTAAAAAAAGTAACTTTGAAATTTTAGAGAAACTTCGATATTTGTTGTTTTTTGTTCAATTTTCATTTTTGCCTTGGGCGTTGTAAATCAAATGAAAGTGTTCCATCCATAAGGAGGGAGTCGACATATTATTAAGATTTCAATAACTAACAATAAAACAAAATTCGATGGAATATCAATTCCACGAATAGGTCTAGAATACTTATAAAAATTATAATACTTTATGAGAGCTATTAGTTTTTCAGGAACTACGAAGCATTCAGAATAGCACTCCCTACAGTCGTTAAATAACTATCTATACACCAAACCAACCCGAAAAATTTACACGTAATCCCCAAGGATTGTACAATAGGGAGTCAATTAGATATCTGAAATACTACCGATAATTTTTAATGCATAAATATTTAAGGGAAGGCTCCTATGAATTATCAAAATTTCAAGATATACTTGAGCTGATTATTTATGCCTAAATTCTACAAAAAGTAATCGATTGCTAATCCCTATCAGGAGTCTAAAGTCGATGATATATAAGAACGAACAGTTGGTGAAAAAAAAATGTTAATTGTTCTTTCGACATCCAAAGATTTGAATCGAACCATTTGTAAATAAATGAATAATAAAATTGGCTATATAGCAGTTGCATTTTTTTTTTTTTTATTTAACGTCGCTATATTTATGCTCTCTACCGAATTGCTAATCAGCGACGGAGGTCTACGATGTGTTTGTAAACAGAGCACTGATAAACAAATTACATTGGTGCTCGTATCAATCAGCACGGCTAGGATTCGAACTCAGGACCTTCCGAGTTACGAATCCATCGCCGTAACCAACCGAGCCATCGTAGGCCTCAGCAGTTGTATTCTTCCTCAAGTTCATGCTACGAAATTATTTTTTTTTATTACAGAAAAAGGGGCAGATTAATTTTGCCTGAATACCAATATTACGTTTTCATCATTCGAAAAATCGGACCCGTTCTGCCCCGCTCTCTAACAGCAACGAAATGCTGAAGATTGGGTTACTGAAATCTCGAAACGTTACCCGGGACTAAACAGTAAACTTTGACCTCTCTCGAACGAACCAAATTTTAGTATGATGCACTTCCCATAACTCTCCATTTTATGGGCTGACGTTTCCGCGAGGAGAAAGTTAGAGATTACCATTTCCACACTCGCAATAGGCGCAGATTCTAACTTCATGTGTAGTGGGGACGCATTGCCCTCTATTCCCAAACTTACGGTCACTCCAAAAAATTATTCCGCTTCTATTTAAACTTCGTCAATGAATGAAGTCTCTGGATATTATGAATGGAATTAATTCTTCCAATGGTCCTTGAATGCAAAATTGAATCACTATTGGGATAATGTAAAGACTAATCTAGTGCTTTTGACCTTGGCGTGTCTTTTTCACCTCCACTAGTATTCCCATACATTCAATACAGTTTGAACATGTGAGAAATATTATGCAAACTGTCGGAATTTTGAAACTCATAGTAGTCGCCCTTGAAACATTTCATATATTTCCGGGAAACTCAACTAGGCATAAAAAGATATATGTACGAGTATAGAAGACTAAACAATATGATTAATTGTATTACTGGCCATAGATATGTCTAGAATAAGTCCACATCGTGATACACATGTAAAAATCACAGTAAAATTAAACGAATTGTGCTGAATAAGTGGTTTTATTGAATGTCTGTAGATAGTTTTCCGTTCTAACATTTTCCAACTTTTGGAAATTTTAAATTTGGAAAATTTCCCATTTCCAAAGTCAAAACTTCTACATACTGCATGAGAGTTCGAATATTGAATCTCATTGAATATGATGAATTTTGACCTTATAAATCATTTGGAAATTGCAATTTTTTTCAAGATTTGGAAGCTTGAAAATTCTTTGAAAATGTCCATAATTTTTCAAGTTTTAATTTTTCATAATTTTAGAGACGAATGCATCGCTTCATTTTGGATCCTTCCAATTTGGAAACCAAATTCACCTTTATGGTTTTTTGAGGAACTTTCAGGTTAAAAAAAATGAAGTTGCAAACATTCTCGGAAATTCTATTTTTTTTTATTAAAAAAAAAATAAAACTTAAAAAACAGCTAAGGAGGTTTTTATAAATTAAAACAATTAGATTTGACCTGTAGAATTTCATATTTCATGAACTTGAAATGTTTGGACTTAAGTCACCGTTGTTCCGTGTCACATTTTTGTTGAATAAAAGAAGTGCGGGCTCTACATATTAGCAGTAGGGATCCGCTTCACGACATATAATTACAATTAGCAGTGCATAACTAATTAGAGATGCGGACAATGGACGCTGTCTACATTTTTTTTTCTACAAAACTAATCAGGTGGTAGCCGATCAGATTGTGAAGCTTGAGAACTCTGTTTGATGATGTTCACCAATGTGTCAAGTTTGGTAGGATGCGCACTTTGCAGGACCATATGGGCTTCCTCAAGGATCAGAAGGCCATTATGAGCATCGACTTCTGATAAACTGTGACACGATATCACGTGCTTTTTCCAAGCTGCATGAGTGGGCAGTCTCTGAAACCAAAATAGTCATTAGTACTGTTAACAACCTTCATTGCAAAAATCACATTTTTGAATAATAGTTAAAGCGGTGAAAATTGGGTAATAAAAATAAGTATTTCTGCATTGTATACTAAAAATGAGTATTTTTGCATTCGAATAATAAAAATGAGTATTGTTGAATATTAATTACTATGTTTCATTCATATAATCCAAATTTTGAGGCTGGTGTATTTCAAGAGACAGTGCTCAAATCTTTCGTTTTGTGGCAAATGTTGAGTGAATTCACGTTACTCCGAGAAATGTTTTTGTTTTTAATTTTCAATGAAGAATTATGCATTTCATGGATTTCTTGGAGAAAAAAAAACTTACAAACCGAACTTAATGAAATTATCCTGGTTGATAGAGGAGTGTATGTTTGAACAACCATGAGAATTGGAGAATTTTCTGACGTTTGGAAATAGAGAGAAAAAAATCCCAAAGTCGACATTTTTCATCCCGTTTCATAATCAATATTTGGCGAATACTTAAAAAAAATAATTGATTTTCGTCGAAGGACGTTTCCAGAAACGTCTTCCAAGAACCGAAAATTTTCGTTACCTCGGAACACCATTTGCAGTTGAGGCTAGGTGAAATCGTGTGCACAGCCTTGATGTGTCGCCTCCTGAATCCCCACGAAGTGTAAGCTCGGTCGCAGAAAGGGCAGGGGAAGGGCGGATACCCAGAACTGCCCTTCACGGTCTGCGAATGATCAATGCAATCTGAGTTCTCAGGCATTGGAAACGAAGGAAAAGCAGTGCAATGAGATCTCCCAGGATTGATATCCATCTGGCTTTCACTATCCATCAGCTCTCCAATCCCTGAAATCATCCTCGTGTCGTCAACCACTTGCTGATAATTAGAACATCGGTTATGGTATGTTGCGTGACATTCTGCCGCTTCTCCCATCGTCGACATCAAGGACATTGATGAAGTGCCTGAAATAGGTTTGCAAGTCAAAAATTTCCAAAATTTCAAAACTGCCAGTATTCAAAGGAACCCCATTTTTTCATTTTCATATTTTAAAAATTTAAAAGTTGTAGAAATTATAAATTTTGGAATTTCTGTGATTCAGAAAATGCAATATTTTACACTTTAAATTTGTTAATTTTTCCAATTTTCAAAATTTCCAGATATTGCAATTGTTTAAAATTTATGCATTTTTTACAATTTTAAATTTCAAAAATTTTAACTGAAAAAACCTCAAAAAACTAAAACCGTCTGGAATTGAAAGGTATCACTTACAAAAATGATGAGATACCAAAATTTCAATTTTTTACCACTTTTACATGTAGATTATTAAGGAATTATAATGTGAAGTATCAAATTTTTTTTAATTCTAAATTCCGGAAAATTCATATTGACAAATTACAGTTAATGGCAAAAAAAATCAGAACTATTTCACATATATGTGGAATACTTCAGGGCGGTAAGAAGTTTGAACAATTCGAAAACATGAGAATTAGAGGAAAGTTGAATATTTTGAAAAGTATGGAAATATCAAAAGTGTAAATATTCAGAACAATGTGAGTTCTACAAAATTTTAACATTTTACATTTTTATCTTATATTTTTATTTTATCTCTATGCTATTTCAAAATTTGTCTTGATATCCCAACAAATTTTTATTTTCCATTTTTTGCGAAATTTCACAGTTTTGGAAATGTTACAATTTTCAAAAGCTACTTAATTTCAACGTCAAAAGGTATGCAAATTTTCAAACTTCCGGTATTTAAAAAATTCCGAAATACAGGAAACCATTGTTTGGTATTTTAGAAATTTTAACAATTTTGATTTCATTTCAATATTCAAGAAAAACAACATTAGAATTTTCAAAACTTTCAGCAGTTCCAGATATTGAAGAATTTTCAAAATTTTTGTAATTTCAAAATTTTGAAAAGTTCAACAATTCGACCCAGAGTATTTTGTGGATAGCTTCCTATAGGGAGAAAAGAATCCTGCCTGAGGGTTTCAATAAATCGAAATCTTCCATAAATGTAAAATATGCGTGTATTTTTGTCGTATTGATGCAACGCCCACTACATAATTTATTCTAACAAATCAGAATTGAAAAACACTTCGAAGGCTATTCACATTATTGAAATCGAGCCGTGCTCGAATCATTTCATCGAGTTGAAGGCAAAGGAGCGTAAGTACCTGTATTTGTAAGCGGAAATTCATCGAAGAGAGGGCAAATTAACTCCCATTTTTTATTATTTCAAATTTGAAAAAGCGCCAAATTCTAAAAAAATTTAAACCTTTTGAATTAATTTTTTTCATGCAATTTTGAAGGAAACACTTTTTCTGTTAATTCTGAATACATTATGGAAAATTTTTAGGTTTTGAATATTACAAAATTTCAAATTACAAATTTCGAAAACTTATACACCTGTGCTTTTAACGCGACATTTCTATCCCCTAATTGAATGAAATCGACAGAACGAGGTATCAAATAAATAAATGGAGATATTCCGTAATGATAATGTTTAAACTAAAATGTCTATTTGAGCAAAATGGGCTAGTTTATGAGTAGTAAATTCGGCAAAAGAACCCTTCGGATCGACTTCATCCAATTATCCAATCTTTTATCTATTATTACACTTATCCACCTTACCAGCATTTTTTTCAATTGCTGAATATATTACAGGCATGAAATATTTAAAATTTTAAGCATTTTGAACATTAAAATGACCTGTGAGTTCAAAATAAAAAGTCCCTTTCAAAATCTCAAAAGTTTCGAAAAGTATGGATTTTGAAGATCTGAAATATAAAAAAAAAAGAATTTTCAAATTTCAACAATTTGGAAATCTAAAATCTAAAAATTTCATAATCCCAAAATTTCAAAATTTCAAAATTTCAAAATTTCAAAATTTCAAAATTTCAAAATTTCAAAATTTCAAAATTTCAAAATTTCAAAATTTCAAAATTTCAAAATTTCAAAATTTCAAAATTTCAAAATTTCAAAATTTCAAAATGTCAAAATGTCAAAATTTCAAAATTTCAAAATTTCAAAATTTTATAGAATGTAACACGAGTCATAATGTGGGAACATTGGATTTGTTTTTTTAAATTTGCTAAATGAAAACAAATAACCCTAGCTCACTGTACAAGCATTCGTAAACACAATATATACGTTACAAATCTCATATTTTGCCACTTAAGTATCCTTAACCACGGTAGTACAGTAAATACATAACTGCAAGCCCCTTAATGCATTCAGTAAATTTTCACAATGAACACTACCCGTGCGACTTGACAATCGTGTTTATTAACATCTACTTAATGTTGCATCTCGAATTACAAAAAAATCTGGAATGTTACCCAGTAACACAATAAATAATAAAGCATTTTCGAAATAATTTTTGGGAAGCGTAAATGAACAAAACAGATAACAAGTTTCATTGGTTATTGTATCATAACTTTGGAATTTTTAGGTAAAGTAAGGCTCAATCATCTTGACAATTTTAAAACATTTTTAAAATATCAGAAATTGGAACATTCAAAAATATTGTGAAATTTTCAAAACTCTCAAATTGTTCAAAATCTCGAGAATTAAAAATAAGTTACCAATTTTGACAAATACATTTCCAATTTCGGAATTTTTATGTAAAAATCTTTCAAATTTTGGCATTTTCGAAACCTTTCCAACGTTTAAAATTCCAGAAATCTTGAAAGCTTCAAAATTGCGAAGACTTTCAAAACCTGACAAGTTTGAACATGGAATGTTTCAAATATTTTCCAATTTCAAGAATCTTAACACCTTCAAAGATAACAAGCTGCATTGACTATTGTAACTTTGGAATTTTCAAATAAGATAGCTCAATCATACGGGAAATTTGTTATTGAGTTAACAACTTACACGATCTGACATTGAAATGGAATATCTCAATTCTAGGAATTTGAGGAATTCAACAAAAGCATCAGGAATTTCGGAAGGATTTCGAGATTCTCCAATTTTTAGAAGTTTTTAAATTATTGGAATTTTAATTATTAGTCTGAAAAAATTCCAACATGAAAATTCTCAGATTTTCAAAAAAATCATAATTTTAAAATTTTTTTGCAACTTTGGAAAGTGGTCTTTTTTAGGAATGTGAAGAATTGTTAAGGTTTGTGGAAAAACAGATGTAACGTTTTGAGGTTCCTCCCGAACAAACAATTCTTTTAGAAAATTTCGAAAATTTTGGATATTTTTCAAACTCATGTATATATAAAAACTTTCAAATTTTAACGACTACAAAAATTGTGAAACATTTTGTTATAACCTCGATCGATTCCCAGTGTTGTGCGTGTGTGTGTGTGTGTCTAGGTGACAGTGAACAGGTGGACCATTTTTTTTTCTCAAAAAATATCTCGGTGATACTTTCCAACTACGAGAAAACTTTTTATCAGGAATGAAATTTTATACATAGAATATTGAATCACATTTTCCTTGGAACTAGTCGTTCACGAAATAGCTGTATCAATGAACAAATTGTTTTCATATTTTAAATGAAGTAGAAAAGAAGTATGTCTAAAATTCCAAGAAAGAATTCAATCTCAAAAATTGCAAAGACTTAGAAAATGAAAAAGAAAAAAATGAAATTTCAAAAACTTCAAGAATGTACAAAAACTCAAAAATTTTTAAACAAATCCGAGAATCACTTAGTCAACTCGTCAAAAGTGATCAATTCATTAGCCTTCTACATGACCACTGCGGATTCTTTTGAACTACAACTTTCTCTTCAATTATGATTGAGCTACCTCAAAATGAAGAAATGGTACCAAGTCAGGTTTGGCGTTTCCGTTTGCCCCCCGACTTAATGCGCCCTAGTCATTGAGTATAAACAACTTTTCTCTGGCAAAGATACCTCTTGAGGCCCCTATTACTAGTATCAATTTTTGTAACACAATTCTTCCAAGCCTCCTCCCAATCCACACTACTTGGTGACATTCCACTGAAGTGTAAGAGAACTTCTCTAATAAGATGTATCTTATTACTATCAAACTGTCGTTTTCCCATTTTTCCATTGACATTACACATTATTCTTTCTTCAGGTGTGAATAATAACTTCATAATATCGCATGCCAGATGATCAATTGGTCTTGACGATGCCCATGTTTCAATGACTTCCGGTGTTGGTAGCAAATCGGCGTAAAGTAATCGTTGATAAGGATAGGCGTCTTTGACTTGGGCTAGTCCAGAGAGGCTTGACACCGATGATAAACCAGAAATGTCATCCGTTGGATCCCTAGCATTTCCTGCCACACACATCAGGATTTTTTGTTTTCTATTTTCTTTGGAGAGGGATATGAAGTGAAACTTCTAGAGGCTATCGAATGTGATTCCAACTAATTTTTTTCAACTCTATCCCATAAGAAGGGATTCCATTTTTTAGGATAATTTAGAGAGGCATACTTTTTTTTGGATTTTTGCAACCAACAAATAGATCTGCCGTTTTTTCCCCAAGATCAATGAAGAAGAAAAGGAATCCCTAAATCTTCTTCTCCATTTTTACCGACAAAAAAAGAATCGACATTTTTTGCAGATATCAATGGAGGAGAGGTAGAGGCTCTTAATTTTTAAAAAATGTTAGGGACTCCTAACCCTTCGTTTCTAATATTTCTATATTATACTCTTCGATGTTTGAAAATTTCGGAAATTTTCAAAAATTTCTCTATTTTTAAAATTTTTGGAAGTTTGTCAATCAATTGATACCTGTTAGAGTTTCAAAATTGATGAATTTGGCGAAAGTTTCAAACTCTTCTTCGAGATATCAATACCAAAGAAACATTGAATCAGCATTCATCTAAACTTCTGCTTCTTCGAAAAAGAAATTTTGAAGAAAAAATTAACCCCTTGAAAAATGAACCGAATTTTTGGAACACATTTCTGAATATGAACAAATTACAGTTTTTTTGTTATGAAAAAATAGAGAAAAATATTCTGAAATGTTGAGATGGTTTTTTTTTATCATTGTTATATTTTGAATATTTCTTATAACCCAGATGCATATGTTGATGTGATATGTTCAACTCATGGACCTTTTACACGATCGAGTGCGCATGTACCTTCAATATTTTTTTCTCATTTGGGGTCCTTCATTCCAGATAGAGTGAACATACTTCCTCCGCCAAAAGATAATAATTACAATTCAGCCATCTTCACTTCAATTTCATTGAATGCATGTTGATGCAATTTCTTAGCAGTGTGTTTTGGAATGCATTTTATCCAATAGTGATTATAATGAAAAATTGTAAATGTGTGATCAGGTTCAGAAATGTGTCACAAAAAAGTCAACGTTGGGGATCTTTGACAAGTTGAACTTTGCATTTTTTTTAAATTGAAATTTCAGATTTGCAATTATGACAAAAAGATGGGCAGACAAAATCAGATTTCTGAAGATAAGAACGTGCAGAAGCTATTTATTTTCGAAGAAGGAAAAAAAGTATTTTGTGATTTACCTTCCCCTTAAATCCGAAGACATTTTGTTTAGTTCTCTGAGTTCGTAAGAAACCTTTTAAAATTCCGAAGTGTTAAATCTTCCATAAATATAAAAAATTCCGAAGATTCCAAGCGATTCTAAAAATCCATTTTTTTAAAATTTTCAGAAAATTTCAATAATTCATTTTCCAAATGAAGATAGCCGCCGAAATAAAATCGAAGGGTCAATATATAAACAATGTCAAACATTTATCAACTTTGAATATTCACAGATTTCAAGGATAAGAATGCCAAAAAATCAAATTTTCATAACTGAAAAATTTCGAAAAATTAAACAACCTTAGGTAGTTGATCAGTTTTCAAAATGAAAGGAAAATCAAATTTTTGAGATTTCGAAAAATTCCAGAATTGGAGAAATTCTAGAATCTCCAAAAATTTCAAATAATGCCTGCAAGAAGTTTCATTTCTATCGCGTGCGCTATTCACTATTTTTTCTCTCTTTTGCATTCACGTGTAAATGGGCTTTTGTGCTGTTACTGAAGGGAAAAATACAGAAAACTCAAGCAAACTCAGTCACGCGATATCACAGGCACTAATTGATTTTTATACATTGACACAACAGTAGGGTGTGTAGAACTGAAGTAAAAACTATAGCAAATGAGTATCATTCCCCGACTAAAAAAATTGTATAAAATTTTATGGAGATTTCCATGTTTTCATAGGATTACTTTTACAAGATCCTCATTAAGATTCCCATAGAATATCATATAGGATTCATGTAACGTTTCCTGTTGGAGATTGTACAGAATGCCATAAGATTTTTTTAGGAAATGTCCAGAAAGTCGTATACGAAAGGTTCCAATTCTCCACAGCATTTATATAGAAATATCATGGGATCTTTCACATAAATTCCTATAAGAACTCCCCAGGAATTTTATAGAAATCGTATAAATTTTTGTTTCCATAAGTGCATTTTTGGTGTGAAACAATTTCGCCAAATAAATAAACATTGCAAGCACAAAAAATAAGAACTTATACCTAAATTTACCCAAAAAATAAGTAAATCCTATTGAAATTATGAAAATTCTAATTCACGATGTTTGGCTATGTCATTTTTTGGTGTTTCACATCGATTAAGATTAAATTTTTCAACATCCGGAAAGCTTGAAAAGTTTGAGAACTTCACAAGTTCTGAAAATTTCCCCCTGAAAGTCTCTTTCATTCAAATATTACAAATGTGTGGGATTTTTTTCAAAACATTGGAAATAACTAAACGTTAAAATCGAATTGTAAATTCTGCAGCTTTGAAAAAATATATTTCAGTTTTAATTTTAAGCTCAGTAACTTTAATTTTTTTAAATTTAAGAATTTGCAATCTTGCAACTTCTATTCTTTTTTATTTGCGAATTTCAAAATTGTGATTGCAATTTCTGACAGCCTCAAAAAAAATTGAAAATATCAAAAATTATTCAAATTGCTGCTCAAAATGTCCGTTAATTGTTGCGGTGGATGATGAGGTAATTTAGTCTTTAGAAGGTACATGTAGTAATTGATAAATTATATACCTGGATCTCTTGTTGGGCTCTCAGGGATCAATCGATCTGCTTCAGCATCACATTCGGAGGGTGGTTTGTCCAGATCTTCCATAGAGGACTTTCCATAGAATACATCAAAGGGTTCCACCTAGAACAAAATGGAGTTTTTCCTTGGAACTTGCTAATGTCATGCGTTATATCTGAAGTTTTCAAATTTGAAAAGTCGCACATTTCAAATTTTGAAGTAAATTCAATACCAGATTTTGAAATTTTTCAAAGTTAAGAAAATTTATAATTGCAAATTTTCAAAGTTTTATTTTGACGAAATAAAAATTTTATTATTTTTTCACAGTCTTTGGATGCATTGGAATCTCTGAAAGTTGTGAACATTCAATGTTATGGAATTATTTTGATATCTCTGGAAGTTTTTCTATTTTGAGATTTTTAATTTGCTAAAAAACTTTTAATTGTGAAATTTTATAAAATTTCCAAATTCTATTTTGTACATTACTTCCGAATATATTTTGGATGAAATGACAGATTAAATATTGTAAGTTTTTGACATTTTTAATGTTTGACATTTCTTAAATATCAGTAATTAAAAAACGTTTAATTATTACAATTTTAGACTTCAAAATCTTTTAACAGTTTGCCATCAATTAAATCTTCTATTAATCCGAAATTTTGTTTATTTAAAATTGTGAAAGTTTGAATAGCGTTTGAAATTTACTTTCATCTCGAGGGGATCATAATCAGACTTGGCAGCTTCAACTTCGGTTTCTTTGGAGCTTTTTTCACTGGAAGTCTCGCTGAAACTTGCAGATCTAGTTCTTCGGGGTGTTAATACAGCTTCAAGGATCGCACTTTCTGGGTTCTGGTGGGCTTTCTTCTGCTTCTTCTTCTTCCTTTTAGACGGGGGCTCTTCACAGCCACTTTGGCTATTCTTTTCCTCAAAAGACTCTTCCTGATCCACCTTGGTAAAAGCGTCCTTCGCGAAGGAATCATTGCCGGATAGACCACGAATTTGGAGAGTCTCCGCTGCTTTTAACAAAGCGGGTAATTTTTTCTCCTCTATATTTACTTCACCTTTATATATGAATATTAACAGAGCCTCTAGCTCGGCAAAGTGGACGTCCTGGAGAATTATCACTGGATGCTGGCAGGGATTTGTCTGCAATGTTTTTCAATTCATAAAGCTTTAAATATTTTAAAGTCTAAAAAAAATGAAAATGAATGTACGTCTGCCCAACCTCTAACCACTATATGAAAACTTCGCGCATAACAAAAAACTTATAATTTAAATTACATGTAATGACTGTGTATGTAACTGTTGAATTTCCAATTGCTTTCCACACTCCAAAATTCTGAAAATATTTCTCGATTCTTAACGTTGAAAACTTTCCACAATATTTCCAAAAATCGATAACATGGTAATTAGGAGTGAATTTCGTCAAACTAATAAGAACTTGAAGACAATAGCGTCATTCAAGATTTGCTAATTAAATACCTTGACTTGCCTCTATAGAAAGTTTTGGATCGTTAAGTCATGAAACAATTACCTGAAAGACTTTTTTGAAAAAAGGACTGCTCGCTGACAAAATGACTTTATGTGCTGTTAAACATTGACCGTCACTTGCCAATGTGACATCAACGAGGCCCTCTTCCTCCCAAAGACTTTCAAAACTCGTTGCAATATTGTTCAAAAAACTGTTCCACTTGAGGCATATTTGATTAGCCATAGTCCCTTAATTAATACGAGGACGAATCCTCGATAATCCTGAAACGCACTCTTTCAGTTTTTGAAGATTAACTCTTGGCGCGCTTTGCGCGAACAAGTGTTCTGGTGCTTTGAATTTTTTTTTTATCAACTTTTAGGGTGACGAGGAGACCTGATGCACTGGGGTAAACACTAATAAATACAAGATTGTGTAATTATCGCCATAATGGCGTTACAACTGCATGAAGTTTCCAAGGAACAACTAGCACCACCAATCTCGCCATTCGTGTTTCGGTGTTTATTTTCCCCCCTCCACAGCAGGCAGGCGACTGAGGCGCCAATTTTGTATTGATGTGCGCGGTTGCCGGAATTACGGATTTAAAAAATTCCGATGATTCAGGGGAATCGTACCACAACAAAACAGAATAGAGCATTTATATGTTTCATATATTTATTTATTCAGTTATTTCTTTTTGATCACATGTTTTCCACAATGAGGACAATTTTTTTACTGTTTTTTTTTTAATCATCGAATATTCAAAATGACTGTTTTCAAATCACCTGACAATCGGTGTGACGTCAGAAGGTGTCTCTCCCCGCGGCAGCCAATCACAGAGCGCCTTTACCGTCAGTTTAGCGGATGCATTCAATAGAAAATAATGAAACGTCAGTGCAACTCTTGTGACGTCAACGCCGAATTTTCTGTTTGAGATAAACGAATTTTCTGGTATTTATTTGCAAACATTGAGGAAGGGTTACCATCAATTTTATATGAAATAGTCCTTGCTGTAATGAATCTCTTTACATCTTCTCAACATCCGTTTTGCCGGACATTGATTTAAGGCATGAATCCATTCATCAATCAATTGCACAGACAAGTGGCCCGATTTAGCATTTTCATCGAGCAGTATCATTTTTACCGAAATGTCTCCAAAACTCAAATATCTCGTAAACGAGTGATTCTTGCGAAAACTGTTATTGAACATTTTTTACAGGGATTTTCATTGAGGTAAGAAAAGCCGCTTACCATGCCTTCGTACACTGGCTTATTCGCAAAATAAATCCGAAATTCCCGTTTGTAATTTTCTTTTTTAACTACTTCATCTCTGTTTACCAATTTTACCAAACTATTCAGCTCTAGACTTCGTAAAGGCACGTCCATTACGCCATACAGCATCTCGATTGGCTGATTCGTGGGTTCATCATACAATTTTTTTGGAATGGTCTTAAAATGTGGAGATCCAATCAGAATGAATTCGTTGAATTCGGAGGATAATCAATGACGTCTCTTATTGGGGAAAAAAAGCCAAACTTTCAAGCAAAAATTGTCCGAAATGCAGGGCCGGCGAAAGGTAGGTGGTGAGGGTGGTGATAACAACCCATAGTAATCTGAGATGGGTGGTCTACCCCACTAGGCCGCCCCCCCCCCCCCCCGTATCGGCCGCCTCCCATGGCAATTTGCTCTTCCGCCGGCCCTGCCGAAATGTCAAAGGTTTTAAGTATGCCGAAAATACACAGCATTTGAAATGCTGAAAAACATTAAGAATTCTCCTTCCTACCCATTAGATTTTCAATTGTACCACCATCAACTCATCATCAACTATGTAAACCCATACAAAATTCTTGATCTCATTTCTGAATTCAATCACAGTACTTTATAGAGCTAAACACATATTATGTTATTTTCCTTTTTTGTTTCCTAGTACGTATTCATATATTATATTAAAATGTTCATATTGTACATACTTGGCTGAAGGCCCTTGGGCGATGGCCAATTGTAAGAGAATTTTTTGTTTTTTTTTTCTTGCAATAAAGATCGTTAAAACTTAAACGTAACTTTAGACTTCTTCCAAATTCCAAAAGTTTTGTTAATTTCTTTAATTTCAATATTGTCAAAAATTGACGAAGAATCAACCGATTAATAAAGCCTCTAAATTATAAGAAGTCAACAACTAGATATGTCTCTAATATTTTTAGAAAACATTAAGAAATTCCAAAAAAATAAAAGGTCAAAAAATTGGGAATTATTAAATGTAAGGATCATCGGAAATTTCACAAATTCAAACACATTAACAAATTACAATAACTTTACAAATTTCAGGGATTTCGAAAATTCATGAAAATTACGAAATTCAGCAGTTTTAAAAACCTACGTTCCGATCCATTTGAATTTTCCCGCTTCTTCCCCCTCTCTCAATCTTGGTCAAATGCTCCGACTACGTCCTAAACGTCAATGTGACAACGCTGCGATGTCAGGTGTCTAGGACCTGTTTTTCCAGCACCAGCTGTGATACAATATTTTTTTTACTGCTACCCAAGAATAATCAGAATTTGCACGGATTCCTCAGATACATAACTCTGACCGACTGACGTCAGATGATGGGGGGTGTGTGCATTATGGAGTTCATCGCGAATACTTGCACTTAACAACGTATTCCTAGATTTTCTGGCTTAGATTTCTACATTTTTTATTGGAATTCTGGAAATGTCGGAAAAGGATCAATTTAAGTAAATCGTCTGGAGACACATAACCTAAGATCTTTAAAAATGGTGAGATTTATTCAATTTTTTAACATTGGTTTGTTATAAACAGCGGGGAAACATTTAGGAAAAATTAGGAATTTTGATGTCGTCATTTCATGAATTGCCCATTTTTTATTACTTTGTAAAAAAAAAAGAGAAAATGTTGCACTAAACGTTGGCAAACTATATTTTTTTTCGATAATTTCTGCTCCAAAATTCCGACTACTTGGGAGCATCGCTAATTGTTAGTATTCTAATTGGCTGATATTCTATTTTTCAAATGAACATACAACTTAATTCCATTATCATTTATTGATAATGATATGGCTCATAATTATTAATATTTCCTTTTTTGTTTAATAGAATTTAATTTCATTATAAATCGCTGTCATTCATATTTATCGATATTCTGCTTGTTGTAATCTCAAATGCACTTGAATCATGGACATGAGTTTTTCGGTATTTAGGCAGACAGCCAGTATTTCCAATAAGACATTTATTGAGATAATTTTTTTTAAGGACGAATGAAATTTTTTTGTGCAGGCAAAGATTTTTTTTTTTATTGCAAAGAATAACAGAGAAACAGGAAATTGTCATTCACAAACAAGTTGGAGGCTTCACTTATATGGAATACACCGTAAAAGAGGAATTGGGGTTTAGGGAAATTATAGAAAAAAGTTTTTCGAGAGAAAACATACTGATGCCATACAACATTCAGTAACGTTAGAAAATTGTAAAAAAAATCGGAAGATTAAGCAGATAAAAGTGACCATCCTAGGCATTAAGCTTTGTAATATACCTATCTCACTAGTCCCATTTTTCGGATTCGCATTTTTTTCATTATTGAGCAATTTTTTGAATTTTTAAGGATTTAAAATATGGAAATATTGTAACAATTTTTTTTGTTGCAAACAATTGCCAAACTTTTCCAAAATTTTCCAAATTTTCGAATTTACGAACTTTCCCGAAATTGCAAAACTTTGAAAGATGTTGAAGTTTTCCACTTTTCTAACGTTACAATTTTCCATAATTTGAAAACCCTCCAAAATTCAAGTTCCTATTTCAAATGATAAAAATAAAAGAACTTGAAAGAACAGACTTTTTATGAGAAATTGAAAGAACAACGCCACAACCCTTCCTCCTTCCTTCTCATTTCTGCATTTGAAATTTTTTGCCTATCAAATTTTTACTTATTTCGTCCCATGCTTAAGGCAACGCAAGAGGATGATTACGTCAAAAGTGACGAATTTGACACTTCCGACGAGAATGAACGACCGTCGGGAGAGAGATGGGCCCCCGTTGGTGCCAACGATGGCGATAGTGACTTCACCGACGATTACAAGTGCTCTGACAATATGGAAAGGTAAGAAATACTGATAATGAAAGTCTTGATAGTTCCGCATGGTTATAAACTAATGTAGAGGGGCTCGGACGGACCACTAACATTTGGTGAATTTGGCAGTATTTCTTACAATATGGACAGGCTTAAGTTACTGGAGGAGGAACAGGAAATGCTCAACTCTTCGCTAATTGCATTAACAACTCATTTTGCCCAGGTAGAACCTCTTAACAATTTAACAGTTTCAGAATTTAAGGTACTTGATCAGAAAAAATTAGCCTAATAAGAAAATTACTAGCAACTTTGACTTGTCACAATTTTTAGAAGGTTTTCCAGACTTCAAGTTTCATGTGGAAAGTTTGATATATTTTTTCCATCAGAATATTTCTGAAGATTTATCATTTTTCGAAATTGTGAAATTTGTGAGGGAAAATTTGCTATATAAAAATTCTAAATAATCCTTTTTTCTTAAATACTGAAGCTTCGAAATTTCGACAAATTCACACACATAATCCAATCAGTGTGATAAATTTTCTCTACTATTTTCGTCACAATGCCACGATTTCCCATTTTCTGATCAAATACCTCAAAGATAACTACAATGAAATTCAAATATCGCGGGTTATTGGACAAAAAATCGTCAAATAGTCTCCCTATATCATATATTTGAGAAAAAAACCATAAAACTTTCAAAATTCTAATTTATTCTCTCTTTTCTTTTCCAATTTTCGAATATTGCATTCTCCAAAAGCATTCACAATTCTTCAAACATTATGTTGCAGAATTAAATTCATAAGATTCCTAAAAAAACATATGCCCAATGTTCATAAGTTCTAAAATTTTCCTGAAATATTTGACATTTTCTTGAATTCCTAGATGGCTGCAATTAGATATTTTTTTGAAAGTTTAGGAATTTATCTGATGCTTTAACTTGTGAAATGAACTGAATTTCTGGAAAACTTGAAATTATTCCAGGATTTATAAATGTTGAAATCTAAAATTTATGAACTACTAGATATCGAAACCGATATTTGAAATGGACGGTATTCTCCTATACCAAACTTAATTTTACCACTCACTGCATGATACATTATGGACTTGAATCCTTCAACGAAGAAAAAAAAGAAACAATTCATGAGCAATTTCAACACATATTTAGGTACAATTTCGGCTTCGACAAATCGTGGATGCACCCACCGACCAAAAGGAAGAACTCCTCAAAGAATTAGAGGAATTTGCATTTCGAGGGATTCCAGATGTTCCCAATACAGCGGCATTCAAAAATCGCTCCACTTCATCAGTTTCTCTCTGCGAAAACGTAAGGAATAATTTTGTTCAAGATTACAGGAGATGTCTTCTAAAATTATATATAAAAAACAAAAATTATTTCATGAAATTTAGTAAATCTAAAGAAAAAATTGAAAACTACCTGAGAACGAGAATTCAAGCCCTCAATTTCATCTAACATTTTTTGCATGTATGATCAATCTATAGTCCGCTTAGGTAAAATGTATCCAAAACTTCGAAAATCTTAGGAAATGTAATCGCTTAAATTCACCAATTAGTAGCTCATTTTGAATGTTTCTTTTTCAGCGACAATTTCAAGTTCGCTGCACAACGTTTTTGACTAAATCGAATTATGTTTCTGTAGAATGGTTGCAGCGCTTATGATGAAGAAGTAGAATCGAAGATAGCTTTACAGAAATCGAAGCAACGAGAATTGATCGAGCAATTGAAGGTCCAATTGGAGGATCTTGAGAAGTATGCGTATGAAACAGATGGCCAGGACTTGCCCCAAAGTGTGATCTTAGAGCGTCAAAACTTGATAATAAGTAAGTCAAGTATTAAAGCATGTAAAATAAATTCACATGGTATACCCACCATTTATCAATACCCGATCGCGCACACCCCAAAGGCCATTTTACTGCACTTGTGCTACCCCAAAGACACTTTAATTTCATGAGCCAACGAGTAACAATATCAAATAACAATGTAAAAATATCTCCAACAGACCATTTGAAAGAAAAACTAAATTTTGATGTCGACGATCTCTGCAAACTTCCTCTGGACGATCTGCGCTGGCAGGTAGACCATGCATTGAATGAAATGGTTAGTCCCCTAAAAATGAAAGAACAACTTGTAAATCAGCTGAAGACCCAAGTAGCAGATCTGGAACGATTTATTCACTACTTACAAGGCGAGGTAAGTCTCTAATAATTAATGATAATAATAATTCACGAGGAAAAGTTTGAATGATCGAAAGTCACTGGATTTTTTTTTATTGCGGAAAATTGGCAAAAATATGAACATCAGAACTTTTAAAAATTTCGTAAATTTTCTAAATGGGAATAGTTTATAACATTCACAGAAAATAACAAACTAAAGAAATTCCGAAACTTTGGAAATTTTGGAAATTTCAATACTATTTTTACGAAGGATGAAAATCAGTTTCATCGCCTTAAAATTTTGGGCAGCTATGCGTACAGTTCTCTGATTGTACATAATTAGTTATTTTTCATCTACATTTTTTTTTTGTCAATTCTACAAAATTGAAAAAAATCATTAATTCAAAACTTCAATATATACAAATATTTCAGAACAAACTAGAATTATTAATGAAACTAAAAATCGAAAGTTGACAACGAGAACAAAATAATTCAGGAATTGTATAAATAAATTCGAAACTTTAGAAAATCCAATAATTAGAAAAAAATCACACAACAAAATTGATATAAAAAATCATCTTAAAATATTAGAGACATTGCGAAGATTTTAGTCATTTTGCGCGAACATTGAAATGAAAAAAAATTCACCTTGAAATTTTGTGTAGGTGAGTGTTGACAGTTTAGCCTGCACCTGCGCCTGTCCTGTACACACATCGGGCGTAAAATCCTCGCAAAAGTCCAAGAAGCAAATTCCTTTGATGGACAACAGCGAGAGTCATACGAAGACGTTGAACACAGTTCGAAAGGTCATAACTCTTCTCCATATTTACCTCATGTCCCAATTGGGCTGCAGCAGTGAACGCAGTAGAGGGAAGAAGGAGAGTAAACTAAGCTGGAAGGACTTAAGGACTCGGCTGGACATTGCTATAGAGCACGTTCTGGAGATCGCATCTGAAGGTGACGTCCATCATTGTGAACAGGTATTGCGGAAGGAATGGACATTTAAATTTCTCTGTCAATTCATCCACCCATTTCCACTATGTTATGAAAGTTTATTTCATAAAATTCCATGTGATTCCTTTGCTCGACGAACTGTCCCATAATTCTTTTCTTTTTTTGGGAGCTATTTGCATGATGTGAATATTTTAGCAAATGAAGGCTTTTCAATTTTTAAAAAAATCCTATATAGGATATTACATGGCAAATCGGCCAACTTTAACTCGGACGAGGACAAATTACACGATATCCATCCTTCCATATCTTTGAGCCATTTAAATGTGCAGTTTAAATCTTATGAAAAGGCCTGGCCATTTGCAACATTATGACGAGTCAGTTGGGCTGAATGCAGGGTTCTATTCTATTGCCTTCAAAACTAATCCGTGCTATTATGTGTTAATTAGAATGACAACGATGACGACGATGACATCGACCTGTATGGCTCAGATTCAGAGTCACCGCGGCAGCATATGAATGGCAAGCTAACGTCTGCGGTACGGAAGCATTTAGCGGTGTGTATTAGAGACCTAATGGCTCATGGCTTAAGCTCGGATGCTCGGTCCAATAGCGTGGTACCCTTCGTCGGCTGCTTCCCTCAGAGAAAGAGCCTCACAGTTGATCAAATGCATCCCTGGGAGCTCGTAATCAAGTACTACGAGTTCAAAAATGGACACAGATACAACTCCAGTCCTGCCCAAAAGCTCTCGCAGAGCTTTAATCTTGCGCTTGTTAATGAAAGAACTGTATCACCTAAGCAGAGTCTTCTAACAACTGTGGGAAATATCATGGCGACACATTCGCCGTATAAGCGAAGCTATAATTCACATTTTAAGGCTTTTGTATGCGCCGCCCTGAAGTGAGTATTTGCACACACAGAAATAGAAACAATTTTGGAGACAGACACACATACACACACACAAGTGCATACACGTGTAGTGAATAGAGCATTTGCCTATTACATGACAGGTCTTAGGTTCGTTGCCGACCTTCCACAGAACATTTCACGTGATAAAAATTTCCTTGTAGTAATTACAAACATGATCCTCAAAAAAATAAAAAAGTAGCATTTGCTCTATTTCAATAATAACTGGCAAAGCCACACAAAAAAAAATGAAAAGAACAGGAAAAAGACTGTAGGGGGTAGGTGTGAACTGGATATGAGCCTTACATAGATTTTTGTTTATGGTATGATAATGATGCATTTTGAGAGTTGCAGCGAATAGGAAGAAGTACATAATAATTTTTGGTCTTGTAAATATGTTGCTGAATTTATTTTGAATGTTTCAGTGCTAAAAAATTAGTTCCTTGGCTCCGGCTTATTCTTCAATGTCAGTATTTATTGGAGAATCATTATATGTCCTGGAGTTACGTTGTAAAAACAGGTGATTATTAAAAGCTCTATAAAAAAAAATTTAATCCCGTTGGTTCCGTAGACGAATTCGTTATCAAGATTGAATAATTGGAGAGTTGCTTTTCACTACGATCCTCCTGATAAACCTCATCAGTTAACCACCTTTTTCTATTTTCAGGATTTCAAGACGCATTTCATGCTCTGGATCGGCTGACGAACATTCAATTTGATCTTCCCGTGGACCTTGCAGTTAGACAATTCCAAAATATCAAAGACGCATTTTGATCCAATCAGTTAGATATTAACCCTTAAGAGGTCGCGCTATGCGCTCAGCACTGCCGTTATCCAAATTTCTCAATTTTTGATTAAACCAAGGCCAAGAAAAAATTCGAAAAAATTGCATTTCTACCATGAGTAACAAAACGAAATTCATCATTAAGGAACATGCATAATTTTTTTATTTTTCTTTACTTTCCTTTTCAAATTACTTATTCGCGGTCACAAAAAAATGAAGGAAAGGACATGATTGAACTTTTTTTTTCATCATTTTAATTATGTAATTGAAAAGTACTGAATTATTGACGGAATTTGGTAGTGACGTAAAATGTTACTGCTTGCAGTGAAGAACACACATTCCACAATAATTTCCGCTAAATAATAATTGATAACAAATGATCCTTTTTTTCTCAACTTTTATGTTCCTATATGCCATGGACATTTCATGTCAAATGACCCCAAAATTTCACATTAATTTTCCATTCCCATATTTCTTAATTCCAAACAGATCCATTAAAGTTTATAAAATGAAAAATAATTTGGCTGAGTAGGCATGAAAAGACCTCTGCATACTTGAAATCAATGGTTATACTTAAAACTTGAGTTTTTTTCTCATTTTTCCACTCAAAATATTTTTACGTTAGTAGAATCAGCTATGGGAATTTTTTACCTAAGAGAAGATGACAAATTGCACATTTTGATACTTACACCTCGTTGCAATATCAATCTGTGAGACAAAAAATATGAAAGATTTTCAATGTGCAGAAAAAGACCTTTCTCAGTTTAAACATTATAGCGTGTCCATTAATGGACGAATTTCGGAGAATAAGCATGCAAGCATTATCTTGAAAACTCATCCGTACTATTATCAATGAAGTTTAGAAATGTAAAAATGATGGGGATCACCGAGTTGACATGAAATGATCCATAGATTGTTGAAAGTACATAAGGTTGCACAAAAAAATAAAGTGCACGTTCCCCATTGATGGTTCTAAGGTCTTGAAATATTGTGAAATTCTGTCTTCTGCAAATTGAAGAAGACATTGTGCGGCGCACGGCTTATCAGGTGATCGATGCCTTTTGGTGAAGAGGTGCGGCTACTTAAGGGTTAAAAAAATGTTAGAACTTATCAGCTGTGTATAGCAATTGTTATGTCATGCCGAGGAAGCATGAAGAAAAAATAGCAAAACCGGTTTTAAATGTTCGAAAGTCCCGATCATCAATTGCTTGGAATGATTAACTACATTGCACCGGATGTTGATAACGCACACAGAGTCATAGTTTCATAGAAAGAATTTATCCCTAATTTATCTGTAATTATCATTTCTGCGTCGATACCTATGAGTTCAAACTCCACATGAAGCGAGTAAAGTAATTTATTCATCAGCCAACAGATATCAAAATAATTTGCATAAGAGGAGTATTTATTTACTAGCGAAGAAGATAATTGTAAAGTGAATATTGTACAAAAAAATTGGTCTGATTCAGTGTGATTTATGCTCCTTCCTCAGTGGAAAATATTTTTAAAAATTTACACTGGTAGAAAGGTACTAAGTTTTGATACTAGGAGGAGAGTAAAGTGGTTTGACACTTTTATTTTTGTTAAAACGACTTACAAATACGATTCGGTAAAATTTTTGTGGCTAGTAGAGCAGTGTATACCTGAGCGGCCCTGAAAATTGGGGAATTTTCTGACATTCAGCAGTAGAGAAAACAATTCTAAAGTTAACCCATCCGCACTACACTGAGGAAAACAATTACTAGCATTCAGCAAACGAATCGTTTTGCAACCAAAATGCATTCATCCAATTGCAAGTTTTCTCAAATCGAGAAAATTTGTAAAATTAAAAAATAATTGTATTAATTTGAGTAAACCTGCGATTGGATGAATGCATTTTGGTCACAAAAGCATCCAATTGCTGAATGCTAGTAATTTTTGTCTCGTGTACTGATAGGCTATAAAGTAGTTGTTTTAACAAATTATTGAAAGAGGGAGTTTTGAAGAAAAAACAATTTCATCGATTATTCAAAAGCGATCGGAGAATCGATCTCCTCTGGATTTTGCGTAGGGAATACCTTTTTGACTTGGGACCGTGATTCGGATACAGACTCAATTGATGCGAAGAACACTATATTTACTAGACCAAACGTGCAATTGGCCAAATTGTCTAACGCCCATATTGGACCATTCGAAAATTAAAGTAAAATATTATGGTTTGTTTGATTGGAATTTATCAATTGTATCTCCGTCGTACCAAAATCACAATGGGAACAGCCATATAGCGAAAAGACAGAATGTGCAAACAAATAAGTTAGTAAGAACCATAAGTAGCTCAGGAATATAAGTAAATATATGAAAGACAAGTCTAAAAGTATATAAGGATGATTACATGGAAATTGTGATAGTTTGTGGCAAAATTCTTGAATTTTTCTCGCACCATGCATTTCAAAACTGACATTGAGGTAGAAAAAATGCAGAATACTGAGCATTTAAATTACAACGGTACTGACATTTCGAATGAAGAATTAGTTTTTCTCCGCAATTGATGGCGGATTCAAGATAATATTTCGCTCCTGTTTCATCAATAACTTACTGCAAATGATTTTTGTTTGAGATTTTTAATGTTCTTCAATGGTGGGATTGGGTACAGGTAATATATGAGCATTAGTTATGACGATTTCCGTGCCATCATCCATAAGTGAATGTATGGAACACTGTAGAAAATCATACCAAAGATACAGCCAAAATTTGAAAATTTTAGTTTAACTCACAATGTGATAATGAAAATGTTGTAATTACGATTTCTTTAATCGGTACATATTTATTGACGTTCTTTTGTTATGTACTCACTCGTTGTGTTGAATGAATGTCACGGTGGTTGTTCTCTTGAATGTATATCTTTTGGCCATTACTTTTTCCCCTTTAAGTTTTAAAGGTTTTATAATAACGTTACGAAGAGGGATTTCAAACTTGTCAAAATTTTTTGAAAGTTGATTTTAAAAATTTCCATTTTTGCAAATACAAAAAAAATCATCGAATGTGAAAGAAAATGAAATTTTTACGATTAAACCTAAATTGAATTTTCTGAATTGAAAACTCTCCCAATTTTGTAATCATATCATAACTTAGTTTTAATTTTTAATTTGTTCTTTTCATTGTTAATTCATTCGTCAATTTTGATGTTATACATTTAGAATTTTTGTTAGGATCTATGACAGTGAATTGATTTACTTGTGTGGCTTACTTCATACATTTTGGCTCTTCCTACCGATTGGATGAATACTACTACTAGTATCAAAGGAAGGAAACGAACAATTTAATAAGATCACTAATTTTTTAACGAATAGTTATAATTGGACGATTTTTTTTTACTTGTGGCAAGTCAAACATTCGCCCTGATCGTACTCGACTCATTGGAGTTCACTCAACTCGATTTTTCACTCGAATCAGACCAACTTTTTTTTAAGAGGTAACACCACTCTAACGGCCCCCAAAAGCGATTTTCTGCGAGTTTCTGTTTCTTGGAAGGAAAGGAAATACCGCTATAATATTCGGGGAAGTTGATGAACAGATAGTACATATTCAAAAGAGCCTCTAATTTTGTATCGAAAAAAATTGCATGTAAGGTTTTGAACTGTCATTTAGAAAATTGATAAAAGACTAGAAATTTCAAGGAAAATTTTTCTTTATATTTTTTTCCGGGAATTTTCGAGACTTTCATACATTTCTGACTTTTTTAACCTTTCGAATGTCTCGAATATTTATATGATTTTGAAAAATCGAGAATATGGAATCTTTGTAAAATTTCCGATTCCTAAAAATTAGAAACACTCAAAATTAAAAAAAAAATTGAACAGGAAAAAATTTTCATTTTTAATTTTTTTTCTTCCACTTTTTTGAAGATTTCTCAATTTTTTTTTAAACTTCAATTTTCTGATTTCTTTAAGATTTGGGATTCTTGATTTTCTTGTCAAAAACTCTTTGAGATTTACAAAATGTTTGGAATTGTTTCCAATGCTCCTCATAATTTTTTCCCCCGACTTGTAGAGGTTGCGTGAAAACTTTCGGAGTCATCAATTTTGTGGTGCTACCCTTAAGTACGAATAGATCCAAAAATGTAATGAAAAAAAAAAATTAATTCAATAAACTGTTGAATATTTATGAATGCTAAAAGTGGGGAGATCAATTTTTGCGCGCATGCCTGGACCATTCCTAAACACCGAGAGGCTGAATAATCTATATAGCCATCTTCAGAAATTCCCATCCCAGATCCATGGGTCAAGTAACTCGAGTACAAAACATTCAATTCACTTTTTCAATGCATAGGTACTAGGCCTAAGCATCAGACATTGTTCAATGGATATAGGACTTCATGAACTGGAAATAAGGAAAAATTAAGTCGGATCATTGGCACACGGTTTGAGCTAGTTGGATTAATAACTTGACTGCAGTTTTTCACGAGATTTGTGCTCGTTATCATTCCAGCTAATTTTTTTTTCCTAGTAAACCACTTGTTTTTTTTTACTAATTTTAAAATGAAGAATTTCGAGGTGATCATATGTTTGGTGCTTCAAGTGTCCTATGGACTTTGCGGGGTAAGTGCTTTATTTAAAATTTACTTTTACACTTCAAACAATGTTAGATTTGTTACGAGACATTTTTTCACAATTTCAGACGGAACACTATATAATTTGTTTTTTTGTAGGAAATTCGATGTTCACCGGTAATTAATTTTTTGTAAATTATTTGTTATGAGAAATTGAAGTAAATTGGTGCAAATTTTGAGCGAGGTAACATGATTTGCTGATGAAAAAATTTATGGAGAAAAAAGCTGATAAATGTGGGAAACAGATAGTGCTTATTCACGACGGTGGGGTTTTGTTAATATTTATCGAGCCCGGGATCAACAACAGTAATGCAAAGTTCAATGGGATAAGTACTGTCTGAGGAGGATTAGATAATAATTGGCATACCGTGAATCAAGCGTGACATAATACAATCCTGTGATTGTAAGGAAAATGTTGTGTAATTGGTGTTATGAAAAAAATTGTATAGGATTTTTTATAGAAACTTTTATAGGATACTGTATGAGATTATTATTCAAATATTGTAGCGAATTGAACATCAGTTGTAGAATTTTTTCCTGGAAATTTTATATAAAAATTCTGTAGTATTTCCTATATAACATCTATAAAAATGATTTATAGAAATCCCGATAGGATTTGTGTGACGATTTTGTTTAAAAAAATGATAGGATGCTATGGGTTCAAATGTTCGATAAAAAAGATCCCATAGTATTTTTTCAGCGAAATTTAATTGTTATTCAAAAATTATCTTGAGAAGCCACTGGAAAATACCATTGATTTAAAATATGTTCACAATATAAATAACTTTACAGCTTTGAAATTTTTTACAAATTGTACAACATTTAAAAAGTTTGTCGAGACTAGAAGATTGCAATGGTTTCAATAACTTGAAAATAACAGTGTAAAGTTGGGAAAATTGAATTCGTTTGAGGATGAAACGTGAAAATTATCGAAAATAATTTCCATATTCTGAAAGTTTAAACAAAGATGAAAATGCCAGAAATTTGAACTTTAGGAAATTAAAAAATGTTAATGGACAACACAACAAAATCCAAATTTCACAATTATTGAGCTTACAAATAAAAAGACTCCGAAACTTGCGAAACTTTTGCAAAACGAGAAGACGAATTTCGATAAAAAGCGCAAAATGTTCACACATTTCGAACATTAAAATTGCCTTGAAATCCTCAGAAATTTAGAAGATTTTGAGAAGTTATCTTCCATATATTTTAAATATTGACAAACTGATATTTTTGAAGAGTCACTCGTCTCCGACAATTCTGAAACAAAATCATTTTTCTTTAAATTTGGAAAACTCGAAAAGAAAACAATACGATTAAAAAAAATGGCAAAAATTATCAAAATTTGACGAATTTCAAAACTTCCAAAAAATTTTGAAATTGATGAAATTTTTGTATCAATTAATACGAATACCGATTAAAACGTCTGCATGAAGTTTCCCATGGAATTAACCGACGTAAATTGAGTAATTTTATTTGTTGATCGATTTAGCCAGTCGGACGACCCGATTTCGTCTCGGATGAGATGATTGCCCTAGCAGCAAGTGTCGTCAATGCATGCCAAACGCAAACAGGCGTGGCTACAGGTAATTGTAACATTACCATAGTGATATATTTTTCCTCTGATTTTTTACTCCATTTCCCGTAACTCCTCACTTACCGCAATGATACAGGCTTTTACGTTAATCAGTGTTAATTACCGAGGAATAAGTAAAAACAATTTTTTTTCCTACATTGCTACACTTCTTCATACGAGATGCGAGCATGAAAAAAATTCTATGGGTTTCCCATAAGATCCGAATAGCATTTTCCATGGGAATTGCTATAATGTATCTTTCAAGAGTCTTACAGACTTACTATCGGGAATTAGTACCGGTTAGGTAGATTTTTTTTCCTGGCAAGTTTTTGTAGAAGAACCCCATAAGATCCCCTTAAGATTTGTCATAGGAATTGATATACGGTATCTTCCGAGATTTATATAGAGATACTGTCGGGAATTGGTAACGGTTAGGTAGAATTTTCTTCCTGCTAATTTTCTGTAGAAACCCCATAAGATCCCCCTAGAATTTTTCATGGGAATTGGTATAAGGTATCTCCCAAGATTTCTACAAAGATACTAACGAGAATGGATATCGGTTCCATACAATTTTTTTCCTGGCAATTTTTTGTAGAAATCCCATAAGATTCCCATAGGGAATATGATGGTAATTTTATGGGGAGAAAACATCGAAAAATGAGAAAAACACATCAGTAATTGAGAGTATAGGTATAGATTCAGCTATACGAAAATTCTATGGGGTTCCCATAAGATCTCCAGAGAAATTTTTCAGGGGGGTTGCAATAAGGTGTGTTCCACAGGAAAAGTTCCATAGCATAGGGATCTGTTCAGTAAGATTCGTTTTCTGGTCATTTCCTGTAGAACCCCCATGAGATTTTTATAGATAATATTATGGCAATTCAATAGAAACGAATGTGAATGGGAAAAGTACATCAGTGATCGTGACTTTGTATAGAGATCCACGCATGTGAAAAAATGCTATGGGTTTCCCATAAGATCCCTATATAATATAATTTTCCTTCCTAGTAATCATAGACCCCGAAAATTAAATGATATTTCAAAAATTGAATCACTATACCACTCATCTCCATTCATTTATTGGCAAGGAAAATTCGTGGTAATTTCAATTTATAATTAAAAAAAAAAATTGCAATTTGCAGCGGACATCGAAGCTGTGCGTAGAGGTGAATGACCAGACTCGAGACCCTTAAAGGTAAATTGATCCTGAAAAATCAGTTTTATAATCTCCAAAAAAAAATGGGAGAACTCCATGCAAGCTCTCTAACTTTCGGAAATCATTAATATTCTAAAGATCTGAATATTAATCAAATTAAACCATGACATGTTCACGCATTTTTAAGCTTTAACGATCGAGTTGCAAAAATGATCGGAATTAAAAAAAAATAAACAGTGTGACTCAATTTTTGTTGGGACTCAATTTTTTATCTGCCTGGGACTTTTAGTGTTACATGTATTGCCTTTGGGAACAATTCGGCCTCGTCGATGACAAACGTGAGCTTAGTCTCAACGGCATGCTGATGTTTTTCCAGAGAATACCCGCTTACAGAGCCGAAGTTCAAACTGCCATTAGAGAGTGCAAGAAGATCGGTAATTACTTTGGTATATGAGATTTACGTTATTATTTGCTCCTCAGTTTCCCCTTTTTGCAGAGTTTTTCGAGCATTCACTATTATACTTATTTCGATTTTTTTAGGGGATGGAGACAACTGCCAATATGCATACACATTCAATATGTGTTATGCTAAATTATCACCAAGGGTGAGGATATATTTTATGATTATAAGACTATTTTAAAAGTGCAACTTGTAGACGTAGTTCAACGTCATTTCACGTTATTTAGAATCTATATGAAAAATTTGAAAATTTCAAAAGAATTCAAGCGTGATACTGAATAGGGATTGAAAATTTAAGTAGTTTTTATTTTTTTTTTTATAATTTGAACAAATTTCAGGAACGTGAATAACAAATAATTCCAGAATGAGCGATTCTTCAAGACGCGCAAAAATTTCAAAAATTTCAAAATTTCAAAAATTTCAAAAATTTCAAAAATTTCAAAAATTTCAAAAATTTCAAAAATTTCAAAAATTTCAACAATTTCAAAAATTTCAAAAATTTCAAAAATTTCAAAAATTTCAAAAATTTCAAAAATTTCAAAAATTTCAAAAATTTCAAAAATTTCAAAAATTTCAAAAATTTCAAAAATTTCAAAAATTTCAAAAATTTCAAAAATTTCAAAAATTTCAAAAATTTCAAAAATTTCAAAAATTTCAAAAATTTCAAAAATTTCAAAAATTTCAAAAATTTCAAAAATTTCAAAAATTTCAAAAATTACAAAAATTACAAAAATTTCAAAAATTTCAAAAATTTCAAAAACAAATATGTAAATCCGTATAACGTACTTATTTCATATTAACTGTCATATGATTCTCTCGTTTCAGACTTACTATTTATTCTAACTGCCAAACACCTCGTCATCACATGAGCGGAGCACAACTGCCGAGTGACTCGCTGAATATTCAATCAATTTATCAAATGTATCAATAATCAAAAACACAATCATACGTAAAATACGTTTTTTTGATGGAACCTGTACGTTTGATGGCCTATTATTATTGACTTTAATAAAAAATGATTATGTGTCAATTTCTCACGTGCTTCCTTTAAAGTACAACCAAGAAATGAGAACTTCAATTTGCCGAAGAAAAATAAAAATAAAATTTTTTAAAATTGAAAAATGAAATATGAATTGAAAACCCCATATTCACCAATGCGACATTTTTTTCAATTTCTCCATTTCCAATTTCTTTTGGACATTTAAAAAATTTCAAACTTTGAAGAAATTCCGAAAAAGTTGGAAATTTTCGATGTGTGGCACACGTTTAACATTTGCCGAATATTAAAAAAAAACTAAAGAAAAGTAGGAATTTTGACAAATTCCAAAGAAAAAAAAATCTGCAAAATTAAGAAAAAATCATGAATTTTGGGAAAGTAAAAAAAATTGCGAAATATAAAAAATTTGCAGATGGCCAAAAAACTGAAAAAAAAACACTTATCAAAATTTGTATAACTTTAGCAAGTTCCAGAATGGCTAATTTTAAAACTGTTAAACTGAGTTGTGAAATCTCAAAGGTCAAGAACGTAAAAAAAACAATTGTGAAAGTTTAAAAAAGATGAAAAACTTGTGAGTCTATAATCTTCAAAATTTTGAACTTTCAAAATTATTTAAAAATAAGAAAAAAAAGAGAAACATAAATTGATAAACAATGAACTTCCGTGAAAAATAGACTTCAGTGGTAAATTCATTCCTACCAACCGGAAAATTTGATCAGTCAAGAGGGAAATAATTGCTACCAGAAAAAGTCTAATAACAGTTTTTAACCATAAAAAAACGTGACCTATCAGTTCCTCAAGATTATTATTCAAATTCGATTTTTGTTCTTATAATGTCACGAACATTCGATGATAATTTCCGGAATTCGTTAATTTATATGAATAATTCGTTTCTATAAAAAAGGATATTGAGCTCATACACCGACATTTGCTCTCTGATCTCCGGAGCATTCGGTTATAATTTGTTTATTTAAAATAAAATGGCTAAGTTTATAATTAGTGCATTAATCGTGTGCTGTTTGATGAGCTATACCTATGCAGGGGTAGGTAATTTTCAAATATTATGGATGTAAAGTAAACTTTCAGTAAGGGATGAATAGATGAATAAGCAAATAAATAAATAAATAAACGAATAAGTAAATAAATGAATAAATGAATAAATCAATCAATCAATGAACAAACAAATAAATAAGTAAATGCATACGAAAACACAAAAAAATAATAATAAACGAGTCGATAAATGAATAAATAAATGGGTAAATAATGAAACTAATGAGTACGTCTATATATAGTTTCCTTAAGGGAATAGCCTGGTGAAATTTTGCGGATTGTGGATTTGTAGATATTTAGCTTGCGCAGGTTTGCGGTTTAGCCGCAGGTGATACCAAGGCACATGCGTGAGCCAAAAATTGCCACATTCACGGCCCGGACACCATCTTTCCGCAGTGATTTTCATTTTCTTGAGTTTCGCAAGTATGCAATACCAATTCCCAGATGATAAAAATGTGAGGCAATCCAGAAAATTGAATTCCGTACAACGTTCGGGTACCTTATGGTTTTTTTGTCACTCGGCCCGCCTAACCTCGTTCTTTGCGAGGCCTAGGCCGATAAGTGGCACTTATCAGGCCTAGGCCTCGCAAAGAACTCGGTAAAGAAGCCTCGTGACAAAAAGCATAGTATGTCATATGGCCTTTAAAGCATTTTTCTAACAAATGTGACCATAAAAATACTTTACAGGCCTTATGACATAATATACTATTTTAACATCAAATTTTATGGAATTAGGACAGTCTCCATACTTCAAGATCTCGAATTTGAAAACAATTCATATCTGTAGTTGTTGAACTGATTTGCGAAATGTGAACTGATAATTTCTTTTTTGTAATACTCAGGTTTGGAGGTTTTATCCCTTCTTTTCAATTTCTGAGACTTTCAGAGATCGGAAATCGTGTCATTGGAGATTTTTTCTACATTTTCGGCAATAGTTGGCGCATTTTGAAAATTTTCGCATCATTAATAATAAAAATTCTATTTTTCCATGACATTGCTGTGATTTAAAAAAAAAAAAATTCAACTTGATACGAAATTAGTACGATGAAGTGAGAATGTCAGTTTCGATAGAGCATGGCTGAAAAAGAACTTTCCTTTTTAAAATGAAAAAAAAAAAAATAAATAGAAAATAATGATGACTTCCATGTTTCTTTTGAGGAATCAGATCTTTCATTTCAAAATTTTTTCTCAACCCTTCCAAATCCAAATTGAGAATTTCGTCAAAGAGTCAACTTATTGAAAGACCCCAAGGGATAAATTTCCGAGTTTCTGGTTTCTATTCTAAAAAATCTGGGAAGTGATGTATACTAAAATCAATTCATTTCTATTTATCATGGGGTATGAGTAATTTTAATTTACAGGGAAATCCACTAGAAGACGCTCATTTTTGAAGCAGCAAAAAAGTTGCATCAGGAAAGTGCAAAACTTTGGAAAATATATTCTGAAATGTGAAAATTTGTGAGAGAGAAATATAGGGCACATGCAGCCGAAAAAAGAATTGTTAGAATTTTTTTGTCTTAATTTCAGCCAATTCCAAAGGAATTTCAAGAGGTTGCTGGAGACATTCGTAAAACTTGTATTGCGGAGACCGGGGCTACTGTTGGTAAGTAAATAAATATATCGATAAACAGATCATATTTATTCATTACCATTTTCATTTAGATATCATCGAGCGGGCTGCTGTAGGTGACTTTGTCGAGAATGATAGCATCAAATGCTATATGAAGTGTCTGCTGAATCAATTTGGACTGGTAATTAAAATAAAAAGATTTTTTTGGAAAAACAAGCAACCTATTAAATGGAGGTTCAAAAATATATTTTTGGGCAAAATGTCAATATAGACTAATTTTTTTTGCTAAAAATAATTTTTTTTTGGGGCTTCTGCAGATTTTTCATTTTTTTTAAATTCGTGGGTTTTTGCCATAATCGTATCATCAGAAAATGTTTTTTGAGTCGTGTAATATAGAAACTAATGTTAAGTAATAAGTTTCTATATTACTCATTACTTATGAGACAAATTATTTTTTTCTTTTCAGATCTCGAAAAAAGGAATAAATTTTAAACAACTCGTTCAAGTCGCTCCACCAGACATGAAAGAGATGGCTGTGAAGCTTGGCGAAGTTTGCAAAGATATAAGTAAGCTTAAATTTTTCTCTCACAGTCCCCAATTCAAAACATCAATATCAAACCATAAAAAAGTTGGAATAATTAGAAATTTGCAATGATGCAATCGTAAGATAATGTTGTGTTACGAGTATTCAATATCTTGAAATAGATAAATCGGGATTTACTGAAAATTTCTTACGCCATCTATGAGCACGAACTTCTTATCCACGGTCGGTAAAAGATTTTCCTCCCTGTGCAGTTATAATATAAAGTAGCTCGAAATAAACAACGAGGAAGGATAAGCAAGTTCAGAGACATGAGAAATATAGTTGAAATTTCAGAAAATTGAAGAATTTTCTTTAAATCTATTTGTCATTTCTTCGAACCTCATTTTTTCAAACTTCAGATATCCTAAAATTAAAACCCAAGATTGCCCCGCTTGATATATCGAAACATCGATACATCAAAAAGTCTTTCGATATAGCGTTCTTTCGATGTATCGACGTTCCGATATATCGACGTCTCGATATACGATGTTTCCATACATCGAAGTTCCGATATTTCGATGTATCGATATTTCGAAATATGGATGTTTCGATATTTCGATGTATCGTTATTTCGATGTATCGTTATTTCGATGTATCGTTATTTCGATGTATCGATATTTCGATGTATCGATATTTCGATGTATCGATATTTCTATGTATCGATATTTCGATGTATCGATATTTCGATGTATCGATATTTCGATGTATCGATATTTCGATGTATCGATATTTCGATGTATCGATATTTCGATGTATCGATATTTCGGAATATGGATGTTTCGATAAGTCGATGTATCGAAATTTCGAAATATGGATGTTTCGATAAGTCTATGTTTTGATATCTCAATGCATTGATACTCCAATATATCGATGTTCCCCTCTGCCGGATTTTCGAAATGTCGGCTAAATGCTGAATCTGCACGCGGTTTTTAACCCAAAGATAGTAATATTTCTTCATATTCTATCTCGTGGAAATTTCTAGCGCTAATAAAAGGAGTCGGTAAATGATGAATCTAGCATATCCGCTCAACTTAACATATATTTGCATGATACATAATTTATATGTAGAATATAGAACCGAAGCGATACTTGAATATTTTTTTTTACAGAAGCAGAGAAGGCGGGTGATCAATGTGATCTGGCATGGCACGTGTCAAAGTGCTTCTACAACACCTTTCCAGAGGTAAATATTGAAGACAATTAGTATCATGCTATTTTCAGTTTGCAATGCTTCCATGAAAAATACAAACAATTCTCCTGTTTCAGCAATATTTCATCATGTAGCCTAACACGGTTGCTACGTTTAGCAGATTCTCCGATATACGATCAACGATCTATTTATAAAGATGGATTTGTATGTACAATTCAATAAAAGATTTACTCTCGATTCCCCATAAAACTAGGGAAGAGCCACCATTGCATTTTCCTCGGTTTAATCCTTCTCATATTGAGATAATTTCTGATTTGTCTCCATTGAGGACCCAACAGCCGATGTCACTTAACGGGTCAATAATAGTGCATATAGAGGGAAGGTGACACTCAGCAGAGGCATTCGTTACACAGCAGAGTAAGTCCTAGTCTAGGCTAAATATTGGGTATGGATTAAAAAATCTCGCAGCCATGAAATATACTTTTTGTACTAATAGAGTTATGATCGAGTTAGAGTTAAGTTGAAGTCCCAATATCTTTTTCCTATCTTCGGTCGTACCCGCATGGTAACCGCTCTTGAGCATTCCTTTGGAAGGAAGTACTGGACACTCACCCATGCGACCGAGGCTGTCCTTTGCCATTCAAGCTAGGGTATTTCTCAGTACAGGGTAAACCTCCAGGAAAGAAATTTTCGTCCTTACTAATATATATTTTAACTCCAACCAAATGGTGTGAGTTCAACTATAGAAGATCTTTTAATTTGTTCATGAAACGCATCAATAATTAAAAGCGCAATGATGAGTACCATAAATTTTATCACAGCGACTTGTAAGATTGACAGATCATTAGTGATCACATCAATAATACATTATTTGCATGTACCTTCTTCTCCATGTACAATCAAGAAAAGGAAAATGCCAGGAGAATCATTAATGCATGATGAACTTTAGTAACAGGTTTCAAATTACGAAAAAAACACATGTGATTTATTGTCGCCGACATTTTATTACCCTGCTCGATATTCGTTATGATGCCACAAAGTTCACAATTCCAGGATTATCTGGTTTTTTATTCATATTTATTGGTATAAAAAAGACAATTTTTATAAAGCAATAGCAGTGTTTATTGAAACGTCGAACTGTTCATTTCCAATTTGTTTCCGCTCGACAAAATAGAATGGCCAAGTTGACACTCTGTGCGGTTGTCATATATTGTCTAGTGGGCTATATATCTGCGGGGGTGCGTAATTTCCTAAAACAATAATCAATATTTTGAATAGCATTTTCTGGTGATAATTCACAATGAATTTCTGTTATACAATTGATAAAGATGCGAGAAAAGGGAATACTGTGAAAAATTACCAGTGGTTCATCTGTAAAAACTCCCTGTCAACATCTCCGTCAACCACCCCGTTATCCATCCCGTCACCTACCCCAACACCCTCATCTTAACTTGATAGTTCGGCAGCGAGGTCGATGTGGATGTTGATGGGGAGGTTGATGAGATTTATACGGAGGTCAACCGGGATTTTGACGGAGAGATTTACCTTAGTGTCAACCTCTCCATCAACATCCCCGTTAACCTCCCGGTCGATCTTCAACAATATCCATCAACCTTCTCATCAACCATCCCATCAACTTCCCTGAAAACCTCATTTCAACTCGATAATTTGACGGCGGTATCAACAGGGTTGAGAAGAATGTTCATATGGAGGTGAACGTGGATTTTGATGAAGAGTTTCATCTCCACATCAACATCCCCGTTAACTTCCCGGTCAAGCTCCATCAACCTTCTCGTCAACATCCTCATCAACCTCGCGGCCGAACTTTCAAGATGCACATGGATTGTGACGGGGAGGTTGACCTCCACGTCAACATCTCCGTCAACCTCCTCATCAACCTCCGCGTTCAATTCTTGAGATGAACTTGTCGGGGAAATGTCGACGGAGAATTTTGGTATATTCCCACGATCCGTTGCCGGATTATGCCGTATTTGCGAGTCCGTCTGATCAACTTCAATGCATTCATTGAACTGGTACATTGGCAGTCTTTGACAGCGTTAATGTGTTGTTACATACTTCCCTAGGAACGTTCCAATTTTTTTAACTTTCATGGCACTCCCCAAACGAAGGGTTGAAAAAATCCCCAAAATATAAGTATTTTCTGAGGCGACAAATGTTCAAAGAATTGTGCGCATTCGTTTCAGTCAATTCCAAAGGAATTCCAAGATTTAGCGCCAGAAGCTCGTGAAACATGTCTTGGCCAGAGCGCGACTACAATTGGTAAGTTAATTGATATTGTGATGTATTCATGATAACATATTATTTGAAATTCCGATTCAGATCTCATTGAACGCGCTGAAGTAGGTGATTTTGCCGATGACGAGAAATTAAAGTGCTATATGAAGTGTCTCTTTCAACGATTTGGAGTGGTAATAATAAAAAATAAAATTTCTGCGTTGTCCCAATATCGGAACAGCAAGTCCGAGTATCGGTACACCAAGCTTATATTGTTCCAGAATTCAGCATTAAAAAAAAGATTTTTCTCTAAGACTATGGAATAGATCGCGGTATAGGAATCATATTCATTTTATTGTCTCCTGTACATTTTTTTCCATTTTTTAAATTAAAAACAACATGAAATTATCCTCAACCTAATATTCTGAGAAAATCAATAAATATAGCATGCGGTTCAGATACTCGCACTTAGGGACTCCAAAGTGTCCCGATACGGGGACAGCCAGGGAATTTCCCGCAGCGCTAGGAAAAAAAAATCATTGCAATTAAGTGTCTGATAAATTGTCATTCTTTAGATCAACGCAAAAGGAGTCGACTTCAAGCAATTCATCAGAATCGCTCCAGCAGAGTGGAAAGATGCGGCTAAGATGGTCGCTGAAACGTGCAAGGATATAAGTAAGGGATAATTTAGGGATGCTGTAAATTAAAGGGTCTTCGAAGTGCTTAAATACGAGTTCTTAAAGGAATGAGGGTTGAGGAAGAATATAGAAGCACAGCTGATCATGATTTTTTTTTATTACTATTATACGTAGGTTATTACGTCTTCTATGTGAAGGATAATGGGTTCATGGTCGGTAATACACAAGAATGCTTAACTTGAGATGTTTGTTGAATAGAGCATGGGGGCAATTTTTTTTAATCATTATAGGCGTTTTTACACTCGAAATGTGGACATAAATTAATTTTCTTTTTGAATCTTTAGGACCACTCAAACTTTTGTAATTTTCAAAGTTTCAATCATAATTTTTATGCCTGTAAGAATTGTTTTGGATATTTTTTTAATTCGTACAGTTTTAAAAGCTCTTAAAATTTCAAAGAACTCTTGAAGGTTTTACAATTTCGAAGTTCGTGATCATCTTAAAGATTTTCCAATTTCAAGCATTTGAATATACTACGGGTAAGAATGCGGAGTTCGTCGGTGATATTACGAAAACGATTTTTTCCGGATTTCTGTTACATCCTCAAGGATGTTTGTTCAATCGAGTATAGTGTTGAAAATTTTTACAGAGTTGGATAATTTTTGTAGCGAAAAATTTTGAATATATTTTGATAATTTGCACAATTTTAATAACTGAAAATTGGGGGGATTTCAACTATCTTGCTCTTCTGAAACTTGAACTGAGGCCATTTGAGCTAAAATCCATTTTCACCATAAGATTGTTTTTCAATTCAAATAAATATTATCAAACAAAGCCATTGATTCGGCCCTCAGAATATCAAGTTCACAGTTTGAAATTGTTAAGAAAATTTGTGAAAACTCTTTAAAAAAAAATCGTACAACTAACGCACTGGATGTGCATCTTCAGGCGCCTGAATCGACAAAAATAATATTAAAAAAAATACTATCTCTGTCTTAAATAGTATTATCATAAAATTCTCAAAATTTGTTTTTTTTTTTTGAATAACCTACTACTTCTAAAATATCTGAAAATTCATCCCGACGGCAGTAATAAAAAATGAAATTTCAATTTTGTGCAAAAAATTGTATGATTTTTTTAGAAATATTTTTGAGGACTTAAATTGAGAATATTAGTTGACCGAAACAATGGCGCTCGTTGATAATATTAATTTTAAAAAATCATCATTCTAGGAAATAAAATGACTATATATAGATAATACGAACGCGGAACGGGCAACTTATTGTAGATATCGCGAAAACAATCCGACATTCTCATTACATCCTTAGAATTGTTTTGAGATGGAGGTAAAAATTGGAATCTCCTTTCACAATTCACTTCTTGTGAAATTCATGTGGAGAATTGAAAATTTTATAACACCAATGCACCCCAATCTCCGACGCCGTAACAAAATGCGCCAACTTTCCCTCAAGGGATAATTAATTAGCTCAAACAAAGTGTTCCCATTTTTCCATATCAAAATTATGTTTGAATTACATAGAAAAAAAAATATCGATTGCATAGTTCAGAGCTGTCCTAATTTTTTCGATGGCTCCATGAACAAATCACATTTTATGTCATGGAAAACTGCGATATATCGAATATTACAGTCGCAGTTGCAAAGACCTTGACTATGCATTCTTTCTACAATTCTATAAATTTTTCTATCATTTTTTTATGATCAAATAAGTTTTTTAGGCATTGAAATTTAAAAATTGTTTCTCCCGCAGAGCCAGCGAAAGCAGGTGATAAATGCGATTTGGCCTATCAGCTGAACATGTGCTGGTTCAAGACCGCTCCAGACGTAAGTATCATATAGAACATTGGACCTATTTTTCTCTCCCTGTTACTCACGTCGCGGCGCCGCGCCGCAATGTTATATAGTGATTGGAATATTTGCAGATTCTCTCAATTTTATCAAACTCATGATTGATTTAGTAATTCGTTTAACTGAACCATCAGAAAAAAAATTTCTGCCTCGGTTGATTGCGTACCTCGGCTTCGCCTCGGTCAACAACCCTCATGTTCGTCAGGAAAGTCTTCAGGCCTTATGATAGAAAGTACTATTTGGACGGATGTAAAGTTTACAGATACAGCCGATGCGAAGATCTGTACTCCCATTTGTGATCTACTATTGTCTGACAATTTAGTGCTCCAACAAATAATTCAAGAGAAAAATCACGATTCCGCATGATAACGTTTTTCGTCAGTTCGTCTCGCGAAAAATTAGAAAATTGCAAAACCGATTGAGTGAGCTAAAAAAAGCGCACAATAACTAAACCTGAAAATTCTCTTTTTCAGCAACACTTCATCATGTAGTCCAACAACGTTGTTGCCTTCAGCCCGCCGGATTAATTCGCTCCAATCTACGATCAACTATCGATTAACAAAAATCGATATGTATGTACAATCTAATAAACAAGTTCCACACGATTACCCATAAAACTATCAAAAACCCACCCATTACGGTTCCCCCGGTGTAACCTTCCTGTTATTGATAATGGCAAGTTGTTCTGCAATGTCATCAGTCCTGGGATCGATGGGTATGCTCGGTGGAGCTGGGCTCCTCTGGGCAGGCCCAGGCTTGGACCACTGTTCAATCTTGAAATTCAAAAAACTCCACAACTTGTCCCTATTCAAGAAAGCAATGGCCACGAGCATGATGAATGATAGAGCGATGGCAGAGCTCTGGTTCATCTCCCCGTGATCCACCTTCCGTTCAGTCTTGAACCGCAGAGTTAGAGCCTTGAACGAAGTATTGGCCTCAAAATAACTCGGAATGACTTTGTACTTGTAGAGAGTGGGCGACAGAGAAAATTCCAACTGAACAAAGTACTTCTTCCCATTCGATTGCAGCGAAGGAAATGCAGCAAGAAGCCGGGGTTATTGTAAGCGTTGAATTAGCTCGACTGTTGCTGGTCAATTTTCACTGAATGGATGCGCCAGTCCTGCTGATCCTCCCTGTAAAGTTTCGCTGTTAAGGTTCCGGGATGATCAGGCTGATCGACCATGATGGGAATGAATAGGTTTATTCTTGGAATCGCGTGGAAGGTGATGAATCGAGCGCGTGTACCCTTGACTTCTAGAAGTAGTTATCCTTCAGTTTTTTACAACAAGCACAACCTGGTTCGATTTATTTCAACGTGAACCTGACCTCTCATTGACACTTGCGAAGTTATATTAGCAACTTACGGAAGTTATATTTATTCACTATGCATGTACATTTCATGCAACATCACTATTGACCTTAATCAAAAATGTTTATGTGCTGATTAGTCATATTAATTAGCTTCCATGTACAATCAAAGAATGGAAATTTCAAGTTGCTATAGAGAATAATTGGAGCGTGAAAAACTTATAAACAGGTTTTGAGTTGTAAAAAAATCGTGATCTATCACTTTTTCAATTTTATTATTCATGGTTCATTTCATTGTTATAATACGCCGAAGATTTCACAATAATTCCATCAGAATAATTCTTCCATTTTCCGCATTTTTATCCATTATTTGTTGGTATAAAAAAGAGGAATTCCGTGGAGGAAGTGCCAGTTGCAGTCGGATCTTCGGACTGTACATTTCTAATCTGTTGATAATCGAGAGAATAAAATGATTAAGTTTGTACGTAGTGCAATCGTTTTATGTTGTCTTGTCAGCTACATATCTGCGGGGGTACGTAATTCTCGAAAACCGAAGAAATGGGTTTTTGGAATAAAATAAGTAAACCAAAAGAGTCGAAATCGCCGGTGCATGAAAACTGCATAATGGTAAAAAAAAACAAAATTACCATTAAAAAAAAATTCAATAATTTTTTTTTACTACCCGTAAAAATAAAGCATTCATGGATAAAAAAAATGATGGATAAATTTAGGATTTTTTGAAATTCGTTCAATGTTCTTAACCGCGTGCCATTTTTCTAATCTTCATGTTTTTTTATGTGTTTAATGTAAGTGGATAATTACAAAAAAATATGTGGGAGAAAATATGCAGTTTTCATGAGGAAATAGTTCCATCACATATTTTTGTTATGCGGAACAAAATTGTAGGGATGCTTCTTCTCGGGTATCATTTTTTTGCGCAAAATTGTTCCAACCAAAAATGAACCGATATGAAGGTTCTCCAAACAATGATTTCCGTGGAAAAATGAAAATTTGAAAAAGTATAAGACACTAAGAATTTTCCACACATTCCAAATTCTAAAATTGTTTCCACTTTTTTTTTCGAAAGGTCAAGAATTTTAAAAACCAGAAGTGGGCCACTATTCCCTGAAATTGAAATGGAAATACTATTTTAAATGGTTTCGTCGGATGAAATACTATATAAAATAGATCCATTATTGTGACTATTTCGGTCCATGGAATAGTATTCATTTATTCGTCAATATAAGACTGAAATTAAATATATATTCCATATTTTATTTGAGTACTGTAAAAAATAGAATAGTATCTCCACTTTTATTTCGCTATTTAGACGAACAGGAAATCGGAAGTAGTCAATGCAATCAACATGCATATTATTATATTGCCCTATTTCGCCTTTTTGTTAACTTATCATTGGTTTGATTTTGGTACCCAGGCGAAGCAGGTGAACCTGGCACCCGACTTGGTCCGATTTGAATGAACTTCGAGATTCTCATAGATCTCGAGACGTTGAGGATTGTACCCCAATTTTTTTCCATGCTACCTCAAAATTTGACCATGCGTTTTTTGCAGAAAGCATCTCATGATTAAATGTTGAATTCACAAACCTATCCAGTTCCTATCCAGTACCCGATTGTACCACCTTATTGTTCGTTTGTACCTCAAAATTTAACCGTGGCATTTCTTTTGCAAAAACCGCATGATCAAATTACATCGTCAAATTTTGAGGTACCACCAGGAAAAGCGATGGTGCCATTTCCAGTGTCGCAAGATCTATCAGAATTTCGGAGTCCATTCAAATCAAACGAAGTAGGTACCAGGTTAACGCACCGAGGCGAAGCGGATCGAATCATAAAATGTTTGAGATGTGTACATTGATAAAAGCGAATAACCACTCCAAATGAGAAATTAAATAAGAAATAAGAAATTGAAGAAGTAATCGGCATCTGTATTGGTGACTGCTGTCATTCATATATTTCTCACTATTTGTTCTCTTTGGGTATTGACTGGCATGGAGAAGACCCTGTTCTAAATGAAGAAGAAAACTTCTGGAATGTGTCGAGAAAAGTTCAAATAATTAATAATGAATAATGTTTTTCAAATATCGATTCTGCTCCTTGTCTTAGTTGAATACTATTTTATTTATCTTGATTCAGCAATGGGAAATAGAAATGATTTCGAACAGTATTTCGGTGAACTTTTTTATTTAAAATACTTTATTTCAAATGTTTGATCCGGCTCTGTCAAAAAAACACCCCTGAATTTTAGTCTTTCCACAACCTTTCAAAACATCACTCTTATCTCGCATGGAATCACCAAATTACAATTCTAAGAACATAGCTTCCACCATTCCTCAATTTATCAAAAATTAATTTCAGGAAATTCCCAAAGAATTTGTCGAGGTAGCCCCCGAGATCCGAAGGATATGCACGGCCGAGACTAACATTGATCTTGGTAAGTAAATAGAAAGTGGGATCGACTGAATCATCTTCAAATAATCCTAAAATGTTAATTTAGATATTGTTGACCGTGCGGCAAAAGGTGATCTAGTAGACGACGACAAATTAAAGTGCTACATGAAGTGTCAACTCCGTCAATTTGGATTGGTAACAACCAGAAACATCGATGACCCTATCGCATTCTATCTACCGGCATAATATAAATATATGTTGCCGTCCGCATGAAATAGCCCTTGTTGCTCCCAGTTTCCGCGATATTGGCATTTGACTGAAATCTCAGCAAAAATTCCATTATTTTTTATCAGCCCATTCATGACTATCACACTTCCCGCGTCGAATGAGACCAATTGAATCTCGTTGTCATAAGTATAAATCAGAAATTTTCTCTTCGAAAGAAAAATGGAAAACCAGCCCTTGTTGTTGCTCGCTCGAAACAATTGACTTTTTGAATTTTTACCCCGTATTCAGTGACTGGCGCAGTTATTACAGGCCCAAATATTGGTTCCATAGTGTATACCGATCTTCAATTACATCTGACGTTTGGTTTCATAGTAGAATTATGTGATAGAAGTAACATTCATGTTGAAAATTAATTCAAAATACATGAAACTGGCCATAGATAAATATGACCATAAAGACCCGGAATACCAGTTCATTCATGTCTCTCAATTGTTATCTACTTCAAGGTCATCCTAGAATAGCAAATAATGTCATATAATTGCCAAACCTCTTCAAAACTGGAAATTGATAAAGTAGCTTTGCACAACGCTATGTCTATAGTACAGCAAAATTTTTATTACTGTGTATGTAAAGTAATGACCAGTCAGTTATTTTTTATCTACATGACCCTCCTAATCAATTACGACCGAAAACGTACTAAGTAGCGAGTAGAATGTTTATAGATGTGATCTGCAACTTCAAGTTCATTTTTCTCAAAACTGTGTGTTTTGAGTTTTGAATTTTTCACTCGGAGGTGTTTATTTGGGCTCAAAACTCCGAGCTCCAAACTCCGAGCTCAAACTCCGAGAATGATGTAAGGAATATGCCCATATGCATAACTTCATTTCGACAACTAGGGCTGGTTTTATGAGGACGGCCACATATGATATATCTTCATTTTCATGGGGAAGGGTTGGGGAGAATGTGACGATTTGCAATCTCATCCAAATATTAGTATTTTCATTCGTGCTGGAGGGGATCGGCAAAAATGGGAGCGCACATAATGACCCATTCTGCCCCACCCCCTATAGCCTCTTCGAAATTCGTAGGGAAAGGGTGGTACATAATGCTACGTTTTGCAATCTCCTCCGAATTCCAATATTTTCATTGATTCAGCAAGGCCTTGGCAACTAGACAAACTCACACAACGCCCCATTCTGCCCCACACCTTCCTAGCTGAAACCTTGATTTTCTTTTCTACCAATTTCGTTGCTACTCATATCCATAACTTTCGAATAACAGAATCAGAGCTCATAGCCTGTAACGTTGACGTAATGTTAGCACAATTGCTGAAACTTCTCGCGAAATCCATTCAGAAGCCAATAATCTAGGTTTTAAGGCCGTTGATGAACGACAGTCTGCGTGTACAGCAATTTGTCGCACTGACGCCAACCAAACTTCTCACCCTATAGAATTGTTATAGTTTATTGACATACGAACAAAATGAACCGTAAAGCTTCCATTGGGAAGCAGAACCAATCAATTTCCGGAGGAGGAGGAACTCAATTGCTCAATCTTGTAGATTTCTAGGAAAGGCGTCAACCATCAGCTGTTCATTAAGACTGCACCGCCGTACATGAAAGAGGCTGCCATGCAGGTCTCCGAAGCGTGCAAAGATATACGTAAGCAAACACTTAATTTACTACATGAGTCCGGTGGCACGGGCTGCGCACGCGCACTTCCTTTTGCTGCCGCGCGGACTGGTGGCGCGACGGTTGCGGTCTTACGGTTTTCGATCAGTTCCATATATATCGATAATCTCTTTCGTCTTTCCCTTTTACTATAGAGAATGCCTATACTGTGTACACAATTGCTATGGGTTAGAACCGATGTGCACAAAGTCCGAAAGTGCTCTTGTATTCCTTAATCAGTCAAGGGGGGTACAGCAATTGTTAATCACTCGAACGATCTACATTCAGTCGTTGATTTTGAAAAAAAACTAGGAGGCCGTTATAGGTATTGTACACGGTGTGTTTATGTTATGAAAGCGTGAATTTGACCCGTAAATCGGGTCATACCAACAACTTCCTCATAGGTTTTGATTGTACATCATTGGATTATTTTTTACTACTTATTTCGTATATAATTATTCAAACGGCCATACTTCCTTAATTACGCAACTTCTGAGAAAAAGTAATTCTACATAAAGTGTGTATTATTATACGACCAATACTTTCTTTTATATAAATTTTTCGGTAACTCTAATAGTTTATGCAGTAGAAGGTTATATACGATTGAAATTGTTAATAGCAATATATATATAGTGCACCAATTTAAGCCAAAATCTAAGCAGGTCTAAGTTAAGTGAATACCGTTCGATTGCGTGACTGCGAATCTCAATCGCCGATTATGCGTTCACGAGAAATCGGTAGGCATAATTGTTTACCACATACATACTTAGTGATACACACACACATTCACACATACAGACATTTTGTTAAAAATGGTCTAGAAATGTTAGAAACACGTTGACACGTGGAGATATAATGAATACTCGATTTTTAATTTTTGGGGGGCAAAACGATAACTTCCCTAAAAAGTGAAAATTACAAAAGCCAATAGAGAAAGCAATAAAATTGTTCCGACAAGAATTGAATGATAAAATTGTGGATTTCCTAATACTGGGATGTTTTTAATCTGCAGAGCCCCTAAAACCTGGGGATCAATGTGATCTAGCCTTCCAGATGGCCAAATGCTGGGTGAAGACTTCTCCAGATGTAAGTATCACTGAAAATACATTCTAAGACATTAACGATAGCTCAATCGCATGGTCAACCGCAGATTTCGAGATGCTCAAAATGAAAAAAAAAATTGAGACAAACAATCAAGTATTTAGGAAGGGAAATAACAGGAGAAACTAACTATTTTTCCTGTTACACGTTATATCAAATAACAGGTTTTTCCATAATTTCTAGTTAAAAAAATATCTACGTTGAAAAAATGAGAACAAAAATCACGATATCGTTTGTGGCCTATGTCTCCCAAAAACAATTTCGATAATGATTGAGCTATCTCAGAAGAGTGATCAGAAGTTAATACTTAACATTTCACCTTTTCAGACATTCTTCATCATGTAACGCAACGAAATTAATTCCTTCAGCATGTTGGATTTATTCTCTCCAATATACAATCAATTACCGATCTACAAACATCGATCTGTATGTACAATCAAATAAATCATTCACTCCCAATTGTCTAAAAAACTATTAAAAACCCATCCATTATGTTTTTCTCGGTTTAGTTTTTCTCTTATTGATATTCATAATTTGTTCTACAATGATGTCATCAGTCCTAGGATCGATGGGTACGCTCGGTGGAGCTGGGCCCCTCTGGGCAGGCCCAGGCTTGGACCACTGTTCAATCTTGAAATTCAAAAAACTCCACAACTTGTCCCTATTCAAGAAAGCAATGGCCACGAGCATGATGAATGGTAGAGCGATGACAGAGCTCTGGTTCATCTCCCCCTGATCCACTTTCCGTTCAGCCTTGAACCGCAGAGTTAGAGCCTTGAACGAAGTATTGGCCGCAAAATAACTCGGAATGACTTTGTACTTGTAGAGAGTGGGCGACAGAGAAGATTCCAACTGAACAAAGTACTTCTTTCCATTCGATTGCAGCGATGGGAAATGCAGCAAGAAGCCGGGATTATTATAAGCGTTGAATTTACTCGACTGTTGCTGGTCAATTTTCACTGAATGGATGGGCGAGTCTGGTTGGTCCTCCCTGCAAAGTTTCACTTTTAAGGTCCTGTAATGCTCGGGCTGATCGGCCATGACATGGACAGATAAGTCTGTGCGTGGAATCGGGTGAAATGCGATGAATCTGAGACCCTCAACATCCTTATCGATGACCTGAACCTCAATGCCCTCTGGTGAGGCTCTGTAGACTCTCGAGTTAGTCTGGAACTCATTGTCCTTGAGTTTGATCAGATACTCACATCCTGGCTCCAGTCCTCTAATCCTGAACCGTCCGTTCTCCTCCGTGGTCGACTCTTCCTGCAGACTATCACAAGAGCTCGTTGGGGAATTAATAGGACTGCCTTCAAGCCCTTGCGCCTCCACAATCAGGCCGGGTTCAGGCTCCCCATTCAAGGATGTCACAATTCCATGTGCGCTAAACGCCATCCTCTTAGCCATCAATTTAATTTCTACAGTTGCACCCTCCGATACTTTGATGATCTTCGACGGTGGATCGAATCTATACTCCTTCATGACCGCCCTAAGGTAGTACTCCCCAGGGGACAAGGAATTTATCACCAGTTGTCCCTGATTTCCTGTAACACTGTTCTTCCTGTAACCTCCTTGACCACCAGACAATGATAGAAGAACCCCAGAAAGAGGCGAATCATCAGCCTGGTCCACAACATCAATCACTATTTCCGCGAGTTTTTCCGCATGGAAAATCCCATCTGCATCAGCTTGACTTATTGAAAAGCCCGCCTTTTCCGCTTTTACTGTATACTCAACACTACCGTCCAGAGGTCCAATCCTGTAGTTTCCGTCCTTCTGTGTAACCAAAGTGTGAACTGGAGTCACTTTATTCTTTCCGAATATTTTTATAGTGACACCTTCCAATGGAGGGCTAACCTTTCCGTTTATTATCCTCCCAATTTGTCCATTGAAAGTCGCTGCGTCGTTATTACAATCATTTGTTCCAGTGATTTTTAATGTTGGTGGAGTGAATAAAATTATGTCAGATTGTGGAGTTATGACGTAAGATGACTCTGGATTCGCTTGGAACTCGAAAACGTATTGGTAAGTATCTTTTGATCTGGAGAATTTTACGGGAGCAAATAGAGTCTTTTCGCCAGTTTCTATTTTGACTTTGATGTCAACCTCGCCTACCTCGGATGAAGAAGCTGGCACTAGGATTTTTCCGCGATGTCTGTGTTCGTTTGACGTTAGGATTATTGGGCTCTGGTTTGTCGTGTCCCAAGTGTAGGAGTCTTTCGTGTAAATATGACAGCTTTTGGGGATGAATTTATAGATACCGGGAGTTGATACGCAGTGCCGGGTAGAGCCATTGGGGAGTGTGAGCGATAATTTCTTCGATTTCGCTGAGTCGAAGTACTCGACGGCTGAGTCGTGGGAGGAAATGAAAGTTACTGTGAAGCCGGTTTGTTTGAATGGTGGAACTGTAGCTTTTTCTGAGGTCACAGAGATCGGGTGTGTCGGGCTTTCCCAGCAGAAGACATCGGTGTCGATGAGAACCTGGGGGAATTTTTAATTATTGTACTGTGCAGAGTAAGAAAAAAGTTTGGGCATAGAACATCAAACGTAGTATTTCAATGGGCATTGTGAGAAGGAATCTAAATCTTATCTTTCATTTTGCCAATGTTGCAACCTCCTAATCTCCAATCCTTTTTTTAACACGTAACACAAAAATCAACTATTCGGAAATATGCGCAATTACCACAACTGTAGAGAGTTTGAAAGCATAAAAAATTTCAACAATTTTCGTTGTTATCGCGTACCCCAAATATCGTCCTCGCAATAGTTGAATTTCCAAAAATTTAAAAATCATTACAAACCTCGTAATGGCCTGGAAGAATTTCGTTGAACTCGTAATTCCCATTTTGCGCCTGAATCGTCTTAACAGTCAGTCCATCCAGTACTTTTAAGGTAACGAAAGCTTTATTGCAATCAGACTCTGGACTCAAACATTTGATCGATCCTGACAGAGTGGCTTTCAGCTGGAGAAAATTAACATTTACCACCGGACTTCCTGAAACATCGATTGTCTGCTGCAACGGGAAGAACTGCAATCCCTTGCTCTTCTCTTCATTATCAACGACAACACTCAGCTGATACTTGCCAATTGGTAAATACAGACAATACTCTCCAGTTTTTGGATCAGTCTCAATTTCTCTATGAAGAGTAGCTGGGGAGTTCTCCACTATCACCTTCCTATGATGTAGAGTGCCTTTAGCTGATAATGTTACTGATCCACAAACTTTATAAGAAGTAGGTGATGAAATTGGCAATTCGGGAGAATTCGCCGAGATTTTGACATTGATATCATCGAACTTAACGTCAGATGATTCGATTTTTAGCAAGTACTGGCCGGACTTCATTTTGTCAATTGAGTAGCGACCTTCCTTATCGGTCGTTGCCACTTGCTTTCCCGAAATGAAGACTTTAGCATTTGCTAATGGAGTTTGTTCGGTACTGGAGAGAAGAACTAGTCCACCGACGGTGAAACCTGTTACTTTGAAATCCTGGGGTAGGACAACGCTGTTGTGATCGACTGTAAACGTTAGTTCAGATGGTTGAACATGGAATTTGGTTTGGGGTGCAGCATAGTAAGGCACAAGTCGGTAGTTGGCATTGGTCAACGCTGGGAATGTAAATTTGCCAGTGGTATCTGATTTTACATGACACAGAGGCTTTCCCCATTTGGGATCGTCCTTGATCGTTGTTGAAGGGGGGAGGGGACTACAGTCCTTGAAGCTTCCGGTACCGAAGAGAATGAAGGAGACACCTGTAATGCGACTTAGTTTAGAGTAAGTTAGGCTGCATGCGTTGATCGAGTTGAATGTGTTTCTTTTTGTTTCTTCTAGTTATCAATCGAGACAGTGATTTTTTTCGAAATTAACTGAGGCACCCTCGATTTTTGGTTTAGATATTTACATTGATATGTTTAGAATGGAGCACTACCCAGATTAAGCATTCCTATAGATTTGTATTCTCTCAATATCACTCATTCGGTTTATTTTTTTTATGACAGTTTAAATGTTCAGATATCTAACTCGCAAATGAATGAACTAAATTCAAATACTAAACACAAATATTGTTATTTTTTTCCAGATACTTATCATATTAAAATAGTCCAGTATCATGGGAGCAATTGTTTATACACTCCGATTTTTTTCCAACCCAATTTGTTAATCAAAGGTCAATCGAAAATTAAAAAAATATCTTATTGTATGAAATGAAATTTTTGCAATTGTTTATGCATATTTTTAATTGTTAATTTGTGTATTTGACAATGAGATTGTTTTTGCTGTATAAATATGAATGAGATAAATGACTACATTCAATGTAAGTAATGGTACTAATGAGATGACTGACGTGAATACCCGCCGAGAATACCTAATTACATGATAATTTTGACCGTACTACTCTACGATTTTCTGTCATTAAACTGTCGTAAATCGGACACAGTCCCCTACACTTTTTCAGGTAGGATGTATAATGTGGAATTTTTGAATCTCAGAAATACAAGCTATCGCATCAATGGTATCCATTATATGTAACTGGTAACACGGAGTTCCTTTTTACCGATTTAAGGATACAGAAATTACGAACAAAGCCCGCAGAAAATATTGTGTAAATTCGAGAATGTTGGTAATTCGCGAAAGCAATACACTGATGATCTCTAAGCTCTCATTATTAGTATCTCTACATCTTTCCACCACTTAAGATTGGTTTGAAGATTTTTCAACGTGCGTATTTCCATTCCTAAAATTCATCTTTTTTGTAATCCAAAAAAGCCGTCGAGGGTACTTACACTTTTAGTTGTTTTTGCAGAGAAAATGGCTCGCAAAAAAGGCCAAAACGGACTTTGGGTGCGGTCAAATGGACCCTTTTTCTACGAGTTGAAGCAACAGTTTACTACACACCTGCAACTGGTTGGTCGTCCTCACTGATTACCCGTCCTCTAACGTCATATCCAAAGACCGTTAAGCTATTATCAGGAAGTTCTGTGTTGCCTTCTTTGACTGTTACTTCTATAGTGTTCTTCTCCATTCGCCAAAGTGGATGTGAGGCCACGAGGATGTAGTTGCCCGGCTGAATTGGGGTGAAGGAGAAAACCCCACCTTTGGAGGTGGTCGTAGTGCCAATGGAATTGTCGGCGTGGATTCGGTCCTTGTAGAGAACGACTGACACACCGGGTGGACCATGTTGGGATTTGGGAGTCGATTTTGTACTAGTTACTCTTCCAGCTATTCCGAAACCTGTAATAACGTTGGGGTTTTCAAATATTCTGTCAATTACACCCATTGGGCTGGTTACGCAGTGCTAATAGGGTCCAAAAAAGGTGCATAAATTAATCAGAGTTGTGGTAGATTGATTATTGAGTTTGTGTAAATGGATTAGAGACTTCCCTCTGAGCTACAGTAGGGCTCGAATTTGCTACTGCTTGATTTCTGGACTTCAAGAGTCTCAGGAGTTAGCCGAGTATGCAAAAATGCTGGCTAAATTTCTGATTAGCTAGACTGATGCAGCCGAGTATCACAATTGACACAACTCCATTACAGTCAAATGATGTATTGATGGGAGAAGAAATTGGCACCTCGGCAAAAGAGCATTCACTGTGGGCTTTAGTACCGTTGGTTATCATTTAGCCCAATAAGGTTTCGTCCAAAAGCCCTGTTCGGACAATTCTGTCAATATATCAAAACGAGAAGCATCGTTGACAAAAACTCTTCATTTTTTTTAAATTGGAGTTTTCAAAATATTTGCCAATTTTTGAATTTCTGATATTTCTGGAGTGACCTAAACTTTCCAATTCCTATAGCCCTACGATTTTTCTATAAATAATCAATAATTTCTATAAATAAAGAAAATATTTTAATGTTAAAAGGGTGAAATCGAAAATTTCATAAATTAAAAATCAATGAAAAATGGGAATACCTCATACCTAAGTGAATTAATTTGAACTTCACGCCGGAAAAATAATCTTACTAACCCTTGAACGTGAAATTTATGTCTTTCCCTTGGCTACATATGTCCGTGTTGCCGTCCACATCGAGGGCAATCTCCGTGGGATCGAAACTCCAACCCCGAGGGGGCACGACCTGATTGCAGAAATGCGAATTAGTGTAATTGGATGAGACGCGGCCTTGGAAAATTCTTAAAACTTACCTTGAGAATGTATTCGCCCTTGTCGTACAAGGGGAGAAAATAGTAGCCATTGTTTGGGGCACATTCTGTTTCCTCCTTCAAACTGCCTGATTTTGTGTAACTAATGAAAAATAAAAAATTGGTAATATAAATCAATTAGGTAATGAGGGATAATTAATGCAGCCATTTTCTGGGAATTTATTATATTCATAGAAAGTGAGATATCATTGTAATGAGCGGTTTTTACGATAAATGTCATAAAATAGTTTTTGTAGAGAATTCAATTCTAGACAAAAAATGTCAGATATACTTTTTTGTCAAATTCACACATTTATTTCATTTTCATTTTTTTTTATTTTTAAGAACTTTCAAATGTTCAGAACTCTTGGAATAGTGTCAAAGTAGTTTGAAGAGGAAATAGGAGTTGACTGGTTACCATAAAGTTTTCTAAAATTATTTCAAATGGGCCCGCATAAGTTCCATGGATTTTTCGGCTCCGAATTATAATTGGGAAGTTTGATTACGTGTCCAATAGTGACAGGATATTGGGTCCTCAAAAAACGTTTTTTATTCTGAGATTTGTCATGATTTTTGAGGGGAGGGGTATGCCATGATATCTAAGATAGCGAAAATTAAATATTTGGGACGAGATAAGCCTGTACTTACAGTTTTATGTGAACTTTTGAGTAATCGATGTTCGCGTGACTCTTGATAAATCCACCACAGCCCAAAATTTCATCGGCTACGAGTCCTTGAATTACGAGAAGGACTGTGCTGATTAAAATTACTAAACTACTGTGCACTGACATTTTTTCAAATTTTGTTAGACTAATTTATTTGACATATCAAAGTATTTTCTTTCTAATTTTAGGAAAAATGGAACATGATTGGGTGAATGTGATTAATACGTGTGCTCCCTAACCACAAATTCCCGAACACTGGATTTTCTCGAGCGCTAGTTCCACGGTGGCCGCTACGCGGCATTTTTTTCTTCATTTCTTTTGAGATTTATGTAATTTTTAATAACGAGGCCTGACTTTTTTAAATTGCCCTAATTCTTTGGTATTTTGGAAATTGGGGGATTTTTTGGGACTTTCAATCTCAATTAATTTTTGGTCAATTTTCAAAACCTTGGAAATGATTTTTTTAATACTGAGGTATGTTTGCTACGTTTCGAAATTTTTAAATAGTTGGAGGTTTTGATTTTTCTGAAATTTCCAGATTCGTAATTTTTCATAATTGGTGACGTTTTCATCAACTTTGATAATTTTGTAATTGTTAAAAACATTCTTCATTATTTGAAGTGATTGCATATTTTTTAAACTTTTGAAATTTTAGAGTTTTTGGGAAAGTGGGAAGGTTTTCAAAATGCAATTGATATTTCATATGTTGAACGCTGCCACGGATGAATAACAGGTTTTTACGGATTTATTATACATTTATGATTGATTTATTATACATTTATGAACATAGTGGGATATATTTTTAACATTTGTATTCAATATCGATCATGGGTATCAGTTTCGTCAAAGAAATCCCTGCACTTCACATTCTCTGGTAAATGGCTCTTGCTGTTATCAGCAATTTTCACCAAATTTCGACCTGCACAGAATAACATGAATTGAAAGTAAAACTACATATTCATTTATCAGTTCATATAATGGTAGCCATGGAAAAAGCAGCTTTTAATAATTTGTTCTCAAGTTTTATCAATTTTTTTTTCCTTCGCAAGAATTTGCGAAATCTTCTGAAAATTTTAGTTTTTCGAAACTCTATTTTAGTTTGAAATCATCAAGGATGTTGAAATTTTGAGTAATTTCCAATAATTTAACAAAACTGTGTAGAATCTTCTCGAATAGTTTAGAAAAATAGTTTATAGAAAAATCTCGAATAGTTTTTATAAAAATTTCCTTTTTATAAAAATTTTCCTATTTATAAAAATTCATACAAAATTTTAAAGTTGTTTTTTGTCAATACTGCAAAAAGATTTTCAACTTTAGAATTCCAAAAATTATAGAAGTTCCGTCAATGACAAATAATGATTTGAAATAAAAATAAAAAAAACTCTAAGAGAAATGAAAAAATATGGAAACGTTTCGAATCTGTGAAATTACAAGTTTGGCGATTTGACAAAATCGCCAATTCCAAAATTTCTGAATTGATTGCACTATCCATAGAAAATTTAAGGGAAGTTCTTTGAAATTCTCCATAAACTCAGATATTCTTTAGATAACGCTAAAAAATCTAGAAAATTTCTCAAACTCTTGTTTTATTCCTATTCTAAAAAACGTCCAAATATTTCTTTTAAAAAAACGGAATAAACTGAGAATTTCAGAAAAATAACAAACAGTATAAGACGTGGCAAATAAAATGAAATGTCTAATTTTGGAATAAAAAAACAATTGATTATAATAATTATCTGATTAAGAGAGTAAAGAAAATTTTGAATACCAATTTTCTGCAATTTTTTCTGCGAAGATACATCTCTGATAAAAGTAGGTACAGATGGCTGTGGTCCTTTCTGAGCAGCAATAACGTTTTGGGCACGTCTCAATGCATTTGTTACTTCTCTTGACTTGCTGGCTTCGCACAGATAACAAACACATTGTGCTAAAAGCACATCACATTCAGGCAATCCAATCATTTGGCATCCGTGCATGGCGTGAACAGCAATATCTGGGGAAAAACGATGATTAAGTTTTTATAATTTTATATGCGTGGCGAATGGTCGATCGTAACACGTCGGTATTCATCCTCGTAAATTTTTTGTTTGTAATGAACAGGACTAATACCCAGTGTTTCACAATCTTGAAAATTCCGACTTTTAAAAACTTCGAAAATGGTCAAAATTGTAGAAAAAATGACAATTCAATATCCACGTTTTTGGAATTCCTTTTGAAGAATCCAAAATGGTAAAAACTAAAAAAAAAATTAAGCGTAAGAAATGGTATTTGTCGAGTTTGGTTTTTTTATAGAAATAAAAAATGTATGGCGGTCTCTAGAAGTTGAAAAACTGCAGAAAAAAAATGCCAACAATTTTCTGATTTAAAAACGATTACACCGTAGAAGCCTTCGATATTCTCGAACTGCGGAAGCCTGAAGAATTTCAAAAAAGTTTGGAATTTTAAAAGTTTCATAAATTATGGAGAATTTGCCAATCTTCAAAACTTGTGAGACTTCGAAATACATTCGACAAAATTGAGAAGTTGCAAACATTCGCAAAATTTCATGAATTTTGGAAGTTTGGAATTTCATGAATTTCACGATTTCAGGAACTCGGCATTTTTAAACAAAAATTTCTGAAAGGTAAAAAATTCCAGCATTTCAAAGTAGAATAAAATCTAATAAAATCTGATAAAATGCAAAACAGAACCTTCCACTCTTCACTTTTTTAAGAAGCCAATAAACTAAACAAACAAATACAATTCATAAAATTACAGCTACTTTAGTAATTACACAAATTTAAAACAATTTTTTAGGAGAAATGGAAAAAAAAATTTCATTGTGTATGGTTTAAGAATTTTTGAAATATCATTTGTTTATTTTTTTTCAATTTCAAAAATTCAAAAAATTCCAAACGGCTCAAAAATTTTCAACATCTTGCTAATTTCAAAAATTTCAAAGATTGAAAAAAAATGGAAGTGTCAAAATAATTCCTAAATTTACGACCTAAATAACCAAAACTAGTGGGATAAACATGTGTGTCCCCATTGGGAACATAATCAAAACTTCCCGATTTGTAATTTCTGTTTGCCATTCCTAGATTTTTCGATACGTCAATTAAATGTTTCAATCCTATTGTTAAGCAGATAATTATGAATATTTGACTAGCTGCATAGTCAGCGTGAGGATGAGAATTATGCGCGTTACTGGGGTGGGAGTGAGACGCCGATAGGGGTGCGAACGCTCGAGGGTTAAAACCGTCCTACCTCCTTAATTATGACGAATATCGAAAAATGTGATAAAAAATTAAATATGCATTTCCGCTTACAGAGAAAATTCTATTTGATACTTTTTGCCGTATCTCTTACCGTTTTTGAAATAAAGCCTTGTAATCGATTCAATTGTTAATAACAAAAAAACTGCTCTGCCAATTTAAACCAAAAACTAACCCGATCTAAGTTCCATGAAGACGCTCCGAATCAGACCTCGATCACCCAGATCGTTCGATCCGTTTGTGAGAAATCGTTAACAGAAAATTCCGTTTCCACACATACAAACATACACACACACATACACAGACATGTGTTCGGAATTCGACGGGAAGCATTTTGGTATACTTAAAACCCTAATTATGAATCGAAATAAACAAAATGGATTTAGGGGTCATTACAATAACTTCCCGAAAAATCCGGAAGTTAAAAATGAAAAAAATGTACAACGTCAAGAATTTCAAAAATTTTTAAGAATTCCGAGAATTAGAAAACAATAGTAAATTTGGAAAAATTGAAGATTTCCAAAAATTTCAAATTTCACCTGCAGCTTACCCAAAGCATCAGGATCACTGAGACCCACTTCTTCACCCGCAATCCGCACCAATCGCCTCGCAATACATATTGGGTCCTCTTTGACGGCCATCAACCTGGCCAACCAGTACAAGGCCGCATTAGCATGACTAGCCCTGATGCATTTGTGCAACGCAGACATAAGATCCTGGTTCCTATCTCCATTTTTCTGCGCCAACGAGTACGCTTTTTCTAAACTCGACCTCAAATCTTTCACGTTAATTTTTGGAACTTCGAAGCTGGTCGTTACCTGAGATTTTACAGTTAACTCCAGACTCGTTAGGGCGATTCTCGCATCTCCATTGGAGACCTCTGATAGCCAATCTAAGGCAGCTTCTTCAATCAAAAATTTGGGTTTACCACATTCTGTATTAACTTGAGCAATTTTTCCTCCCATTTTGTCTATGCCTTTGGTTAGGATCTATCCAGGAAATTTACAAAGAATCGAGAATATTAAAAATTTGCAAAATTTTGAAAAATGTGAATTCTAAATATATTGGCCATTCTACCAATTCTGTCAATTTTCTATGATGAGAGAGGATTTCAATCTCTAAATTTTAACCAAGATACACAAATTATAATATTTCAAGCCAAAAAAAACGTCAAATAATTTTTGACGGGAAATTATGGATTTTTTTGAAAAGTTACAACTCACACGTTTTCTTAGATTTGATGAAACTTACGGTGACAAATGTAACTTTCAAAATTTCATGGTATTACCCCAATTAAATTCTAGCTGTTCATAAACCAATTATAGTTTTTCATCGTTGGTCAAACTCTTTTCAATTTCTTCTATTTGTATTGAACAACTATCTTTTTTTGCTAAATACATTAGAGAAAGTTTTTCTCTCAACCTATCTATGGGGTCTTTAAATAATTACCCATCATTTTTTTTATGTCATTTAAAGAGAGTTTAAATATTTTGAGAATTACATAATTTAGACGATTGTTCATAGAATCTTCAACAAAATCTGTTTTACCTCCGTAATGTCAGCTGAAGATAATTTTTCCAATGCATAAACTCGACATCGGCTCAACAGTGCTGAATTGAGACTGAATGATGGATTTTCGGTAGTTGCGCCTATCAAAATAAATGTGCCAGACTCCACGTGAGGCAAGAAAATGTCTTGTTGGAGTTTGTTGAACCTGTAAACATTTTTTTTGTAAATTTTCCAAGAACAAGATCATCTTTTCTATGAACCACCAAAAAATTGATCGAGTTTGAACACTCAGATTTTGTTTCTGAAGTTTAATATTTAAAAAAAAACATAATTTTAAAAAACATTGCAAATTGAAAAAAATCTATATATTGCAGGATTGTGAAAAAGTACAACAATTTAAGGAAATTTAAACGTTTCTAAAATTGTGAAAAAAATAATGAGTGTTAAAATCCTAAAACGATGAGGATGACAAATTGAGGGACTTGAACGGTTTTAAGATTTCCCGAATGTTCACAAATGGGATAAATTAGGAACAACTGAAGACAAAAATGTGTTGAAATTCAGCTTTGTTTTGTCTTTCATTGATAGATTGAAGGCAATGCAAAATAACTTTGGAAAGTGTGTCAAACTGAAAATGTTGATGTGTTCCAAATTTGAGGAAGTACCAAAATATGAAATTACGATGTTTCCCCACAAATATGTGGGGAAATTTAAAAATGTTAAAATAACCAAACAAAAATTTAATTTAAAATGGATCGAATATTTCAAGATTTGATTGACAAAAAAGCGAGTATGATGTATTTTGGAATTTCAAACATTTTCAGAATAAAAAAATTGGAATTTCGAAAAATTTAGGTGGGTGAAGGGGGGGGGGGGTGAAAACAGGTGCTTTTGAAAATCGTTGAACCTGTGAATTTCGTCCATAAAAATTATAGTTCTCCGGTGCCTTTTGGCCTCGGTTAAGGCAGTCTCCACAGCTTGACGGATATCACCGACTCCTGAAGATGTTGCTGAGAATTTGATGAATCGATATGATGTGCCGCCTTTCGTCATCTTTGCAATTACGTTAGCTAGGGAGGTCTGTAAACGAAACCATGATTTGAGAAGTGTAACAAAGTTTCGGAAAAGAGCTGAGAATTTGGTACATACAGAAATACTTCAAATCCGTAAACTTAGATTATTATATTGTGTTTAAATTTCTGGACTTCTAAAGTTTATGGAACGTTGTGAACGTGCCCTTTTTTGAAACTTTTCAAATTAATTCGTTTTCAACTTTTAAAGGTTGTCAATTCTTCAAATGAAAATTTTTTTGTTTCTGAAATATTTTATGTTTCAAAGTCTGTAATATATGTTTATTTTACCTGTTGAATATTTTACACATTTTTTTTAAATCCTTGTTGTTGCAGATCTTAGCAATTTTTCGAGTTTCAGCAATACTTATTTTTTTTATGTATTTGTAAAAAATTTTAATTTTTTTGGCAAATATAAAGAATATAAAGAATTTTTCTGGAATGTTTACATTGTTTAGGATTTTGACAGTTACATTTTTCGAAAATTGACATATTTCTAAAGACTCGAAAACTGTCATTTTTTTGTCATTTCCTTGGGATCAAAATTTCGATCATTTTTTTGAAAACTTGCACACATTTTTTATGTGTCTTAACTTTTGAAAACAAAATAATGAATATTCTAAAGTTACAAAAGTGATGATTTTCTAATTTTTGGCGGCAATTTTTCGTATTCAAAGTAATGAAATTATTTTACCTTGCCACATCCTGGAGGACCCCACAGAATCATACTCGTCACCTCCTCCTGTTTTAGTAATTGACCTAATATCGTATTGGCCCCAACCAGATGTTTCTGCCCTATATAATCGCTAAAATCAACAGGTCTCAATTTTTCCGCCAGTGGTACATGTTCCTTTGCACGTGTAGATTTTTTCGAGGAATCATCTTCTGTACGTCTTCCAAGTCCCTGGAAAAATTTACTTGTAGACGGTTTTGGTTCTTCATCAACATTTTTATTCCCTTCAGACTCCGGTTTGACATTATTCGCAGACTTATTTTGTACTCTGGGCTTCTTCGTCTCAATTTTATCAGCCTTTAAAAAGGGAAAGATTCTCTTCCCCGATGTGGACGGTTGTGGCTGAGTATGATTAGATAAGCACGTGTCCACGTGACTTTCAATCTCAGTTAACAAAAATTTTTTCGCACAAACCGGGCACTCCATATTCAAATTTGGCCGAATTTCATTCCTTCATTTTAATTACCGGCTTTTCAGGAGCGACAACAAAACAGCTGATCGCTATATAGCGAATGACCTGCGCTGTATCAACAGAAAACATCAGTACGTAACCTAAAAATTTCCCGTTCAAAAAAGTTGGAATTAGAAATACCTGTGAAAACGTTAAACAATTTTGTTAATTTAACTTGAATTCTACAAAAATATGTGCATTACCTGAACTTCAACAAGTTAGTACAAACAAAAACCTCAGGGCCATATGAGAAGAGTCGACCAAACCTAAGACTTCCTTTAGGAGACCCAGCACAATATTACTGAAGACTGCGATAAAACATGGAATCGCCAACGGATGAGCAGTACAGAAAAGACCAGGAAGAGTTCATTTCAAATCATGGTGGAAGCTCCCCAATAGACGTAATCCTTTTAATTCTGTCAAGCATCCTTGCGATAACATTATCGCACAACGTAAGTCTAAAGTGGAGAAGAAATCTATCGCCGAACATGCAAACATTCATCGAGTTCCTCATAACCGTCCTGCCCGGGATTTTCTGCTGTACAATCTTCTCCGAATACACAGGATTACTATGTATCCTCCTAATAATATCTTCATCATTGATCTTCCGTACATGCCCTATAATAAAAGACCTACGAATAGAGACTTCCGGAAGGCTTCCATTTTTAACCCACTTTCGCGCTCTCACCAATATACTAACAGCAATTTGTATTTTAGCGGTAGACTTTCGAATTTTTCCCCGAAAATTCGCTAAAACTGAGGTTTACGGATATAGTTTGATGGATACTGGAGTTGGACTTTTCATAATGGCCAATGCTCTTGTAGCGCCGGAAGCACGAGCCTTGATGGACAAGCCTAGAACAAGTTTATTCGAAAGATTTACGGAGAACGCTCGAGTTTGTACTAGAGGATCAGCGCCACTTTTGATTCTTGGCTTTGGAAGATTCCTCGCTGTTGAGTATTCGGGATATCAAACTCACGTTTCCGAGTACGGAGTGCATTGGAACTTTTTCGTAACCCTGGCATTCGTGAAGATCTTCACTAGTACCATAGCAAGTGCCATAAGCTGCAGATATGCTGGCGTAGCTGGTCTTTGGATCATTGGAATGCATGAGTATGCTCTGAGCACAAATGGATTGAAACAGTGGGTTTTGGGGGATACGCCTAGGGATGACTTCGTATCAGCTAATCGTGAGGGACTAGTATCGGTTCCGGGATATGTTGGGCTTTACCTAATTGGGATAGCTGTGGGACGGATCATTCACATGGCCAACAGCAACAAACGACGTCCATTGTCTGCATTTTCAGCTAAAGAAGCTGGCTTGGAGTGCAACACGGGAGTCTTTACATTGATCAGCAAGCTGGTAATCCTAACTGGCATAAACTGGGCTGCCACCAGTTTCTGCGAGTCCAGATTTGAGGTGTCCAGGAGGCTTACTAACGCTGGATACTGCTTCTGGATGGTGACCCTCAGCTGTATCATAATCCTGGCTATGATCGCCGTCGATATCAACATGGATATCAGCACACAGTTCATTATAAGAAAGACAAGGACTGTCCGAAGCGAAAATCGAAGAGTCAAGTTCGAGAGCAAAACGAATAAGGACAGAAAGGGTGAAGTTGTGAGATTAACGCCGGAAATTTTCGAAGCTGTCAATTACAATGGACTTGTGTTCTTCCTTCTGGCTAATCTGATGACTGGGTTTGTTAATATGAACTTGAGGACACTTTATGTTGGAAGTGTTCATGCGATGGTGATTATCGTATCTTATATGGCAACGATTATTTTAATATCTGTAATTATGTATAGGTACAAAGTCCAGTTGAAGTTGTAAGTGTGTGGTGAGTTCAGCTGATGTTAAAAGGATTTGAAGGATTCATTAATTTTAACACACATTAATAAGATATGTGTGCCTCATCTGAGTTTTGAGAAATACTTTTAGGATTCTTTTGCATGTGCTACGTCACTCTGGCTATGCTGGTCGCAAATATCAACATGGATTGTTTATTATGCGAAAAAGTAAGACTTGCGTTCTTCCCTTTTTCTAACTTGATAACTGAGTCTGTTAATATGAACTTAAAGACACTTTACTTTGGTAGCGTTCATGAAATGATGATCATGTCTGGAGTACCCGCGGTTATTCTGAGTTCTGTAGTTATGTACATGTAGTTGTATGCATATACAAAGTCCAATTGACGTAGATCAATGGTGAGTACACCGAATATTTAAACAATCAAAACCAGTCATTAATCAGCACAAATTGATAAGATATGTACATTTGTATCTATTTTACACAGTACTGTGAGAGTGGTTTTCTATGAGCTAATCAAAAAATATTATGCATTTAATATTTAAACAATTCAGCCAGTTTATTAATTAACGTAAAACGAAATATATACAATGTTCCACAGGAAAATAAGACATCCTCAGTCATGTTTGAGCTTGACAAGCATTTGAGCAGTGGAGTGGAATGATTGTGTCTCTTCCTCTTGTTAAGTGTTTTTACAATATCGGAATGAATGGTAACTAGAGTAATTTAGTGCTACACTTTGTTTTCACGTTGTTTTCATAACTCTTCTCTAGATGTACTGTGCTCGCGTGACTTTACCCTTTTTGAATTTTTTTTTACGAATTCTTGAAAGTCTCGGTGGCTCTTTACGTGCTCTGCCGCAAGCGATACGATCCTCACGAACTCGTCAGTGTCAAAACTGTAGTTTGTGAACTTGGCGTGCGCACCACCGTCCGGATGAGTTCCCTTCAAGAAAAAAAATTACGTAAATTATTGTACACGATGTTGAGAGACGAATGAAAAGAGGAAGAAACGATAATTGGGAGTACTTACAGGGTCTTGTTGGATCAATTTTTCATCGTCTTCCCACGTAAAGTATTGTACACCTCTCAATCGTGCAAGGTCTTTGTAGCAACTTGCGTCTTCACAATTATATCTAAGTAAAAGGAAAAAATAATATATATAGTGTAGTTAAATTGAAAGATGTAAGCAAGCGTGGATTGAGGAGAGATAAAAGATCAGATTACAAACTATCCTTAGTTATTTTGTTTATAACTTCAAAGCCGATGGTTAGAAAAATGTGAAATGAAAGTATGTACTGCAGCAGAGTTCAGTGGGTCCTTGTAAATAATTTTGTGTTCAAGGAAATCAGTAATCCAGTAACGAAGTGGCAAACTAACATAAGCGCATCTGCACTTCATCGTAATATTTGGAAAATAATTCGGAAACAATCAAAGATGTGGCATGCTTTATACAATTTTTTTTATGTAATAATGCTTTCTCCACAAAAATGTCCTTATAAAATATTGGCTATGTTTCTTCGCTTCTGTGTTATTTTGTGAAAATTGGGGTAAAGATCCAGTGCATTTATTCTTGTTGATCGTTTCGTGACTGAATTCATTTGATATAAATGAGCGTTAGTTGGTAATCTGATGTTTTTTTTATTTGTTAACGCGTGGTGTGAGACGATGGATAATGTTGTTAAGTTTACTAAACCTATTCGGTATAATTAGATATATCAAAGAAAATTAAGTTTAATTGTGACGGAATAGTTCAATGTTTTGCCATAGCAATATTTTAAGGTAGCTCAATCGCAACTCTTAGTTTCTCACTGGCCGCATTATAAATTCAGGGATTTGTAATCCTTGTATGTTGCAATTAAGGGGACAGTACTGCATTTGAAGAAAATGCATCGTAAGTCTCATTCAATTGAAATTTTGCATAATGTTTTTTTAGCATATTAGTAGGTGTCGAAAGAATGTTTTTCTCAAGTGTCAAGCGATTTAAGGTGATTGACTGAATATAATAATTCAGGAATTCTACGAGTTTGTAAAATTTTTTAAGGATCTTACGAATCAAAAACGATTATAAAATAGAAAATGATTATCAGTTCTCAAATCGGAAACGGAGAGTAAACGTAGAGTAATCGAAGGAGTTTTCTTATGAGATTCAATGTTGAATTTGCAATTTTCTGAGGATAAAAAACGAATTAATATTGCAATAATTGATGGAATAGGAAAAATGAAAAAAGAATAAGTATTTTTAAAAATGGAAAAGGTGCCATAATTTTTTAAAAATCACAACAAACTTTTTGAAATTTCAAGGTTTTTTAAAATTTTGCAACACTTATGAATTAAAAAAAAACTAGAAAATATGCAGGAAAAAATTATTCGATTTCATCGTAATAACTCCTAAATTGCATTTTTTCCATGTTTTAATAAAACCTGACGTCTGAAAAACAAAAAAAAATACGGTTCCGACTACAGGACGCTTTCAATTTCGACGGCACAAGAAGGCATAGAGGTAAATTTATCTCGATAGTGTCAGAGAAATATTTCATAAGACTTTTTTGTCGGCCTGATAACGTCTGATAACATTTTTCCCTAAAACCTGTGGTTAAATAATAACCACAATTTTTTATGGAAATTTTTAGAGTCCAAATTAGAGAAGTACTGTGTATTGAAAATTCCATCTCTAGATTTTCAAAAGATTGAGCTACCATAACATCATTCAATTTTTTCCAATTCATCTTACAATTCGAATACTGCAGCCCAATCAGGCAGGAACATAGCATGGGTCAATCCAGCCCCGTGAATGCCTATGAAAATATCAGTATTTCGGGTTATTTCTAGTTGTTTTTTGAACGGCACATCTCTGTTGTATATCACCTGCAACAAGGAATTAATAAATTGTCATATTGGACATAAATTACGTGAGTAGTGAAGTGGTAAAATAAGATAAATCGAGGAATTGTACATATAAATTCGAGTTTGTCAATTTGAGCAAAAAACTGTGACATGTCTCTGAGACTTATATCTGAGAGAATTGTGTTTTTGAAAACAGTTTTTTTCTCAATTTCTGTTTTTTTTCAGGAATTGAGGTTTGCTGAAAATGTGCAACTCCAAATTATTCTTGCGACATTTCTCATTTTTCATTATCAAAATTTTGGAAATAGAGGAGTTTGCGAAGTTCCTGTTAAGTCGAATTTTTATGTCTATGAAAAAGTGAAAGAACAATTCGCTGGAGTATTTTCATAAGAAAAAAATGAAGTTCGTGATCATGACGAGAAATGAATGGAACAAAATAGTAGTTGCTTTTTCAATTTCGAAAAATGTATGCCATAGGTTTCGGATGGTCCAAACAAATCTAATTTCTGAGAAAAGCCTATATCCACCGTTATTGTTTTGACAACATATTCATTAAAAATGTAGCACATCCTCGTTGAAGTATCATTAGTTTACCACCTAACTAAGTAACTTTATTCCTAATCTTTTGTACCTTCCTAACACTGTACGCAGGATTTTCCTTGAGCGCCGCTACCAGTTCGTCCTCGTTGAGTATTCGTCTATATCGAGTATCTCTGCTGAGTAATGTGATTCGGATTTTATTATTCTTCCTCTGTCGATGTGGGATATTCAGTCTATGAAGTATATGTTCACTGAAGGCCTTAAAGAGTCCGCTTTTTTCACAGCCATAAATCTGAAGGCAATCAGAATCATTTTAATAATTTTCATACGAAGGAAGGAAATCAGCTAAATATGTAATTAAATTGGCTAACAAAAATTTTCGATTTACCAATGGGGTGTTGTAGTAGAGCCCGAATATCATTCTTGGTAATAGCGGAAAGACGATATTCTTGAAACAAACGTTCTTCCCACGGAAAGTCTTCAAATCCCATAACGCGTTCTCCGTAAATGCCTCGAAGGTCTCTTGAAACGCTGAGCGATAACTTGGAACAGAAAGTTGCCTATAGTAGAGTTTTCGGAACATCGGTTTCAAATAGAGGTTTCAAAAAATTCCAGAATATTGGCCCGAGTAGTCAGAGTACGAAACTTTGGCATTGAAGGAACCCGGCTCAAGGCCCGCCAGTAGCTAAGTTTAATGATGGGAGACCTCTGTCACAGCTGTTTCCAGGTGTTGTGAAAAAACGGTCTTTTAAAAATTCGATAATGAAAAAAAAACCACGAGGAACAAATGTTTTCTTCGCTTTTTACCTCATTGGAAACTACATACTTGAAAAAAAAATAGAAAAGACTAAACTAAGCTAGACTAATACCAGAAGTCACTGCGGAATTCTAATTATGAACCATGTACTGCCCGCAGTCTAATACAATTATAAATCCATCTTACGTAGATAAGATGCGGGATCCCTCATCCCCTTTTGCGCCAGCCCCCCAAATAATTACGATCAATCTCTTCAACTCACCTATAACTTTCCCAGATCACTATATGATTGTCCGTACTGAATGCCGTCGGGTGTGACAAATTAACGTGCAATGAAGCGTAGAGATTGAAAAAATCACAGAAGTGGTGGTACAAGTTTACTGCTGCAACATAGGTGTTGCTGTCAAGTTTGAAAAAATGTATGTAAATTTCCCTGATGTAATTGCTAACAAGTTTTCTCTAGTAGAAATGCACTTACTTGCGTCTATTTTCATGAGGAAAGTTGGCTTTTCTATTATAATGTCACAATCACCATTGACTATCGGACGTCGTTTTAACTTTCGAAAGTTTCTAAGTTCAGGGCCCCAGGATTGAAGTGCGCTTATGTGATCGGCGTTCTCTTCCAATTTACTTGAATGCAGTCTGAAATGTTACAATTTGAAGGAATGAAAGGCTACTTGAATTTGAACTGGTGTTCAACTCAGTTTATTGGAGTAGAATTAGTAATTGTTTTACCTGAATGTTTTAACTTAACTAACAATGCACTTTTCTTGCAAATATTTTCTTAATTTTTCCAGTTTTTAATTTCAAAAATAATGAAAAGGAAGTAGCGGCCACTGGCAGTTCGCTGGAAATACAGTAAGATTCTGCTAATGCAACCATAGGACTGAGCCTAAAAGACAGGTATCTAAAAAACGAGTCAATTTAGAGACAAGCCGTAAATAACTTTTTTGTTGGGAATTAAATTGTCTACAAAAAATGTGTAGTAGTATTTTTCTGTATAACCCCTGGTTAACAAAATAATTTCATTCTTCCAAAAATGGGTGTAGTCAGAAATGAGGGTTCTCTTGTATTAAGGATATTCCCCCAGCTCAGCCTCCTATTGCCAAAGTTTGACATTTCATTATTCTTACCATTCTTAATAATTGAATATTATAGTTAGGACCATTATCATTCGAAATATGATTGAGGATTCTGTCAGGTGAAACCTATTTTCCATGAACTTTATGATAAATCTAGATAGGAGAGCCCTATAACAGTTAATCAGCAATAAAAAAAAACTGTTGGTATCGCCGTATTGGAGAAATGCTTACGTGCAGTAGCCGCCAATTTCCCCTTCCTTTAGTACATCCATTTTGTATCTAATCGGCTCTGTCCTGTGGACCAAATTTGTAAAGTTGATCATGATGTTTCTTCCCCGACAGAACCTCAGGTGCTCCGAACACTCCAACGATGAGTCATCCTTTTAATCAGAAGCATGATGTAATTTCAGGACATTTGACGATGTGGGTGCAGGAAATTTGTATTTATTTCCTTATGAACTTTAAACTTCTAGAATTGAATTTCGGCGGCCATAGATCACTAATGGTGTTATACAACAGGTCTATTAATATTTATCAGTTATTTTTATCAAATCAAGACTATCTGACAAAGTTTCGCTATGTAATATTACGGTGCGACGCCGAATGATGTGGAGAAAAAACTTACCAGGAATAGCGGCTCACAGAGAAGCTGCATCTCTCTTCTTTGATCTCGGACATAGCCGAAATCACCTTGGGCGTAAAACGTATCAACTTGCGCTTCTTTGGTTGCTACCCAGCCTCTGTGATCTCCTGGACAGTGAGGAGTAGAAAATGCGTTTTCGAATTTGCAGCCATCTTCGTAACCCCAACAAGCTTCTACTAAGTGTTCCTTGGAAAAGAAAACAAACATTGAAGACGTGCAAAAGACGAAAAAATATTTGGATTGGTATTTCCAGCTAGATATTTTTCAATGATTTTCTCAAATCGGAAGCTCAATATGTCGTTGAAAAAATGTAGAGATATTCGTACAGTCGTGTAGAGAATTCCATTGTAGAAACGAAAAGTATTTTTGATTTTTTTTTTTGAATAGTTTAAACTAAAAAAAAAATTGAAATTAATTCATTTTTTTTTGTTAATTTTTGGAATAACATTCGGAGAAATGGAGAATTTTTGTAATCTACAGTTATTCTACAGTTTTCAATTTTAGAATTTTGGTTCCTGGCTTTACTTCCCTGAAAAAACTTTTTTGCCATTTGTGCCTGAATTTTTTTTTTCAATTTTAACACATACTAAACTTTAGCTTTGTATTCGCAGATTTAGTACAATTTATATCACATAGGTCAAAATTTAATTCTCTCGAAACTTCCAAAATCGTCTTACCATATAAGGAAACGTGGGGTTCTCCTAATATGTCAGTGCGTCTGCCGGAACTTACAATAATAAAGTTATATCCAAATAGTTATAGATGGGTGTCTATAAAAGAGCATTCTCAAGAGTTTCAAGTATTCGGAAATACAATCAATATTTATATACTCAAAATATAATATATCATATATTATAATTTTAAATTAATGTGCAAAATTTTCAAAATTCAAAGGCCTCGAAAATAGTTTTAATAATTTCGAGAATGGGGAAAAAACGGCAGATAGCAGAAAAATAAAAATCATTGCAGAAATTTAACTTAAAAAATATCACAAATTGCAAGAAATTATACAAAGCTTGAATTAAAAAGATAGATTTTTTCTTAATATTGAACATTTCCAGATTTCCCAAAATTCTCAAAATTGCAACAAATTGAAAAAAACTCTGCCTAGCATCTCAAATCTTCTTACCTTATAAGGACACAGGGAATCTTGCTGGCATTCCCGAGCGACAGTCGGGAACGAGTTGAAATAATATTTGATGTGTTGGGCAGGTAAATTTATTTCCGAATAGTTATGAACTCCATCAGCGCTGCTAAAAATTCCAAATATAATGATGGTGTGTACGACCCAATCCTCAACTCCCCGCATGGCGATATGCATCACTGAAAATGAAAGAAATAGAATTAAACATACGTTAAAATCTACAAATAAAAATTTACTGACGCTCTTATATCCTTAATTTTTATCTAAGCACAATTTTGAATGATCAACCATCAATAATCGAATTACCATTGCCTCAATATTGTTTAATTTTGCAACTTGTCTCTAGCTAATTTATAGATTAATTTATCCGTCAATATAAATTTATTAGTTGAAATTTCATATATTAATGAATTTTGTTTATTTATTGTTCACATTGAATGTAAAAATTAATAGAGCTTGAGAGTTTGATTATTGGATGGATGGTAGTAATTTTAACCAAAAATTGTATGTTTGATAATTTGAACCTTAGACCGGAAGAATGAATGTTATGCTTGGTTCGTTAAACTTGCTTGGTGCGAAGGAGTCAAGTGACTGAGCGGGTGAGCGTGGAAAAACCACCTGAAGGCACAGGTGGGTGTATGACCTCACTATATAGCGATGGGGGAATATGGTGTCTTTCACTCACTTCCAAGTTGGTCAATTGAATTTACATTTTTTTATACTGTAGCCCTTCGTTAATCGAACAATTTTGCCAGTGGTAGGAGACTCGCGTGGCGGCGCCGCGCCATAATATAAAGTAGAGATTTGAGAGACTGTGAATTTTTTAATTTTTGTTTGTTAAGTTATTGAAATCGCCTGTATTTTTGGAGGTTTGCGAAAATTTTCAAAACTTCCCTTATTTTTCCGATTTTGAAAATTAGAAAATTTTCAAATTGATTTTCTAATTTCTGAATTTTTGAGACCTATAGCATTTTTGGGATTCTTGGGATTTCTGATAATTCGGTTTCTTAAAATGAGTGATTCAGAATTTTTTTTTTTTTCATTTCAAAACTGTAGATATATTGCAAATTTTCGAAATTACGTTCAAGTATAAGGTAGCAAATACGGATCTTTGTGAGCGACCAGACATTCTTAACTATGACGATCAGCGTAGCGAGAGGAACAGTGTGAATAAAAAAAAAGCAGGAAAGTTGCACGTGAGTCGGATACAGGAATTCACAGGCTTACCTTGCAATACATGGGACGGCCGATAGCGGAAATATTGCGAGTGTGTCATTATCCTATATAATGCATAATTTATAATTCAACAGAACAATATGAGCCTCAAAAATCGTTTCATCCGTCAATTTTCCCGATGAAAATTACGAATTTAAAGTCTAAAGACCCCCATCTGAGTTTGAGTTTAGATGGATAAACATCTAAATTTTGGGCTCCAAAAATTCAAGTACAAGCATAAATCACTTAACTTAAATCGTTCGGAAACTGCACATAAGGCCGATACTAACTTAACTTCGATCGAGTTACAAGTTTTCACTAACTAAACTTGTGTTTCAAACGCTTTAACTCAATTTTTTCGGTCTTAATTTATTCTTAAATAGACTTTTCACGATGTATTAAAATGAACCAAGTTGTAAAATAATATTTCCAAAAACCAAATCTTAAAATCAGTTTTTTTGATCTTAAATTAAGTTGGATTCATTTTTGCAAACGCTGCAATATATGCTAATTATTTTCAGATTTAAGTCGGCTAATTGTTATGACATACTTACTAACTGAATTGCGAGCACTGAGTGCGATGCAGTTTATCCAAAGTTGGAAGACGCGTTTCTGAAACTCGTTCTACCACCATCTGTGAGATTTCACTCTCGGCTGATCACTTGTACTCTTTATATGGGGGATCCCATCAGCTGTAGCAGATTTTTTCTAGCTGTGACGTTTGTAGGATACTGGGGGTAGAAATCTGTAGAAATCGGTCAAGTGCGCACATGTGGGAATGCCGAAACGAGTTCATTTCGAAAGTTTCAAAATTACCGCGTGTTACCGATAGTCGGTGATTTACCAGTAGTTAACCGTATGTACCGTCAGCCGATGACTTACCACCTGCTGCTTAGATCCTGTTTTACCAAGGGTTGATAAATCGGCATTGACCTTGAGATGATTTGTCAATTATTGATAACAATTCGCATAATGAGTAGACTGGTACATTGTAATTAGTAATTAATCAGCAATCGGTTCAGGATCTTTGGGTTTTTTCTTGGTCCAGATCGCAATACCGATCGTCGGTAATCAGCTGGAGATTTCCCATCATTAAATAATTGATGACTTCTAATGTAAGAACTGCAATGTTTTGCGGATCTATTCAGTTATTTATGTAGACGTTATATTTTATATCAAATGGTGAACAATCAGCTATAATTTTGTGCTCTTTCTCACAGAGCGCTATACCGATTATCGGTAACTTACACGAAGTCCTTTATACAGGTAAAAAGGGGAATGCTTGGGGTACCAGGTGATAGTAGTTAAACATAAATTATTGAGAACATTTAGCATGAGCCAAATGATTTCCATTCATTTGGATAAAAATATATAACGATGATCACTTTTCTTACCATTAAATCATCCACTTTCCCTTATTCTCTCATAATTTAATTGACGAGTCCAGTGGCGCGTGCTTCGTATCGATAGTTTCTTTCGTCTCTCCTTTTTACTATAGGATCAACATCTAATATGATGGAGTGCGCAATAGAAGTGGGCAGTAAATTGCAAATTGAATTTGTACTGTTTGAGGCACTTTTCGGGTGCGTTACCGATCGTCAGTAATTTTTCCCATATTTTCTCTATGATGCCAGGTTTATACCACTTGGTGATCAATACCCGACTGCCGTTTGAGAAGAAGAGTCACTTTATCATAGGCTGATAAGAATGACCAAAATGGACTTTTTGTTATTCCTGACTCTCAACACTTGTTCGTAGCGACTTTACCATAGGCTGGTAAGAATGACTTTAAATTCCATTTTTGCTGATCCTGACTTTCAACACTTGTTCGTTACACTTGTGTTACGCACTTGTCTGTAAAAATCCGCTAGGATTCCCATCTAAATAGGGGGGGGGGGGGGGGGGAGAGGTGGGCGGGTGTGTTGGGTTGGGCGGGTGTGTTGGGTTGGGTGGGTGGGTTGGGTGAGTGGGTGGGGGGGGGGGTTGGGTGGGGTGGGGTGGCTTGGATGATTGGGGTGGGCGTGGTGGGGTGCGTTAGGCAGGCGGGGTGGGTGGGGCAGGCGGGGTGGGTGGGGCAGGCGGGGTGCGTTGGGTTCAATTTGCAAGGAATACTTTACTTATCCTGAAGAAAATTCCACGTATTCTATTGATGTTTCCCCAAACCATCTGTTGCATCTTTAAATCTGACATTGATCACACTCCAGTGATTGTCATTTGCATCACCGCGGCTTATCGTTCTGTGTCAATAACGATTGAGAACTTCCGTCACATTTTCATTGCTTCTTAGGGGCGTATCAAGTAATCAAGGACTGTAAGACCCCACCTCGTAAATCCCGTCTGGAAATATCGAAGCCGGATTCACTTGGAGAGATCAAGTGTTTCTCATGCATCACTCGCTCAGTTTGCAGAGTATGCTCTTTGAAATAGTCTCCAGAGACATTTAATATTTAGAATTTAATGAGTGTGTTGTAAAAATGCTGATGACAAAGTGAAGGTTAATAGGGAACAGGACAGATGCCTATGGAACAGGAGCCATGAGGGAGGGCTGGGGTAAAAGGGAACGAAGGTGATTAAGTGTCTCATTATGCCCCCTGCCCCATTATTCTCCGCCCTACCTCCCGTAGAGTTGCGAAAAATTTCGCAAATTCAAAAAATGTTAAATTCCCAATCGAACATAAAGACCTTAAAACTATGTTCACCACCTGACCGCATAAGTTGAAATTCATCCTTTAAAAAATTACTTTCAATTCGTTATTCTAAAATATCGACAATAGCCTTTGATGAATTTAGCATTGTATATTCTTTTAATTGTCACAGAATCTGGGAACATTTCTTCGAACCAACTTCAGAAAAGTTTCCTATCGCAAAATCGGCACGATGAAATTTTTTCCCTGTACGGTAATCCCCTCAAAGTTGTTATTATTCCTCCAAATCTCCTGGAAATTTTTATATTTATTCATTGTCCACAGCATCTTCCCTGAGACATTGTCGAAGAATAATATTATGATCGGCATCTAAACATCTCAGTGAATCACGATCTATCACAAATCAATGTTAATCGATTCAGTGCTGGGGTAAGAGATCAACAATCGAGACAATGGATCGATACAGGCATCGGGTGGGTGGGGGTGGGGGACTCATATAGCACCGTTGGCGTCAACCTGCCATGGCGTGACCCGGAAATACGAGACCAAAGAGAGAAAAGTAACGGTGGGTAACAAACACACCGGTTTATATACCAGAGTTGAAATCGTTCGATAGATCGCTGGAACAATCTACATCGATCACGATCGCATCACCCTCGTTTTACCCACGAAACCAGGGACTCTAGATACCCTAGTCAACGGTACTCTTCATAACCAATGAAGCAAAAATTTATTTGCACCTTACCTCAGGATTTCTTGGATATCATAAATCAATCGGCAACTTGCATGATTTTCATCTAACTGTTTGATGTCGGGAAGTTATTGTATTCAAACGAGATCAAGAATCGATTGTTCATCTGGTTGACGGTCCAAGGGTATCAAAAGAAAAGTTTGGAAATACTGTGAGCTAGTGTGTGTGTGTGTGTATGTATGTACTTTTCGATTTGCATGCTGTTGCGCATCTGCTTTGCCAAAGTGTTGTGGACGGTTCCTCAGTGCTTATTTTAGACGATTTCAATTGTTCATATCAGTCTGTTACGAGAATGATTAGATATAGAACCAAATGTATTTTATGAAAGTAGTTCCTTAGATAAGAATACGCATTTTATATTTCATGCCTTTTGGCCTAACTTTGATGGTGTAGAAGATAGGCAGGTAGGAACGAAGGAGAGATCTGCAAAGGCCCAGAGCATAGGGATTTTTCTCGGGGATAATTTCAGGAGCAATCATGGAGGAAAAAGCACTAAGGTACTTTTGATTTCCTCCTGATGGGCTGATTCTTCATTTATAGGCGATTGGATTCCATGACTTTATCAGACTCATATGACTTGATCATAACTCTATCGAGAAAAATTGTTTTCTTTACCTCTACTAATGGGTGATGAATGGAAATTATTCAACTTAGCACACGAACTTATACTATTTTATGATTTTCGAAAAATCCGAAAATTCTGTGATGAATATTAAAAATTATGATTTTTGAAGGACACCCATTGTATTTTATTTCTTCGCTTTTTTTTCAAACGGTGACTTTGAATATGGATACCATAATTTGAATCGAGATACCATATTTTCGAACGTTGGTACCATAATTCCGTCCGCGCAGATTGGCAACGCTGGATTGGAATTCGGCATGTGCCCTTCGTTTAACATGTGCAACTATACAGCGCCGCGGCGCGAATAGCGACCTCGGGCAAAGTTGCGCGGGTAACGAAGGGTTAATACATCTTTCACAATCATTTTGCAGTTTGATACAACTCGAGAAGAGTTGTGGGTATATAACATTTGAGTAGCGTGTAACAACGGGCAATTGTCGCGACAATGTGGCGCCACTGTCAACTGGGCAAAGCGAGCCACTGCCTACGCGCTTAAAATCAACCACTGACAATGTGACCCGGGTTATAACAGCATAAATAAAATTTTCCCCACCTTACTTACTTGGAGTTTTAACGTGAAATTATGTGGACAACTGTAGGCTGATAAAATACCACTTGAAATACACGTGGATCAAGTTACGATTGTGACCATTGCAATTGCCATCATAAATCTGACATTACCTAATACTGCTTAACTTGGTTATTGTATTATAAATATCTTTTATTTCCTATTTTTCAGGTGCGAATCAATGACCCATGCCTCATGGTTATGGGGAATTAAAGAGAGATTACGAGGAGTTAAGTAAGCGCTATATGGTTTTCCTCTGCGTATTTTGATGATGGGAAAATACGTAATTACGGTCGTAATTGAAGTGCACCTATTTAAAGACGGCCATGAGCTAATTGTACAAAAATGGGAAAATTCTGAAAAATTCTAAAATTGATTTTTTTTATTGGAACCTTTTAGAATTTAAAATTAAGATTGAACCAAAATATTAAATGAATATGAAATAATATTGTTAATGCTTGGAATTAGGTTCAGAATTATTTTGAAAAAATTCATTTCAATTCAACAATTTCAGAAAAATTACAAATGAAGAAAATTTTCAATAATAAATAAAATAAAAAAATTCAAAGAATAGAAATAATGATGTCGAAATTTTCAAAATCTGAAAAAAATGATGAATTTCAGGAATTTTGAACATGAAGGAAAGATGAAAATCGCGAAGTATAGTTTAAATGAAGAGCGTTAGAAATAGTATTTAAACTTCCTAGTTTAAGCTCCTATTCCCTCAGTTATTGCATTATAAATACGCTTTATTCCTCATTTTTCATTCGCGAATCAATGGGCAATGTTTTACATTTACGGCTGGATTAAAGTCACAGGGATGAAGCAGTTTGTTGTTTTATTTTACGTAGTGAATAATATTTGTTGAGTGTGCGTTAACATGAAGATCAAAGCATGTCAAGTCCAGGACACCTGGGGGCAAATTATGGTCGAAGATGCCTTTGAGACAAAGTTTTTAGAATTTGAAAAAAAAAATATTGAAGAAATGTGACATTGACAAAATTTGGAGAAAGGGACAAAATGTAAAATTTGAAAGAGTCAAAAACTGAAAAAAAATTGAGAAATGTAACAAATTCCACTGTTTTTCAATTGTGGAACTAGCATTCACACCTCATACTTAAAACTCATCTCCACTTGTTCATTGCATTATAAATACGCTTTATGCCGCGTTTTTTCTTCATGGATTAATGATCAGTGTTTCACCTTTATGGCTAGATTAACGTCAGCAGGATGAAGTAGTTAGATATTTTTGTGCTGAGTTAAGGATATTTGTAAAGCATGCGGTAAAATGGGAATCAAATTATGTATTGGCTGTGATCTTACAATTAACACGTATAAGTGTCTTGAAATGAAAATGAAAAAATTTGTGCCTAAAATTCCATGGAAATCATGGGTGAAACTCCAGAAATGCAAGTGATGTAACAATTTCAGACATTCCAAATTTGAGAAAAAATCGAAAATGCTGAGAGTTTTGAGAATTCGGGAAAATTGTAGAAAAATTTCAAAAATTTCAAAAATTTCAAAAATTTCAAAAATTTCAAAAACTTCAAAAATTTCAAAAATTTCAAAAATTTCAAAAATTTCAAAAATTTCAAAAAATTCAAAAAATTAAAAAAATTCAAGAATTTCAAAAATTTCAAAAATTTCAAAAAATTTCAAAAATTTCAAAAGTTTCAAAAATTTCAAAAAATTCAAAAATTTCAAAAATTTCAGAAATTTTAAAAATTTCAAAAATTTTAAAAATTTTAAAAATTTCAAAAATTTTAGAAATTCCAAAAATTTTAAAAATTTCAAAAATTTTGAAAATTTCAAAAATTTTAAAAATTTCAAAAATTTTAACAATTTAAAAAATTTTAAAAATTTTAAAAATTTCAAAAATCTTAAAAATTTCAAAATTTCAAAAATTTTAAAAATTTCAAAAATTTTAAAAATTTCAAAAATTTTAAAAATTTCAAAAATTTCAAAAATTTCAAAAATTTCAAAAATTTCAAAAATTTCAAAAATTTCAAAAATTTCAAAAATTTCAAAAATTTCAAAAATTTCAAAAATTTCAAAAATTTCAAAAATTTCAAAAATTTCAAAAATTTCAAAAATTTCAAAAATTTCAAAAATTTCAAAAATTTCAAAAATTTCAAAAATTTCAAAAATTTCAAAAATTTCAAGAATTTCAAAAATTTCAAAAATTTCAAAAATTTCAAAAATTTCAAAAATTTCAAAAATTTCAAAAATTTCAAAAATTTCAAAAATTTCAAAAATTTCAAAAATTTCAAAAATTTCAAAAATTTCAAAAATTTCAAAAATTTCAAAAATTTCAAAAATTTCAAAAATTTCAAAAATTTCAAAAATTTCAAAAATTTCAAAAATTTCAAAAATTTCAAAAATTTCAAAAATTTCAAAAATTTCAAAAATTTTACAAATTTTACAAATTTTAAAAATTTCACAAACCTCAAAACATTCGAAAAAATTAAAAAATTCAAAATGTGATAAAAGATAAAAAAAATTGATAAGTTTTAAAAATATGAAGGAAAAATAAAAAAAATTGCAAAGTTTCAAGGATTGTGAAAAATTGCTGTCATGGAAATAGCATTCAAACCTCATATTGACTACTTCCCTCTTGTTAATTGCATTATAAATACCGCATTTTTCACCGCGAATCAATGATCAATGTTTCACATTTATGGGTGGATTAAAGTCAATGGGATGAAGCAGTTTGCTGTTTTTTTGTCTTGAGATAAGAATATTTGTCGAGTGTGCGTTAAAATGAAGATCGAACGATGTCAAGTCATCCAGGACACCTGGGGGCAAAGTATGGGCCCGTGATGCTCGATCGAGTACGTGGCATCTTGTTCTGTATATATATCGGATGTTGGTGGTATTCATTGGACAAGGGAGACTACGAACCCACTCTCGTTTGCTCGTAAAGAGCCTCAACGACGGTGACAACCGCAATGTCGGTAAATTTACGATCAACGAGGTCGTGTACCAGGTCAAATCGTGAAAACTCAGTGGTTTCACACTCGAAATATCATTAATATTTTTTATTCGTTTTATGTTTACATATTTTGATTGCCTCGGAAATAATAATCCAATATTGTTCATTTTTTTTTATGAGTCTTTATTTTTTGATAGTCAAATTTATCGAATTTTCTCACGATTTTCCACAAACTTTTACAAGATTTTCCGAATTTTTCGACTTTTTCAACGACGACAAATTTTATGATTTTGTAGAAGTTTCTTAAAAGTAATCCTCGGTCTTCCGAGTTTTCTTAAGGTTTTTAAAAAAAATTTCGAACTTTTGCGTCGTGTGTAAGGGTTGTAGAATTTCCAGAATTACGAATTACGTTTTTCTGAAAATTACTACAATTAGCGGCGAATTTTCCGAAATTTGGTAGAATATGAAAAATGATGACAAATTTGAAGATTACAAAAATTTTCAAAATATCAAAATTAAAAATGAAATAATTCAAATTTTGAATTCGAAAAATTGAAAAAAAATTTCTAATTTTAAAATTTTCAGATTTTTAATATTTTTCAATTAATGTGAAATATTTTCATGCTGATCATTTGTGCTCAATCCAATATCAATTTGTCTACTACGTAGAAAATTATCCAATGGCTGTTGAGAATTGAACTGAAATTAGTTCTGAGACATTTAACATCTCAATAATCCATTAGCTAGCCCCGTAAAGCTATGAACATGGTGTCGCGAGCACTAGTTTTCCAATCGGTTATTTGAGGAGTGAGAAAAATGATACTCAGCTGTAACCCATATGCCGGACCTCACAGTATTTATGATCGTTTCATGACGCCCACTAGCGACCCGATCAGGAGAGACACATCGACTCCAAGGCTCGATTGAATTTCACACTCTGATAATACTCTATGAAAACTTTGTGATAAATTAAAAATGTCGAAAATCAAAAGAAACCAGCAAATTCAAAATGTCTGAAAAGATTGAGGAAATCATCTTTGATTTTTAATGTGTTTTTAATTTTGAAAATTCTTATATTTCAAACGTTTGAAAATCGTTCTTTTAAATGGAAATTTCTTTACACACGTTTCGATAAATGAAAGAACAAACGTGGCGAGTGCAATTGTCATAAGTGATTCACCTAAAACCCAAGCGCGTGACGATTCCGTCACGCTCCCCCCCTAACCGCCTATGGCCGACGTTGCGCATGCGTTACCACACTGGGAGAAAGAATTTGTTGTGCCCAACCACATACCGTGATTCTTATTAGTAAAAGTACTTGTTTCGCGCAATTCGTTAGTATGGATAGATCAATAGGACTCATTATATTTACTTTTCTTAAGCAAGTACTCGAAACGTGAATGCGATTACTGATCGGAAACACTGCGTCTTTGACACAACTAAGTGTCTCTCTTACTACATCCGCCTGGTGCTGCATTTCATTCACTCATCCCAAAGGGCGTAAAGTAACATTTTCCTCCCGCTCATCATGGGACGTACAATAAAGACCCCTGCGCAGGAGGGGATTCCTTAATGCCTACATCGGAACGGAAAATTAGGTTAGAAAAATTCTATTTTGCATTAAGACAGAAAAAAAATTGGGGAATGCGGCGTTAATCGCATGCGCTAGCCAATCTTTTTCGAGCGGCAAACGATATTTTACGTTATTCGGTTGGAAAACCGAGATCCAACCGCGCAAAGCGAGATTAGGGATCGCGGTATCGGTACTCGAACGGCGTAGAATAGGGTTTGCTATTACATTCATGTCCAAAAACATTTCTTATACATATGTGAAATTGAAGTTTGCAGGTCATTGGAGATAAACAGATCTATATAATTGTCCCCATTTTATTTTATATTCGTCTCAGCGCTTCACGAAAGACACTAGGTTGTCTCTATCATGCAAAAAAATGGCTGTATAATGGAAGAAATTCATAAGGATGATCCAAGAAACATTTTTCATCCAAGGTTAACCGAGGAATAACCGAGCACCTTATAGTATGTGGTAATGTTAAACTGAATTCACAAACCTTGTGAACTTCATTCAGATTTCCAACAGATTTCTAAACTCCTAGACTTCCAACTAGATTGCTAAAATTTGCATTAAAGATTTCTCTTCGTGATCAGGTGCGTTGGGGTCACTGACATTCGATATAATTGTGTAAAATCAGTATCAAGTAGGGTTTGTAATGCACAAGTTGAATCGTGCAGGTGCGATCGGCTCGTGAACCCGCCGGCTTTACGTGTTTTCACTCCAACTGCAACAGTTCCCTCGTCTTTTCCATAAACAGCCGAAGAAAGTGGCAATGGTATGCTTATTGGACAACAGCACAGTCTCCCAGTGTCCGAGATAGGAAATTCAGGTGGAATAGGGCCAGTCGCACGCAGAAAATACAGTTGCGGTAAAAAGATCCCGAATTAGTTGATCGGCTCGGACCGAATTAATCATGAGGGGAGAGGGGGGGGGGTGTGATTCCAGGTATTTCTGGCGGAATCTAGGTTTCTAGGGTATTCAACGCAAAAATTTTGTGTCTATATGTGTGTGTATATTTTATAGCTTTTTACCATAATTCACAGGCATAGACCCACACCCACCCACCCACCCACACACACACCCACCCACCCACACACCCACCTACACCCACACCCACCCATACACACACACACTTTCATACAATTATTCCAGGTATTGAAAATAGCGAATGATTCGAAGATTTGGAAACTCTGCAAAGTGTTAGAGATCACGAGAATTGCGGTGGTTTAAAAAACTCAGAAATATGACCAGAAGGACACACCTGTATAGCATACTACGTGGGCGTATTCGCGATAGTGCATATAACACCATTTCTCAACTGGAGATAGAACAAACACGGGGATTCCACGGGTCCCCCAGTATACCTTCCTAGTCAGCAACCTGCAACGCGATCATACGCCAACGCTTCACTCTCGCTCGCAACAGTCGCCTTTTGAATACGATTGGCGGTAGATAATGCTCTCTCACCTAACCCCCCCTCGGGCGCCATGCTGATTCCCATGCAAGATTTCAAGAATAATATTTTAATCTTTACGTCGTGTCTGTAAATTTAATTCCACTTGAAAGGTGAATTTTGGCATTTGCGGGGGAGAAATTAGTCGGTTCTCGAAATGATAAAAACGACATTTGGCATTAATGCCAATCAGAACTTTCACACGCAATCCAACAATGCCATATCCCGAATTTATGAATGATGGAATCGCTTTATCATTGAGTCTTTCTTATACGTACATAGCACAAGTCGTTTGTATCTTGAATGCGGCATGATATTTTTTCTATGACTTAGTTTTCCAGCGAGATGCAGAGAATATTAGTTCTAGCTTTGGAACGACAACGTGATTCTTATTACATGGACAAAACCACAGAGCCATTTGATGACACCAAAAGTTCAGACGGGTGTTTTTTGAGGGACCTTTGACGTAACAACGAGTCCCAAACTAATCAGACCGACATTGGGCATCAATGACAATCAGCATTTACTGTTTGATATGTAATGTATCGATGGTATCGTTAAAAATTGCTGTTTCCGTTCCCGGCCGCGGAAACCACCGTATTTTCCGTATTTATTTTTCCAATTTTCATTAGAGGAAGTTTTTTTTAAAATTGTATTCAATAAGAAAAAGTTGAATGAAAAAAGTGAAAATGTGCAAATTTCACAAGAATTTCACAAAAATTAAAAAAAAAATATGTCCGAAGATTTCAAATCGGGAAAAAAGATGCAACAATTCCAAATGTCCGAGAAATTTTGGTGATCTCAATTTTCCATAACGAATTTGTTTAACGTTTCCGGAATTATGAAAATGATTGAAATTACCAGAATTCGGAGAGTTTTATTTATTGCCACCATGGTCTGAATTGTGAGGCTGCATCACAGCGGGTCACCCACAATGGCCCACCGAGAATATGTTGACGATACTTATTTTTCTCCTCCAGCCGGCCATGCTTATTTCCAAACTCTCCATAAGTATCAAAAGGGGTATACCCTGGACATCGAAAACGATTCAATGGTGCATACTGAGGACAAGGCTTGGGAGTAGTAGAATTGCAAGGAGAGTGCGGGCGTTATCGTTGGTAAATCGGGCCGAACAAGAGCGCGGTGCGGCCATAACCGTGGATCAACTTCTGGCTACGACCCTGTCTGCAAATACAACCAGTCTGGTACAGATATACCAGTGGGGGCTACCTGCCCCGGTCTGGTCGCCCAGGTTTTACCATCCTTGTGGTGCAATGTGGCTTCTTATATCTTCCACTTATTTTCACCTTATTTCCTTGGCGCACACCAACTAACCATACCATACCAGGCACGCACCATTGGAGTTGTCATGTCTCCTGATTTAAGTATATTTATATGAAAAAGACAAAAAAGAAGGAAAATTGACAATTTAAAGTATTGGACAAATCTGAAAAAAATTGCAAGATTTTAAAACGACAAATATTGACGGTAGATTTGTAATCGCATGCTTTTGGAGACGTTGGGATATCATTGCTGTTGTGCCACATTGTGTAACCCAAACCATAGCTTGCCACCTCAAAATTTGACTGATTTGAAAAACAAGTGAAACATTTCTACAACAATGTTTTCTGACGAAACTAGTCGCCCTCTTCCACGGGCTTGATTGCCATCCGCGGCGAAACCGCGGATGGCATTCGGTTTTAGATGTGCTTGATACCACAGATAAGAAACAAAAATTTTCTTCCAATTCTTACAAGAACGATTTGCTCAGCATCCCCAGTAGATCCTCAAGGACTATCTGGCAACCATGCACAGTACTCGGCAGTTTCCCCAGGGCCCTCACAGCGCCTGTTCCACTCAATTTTTATAGTCTAACTCGAACGATAACTATAACTCGAGAACTCCAGGGCCTGGTTAACCAGCCACGGTTACACGCGTGACGATGTTGTTTTACTCAAGGCTGATCAAGTGATCGGAGATAGACTTGTTACTAAAATCACTGATCCCAACGATCTCGGGAAAAACAAGATTTCTCGTGTATGTTATTAGAAATAATTATTAATTAGGGACCATCGTCTTTGGTATCTGAAGTGTTTCATCCACCACTTGGTCTAAGTTTTGATGTCACTAAGTATACTTGGTGGCTAAGTCAAGTGGTGAGCACTGGGATTATCTCTTAATTAGCCGCATTGCCAGGCCTATCGCATTTATGAAATCGTTAAAAGGAGCGTTGGTCGTAGAGCGCGTGCTCCTTATCGGCATATGAAAACGACTTACGTGTTTTATATCTACCAATAGTGGGTATGCTACTTAGAAGTGAATTTTACGGAGTCGAGTGGTTTAAGTACTCTTCGGATTTTATCGGGTGATTTTTTTTTTGAGGGGGGAGGGGCGGTAAAACATTGTTTCGTGGGATGCGGAGATAGCGCTTCCGTGTGGGATTTAATGGGCTTCGACGATGGTTGAGATGAAGTATTGACCCGTCATATGCAGATTTTTTAGGTATGTTATGGCAATATTGCGGTGGACTATCTTGAAATTCGTGGTTTATGACGTTTTCCATGTTTCAAATTTTCAGTAGTTTGTTTTTTTTATTTACAAATTTTCAGTAGTTTAATTGTTCAGTAGATTTTTTGAAGTTCGAGGTATTTTGGGTTAATGGAAATTTGATAAGTTGTGGATTATTAACATTGTGAAATTGATCAAGGTTGTTGGATAGAAAATTAAATTTGAGGGTTGAACAATTTTTTTCGAATTCCGGGATTATCTCAATTTTTTAGATTATCTCAACTTCCGGAATTTCGGAAACAAAAATTCAAAATTTTTGAAAATTCTAAAAATCTTGAAATTTTGAAATAAAAAAAATTTTATCTTGTTTGGAATTCTGGAATTTTTGCAATTCTTCGAATTATTGAAAATTTTTAGTAAGTGTTGCACTAAATATTCCAAGCATGCACATTATGAGTGATGTGCATAAAAGTGCATGACATTTTCACCGTAATTAGTAGAGAGTAAACACCATGTAGTCAGCTCGAGCGCAAACGTTCGAGTTGATCGGAGTGATCGAACGCGCGAGTTAAATGGGTTGTGGCAGAGCTGTCTTGTCTCGGTCTCGTTGCGATTTCGAGGATTTTGAGGAGTGTAGACCACCCAGATAGAGCTCTAACCTAACTGAAGCATTTAAAAATTTCGAGAATACTTCAAATAAGGGAGCGTCAAAACTTGTCCACAAATACACGTGCTGATTGCCGACTATTGCCTTGTATGTTTTTTCCAAGATTCGTCCAAAGCTCAAGCAACTTAATCACGTCTTAATTATGCGAGTTTTTACACCGAGAGCATCCTTCTTATACAGTTTTTTCTACAATTAAAATATAAGAGCGAATTCAACATAATCATGCACTCATAAAATAGTGTTACACGCACACATACACACACACACAGACTGCTTTTACCACAATCTTATGAGAAGTTTTCAGCAATCCGTTGTTAAAACCTATTTATCAGTGCTCAATCGATCCATCCAAAACATCAGAATCCGCATTTTAATAACTCCAAACTATTCTGATTTGCCTCAAATCATAGTCATAAATAATCCAATGTAGAAAAATGAAAATAGATCGTGATAAAGTGGGCTGTATCGGAGCCCTGCGGTTTCGTCTGCACAACTCGGGCGCGTTATGCTCGATTTAATTCGGTCTAAGAAACTCTCCTTACCCTTTGGAATACCTATATATGTATATAAGTATATAATCTACTGACTCCTCGATCATTCCCCTATCTTCATCGATTCCTTTAGCATCTTTTGCGGTTGTCGATTCGTCGTGGTATTTCTTTCTATCCTTTGGCGTTCAAGAAGTCTCGTTGCAACCACAAATGTTGTATATAGTCAGGAAAAAGCATTCATCGATCGATGTTTAGAATCGATCGTGCCAGGGGCGGACGCCAGGTTGTCGGTTGTAATCCGTTATGGACGTTACAATAATTACGATCACACTTAATTTTTTTGCCCTTTTTTTCATTAATAAATAAAATCGGATAAGGGAGTTGGGGCACAGTGCCAAAGGGGGCCCCGATTGCAGAGACATAATCTATAATTGCCATCAATGTGTAACGTGTCATATTTTCACTCGCATATGTCATATTTTTTAAAGGAATTATTGAAATTACTTTTCTGGCAAAGTTCCCTGGAAATGTTGTTGAAATTCATGGTTCTATCAAATGCCATTTATTTTTTTTTTATCTGAATTGTAGAAAATTTCAGAATTTTCTAAGGTAAAAAGTTTTTCCTGTGAAGAAAATTGTTACAAAAAAAAATTGAATTTTTTTTGGGAGTTTCGGCAGATTGAAATTGTAAATTTAGAAGAGAAAAATTTTGTTGGAAAAATGAAAAATTTTCTTCACGAGTGATTATATTTATCGGTGCTTGAGTTCTGATAACGAAAACGTTTCGCTGGACAGCCCTCGGAAATATTGCATTTCGATTGGACGGTACACGTGTGTGTGTGTGTTGAGTACCTCAGAGGTCGCGAAATTCACAACTCATGGCCTCTCCTCTTCGACCCGCACGTGTGGTCGCGGTCAAGTTGTGAATTTACAAAAACAGTCCCTCGAGGCGACTCACACACACACATACACACACGCACACAATGAGAGATACTTATTGCCTGACAATGGCTATACGTATTGCAAGCCAATAAGTGGATTGATATAGTACCGTTGATTCGTGATAAAGATCCGGAGTTATTGTATGGTACGCAAATCACATTCCCAATTAGACAATTTTTATTGGAGTTTAAACGGTGTTTTTTTTTATTTCTCAGACTTCACATTGCATTCTGTTAGAAAGTATGGTTTTGTGAGGAATTTTTGCTCGAGTACGGGCGTAACTCGATTTACCAGCCTGGGGCCGATTTTTTTTTCAGGAAAGTTTATGTGAATATTTTGTTAACTGTAATACGATATCCGCTACATGGTCTATTTTTTATATGGGTATTTTCGAAAATATTCCTACATCTGATATGTTTTCAAGAATGTCGTACTTTTCGCCCAAAAATATTGGTTCAACGCTTTATCGGCTAAATATTTTTGGTCCAAAAACTTTTGGGTAATAGTACAATGGTTCTAAAGACTTTAAATTTATACTGGAATTTGAAAACGAATTCAAAATTTGTCAAAATAAAAAGAAAGTCCCTCTCGTTTGTACTTCAGGGGGAGGACTGGACACCCACCCATGCGGCTGGGGCCGACTTTCGCCATTTGGGGCATCGTATTTCCAAACACAGGGTAAACCTCCAGAAACCCATATGCTATTCGGGCTCGTCTGATGGAACCGACCCCCCCTCCCCCTTCCCTTGCGTCACGTTAGGTTCCCGCCCTGTTGTGTGATCCTGCGACAGTGAAAGCCCTGACTGTGTGTGTGTGTGTGTGTGTGTGTGTGTGTGTGTGTGCCTCTGTGTGTGAAAAAATATTGGAACGGAAAGTTATTGGCGTATGACCCGAATGGGTCATACTCACTCGGTCCGTCTGTTTTTCTATCAATGTACCAATAAATAACCACAAAGAACGATGAAAATATTCAACAATGAGGACGATTGTGCATCGGTCAAAGTGGGAACGTCGTTGTGTTTCGCCTGACAGCGGGAGTCTCGTGTTCATGAGCAAAGAGTTTAAATCATCCTGTGGGCTATAGTAACAATGGCCCAAGTGTGTATAAATATCCAAGTTGTTGACGATCGTACGATGGTGATCCTAGCCCCTCCCGCCTTTTCTCCTTCCTTCGAGAGGGTATCGATCAATCGATCGATATATTATCGGCAACCGGAAGACGTGGGTCGAGGTAGTTCGTACGCTCTTCAACGATGGGAATTAATTGCCCGAAGCGTCCGGTTATGGGGTAAATGAATCAGTGATTTGAGCACTGATGGGAACAATTAGGTTCATGGAGATTTTTTTTCATATTCTGGAGACGTGGGGGGGGGGGAGGGAGAACCTGCCTGAACGAGAATGAAGAAATCTCGAAAACGGAAAAAAATGAAAGATTATAGACATTTCAAGGAGTTCGAAAAATTTTCACATGTCAAACAAATTCCACGAAAGTACAAATTAGTTTAAAAATACTCTAGAAATTGCAGAATCGGAAAGTTTTTTTTAATGATTTGTGATAAACTTTCATCAATGTCACAAGAAAGTTGAAATTGTAAAAAATTCTGACTAGTTAAGATATTTGAAAACTTCAAGTATTTGAAAACTTTGGAAGATTTGAAGAATGTGAAGGAAGAAAAAATTCAAAATTTCAAAAGCTTCAAAACTTCGAAAATTTTCCACATTTTAAAAATTTGAAAAATTTCGAAAATTCTAAAAAATTTAAAAATTTCAAAAATGTTAGAAATTTCCAAAATTTCAAAAATTTTAAAAATTTCAAAAATTTCAAAAATTACAAAAATTTCAAAAGTTTCAAAAATTCCAAAAATTTGAAAAATTTGAAAAATTTGAAAAATTTGAAAAATTTGAAAAATTTGAAAAATTTGAAAAATTTGAAAAATTTGAAAAATTTGAAAAATTTGAAAAATTTGAAAAATTTGAAAAATTTGAAAAATTTGAAAAATTTGAAAAATTCCAAAAATTTCAAAAACTTCAAAAATTTCAAAAATTTCAAAAATTTCAAAAATTTCAAAAATTTCAAAAATTTCAAAAATTTCAAAAATTTCAAAAATTTCAAAAATTTCAAAAATTTCAAAAATTTCAAAAATTTCAAAAATTTCAAAAATTTCAAAAATTTCAAAAATTTCAAAAATTTCAAAAATTTCAAAAATTTCAAAAATTTCAAAAATTTCAAAAATTTCAAAAATTTCAAAAATTTCAAAAATTTCAAAAATTTCAAAAATTTCAAAAATTTTAAAAATTTCAAAAATTTCGAAAATTTGAAAAATTTGAAAAAAATTCAAAAATTTCAAAAATTCCAAAAATTTCAAAAATTTCAAAAACCGCAAAAATTTTAAAAAATCGGAAAAATTGTAGAAAATTTTAAAATTGGCAAGACTCGAAAATTCTAACCATGCACAAATCGTTTAGAGAATCTACCACGTTCGATAAATAAATTAATAATTTCAATATAGATTGTTATTCTATAGAATTGTAGAGGAATTCGATGTTCAATTTTGTTAGTTTGCAATAAATATTCAAGTTCTTTTCCTTTAAACAAAATTCTCATGATTATTTCCATTCTCGAGTAAATCCGATGATTCGCCGAGCAAAATATATTACTTCATTTTCAAAACTAATAGAGATATGTTTGCAGGGTAACGCAGGTATGATCAATACAATTAACATTTCTCGTAATTTTGATACAATCATATTCCTCTGTCAAGGGGACCTATTTCACCGTGAGAATTAAAATCATTGATAGATGTGTGTCGATTGACCTTAAAAGACTTAGTTACAGGAAATCGTGGGAATGAATTTAATTAATCACGCTTTGAGATGATCATTGAGCAATTTGTTACCTAATGAAGCTAACCTGTTGACTGGAAGTGATGAGAATCGCTCGGAAAATATACGAAAAGGAAAGTTTGAGGGAGTTTCTCCAATAAAATAAAAGTAGAGAAAATCTTGGAACTTTAATTTTAAAGTTCTTTTCCCCCGATCATCAACCGATAATTAGCAATAAAAATTCCGACATTTTGCCGCTTTGACACGCACTGAGGCACATCTCAAAATGAGGATGTTTAGAAACGACGGAATTCAATTTCAAGGGCGTTTTTTGCAATATGTGCCCTATTTAATTATTTTTGTGCCCAAATATTTGTAAGATCCTTGCTTCGGATTCGAGGAATTAATTTGATGACGACTCAAGTTTATATTAACACATCATCTTTCAAAATTTAATTCAAACCACACATATATCGCACATTCAGCTATGCAACTATTTTTGGAAAATACATTTCAACCAATTTTCATCTCATAATTAACAGTCCATACTCGATTGCTAACACTTGTGCAGCTTCAAGTAGGATTGCAACTACACTCAAACCCGAAAATTCATAAAATTCGTAAAATTTTTCGAATTTGTAAACTTTTAAAAAATTTCAAAAAATCTTCTTACCCCAAAAATTGTCATTTTTGAAAATAACTCATAAAAAGTCGGAAACAGGAATTTTCAAAAATCACCAAAATTACAAAGAAAAAAAAAACAGAATTCTCCGAATTCCAAAAATATTGCAAACTCTAGAAAAATCACAGTTCGAAGTCACCAACTCCGCAGAGCCAGTTCCGACAGCTGAAATCGGTTTGGATAGTTCAATTGGCATTGCAACTAGAATCGTATAATTGCTTTATTTTTTAATCATTGACAATTGAGGTACTTGTGGTACTTGTGTATCGATAATATACCTGAGATGTAGAGATAATTAATTTAACAAGGTGGGGTTGGTCATCGGCATAGCATGTTCCGTGGGCGCCGATCGAGAAGTTTGTGAGGATCGGTTGAAGATTTAAAGAGGGGGTTGTGGGGGGAGGGGGGAGGGGTATAGGTGATGGCAATTAAGGAAGACATCAGCGGACTAATGAGGTTACACACTGTTTCAAGAGGGCAACTTGAAACGTGAAGGAAGGTGGCCTGGTCACGCGTGGAGGGCACGACGAGTCGATTCACAAGACAGTATTCTATGTGATTTCATTGGACGGGATTTGTTGTTGGATCGTTGAAGCGAATATCCCCGACGACAAGGCGAGGGTGTGGACATCCTTGTCATTAATTGAGGGAAATTTTCATGGGATCATTGTGATTATCGTGATTGCCTCAATGTCTTGAGTTCAATTTTTTTGAGGAAATAACAAGGTGTGGTTTTTTAATTAAGTCACAGACGTAATGGATATTTCGTTAAGTACTAACCGTAAAAAAGAAGGCTAGTACTGGAGGCTTCGTGGTTGCTTGTAAGTTTCATGGGATGGGATAGAGATTTTTCTCCCTCCGTTGATTGAGAGACAATTCATCAACAGAGAAGACCATTGACAATTGATCTATTAAAAATGTTTTCGAGTGCTGTTAACTTACACGGTGCCCTGAATACCTGAGGTACTGATAAATTACGCCTATATGAGATGATTCCATTATCGGTGGAACTGTGACCGACTCAACTGGGGTAAGGTACCTGAGGACAGTTACGAGGATCCGTCCTCAGAGTTGTTCGAAGTTACACCAAATCTACACGATTGGTATAATCGGTAGATTATACCAATCGTGTAGGTGTTTAACTATGTCCTAAATCAGTAATTAGTAGAGTATACACAGAAGAAAGTTCCCTGGAATATGTCAAGCGAACTCTCACTAAAAACAGTATATAATACAAATTGTCAGTTAAATAATACAAATTGACAATTGAAGTGCCCGTAGTATCATGCCCTTAGTCTGAACTGGAACCATACACTCCTCGGAACACATACAAACAGGTTGCGCCCGTGTCAGAAGTCGATGTGCGACCCTGCCAAAAAGCGACCCTTTTGTCGTAAACTTTTTTTTACCCCACGAACCACGATATGTTCAGTGATTCGGGAGAAGACATTTTTTTTTGTTTTCTATGGTGTGATCAAGACCTTGAAGGCGCTGGATCTCATCGCCCTGCTCATAGTTCATTTCCGTTTACGTCACGAATATTTTTCTCTTTCGAAAAAATTTGCCTGAAGCCACCTTGAATTTTGGCGGGAATGTTTGTCCATCCAGTGGAACCCCCCCCCCCCCCCCCGGCCTTCTTAATGTCGCGTTCTCCCGCCCATCAATGAGTCATCGCTCAAGCGCTTCTCTGACTTTGCTACTTACTCACCCGCGAACTTGATTATCTGCTTCCCGCCCGTTTTATTTTTATTTCCAATATTATCCAAGATTTGATTTGAGGTATCCTAGTTCACTTTTCTTTGGACTGTCACAATTCTTGTATTTTGACCCATCTCGCATGGAGAACAATATATAGGCGGGATATGTGGTAATTGTATAAATATTTATTTTGGCCAAACATACAATATGGTCTATATATGCGCAGCTATGTATATTTTGCATATGTCTCAAATTGCCACATGCATATGTGGCCAAATAATAATATATCTAAAATATTCCCGCAAAAATATTTAGTATAATATAATTTTACCGTTTTGGATCGAATGAGACTGCAGGGCCGGATGAGAACCCAACCTGATGCTGAGGGGGGGGGGGGGCGCTCCATCATAGGCGCCCGTTGATCCAGAGGCTCCCTAGGAGTTTTCCTCTGTGATACGAAAATGTGATTGAGCGGGTACGTTTCTATAGTATTACCCCCACGTGAATACGAACAAGGGAAGAGTAAGAAAAAAAAGCTAAAAAAAACTTTAACTCTACTAAGCCAATTGTTCCTGGATGAACTGTCCTTGCGGAAACAGAAGTATTACCCTGAATACGTACCTACTACGAAATATTTAGCATACGTCTAATATATTTTTCCTCATTTCTAACCATTTATTTCCCTGAGCGGAAGGGGCTGGGGCATGAATAAAGATGTGCCTGTATTACATATTTTATCACACTGAGCCAATGGTTATACAAACAACTTGTTGAATATCTTCTTTCGTAGCGAGCACATCCATAAATAAATTTATATCAAAAGAATCGATCGAGAGGCTCATCCCCAGGGGTGCAGTTCGGCCAGTTTGTAAAGGTTTATATTATACAGTTGCCATTCTCATACACATAACCGGCAGTTTTCAAACCACCAGGTTACCGCCTCCACACGCGTGTCGTTCACAATATTCCAATAATATTGTTCTACAAATACGCAAGCACACGTCGATCTTGTAGGCCCCCCGACTGTACTACATTCCTTATTCTTCTTTGAGTGTTGTTTTAATTCTTCCTCATTTTACGACATATGTGCATTTTTGTAAAACTGATTAGAAAAATTTTCAAGGATTTTTGAAGATTGGAAAGATTTCGAAATTTTTCACAATTTGCGAAAATTTATAGTTTGAAATTTCAAACTTTTTGCATTAGAAGATTTTTATATATTTTTTGTCACGTTTGGGATTCAACGTCCAAGTCCCCGATTGGCCGCTATAGTTAACGCCGGTATTTCAATTACTGAAATGATCCAGGTTTTAGATGTTGGCCACTACTGTTTTTATTTTTTTATTTTTATTTAACGTTGCTATATTTATGCTCTCTACCGAATTGCTAATCAGCGACGGAGGTCGCTCCACTGAATTCGTATGATTTATGTTCGTGCGGAATATTTATCCCTGAAAAGTTTGAAAATTATAGTAGTGCGCAACAAGGGTTAATCAACGATGCGTGTAGGTGGATTGATCATTGTGCATGGTCAATATTTTACTATTGTGATGGATTGAATCCATCGTTCGAACCACTCCATTTTTCGGCTTTAATCGTCAATTTTTTCGTGCAGCAACCACGTAGCTTCAGGGCAACCTATATTGGAAGCCCATCTTCAATTTCGAGGTTTTTTTTTCTTATTTACGCTTCGATCCGATTTAGTAAATACCGCAATCCCTGCCGGCGGTGCCACTGAAACCCGACATTTCCCAAACTCCAAAGGAACGAACACAATATTCAATGAGCATTCTATTCCTTCCTTTATCCTAATTGAAGGAAAACCATGGAGAACCTAGATTTGTACAGCCGCATTTTTCGGAAACTCCTCTTCAGCGATGAATTGGAACCTGGATGATTTCATATTACTATACCGAAAGGAGCGTCGCCTAAGGGGACCTTGACCCTTGGACCTGATGTGCCAGATACCAGTGCTCCAACTACCCGGCCATTGACGCAGGCGTTAAACATGGATGTCCGACTAGTTCAATCATATTCAATCTAATACTGAAGTCGCTCATGAGGGCGGTCTCCAATTCCGGGGCTGGATATCAAATTGTGACTATAAGCGTTGGAGCAATCTGGCTTATGCCGATGACCTTGCATTGATAGCCTCCAGCAAGGAGGAGATGGATGGTATGTTTTGATTTTTTTGTAGAATTTTATGTGATAGCGCTTTTTGGACTTTTTCCCTTTAAATCAGCGCTAACGCATACGAGTTCCGCACATAGTAAGAGTATCTGACATCAGAATGGCCGAGTGGACTAAGCGCGCTGTCGTAGCGCTGCCGCTTGGGTTTCTAGTTCAAATCCCCGACAGGGGGAGAACTTTTTCGGATGGTCTGATGAGCGGGAGGTTGCGCATAGAATAGCCGCCTGTACCGACATAGGTTTTCGGTGGTTTCCTGTGTCTTATCATGCGAGTGCGGTGTAGCGTATGGTCCACAAGCCCATAATATCCATAATGGATCGAAGGCTTTAAAGATAAAAAGAAATAGTAAGGGTATCTAATAAATTTGTTAGTAACCATCCTCTTATTAATGTCTTCTAGTTTTGGACGACTTCCATGCCAGCGACTTTCATACATACAAGATGAGCCTGAAGCTACTTGTCCGACATAGAAAAAAATACTACGGGACTATGATTCTCATTCAGGAAGTGTTGGTGATGGATGTCATTGTCAAAATATGTTGTTTCGTGAGCTTCATAGTAAAATTAATTTCTTTTATTTTTCGTTAATAAACTGTACCTTCCAGTCTCTTGTATATTTATTTTGGTAGGATGGGAAAATTTCTCCCCAGAGAATTTTCTGGATTTATTTGTTAGGTATGAATGCTCCGGGGATATACATTCTCAGAACTATCTTGAGATGAGAAGCTCAAATAAAAGACTGTATGGATAGTAAAAAAAAATTGCATATAGACCCGAACTAAAGACAGCAAAAGAGAAAATCCGCAACCTCTTCTCTTGTCGCGAGATTTTTATGCCTCCCAAGATGAGACTCCAACGTAGGAATCCATCAACTGCCGACCATGACCATGTTGTTAGAGCACTTGCTTTTGGCATACTTGCTCCATCTTCAAATTAAGGCTCCTGATTGGTCGAAGATTTATCTCCAAGCAATCATAAGACTTGACCTTGAAATTAACTGCTGATAAATTGTGGTTACCGTGATCAAACACTAGTCCCCAACCCGAAGGTTAACTCAACCTGAATCCATGATTCACCACAGCTAACTTTGCTAAAAACTGGTCCTCAATATCAAATGATCCCATACGTTATTTGAAAATTTAGTGTAGTCTACCGTTAAGGACACGTGTGGATAGAATATGGTGTGGCACCGATACAAGAGTAAAAATAAGACGAGCGTATGGGGAGGAGAAGGTAGAGGATGAGAGAACAGGAAGAAATGTGTGTGCAAGCACTCAGCTGAGTTATGGACACATTCGGGATTTCTTCGGGTTGTTGCCGCTGTCGCCGGGGCACCGTGGAAAAGGGCGCCCCGTTTGCTTTATTGAATTGGGTTACATGATTTACGATACCGCCTACTGTACTCGGTGCGAGATCACTGAGAGCACTCGACTTTGCTACGCAGAATTTTACGTGACATTGATTGACGCCATGGTAGATGGATAATGCTTTAATGGATGGAGGGATGAATTGGCAAAAACTAGTGCAAGGTATCTAAGCAGTTGAGCCATAAGTGGCGTTCGTGGATACTATAAAGATGTACATGCAGATGTTCACTGTGCACAGAGTGTCTTGTATATTGCGGTTCTCCGGGTATTAAGTAATTTGAGTATTTCTGACTTATGAAAGTGTATATGTCGCTGCTTATGACAGTATGTTTGAGTTTGTTACCTGGAAAATGTGTCTGCGTGTCGTCGTACTGGATAATTTGCTGCACCTAACTTTTGCAAACTAACGGAATTGGGGTGCGACTGTCGTCGGGATGAACCCATAACTTCTCGATCTGTGCATGTATTTTTTCGTTGTGCACCATCCATACCGTCGAGACGATAATTACACAGACCCGTTCATTATCTCGTTATCGTGGGGTTCTACGCAAAAATGTTATACAATCTTTTTTGTAGAGAACTGAATTCCCTCTAAAAGACATTTTATGTAACTTTCTTCTAAATCCACGTGATTACGAGATATGTGGCGCCCAACGTTGAACGAATTTGAGCTGCGGTGAACTAACTGTGAGAGTGGTCTTACGGGAAAAAGACTGGATGTGTTTATTCGTTCTAGCGCTCATGAAAATTATTTCTGGGAGTTTAAAAAGGATGTAACAATTTCTGGGGAGTAAGGTACTGTATTGGTGATGGGATCATGAATAATTAGTCGGTAATGAAGCTGAAATGCATTAACCGTAAACGAAATTTTCACTGAAAAAAAGAAGATACTGAAAAATATTTCAGTGTTGTTCAATTGTGGTAAATGGTATGGAGAACATCGGTGAAAATTGTGATAAGTTAGCATTATTCTGAATGCTTAGATGGCACGGGACTTGGCGCCATCTGGCTGATCATTGACACACCGATTTCTACTATGCTCATTTAGACTTGCGCTTCTAGAATTTTTGCAAAGGCAGGTTTTTTTGGCATTTTTGAAATTTTTAGGATTGATGAAAGAGTTGAAATCCTGAAAATTTTGGGGATTTTCAGAAATTGAACATTGTTGAAAGTGTGAAAATTTTGACCTTCTTCGATCTCGTGTAATTCTTGTAAGTTCGTAGCATAATTGGAATCCATGAAATTTCTTAAGAATTGATTTCAGACCATTTGTAAAATTTTCAAAATAGGCAATTGTTCAGAATTAACAAAATCAAATTTTATTGGACATGACGAATGCGATACCAGAATCTACGATATGGGACCTGGAGGACGTTTTGTGTTATATTTTGAAATTTGTCTTGTTATGATATTTATTCATTTTATTTATTTTTTTTCCTTTGCAAGGATCAAAAATGTCTGGAGAAGTTTAAGAGCATTTGAATTTTGGCTGGCCTCTCCACCACAAAATTTACATAAACCATGTTGTCTAGGAATTATGAAAAAATGGACGAAATTTTTTTAGTTAATTGACCCTTAATTTACTGATGGACTTCCAATTTTAAAATGAGTACTTTGAGTAGATTAAAACGATAAATCTAACCCTCAAGAGGAACACCTAGAGTGTTCGAAACGTTGGTTAAAAGTTCAAGGATTATTCTAATTCGGAGAGTTTGAATTGAAGACCGCTACAATGGCCGGAGTTGGAGAAATGAGAGTAAATATTTATTTTTTCAAGTAAAGGGGATATCCCAAAGTTTGCGATTTTCCAAATTTTCAAAATGTTGAAATTCCAATGAAACTTTAAAATTGTCAGAATTAACGTAAACCTGGCACCCGACCATATCACATTTGAATGAAAGTGAAGGTTCTGATAAAACTCGAACCGCCGAGTACTGAACTATCTTTTTTCGTTTGTCCCCCAAAATTTGCCTACGTAATTCGTTTCGCTTAAATAGCTTGTAACTCCTTGACAACTTGTAACTCCTTCAATTTTCAGAAAAGAGCCTTCCGTCACAACATTCTGATAAGTTTTTTTTAATGTCCATCGTCTTCTTATGGAATGTTTGCCAAGCGTATGAACCCTGACGTGCCCTGTCCTCGTTGGTACGGTTGGCAACTGGTTGGGCTCGGCCGTGAATGTGATATTCCACACAAGAGGAACGAGATTAGAGCTTCGCGATGTGCAGCATCTCTCGTTCATCCGTTTGTCCCTGTAGTTGGACTCTGGCGAGGTCAACTTGCTTTGGGGCATCGTGTTCATCGTGCCAACAGGACTTCTTCTGGATCTTTTTCACCCGGAAATGAGTTGGTCACCGCTCTCCACTGTTATTTCATTCTCATCGCCAATTTACAGGAACTCACATAATCCAAAGTTGTGTGTTTTTTTTTTGCAGAAAAACCATATACAACACACGACACATTGATGATATACTTTAGTATCTAGGATGAAATATCTGACAGTAGAAATAATCGAAAGCATTTTCACTTCGTGAGTTTTTTGACCGTCACATATTGCCGATGAAATTTCAAAGTGCTCAAATCTTGGAGCGTCATACTGGTTCCGTGTTTGATGGAATATGCCACTGATAGAACCACGAGTATTTGGCCGGATCATAACATGATGTTCTTGAGAGCAGAACTTTGATGAAGAAAATCATAGTTCACCACTGTTATTCCAAGATGATCAATAAGGCAGGACCAATACATGCGGTGCCTGAACAACTCTGCAATCATGTGACATGTGTCATGCTACATGTGACCTAGAATCAGATCCAGCAATCATTGTGCATTTTTTCCATTTTGGCAACCACTTGGTTTGTATATGTTAATAATCATGGGAATCTACACTGGGACAGAAAAGTCATGGATGGAACCTGACCAGAATTTATTCTGCTGATTCTTGGAGTTCATTTCCCAGTACAGCTCACTCCAAATGTTCGCTAAAACGCAACTTTGGAAAACGAACAACGACGTCATTTTAATTAGATTTTTTCTCCAATTCAATGAGTCAACTGTTGAGAAAAATTACCTTGAGAAAAAACATTCTCGAATTGACGTAGGGGATTTACTTCAAGGAACTTTTCGTGGAGACGAAATGCGAGAAACTCTGCGAAATCTAGATCTTCAGCTCCTCCCGCGGTGTACGAAAAATTCACGGGGGCTCGGTTTCCGGGTCACGCGTTCACTCCGGGTATCAGGTGTCTTTTAACAGTGCCTCTGCAGCAGCGACAACTTTGTGAGTGCACAAAGTAATTGTCTACCGGTGACCTTATCATTTCATCAGGGACTTATGATTTAATTTTTTGGAATTTTCGGTGCAAAAATTCGAGTAATAGCAGTCTAGATTTTTTGACAAGAGTTCCCCGACATTTGTGTTAATTCGCTTTGAAAGAACACCGCTGTGAAAATTGATACTTTCCGAGTTGGACATCTACTATGAGGCTTTCTTTATTGTAATCACTTCATTTTTAGGGCACGTGAGTGACGCGTTTGCTAATTATGTGACGACGTCAGAACCGTGAATTAGAATTCCTGCATCGTAAATCGCAATATTGAATCGTAAATCACAAAACCGTAATTTACAAATCGTAGATTACGATTTTGATAAATCGGAATTTACAATTTTCAAATCATAAGTTACCATTGGATTTTTGTGTATGGTAATTCTGTTACAATTTTGAAATACGTAATGGACGATTTGAAAATCGTAAATTACTATTCCGGGATCGTCAACCACAATACTGAATCGTAATTCACTAAACGTAATTTACGACTCCGCAATGCTAAATTACGATTCCAAAATCGTAATCGTAATTTACGAAACGTGGATTACGATTTTTAAGAATTTTTCTGTCGGTATGCTAATTTTTGTCAAGATTTTGAAAATTAATGGAGCGACGATTTCGGAATCGTAAATTACGATTTCGAAATCGTAAATCACAATACAGAATCGTAATTCACGAAACGTAATTTACCATTCCGCAATCCTAATTTCCGATTGCAAAATTATTACCGTAAAAAACCGTAATTTACGATTCGTAAATAACATTTTTCCCAGAATCATACTTTACGATTGGATTTTTCCGTGTGTATGCTAATGGGCAAATATTGTTTTGTGGGTAGAGTCGTTCGCATATCATAAATTACTGTTGCCATAGGAAAAAAATCCTCTAATATTCTTCTCGTGCACGAGAGGATCACATCCAAACAAACAGTTTCTCGATGATGACATCAAACTTTTCCCGGATTCCGAGGTCAATCCAATTACCCGATTCGATGCTTTATGGTGTAATAGAGATCTCAAAAAAAAATAAAATATGACAGATTTAAAAATTGTAGACAATGGGTAATGCCCCGGGGCACTAATCACGAACGATCGATCGAATCGGGCATACCCGATAACTTTGAGATCGACGCGGTCATATTCTTGTGCATGGGGTCACCCAGACCATCCTGGATGTGTCATTGGCGAGTTTGAAAGTCGGGGTAATCCGTTATAAAAGTTCATGATTATTTTCTTGAATCATGATCGCACGATTCAGATCTCCACCTGTAGATCCTTTTGTCTCATTTTATTGTGCTCTCTATTCTCACGATACTGTGGCCCGAGTGTCATTTTTAGATAGAGAGAAACCAATGAACCTTGCAGAGTCATTAATATCGGGAGAAGAGAAAAGACCTGTTGTCGAATGTTTTATTGCGTAATGTGAGGAAATAAACGAGTCCTATTCGTGCTATGAGAAATTTAGGCAGAGGATAACGGAGAAATTTAGAAGAGTATTTCAGGAGCGACTTGATGTCGTCGTTCAAGCTTCGAGTTCCCACTTGGGTCGTATAGCGGCATTTTTATAAAAACAGAAGATAGAAAATAGAAAACAGAAAGTATAAATTGTTAAAATTTTGACAACTTCGGAAGCTTAAGAAAAATGAAATGTGCAACATTTGTCGCCTCGTATTGATATGCTTTAGATTTTTTTTTCCAATCCCATCAATATTTTGGTGCCATCAAACAAAAAAATAACTTTCACATTGTTGTATGAATGTGAGAAAAATTAATAAATGGCCTAACATTTTTTTCCCGACCCAATCAATGTTTAGTCACTTCTGACGCAACCATCTATCAAAAACTGTAACTTTGTTGCATTGTTGCATTGTTGAATGAACGTGAGAAAAATTAATAAACGTCCTACACAGGTGGGCATTTTCGGATTTATGGAGAAATAAAAAAAACCCATTTTTGAAATCCACTTGTAGTCTGTGGAGTGGAACAGGATGACCTCGTTTCAACATTTACACAAAGGACAATTTTTGACACATAAAGGAGGTTCGGGACAGAAAAATCCGTCTGGGGTATAAAAAAAATATAAGCCAGGTTATGGACACGTTTGTCATAAAAGGACACTCGATAACTTTTCCACCCACTTTTATACGACAATTCAATTGTACGATACGGGAGATTTAGACGTACACGGCTCGACGAACAGCCAACGAAAACAGGGACTTTGAGATTTATTGGTATGAAATACAGAGGCTGGAGAGTTTATAAATATATCGAGACGCTACATGGGATAAAAGCACGTGGCGACTCTTAGGTCTTTGTGCTGTGGGACCTGGATGAAAAAATAAAAGGTGGAACGGAGAGATCGCAATTTTGTAAAATTTTGATAATTTGCCAAAAATTAAAAAAAAAAAATTATATTTACGCTTCGATGCCCCCCCCCCCCCGGGGCCAATGGATGCGGATTTCTTCCCAAGCATTCACGGTGTTTAAAGCGATGAAAAATGCCCAGTGGGAGAGTTACGGAAAGAGTAACCAACCGCATATAACTTGGAGTATTTTCGTGGAAATCATCCGCCCTTTCTAACAGTCGAATTCCGTACCACCGCAGGCGCTTGCCGTATATCATGAGATTTTCCAAAAGTGAACACACACACCCATACACATATGTTCTGATAGATGTCGACCGATAGCAGGAACGTTCCGTATGTGCTATCGGCGGTATCCATAAAGTGAGACCGCACGGTCGGGCGGGAACCTAACCCGACACAATGTGGGAGAGGGGGGGGGGGCGGGTTCCATCATAAGCGCTCGCCATCGTCGCACAGGGGTTTCTGGAGATTTATGGAGAAGTAGCAAAAAAGTTAAAATTTTGAAAATCTAAAAAACCCGAAATATTGCACAAAAAATGGAAAAAATGGTATCGCAGGAATTTTTAATGCAAAAAAATGGCAATGATTTTTTTTCAATTATTTTCTTTATAAACAAAATCTAGTATCAATACTTCGACCGAGGCCGCAAAGTGGGTGGCAAGCTATTTTTCCCTGAGCTACCGTCCAGTTTCTAAACACGACAAAACAGGATCAAAATTCATGCATCCCGATAATGGATGGAATTCAAAGTGGGTGTGGATGAACATCGCCCATAATGGAGATTCATCTTTTCTTTTTTTCACACTGGACCCATGGGACAAAGAGATGAGAGTCGCCACGTGCTTTTATCCCATGTAGCGTCTCGATACATTTATAAACTCTCTTGCCTCTGTATATCATACTAATAGATTTATGGACTTATCAGATTTTTAAAAAAGTGGCTTTTCCTTAATTTCGAGGTGACAAGAGATAATAGGAATTTCAAATTTTGGAATTCTTTCGGCATCTAAAAACAAATATTTACTAGAAAAAAAATTAGGCGTGTTTGAAATTTGCATTTTTTCAATTTTAATAAATTTTCGGTATATTGCTCATTTTTGAGATTTCAATTTTTTTCATATTTTGCCGATGGTCAACAATTCTTGCCATTTTTTATGTTGTAGGTAAAGTGATGAAAAAGTTGAAAACTGTCGACGGAATTTTCAAAATTTTCGTAATCTTTACAGTTAAGCAAAGGTTTTGTAATTACTGAAATTGAGGAGATGGTCCCGTCATAGTCAATTGTCCTGAAAAGTTTGGTGTTCAACTTACTCACTCAGTGAAATATTTACAGGAAAAAAATTCAGATGAAAAAAAAGAATATAAAAAAAGAATGAATAATCTCGAGAATTAGGGAGCTTTCCGACATATTCCAAACTATTTAAGTATTGGAACTACTAAAAATGGGGAAAGTTAATCTATGATATATTTCGATATTTACTCTTGCGGCGTGATTGCATACATTATTGTGCAACACATCGTGGGGCCAACTTTGTAGGATTGAAGCGGCTTTGAGAGTCTTCGGGAGTATGGAAAAAGTTCCGAGGACCTCAACAAAAGTGTCTGTATGTGTGTCATTTTTTGTCTCCATACCTCTCGTTTGAACTCCTTACGGTAGTTGCTGTTTGAGCATTCCTGCCGAAGGGACTACTGAGCACCCATCCGGGCGGCTGGGGCCAACTTTCGCCATTTTAGACTCTCGTACATCTAAACACTGGGTAAACACCTCCAGAAAGCCCCGTGCTACGTTGGTGGGTGCCTTTGATGGACCCCCCCCCCCCTCCCACCTTGCGTAGGGTTAGGTTCCCGCCCGGCTGTTCGGTCTCATGTTATGGGTACCGCTGATAGCGCACGCGGAACCTTCCTGCGATCGGTCGAAATCTATCCAAATGTATGTGTGTGTGTGTCATCCATTCCGATCGTTTAATCCTTGGCTCCACCCTATAAAGATACACATATGCACTCGTTCATTTATAGATTGAACTTACCTGTTCAAACCCACTTAAATCTCTATTATGTAATAAACGACAATATCGATGTAATGTGGACACGATAAAATCAACATTAAGCAGAAAAGTGTATTCAGAATGAAGAATAATAGAGAGGAAGCTGAATAATTTCTGCCCATCATCCGTGACGACGTGACCATTTTTTGGGTATTCATGGGGGTGTTTCCCTACGTAAATTCTAAAAACGATCCTATGAATCGATCTGTGGAACGGAGAAACGCGTATTGGGTTGGGAAAAAATCGTAAGGTGGCATTGTTGGCTGTCCCGGGTGAATGAAGACGCTGAGAATGGGATATCCGGGCGAACAAGTGCTATGCCTAGGACAATGTGACCAGGAATTTGGGGAATCTTTGAGGAGTGATTTATGGGGTTTGAGGTTTGTGGAACCTGCGAACATGGGGGAAGCAGAATAAACGAGGATTTGGCAAGTGCATGGCATAATATATATATATATATATATATATATATATATATATATGTAGGGAATGAAAGCACGTCGGGACGTACGTTCCTTGATATCATTTTAATTGAACTTCTCTCATCTTTCATTGATGAAATCCGTGACTTTGTATTTTTTTTTTCAATTTCAGTGTTCTTTGAAATTCAACTTTGCTCACAAATGTTTTGTTAGAAATGCGTGAATTGCAATCAGTTATGTAGAATAAATCAACACGATTATGCTGATGACTGGAAAATAATATTTTTGGGTGCTTAAAAACCTGAATCCGTTTTAGAAATCTTAGAATTGGCAAGGAGATTTAAACAACAATTTGATATTGAAAAAATTGGACAAGTTTTGAAAATTACATTGCGTGTAAAATTTGAACAAAAAACTGGAAAATTAACAGATTTCAGAAATTTGAAAAAATTTAAGAATACTTTCCCATGAAATGTGAGTCAATTTTTTACAAGACATTGGTAGCATGCCAAAGATGCACAAAAACAATAGTCAATGAATGAATAGAAACGGGTGAGGTAGACAAGGAGGCTTTCTAGGATTTCGATGAAAGTCTGTGAAAATACGACTGAAACAATCGTTTTCAAAAGTGCATAATAATAATGAAAAATCAAAAATTTTGAAGAATTAAAAAGTTATGAAAATTTGAAACCTCCAAAAACTAAAAATTCCACAAATAGAGTGATTCCAACCGCTTCTAAATTACTACGCCTTCTCTGGGCCATTATATGATTTTATGATCATTAAATAAATGTGATTCCCACAATTGCAGCATTTCTGAAGAGTTAATAATTGCGAAATCCAAATTTTCAGGAGAATAAAAAAATCTGATATTTGAACATTTTTACGCTTGGCGCTTGAAAACTTCTCGGCTATTACCCGGCTCTCGGGTTGCGGGAGAAGGTTGTAAAAGATTTTCAGATGATAGTGAATTTCGATATTTCAGATGATCGTGTATTATTTAAAACGAATTTTACAAAACTGTTTTTGTCGTTTTTTCTTTTTTTTTTTAATAAATTTCATAATTTTGAAACCAAAGAGCAAACGTAAAGATTCCTAGAGGACGAACAATATTTCGAATGATCCTAAATCAGACACTTTATTTTTTCAACAGTTTCAAGTGTTTTCAACATTGAAATATTTCAATTCCGAAAATTTTAAAACTTTTAAAATTTTTAAAGTTTCAAAACTTTCAAAAATTTCAAAAATTTCAAAAATTTCAAAAATTTTAAAAATTTCAAAAATTTCAAAAATTTCAAAAATTTCAGAAATTTCAAAAATTTCAGAAATTTCAAAAATTTCAAAAATTTCAACAATTTCAAAAATTTCAAAATTTCAAAAATTTCAAAAATTTCAAAAATTTCAAAAATTTCAAAAATTTCAAAAATTTCAAAAATTTCAAAAATTCCAAAAATTTCAAAAATTTCAAAAATTTCAAAAATTTCAAAAATTTCAAAAATTTCAAAAATTTCAAAAATTTCAAAAATTTCAAAAATTTCAAAAATTTCAAAAATTTCAAAAATTTCAAAAATTTCAAAAATTTCAAAAATTTCAAAAATTTCAAAAATTTCAAAAATTTCAAGAATTTCAAAAATTTCAAAAATTGAAAAATTTCAAAAATTTCGAAAATTTCAAAAATTTCAAAAATTTCAAAAATTTCAAAACTTTCAACAATTTCAAAAATTTCAAAATTTCAAAAATTTCAAAAATTTCAAAAATTTCAAAAAAATTTCGGAAATTCAAAAAAAATCAAGAATTTCAAAAATTACATTTCAGAGAAAAAAATCTGCTATTTGAGGAAAAAGTCTAAAAATTCAAAAAATCTAAAAGTTTCAGGAATACTTTCCCATGCGATGCGAGTGAATTTTTACCTACGCATCGGTAGCAAGCTAAAAAAGGACGAAAAAAAAATAGTCAATGAATGAAGAAAATGGGAGCGGGTGAGGTAGAAAAGGTTTTCCAGGATTCCGGTAAAACTCTGTGGGAACAGGACTGAATGGGTGACGGTGTCCTGTGGTGCTCCAGTATTATGTCCAATGGACAAAGCCCTAGTCCTCTCGAGCGCATCAGCGGTGATGAGAAAAGACACGAATCAAAAGTAGATGAACTGACGGAAGAAAAAAAATATTCCCACCCCTTTGTAATATTTGGGAGATGTATAAAAGTGTTACCACATAATGTGAAGATATGTCAACGCATTGGCATCATTTCTATTCCTAAGCATTTGTGAATGCTTCTACGACAATTTGGAATAAAGAAATTCCTCAAACGGTTTTTTCAATTTGATGCTTAACGTCTTCAATTTTCATAATTATTTTTTTCAAAATTTTATTTTACAAATTTCAGAGAACTTATAAGTATTATTTTTTTTCCAAATTTACAAAAGTTGGAAAGTTTTATAAATAACAAAAAATTTTAATTGAATATGTCAAAAATTCTCAAGACATTAAAAAAGTTTTTCCAATGTTCCGATTTTTTTCCTCTCAAGACCCCTTGGAATGTAAGTGAGAGTCAGGTGGTTCACTTTTTCTCCTCTTTCCCTTTTTTTCTGCATTTTTTCCTACGTTCTTTATGAATGGAACAAAAGACCCGAATCCGCGTAAAAGCGGGACTTGTCGCGGGCTCGAGGGACAAGGTGTCTTCGAGGGCGGTAAAACTTCAGAAGAAAGCGATATTAGACTCGAAAAGAGCGCCAGGAATAAAGAAAACTGAAAAATATTGTTGGGTAGAATAATAAAAAAATATCTGATCGAAGCTTGTCGACAAGCACTTTCGAACCGACTCGAAAAAAAACCTATAAAAAATTATCATAAAAGATGAAGGAAATGTGAGAAAATAAATGCAATAATTTTACAACTTACTGAAATCTCAGTGAGTTATCACAACTAAAAAAAAAAAGGTGAAATGAATTGGAAATTTGGACTTGTTTTATGGGTCTTCAATCCCCCTATGATTTGGATTGTATAAGACACCAGTAGAAAGAAACTGAATTCAATGAAGGAAGTGCATAGCACGTTTATAAAAATTTTAACACGAATTTACATTTATGACAGAAGATTTCCAAATCGTCTATTTTTTTTTGTGATTTACAAACTTTTTAAAAATTTTAAAAAATTTGAACATTTTGAAAATTTTGAAAATTTTGAAAATTTCGAAAATTTTGAAAATTTTGAACATTTTGAACATTTTGAGAATGTTAGAGATTTTCGAAACTTTTAAATGTGCCAAGTTGTTGAGAAGTACATCATTCTGAATCCCAAAAATTCTTTAATGTTTCAACGCTGTCAGTTCTCGGAATGTTCCGAGATGTCAAAAAAATTTCCCTACTTTTAAATTTTTCGCAATTGTCAAAATCATTAATGTTCTGAACATTTCAAAATCTTCAAATTTCACAACAAATATCAGAATTGGTCTACCAGAATGTCGTTCATTTCTACAAGTTTTTCCGAAGAGCTGGGAGCCATTGATAGACTGAACCCTCTTATCACGAGACTGTCAGTTGCCACTTAAGACTAGGCCTGTGCTTATCTCTGTTATCTCTGTTTTCATGTGCTCTTCGGCTGCTTCGAATTCGGTAAAAAAAAACACGTGAAGAGCCTTATAAGAACCCGAGCACCATGCTCTTGACATATGGTGGCGGTCCATGGCTAGACGCGTGGCACAAAGCGCACCGCTCGCTTTTCTACAGTTTTTTTTTTAATTGCACCATGTGGTGGACCTGTATCTACCACACCCGCACCCTCTCTCGGCCTTCCATATCAGGGACTCAATTTCAAGCCACAACTGTCAGTTCACCCTCCCAAATGAACGCTGTATTCGGTTGATTTAAATTTTTCAACCCCCCTCCCTCTCCCTGCCTACCCCGTCGAATGTAGAGAATTCATCATAATGACCCGAAAATAAAAACAATTAATTTTTACAACAAGTGGGCCACGCGGGCTCCAAAATTCAGAGATCTTGTGAGGATTTTATTCAGGAAATAGAAGCGTCTTCTCATTTTTTGAGGAAGTTGCGAGGTAAGTTCCATGTTTCTTTTTTGTGCATCAAACTCACGGGTGATTTTCCGGAGAATACAAGTTGATCTAAACCCCTGATCCACTGCTTTAATATATTGCTTCCATCTTTAATTACCATTAATTAGCAGCCCTTAGGAACATTGGAAAATTCGATTCTCCGCCCACAGGTATATATTTTCCGTACAATAAAATACTTCATCATCTCATGGGGCATTTTCCTGGCGTGCGCGCGGGAGGGGTGGGGTAGTTCGACGTGCAATTCATCATTGGGGGTGTCGAAGAGCACATGGCGTGTGCCGCTTTATTCGATAGACCCCATGGAAAAACTTTGTTCATATCCGCCACCTTATGGAAAATAAATTGATCCCATGGGTTTGCGTTTTGCCCCCTTGGGATGGCACGCGGGTGAAACAAAAATACCACTTGGCTGGGGAGGCAGTGCCCACCTGTCACACGGAATTCTCGAGTTGTGGGTGTTTTCTGGAGAATTTGCTTAAATTATGGGGTTCACCCCTAATCGCTGTTTAATTTAGAATTTTCTCTGACTTTTCGAAATTCATATCCATTTGAGACTGTTGAAAACAGGTAATTGAGACGTCCGATCACCCTTACATTTATCTCCAGATTTTTCGAATTGCAGGTCCTAATCCAAGAAAGCCTATACCCATAAATGAATATCATTAGAGTCGAAATATTTCGAAAATCGTGACATCATTTATTTTTCAATCATCATTCATTTATTGCTTCATCAGATTAGGCAGATAACATCGTGAATTTGGTTGGTCATCGCTTTGCATTGATAAACATCGATATTCGGGATATCAATTCGGATTTAGTTTTCAAAAGTATAACAATTTGTTCAAGTTGTCATAGCTTATGTAGTTATTGAAAATCATATACACAGAATATTTTTTGACGTTCTGTTAATTTATTATATTTCCAATGTTTTACATACTCTGACATGTATGGTGGATTTTACATGTACGCGATAATTACAGAAAATGCTTGCACCAGATTGGAAAATTGAAAGCTCCCATTTCGGAGTCAATGATTAACAGTATCTTCAACTTGGGAAAAAATATTGTTATTTCAAATGTCAAATTGTAATTCAGCGTGCATTCGGGCTTCTCTATATTAACGAGGAAAAAACATTCCCTGCATTTTTTTAATTTCAAAATTTCTTATAAATTTCAAAATTCTAATTTTGAACGATAGACACATACAGTTTATTGACCGACATCAGACTGGTCGAGCGGACTAAGCGTGCAGTCTTAGCGCTGCCGCTTGGGTTCCTGGTTCAAATTCCCGACACGGTGAGAATTTTTTCGGATTGTCTGATGAGCGGGAGGTTGCTCATAGAGTAGCCGCCTGTAGGTTTTCTGTGGTTTCCTGTGTCTTACCCTGCGAATGCAGTGCAGCGTATGGTCCACAAGCTCACATATCCATAATGGATCGAAGGTATTAAAGATAAAAAAAAAAAATCTACAGATTTGAAAGTTGTACAAAATCGGCGAAGTTTTCTCCCTAATATTGATACAATTTCGATTCATTGTTCCTCACGAACGATTGTGGCTTCAATGGCTTACATCAAGCATCCTGCTTGCTTTCATGAAAAATTGAGCGGTAACGAGTAGCAACATTATTAACAATTGCTGGTATTTCCTGCAGACCAACTGTCCTGGAGACCCCAGACATGAACCAGCGCATTTCTTTCAAAACTTCTCCCGCGGCTGAAGGAACATATGAACCTCCTGATCGCTATAATCAAAACGACACGTGTCCACATATTCCCCAATTTCCGTACTATAGATATAGCTTTTCTGGCAGGTGGTTGCGAGAAAAGAAAAAATTCTAACGCGAAATATCACATAGTCATCCAGTCTCAATTTCGCTTTGATCGTACATCCAAGAATGGCACATTGACCTGTAATGTTAGAAGTCAGGGTCTTCTATTGCGGACCACACAGGTTGAAATGCTGAGGGTTCTCTTGTATAAAACGGTGTCTTGTATGGCACTTCACGAGGACAATCAATTTGCCCATGAAACAAGTCTTGGCTATTGTTGGAGAATTTATAACTGAGTGTAGTCGACATAATATGAAAGTATTCTAAGGTGTTCTAAGGTTTCAGCATGATGCTTACCTGGAAATTTGAGATATCATGAAGTCATTCATGGATTTTCGTTGAATTTCTTCTTCCTGTTTTCAATATTTTGCATTTTCCCAGTACTAAGGCAATGGATGGTGATTCAAAAATGAAAAACACACCATCAGACAATATGCAAATGCTCAAAGTTGAGTATTTTTAACTTCCACCGGGCAAGATCTACCTTCAATGACGCTTGCTGCACATCTGGGCGAACAGCACTGAAAAATGTTCAAACTATAGCTCTACCAAACGGAAAGGTAATTTTTTATCGATGTTTCTTCTCTCTGTAGCTAACACCAGACACCGATACCATAAGATAATGAAGAGCCGGTCACTTGTAGGAGTCTACCAAGAGACCAATGTTCAGCTGTCATTAAACTGTCCAGAACAGTCCCATTTTTGTAAGCCCACATAAAATTTTTCTATCAACTCCGAAACATTTGCCATCTTCAAGAAACCTAACAGTAGACATATGAATGCTTAGGAAGTGAAAAAAAACGATAAAGCACCCAAAGAGCTGGGCCACTTGGAGACTCGTCCACATCTCCTGTGAATGGTTACATTGGGTTACCGGTGGGCGAAAGCAGTGAATGGTGGATCATTTAGTCGCATTCAGGTGGCCTGCCCATTGTCCGTGGCGAAGAAAACCAAGACATCTTGGCTGATGGTTCAGTACAACCAGTATAAGTCTATGATACGACAATGGAAGCAACTCAGGCAGGTTGGGAACATGACATGTCTACCGTAACGGTTCTTGACATTGTGCCGTTCGGCGTTAAAAGTCCACGGGAGTCGGAAGGTAGCATATATATAGACATAATATTACATTGTTGTCGTTGCATCTACATCTTATCTACGGATAACTCGTATAGCGATGCTAAGGGTTCATTGCTTCAGTAAAAAGTTTGGACGGAAGACAATTAAGGTGAGAAAAAGTTCAAAACGTGTCGACATCGATTTAATAGCTTTGTATGACACTTCAAACCTCGTTTTGAGTAACTGAATAGTTTGATGAACAATTGGCTGAGTCCAAAGTTGGCTTAGGTCTGTATCAGGTCCAGATCAAGCCAGACATGATATTGCACTAGGCAGTGATTACTTGGTCAAGACTGGATCAAGTATGCAAGGTCTTCAATATAGATGAACTTGATCAGGTTGATCCATCCGGGTGGGGAGGACAGATTGGGTGGGTGGGGGCGAGTGATTGGATGGGTGGGTGAGTGATTGGGTGGGGGTGAGAAATTAGGTGGGTGGGTGAGGGGGCGAGATTGGGTGGGTGGGTGAGGCGGCAAGATTGGGTGGATGGGGGGGAGGGAGTGGGGGGGGGGGGGTGGGGGGAGAGATTGAGTGTGTGGATGGGTGGAATCGGTTGAGTGGGTGGGGGGGAGAGGCTGGGTGGATGAATGGGTGTGAGGAAGACCTTGGGTGGGTGGTGGGAAAAGATCGAAGGGGTTCGTAGAGTTACCGGATGGCCTATCAATCACTATAGATCATGAAGGATTTATTTGGATGAGAGCTGCGATATGCTGAATATGATGTTTGCAGTTGAAATTTCATCCATTTTGCTGATCCGACCGTGATAAGGCCGCGGCTTCCTCAGTTTGCTAGCTCTCTAACCTGATGGGAATTGTAAGTTTGAGGCTCCTGCGGCCAATATCATTATGGATATGAGAAGGCGTCTTTGAATGCTGTGTTTTGTTTTACCAAAACCCATCTTATATTGAATTTTGTAAACAATATTTGATATTACATATTCTTGTTGTTGTCTACCCTGTCTTATTTGTTTAGACATGTACCCAATTTCTAGCTGTTAATTCCATGAATGGAGTTGGGTAAAATTAAGGCTAAAAAATGCTGGTTGCAAATTACCATAGGTGGAACTTAATCGTAAATCGTTGGTAATACTGATACAGGTTGGAGGAAAAAATCAATTGGAGATGTGAAAAAGTGGATAAAGAGACATTGAATCGACAAGCGAAGTAGTTTGTACTTGGAAAGACGAAAGGCGCCGCCGGTCTCGATTCCTCCTTCGGATTTTCCCTCGACGTCTCTCACATTTGTTGAAGCTACTCTGGCTTATGTCGATTAGCCCTCTCAGTTACACACGCGAAAGAACTCTTCCGAGTTAACGTTTCGTTAATTAACGTTGAACTCTCTTGCGCCTTTGCCAATGTTAATTGCATACAACTCGAGGGTTGGTCAACCTCAATGGTATTAAGGATGTTGTGGTGAGATTTTAGGAGGCATTTCAAAGTGCAGAGGAGTTGATCTCGATTTTTTTTTATTTTCTTTAAGTTATCTGAAAAGCATGTGCAAGTTGAAACAAATTTAATTTGAAACAACACGGATTTACACATCCCCCTCCTCCCATACACCCACCTACACACACCACCTACTCACACACCCACCCACCCACACACTCACCCACCTACCCACTCACCCGCACACTCGCCCACCCACCCACCCACACAAACAGACACACGCACACACACTCAGTCATACATACATATAATGTGGAAGTTATTACATATTTTTAAATTCCCAAAATTCAACATTTCAACAATTTACAAACTTTACCAATTCCGACAAATATTTCAAAATTTCAGATATTAATCAAATTCTTCAATATTTCAGAATTTAATCAACTTCTTCGAATTTTGAGAAAGTTGCACAACAATAAGGAGGAAAAAAAAGTTTTTTGGAAATGTCAAAAATTCGGAATTCTTATAAATTTTTTTTTTTAACGAGGAAAACTCCTTAAGGAGTGTTTCAGAAACGGGAGTGAAGGTGGATGAGGAAACCCAGTGCTGACGTTCATCAGGTAGGCGTGTTTCACAAATTTTGAAGGAAGAAATGAAATGATTGAAAAATTTCAGGTATCCAGATTTAAAGAAGAACTCAACTTGTATAGTTTCAAAACTCTGGAAATTGTAAAAAATGAGAAAAAAAAATGAAATGGGAAATTTAAAAAGCTTGAAGCGTCCGAAAAAATATTCAAAATTTCAGAAGCACTCAAATTCCCAAATACTTAGAACACTCAAATTTCGAATATTTGATGAATCTCTGGGAGGTAGCAGAAATTCGAATTTTTCCAGAAATTCATAGAAATATAAAGAACACTAACATCTGAAAAAACTCCAGAACTGCCTAAAATCTTCAAAATTCTCAGGTACATTTTTAGATTTTCAGGTCTAAAATATCGCAGTAACATCCTTAAGGTGTGTTTCGGAAGCGGGGGTGAAGGTGGATGAGGAAAAGAGATGGTGATGTTCGTCAGGTAGGCGTGTCTCCCACGTGCTGTTAATGCTGTAGTTTTATATACTTCCAACTGTGTCTCGCGCCCGGTTCTTTAACCATCGCGTATGTAAGGCTGAATGGTTTCTTTTTATGGTTTACATCTCAAACTGCACTGCATTAATGAATCGAGGGGAATATAACTCAGGAGATGAAAATTGGGGTTCAACGTTTTCATTCAGTAATTTTGTTATTGAATCATGGGGTCCTTCTGAAGCGGAGATAAATCTCCTTGAAGTGGGTACGCAGGGCATTCGATGTACTGCCACATAATTAATGTAATTTCCCGAGAGGGTATTATTATGTCTCCGAAAATGAAGAGTATATTATGCCCGAAATTTTCGGTTTTCTGTAGGTTTGGTATACTCTTTATTTTCCTCCGTCCCTCTCTCTTGTACTCCTCACGGTAGCGGCTCTTCAGCATTTCTTTGAAGGGGAGTACTGGACATCCACCCATGGAGGTGGGGCCGACTTTGGCCATTTAGGCAATCGTATTTCTAGACACAGGGTAAACCTCCAGAGACCCCATATGCCAGGATGGCGGGTGCCCACGATGCCCCCCCCCCCCAAATGTTCCTGCTATCCGTCGGAACTACCGAGAAAATATTTCTTTGGTAATCTTTTTTCAAATTTTATTTGAGTATTCATCTCTCTAAAATAATTCACACAAGAAGGCGCAAAAAGCACGCGACCAATGACTCAAACCCGATTGAAGGAAACATTAAAATTTCAACTGTTATGTGCATTCGCAAGATCAAGTTGTCAGCTAATTAATATTAATCACTTCACACATTAATCAAGTGATTTACTCTGAAAATCAATGCGCAATACGAAATGAACGATACGAAAAACGTATTAGTTTGCAGTCCTCTCGTATAATTCGACGCTTCAACGAGTCCCCTCGGTTTGATCGGTTATCGTTGGCTAATTAACACGGGCCCCGTAATGAAGCTCCGTACATATATGACCAGTCACACAAACACACATGTACTGTTTAAACCTACCCCCTTTTAACCATAATCACGATATCCCGATACGGTATACCACAAGTGGCCTACGGTTTGGCTGGCGCGAGAGAGCGGCCCCTAATTAGCAGTTCGCTCTTCTCAAGTTTGTTCTTTTGGCCATTTGCAATGGGTAAGAGCTGGTGTGTTCATTTTTCCACCTAAATTTTTCTTTTTTCTTTTTTAACGACACATACCTCCCAAAAAAATCATAATTTATGAAAAGATAATCAAATATATAAATAGAAAATTCATGCAAAAGTTTTTTTGAATTGCAACTCACTTTCAGTCTACCCCCTCACATACATTATAACACATATGTTTAATTCAAATCTTCAATTGGCATTTATCAGTAAAAAATGCCCATGATAATTCCACCTTGAGCAAAAGGAAAAAATGGTGAACATTGGAGCAAGTGAAGATCGGAGAGTGCAATTTACATGACGCCATAACTACAGGTTTCTCATCTAACATTTCATGAGAAATATCCTCCCCATGACACCCACGTGAATATGCTAAAATGGAAAAGGCTGTGGCAAGAAGGCTGAGTATGACAAAAAGATGAGGCAGGTGAAGGTGGTATAATAAAAGCAAAATTGTGAAGGAAGGAAAAATCAGCGCAGTGCGTCGACGTCTTGTGAATGAGCTGGAGAACACTTTTCAGGGAGAAAATACATACGCGATTTGGGGATAAAAAAATCTCTCCGCAATTCTTGGAAGTCCAACATATTCAAGAACAAAATTAAGAAGAAGTCAAAATCTTGGCCGATCTATTTTCTTGAAATTTAAGAATTAGCAGGTTGTTGAGAAATGTGAAAGTTTTCAATTTTGAATGATGTGTAAAGCTAAATGAGGGATTCATATACCTAAAAATATCCAAGAGACTTTATAAAAATTTGAAAAGGAAAAAGATCGATGACCCAAGCGGACCCGGTACTTCTTTAATCTCTGAATCCAATTACATTTGCGTCCGGGTCACACTTCCTGTCCACTTTTTTGATCATCCGAAAGTGCATACCACCCTCTCTTCGAAAAACTGGATTACAAGCGAAACGCATCCGGCTCTCATTCTGAAGGAAACCTAAAAAAACATAATGCCACCATTCAGAGTCCTCTTCAAGCCTAAAAATTTCGGACGGAAATCAGCATCTCCATTGTTGCCCAGACATCTTCAACTGCAATGATTATCCGACTTCCTGCTGTCAGATTTCAGTGAATTTGAACAAATTACAAAAATGTTAATGACCTGAAAAATTTTGAAACAATTTTGGGAATTGAAAATTTTTAAAATTTTCAAGCTCGCTGGGATTTCAAAAACTGGAAAACATTTACGAAATTCCATCAAATTGAATAATTCTTCAAAATTCCAATGATCAAAAAAATCTTTTCGGAAACTCCGGGGATTTTGGTTAAAAAATTTCGCGAAAATTTGGAAAAGAGAAACTTCTCAAGAACCGACAGTAATTTAATTGCTTCATTTTCATTGCCTATCAAGTAATTTTTTCGTCAAGACAGATTTTTTTTTATTACTCATGGATATATGATGTTAAAATTGGTCCGGTTAGACGCACCAGGGTGCGTTCAAACTCGTACGTTACATTTGTTGGAAAAAAAAGACTGGTTTGGGCAAAACTCTGTGCTACCTCCTTGGGTGGTAGGCACTCGTGGATGTGTGCACCCAATATGTTTGATTTAATAAATTTATGGTACTCTTGCATGGGGTCATTAATTCTCCCAGTGAGCTACTCACTTTGGTGCGATTAATTAAAAAATTAATTGATGTACAAATAAAGCAGCGCGGTGAGTTATTAGTAATTCAACGTTGTAGTTTTTTTTATTTTTCTGATCAGGTAGTTCAAGGTGGAGTAGCATAGTGGGAAGTTGGATAATTATTTCATTTTGAGAATAGTTGAACAATAGGGAAACCAATATTTATTCAAATTTATTGAAATTTCCGACACATTTAGACATTTTTAAAATTATTCTAGTTCCGAACCTGATTCCTCCTTGACAAATGAAATAAATTATTAATCATTGCTTGATGATGCAGAATGATGAAAAGTAGATGAAATTACCAATTCATCGCCTATGTTCGTCAATTTATTTCCTGGTATGGAGTCCATCTAGTAAACCTCTCAAACGATAACGTTTTATAAAACTGGTTATACGAACATCGTATAATAATTAGCCGGATTTACAACGAATCCGACGATTTATAATAGCGTCGGCACAGGCCATACAGAGCCTTGGGATTTTACAGGTTACGATTGATAAACTGGTTCTAACTTCTATTCCAGTGGTACTTACATTGCAAATACCATTTCACCGTAGTACAAAACGCAGAACTTCCAAACGGATATATGCGTTTCACGCAGGTTCCAACATATTATACCCATGAAATTTATTCATTTGGTTATCTTGGTGGATTATGAGCGTGTCTGAGCTTTATGAATTCGACATTCGTACCTACCGTCATCATCCTTGCTCACCACTGGGGCTTATTTTAAATCACAAATGCTCTATGGGCAGTTAATTAATAGCTGAGTAATACTATGCCAAATGATTTAACACACCGTTGGATATTATGTAGCGCCAGGAAGTTGTTTCCGATGTTGTCAAGTTATGCACATGATTCTGCCCATTTTTTTGTGCATTCCGACAATTTTAGACATTTGGAAATTTGAAAAAATTGGACCACATTGGAATATTTGAGATAGGTCCTCTTAAAAACCGGGAATTATTAATTTTTTTTTCGAATTTTCAAAATTTTTCAATTTTTGGAATTTTTAAAATGTTTTAATCAAATTTTTTTATTTATTTTCCACGATTTGTTAAGTTTTTTAGAAAATTTAGACTTTCCAAATTTTTCGAAATTTTCCAAAAACGTCAAAAGTTGGAACTATATGGTGAAAGTATAAAAAAAGATGAAAAACAATAACGCTTGACACATACCTCTACGTTCTAATTCCTTGGATATACTTGCATTATCTATCGCGCTTACGATATTAGCAATAAATTGATGGAATGATGAACGCTGTAGACACAGGAAGGTGGTTTGATTGGACAGTAGGGTGGGCGCAATGATCGTTGATAATTAGACACGGCTCATATCACACAGTCCGATGGCCAATTGGACATCATATGCCATCAAGAATGAGGTCTTGTGATTCAAGTTGAATCATATGCGTGAAAAGGATGTCTTAAAATTGCTATTATGACATCATCCATAAACCTTGCATAAACTTGTATGAAAATGTATTATCGCATTTAAATGGCGTGACATTATAGCAATTAGATACATTTTACTAATTTCGGAAATTTCACAACTTTCAAACTTTGCTCACTTTTATCATTTCTATTTAGAAAAATTTGCCAACCCAGACAAAATATGAAAAAATGAGCTATAGTTCACAATACCCAAGGCCATTCTTAAAGTAATTTTTAAGAAAGAAAAGCAACAATTGAGATTGTACAAAGTTTGAAAAATATATTGACAATCTTAAAATTATTCAAAATGTAAAGGAACTCAAGAACCAGTTAACAAATGTCGAAAATGTTCAGAATTGAAAAAAAAAATAGAAATTTAAAAATTTTCAAAAATTTCAAAAAATTCAAAAATTTCAGAAATTTTGAATAGTATCTTTAAAAATCTCTGTTTTATCATTAATTTAAAAAAATCAAATATTAAAGAAATCTTCGAAAGTGTAAAGCTTATTTATGGCTAAAGCTAAATTGCCTAGCTAAACAGTATGTCTTAAAATTGTCACCATGACGTCATCAATAAAACTTAAACAAACTTGTATGTAAATTTGTGCGCATTTAATTGTTATCGAATCTAAATTGCGGATTATACTCACCTTTTGCTTTTAACGTTTCAAATGACTGGTGAATATGCCCTTGAGTGTCCTCCGTGTGCCAGTCCACCTAAGAGGTACCTGCTTACAAAAACCCAGAGATAAGGCGCTTACGCCTGAAGTCGGTTGAATTTATCGAGAAAGAGGACTTAAGAGATGTAGAGAAAAAAAGAGGCAACGAATAAGAATGACTCAGTAGGACAAATGAAAAATGCAATTTTTGATGCGAAATTTTTGCAAGCTCGTTGGAAAATACCATTGAAACTATCGGTATCCAATAAAATCATTTATATGGCAATTTTTAACTTGTCGATAGGGAAAGTTATTGTTTTGCCCCCGCAAAAGAAAAAGCGATTTTCCATTAGACCTCCACGTTTCATGGTATTTCTGATCTTTCTGGACTATTTAAAACAAAATTTCTGTCTGTGTGTGTGTGTAGCTAGGTATGTACGTCGGCCAAATTTTTCATCCACGATTTCTCGCGACTGAATTATGCGATCGAGGTACTGAATGATTCAACCGAAGCGTCTTCACGTAACTTAGATCTGATTAGTTTTTGGATGGAATTGGTACATTACCTATATTGTTATTAACAATATCAATTATTTATAATGTTCTAAAGTTGGTCCCATATAGAAATACGTATTTTATGTGAAATTCCTTTTTTCGATAATTTGCATAATTAAGGAGGTATCGCAGTCTCAACAATTATGTATGTAATGAGTGAATGAATGAATCCAGCGCTGTCATGAAGGTCTCAATCGGAGCATTTCCGTGCAAAATCGAGTGGATTACATTTTGGATGGCATTCGTGCAGTATATGGAATGTTATTAAGAATTGCAATTGTTTATACTGTTCCACTGGGTAAAATATTAAAGTTATCGTCTTTATTGCGGCCGCACTCCTATTGGCGTCCCACTCCCACTCAAGTAACGCCCATAAGTCACATCCTCATGCTCACCATGCATCTACTCAAATATTCATCATTATCTGTTTCATTAATGACTCAGTTTAGAATTCTCAGATCTGCAAGTATTCAGTATGACACGACTGTTTAACCGGGGTACGTCGGAGGAGAATAAATTCAGTACGCTGTGCTGAAATACCAAATCGGGAAGTTTTGTTTGTACTCCGAGCGAGGCACGCACATGCACACACCACTAGTTTCAATTGGGGCTTGTCAATCTCAAAAAACCGCATACTTTGTATTCTAAACTTTTCTTGACTTGACACTGATCGAGTGAGCAAGCTGGGTGCTTGTAGAAAGAATTAAATTGTTCATAATGCGTGTTATGTCGCCGAAACATCCTGCGCGTTTCAATAATTAAATTATTCTACGCACCAAAGAGCATGAAAAAAAAAATCGAGTCGACCTTTCACATGCAGGATGGATGCTGAATGGTACGTGGAGTATAAACCACGGTGTCGAACTCAGCAAGTATCAAAAATCTCAGCTTGCGCAGTCTTCACGGACAATGAAACAGGAAGACATCAACTTGCAAGATACACAAGCTGCTGGTGCCTCTTCTTTGCTAAACATGGAAGGGAAGAAGTCAAGCCAAGTGCCTCTGGAATAAGACGAAGTGCCGTTTGGAGTTGTAACGAAGAGGGCCCACAGTTAATTAAGAGGATCCAAGCTTGACGGACGTGGGCATTGTGCGCCCGCACCCTAGCTACACATTTCTTCCTTCATTCAAGATTTTTACTTGTTCTGGCTATAACGCATTAATGTACCTATGTTTGAATACCATTTATGGGTGTGGCTTAGCTGCTCTCAGTAAGCACAAGTCGTTCTCATTTCGAGGAAACTTGGATACTTCTAGGATGGGTATCAATGGAAAATTTGAAGACATGAAACAAAAAATTGAAATGATTATGAAAGTGGAAAAATGAAAATGAAGGAGAAATGGAAATTTGAAGGTACGCTGAAAGTTGTAAAGATTTCGAGAGTACCCGAGAAATTTCACAAATTTTTCAAAATTTCGGAAAAAACTAAAAATTAAACATTGCAAAAATGTTCCAAGTTGCAAGAAAGTTTCAATTTCGAGTATTTCGCAAAATTTGAGGAATCCATAAAATTGACAGTTCAAGACTTTAACAAATTTGAAAAAATTAAAAAGGCAAAAAAGTTCAAATATTGAACCATTAAAAATAAAATTAAAAAATCTTAAAAAATTGGAAATTAGAAGAACGTTGTTGAAGCAATAGAAATTCAAATGTTGTACCTTAACTTACTACATGGATACCCTATTGAAATACCGATATTTGAACACCTCCTAATGCGTACATACAATGTCTTTTGTTTCGCAAGAAACCAGGATGATCATGAATGGAGGCACTTGACCATTGAATATTGTAAGTGGATGAGTGCATGAGTGACCGGAGGTGCGGGTTAGTCACGTAAGACTCGTATGTTAATTCCTTTGATATCATATGAGTTATGGTAGCATGAGATATTCTTCCTCTTGTTCGGAGGTGCGGCCATTGCTCACGGAGGCGGAAGGGCTGAATGTCTGGTGTATTCTACGCTCGAATTGTACAGAACAGAACATCTCTCCTTTGGCACACAAATGAGTGCGTTGAGATTTAAGCGGGAGGAGTAAAACTGTAGTGCAAATTTGTGTCCCGAAGGGGTACGGAAAAAAACTTCGGATAAGTAACGAAAAATTTGAACATAAATAGATATCCTATTGAGTAAAAATTCTAACTTTAGGGGTAGATCATATTTCTGGTTTGTTTAAATGACACATTCGCGATCCTAAGTTTCATTGTTCCTGATTCACTGTGACTTGAAATATTCGAATACTTAGTCCTTCGTGATGTCTTACTTGTTAGCGTGTCCACAATTCTGCAATTTGTGATCAGAGAGGAAGATCTGGGAATCTTATGATCTAGAGAGTTGCTGAGGGCGAGACTGAGAGATCAACGAAAAAATGAGCATTTCTTTTCGGGTATTTAGGCTATTTTTACTTCGTTCCCACTAATAAATCATCAACATCAACGAATAGTGTGAGGCCATACCAATCGAGAGATTGTAAAAAAATTTTACATTACGATCGGCATTTTTGGTATGCAACTAGTGTCATAAGGTTACAGCTATTGCACAATGAGTGGAAAAATTACCGAGGTCCAAGGCTACATCCTAAATCACTCTACCAAGTTAGTTAACAATTCACCAAAAAATTTATGTACCTGACTGGCTAAAAAACTAAACACAATGACTGACAAAAAAAAATTGAAAATCCCAGTATATGCTTCATGGCCACTAAATACCGAATGTATCGTACCTTAGTGGAGCATTAACGTCGCAGGTGGCAGTATCATCTCGGTTGTTACGAGGCCTCCCGTTGAACCAACAAGTTTCATTAAAACGCAAAAATTCATTTCATCCTTACAAGCGCCTCCTCCACGGGCGATAAATATCACTCAGTCCAGGAAGAGGAGTATAGGGTCATTTGGCTTTAATAATGGAATAGAAAACATTGTGCTTCGCTTCAAGTGTCACGCAACCAAGACACCAAGTTCACCATGCATATAAACATGCAACATAGTAATGTGAAATTGCTCAGGTTCTAATTCATACGGAGTCATCGGCGAACGGGAGGTTCGTCAAAGATGTGCTGTACAAATTGAGGTTTTTCATGGTTTTCTTCCAATTACTGGATAAACCAGGGTATCAATTGTATTTTCTCGCCGATCACTTAGTAGGTAGGCATAGATATACACGTGTGCGCTCGCATATACGTGCGCGTATATGACAGCTACGGTTTTGATCTGTGGAAGGTCATACATCGTATTCACACACACCTCGACCCACCCACCTACACCCGCCCACCCACTCATCCACCTGCATCCACCCACCTGCCCACACATCCACCCACCCGTCCACTCACTCACCCACCCACACACACATACACCCACACACACAAAAATTCACACGCATACACAGAAGCCTCGTTGGAAATTTATCAGGAGCATGTGAAATTCCGAGAGAATTGAAAATTTCACGATTCTCACACACTTCACCTAGCGGTGATCACTATAACTTCTCTAGATCGGGAAGGTAAAATAAAATTTGAATATTGAACACTCGCTGTACTTGGCCTCCCCTCAGAGTTCCGATTGTAGTCTTGAATATTTTTATTTTTTATTCAACATTTATTGCGGTCATTTACTTCGATATACGCGAGGCCTGGCTCAGTATGAACTTGTGAAAATGATTCATTCAAGGATGGAATTGAGCTTAATCTTGTCATAGACCACTGAGTCTCGATTAACTAGACTGTATCAGTTTTTGAACGACCCTCAGAGGAAAATTAGTACGCAGCCTTGAATTAGGAAAACAAGTAACAATGCTAAATTACCAAAATTGTATGCTTGATTCTTTATCTCCATATCACCTGGACCCTGTTGTGCACTCTTCTTCGAGACAAAAGGGTAGTAGTGCATTGAAAGAATGTGAATGTCTTGGATGACTTCATTGGCGACCTGTCAATGTCACTAAAGCATACACGTTTGAATTTCTCAAAAAGCTCTGTAGTGTTGCTCAGGTCCTTCGTGTGAAATCTAATATATGGATTATAGTAGGACTGATCATAATTATGATGATATTTCTATTTAGCGGGTCAATTAAGGACAATTGATGCTGCTTCCGTTCAGCAGAGATTCATATAAGGTTTCTATGAGGGTCACAACGGGAACCTCTCGATTTGCAAATCATATGCACACACATCCACACATACGTATACAAACATACCTACACACACACACGCACAATCTCTAGTAAGAATATCACATTATGATCTTCATACATAATGAGTAAATAAATACATCGATAATCAATAAATGACGAAGTTTCAATCTTTTTTGTTCAAAGAAATTGACCGAAAAACAGAAAAATTTGGATCCTGAAACTAAGGATGTTCTCCAAAACTTTCTCGTAGTTGGTAAAATCATAGTATTTGACAATATCTACCTTAAGTATCAAAGGACCAGGACAAGTTCAAGGTGTAGGTCAAATAGTTGTCGCAAAATGTCAAAATTGTCGATTCATACGCACTGTAGCACATGCTCGTAAATGCCTGGGCTTGATGTAGGCAACGCAAGGGCGTAAACCGCGTTCTTCGTGCCTCGTAAAATCAAATAACAATGTGAGCACAGTGTACCCAGTATTTGATTTGGTGCTTGCCCTTGAGGCATAAGAATGAAAAAGGTAAATATTGAAGACGTAAAAATAAAGCAAACTCCTGAGCAAAAACGCTTAAAATACAATTGCAAGTAGAGTAGATCATAAATTTAAGGTTGAAAAATTACACGAAGCTCATATTCACGAAATACACTATTCTGAACATTGTAAGTGGGTATGATGCAGGTATTGAGAATATTGGTGAAAATATATTATATATAGGGGAGATATACGGGCAAGTGCAACCTGTACGGTAATGAATGCACGCCGTAAAACCCGCGGGAATATGGCTATTGATTTACTTGCTGTAGCATTTTAAATACACCGCTTGCATGGTTGTATTAATAAATTATCGGTTATTAAGTGAGCCTGTGAAAAAATTCTATACACCCGTAGCAATTCCTCTATTGATCTATCGATTACTGGTTCAATACGTTCAGGCCGCTTACGTGAGAATTTCTTGAAAAAAGTATAGGCGAAGAAAAGGAGCGTAGTTCAAGGTGGATGAGCTCACTATGTATTGTTTGAGTATTTTTCACTGCTTGAAATTTATAAAATTGCCAAGAATTTTCAAAATAGGTGAAATTTCTTTTTCAAAAAATGATTTTAAAACTTAAATTGCTAAGAAAATTTTCAGGTCTTCAAGTAGCCAAAATGTTTGGAATAAATCATGTCATTTTCAGCAACTGAGTTAATGCACGAGTGCACTTTGAAGAACGCGCGCTCTTCTTTTTGCTCTTGCCCAATCACCAGTGATCGTGAGCCAAATGATGTAAAAAATAAGATAATGAGCCCACGCAAGGTGTCCCCGTGTGCCTTTTAGTAATCACGTTATCCTCTTCACACCTGACGTTGCTGTACACTTATCCTGCTTGCACTCAACTGAGCAGTATCAAATTGAAATTCAGTGAGGTACCCTAATTGAGTGTCCTCGCCCTGGGTGTCCAATGTTGTCCAAGCGTTGTCGCCAGCTACCTGAGGGGGAAAGAATACGTGGGCGTATTCCCCATTGATATGAGTTACGGGTGCAGCGTATTACACGCAGGACCCTATACTTGACCACCTTGGTGGTCCAGATTGAAGAATGTTCCTATTAGGATCATCCAGAGGTATTAAAAAAATTTTAACTTTTGGACTACTCAAAAGAATAAAAAAATAATGTATAATTGGAATTAGAGTTGTTGCATTGGTGAATCATAAATTTTTTGGATCGTAATATTTGGAGAGATAACTTTCAAGTGTTGAATGCTAAACAATTCAAAAAATTTTCTACGGTTTCAAAACTTTCCAGAATTTCAACAAGTCCAAGAATGTGAAAAGATTTACACCAGCGCACCATCATTAAGACCACCTATATCACTTCAGATGGCATATCGTTTGCATTTGCCTACTTCAACCTGTCCAATCTTGTCCCAGCTAATCCCCTGAGGATGGCATCGACTTCTACCTGCTATGCTAACCACTGTTTGGACTATTTATACGATATTATACGATACACTGAATACTATGGTTGACGCCGCTGGCTATGATTGCGGTTTAGAAAGTCTAAAAGTCCAAAAGTTTGACATTAATGATTCGGGTAAGCGACGTCTAGCGTCATCGGATTAAACTCACTTCGTCAACATACTGGGTCTCGTCATGCTGAGGAGAGTTTGACATTTTGCATCAACTCGTTTGACTCATCAAGTTTAAAGGATTGCAAAGGATTGAACTACATTCCATATGGAAGTCCTTGAATTTTTTTCAGAAATATCACAAGTGGTTCTCGAAATTTGTTTTGCTGACCAATTGCACGGTGGATCCCTCTGGTTGATTTTGCATTGTACAGGTATGAAGCTGTACGAATGTGTTACCTGGTGTAAGAAAATGGAGCTGGTGATCGGTAGTAGAGGATGAGACCGCGAAGCCGGACGAGAAACTAACTGGTGACGTGGAGAGGGGGGCGGGGGGGGGGGGGGGGGGTGGATGGGTTCCAAGATCTCGCTGTCGTATCACAGAGGCTTTCTGGATAGTTTGGCTGCATACCATTGGGAAAAAGTGAGAGCAACAACACATACACTTGACTTCGGGGTCATTAGCCCTATTTCAGGAATTTAAGAACCTTAAGAAAACAAATCTTTCCTATGAGTGTAACTTGCCATTAGGATTGAGTGTTGTCTTATTTTTGACTCGGTATCCTTCAGCTTCAGCTGTCGTCGAAAGCATCTGAACCAATCGTAGATCACCGATCTCTGGACCACATTGATGATTATGTACCGTTAAAATAGAAACCAGAAACCAGATCACAAATTACGGTATACGGTAGGTATGTTAGGTATCCTAGGCTCAGTGATATACCTGATGACATTTTCACGTTTATGATTAATGGGTAATGATTAGAGAAGGTAGACTTTGGAGATGGTATTTTACATAACGTCAGGGAATTGTAGTGAATTTTGATGGGATTTGGGTAACGGTACATGCGTAATAATTTGGGGAGACCGTTCGCAACGAACCAAGATAAGAGGATTGACCCGTATCTGATATTTGAAGGTATTTGCTGCTCCCAAAATTGGTATTGAGAGATTTAATCACTGTCACTTATCCAGATATCAGTGTTGCAGATCTACATGGGTTCTACATGCAGGGTTAGTTATGGAGATGTCAGATATGAAATTCGAAAAAGGACAAATTGAATCTAGTATGCGCTCGTATTTTTGGGGTCTTTGAGAGCTTTGGAGGTCTTAGCGGTTTTGAATTTTCGAAAAACTTGAAGCGGCTAAAAATGTTTATAATTTTTCTAAAGTTTGGAATTTGCAACGTTATTGAAGGTTCGAAGAAAAATTGAATTTCTAAAATTTTCGAGTGTTGGAATCTCCGAAATATTTCGAAAATTTTGATTAGAGAACCGTTTTTTAAAATGTCTTTCCAACTATTGTATTTATTTCAAGAATTTCTAACCATTTTCATGTGGAAAAAATAGTTTCAAGCTTTTTGAAACGGTTAAAATATTTGAAATTTTTTGCAATTCTTGAAAATTTTTGAAATTTTCAGCACTCCTTAAAAGCTTTTGAAATTTCTAAAATTTACAGAATTTTGATTCTTTTCAGATTTCAAGGAATTAACTAGTGGTGTGTGCATGTGTGTGCATAATTGTTGAGACTGTTATACCTCCTTAATTATGCAAACTATTGAAAAAGGGCATTCCACAGAAAATATGTATTTTTATATGGGGAACAACTTTTATCATATAAATTTTGCGTTAACTCTAATAGTTTATGCAGTAGAATATTATGAACAATTGACATTGTTGATAACAATATATATAATGGACCAATTCCATCCAAAAACTAATCAGATGTAAGTTACGTCAAGACGCTTCGGTTGAATCATTCAGTATTTCGAAAATCGATGTTTCAGTTTCGGGGGCAAAACAATAACTTCCCCCTTCGGGAAGTTAAAAAATAGCCAAATACTTATGAATATGGCGACATTCCAAAACTTGCAAAACTGAATAACAAAATGAGATTGTTCATTTTCGAAAATAAAACACAATTAGCAAATATTGCAATTCCGGAAATGTGGCATGTGTTGCCTCCAGCTACCCACAATAACAATCACTATATCAAGAGCGAAGAACCAGATAAAAGCCGCCTTTGCCCTGCACATCCCATATATATATAACCACGCAAATATGATCCTCCTAATGAACAATTAATCCAGCCGAGAACATCCTCACAAATTTCCCCCCACGATGTAACATTGAAACACGACGCTAAACAACGTTTAACAATCAAACGAACGCTAAAACCCACGATTCACTGAGATATCACTGGAGGCTGCGCTTAAAATCATTAACGAGCGCAGCTATAGCAGCCGTAATTAGGCGATCCAATGGAGTCTCGAGGGTTCTTCCCTATCCCGTGATTTACCTCGTAAAATTGTCTATGCACTAGACGACCTGACGTCGGCTTCGTTTCACCAACAATTCTTTTGCGCGCGAGCAGACGTTTAATTCTCACCCACGCTTATTTCCCGAGTGACTCTTTGGGCGTCTCTCTTTGAATTGATCAACCTTAATGAAAAGGAAAATAACATGTTATGGAGATAGAAATGGAATAAACGGGATGTGGGTGTGTCAACGGACTGAACCAATCACTTCCAGATATATATGGGCGTGTGTATGTTTTCGAATCTCTTATATCGTAAAAAAAATAAATTCCATGTATTCGCAATTTTTGTTTATTCTTCTGCTCTCTCCGATATTGGAATAGGCGAGTACTGTGAATAATCACAAAGATCTATAATGATGAGAAATAAATTAACCATTTGTTCAAATTAGATATGAAGCCAATGGCTGGTGATCCAGCGCTAAGGATTTGAGATATCATTACTGTGTATAGTATGTATATGTGACAAATGTTAATAAACAATTTTCAAGTCAAATCGATCCCAATAGCCGAGAGGACTAAGCGCGTACTCTTAGCGCTGCCGCTTTGGGTTCCTAACTTCAAATCCCCGAGAGGGCTTGATTTTTTTCGGAGTGCCTGATGAGCGGGAGTGCGCATAGAGTAGCCGCCTGTACCAACATGGGTCTTCCGTGGTTTCCTGTGTCTTATCATGCGAATGCGGTGTAGCGTATAGTCTACAAGCCCACATATCCATAATGAATCGAAGACGTTAAAGATAAAGAAAGAAAAAAAAATATAAAAATTTGACAAATGGGAAAAGCTGCGGGGCTGAGATCGTAGGGCGACGTCTCAAGGATTAAGGGATCTCATAAATACTGCAATGACTTATGTCTTAAAATTGTCCATGCAATGAAGCCGACTATTCTTCGGCGTACGGCAAACGTTTAATTCTCACCCACGCTACCATCATTAGCGGCATCATACCGCTACACCCGGACCTGCCTCAACACCTCGCATTATGCGTTCTCGATCATGCCACACGTTTCAGGGTACTACGTGCACCATCAAACAAAATGGCCTCGGGTAAGAATTTAGCCCCTTCTCAAGCACACGAGTCTTTTATCTCGACACTGCGACCGACAGGCATGCGGCACCTAGTATCAATGTTACAAAATATTCTTCTAACATATCATAAATTCACTGTGATTTTCGCGGTAATTGTATTAGATGAATACCTGCTATTTTCATATTCTCTCGTATGCGCAGACGGGTCTTTTATACATTTGCCGCGAGGATATGGTGTATAGGGATAGATGGAATTGACCTGCGAGGTAGTCACGATTCACTAATATAGACACGGATTATTTTGAATAAGGAGATAATATAGTGGTAAGTAGTTATGACGGAAATTTCCTGTACGAAGCCATTCTGCATGGGGGACTGGGCTTGGGGAAATCTTGTCATTGGGAAGCGAGAATTTGATGGAGGCAATGGTAATAATTTTTTTTACCGTGAAAATTGAAAAATAAAAAATAAATAAATAAATAAATTGATTTGGCAATTTTTGACCTTCTCGCCAATTTTTGAATCCCAGACATTAACTTTCGTCGAATATCACGTGTGGTGGAGATGCGTTCCTCTCCGCTCGCTGCCGCTGAGGAAGTTACAGATTGGAGAGTTAGGGAGAGATCACTGCATTGTGTCAAGAAATCTTATAAGAGGAAACCAATTGTGATGTTCAACAACTACCAAATAGAACTGCATCAATGTTCTCGTGCCGACCGGGCACTAGAGTTAATATAACTTAAATAAAAAGCTTGCAGAAGAAGAATTGTCCGTAATTTTCGAAATTGGATGCGAAAAAATGAAATAACACGACAAAACACAAACACACATACATATATGTTTTCTTGGGAATGGTGGAGCATAATGTGCTTTGATTAGTTGCACCTCCTCGCCCAATAGCGTCCGTCGCAGAATGAGCGCTGCGCCGCTAAATATGTTTGTCACTCTTAAGAAAAAAAGGCAAAAGTAAACAATTTAAGTTGGCAAATTATAGATATTTGGGAGTTGAAAATGGAACTTCCCGTCGACGCCACTATCAAAATTGAAGATCTCGCAAAACACTTTAGTATTGAACTGAACATTATACCATGAATTACCCATATTTAGAAAAGTATTATGCTCTATTTTCAAGTATTTAAGTCTAAGTATAGCTGAGTAATCGCAATTTGTTCTTTTCACCAATTCGTTTTTTTAAATTAATTCTCGCAGCTATAATTTCAAGTTTGGCTAAAAATTTATAACCACGTTTTCTTCTCCAAATACCTTGAACTTCCCGCAAAAAAATTATGTTACGATTGGATGACTTTTTGCAAAAACGAATCCCATTTTTTGCAGATTATCTTCTCTTTAGTTCGCTCAAAAACTCGATAGATTCGGAATGCGGCGGCGTTGTGACCATAATGCGGCCTCTCACGGATTAAAAAAAAAATTTTACATGAGTCTATTCACTTCAGGTGCCTCATATCACAACAATTACCGTAATCTGTGTCGTAATTAACCTTCTCTGTGATGAATCAATGCAAAATGTGCAGTGTCACGTCTTCGGAGTAGCCACATAATCGTGTAGGTGAAATCTTCGGGGAGACATATATCGAATGAAATATGCGCACGCACACTGTTCAGGCGCCAGGATGGCCCCTGGGCACGCGCGTTGAAGGACCCGATTCTCCAAGAAGTTATGTTTTATGGGCCAGGGAAACAAGCATACCTCTACATAACCCCCCCTCCGCCCCCCCCTGCCTCGTTTGATATTTATAATCGTGAGCTTAATTGTTGTGCGTAGATCAACTTGGTATCGTAACTTTTCCTCGGAAACTCGCGCCCACCTTCATCCGTGTATTAAATATGAAATGAGAAATGCGGGGCTTATGAGGATAAAATAAAACTTGACAATAATTTTTCATCAATATCGGTTATTTCACAAAGTGAAACAAACAGTTGGAATAATTATGTACATGAAAGCAATAAGATTTTCTCTAATGGGGTTAGTGAAGGGGGGAATGAATGGGATATTGATGGGGATAGGATATTGTTGCTTTAAATCAGAATTTAGCGTGGTTACGTTTATCATTCAATTGACGTATTTTTTTCTGTTTGTTCTGAAAAAAAATTACTTAAAGGTGGTTTTAATTTACCAAAAAAAAATTAATTAACTAATAATAATAATAATAATAATAGAACAAATATTGTAAACCGGAGATTAAATGTGGAAATTTCTAAAAAATCCGAAATTAAAAAACAAAGTAATAACCCGAGGAAAGTTGAGGAATTGTCAATACAAAGAGGAAATATATCGAGTATTTCAATTGTGTCAAAGTGCATAACATTTAAAATGTTTCCGATTTTCTTGGATATTTTTAAAATAGGAAATATCGAAAAAAAATCTGAATACTCGAACATGTCAAATAAGATCTGACGTAAAAAAGCTATAGAAAAAATCTGAAATTTCAAGAATTGAAAAAAAAAAATTAAAATTCCGGAAGATTCAAAATTTGACTATCAAAAGATGTTGAAATTTTCGAAAGACATGTCGAGAATTTCAAAATTTTTCGAATATAATGAAAAGCACGAGCTTTAATTGCTTCACCCTTCAAACGAAAGCATGAAAAGAGATAAGTGAAACTTCACGAGCATCAAAATTCAAACGAGCACCTCATCATCACACTCTTGATGCACTTGAGCGCTGGATGTAGCACCCGTACACATCTGAATGGCCGTGTGGGTTGCAATGAAACTAAAGAAGCGCCTCTAATTCAGTCCGTTTGGAAAAGAGATACCCAGGACGTAAAGGATACGGTACCCCAACAAAATGCCCCCTTGTTGTGTGTAAGAGGCGGTGAGATGAGGGCAGCGCTCCTTGTCCGCTTAATATTCACGGCGTGGCGCCCGTGGACTTAATTAATTCGACTTAAAGGCACGCGCAAGTGGATGAGCGAGCTATATTCAAAAGTAAAAGAAACATGTATATAGCTGAAGTGCACGAACGTAACGACGGGAAATGGCACGTGGTTATGCCTTCATTCCATTCTGCAAATCACACCCTCGCCCTCATTAACTATACCAACAAATTTCCTTTATTCTGATTCAGTGATTTAGATGATTAAAATGACAAAAATCTCCAAAAAAAATTCCATGTAGATGTTTCATAATTTAAAAAAGGTTGATCATTTTGCGAATTTTGAAAAATGTAAAGAAAAGCATTCAAAAGAAATTCATCTAGTTTTGGAAATTATACCCTTAGACGGTTCAACAGTTTTTGACATACTGTGCGCAAAGCAACGTTTTCCGCACTGCCCACGCGCATTGTACCAAAACAGTACATTTCGACACAAGTGCGGAAAAAACAGGAGACAGAAAAGTTACTTCCGCCCGTGTATCGAGCAATATTTGTTGATACAATGTGCGTGGGCAGGGTTTTTTGCACGCGAAGCGTGCGGAAAACGTTGGTTTGCGCACAGTGTGTCAGAAATTTCACTTTATGCCTTAGCCGAAAAGGAAACCAATGCGCTATCCACGGAAAGTAATAGTCCACACGCGAGCCATGCGGAAAATGTCGTTTTGTGCACAGGGTGATAACAAGGATTTTTCCGCATATCTGCACGGAAAGTTCGTAGTTTACTCTGTGATAGCAGGCCGCAAAGTGAATACGTTCCATCCTAGGTCAGAAACAGGACATTTCGACATAAGTGCGGAAAAATCTTTTGTGCCGACTGTGAGTTTGTAGGACGAGCCGAAGGCGAGTGTTGCAACACAGGTGGGGGGAAAGTTCTTTCCGCACGTGTGTCGAACCATATTTTTTGATACAATGTGCGCGGGCAGGGTTTTTCGCACGCGAACTGTGCGGACAACTTTGCTTTGCGCACAGTGTGTCAAAAACATCCACTTTATGTCTATAATGGTGGCGCAAAAGTACAAACTTTCCGTGTAGCTATGTGGAAAAATTATTAAATGTTTCCCATTATGGGCAGGGGGCCCCATTATGCCAGACTCTACTGTACCCAATACACATACAAAAGTTACCGGTTCCACCCGTCGAGGGTCACACATCCACATCCTATTTAATTCTGTAAATGTGTGACTCAATAAGTTGTGTCTGTCTCTTTCTCGGCTATAGCCATTTGGCATCATGACGGCTGGATCACTTGGGCTACCACCGTACGTGTTTCATTAAGCAATGGAGAAGTACACTCGCTGGCTCGTGCACCGCGTACCAAATTGATTGCCTCGCTAATCAGACGCCTTCGTGTTTCGCTAAAACTAGTTGGCTTTTCAAATGTTGCCATGCTTAGCCAATCTACTCTTGTTAACCAATTGATCAATGACACGTGTTCATTATAAAGGTTCTATGTTCTGTGGAAATAGCTCGCTGTTATTCTGCATTGTGAGACACTCAAGGAGATTTCGAGGAATTATTAGTGGGAAAATTTTGACCTCGGTGGGGAAATTTTTCCCTTAGTATGGGCAATTGAAAAATGCCGTCAAGCCTAATTATGATGGAAACGGCACGTAGCCGCCTTCCGACAGAGAAAAATCCAATTTTGGGAAATTTTTGAATTTTTTGAAATATCTTATTTTTTTTTTAAATTATCTAGTCCTTAAGTTTTTTGTCCATCTTAGAAATTTGAGATATTTTTGAATCTGAAAGTTTTTGCAATTATTTTAAGTTTTTACATCCTAAAACAAAATAAAAATCGGAAAATTGTATCTCAATTTTGTGCACCCAAGATGTCCACAGGGGAGTGACATGTCCCAAATTTCCAAGCTTCTCCCCACAAATCCGAGTGAAAATTTCCCAACGATTCAGAAGCGATTTGAGTAATGCTGCTTAACCATCAAATAACAACAACTGCAGCATCCCGCAGGCACGTCGGCTCGTACTAATCAAAAACTCATTTGTATTTTCCCACTCGCGATGGTCATAGATAACCTTCAAAGTGTTATGCGGAAGGCCGCACACGTGCGCCGCTGAATTTTCACATTCTATATGCACCCTCGCAATGATCGTATAGACTAAGTGTAATTCTGTGTACCAAACCACAAGGATATAGCATTTCTCCTGCGAGTTATGGCTGCACATCAATTGACCCAAAGCGGAGTAAACCCGGTCCATGAATGGCCGGAAAATGTAAAATCTCGCGGCTTACGTACCGTAAACTTCAGTTTTTCGACAACTCACACTGGTCGGTAGGTGGAAAAAGGAGATTGTGAACTAAACTGGAATTCACTTAGCCATGGAATGCAAAGCTCGTGTTATCGTCCCTGTATTCCACCTTCAGTTCTCATTTCATTACCTTTTTCGGTTGCCAATTTTTCATTGGTTAACCAGTGCAAGTGATGGAGAAAGAAGCAGTGTTATTCCAATCATAAATTCAGCTCATTTTTTGCATATTAGTGATTGCTTTTTTTTGCTTCAAGCGCCTGAAGGACAATGTTACCTTGGATATGGGCTGGGGATATCGTTGGTATAAGAGTACTGCATTTACCTGATTATAAGGGTGAACCACAAGTGGGCCACTGAATCACCAGTTTATGGATTTCCCCCTGTTATTACCTCAAGACAGGTTCCAAATGAATTCTTCGGATTCTTCCTAGTCCATTTCAGTGCAATAAGGCAGAAGTGGCGGAAAATAGAAACTAATTGAGAGTAATTCGTTCGGAAGACATCTGGACGGATGCTGGTGCTAACGTTCTTCTAGAACAAACAGCAAAATCCCGATCAAATAAATACTGTTGAGCAGAAGGCTGCTGATTGATACCTACGCTGATGCCCAGCATCTTACTCGCCCACCCTGTAACCTAATTTTCGTTAGGTTATACCTCAGAACCACTAACAGTGCAAGAACCATGCTATTCCACCCATAAATTTGGCATCTTCTTCACATATTAGTGTTAGCTTTTTGCTTAGGTGCCTTAAGGACAATGTGGTTACCTTGGGCCTTAGATATCGCTGGTACAAGGGTACTGCATTTACCTGGTTACAGGGTAAAAGCCGACAAGTGGGCTACTGAATCACCATTTTATATACCCTCTTCCCCATTTTTTCCCTTACCACCGCTCATTTATGTATATTGTATACACGATTTTGAGGAGAGAAAAACAAGGAATCGCCTGCTTACCGGAAATTCTGTGAAACGCTTGCATGTAAGGAAAAAAGAAATGAGCAGAGGCTTTAAAGGTTGGCGTACAGGCAACCCAACCCAAGCGATAACTAACGAGAACGTTAGGTTGGACTAGTGTTGTGGTACCTGCAGCGGCTTGGATACTCGCGTGGCCGTCTCTTAATTTAACTCGGCTGCATCCACCACCTTGGCTGTAATGCGGCAAAATCCTTTGAAGAGGCCATAGCCGATCACCAGCCGACCCCCTCTTTGGTTAAACCATTCAGCGATAAAGCAATGGATTTTTATGGCCATTCGACGCTAATGTGAAATTAATTAAAGCCAGATGAGACTTTTTTTTTTCATACATTTGTTTTCGTACGGAAAATGTTTCGTAGATATAAAAAGTTTGTCTTCTTTTTCCATGAATAGATACTATTTTACACTGGTCGCTATTCAGCTTTTTACAACCATAAATAGACAAGCAGATAAGATGTTAAGTGATTCGGAAAATGTCGTGGAGAATATTCCCTATTGGTAAGATGTATGATCAAGGAAGTCACATGTTTACGTTTGTAAAGTTCTGGAGCATTGGGAAGATTTAGGTACGAGGAAGTGTATCAAATTGAGAATAATAAAGAAGGTGTTTGTTGGCGGCTTTGATGTTAGGATGGCGTACACATGTGGCGATTTGCAAGGAAAGTTGGTGGTATGATGATAAAAGGCAATAGCAAGTGTTGGAGGGGCGCCGGAGCATTCTCTTCAGGTTTAACAATGTAGGAGCTATAGATTTTCAGTTATTGTATGTATATAACCAATTGCTTCCTTGCTTCCTCTACCCATATTTTTTTTTCATTATTTAAAGTGCGTAAATCTCCAGAATTTATTTGACTCTCAGTCATGTTACACCTTATATATAGGTTCGATATTTATATTAACATTGGTGTACATTAAACTTAAATCCTTAGTTCGCAGTTAACTACAAATTTATGTAGAATTTTTAATATCTTTGGATTCGTTTGTGACAACAATGTAAAAATTGAATTTGGTAATTTAACATTTCATCGGATTATTTCTCTGATGAGGATTGTGCTCTCAGTGTTTGGGTTGGGACAGTGCCAAAAAATGTGATCAATGTCTTGATTATCATATCCACATGTACGGCTAGTGTCTTCGATAATGTTTATTCTTTTCAGAGAGGCATTCAAGTGATAGTGGTTAGCCCTTACTCTGTTAACCTAGGTAATGAGAGCTCACCCATATTCTAAAAATTATTTTTCTAAACTTTGAAGTCTTGCAGTTACAGAAAGCAATATAATTTTAAGACTTGCAAACTTGGTCATAGAACTTAGAATTGATGGTACGGGGACTGTAAATAATTTAATTAACTTTATGTTACAAGCATAAACAAGCCAAATTGAGCTTTTTCAAGCGTCGTTTCAAGACCATCCACTTTCTTTCCGGTTGGACTCAGAGGCTTTGGCCAGCGATCAGCGATATGTTTAGACATATTGATTGCTCGTTTCTGATCATAACATTCAATCCCGAGATTAAATATGTAATTCTATGTGTTAAACAGGTTTTCTTGGATGAACGGGGTTGAGAGACAATGAGGGCGGTTCTTCAGGGTCTACAGGTGCTTATGGAACGGATGGAGAAAGGCTCCATGACTTGGTGATAGCATCTCTTAATCACACGTGTTAGTCAGCCATATGCGGATCCCACCCACATCCCAGTCCTCCGTGTATCAGCTATGGATTATCTATGCAAACATAAAGCACTAAACATCCTGCGCGGTGAATGATGGTGAGTTTTCAATAATAAATTTAGCTCATTAGTTTTATTTTTCTTACGATACTGTCTGAACGTAAATAATGAAAAATGCAATACTGAAGACTTAATTGCAGCAGCGAGTAGTTTCCTCATGACTTACCAAAAAAAAAAGCTAAAAAAAATCGCTCTTTCACTTTGACATAGACAACTTTTATGGTGTGTAAAGAGTTACAGAGATGAATAGAATGAAAATAAGAAGAGTAATCATGGCGGTATCTCGTTGCCCACGAATGGTGATCTCGGTATTATGGCGGCTTAAATCAGCCGTTTGTAGACCCCTTGAGAAGCATGGGTGTTCAATTACTCGGTCATAAACCTCGGCTAGCCCACGAGTATATGCGGTGTATGGGTTAACTATATATCTGTTGGGCTCCTCTGTACTAGAAACGTTTGACTATGCTTTATGCATATTTTGATGTCAGTATAGGCAGGTGGAAATCCTTTTTTTTTTTGGCTTGATTGTGTTGGTAACGATGGAGTAGGTTTGCAGTTATTTCGATGATTCATGTGCTCAGAGATACCTGTTCACCAGTTCCTCCAAATTTGTTTTCCTTTTATTTCGAATACACCCACTAACACTACTACTGCAAACATTTTAAATTAAGATTGAAGTGTCAGGATTCTGAGATTGGGGTGGAGATTTAGCATACGTCTTTGTGGTGCTATTATATATGATGTTGTACATGCTAATGTCTCCTTTCCCAAACTTTGGAATAGAAAAATTCGTCAAGAAACTGATTGCCACGTTGGAAGATCTGGAAATTTTGAGAAGACTATAATTTGGGAGAAGATAATTGGACGCGTCTAATAAATTCTAGTGAAATAGAAGCAGCGATATTTTTTCCAAGCATCGTAATGTAGACCAGAACCACATCAATTTCCGGTAGCGCGGATGCTGCAAGATTCGCAAGGCCCTCCGCGTTTGTCTCCAAGATGGGAATGACAGCTGATGTCTGAGTATTCATACGTAAAGTTGACTTAACCCTATCAAGAGTTTCCGGATAGTCTTTCACGCAAGATTCATATATGTATATTCTAGTAGCCGCAAGTATGGACAAGTGGAATTTTTAGTTCAATTGCATTCAATGGAGATAGGATTTATCGGGCTCCCAGCTATATTCCACAAACACCTGTTGACTGAATCGTCGGAGTTGCTTTACCTTTCACTTACTCCTTCGCCAATCCTCAAACTGCAAATGGACACATCTTAAATTATGATCGAGGATGTCACCATTCTCAGATGAAAGCAATAATTCAGGATCTGTTTCTTCGTAGTGCAATCATTCTGCTATGATTTATGTGTACTCTGACGTCAGCAATTATAGACAGGCTAGATTTTTTGGTTCGGATGTATTGGGCAAATATCAGATAAAGAAGATTTATAGCTATTGTGATGAATCATGTGTTTAGAAACACCTGTTAACAAGTTCCTCAAAATTGTTTTCCCAAGAAAATCAGAGTCATGATCCGAGATCCATCTTTTGGAATTCCAAGCATCCGATTATGATCTAGGCTTGTGCTGACGTCAGCAAGTACGACAGGTGGAAATTTGGTTTGGTGATTTTGGGTCGAGGTGTATAGTAGGTTTGCGGGTACTTTTATGATGAGAGGTACCCGTTGTCAGGGTCTCGGAAATTTAGTTTTCCCGAGATGAAATTTTCCAGTCTCTGGCGACGGCCATTTTCAGTCTCTGAGTGGAATTGGAGGTCTCCCCTAGTCTTTGGCAGTCTTCGCTGCGCGACTCGAATTTTTGATAGTTTATTTAATTTTATAAATCTCTGAATGAGCGACGCGGGCTTAGAGAAAACGCTGATCACGTATTATAACTTTTATTTAATTCTCAATATATGGTAAAGTAAAATATTCATATCATTATTTTCATTCAATTAACAACGGGGAAACAACTGTTATAGCTATATTAGAAAGAACTAAAAACAAAATTGTCGCGTTGTTTAGTAATGATGAAAATAATAATAATAATAAATCATATATTTAAATATCAAAATTCAATGGTTTAATTAATTAACTATCTATATGAATAACGCTAATCTGCGAAGTCTCTCGCCTAAAGACTCGGGGGAGCGGTCTTTCACCTAGAGGTTCAGAAGACTCTCCATCCGGCGACGATCGTCTCTCCGCTGAAGACTGCGAACGTTGGGCTCCGCGTCTCGCGAATAGTCTCTGCGGTGGCGCAGAGAGAGAGACGGAGACCAAGAGTATTTCGTACTAAGAAAGACTCTAGATTTTTCATCTCGGGTTATTTGATGTAATATCCTTTCCTCAGTATTTAGACGGATCATCGACAGGTCTTGGGTTAAGTTGGATCTAAGTGGGCATGTCTTCCTAAGTCAGCTTGAATATCTCGCTCAAGCTGAGAGAAGCGGGATTCACTGATTTCCTCGTACATGATATCCTTTCCCCAATACTCAGACTACTGATGAACAAGTATTCAATCAAGATCGAAACTTTGTAATTTCAACACCGAGTTTTGGATTTGTTTTGAGAATCAGCCAGGGTAGAAAAAAATTATTTAAGACTTTTCTCTTCTGAATAACATCTTCTAGAAAAAATACTCAATAACCTTTTTTCGTACAATCACTTGTTCACGAGATATATGAGGTTTGAGAGAAATGCTGGAAAAACCGACGACGGTGGAGGGAAATACAAAGTAGGGAAGTTATTGTTCTAATTCTAATCGGTTACACTCATTCCCCGTAGTGATGTTTTTCTTATTTGTGCCGTGTGGACAAGTTCTGAGAAAGATCATTTTTCTATTTGATTGGATTTTTTTGAGGACTGTGTAGGTTTGCTATTTGGATGAATCATGGTGTTCACGGACACCTGTTTACGGGTCCCTCCAAATTTGCTTCTCTTTTATCTTTCACCCACCCACGAATTTCCAATCTTTATATGCATTTGGTCATCGGGACTGGCACATTTTAACGATCGCGATGACCCGATGCCAGTGGCTTCGTGTGAGGTAACGGCATAAAATGCCAAGATCTTACTTATACCCGCCAGAGGTAATCTCTTTAGGGAGAAACCCTCTTTTGCGGCCCTCACTGGTTACTCAAGGTGTTCCGTTTCTCTTATTTGTACTGAGGGGAAAAATACCATTGAGAGAATTTTTCTTCTGTCAGAAAAATGATTACGCGAAATTCTTGAGTGGTTTACTTCCCGATACGAGGAGTTATCGCTTCGGGTTGGAAAATAAAAAATCATTTCATCATTTCGTGGAGGGGTTGCAAAGTATTTCTGACATGTTTTTAGACCACACACACGTGTGTGTGTGTGTGTCTGTACATTTGTAGAACTATATCTCCAAGAACCAGTACTTCTTGCCCTACATGTAATAGGGGAGCGGAAATTCCCCTGTCCCCAAATCACTACGGGACACCGACAAATATGTGTCTGTACATGACTGTGTCTGCGTATATACCTCAATTATTTTCAATAGGAAATAATTATTGAAAAATTCGGCGATTTGTAGAAAGATTCGAAATTTTTGAAATAATTTCAAAAATTTTAATAACCCAAAAACCGCCTCGGATATCGAGAAACAGTATCGTCAAAATACGGAGTATTGAGTATTGAGCGAGAGGTCATTTCAGGGAACCATAAACGTCCTGACGTGTTAAACCTCTACTGGTCTCTCGAAAGGGGAAATCGCCTTTTTGGTCATGTCAGTTAGGCACTTTTTATTTTTATTTTATTTCTTATCAGGCCTCCTGGACCGCACACTGAGAATAACAAATTAGTGGTAAGAAAATTTTCACTATTTTTGTGTGGTTCACGATTTAAAAAAGTTTTCGAATTTTATTGAATTTTCAAAAATTCTTAAAATTGCTGATATTTTGAAAATTTATGAAGTTTTTGACATATTCAAGATTTTTGAAATTGTGGAACATTTAAAATCATTGAAATCCTAAGATTTCTGATATATTAAAAATTTCAATTTTTTTTATAATTCTAATCATTTTTCAAACCTGCTCAGTTTTTAAAAAAAAATTTAAACATTTTTTCAGCTTGCTGTAATTTTTAAGAGTCTTTTATTATTATGTCGTGCACAATTTCGAAAATTATATTCGGGACACGTGATCGAAATTTTTAGGTGTCGTCGGAATGGATTTTCGGGTGATGCAAAGAAATGGAAATAATTGAGGTCATTTGCCAATTGCAGCACATCAATACACTCTTTCATGTCAACTCATAAGAGTTACGGTGATTTATACTCGAGTTGAGGATAAATAAATATTCCGCTGAAACGTTCATCTGCAGTCGTAAAAAAATACAATTTTCGTTGGAATATCCTTCGGAGATTCCAATTGTCGGAGGTTAAACGGTTTCGCTCTCTATGCGATATTGTTGGTGATCAATCAAGCCGATTATTGCTTCTTTTAAATCATCCTTATTTTCTTCATTATTTGGGAATGAAGATAGTGCACCAAAATTCATGATTCGTTGTTTTAAGGTAACTAATCAGAAAATGAAAGGAAATGAAACCTCCGAAAATATCTGAACAATCCAGACAATTTACTGTCGCTTGATAGTTTTTGGAATTTCTGAAATGTTTGCAATGTTTGAAGTTTTTTGAAATTTTTGAAATTTTTGAAATTTTTGAAATTTTTGAAATTTTTGAAATTTTTGAAATTTTTGAAATTTTTGAAATTTTTGAAATTTTTGAAATTTTTGAAATTTTTGAAATTTTTGAAATTTTTGAAATTTTTGAAATTTTTGAAATTTTTGAAAATTTGAAATTTTTGAAATTTTTGAAATTTTTAAAATTTTTGAAATTTTTGAAATTTTTGAAATTTTTGAAACTTTTGGAATTTTTAAAATGTTTGAAATTTTTGAAATTTTTGAAATTTTTGAAATTTTTGAAATTTTTGAAATTTTTGAAATTTTTGAAATTTTGAAATTTTTGAAATTTTTGACATTTTTGAAATTTTTGAAATTTTTGAAATTTTTGAAATTTGATTTTTTGGAATTTTCGAAATTTTTGGAAGTTTTGAAATTCTTGAAATTTTGGATTTTTTTGAAATCATGAAGTTTTTAAATTTTTTGAAAGTTGTGTGAATCCTTTCCAATTATTTAAAAATATTTTGAACCTACTTCACTATTGAGAATTCGAAATTTTAAAATATTTGATAACTTGAATTTCTTCAAATATGCGTTAATCTCTATTAAACTCACTGGTTCCATTTATTATATTTATTTTTCAAATCTAAAAATGATCAAAATGCCAAATTTCTAAAAGTATTCAAACGTCCGTATTTTAGAAAAAAAATGGAAAGTATTAATAACTATGGAACAAAACTTCAAATTTTCGAAAATTTTCATAAATTCCAACATTTTTCAAATTTGCCAAATTATCCAAGCATATCAATATGCATGCACGAGAAACTGCATCGTCCAATTGTTACTCGTAACCTTGGATAACTGGACCGAACCGCAATATAACAACTATCATACATCATGGCAAGAAATCAAAAGGACTATTGCGAAATTTTGCCGAATGCCTGTCGCGAAGATAATCCATCATCAAACCCATGCCAATTTCCGATATTTATGTATTGAAAGTACGAAATTTTTCGTTACGTAAGGACACTGTTTCCGCCATCGTAAATGCAATGCTTCAACTCCCCTTTTTTTATGAAACAAATTACAAATTTCAAAACTTCTCAACATGCCTACAACTTCCATGTTGTCCCCAATTTTAAAATATTTCGAAATATGGGAAAAACTGAACACCAAGAAAATTGGAAAATTGTAGAAAAGTTTATATCTAATAGTTTAAATATTTGCATACTCACCAAAAAATAGGACCTTGAAAACATATTAGAATTCACAATTTTTCCCAAGTCTAACGATTTTCAAATTTTCAATAATTTCCCATTTTTTCACTCTTTATAGCGATATTTAGACCACACCTTTTGGACTTTTATATTCTAGATTCTCGAAACAATATAAGTTTTTTCCAGTGGGATGATTTTTTTTTTAATTTCAAATTCTTAAAATGAAAAAAATTCTTAAAATGGCAAAGTTAAAAAAAAAAAACAGGAAAGTTTCCGAAAAGTTTCAAATTAATGAAAACCATCAAGCTTTTTTCAAACCAAAAATCCAATATAAAAATGCCGTAATGGAAATAAAATCTGAATCTTCCCAAAGCTCATTCAATTTCCATTTCAATTGTACTTCCACAAATGTTTCCAGCGTACAGTTTCCTCGACGTTTTTATTCAATTTTTTTTTTTTAACGTTTACGAAAGTTCACAAAATTTCTCCAAACTTTTGATATCCGCCTACGAAATGCAAAAGTACACATCAATAACATGAGCATGTACCTGCGTGGGCACACGACCTGCGCCATACTCGAGAATTTCAACTTCAGTACTCACGCCTGACCTCCCATCGAAATCGCCGATTCCCCCCCCCCCCCCCGCACGCTCTGCTCGCTACTCGCCGCGATGGGGTATAAACCGAAAAAACCCCAAGAAATCGTAAAAATGAGAAAGATATAATAACAACGCGGGCGAGCGACGAAAAGAAATTGTATAGGAAAAGGCGGGCAACAAACTTTTACGACAGGGCATAAAATCGTGAGCCAGACATTTTCATTCGTACTTCACATCTCTCCTGGTGGTTTCGCATAGTATAAGTGCAGTGATACGAGGTGAGATTTCCCAATGGTGTTGAGACAACTTTTATTTGCTGTTTGTTCTCGTTGTATAAACAAACCCGCTCGTTGGGGATATTCAAGCAGCAAAAGGATCTTGAAATGCATGGAGAAAGAAATTTGATAAAAAATACCCTTCCGTTTGCGACAGAAGTTATGTTTGTGTCCCGAAAATGGAAAATGATATTTAACAAGTTGGGACCATTCCCAATGTAGCGTCCAAATATTTTTGTGGGTGTGTGTGTGTGTGTGTGCATGTGCCACCACATCAATTTTTGTAACATGAAATATCCACGATTTTCTGAAGCGTCAAAAATTTTTAACTTTCGAAGCGTCAAGTTCTCAGATATCGAAAAGTTCCAACCATTTCGATATTTTCATAAACTGCAACATTTTTTCAATACAATTTTTTTCAGATTTTATACAGCACATTAGTTCTCCTCGAGTTTGAATTATCAAGGTTCCATAACAAATTCCCCTTCGAAAATGATAATCGAATCACGAGGAAGCCATTCAATCTTTCGTGCGCAAAGTGGGAGGCCTCCGTGCAATATAGTCCCAATGTTACTGGCCCTTGGTGATGTGCTAGCACCTACCGTTTGGTATGTTACCAGTGGTATGAGCCTCGGGCTTGCACCATTTCCCTATGAGTTACCGTGTTTGTTTAATCGAATAGAATACATTAGCCCACGCCGTGCTGAGTAGAACTCGGAGATAGCGTCGTATCGTTGTCCTCCGGATGCTGGAGGGTAGGGTAACGGTTGGCTGCTGCAGGCTTTGCTATTCTGGAGATCGAGAATTGAATAGGATAGAGACAACAGGATTTTGTTTTGTTATTAACTTCCCGATAAGATAACTGTTTGCAGTGACCTCGAGGATCAAAACAAAATTATATAAAGCTCAAGTTTCCTCAAGACAAACATTGATTCGAGTATCCCAACAATACGTGTTTGATGATCTGTTTGCCTGTATGTGTTTTCCCCGTTCCTTATACCAATCCATGCATCGAGATCCAACTTTTGTCGTCGTATTTCTAAAGACAGGGTCAACCTCCAGACACCCCTGTGCTACGATCGCGGGTATCTATGATGCCGCCCCCCTCCTCCCGTCGGGGGCGCCAAGATACCGCCGATAGTTAAAAACAATCTGCTTGAACATTCTTTGGTTGAGAGGATTGGATCCAAAGTTCATCAAAAAATGATCACCAAGAACCATCTAATTAAGTCGACTTGCCAAAATACGCATCAAATTTAGCTCCTCCATTAAGCAGGCCCACTCCAGTACTATCTCACATCAACACTGGATAATCCTCAAGGATAAATAATTCGGACATCCTTGAAGAGTTGAAAGACCTCGGGCACAACCTGAACTTGCAGCACGTGCTAGTATCCTGTAACCCCAAGGATCATCAAACATCGTTAGATCGGCATTCGTAGACACCGGCCGCAGCAACACGGGTGGCAGTTCGAGTGTTCAAGCGAAGACAACGGTAGTGGTATAACGCGCAGAAGGGATGGGAGGGAGGAGGCCATAGGATAAGTAGAAGGTAACGTGTCCAGTGAGTTTTTTCAAACGCCAGATAACAACTTGATAATGAATCCGTTGACCCGCGCTCCCAGCGCAGCAACTAGCCACTTGAAAATGCCCATGTATAAATCCACACTCGATGGCGCTTACTGTATTTGGATCCTTGTCACACACTAGAGCATACCGTTGAATACAGGTAGTGCGGGCGGGGTGGGGAGGTGGGTGGGTGGGTGGGGGGCGGGGGGCAAACTGTAGAGCGCAAATGCGCCTGGATCATTATAGTGATTAATGCCGATGGTAGAATACGATAGGGGTGATTTATCGATGTCACCCGCAGGGTAACGTGATTTCGCGCTAGGGTGACGAGATAAATTGGCCAATGGCAATTCGCAATTTTCTACCATTGGTCATTAACATTTTTCACTAGCTCAGTGTCATTTTAAGTGTACACATTGACAGGGTCTAATAAAACAAGTGTATGTGGAGGGATATGTTTGATGGAAATTTTCTGGAAGTTTGATAAAGGTGTTGAGTACACCAACTCCATGGAGGCAATAGAGATGTTCTGATTGCTACTCGGTATAGTAGAAAGTATAACTTTCAACATTAAAAATGGTGATCATTTGTCTCGACATTATTCTCTTGTCTATTTCATACAACTCTGCTGTATTTGCTGAAACATGCACACATTCTTAGGGAAACCATCATAGACTTAACTACAACGAAGCGGGTGTATTGGCACTTAGCAAATAAGTGGTGCGCTGCATTGCGAGAAACATATCATATGGACGGAACCAGTAATTTTACTCACTGGTAAATTGGTTCCATATATGATATGCTCTAATTTAACTTTGGAGGAAGTTAGTTCTCTTCTGACATGTTCGTTCAACCACTCGCATTTTTGGTGTAATGATATGTGGTGGTGGAAAACAGACCAAGATGGTACAATTTCTTCGACGTGGTGGTACAACTCTTTTATGGGTGGGTGATTTCGTGGAAAATGTCACAATAGGGAAGTTGGATCTGCCCTAGGTTCATGAAGTAGCCCTATTAACAGATGCATTATAGCCTATCACCTTCTCCTCCACATCGAATCTATGGCAATCCTTCCTCAATATTTTCAAATCCATTAAGTTTAGAATTTTAGAAAAGAGTTGCAATTGATTTTATATTTTGAATGTTCTGGAGAACCCTTAGCCGTCTCAATTGCAGGGTTAGTGAATTAGTGTGCTTCATTTCGATATTTCGCAGATGTTCCTTCCTTTCGTGAGTCATTGCAAAACTTCTCATAACGACCCCACTCGAAAGACTCATTTTAGTTTAGGTTAGTTGAGTACGAGTAGTCTCATTGTACAGTTCACGGAGGCATCCAATAATAGAAACTTCAACTCTGAACCGAGAATTCGTTGTGACGTCACGGGAGTCGCGCTAGCGTTTCTGTACGTTCTACTGGATGCCTCCCCTCGAGTCACGTTCAAGACGGTCTGTGATTGGCTGTCACGGGTGGAGGCACACTCGTGACGTCAGAGCTGTTCTTAGGAGGTTTGAGAAATTGTCGTTCTGAAGACTCGATAATTAAAAAAAAATTATTTGTCAGTGTCTTTCTCGTTGTAGACTATATAATGTGGAAAAACAAAGATAATAAACAGGATGAGAGTATGATCCTCTAGGGCTCAAACCAATAATTTTCCGATCTCAATGTGTATTTTTATGTGGGGAACAACTTTCTTGAACACTTTTTGTCTTATCCCTTTGTTCGTACGATGAAGCCATATAGATCATTCAATTAGTTATAAACAATTGAGCGCATCAGTTTTTGGGAAAAGCGTTCCTTTCAGACTTGAACACGAGTGAGACGTGTCGATTACAAAAAAAATGGGAAGTTCAAGTTTGATCTCCGTGTAAGATAATTAATTAATTAATTAATTAATTATGTGTGCTAAGAAAAAAAGTCATAACTGATTAAATATGCATTTTCTTGCGGGGAACTACTTTCATGAAACCCTTTTTTTCGTATCTCGAACCGTTCTTGCGATGGAGCGATAAAAAACAATTCAATTTGGTAATAACAATTGAAAGAATTACAATTCTTATTGAGCGACAAATCGCTCGACTTGGACCTGGAGGCCAGCAAGACGCGTCGATCAGAAAAAAGAATCGGTCCAGTAGACCCGCCGGAAACGTTAAACACAGTTTTGACCACATATACACACACGCATACAGACACTTCTCTAAAATCTTGTCCGGATGATGGGAAACATCGGGAAAAGTGAAAATTTCTTGAAAATTCGACTTCATTTTCGAGGTGATTACTATAACTTCCCTCTGGGATCGGGAAGTTAAAAACAGAAGTTCCCTAATGATATGTGACCAACACATGATCATTTCATTAGTAAACGGTCTGGATGGAAAATACAAATTGGAATTGTCAAGATAAAGGCAGACTGTTATAGGTTGGACGTTCCGACACTAAACTCTGGGGGTGGAGTAGGCAGTAATTGAAAAGTTGAAGAGACATAATTTGATTAAAGATAATTAAGAGATCACCATTAATGTTGCATGAGAAGTTTCTCAGAGTCACATGATCTTACGAAATAATTTATAGGCAATGAGATTTGAGTGCAGAAAAAGTGGCGTCATATTAATGTTTGTATGTGTCAGTTTCCCATTTTTCATAAAACGAGCCCGGCTGCGCATGCTTCGCACGCGCATTTCCTTTTTCCGCTGCAGCGACGGGAATCGCCTCGGTTTTGGTCTTACGCTTTTCGATAATTCTGATATATATCTATATTTTTTTGTCTCTCCTTTTTATTATAAATAGATTGGTCACTAAACTGCTCTAATGAGGAGTACGTGGAGTGTTGGGAACGTTGGCCAATATATTAAGATTTATTTCCAAGATATTAGCAGACAGAATTATGAAATCGTATAACGACTCGGATGAGATGATAGTTCGTTGAGTACTGTCTCCTTCTCAAGAAATTTTTATATTTTTTATATATGCTCAGGAAATGTTTAGAGAACCTGACGAGTTTTGAGGGCTACTAGAAAATAAATTATTGTACACGTATGAAATTATTTTCTTTACAATATAATCATTTTTTCTTGTTTATTTTACTAAATTGGAGATAACTTAAGAAATTGTGTACATATATAAAATATTTTCATCACTTTAAATTATTGCAACAATTTGAAAAATTTGAATATTTTCGGTATCTCAAGGGTTAAGAATTACGAAAATTTCAAATGTAAATTGCGAATATAGAAAACGAAAAAAAATTAACCCAAAAAGTAAACAACACAAAATAAGTATAAAGGAAAGAGTATTCTAAAATTCTAAAAAAATAAATAAACTACAAAACCTCCCAAAAACTTGGTTAACTTCAAAACTTTATGAATATTTAGAGACTTATGCGACCTAAAAAATTTTGAGGAAAAAAAATATGGCAAGTTTCAAAAATGTTATTTTAAATTTCAACGATAAAAATAATCATAGATATAGAAAAAAATAGTTCTAGTAATTTCTTCAAATATCTCACATCCACTAGTCAGATAATAATCTCTAGGCAAGATCATTATATTGTTTTAGAAATACCTTCATCTGCTATTCGCAAGTATTTGTACTTGTTATTTACGATATTTCACCCGAAGAAATTATCCGAGTTTATCAGTGTCGGTCTATTCGTACGTTTCTTTCACTAGACGACGGTAAAAATGAGAGAAAAAATGAGAATGAAGTCCAGTGACACTCGAGGGACAGAGATAAGTAACTCTGGCGGGTGTAGAGACGCCCTGAAATGCCGTATGTACGCTGTGTTTGACCGCGCCAACTTTTCTTCGTCTTCATGCGAGTCTCACTCAGTGACTTGAAATAAAAAAGAGACGACCATCGCAAGAATTCAAACAGTTGGAAAATTTCGAGCAAATAAAATTCCTAAAATTGTCATCATCTCTTCAAAAAATTGAAATGGAAGAAAATTCGCAAATTTATAAAATTTCAAAACCATCATAACTTCCCTACTTCAAAGAATTAAAAACTTGATAAAAAAATCATACGAGTCAAAGATTTAAAAAATTGGAGAAAGTTCTACGGAACTATTAGAAATATTTCGAAGTTTTGAAATGTATGAGTAAAAAACAACTGATTCTTAGGAAATTCAAAATTGATTGAAAATAGGAATACAAAAAGTTGTAAGACATTAAAATCTGCAAAATTTGAGAAAAAAAGTCAGCCGTTTTAAATGCAAGTATTTCCTTTTCTTTTAGTGTTGCAGGGCGTTTCCATGGAGTACTAACTCCATGTCCAACTCAACTATCACTGGAAACAGGCTCTTTAACTACAAATCCACCTTCCTCCCACCCCATCTCTTGTCGCGCGCTCACACACGGGCAATCTGTCTTCTGGCGTGTGATAAATCAATCCCTCTTGCGGACGTGCCAGACACGATCAAACGAGCGGTTGTAGGCCCCTCGGCAGAAAACCGCGACTCCTAGAGCCTACCCCGAGCACATTCACGACAGCGCCCAGCACTTAGGCAACGATCATATAGGTATCTCACATTGACGTATGCAATCGTCAATTTCACAAATTTCACAACACATGTGAGAAAATTTTTGAATGTGTCTAATATTTCTGCATCCCCAAAATTGGATTTTTCTTTATACCTCGGTCGAAAGTACGTATATTCGTCATCGATTTCGAAGCAGAAAGTCTAAGATTCGTGCATCGATGAAACGACGCGTACGCCATCTACAACAGCGGGACGAAATTTTTTTTTCCGCGCATCGGTGCGTGGGACTGCTGTCAGTCACTAGTCATCACCTATCTACGATAATGTCAAATGTAACCTCAAAACGACTTCTTTGCAATTAATGAAATATAAAAAAAAATATTAATTAAGGCAATGACGTCCAGTGATGAGTCGATGGACGAGGAGGAGCTTCTGAGGGATTTTGATGCAGAAGCACGATTGATAATCGAGACAGAAACATTGCCAAAGAAGTCAGCTGATCGCTATAAATTAGTTTACGATACTTATAAAAAATGGCAAATGGAACATCAAAATTCTTTGTAACAGTCAGATGAAGCTAATTTAGTGATATATTTCAAAGACTTGAGTAAGAAGCTGAGACCTTCAACACTGTGGAGCATTCGGTCGATGCTGAAAAAAACATTGAACACGAGAGATAATGTCGATATTAGCAAATTTCAAAATTTGAAAATTATGATAAAAAATAATTCCAAAGGTTACAAGCCGAAAAAATCTGCAGTGTTCAAATGGGATGACATTTCTTTTTTATGATATGCCTGCCCCCGACCAGCAGCACTCGCTTCGCTCGTGCTGCAAATGTCGGGGCAGGCATCAGTATCTATAACACAAATTATGAATTTTCGTACTTTCGACCGGCTATAAAGAAAAATAGTATACACCACACGGGCAGAAGTTTGAAAGCCCTGAACTGCGCGCCATGATGCCCTCGGCTTCGCCTCGGGCATCATCGCGCGCAGTGCAGGAATTTCATACTTTCTGCCCTTATGGTGTAATATACTATTTTTTTTTTGAATTTCACGAATTTGGAATAGGAAATAATTTTACTAATTTAACAAATGTGAAATTTTTTGAAAATTACAGAAAATTTGAGCTTCTGGAAATTAAAAATATGCAAAACTTTCAAAACTTAAAATTAACAAATTTCCAACTTCCCGAAAAAGGAAGAAATATGTCATTAGAAAAAAAACATATATTGTCAATTTCACATTTTCATGTTCTCCTGATTTGCAAGCCCGGCGCACCCTGAGAAAAATTCAGCTTAAAAGGCAACGAGAGAATGAGAGAAAAAGGGGGAAGAGAGGGAGAGAGCGAATGGGCGGGAATGATCGTCAAGAAATTCTGCGGACATAATCAAGATAAAACTCCCTAACCAATAGAAATGCATGAATCTTCAGCCATATGTTATACCAATTGTGTTCTATCCTTACCAGCAATCTCCAATATCCGATTATCCTTAGCGTAAATTAATTAGCAGCGGCTCCACGCAGAATCCAATGCCTCTACTTACAACTCTCATGTTTCAATTTAGAGACTTTACACTCGTAGAATTCATTCTTCGTGAGCAGTATCAAATTGAATAGACCAGATATGGGACCCTGGATAGCCAAACCAATAGCTTCCCGATACGTTGATGCATGTATTATTTATGCAATATAAACAATCAAAAAAATCAATAGTTCATCCTTTTGTAACAGTATTCACTCTTCCCGATGTTTCACATTATCCGGACACGGTCTTAGAGAAGTGTCTGTATGTGTGGTCAAAACTTTGTTTAACATTTCCGGCGGAACCGCTGGACCGATTTTTTCTTCTGATCGACGCGTCTTGCTGGTCTCCAGGTCCAAGATGAGCGATTTGTCGAATGGCTAGATCTTTCAATTATTATTAACAAATTGAATTGTTTATATCGCTCCACCGCAAGAACGGTTCGAGACAGGAAAAAAAGTGTTGCATGAAAATTGTTCCCCGCAAGAAAATACATATTTAATCATTTATGACTTTTTTTCTTAGCACACATAATTAATTAATTAATTAATTATCTTACACGGAGATCAAACTTAAACTTTTCATTTTTTTTGTAATCGACACATGTCACTCTTGTTCAAGTCCGAAAGGAAGACTTTTCCCAAAAACTGATGCGGTCAATTGTTATTAACAAATTGGATTATTTATATGGCTTCATCGTAAGAACGAAGAGATGCGACAAAAAGTGTCGAAGAGAGTTGTTCCCGACATAAAAATATACATTGAGATCGGGAAGTTATTGGTTTGACCCCTAGAGGATCACACTCTGATCCTGTTTATCTCAAATTTAAACTTCAATCGTTACGTCGAATCAAACATACAATGTTTCATTTCAGGCGCATACTCCATTCATGTCAATCTGCTTTTCGAACAAACTCAGTTATGTAGAAAAGATTCATTTACAGTTTGAGTCAGGTCACATCAATGAAATTGAAATCAGGCAATTTTCGAAGATAGAGGGTGGGTCATTTTTTACGATAAATCAGGGGATATTTGGTTGAGTTGCAGAATTCCGCGGTGACGTAACATTATTTCATTGATTATATGGAATGGTTCCCTCGTTATAATGATTGCTGATCACGTGGAATATACACCGAATTGTACTATCTATGTACGAAAATCGAGAACAGGTAGAAAAAAGTTCCCGACTAGTGTGTCCATGATTGACATAATGACCCAGATACTTGAATCTGGCTAACTTCGGCTTGTCTTTAGCGTCGGATCAGATTATAGAAAGGGTGCGCAACTTACCAACTCCCCGACATAGGCCCGCCTATTGAATATGCAAAGTTGGGCAATTTGCCGCTGCACTACATGCTCTACATGTAACCGAACGATCATCAGCTGAGGTACCCTATCTCTATAACTAACCAGCAATGCGACAACAATCAGCGAAACAAACCCACTTATGATCAACAAGAGTATACGTCACCAGCGGGAGAGTGAGCCCGCAAGCCGTTCTTTTTTTTCTCGACGGACAAAACTCGTATGCTGAATATTCATGAGATTTCATTTCTACGTACCCAATGCAGCACACGAGGCGAAAATAAAGATGGAGAGACAAATAAATTGAACAAAAAGGATTATAAAGGAGAACGAGAGGAAAGCTTTTTATTTATATTCAGAGATGCAAAAAGTCCGGAGGGAAAACTTCAGTTATATATTTATTATTGCAATATAAATATAGGCTATGCCATCATTGAAATGCTATTTAGGTTGGAATACTTTTGTGCATGCGTGTGTGTGTGTGTTTTTTCTCCGTCCATCTCGTTTGCAGTCAACACGGTAGCTGCTGTTGAGCATTCCGTCAGAGGGAGTATTGGACACCCATCCATGCGGCGGGGGCCGACTTTCACCACTTAGGCCATCGTATTGTTTAAACTCAGGGTAAACCTTCCCTGTGCTACCCCAACGGGTCCCTATGATGGACCCCCCCCCCGCGTCGGGTTAGGTTCCCACCCGGCCGTGCGGTTTCATTTTATGAGTACCGCCAATAGCACACACGGAACGTTTCTGCACCGGTCGAAATCCATATGAAAATATTTTCGAAAAAATATTGTCCGGCGTCCGGCCGCGAACCTCGGACCTTTCAGAAATATGTGTGTGTATATGTGTGTTTATCGCTCTGGTGTAGACTGTTGGAAATTTTTATCTGGATTTTCCATATCGAGCACTAAACATTGTATATATATATATATATTCGATTTGCACTTAACGTTTTCAGTGAATTCTACGAAATGGAATTTCTGTAAAAATTCTTTATAAAAGTATATTGCAACTTTTTCTGTGTTCGGCCACTAGTTATCTGGATAACCAACTCTTCAAGGAAATCTCATAAACGAATTTTTCAAAGAAATTTCGGAAAACAAGTTTTTTAATTTGCTACGGCAAGTTATTGGTCTGACCCAGAAAGGGTCGCACTCGCATCCCGTTTATTAATTTCCGTATTTATTGCGTTCCATTCTTGTGTGCAATTTTCTTCTTTGACAGAGTGAGAAAAAAAATGAATTTAAATCTGTGAAGAAAAAGCCAACTCGAGAGGCGGCACTGGCTCAAGAGTAGCAGGAAGATGGAGAAATCCAAGGCGGGTAGAGATAAATCCGGGGTAGAATCGATAAAGTACGTTTCACACAAATACTTTAACATATCCAATACACGTGGTGTCCATACCCCACGGGTGTAGATATGTTTCGTATAATTTTGGATGTGTGTTCCTTCACGGGTATGTTCCAGGAAGTTTGTTAAGTAAACATTTCGAGAGAAAAATTTCCTTAATAAAGTTGCCATTTTTATGGAGATACGGGTCTCCTTCCTTTATTTTTTTTTGTGTTTTTTTTTTGGTGGGAAGCCGAGGGGGGAAGGGGTTATTTACGGAGGGGCGGACGGGAAATAAAGCTTGGGTGAGTCGCTTGTATGGGAACTTTCGGGGGATTTTATTTATTTATTTTTTACGTGTTAAGATGTTGAGAACAGAGGTGGAACAAGTGTGGATTCCAGTGGGATTGACCCACTATCGTTTGTATTTACGCGTGGTATAAACATTTTTTTAATGCCCGCACCTTCGTCATACTGTGCTGCTTCCCTTTTTTTTATGGTAAAATTTGTTGGTTGACAAAAATGGAGGGACAATTAGGGGCCGAGGCACATCATGGCGCCATGTTATGCAAAGGAGGAATAAATAAAATCGTGATAATTGTTTCTGAAGTGAAACTTCTGAAGCGGCGGTACTGAGATAAAAGTTGAATGGGTGAACCCTGGAATTCGCAATGCAAGCAAACAAAAACTTCAGGATCGGAAAAAAGTCGCCAATTTTAAACGCAAAAGATCAAATTCTAGAAATTGGAAAGTTGACGAAAATTCAAGTCATTTTGAAAGTTTGCAACAAGCGAAAAAAAACGTTGAAGATTTCCAGAAATTTGAACAATTGTCAAAAAAATTGAAACGTACAAAAACGTTCATGTATTTTAAAAGTGTACAAGAAATTTGCAAGTCTCAAAAATTTCAAAAAAATCAAAAATGCCAGAAATTTCTAAAATTTCTAAAATTTCTAAAATGTCTAAAATTTCTAAAATTTCTAAAATTCCTAAAATTTCTAAAATTTCTAAAATTTCTAAAATTTCTAAAATTTCTGAAATTTCTAAAATTTCTAAAATTTCTAAAATTTCTAAAATTTCTAAAATTTCTAGAATATCTAAAATTTCTAAAATTTTTAAAAATTCTGAAATTTCTAAAATTTCACTAATTTCAAAAATGTAAGCGTTTTAAAATAACAATAAAAAGTAATCAGAAATTGAAAAAAAAAATGAAGAATTTCAAATGTGTTAAAAAAGCACATACACATATTGTTTTATGTTTTATTGCAATTGACCCACTCGTTTGCATTTACGCGTGGCATAAACATTTTTTTAATGCCCGCACCTTCGTCATACTGTGCTGCTTCCTTTTTTTTTATGGGAAATTTGTTGGTTGACAAAAATGGAGGGACAGTTATGAGCCGAGGCACCTCATGGCGCCATGTTATGCAAAGGAGAAATAAATAAAATCGTGATAATTGTTCTTGAAGTAAAATTTCCAAAGCGGCGATCGTGAGTTAAAAAGTGGTATAAAAATTGTAATGTTTAGCAACAGACAGCAGTGCGTTTCACCATTTTTTTTCGATTAAAAACAATGCAGTATGAAACGAGTTCCAAAATTTCCGAAAATTCACAAAATAAAGGAGGAATCAAAATCCAAAAAGAAAGAAGGAATGAAAGATCGAAAATTGAAAAGAAAAATATTATTATTATTATTATTAAATTATTATTTTAATTATATATATATCTATCTATCACCTAATCAGTATTATCTATTTAGTGTTTCCAAAAAAAAAGGAAATTGGACATATTGAATTCATCTGCCCGTCCATTTAGTTTTTTTTGAAAATTAAAAAATTTAGAGACCTCTAATAATTCCCAAACGATTTAAGACTCTCAAAAGCCAAAATATCAAAAACTTTAGAAGCCCAGGAAACTTCATATGTAAAACAAAAAAGTGAAATTTCAGAGCATCAAAGAAAAATGACAATTTATATAATCTCCAAATTTGCGAAAAGGGATTAAAAATTTAAAAATTTCCGAATCTCCAAAAACTAGGTATTTTTTAAATTCTGAGAAATTAGAAGAATTTCGACAATTCTTAAAACATTAATTTTATTATGAAATGGAGAGACCATTATAAGCCGAGGCCCATCATGGCGTCATGCTGCGAAAAGTGGCGCCGGTTTTACGCGATCTCGCGACACGATATCCGTGTAAACCTCGGTATTTTATCAATGCGAATGAGATTACGGGAATGCCATGGGGTTTAGGTGGGACGCTGTTGGTATACGTGAACTCATAAATCAGGGGTGCGTTGGCTAGACTCGCGAGGAATCTACCATCCGATAGAGAGACGCGCACAACATTATGTTGAACGAATTTTCAATGTGCTTACGGGAATATCAGTGCACAGCGATGGCATGTAACCGTAAATTTTCCCTTAAATGAAATTCGAGCTAGTTGAAGGTGATAAAGTCACTTGATATTCTCATCTGATTGATTTATTTACTGACCATTTGTTGAAAAAAATTAACGCATAGAGAGCTAAACGATAGCCGTGGAACTTGCGAAATATTTTAATTCCTCATATTTTTGAAATTTTGAAAAACCTACAGAATTTCGGCAAACACTTCTCAAGCTCAATTCAAATAGTCTCGATAATTCACATACCAGTTTTACAATTCCCCATAAACCACAAATTAAATTCCCACTCTTAATCGACACAATCCCACAAAACCCTATCAAACCTCAACAATCTCACGGAATGTATTATCACATCCCATTAACACATCAGATAACGAAACCTCCCAATTGACTTTATAACCAAACCGCTAACAAGTCGTCGAGGCAAATTCTCCGTTCGAGTTTCGCCGATTCCGCGTATAAAACACATTCGAGGCACAAGTATATCCACATGTGTACAACAGAATAAAGTCAGCGAAGCTAGCGTTTGGTCATTCTTGGATTATTGGGCCATAAAGCTTTCCGCACTACCTGTTGCACATTCAACGACACATATTTGCTCGCCAATGCTGTACTGGCCGTGTTACCACTGACGCTTGTATACCGAATATACAACCTGGGAAATTGGTCCAGTCTACAAAGAGACGCATACACTATAGAACGTCTTTTAGATGCGGAAGGACATGTCCTCGACTACAAAATATGTCACATATCCCAAAATGCGTGTCAGCTCACAATATTCCGTCAAAAGCATGTCGGCGAAAAAATGCTGTAGAAAAAAATTTCCCCATTTGGAAATTCTGCCCACAAAACTTGGTCCAAATACTTCGATCTGAAGAATTGGTGTTCTTATCTCGATATGTATGCGGTGATTTGTTCTTATTCCATCCATATGCCGCAGCTCTGAATTTGTTAATGTATTCAGATCGAAATTATTCGAATTACCGATCAAACTTATTACCGATTTTGGTTATAACTTGTATATTATATTAGTACAGCGATTTAGGCGACTCCTGTGGTACTGTTGTCCTGTGATCATTTATTGCCTTGCCTTGAATAATGGCGGTGTTAACGATTTTTGCGAGTGATTGAAAATGTTCAGTTAACTTATCCATTCTGGAAATAATCTAGGTGGTTTTTAGACCGTCATTCTTCCTCACACTAATGTTCGGTTTTACAGTCAACTCCCCCACCAGTGTACGTCCCACAAGTTGATGGATCCCTATAGTCAGTATCGTCATGACCCCACCAATTACTATCTCCTCCAGCGCCGCCTCCCCACCACTGTGCAAATGGTCCCGCGTGACTTTGAATGCTACCTCACTGCGATTACTAGTATCCGGGAGTAGGAGAAGTAGGGGAGGGTCACTTGTGGGAGAGGACGATGGAACGTCCGGCCCCGCGCAGTGCACTAGTGGGAGAGTCAACTGTAATATTGAAGTGAGAGTGATTATCTGTTTCATTGTGAATGATGTGTGATACTCTGTACATACAATTTTGTATGACCTTGAGTTAGTCCTTAGGGGCTCTTGGTCCTAGGACTTAATCAAAGCTTTACATACATGCATACACACATGTGCAGCAGAATAAAGCCAGCAACGTTAGCGTTTGGTGATTCTTGGCGCATTGGACCATAAACCTTTGCCCGCTACCTTTTTCACATTCAAAGACACGTATTTGCTCGCCAATGCTGTACTGGCCTGTGTTACCACTTATGCTTGTATACCAAGTATACTTGAACATGGGAAATTAGTCCAGTTTGCAGAGGGACATGTAGACAGGTCTAAGGGGAATCGCCTTCGTCATTGGCGTTGACATAAATCGTGCAAAGGAGAGTCGTTTCCTATCTTCGATCGTCACTTGTGTGTACGGACTACAAAATACACGCCGAGAATTGCCCGTTTGACTGGGGAATAGAGCAGTACCAATGGGGATGAAAGGAAGGCTGAAAGAAATAAAAGTTAGCAAATGGGAAGCAAAGGAAAGCAAAAGGACAGGAAAAAAAGTGCCACATGTACTTACCCGAGCTGGATCGAAGGCGCGGCATACCAATCCGGTGCATAAAACTCTTTCGGTATATAAGCAACCTGCTTCGCAAATAGAGTGCATCTCCACGCGCTCCTTCATTCTCATTTTCTTACCTGTGGTCGTAGCACGCGATATAGTTGCCAGCACGCACAGTCCAACATACTTGAATACCAGAAATCAAAGTGTCTCTTGTCCTGGCTAGCAGATGACCTATTCAATTGATTCTTCTTGATTTATATCGCTGTTTCACTGTAGTTCAAATGGGTTCAATACTTTTGCTTCCTAGAACTAGTGAATAAAAACTCGTTGGACTAGATTAGAAGCCCTAAAGCAGCGCACAATGGTACATGTAACTAACCTTCATTTATATTGAAGAAGCTAGTCAACCTAGGATTCAATAAAGGCTCCCAAGGCTCTATTCATACATTATACCTGACTGACACTTAATAGACATATCATATGTACACTCTTCCTTACCTACAATCAATGGGCGTCTTATCTTTCGACCGCACTCACCCCTATTGCTGTCTTGTTGATTTATATCAGCCCTCGCCTGTATTTTAAATACTCAGTTACTTCAGTTACTCCACTTTACGGTGGACCTCATCAGACTGGATTTGATACTCGTTGTCGGAAGCATTAAGATCAGCAGGTAGCATTAAGCATTAAGATCACCCTGCTCAATAACAGAATTAACTGGATCTTGACTTTTTTAACGAGTTCTTTTAAGAGGAACATTATCTTTGATAAATTCTTGGACGATGTGGTGCGGTAACATTAAGTCGATTGATGGTGGCTGAGAACATCTCCAAGATCAGCAGGAAGTCAAGGAGCCCCTGACGATCAACGATCACGCCACTCCAGTGGTCTGCCAACACTTAATTACTCTCCATGGGTATTTTTTATATCAAATTAAAGCAGGGTGGTCTATTTTGTCTTAAATGCTATTGCATAAGATAGAAATCATTATCTAATAGCACCGACAAACAGAATTTACGTATGTTGTTCGATGGAAAATCCCACGAGAATCCTAAAAGAAGGAGGATGAAACGATTACAGGGGAACAAATTATCTCGTAAGAATCGTTTGTTCCTACTTCGTTGTATGCCTTGTATCTGAAATAGATGAAGGAATCTGAGTCAAACGCGTCAATTTTTTAACATATCGCAGAGTTTAGAGACTTGAGGACAATGTTCATTAAAATTTTTTTGGAGAACTTAATTGTTTCTAGGAAAAGTTCTCTATGGAGTTTTCACCATGTCTCATTACTTCTAAGATATGCATCGAATTTGGAGGTGAGGTAACATTTTACTACTTTACTAGGGAAATACCATGCGATGCTTATCAGCAATCCCATATGATCCCTTCATAGGTGATGTGTCAGTTCAAATGCCACAAGTACCAGAGAAGCATTCAAGACTTGGAAGCAATCGATGCAATAGAACTCATTCTGCATGTCTAGGACATACCACCAACAAGAACTGGTCTCGGTTAACATCTAAAGATGAAAACAAATTTTGAGAAAAGCATATATATCACTGGTTTGTTTCGTTAAAGAACTTCTGAAAGTACCGATAAATTTGGTTAAGTCCGCTGCCACAAAATCATGTAAAATTATGTAAGATCATTTTTCGTTATTCCGATAATCAAAAATTATCGGAATTTTCAGATTTATATTGTAATCACCTTTTACATATATAGGTACGGGATTGTCAATGTATATTAGGTGCTCATGAAGAGGAGAGCCTGCAGCTCTTAGCAAGTCGGCTTTGCACGACAAAGGTCTCTCCAATTGTTTTTGTTTACCTCAGCCACAATCCATTTTTAATTTTCCGGTAGGGGAAGTTCTTGCAAGGCCCCCGCTTTAAAGATTTCATTTTTCAATATATCTCCACGTTTCATGACATTTCTGACCATTTTTAGAAGGATGAATGTGTGTGTGTGTGTGTGTATATGTGAATGTGACAGTGTATGTACGAAGACAATTTCTTTCTCCAACGATTTTTCATCATCAAATTCTGCGATTGAGGCGCTGTATGACGCAATCGAAGCGTCTTTGTGGCTTTCACAGCTGATTACGTTTTGGTTGAAATCGATTTTCCAACTTTTTCATAGTTCCGGAAAAACTACCGTTTTACATAAAACAACGGAGAAGAATCTTCTCATATCAAAAATTTTCTATTTGGAACGGTTGTGACAACATATTATTCCATTTTGAACGCATTTTTATTACCATTTCGTCACGTTTTTCCGGAAATACTGGCAAAACAAGTTATCAATACAATTTTTTGAAATTGCGCCATTTTATGATTCTCATTTCTTTTCTCTAAAACCAGTCTTTGAACATTCAATTGATGGGTCGCAAAATCTAGGAATGGCAAACAGAAATTACATATCGAGAAGTTGTGTTTGTGCTCCCAACGGCAACAAACACACTTGCATTCCACTCGTTTTCTATTCTAAATCACTAATTTGTTTGCGTAATATCTTGGGCGTTTAACTTCAACCTTCTGATGCACCAGAAAAGTGCTGAACCGAAATTGGTAGTAGACGTTAGCAAAGTTTTCTATCAGTGCAGCATGTGATATTTTTATATCGCAACATGTTTACATCGTGATATTCAGTGATCTAACTCCATGTATTAATTTGTATCTCTTTGTATCGATCTTCCCCCAGATATTACCAACGATGCACCTTTTGATTAAAGCAGGGGGCCTCCAACTGATAGTCATTCTCCTGAAACTGGATCTCACAAGAAACAGTGTGCAAGCCACCCCACCCACACTCACTTGGTATCGAGATAACAGGGCAATAATTCAAGTAACATTCACGATATCCAAGCGGTGGGGCACCACAAATGCTGAGGTATTGTGAGATTAGTCACGGTGGAAAAGCAACCAGTGTCTCCGGAGCGACATTTCCGATGGCACGAGTTATAAGAAACCATTTATCGTTTGATCGACTTTTCAGGGAGCCCCCGTATGTGTGGCGCCAATTGACCTATTTATAATGCCAAAGCGCTTTGGCACGTTGCAGCTAATATACCGATAATTGGTTGGTCAATTGGCTAATTTAATCATGAGTTTTACCCGGAAATAGAAAATTCAAGACATTAGTTTTTGAACCTTCCGTGAAAAACATTGTAATGTTGGCCTGATTTGTTTCGAAATTTATTTGTTAACGTCGGTTGGATTATGTAAAATAGGGAATTTTCAAACCTACTACTCTAAGTCTAAAAACTGTCCAAAATCTTTTGAAAAAGAAATTTTGGTTTTAAAAAAGCACACGTAATTGTGGATAGTTTCGGTATCAAATTATCAAGTTCGTTGAACGATGATTTTTGGAATACCCTCGCACCTTCATTACAAGTGAATTTCGTCAACGGCCACATCACGTTGAAAACGCAAGTTCTCGTCCGATCACTTAAGCTAAGCAGCGTTGAGCGTGGTTAGTACTTGGATGGGTGACCGCTTGGGAACACCACGTGCTGTTGGCATTTCTTTTTTAGTTTTTTTTTTTGCCTAAGTCCAAATCTCGTTGTCTCTCTGATTATTTAGCGATTGAGATTGATTATACTTGCTTCATTTATTCTAATAATTCGTCATATTTCATAAAAGGGAAATTTGCCACAGCTCCTGGAAAAAAACTTTTCGCTGAAACGAAGATAGAGTCCACCGGAGTTTGAACCCAGGTCTCCCGATTATATATTTCCTAGCGTGTTTGACTCTGTTAAGCATTCCAATTATCCTGTATCTATGGAGCTACCTTGTTATAGCATGTGTCTTCACTACCGAATACGAATTTAGATAGACTTTATTTATAGAATTTATATAGATCGAAGTCATAATAGGATTTGTATAGCCCATGAGGATAACCAGAATTATTTTCAATACGAATGAACGCGTAAGAGCAAAAATGCATGTACCTTTCCGAATGTTTTCAATATAACTTAAATCCATTGGATCAGGTAGGAACTACCGTGTTTATCGATATGAATAACCGAGACATTTTGACTGTTAAAGTGAATACGCCATACCCGGGATCTTATGTTTTTTGTTTAACGTTGACCTCAGGTATGTATTGATTTAATTATTTTATTTAATTGACCGTTGTTATCATTGTTTGGTTTGGTTTAATTGGCCTTTGCGGTCAGTTGTTTGGAGGTTAAGATTCAAAATTACATCTTTATTCCGAGGTATGTATTGATGTAAACGTAACCAGTGTCTCCCACGAAACATTTCTGATGGCACGAATTATAAGAAACAATTTATCGTTCGATCGACTTCTCAGGGAGCTCCCTGTGCATGGCGCCAATTCACTTATTGATAATGTCAAATTGCCTTGGCACGTTGCAGTCAATATAGCGGCAATTGTCTCTTTCAACTTCAAATCGAAGACGTGAAGTAGCCATCCTCTATTTTTCATGTGCACATTAGAGTCATCGTGAAGTAATGCAAAAAAAGGCGTACTTCAAGAGACTTCTATGACTTTCAACCATCGTGGCTTATTGAAGTACGAACCTCTGCGTTCCTCATATATCTCATACATATATACGTAAAAGAACAAATATGTAATCGAATGGAAGGAAGAGAAATCTCATCTACTATCAAAAACCCGGCGCTCGCGATAGCCTGCACACATACACTATTTCGAACAACACTGTAAAAAATTTCCCTAATTTTCATACCAAAGACGTTAGTAAAACTCTCGGTAAACTACTAAGCGGCTTTGGAATGTTCTATTCCTCTGAGTGTTGGTAAGGAAGGTACTTACCGAATTGGGATCTTACTAATTTTTTCGTACATTTCCAAATAAATAAGTAATTTTCCAAACGTCGACGAAGTTTTCAAACATATGTTGGAAATTCATAAACATCGATCTTTGTAATTGTCCGAATCTTCGATGGAAACTCTTTTAGGGTTTTATTACGGTCTGGGGAATCCCCCAGACGTCTAGCTGGGCCGAACTCGTACGTGAGTACAACCTTTCGTATCTTTTCATACCTCTTGATTTTTTTCTTTTTTTCTCCACCAACCAGAGTCCTGAGATTTGACAACAAGGTTAAAGCAACACTGTTTTTCGGGCTTTTCGAGGGGGCTGCGAATATTGTCGCGCCATCAGTTTATCGCCCATTCAGAAAACGAGACATTCATAATTGTTTCCCTGTAAACATGGCATCTCGAACTATTTACAAAATCACGAATCATCACTGAGAAAGACGAATTTTAATTTTCGCAGATACCGTAGCTGGCATTATCAGCAACGCAGTGAGAAATTTCTGTTTACCATCTGAGCATGAGTATAAGGTGAGTGCAATAATATATTCATATTTTTTATTGAAAAATTCTTAAGGATTTTAAAAAAATATGGGGGCTTTACTCGCTACTCGAAATGTGGTATTTCATTTTTTCCAGCCATTTGGGCCACATACACGATTTCATCCAAATGTTGAATTGAGTTCAATTTTTTTCCTGCAGATATGGACATGCTGTTTTCAATAAGCCATAATATTTAAAATTCATAGTAGCATACCCTTAATGAGATTCTAACGACTCAATTCAGTAGCTCAATACCATTAAATTACTTAGGCACGTTTTTGCAATGAGACCAAAAATGAAGTGGTCATTATAACAGTGCTTATCACAAGTCCAGTCATTATGATTGCCCAGGATAAAAAAAAAGCACAACAAATGCACCGATTTCTAACTGAAAAGGCACAATGAGTTATGGGTGTAATTGTTTGTTCTCACAACAGTTGAGAGTGCATTATGTAAGGTAAGCCAGGTGACTTTCATTTGTATTTAAACTTGGGCATAGATAATGCGCATTTAAACTTTCATTCGTGGCTGCCGGTGCCTATGAAGTCACTTAACATTACCATATCAACTTTCCATTTAACGCACATTTTGTGATATGAGTAAAGCAATAAGTCAATCATTGAATATAGAAAATTCAAGACATTATTTTTTAAACCTTCCGTGCAGTGTATTGTAATGTTGGCCGTATTTGTTTCTAATTTTATTTGTTGGCGTTGGTTGAACTACGGAAATATTTACAGCCCCACCACCCCAACAGTGACAATTGTCGCAGATTTCCTGGTCATGTCCTTTTGGATCCGAAGGAAAGTACGAAACATGACTCGGATTGCAGTTATTCTAAACGAGGAGAGAATTTTGGGTATGCCTGTTGTCAGATTATTGAGTTCGTTCAATGGTCATTTTTTGAATATGGGTGTTACTTAGCACTAAATAATTGTCGTCAACGGCCATATTACGCTGAACACGTGAGTTCTCATCGGATCGCCCCAGTGACAGCGTGCGAGCATGTGCGCATTGGCACGGATAACAATACAACGAGTAAACAAATCACAATTAGCAAATGAAAGTTGTCATAATACGAATATAGTCTTAATCGACAGATACGTATCAGGTCGCACCTTCCGGCCTTGCACCTCTTAATAACTAAAGAATATGAGAATCCTGACTTAGAAAAATCACATGAAGACCCAACTAAAGACAAGAATGATGTAAATTGTACGAAAATCATTATTACAAAAGTAGAAAGGCCCAGCAGCATGTGTAAACTGTGGGAAGATCTCTGTTACAAACATAGAGTCCAATTGATTGAGAAGGAAAAGATCGCCCAAAAGACAAAGTCAAATCCTATACCCGAATGACTGATTCTCACCAATGACACCAGTTTTCTACAACTGCGGTCAGCTGATCGGAGACGAGAAACGTACATGCAACCACAACCACGAAGCAAAGAACCGCTGAGCAATCTGAGAAGCTGTGACATCGAACTCCTACTAAATTATAATCATAAGGCTGTTCGTGAACATCAACGACAGAGAGAAGCAATGGCAGATAAATCTATAATCAAGGAGCAAAACTTTAATAACCAATGTCGTAACGTTGGAATGAGGGACTTTTCTTTTCGTAGAATTGACAAAAGAAATGGAACAACTGAATCTCGTTTCCAATGTTTCCAATGAAATCTAGAAGTCACAAACTTCCGAAAACAACTAGAAATATGTGAAAATTCAAGTGATCAATTTCAAGTTGTATTAGAATTTTGCCAAACACTCAACAATGAGTTACGTAGTTATATGTAGCTGGAACGCAGATGGCAACTTAGAAACAAAAAAAGGGAATTAATAAATTTTCTGAACAGACGAAATATTGATTTGGTTGTTTCTCGAATCATAGTTGCGCATTGTTTTGATATTAAATTAAATTCAATATCACGAGATTGTTCGCTTGCTCTACCTATCTTTAAAATTTTTCATACTTCAACAATTTGAAAGTTCACTTCAGGTGTACGAATTTCAAAAGATAGGCGAATTAAAAAATTTCAAAAAAGAAAAACACATTTCTATACAAACATCTAACGCATTTTTAAGAATAAGCAATGCTAAGCGTGGTTAGTACTTGGATGGGTGATAGCTGGGGCTCACCACGTGCTGTTGGCACTTTGGAGAAGTTATTTTTTTCCACAAATGTATAATGACATTTTTGTACGACAGATTCATAACAATGTCACTTTTACCAAACTTGAGGCTAATTTTCATCAATTTTTCTTCTCCGTGTGTCGTATAGTACCTACCGAACGAATTGCAAAATCTAGCTTTTTACACAGTGTATATTCAATGTGAACACATGGTTTTCTCATTCTAATCTGTCGGCCATTTGTTAACTCACTTACGACGTAGTTAGGTATGATGCGAGGAGCACGCCTAGGCTCCGCTCGGTTTGTCCATTGCAGAATAAACCGAAGGAAAGTCCGAGGCGACGGGACCACCCTGAAAGCACTGTGTCGTTGGTATGGAGAAGGACCGCAACCGATCGGGCTAACCTGCGCCCGCTTTTCATTCTCCTTTTAGCTAAACCCGTATATACAACTGGCATAACCACCAGGATTCCACGTTATGATCTATATGCCTCGACGGCGGGCGCTCCTTTTGTTTTTCACCGAGTCCTTTGCCAACTGTGGTACGCCGACAGCAGTTGTCATCATTTTATGTGCAATATCTCTGGATGCAACTCCCAATGGTGAAAGCTTCCAGTCTTCATCGACTGCCTACTTTATCAGAACATAATTGCAAGATGGAAAGAAGAATTTTTTTCTTTTCAGAATTCGATTTGAATTTCAGATTATCGGTCGGTCCAAAGAGGTTTGGTAACTTTCGGAAAGTTTCTTCTGTGGATAGAGCTGAGAGTTGCGTATAAAATTGAAAATAATTTTGGTTTACAACTCTCCGATAAGGAAGTCATAGTAATGATGCCGAAAATGAAGTGACTCAGAATCATCAAATTTTCTCTCACGTTTCTCACAAACTCTCAATGAGGCTTACGTGTGTATATATGAGTATGTCCTTTGGTGCGCGGTTTCTCGTAAGTGACCCGGCCACTCCTAAGTTTTTTTTAGAAATAGGCGTTTAAAAGGAATTTAAAAAGTATCTAAAAATTGGGTTTTTCGTTATTTGTGAATAACGACCATGTCTTTTTTTTTGCCATTTTTCACAGTTTGGGGTTATTTTGTCCAGCGTATGGAGTAGGATAAAGTAGTATTGTGTTCGAAATGCCGGTAAATGAAAGATTCGGGGTGTTTTTCAGTAACATCCAATAAAATGTTACCGATATTATCCGATGATTACGTGTGAATTGTCAGAAAGATTAAAAAAAATTAATAATTGGTATATTTTATTATCAACTTATTATATGTCCACATGATCTCAGATCTCGAAATCATGTTGAAGACTATGTCGATGATTGATGAAATAACTCACATATTAGAATTTAATTTTAACTGAAACTCTAATGAAGTAAAACGACTTCAGAAGTCTTCCATTGTGTACTTTCTCGCTTTTCTCAGGGCATCAATCGAAAAATCGCGGCCTGCGCAGGCTCCAACTATACCAGGCAAATTATCAGTATTACCATAACCATATTACCCTCCGTCAAATCATCCTACTTCGATGAAATAAAAATAGGCAAATTTATAACTGCAGTGGGAGCGCAATGGATGCAGCCCGGAATGGGGACGAAAAATGAGCATTAAACGAGTGTGGTAATTGTTCATGTTGTAAATCATTGAACTCCGGAGACATGGAGAGCACTGGTGAGAGGTTGTCTCGCAATAACAGGATATCAGTCCGATGAAGGCACACCCTGATATTTGATACCCAGCTACTGGTTTACTGATTGCTGATTAATACACCCAATACTTATCTCGGACCCTTTTGAAGGGCTCCGGATACTTTTGATCCGCGGACATGTGGTTTGACATAGGGTTGCGGTTTTGGTGTACTGGAAATGTAGAGTATCTCCCGTGGGGAAAAACATAAATCCCAAAGGTATATCTTGGATATATACACGTAGATATATCCTGGATATATCTCACATAGAGTATTTTTGGCCCAAAATATATCCAGATATATCCGTATATTATACATATATATCTCTGTTAATATATTTTTTCCGTGAGAGCTACCTAGGTAGAATGGCATCCCCACCGGTATAAGCCAGGCCCAACCTAGGAGTCCCAAGGCTTGGTAAGCCAAGGGTGTCCCAAGCCTGGCCCGTGTGTTGGAGCTCGGCATTTCCTACCTGGGCTTCCATGTTAAAGGTCCTGAGTTCGTGACCGGCCTCCGGAGCATATTTTTCAGTATGACAAATTTTCTCATAGATTTTGGACCAATAGAAGGAACATTTTGTGGATGCTGCGGGTGGTATTCATAAAATGATACTGCAAAAGCGGACGGGAACCCAATCCGCCGCAGGGCGGGGGGGGGGGACCCTTTCATAGGCACTCGCTATTGTATCACCTCAGTAATTTTGTTTCTGCTATATCTCACTTTTATTATTAATCTTCGCATTAATTAGGGGAGATGGAGGGGCAAATGGAGTAAGGAGTGTACTAACCCTATGCCCATAACGAGGATAGGCTTAAAATTTGTCAAACGGCCCATAGTTTTTTATATAAACGAAACCGTTGGCGCGTGCTTCGCACGCGCATTTCCTTTTTCCGCCACACTGACTGCTGCGGCGTTAGTTTCGGTCTTACGGTTTTCGATAATTTCGATATATATCGATAGTTTCTTTCGTTTCTCCTTTTTACTATAGGAAATTCAGGGAAAATCGATGCAGTCATATATTCTGTAAGGTAGTGGTTACTAAATATTTGAAAATGACTTTGAAGTCAGACACACTAAAATGTACGACGCTACAGTCAGTCTCGTTTGGGCTCTTCTGACGTAAACACCCAATAAATAGTTCTCTGTTACTAATGTGGTAGTTGTGGTTATTATTTCCCCGCCACTTCTTTACACATTCCCGAAAATCATGATGTATCTTTAACAAGTGGATATACCCCCATCATAGGTGTCGAATTCCATTTGCACCTCCTGAATGGAAGAATTAAAAAAAAAACATCAAAATCGATTAATTTTTTGTAAAGTCATGAATATTGTTAAAATTGATGGATGGATTTTTCAAAAATTCATATCTTGCCAATGGTGCGATGAAAAAAATTCGAAAAAATCGTAGAAGTTAATCCTAACCAGTACTGCCATATATAACATTTTCAAAAAATCGAAGATGCAGTTTGAAAATGTTGGTAAAGTTGGGATGGAATTGCCCATATACATATATGTTCATGCAGATATCGACTTAGGCTGTATCGGAGATTGTTCTGCTATACTTAAAACGGTAGTAATAGGCAGAAAACAAATTCATTTCGAGGTCACTACAATAACTTGGAGAATCGGAAAGTTAATCAAGCAAAATCGAATATCTTTCTCAGTCTACTGATGTGCTGATGCTCGTGGGATTGGATCAGACTCGATGACAAATAACCGAGTCAACTAACAAAGACGCCGCCCTATGTTGTTCTTGTCCGGGGAATCTATAGGTGTGTCATTTTGATAAAAATGACACAGTCAGTTCCTGAAGGGATTGGCTGCATTTTCAAAGTCAGCAATAATTTTCCCCCGGTTCTGAGAAATGTTCCGTATGTGATGTGATCCGAGGAAATGGTTTTATTGCTGGTGTAATTTTTGCTGTTCCTTGTACAAGCCAAGTAACTCATTGATGGAGAATTAATGCCTATAACTTGTACGACAACATAAGGTGTGTTATGATACATTATGTTATGAGGCGCAAAACTGTTTTTTAATGAACGCCCATCCAATATTAATATGTTGAAAAATGCTCAAATAAAATCGCAAAATAATATAATTTTCCAAAATTCTAAAAATGCAAGATTTTTTCGGATTCCAAAACTCATTACACTTCTATAGAGATAATTCTATGCGTGGGCGTTGGTCCCAGTAAATCGAGTCATTCCGATCAACCTGGCGTGACACCGTCTCGATTGTAATCCACTCCTCCCTAACACTTATTAATAAAAGTAGGCCCGTCTGAGCTGTGTCCAACTATGACATCCTCGACTGCCCCCGTTTCCTGACTTGCCCATTATAACACCGGGGTCTTAGGGCATTTTCTCTTGTCTCCATCCTCATCGAGTGGCCGTGAGCGTTGAGGCACGGTTGGTAGCCCGATATAGATGACAATCACCACATTTACGCATCACGAATGAGTATAAGTACGTCGGACGAGCGAGCACGAGCCGGAAAGTAACTCGTCAGCTAGAGGATATAGGGTCAATTCTCCGGATAAACGTTGAGGAATAATTCAGCGGTGTATCGGGATCAATGCAACACCGAAGTGGTCAACCGAGTTGTCGCCTTTCGCATCGCCTGACCGTCCAGCAAATATCTCCAAATTCGAACAATATAGCGGATTTTCATAGAAACCTTTTTTGTAGACCAAAAAGCGACCTACAAATTTGTATATCTCTGTTATTTTTTGAATCTACACGAACCATTGACGAACATCAAACATATCTGAACTTTTCAAAAATTATCAAAAGTTTCAACACTTGAAAAAAACCAACGATTAAAAATTTTTCGTGTTCTGAAAAGTCTGCACCTTTGAAAAATTCAATGAAGCAAGAAATTAGAATTGCACCACTCTTGGACCATGGATAGTATGGATTACCTGAATGACGGAAATATTTGAATCACCAGGAGGAGCTGATGGCTGCATACGTATATGTAAGATTCAGCATCCACCGCCTACGACAATAAACCGGCTGCGAGGTCTCGCCAACAAAGAGTACAATTTTTTTCCTTTTTTCGTGTATTCTTTTATATTTTTTTCAACCTTTATCGCCGTTCCGACACCCACCTCCAGACATTATAAAAATAGATCCGCAGGTGGCGAGACGAAGATACCATAAAGTAAGAGAACTCGAAATACCTGATACCAAGCTATTCTTCGGCCTGCTCAATCTAATCGAGAAATTGAAAAATTGACAAGACGACCTGACGAGGTGGCACTCCGCAATTTTAAGATATAATGGAGACTTTAGGCTTGTGGTTCTTTGGCTCCACCAAAAACTATTCAATCTCCAAACATCAAACACAGGTGACCTTGTACTTGTATATGGCTCATTCTCCCAAATACCGTCGAGGTTTTGACTACTATGTTTTAGTATTGAGTTGAAAATTTTACCATCGATTACCCATGTTCAGAGGAGTACTATCCTAAATCTTCAAGTATTGAAGTCTAAGTATAGCTAAGTCATCACAATTCGTTGTTTTCACCATTTCTTTTTAAATTAATTCTCACATCTACAATTTCAAGTTTGGCTAAAATTTCATAACCACTTTTTCCTCTCCAAATACCTTGAACTCCCCGAGAAAAATTATCATGTTAGGATAGGATCACTTTTTATAGTAACAAATCCCATTTGTTAACAATAAATGCCTTTTTTAATAGCAGTCCCCGGATTTTTTTTTTGGTTTTGATTTCGTTAAGTACATACTTTCTTACATATTCTGTGAAATTTTCAGCCTGGGCCCACAACTAGAATAGAGCGGAATAAATTACATTTCCTGAAATTCCGTAAATTATTGCCAATTTGATACTGCGTCGATCCAACTGTGCCACAGCACCGATGGTCTGAACATCTTGGATTTTCACAAGCGCAATGTATGAAAATCATTTCTTAACAAGCTTCGGTCAACAATTATGGGAAATCATTCAATTGTATTCTCAATAATTTATGGAATTTCAGTAAAAGTTGGAACCAATGAATTGTGATTACTCAGCTATGCTTAGACTCAAATACTTGAAAATTTAGGATAATACTTCTCTAAATATGTGGGGACAAAATCAAGGATGGAAAAAAAATTCGAGAAGCTGGTCGATAATTGGCGGAGTGACCCATACATTTTTAATAGATGCGGAATTTAGAAGTCGTATGGCGCCAGTCAATGTCTCGTGATCCGACAAGTACTGGCGCGCGATCGGAAGGTCAATACCACAAGCGCACGAAGCGAAGCTAAAAAAAAAACAAAGACAAAAAGAAAAATTACGTGGAGACACAGAGGAGTGGCGGATTTATTCAAATCTACTACTAGTCATACAGCATGTTAGCAGCTTGAATTTTTCCACTCTTCGAAAAAGCGATTCGATGTTAAATTTCCCATTAATCTACATGATTGAGAGCTACACGACAGTAACTGAGAAATGCGTAGCATAATCTCGAGGTAACCAGCACCCAGTGGGCAGTCCAAACACGGTTCTGAAATCAAAATCATCTCTAGAGGCTTTCTGGTGATCTCGGCGAATTTTCGTTGTGATGTCGAGCACGTGAGGGCCCGAATGGACCAGAAGAGAGGATCAGGAGGCAGGGGGTCGATCTTGACAGATAAGACTGACAATCAGGAGTTGGGGGGGAAAGGATATCAAGTGAAACGCGACCCACACGTGCCTGGAAGACAGACCGCTGTCGTAAATCGACAGCGACTTCCTGAAACGCTATCTCAATCGATTCAAGTTGTGGTACCATCTTTAATCCTTGAGAGCTCGCACTATTGTCCCAGCGCTACCATTTTTTTGTTGGAAAGTTTCTCTCCAACTTCTCAGTCTTACGCCACCCCTCTCCCTCATGAAGTTGTTAAAGTTCGAACGTGAACAATTGCATTGCTGCTTTCAGTTCCAAGACCGGTTCCAAGTGAAGCAATCCAAGAATTGTTCCACGTAAAGCGTACGTCGGGGAACTGGTCTAGGTGAAGTCCTCAAAATTCCATGGTTGATTGCTACTTCATACTCGGAGGTCAATCAATAACTCTCCCTTTCGTGGAGTTAACAATATTTTTTTTCGTCATTAAAAATACACGGAATCAATAAAAAATTCTGCACACGCTTCACATTTTCCAATTCACCGGTGGCGATGGTTGTCAGCCTGCAGGAGCAACGGGAGCAGTCGTTGCACACACGCAAAATCCGAAAGGAGGGGTTCGCGATAAAAGTTAGTGGAACAAAAAGAGGGAGAGGAGGTACCCCCCCGAAGGTATGGGCGCTGAAAAAAATCCGGTGTGTACGTTCGACTTATACCCGTACTTATTTCTTTTACTCCTGTTTTGCATTTGTTGATGATATCTCAAACTTACTGAGGGCGTAGTGGGCTTAACGGGCTGTCGCACGTTAACATGGGCGCGGTCTCAGTCTCTTCCTCACTGATAAATACTCGGGCTATATTATTCCTCACTTTTTATTTGCACCCGTTTATTCAAGCCCCCCCAAGTGTCTCAGCCACATGGATCGTATGGAAAAATAATTCCTGCACGCGACCTCAAGCCTGGATTAACTGATCTTCACAAAAGCTAAGGACATTCGTATGAGAATAAAATGAAGTAGACATACCGAGGGAGGAAAAAAACAATTATTTGAGCATATCAATTGGAGTTTGGCCAGGTACATGGATAACCCTTAGTTAGAGAGCTAGTGCGGTAATTTTCCAATTCAGTCTTTCAATGAGCGCGCTCCGCAATACCTGGCTGATAAACTCGAATTTAGATGCAACCTGAATTCTCGATACGTTCGTACCTCTGAATTAGACCTATTTGTTACATTTGCCAAAACGAATGCTGGTCTGGGTTCGTTTTCGGTTGCTTCGGCTAAGTTTTGGAACTCAATTCCGAATGATATTCGTAATTCTAAGTCAGTAGTTGAATGCAGTGATAGACTGTATGTACATTTATTAGAAAAACAAACACGTGAGATTGCTGGTGTTTGAAGGCATTATCAATTTAATTTGTTTCATTGATTCTATGACTGATTTTCGTGGTATTGACCATGTTAATCGAATGAATAACGATATTCTTGATTGAGTCTTATAACTGTTATAATATTCATTTATTTAAGTTGTATTTCTTTGTAATGATTCATTTTAATAGTCCTTAGAGGGGCTGAGTGCTCCAGGACTTAAATAAATCGCTTTTTTTATTATTAGTGAATTAAAGATTAGATAAACATGTATTCAGGAATGACAGGACTTGAGAGATATTCAATTCTGAAAGTGAGTCTGATGGTGAATCCGCATGTTTCATCTCTGAGTATACCTGTCAACTTGTCAATAATACTCAAGTTTTATAAAGTCTACATCATATAATGATGATTATGTATATTTCAAATAATGATATTTGAAAATTAGGTTTCAGCTCTCGCCCCGAACGCCGCCTATTTCCAGGTGCTTCGCGTCTGCTTAATTTTGATTGCCACGTCTTTTGACCGGAAAAATATTATTCCGGACATGCCCTGCAAAATTCAGCACCCCCGTGCTAGATTGCCATCCGAGGCGAAGCCAAGTTTTCTTTAGTTTTCCAACTTCCAGCCGGAAATGTGCTATCGTTTTCAAATGAGAAAAAATACTCGGCACAACGCTTACCATGTAATCGATGACGTCGGACGGGAAAGTGCGGATACTGCAGGGTTGAAACTATCCGCGTGAAGGGCTGCACGTATTGAACAGATTGGATTTCCACCGAGATTTCAGGACATATCCCCACAGAAACACCTGGTCCTTAAAGAAAAATATTTTTTTCAGAAATTTTTCCGTTAAAATGATAGTGTGGTCTTGATGTAGCCTTAAAGGTATGATGAAGTATTGTTTTCTTTTGAGCGAAACTATTCAGCGTGACAGCAAAGACCGGCAGTGGTGTTGTCTGCTGTCACCTTCCTTGTTTGTTTTCACCAACTGCCGCACGAACAGTTTGTTGATCCCATGCTTCGAAGTTCCACTAAGAATGTGATTTTCAGTCAAACTAGACTGGGGAGCATTTTAATTACGAATTTCTTTGGTGTCTTATTCTTTAGACCAAGCGTACGGACTTTCAACTTCTGTATCATCGAAATACCTGAGATTTTCTCAAGCCTTGTATCCGGTGTAGGTGAACGATTGGGGCATTTCCGTTGAGGTTCAACTTAGAATTTTGTTTGCCTGCGTTGAAAACTCCATAATTGAATATCATGGGAAGAAGGGCTATAGGCACCACTATTAGGTATTGTTTATGCTGATTTTTTTGAATAAAATAATTACATATATCACCATACATAACGTTTGTAAATGTACTCGCTCTGTTTTTTCTTCTTCTTCCAATGAGAAATAAATGGCGAAAAATGTCTTTTGGGGTCGTCGCAGTGGTGTTCCCCCTTGAAGTAAGTTTCATGGATATGGTAATCTTCCTTGGACGTTGATGTTTATGTACAAAAAGCCGTTGGGCCTGAGTCTCTATCCTCAGCCCTCATTTTTATCCTTTCCCCGTAGATAGAGCGAATCACGAAGTCACCATGGCATCATAATCGCTCTTCATGCTGTGGCTTGACTCTCATCAACTCGAAACGTGTCCCACAAATGGCGTGGCTCCCGAGTGCCCCCTACAAAACCAGAAACAACTATGTCCACCGAAAATCACCGTCGATAGCATCTCCACACATAATTCCGACATTTGCCAAGACTAAAGGATGTAATGGGTGACTTAATGTACTTTCTCAGTAGAAAAATGTGAAATATTTCACAATGGTCCAAAGGTCTGCAATTCTGATTGTATCATTACAACGGAATATCCTTGCAGAAAAATAGGATGTGCCAAAGACGTTTGATATATATTCTGTATATTATTATTAGGCCGTACGTCTTTCTCAGTAGGCGCCTGTAGTGACATAGATTTCCTTTGCCTTATCCAGCGAATGCGGTCCAGGATAGGGTTCCGCATATCCTTGTGGTATCAAAGCAGTTAAAGATGAAAAAAAGACGGGTGAGATATATTTTTGACACATGTAAAATATAAGTCGGGAAGATATATATCTCCGATGTAATTTTGGCCAAAATATATATACGTATATAATTTATGTATATCTCACTTATATGTCATTTGCTAGATTGCAAATTAAGAAATACTGCGACTGGGAAGTCTAGACCACCTCAATTTCGAGGAATGAAAGAATGATAAAGATTAACAGTACCAAAATTCCAAAAATTTTGAAAAACTGAAAATTTGCTAATTGTTGAACTGTAAAATTCGACACTTTGAAGTTTCAATGATTTTCATCAACATTTCAAGCTTTCCGTTTTTGAGGCACATAAATCATGTAAAAAAACAAAAAATTTAAACAAATTTTGTAAGACAAGAAATTCAAAATTTCCACGAATTTTGAAACGTAACAAAAATGTTTAAATGTCAAAATGATATAAACCTCATTTGATGTGGATATACATGCGTTTGGGGAGTAACTATCACTTTTCTGTTGATATTTTCACAACCCACCCATTACATCCTTAATGGCCGCCACGGTACGTATAATAGTTCTCCAGGCTGCTAAAAAAAAATGACGGGAATGAAAAATAAATGGCTGTCGAACGTGACAATACCGGGAATACAGGTGGACGGGTGAAAGATTGAAGATAGTATATAGAGAAGGTACAGCAGGCACGACCTCCTCGTTTCTCTCCGTTGGACCTACGATGTGACTTGGAAACGAGGAACAAACGAGAGTGCCCCTTAACTGGAACTCTCGCGTTGACCCCTTATCCACCTCCTTTGCCATTCTTGTCCCTTTTTCTCTTCATTCGTTTCCAGAGTATATTTTTTTTTTTACATCAACATTGCACATATAAAAGGTGGACGAACGAAACACGTGCTCGATTCTACGTTGTTAACCTATAGAAGGTAGGGAGACGAAGTGCACGGAAACGAGAGATATTGCACAGACACAATTTCTTGCGAAAAATTAACCCTGCGTTTGCCAGCGTAGTGAGCACACCATTTTCACCCCGCATCGACCCCCCGAAAAGATATACATGCACTGATAGAAATATTTTTTCGCATCACCACATCACGTTCTTGAGAGAAGAACCTCGATTTAAAAAATCATATTTCGCCACGCCTGTTATTCCAAGGTGATTAAAGTCAGATTCCATCACTGGCTTTTCTGCGACAGCACAGCATGACTTGATCCTAGGATTCCAGGATTCGAAGATAGCGAAAAGGAAGCAACTGTAAATTGAATAAAGTCCATGACGGCTGGGCCCAAAAAAATGTTCTTCTTCGGATTACATTGGGTGCAAAAAATGTGTAATAACATTTTATTGCATATTCTCTTGGTTCCGAGATCTTTGCGTTCGTGGGGTGAACCAATAATCCTGGATGAGACTAGATCGGGAAATTATTAGTGCCGCCCTGATGTATCATACGTTCTATATGTTATGATAATTTTCACCATGGAGAGGTAAAGTTTATTATGCAAATTCTTTCCGTGTACTCCGGCGAACTCACTTTTGCCAATGCCAGTGGCGTCCACACGTTTAGATCGTGGCATACGGTACGAGACACTCAAGAAGACGCAAGAATCCTGGGTGCGGGGGGGGGGGGGGAGTGGGGATTATTTTCTCGGAAGAGTGAAGAGCACCAGGGTGAATACGAGAAGTAGAGACGAGATGTAGAGACCACGCGAAAGCTCTGGAGCCATAAACACGGGAATAATTTGTGGAGGCACGAGCCGGGCAAGGCGAGATTAGAACGTTTACGAGAACACACGAGCGCAATGGCTCGCTGTCCAACGATTGTTGATAGTTCGTAACTATTTTTCAATGTTTGCGGGGTTCTTACGGGTAATTAGAGACACGCATCAATTATCGGGATTCTTGGTAAGCTCGAGTAAGCATTTGTAAAATAGAAACGTCACGAGTTGTTGAAATTTGAACATTGATGCACGAAGATATCAAAATTTCAACAATTGCACTGATGGAACGGTTCAGCAAGTGACAGATTGGAGTGATTCTGTGAACGAATCATTTTGCCATTATATTTTTTGATGTGAAACATCTAATGCGGCGCATGGGATCGGAAAAATTTACTCAAGGGATAGGCAATTTCCTTGACAAATATATATAGATATACTCTACTGCTTACCCATCGCCGCCTCTCTGTCATCGACGCAAAGACGATGCGCACAAGTTGTAAGTACATATCAAGATACGCTGCAGCGTTTCAAAAAAATTGATAAAATTTGGAAAATAAAAAAAAAAAAAAACAAAAAAATTGGAAAAAGTTTGAACAAAATTGGAGAAAAAATTTCAAAATTTTGAAAAACTATGGAAAAATTGAGAAAAAAATTGCAACAATTTTAAAAAGATTTCGACCAATTTTGAAATACAATGGAGAAATTTTGGAAATGTTTGGAAAATTTGCAAATTTTTTTTAAGAATTCGGGAAAGTTTTGTAAAATTTTGAAAAAACTTTTCAAACATTTAAAACAACTGAGTATTCGAAAATTTCCAATATTTCTGGAGAAATGGTCAAAAATTTTGGATCAATTTAGATCAAAATTAGTGTATCCATGTTTCACATCTACCAGGTGTCCCATGACGCCTCATTTTTTTTACATAGAGGCAGCGATAATTGGATTTATATTTTCAACTGAGCAAGCGGCCGAAAAAAATTATTTTTTTCCGTTCTGACCATCTTCATAAAATATCTTAATGCACTCTGGCAAATGCAGGATAAACATTTGATGAAGATTCACTCATCTTCCTCCGCACGTCAAAGCGAATGTGTCTATAATGTACATTTTCGCATAAAGTAATCGAGCCGCGTGGGCATCAACGAGTGTATATGAGCTTGGGCTGGTAGAGGCGCATTATGGACCCGCCTCAGTCTCTCCATCCACAAATGAACAGAGTAAAAAAGTAAGTAATGCTCTCGCATTATAACATCCTGTCTATAACACGAGAGAGAATAAAATTTAAACTTATGTATACAAGAGATGAATGTAATTACGTACATCGCAAGTTGTTGAATTGTTTTACAATTTCTTTGGTACATCGGGGAGAGTAAAATAAGATGGAAACATGGAAATCTCGATGAAGTTGTATTCGCTGGAATAAGTGAAATTGAAAAAAAAAACAGGATGGTTTCTGTAAATATAGAAATATACATCTTTTCGAAGAATGCCAACAGCATGTGTTCCCAAGCGGTCACCCATCCAAGTCTCAACTCCGCTCAATGTTACCAAGCTTGAATGATCACACGAAAACATGCGTTTCGATTTTGTTTTTGTTTACATACACTGTAAATTATTGATTATATATAGTACCACGGGGACCAAATGCATGTACGTACCAACGATCTCACTTTGGCCAAAGCGTTAACCTGATTAGGTGGGCACGCCCAGCACTCATAGGTCTGCTGATCAACGAGTCTCTGCCAGAATGCCTTCGTTTTCAATCAAAACACTAGGTGTTACTTGAGTTTGATTTGCGGTCGGAGTACTAGACTTTGCTTGGATCTCATTTAAGACGCCAGAACAAGATATTGCTTGAGTTTCTCTCAATTCTTTCAGTGAGGACGCCAGGCGATGCAGAGTTTGAGGTCTGCAGAAGGTTGTTGAAATAATTTGGGTTACGGAACTGTCCGAGTGTTGAGTTTTTCTCGAATTCAATTTTTATAAATAAATTTATCTTAGTTCTGCTTTAGTACCTTCATTTCATTTCTTACTTCACAGAAATTGATGACTAATTATTCTGCAAGTATATAAGCATGTAATCTCTAGTTATGGATAGTAGACATATCAATTGAGGATAGAATAAATTCCGATTGCACAATCCATGATATATTTCAATGTATCCTGGAAATAAAAAAAAAACGGCAGTCAGAATATAGCGCCGGCAAAACAGGGTTAAAAGGACAAACATGCTTAAGGGGTTAATTCGTTTCGATTTATCGTTCGCTTTGGCAATCCACCGACGCCAAACAACCTGTCCCTAACTTTTCCACGCACGCTTCAAATTCGTCCCACACGTGCTACAATAATTCCGCCCGCTTTATGTTTACGTTTCACGTTGCATTTCCTGCGTTTCGTGTTTACCGCTTTTACCGGAAAACGCCCACATGGAAAATATATATTCTGAATAAATACGTTTTATGGATCCAATTTCATTTTATAAGTACAAGATATATGAAATATGAATTGTGTATCTTTTGTATTTTTTACCAAAGGATATAAAAAAAAGACCTTGCATTAGGTCTTCCCATCTCAAGGCTTTTGCACTTGTTTCTCGACTTTTCATGATATTATGGGAAAGTTTGGAAAATCTTAACGATTTCAGAAAAACTCTAAATTATGGAGATAAATTTGTCAAATACGAAAACATGCAAACGATGAGGGTGAATATTAATACGCCATAAATTGAATTCGTTGAGATCAAGGCGGTGCGCCACCGTGGACGTTCGTCATTCTCAATTATCCGCGGACAGGCAAAACTTCCTTAACCCACGTCGTGCCACCACGAGCGAGACCTCGGTAATATGCCCTCCGTGCGGTTAAGCCAAGTGGAAACCCATTTCATATGACTTCGCCGTCGTCAGCTTTACAAGCCATTGCCAATTTTTAAAAACAAATAATGGAGGTGAAAAAGTATTTTCAAGTGAAAAATGTCACCGCAAAGGCTGCCGCTGTGCTTCAGAAGACACTCACTAGCGCGGATAATTCCCCATGACGTCATAAATCTATCGATAATAGTTGGCTATACCGGAAAAGGTGAACCGCCACAAATGAGTATGGAAATCCGATGATAATACAATAAGTTGTGTCACACCTTATTCGCGGAATTGCTGAAATTTTATGTGTTTCTAGACTTCTCACGCCTTTCACAACCGTTGAAATTTTTACTGCGAAAATTTTAGAAAGTCGCCGATTTTCGGCTTTCAAAATTTTGATTTTTAATAATAAGATAATTATTGTAATGTTTAGAAGTTATTGTAATGCCCCCAACAATAGCTAGGGTGTCTAGGGTGGTTAGGGTGGTTAGGGTGCCTAGGGTAGTTAGGGTGTCTAGGGTAGTTAGGGTGTCTAGGGTAGTTAGGGTAGTTAGGGTGTCTAGGGTAGTTAGGGTGTCTAGGGTAGTTAGGGTGTTTAGGGCAGCTAGGGTATCTAGGGTATCTAGGGTAGCTAGAGTGTCTAGAGTGTCTAAGGTGTCTAAGGTGTCTAAGGTGTCTAAGGCGTCTAAGGTGTCTAGGGTGTCTAGGGTGGCTAGGCAGGCTAGGGTGGCTAGACATTCTCAATTTTTGCAACATCATCAATATCTCCAAAATGCCGAAGTTTTTCAAGTTACGAGAAATTTGTAGCATATATGAGCTTTTGAAGAATCGCACTCTTCAGTTGTTCAAAAATATTAGAACTTGTCAAAATCTCTGAAATATTCCAAATTTTTCGAAAACTTCAAATTCTTCTGTTATTCCAAATTTAAAAGCATTGATTTTTGAAGGATTTTTAGCATTTTTAAAACTTTTGAAGAAACCCCTATTAATTAAACGCATTTACCATTTTTCCTAGATTACATTTGTGGGCGTAAGAGTTTTTAAAAGGTCCAAAATTTTAAAAATATGTTAAATCCTCGAAAATTTCTTAAGATCCATTTTTTTTTAATTTTAAAAGAAAATTCGGATCTTTTAATATGTCTTGTAGTTTGAAGATTTTGCACAACTTTGAAATTCCCGAATTTGAAATTTTGCAAAATTGTTAAAACTGGCCAAATCATTGAATGTGTGATAGAAGTAACCGACATTCTACGAAAAAAAAACTTCGAAAGCCGTCGTAAATCTATCGATAATGGTTGGGTATAACCGGAAAGAGTAAACCACCACAAATGAGTATGGAAATCCGTCTCGGCATTTTTATCGCCTGAATTATCCCATAATTTGGCGTTTTCAATCCCAGAGTGAATTCATCAATGAATATTTATGATCGCTTCGTGAAGTGCAAACCTGCAGAACGAAAAGTGCAATAAGTTGAACCGAGCCTGTCGGGTATTCCGTCACATGTGGTATTACATGCGTGGCACGTGCTCGCAATTGACGACACAAGGGGGTGGGAGAGGGGGGGGGCAAAAAAATGAGGAAAAAAGTGGCGCGTGATGAACACACACGCCTGGTGGCAAGAGGGTAGATAACCATCGAGAGTCATCTGGCATTGACTGGGTGCATCATTAAAACGTTACGTTTTAGACGATGCCCTTAGCTAATTCACTCATTCGACTAATTGGACAAAAAAAGTGACGTCATGCTTTCGCATCCTCGGCCTTTGATTGATGTTACATTTGGGAAATGCAGTTTGAGCACATTTTTAGCTCGATGGAGTGTTCAATTTTCGAGCAGAATTAGGACAGCCGGAAGTCCATTGGGTAATGAAATTTCAGAAATATCTAAAATCCGATGTCCCTCAGGTCTCCTATCTGCGTTTTAATAAACTGCCATTCCAAAACCAGTCAAAATCACTTTTCCCTGCATTCCCCAATTTCCCACCGCCTATTATTCGAACCACGGGAATGTACCTGTTGCCCACCTTCCGGTGCTTGGATATTGACTAGCAAAAGCCCTCGGACCACCTTCCGAAGTCCAGAACATCTCCGAAAAAATGTTGGAACGAAAAGGAAAAAAAATAATAACCAAAGCAAGTTTGCCAACAACATTCACTACAAGATAGATCTGTTCCCGGACTCTTCATTGTCGAAGAATCTCGACTGACCATTCAACATGGCTCAACGCCTACAATGATCTCGTTACGATATTCGATTCGTATAGACCGCGCAGCCCCCTACTTGGTCTTGGTTTGACAAGTTCACAAAGCAAGGTTCACCTCGCTTTGTCCCAAGTTTTTGGTTCTCCGTGAGATTTCTTTCCCATCGCTCCTCAATTTTCTTCGATATTCGAATAACATCCTACGGCGGTGACTCAATTCCAATACTTGTTTGAGACTATTTTTGAATTCGTTGAAAAAATATGGAGATGTCTTCTGGTGATGCCAGCCTTACAATAGGATTCTATCAGAACAATGAATTGCGTCGCCTACAGCGTTGGTTGCATGTTTAGTGTGCGTTCTTTATTTATTTTTCCAAAACTCATTCATCGAAGGTATCCTCGTACATCACAACAGCTTTTCAGTAACATAATAATTGTACAATGGAACATGGGTATAATGTGTGTACATAAATCAGATGTGTTTTCGTTTGAATTAGGTAGGTCTGCTGCTGTAATTTTGGAAATTAGAATAAACGGGGGTTAGGTATGCCAATATGTCACCTTGTGCCAACTGGCTTCAATAATTTGGAGAATGAGCTAGGGAGGTATTTGGTGGTGGACGATACGGGTCAATTTGAAGGCACGATTAATTTGGGGAAACAAAAAAATGGGTACCGTTGCCATATTTGGGAAATTGATTTGACGATAAACAACATTGAAGGGACAATTGATCAGATAATTGATCCTTAGCTGAAGACCCATATTGTTATACTCCGTTGGGCTATTTCAGAGCTGAATTTCAGCGTAAAGGATAACAAATATTTTTCACGTGTGAGGACAGTTATACCTCATAAAGCTAATGTTCAGAAACAATGTGGCTGCTTTCTTAGGATTTACATTGCAGAAGCGCCACTAAGAGTTGAACCTCGAAGGGAGGGGGGGGGGTGGGGCATGATGGGACTAGTGCAGAATGGAGGGTACCATCATGCCCCATGTGTCACTTTTAGCTTATTCCCCCCCCCCCCCCCTTCCGGCCTACATTATCGTATTGGACCTGTAGTGCAGCGCCAGTCTATATATATTGATATTTTAAGACCATCAGGATGGTAAAAAATATATGTCATGAAATGTTATTAAAAATCGGGGAATTATTGTAATGAACCCTAAATCGATTTTTTTTCGAGTCGAATTCGTGTTTTAAGTATACCAAAATGTTTCCCGTCAAATTCTGAGCAAATATGTGTGTGTGTGTGTGTGTGTTTGTATGGAATCTAATATTTTGGTTAACGGATCGAACGATCTGGTTCATTAAAATCGTAATCGGAGGTTCTTCATGGAACTCCGAGCGCATTAGTTTTTGGTTTAACTTGACTGAGTAGTTTTTTTTATCATCAACAATTGAATTATTCACAACGCTCTATTGCAAAAACGGTAGGAGATACGACAAGAAGTATTAAACTGAACTTGCTCGGTAAGTAGAAATGCACGTGTCATTTTTTATGACTTTTTTCCATAATTGTCATAATTAAGGAGGTATGAGTGGCTTAACCCTCGAGCGGTCGCACCCCCATTGGCGTCTCACTCCCACTGAAGTAACGCGTAAGTCTCGTCCTCGCGCTCACCATTCCCCTACTCAAATGTTCATAATTATCTGCTTGATAAATGGAGTAGTTTAAAATTCTCAAAGCTACAAATTTTCGTTGTGAACCTCACGGCTCACACTTATATACTCACACTTATGTTTTCTCTGAAACCAGTCTATAAACATTTAATTGACATGTCGGAAAATCTAGGAATGGCAAACAGAAATTACAAATCGGCAACTTTTGTTTGTGTTCCAAACGGAGGCACAAACACTCTTATCCCACTAGCTTTCGCTGTAAAATTTGAATGCATGTGTAGATTGAGTACGTCAGTTATGGTTATCTCATGCAGGACTGCATCGATACATCGATATCGTGAATTCATAAGATAGAATTAGAAAATTGTTACACATACTATTCAAAATCAGTTTCTCTATATTTCCGATGAAACAAAATCTGCCAAGTCACTAATTCCAACAATCCGGAAATACCCATTACCACGTGTTTCGAATCATCGAGCTGATCATCCGATAAACCGTCAATGGTAGGTTACGTTACCCCATACATTTCACCGATTTCACCTCGTCACTCATTAAATTAAAGGGTGGTTCCTTTCCCCATGATTGATAAACAAATCCGATAATATCGTCATTTTCCAACCATCGATGGAAACTCTCCATGTGTTTCGCCAAGTATCAAAATTCAAACTGCGCAATGGAACCTCGCTGATTGGCGTCAATTGAAGCCGCTTATCACCGATCTTTTATGCCCATCTGTTCCATTTGTACTTTCGAGTCATCCCTTCATTGCCGACACCACATGGTGTTTCCCCATGTCAGTTCTATTGTCCAATGAGTGCAGAGGCCTACCTATCACGCTCATCTACAAATATACTATCTGCTGTTATGCGTGTACTTCTGTTCATTTATGTGGTTCATACCCGCAGTCACGTTTTAGGATTGCTATCTTTCGGTTTCTGCTAATCAAACATGTGTTTAACGGTTTGCAAATTATTGAGGGCACTCTAAAGGGATAGGTTTTGAATTGAGTCCCTCGTCTTAAACAAGTTTACACGTTTTTGCTCACAGCTAACGTACGTTCTTGGACTAATCTCAGGTACATGCGAAAATATAGCATGGTTCTACAAAAATCTTGCCCACAACCTAAACGACGATTCCATTCTAACCATGCTGGTGTCTCTTCAACATTCCAATAAGTTTCATCACCATCTCGGACAATTCAAAATCGTTAACCAAAGAGTGTGCGTGAAGAATGAAAGAAAATCAAAGTTGGGGATACATCCTTGAATTCCGTTTCTCCCACACGTGAAGCTATCAAATGTCTGACGAATGGTCAGGAATGTTGTGCTATCAAAGGATCTGGCGAAAAGGCCCTTTTGCTTCTCCCATACACGCGTATTTTTCCCTTCTTTATCACTGTCTCTTTCTACTCCTTAGGTGTGCATTTGGTGAAAATCACCAGTGGTCCACTGAGGTGTGTGAGCGAGGAGGATGGAGAATGAGGATGTCTAAAGACAGGTAGCCAGCAAAGGGCCAACAAAGGCCCATAAGACACACCAGCCATTTTGTTCATTGCCCCTCGAGGATATCCCTCGTTATTCTCAAGAGCCGAAAGCGAGACGAGGTGAAACATAAGACTGAGCAGGTACGCAGGTCTTCAGTACAGGTGCACCACTAAATATAGTCTAATTATACGTCGGCAGGTACCATTCAGCGTTTGACCAATCTCGGATATCTTAGATATTTTGGGTTAGTGAATACGCCTGTGTTAACATATATGGGCTGTCCTTATATCATTCTTCTGCTGATGCTTTTGCTCCACAGTCTGCAGCAGAGACCTAAGATATTGAGCGTTACTATGACAATTTCGTCACTGGTGAATTGATTTACTCTGATATCCTTTGAACATCTATTGGGTGGTGAGCAGAATTTTTCGAAATTTTGAAACATTCTGGGATTCAAAAAAAAAAAAAAAATCAGGAGAATTTTAGGAGATATGGACATTTTTTAAAAATGGAGAAAGCTGGAAACACTGCATGGAAAATTTAAAGAAAAATCTAACAAGATTTTTCACAGTTCTTTCAAATCATCAATTGCAATTTTTACAGACGTATCCACGTTAAAATCGCCAATGGTCATTCTTCCGTTGTCATCGATTGTACAGATCTACCAGTCCCAAAACTCATAAAAGCTGCCAATTAAACCAATGATTGACTGTCGACCAACTTCTCGATAAAGACTACTCAACCCTAACCTCTCAAACGTCGTGCTTTATCTCAGACAGCCCGAGTCGCGATTTGAATGGCTGCGCAGACCTGTTTAATGACCATGGATCATTTAATCAAGTCCCGTCTGATGGCAATGTTAGCAATATTGACAGAGCCATGGAGATTGCAGCCGCGCACTTACGCCCATGGTATCAGTGATGGGGCCCGCCACTTTACGGGTGTCTGCTCTCCAAGGCCCACCCACAGCGTCAGCCCATCTGACCCCACCGTTACGAGGTGGATACTCATCCTCACCCATCTACACGGCATAGGGAGGCCCATCATTGCCATATCATTGGTAAAAACTCGGAAACAGGCGAAGGTAATTTGAATGCGATAGGTCAGAGATCATTGTGACCAATTTAAAAAAAAAATCGTAGATGCTCCGATAACTATTAAAAAGTTGCAGGAATTTTACAAGAATTTTGACAATGTTAGAAAATTTCTAAAAACTCCAAAAATTTTAACCATTCGGTTTTTTGGAGTATTGTACAAAATGTGAAAAAAAAATCTTTTTTTCAGTGCAGTGTAAAAACACTGAGATTTTTTTTATACAGATCAGAGATGCTTTCAGAAAACATCCATAAACATCGTTCATGTTCTGGTGTTTAAAAAAATGTAAGGCGAGCATCCTGAACCAGTGGATATGACAACCCTGGCTAGGACCTCACTAACTGCCCTATAGCACCAGCTAGATTTAAAACTATATATATACGTTTACGTTTGAAACCCACCCAACACTTCTCAAGTTCCATATCCTGTTCGGTGGCTCGGCAAAAGCATAGCAATGGGTATTGTTTTCTCACACGCGTGCAACAGCCACCGTTGTGTTGCGGCCTCATCTTCTTGTTTTCATCCTCCTCTCTACTTTATTTTCATACCGTAATTTTTTTTTTACTTTCGTCTTTCATTATCATTCGCTCTTCGGGCCCTCGTTGCGTAACCGCCGCTCATGGGGATCAACAAAGCGCCATACCGTAAAGGGATACCCCATTGCCTGTACAACGATCGCGTAAACGCTCTTCCAAATGATACAACAAGACATCGCCATGTCGGTATAAACATTACCCGGCGAAATTACCAGCAGTTAAATATTTTTCCGGGTATTAAGACCACATTGGGATATTCGAGTCTCCATTTTTCAATTCTCCATAGGGAAACTTACTGTAATGACTTCACAAATGAGAACTCTAATATTGTTGAAGTTTCAAATTGTTTCGACGTTGTACGTGTATGTGCATAAGTGGGTATAAGCTCGTATGCGTGTGTGTGTGTATTTTTGTTTCCGTCCCTCTCATTCAGACTCCGAACTGCTTTCGAGCAGGTAACTCTTTCGAACGGTAACTGCTTTCGAGCATTCCTTCAGAAGGGACTACTGGACACCCATCCATGCGGCTGGGACCGACTTTCGCCATTTGAGGCCATCGTACTTTTAAACACAGGGTAAACGTCCAGAAACCCCTGTGCTACAATGACGGGTGCCTATGATGGAACCTCCTCCCCCCCCCCCCCCCTCGCGGTGCGTCGGGTTAGGTTCCCGCCTGGCCGGCCGGTCTCATTGTATATCTGCTATTGGCCCGAATTCATGCATTAGTACTCAAAGAATTTGAGGTTGCCATTGCATCCTCACATATATTTTCCCGAATATTAAGACCCCGTCGCTACATTGAAGTGCTCATCATCCAGCATTTACTGCTGTCTCGTGTCCAAATATTATTCCCATTACTTTCAATTCACGTCAATTATGAGGAAGATGTAGGGTAATAACTGGCTCCAGGAGGTGGAGAATAAGTAATTACCCGGGATTTTATCATCAGGAAAAGGTGTACAAAAATATTTGATTGCCACGTCGTCATAAAAGTGGCTACCACATTTTCGTTATTGGATTGGTGTTATTCGCGACTGGAATGCCGTTGAACGAAGCTTGAAAGACAATATTCATGTGTGTATGGGCCTAGTATTTGCGTTCGTTATTCCTTCTCGGTTATATCCAAACAAGAAAGACGTTGGTGGTCTTCACGGAAGATCTCTATCGCACCTGTATATGAGCTAAGTCTCATAAAAATCAATAATTACGAGGAGAGTTATGCGGCGCTTGGTATAGGGACAATCTCACGAGAATCCAAGTGTAGAAACTAGAAACTTGTGGGGTGTATGTGGTTGCGTTTTTTTTTAAAATTTTTTACGTTTAACGCCTCGTCACGCAGGCACCGGAAACGTCGTAAACTATAGACACAGAATCGCGATGCTGGATTATTCTCAGGTTGTCGTGGGGTCTTTTTTTTGTGGAACGCCTACGGTAACGAATTGTTGAAGATATTCGGCCGCTACCGGTTTATGGTAATAGAGAAGCACTTTCCAAAGGTTATGGATGATGTTCTAATACCTATTTCTGGTCTTTATTCAATATTTTAAATGTCCACGAATTAAACATATTTTATCTCTGATGGAGAGATTTTTGTCCCTAATTTTGGCGTTATATATAATTACCCTGTAATCGGGTTTTGTAATCAGATATATTCGGCACATATAGGTTTTCCGCTAGGGCTGTTAAAGGGAGACCGCGGTAAAAATTGGAAGCTGTAGAGAGAAAGTTGAAAATTTTTTATATCATTTAGAAGAATGAAAACAGCAAGAAACCGGAAGTTCACTTTGATGACAGATCTTGCAACTGTGCTCCACTGAAATTTCACCTCAAACGTTGAAAAATGTTGGCACCCGAAGTCTTCGCAAAGAAGACTTTTTACATCATTTCCTATTTTTGCATCCCTAAATGATACCGGAAGTTTTCAGTATGGTCTCTGAAATTTTCTAGAAGCTGCAAATTTTACTGTCTTGGCTCTAATGCGAGGATTTTAGGTCCAGATAACTTCCAGAGATTTCTTCTTAAAAATGGGTTGGAACGCAAAAATGGAACGAAATCTCGAATTTTGGTTTAATATTTTGGGGAATGAGCTATCAAATTCTTTTCCTACGAAGACAGTTTCCCATGAATTGGTCAAATCTTATGAATTGCTCATTAAACCACATTGATGACTTCCAAAAGCTGCTGGGATCACTGAAAAATGTGACGCCCACCCATTGAAGAAGCGAAGGACGTTTAGGAAGTAAATACGCAATGTATTGACCACCTGTAGCACGAATACCGGATGCCATTGGCCATTGTTCACTTTTGGGTGGGCGGTTGATGCCACGCTGGGAAAACGCGAGATCAATGAGTCTGGAAAATTTCCCTGTGGACCAAAAAAAAAACACGTGTAATTGTGACGGAATATTGTCAAACAAGCTAACGACAATGCTGGCAGAGAAGCTTGGGGAAAAAGGGAGAGAAAAAAAAGAAACGGGAGAAAAAAATGTGGCGTAGTGCCAGAATTTTCCGTGAAATCTTTGTTGCAGAAATATGGGCTCTTTTATGGAGGCCCCAAGGTGTGGGAGTTTATGGCTCAGCTTCCTGTCACCGTGGAAATCCGTGCAGATCCGATGTTAGGCGGCTTTGGTATGTAAAGTAACGTAATTAACCCCAGAAGCGGTTCGAGAAGATATTTTTCAACCCGGTCGTCTTTGGAACTGTTTTGCGCTGAGAAAGAATATAGAAAATTTTTGAAGAGGCGTTTTTAAGATTTTTTTCTGGGTGTAATTTTTGAGTTCACAATATGGGGAAGTTCCGAAAATGATAACTATGTATAACCCTTCGATATTTTATTTATAATTCTAAAGTTATAATTAATTTTTACGAAAGTATTTCTGTTTTTTTTTTTCGCGGGCAAAAAAACTGGAAGTGAGAAATAAGTAGCAGTTTTTAGCTATGTGGCTTCTGTAAAAATTGAGGAAAAAATTAAGTTTGAACATTTTGAAATTGTTTGAAAGTGTCAAGATGATAATAACTTTGAATTTTCTCAAAATTAAAAATGTTAAAAATTGGAGAGATGAGAAAAGTTCGTTGTTTCGGAGCACCCTCTTCAGCAGTTTCTTTATGCGTCTAATGTTGTAATAAGTCAAAATCGTGCAAAAATTCTGTTGTTGTTGGGAATCCTTATGTGCAAAATACAATAGAAGTAATAAGTTTGATATACAGATATTCATAACAAGAACATATGTAAATGTAAACTCGTACGAGACCAAAATTAATATCTTTCAACAGAGCAAAGAATGGTAGAGTCGGGTGCAATGTTGATGTGCGTCTACAGCAAAACGACATCAAGGCAGTTCCTATCGCTCTCAAAACTTTCACAAAGACTAGAAAAACATCGCAAATTTGTCTTAAAATCTTGAGAAAATTCCTCAAAATTTTTTAAATATTCTCAAACCTGTCAAAATTTTGATGAAGTGTTTAGAAAAGGTTCGACATTGCAGAAGATCCCAAAAAAAGATTTTAAAAATACGACTATCTAAAAAATTTAGACACATAAGTTTGTCTAAATTTTGAGATTTGTTAGCTGCTCATAAAACAGGGAAGCTACAAAAAGTCACTTTATAAATTCTGGAATCCTAGAATTTTTCCTTACATCATGTTAAACTTACTGAAAATTGTAAAAATTCCCAAACTTACCAACTTTCCAAAATCTAAAAGTTTTTTTTTTCAAATTTTCAGACTCGTTAACTATTTCATCTGTGCCCGAGGGATTTCAATAGTGTGCGCATGAGATCAACTCCTATTCTCATGGAATAACATCAAGCACTAGCTCGGGTTGATGTTAAGGAGTGAAGCGAAACCCGATTAAAACACAACTCGATAAAGCCAACACTTGTGACTCGGCCACACTCAGCGAATGGATCTATAAATCTAAGGCAAATGGCGGGATGCTTGTGGTGCTGGAGTAAAATATTCTGGAAAAAAATTGAGCTGAGAAAATACACACTTGATGTTGCTTCTAGTTGAATCATATGTACTGCCTTTTATCAACATCGCCAGGATGATAAATTTTCATGAGTAATGAATTCATGGGTGAGGTGATTTATGCTCGAGTGGAGTTTGAAATAATTATGCAGAGGTTTTTAGTTCCAGAGTAGCCGAAAAGGAAACTTCAAAATTACGTGATCCAAGGGTCAGTCTCAGTATTTGCAATTTTTTTTCTTATAATTTGTCATTTTTAATTCTCATCAACACCAAATATTGAAAAAAAACATTGTTCTCAACATCTCACAAAATTCAAAATTCGATAAATTTCAAATTTCCTGAATATTCAAGGTATAAAGAAATAATTTTTTCTTTTCAAATTCACAAACTTGAACAAGTTTGAGATCGAATATGTTTCAACAAACCATTTAAAAAAAATTAAATTATGTAATTAAAGGATTGAAATTGAGCGTTGGGAATTTTAGAAGTATCTAACACTAGAGCAAAATAATTTTCAACAATACGAAAATGTGAAAAATTGAGAATATTTTAAAATTGTTGAAATTTCAGAAAGCATGAGAAACGACTGAAAATTTTATAGACGTCAGTTTATCGATCACAAACAATTTCCATTTCGATATTATCGGGGATTGTGCTTTCCGAGTTTCCACTGTTCAAAATTACCTTCTTTATTTTTTCCATTCAAAAATTTTTTTTGTGAGTGAATCGTCATGAATAAGTGTGTGTAGGTGCGTGAGAGCCCACACGCTTTTATGTGTGTGTGTGAGAGTACACCCGTAAGTGAATGCATCCCAATTAAGGTCTGTAATTCATTTCACCCATTTAGAGATAAAACCGTAATTTCCGATAAAATTTGCCCTTTTTAAAAACACGTAACTTCAACTGTAATTGAATACTACCCATAGAGCCTCGTAAACTGTTACGGGCAATCAAATGTACGCCTATTTTGAATAAATGGAAGACAACAATATATGAGAATAAAATATAAGTTCTGGTTGTTATTTTATTGGTACTTCAATGCTGATTTTCTAATTTCGGGCTAGGCAGCCTATATATAGGTAGAGGGTATTCGTGGGTGGGTCATCCCCCAATTCATCCAAAAAAGTAATGTAATTTCGAAGAGCACCATGTGGTCGGGTATTCATTAGGACTGGGGCACACCCATGGGCCCGTGTGCGTTGTTTCTGGTTGTTGTCTAGGTGGCCTGGATCGGTGTAAATTAATAGCACACCGTGAAATACCACGCGCCCCCCTAACAGGAACATTCCCCAGCGGGATAACCCGACAGACGGTCCACGCGTCTGCCTTCAAGTAGAACCAATTGCATTACAAGCGTAAACGACATAGTAGTGCTCTATGTCGCAGTATCGGGAGGTGAGAGGCCAAGGTATTTAAAAAGCAAAATGCGAGTGATAACATTGAATCGAAATCTTACAGCATTTCTCAATTTTCTACAGGTTCCCTAAAATCGTGGAAAATTTTAAAAGCTTTTAATTTTTAGAAGCGAATATTTCACTCGTCGCATAGTCAACGTGAGGGCGAGAATTATGCGCGTTACTGGAGTGGGAGTGAGACGCCAATAGGGGTGCGAAGGGTTAAACTCGTCATACCTCCTTAATTATGACAAATATGGAAAAAAGTGATAAGCAATTAAATATGCATTTCCAGTTACAGAGTAAATTCTGCTAAATACTTTTTGCCATATCTCTTACCGGTTTTGAAATGGAGCGTTGTAAACAATGAAGACGCTCTGGATAAGACCTCAATGACGCAGATCGTTGGGCCCGTTCGTGAAAAATCGTTAACGGAAAATTCCGATTCCACACATACGAACATACACAGACATATACAGACGCACATATGCATTTATTCGGAATTCGACGGGAAACATTTTGGCACACTTAAAACCCTAGTTACGAATCGAAATAAACAAAATCGATTCAGGGGTCATTACAATAACTCCCCGAATAATAGGGAAATTAAAAATTTGGAAAATTTGGAAGATTAAAAAATTTTTTTTTTTTCTAATTTCAATTTTTTTTTCAAAAATTTCCATTTTTTTCCAAAAATTTCTCAATTTTTCCCTTAAGCAACTATGTAAGCATGCAAAATTTCTCATTTCACAATAATGGCAATACCTAAATAAAGTCCCCATCGAGAGGTTAAAAAGTATAATTTCACAATACTCAGGTCGTAATTAAAAACACGCGCCATAATTTTCTCATAAAATATCGGCAATCGTTATTTCCATACAACGACCTTAATTTTCTCATCCTAAGGCACCGTAAATGTACGCGAAAATTGCAATAATTTTTAAGAGTGCACCTCCCGGCCACAACAACAACAAAAAGCCATCGTGTTGGCAGAATTGTGTGTGGAAATTATTTTTTCACACCTGGTTGATAGGCAGATACGCTACAGGGGATAGGTAACGCTCTCCTTTACGCGTGTGGGCGTTTTGTGGTTTGAGATACATACCGGTTTACGATGGCCACTAAAACCCGGGACTCACTTGCGCATTTACAATCTTGAATTCCTCAATTTTCTCTCTCCCTCATTCGCCAACTTTTTCGCGACATCGAGCCAACTTGTAAATTAAGTAGTAGTCGAGCCGGTGCACAACATTGTTGATGAAATATGGGAGGGGTAAGTGCATACAGGGAAAATTTACGGATAAATTCTCAGGTTGAGTATTACAACCGCAGGTTTAGGGCTACTTTATCATTCGCTACTCGAGAGTAAAAAATTTTAAAAATTCAAAAAAATACGAAAATCTAAATATAAACCAAAAATGAAATATTTTCTCATCGTGCAGTAGCGGCCTGAAGTCATCAGTCGCATGGTGAGCACTACGCCGCGTGAAGTATCTTTCGGTTTTGAAAAACATAAAGGGAAAAATATAGTTAATTTTTAATTTGCATCATTATATGATGTTCGAATGTAATGAATCTTAAATTTGGGGACTGAACATAGGAGCTGCCCGTTGGAGTTACTGCCAAAATAAATATCTCCCAAGTGACGCAATTCAGGGCAAAAAATGAATCATGGATTTCATCTATAGTTTAGATTAGACATACAATTTTTTACCGAGTTTTTTTATCCTTAGTTGGATCGAAAATTCAAAAAATTCGGAAAACGGTGATGCTGAGACCAAAGCGCAACCTTTAAGCGTAATATATATATATTAATAACCTGCGGGGTTTGCTCGGAACCACTTCCGCGTTTCTCAAGACCCGGGAAGGGTCAAAGAAGGTTTATCTTTGAATTTTAGATCGAGGTTAGATGATTTTTTCGAGCCAATTTGATCGTTTTTCAGGGGCCGTCCAACTTGGAGCTAATCTGTGGAGTTACCATCGAAGATTCTAATCGCGGGGCAACCAGGATCGGTGTAGATAATAAGGAGTCACGAATTGGGGAAGGTAATTGGAAAATTATAATTACAAATTCAGGTTCTATTCATAATATTTTCAGTGCAAGGGAAGTTTGTTTAGGAGCATGAGTTTATTTAATTTTAGTTTTTCATTTAGGTACATGAGAAAGAAACCGGAATTGGGTACATTGAAAAAAAAAACAATTGGGGGGGGGGGGGGGGGGACTGGCATCCCTAAATGGGTTAAAATATTCCTGATCCTCTGGAGATGTGTGTGTGCGTAGTGGGTGGAGTGGGTGCGTGGGGTGGAGTCGGTGGTATGCAGTGGGTGGTGTGGCGTGAGTGGTGTGGAGTGGGTGGTGTGGAGTGGGTGGTGTGGAGTGGGTGGTGTGGAGTGGGTGGTGTGGAGTGGGTGGTGTGGAGTGGGTGGTGTGGAGTGGGTGGTGTGGAGTGGGTGGTGTGGAGTGGGTGGTGTGGAGTGGGTGGTGTGGAGTGGGTGGTGTGGAGTGGGTGGTGTGGAGTGGGTGGTGTGGAGTGGGTGGTGTGGAGTGGGTGGTGTGGAGTGGGTGGTGTGGAGTGGGTGGTGTGGAGTGGGTGGTGTGGAGTGGGTGGTGTGGAGTGGGTGGTGTGGAGTGGGTGGTGTGGAGTGGGTGGTGTGGAGTGGGTGGTGTGGAGTGGGTGGTGTGGAGTGGGTGGTGTGGAGTGGGTAGTGTGGAGTGGGTGGTTGGTGTGGAGTGGGTGGGTGGTGTGGTGTGGAGTGGGTGGGTGGTTCGTCGGGGGGTGTGGAGTGGATAGGTGGGTGGGTGGGGTGAAGTGGATGGGTGGGTGGGTGGGGTGGAGTGGATGGGTGGTCGGGTGAGGTGGAGTGGATGGGTGGTCGGGTGAGGTGGAGTGGATGGGTGAGCGGGTGAGGTGGAGGGGATGGGTGGGTGGGTGGGGTGGAGTGGATGGGTGGGCGGGGGGGGTGGAGTGGATGGGTGGGTGAATGGTAACTTAGATTTATATCGGAACTAATCTAGTTCACGGCTAAATAATAAAATAACCTATTTCTCTTGAATAATTTTCCAGAAAATTGTTCAATAACATTTTCTGTACAATCATGCGTTTACGAAAAACCAACAGTGTAGGAAGAAAATACGAAATCGGGAAGTTATTGGTGTGGCCCTGGTGGGCGAGGCTTCATTCAGCCCGCTTGTTATATGTGTCAATTTTTTTTCCTAACCAGTTGTAATGAGTTCCCGGTGGATTATTGTTTCAAACATGTGTCCTGTCACACGACGGATGTCTGTGAGACGCATGTGCAGTCCGGCTTCTAAATCCTTCGGAAAGTGGCTTCAGAAAGCGTGCCGAGGGGCTCTGCTGTCTCATATGTCATTTTTCAAATGTTATGGCGGAACTGAGAAAAAAAAACTGGAAGGAGAATTTTTTTTTCGGTGACGAACAAGTGCAGCAGTTGTCTGTAAATTTATTAACTTCAGAAAAACACGAATATTTGGAGGATTTCAAAAATTTACCCAATTTTCAAAGTTTGAATTATTCCCCGAGTACCATAGACTGTTATGAAACCTCAAAACTGTCATGAATCACCAACATTTAGATTAGCAAAAAGTGAACAAATTTGGATACACCCAATAATCTCAAGAAATATGTAATTGTACATGTAGGAGTGTGTATGTGTGCATATATCCAATGAAAATACATTTAGAATATTCTAAAGAAATCTCCATCGTCTCAAAAATATTAGATGATTATAGATGAAACATTACATATTCATAGAAATATCTTGTGAACTTTGGATCACAATTTCAGTAAAAAACCTTTTTGGAACACATATAAATTTGAGAACAGGAAATACAATGACACAAACGGAATCATCTCTTGCCGCGACACTGTCATCAATTCAGTAGACAATACTTCAGATACAGCAAATTTTTCTTTCGGTACCTGTCCCCTAAAGTCGAGCAAAAACGCCTCTGTAGAAATCGCTCTTTCAAATTTTCGCTGCGGTTGCAATAAGTCCACGCTACTTATTACCCCGATATTTTTTCCACTACAAATTTTTTCTCTTCCTAGATACTCGATACGTGAGACATGAAGACCTCCAGCGCCTGCCTTTCCCATGTGCTACTAAAAATTCTACAAATAGTAATAATAAAAATTCTGAAAAAAATCCCCACGTTTGTCTAGTCCTCCAATCTTCCACCATTTCCCATCCTGAATAATCCCCCGAAGTTTTTCTGTTGGTTTTTTTTGTTTTCTTTTTAAAAATAATCCCCTGATGAAGCTCCTTTTTAGTGCCTTCCCCGATATACGCCGCTTCCCCATGGACTTCCCCATGGACTGGGACGTAAACTGGTGTGGATTATTGTCGTTTTATGTTCTCGGATCGTGGCGATCATGAACTCGAGCTGCTTATTGTCGTATCCCCACGACTGCGGTGGTCGGATATACCACGCGATTTGTTGAAAAATAAGTGAACAAGTGAGATAGAGAAGCCTGCTTGTCCCATCTGAAACCTAGAGTCCCCAACATCTCCGTCTTTATGCAAAACTGCATTCCATGACGATGTACACTAAATCCTTATCTGAAGCAGTTACATAGAGTCGTTTTACCTCGCACCTTCTCCTTCAATTTAACACACATGTGGCGGATTGAAAAAAAAATACCCATGATACTCCTAGAACAGTCATAAATACGATAATATATCCACCAATTAATCTCTAATGGCGTCATTTCACATTTGAAATATTTAGAAATTACATTGTTTCAAATCCCACGTCTGATTAGATCTCCTGTAAATTTATTTTATCTAATTTTCTGGCATTAAAAAATTTTGCAAAATTCTCGGGAATTCAAAAATTTTACAAAATTCGTCCCAAAAATTTTCCAGAATTTCGTGGACTTCAAGAAAACTTTATAGAACTTCGAACTTTCTGTTTCCAAATTTCTAATTGCTTTTTCGATTTCGCTAAACTTCTTTGCTATGCAGAAATCTCCTTTTTCTTCAGAAATTTCTAGATGTACTTTCAGATCTTTCCGAGGTTTAGCGTAATTTACAAAAAAATTCCTCACCAATCAAAAATGTCTGAACTATTTATGGAATTCACCTGTTATCTAATTTTTTAGAATTACATTAAACTTTAGAGAAATACGAAAAATTCTCTGGATTTTTCTCAAATCTCGTTTAATGTATTCCAGAATGATGCGCACTAAATCCTTTTCTAAAAGAGTTACTAGTCGTTTTACCCCGCACCTTCTTCAATCTAATACGCATGTGGCAGATTGAAAAAAGCCGATAAAACGTCTAGAACAGTCATAAATACGATAATATATCCGGCAATTTATCTGTAATGGCGCCATTTCACCTCCGAAATATCAATAAATTACATTGTTCCAAATCTCCCACCTGATCAGATAGTGGAAAAATCCGCGAATATAGAATAGTGCGAGTTATCAAGGTATTAACATCATGAGGCTGAGAGTCTTGGGGTCTGAGGAACGATGGAGATATCCCATCTTCACCTTGAAAAGTAACGAGCCACTATTGGATTACTGGTAAAATGGTTCGTGCAGTATCGAGCCACTTCTAGGCACTTAAGCCCAACCGCGGGGGTGATCCCGGTTTTGTGCATGAGACGGCAAACAAGATTTCTGATGCACGTAGAGCACAACTCATTTTTCAGCAGGAATTTCATAGCTATCCCAAAAAAGTTTCAACTTCCCGATCTAAGACAGTATTACTTATCGACCCCCCCCCCCCCCCCCCCCCCCCCAATGGCTTCAAACCACGAAAGTTTCACATGCTTCTCATAAGTGTTCAACAACGCTTCTGTGTGCCTCTGTATATGTGGAACTTTTTCGGAGAAATGTACTTGACAATCGTAATTGAATCTGACTTCTTTGAATTGAAGTTCTCTGAAAAAAGTTCTCGAAATTGAAGTTCTTTGGAGAAGTTATATGCGTCCTCTTCTTATCTTGAAAATGACAAATTCTGTACTATTTTAGAATGGATGATGCGCATCTCCTATTTCTAGAATAGAATTGAAACATTTCAACAAATTTTGTTTTTCAATTTTATCGGTTTCAATAATCTATAACAGTTTTGTGATTATAAAAACTGTACAAGGCAATTGTCAAGTTGTTATGAACAAATCGATTTGAAAAGACAGGACGTTTCGATTGCATGAATAAGACGGTGACAGACAATTGCAACGAATGTTTTTCTTGTATCTGTTGATTATTGTCAATGTCAGCGGGTGAATAGAAAGCAAAACCATGATAAAATAAACGGGATGTGGGTATGGCCCTTTAAGGGTCGAACCAATAACTTCCCGATCGTTCCGCCGTATATATTATATCCACAATTTCCGCCCATGTCTCAAATTCTGGACTTTATAAAGTTTTCGAAATTTCTAAATATTAGAAAAATTTATAATTCTTAATATGAAGTAGTTAGATAAACAATACAATTTGTTAAGAACAATTACACTGAGGGAAAAATATACTTCGGCCCAACGATTTCATTTGTTGAATCGCTCATTGAATCGCTCAACTCCAAACAATTATATGACAACTGACCTGGGTTGAACATTATTTTTATTAATTGTTATTAATTTGAAAATAAAAAATTAATTAATTTGGGATTCTTAATTATTGCTGTACAAATTCACCTAAGATCCTCTGTCTCATAAGTATCATGTAGAGTTATATGATTAACATCGTTGGTAGTTAATTAATGTCACTTGGGTTTCACTAAAACAATAAAATTCTTTTTTTTATAAATATCTATTTCTCTGAAACATGGTAATATTGCGTTGAAGTATATTTTTCCCTCAGTGTAACTATGGGTGTTGGCAAAAAAGTCATGGAACGTCAAATGTGTATTTTTACGTGTGAAACGACTCGCATTACACCCTTTGTTTCGTATCTCGAAGCGTTCTTGCGATAGAGCGATCTAAACAATTGAATTCGTTAATAACTATTAACTATCGGTGTTAGTAAAAAAAGTTATACAACATGAAATATGTATTTTCGTGAGTAGAACAAATTTCATTGACTAATTTGTTTCGTATTTTTAAACGTTTTCATGATGCAGCGATATAAACAATTTTTTTTGTTAATAACAATTAACTATGACTGTTAGAATAAAAAGTCATAAAACATCAAATGTGTATTTTTACGTGCGGAACGACTTTAATTAAACACTTTGTTTCACATCTCCAACCGTACTTGCGATAGAGCGATCTAAACAATGGAATTTGTTAATAACTATTAACTATCGGTGTTAGCAAAAAAAGTTATAAGATATCAAATATGTATTTTTGTGTGTGGAATAATTTTCATCAACTAACTTGTTTCGTACCTTCAACCGTTCTCACGCCGCTGCGATATAAACAATCTTTTTTATTACTAATAACTAACTACGGGTGTTTTCAAAAGAAGTCATAAAACGTTAAATGTGTATTTCGTGGCGGGGAACAACTTCCATTGAACACTTTTTTTCGTATCTCAAACCGTTTTTGCGATAGAGCGATATAAACACTTGAATTTGTTAGTAACAATTGAACCAATCATTTTTCGCATAAATCGTTCCTTTCAGACCTGGAAAATAGTAAGTCATGTCGATCAAAAAAAAAAAACGTAAATCGCTACGGTGGTTTCTCCGAAAACGTTAAACAAAGTTTTTGGTCACTCACACACTCACACACACACACAGACACACACACACACACACACACACACACACAAACACTTTTCGGAAAACGACTCAAGATGATGTGAGACGTCGAGAAAAGGGAAAATATCATGAAAATTTCACTTTCGATTTTCGAGGTCATTACAATAACTTCCCTATATCGGGAAGTTAAAAATGATAGGTTCCCTATTGGATCAATTATGATATATATAAGTGAGACAGTCCTATGATTGAATTCGGCAATTTCTTTAGGAAAGTTATGGCTTCTGCCGGGGAAAATTTCGCCATATACTGCGGGGGAAAAACATATATATGTGTATATGCACGTGTCCCTGTATATTTATATGCACGTGTGTATATGCATCGGCCCTTATGATATCTCTTAGGAAAGCATCAAGCCCCCTCCCGTTTCAACTTGACTACAAAATTTTAAGGGCTGCACGCCAGGTGCCGTGATGAGGAATTACGGTCGAAACATGTGCGCGCAGGTCCCCAACAAAAAGTGTCTCCCTATCCTCAAATCTTTTTTCCTCGTTTCTTTTGGTCTACTATTGACTATTGCTCGAGATTGTCACCCACTTCCGTCCATTTTTTTCGGTCCATCGGGCTACAAAAACGCATCATTCTTTATTTATCCTTTGGTTTGAGAAAGTAGGAAGAAAAAGGAGTTTGGGGCACGAGTTTAATATTAAGCCACCACTGTAAGACTCCTCAAAAGTTCATTTTCTTGCGTTGGCTTAGGTTCCCGGCAGACTCCGCAGTCCCAACGGGTTCCGGCGGTGCCCATTGGATCGACCTGTTTTAAAGGAATCTATGATATACCGCGTTATAATGAAAACGGTTAGAGATAGACTCAAAAGTATATAATGAACTTCGTTGATCACGTAAAAACGCACATTTGATGTTTTATTACTTTTTCCTGTAACTCCTCATACTCGTGAGATAACACGGGTCAAAGTTGCGTATGTCAGTGAATCGCGCACGAACTTTTCCACGTGTTTGGGAAGTTATTGGTTCGCTCCATAGGGGGATACACCCACATCTATATGTTTTTTTGCCCATATCTCTAGCTTTCTCCGCCAGTACTGTCCAACAAAGCAAAGAGAGGACACAAGTGAAAAGTCCAAACCGACAAATGAGAAACTAAACGGGATGTGGGTGTGATCCTATAAATCGAGTCGCAATAACACTTTCAACGTGTAAAATCATCGTAACCATTGGAGTTAGCGACAAAAGTCATACGACATAAAAAATATAGTTTTGAGTCAGGAACACTATTTATTATAAACATTTTTCCCTATCTCCAACGGTTTTGACCATAGAACATCATAAACTATGAACGCGATTGGTAATTTTTTTTTTTTATTCCATCCTTAGAAGATTTTTTTTTTGGGAACATTTCATTTTGTTCTGGGTATGAACAAAACGAAACCAAAAATGCGTTCTCGGTGCCTGTTAAAAAGCACAAAGTGATGAGTAAGAAAGAAAAACGGAGAACTCAGAAGAAGAGGACCGACGGGCTTTCTCGATACGAAGCGAGTGCACGGTGCACTCAGCACCCACATACACCTACACAAGGGGATTTCAAGCGTTCAATGTGTGGTATCAGGCACGGATCTTGGTAATCTCTTGGGCATCGACACATGGTTGTCCCGTGCCCTGTGCATGATTCATCCGCGGCCGTAAATCACTCGTTTGGGTCCCACTTTATGGCTCTCGAGGACGGATCCACCCGAAAACCGTTTTCTCTGAGCCTAAGACCGAGAAAAAACAACGCAATCGACAGAATGAAAGAGTTGAGAAAAACATCTCGTATACCTCACTCCATTAAAAAAAAAACGAATACGCAGACGTCCATACCGTGCGAGGTACTATCGCTGGACCGGAAGTTAAAGCAATTGGAACGGTTGAAAAATTTTTAAAAAAGAAAAAAAGAGAAATTTCTGAATGAATTGGGAAGAGTTGACAATTTCCGAGTTTTACAACTTTGAAAGATTTGAGTGATCTGGAAAACTTAACAAATTTGAAATCTTTCATTGATTGGAAAGTTTGATATGTTGAATGAATTTAGGAAATTGGATAGATTTGGAAAGAATTTTAAAATTGTGTAATTTGACAAAATCGCAAAATGCGACAAATTCAGAAATAGGGGAAATCGGATGAATTTGGATTAAACAACAAAAGTTTTTGGGAAAACCGATAAATTTAGAAAGTTCGAAAAAAATCGCAACTGACATTAATAGTACACATTTTGATAAATTATCAAAAATCGATAACACATGTATACTTGCTAATCTGGAAATTTTGAACAACTTTGAAATACTACGCCAATTTAAAAAACCTAAAAAATTGGAAAAATTTTGAAAGACTCGAAAACTTTGGAAAATCTCGAGGTTCTGAAAAATCTGACGGATCGTTAAAAATTTTAAAAAAAATGGAAACCGAAAAAATTAAAATACTGAAGGAGCGCCAAAATAGTGTCATTAACATTGCTATTATTATGGAAATTCTTATTCTCATTATTATTATTGTCAATATTGCTCTTTAAAAGAGGCAATGGACCAAATGAAAGAGTTGAGAAAACCATTACGAGCTACAGCAACGTGTGGCATATACCTCGCTCCATAAAAAAAAATGAAATCCTCAGACGTCGGACATATACCGCGAGTTATTATTTTCGAACCTGTCGTGTCGAGAGCTTTACAACCTTTAATACTGGAAATGGAAATTTCGGCGAGACATACAACGAAAGCGACTTTTTTACTGCGCAAGGGGATTAATTGACTTTTGAAGAATATTTTAATTTGTATTCAAAAAAGGGGAACTTAATTCGAGACTTAAGGTCAGATGTAAAAGAAAAATTATGAATGCAAAAACAATTTTCCTTCATTATTCCAAATCTTAAAGGTCAATTTTATAACCCTGACAGTGCAGATTATGTAGAATTTTTTTGACATTTTAATGTGACGTAGTATTGGAAAATGAATTATACAGTTATTATGAAAAATGGGGATGCCTTTTAAAATTCAGTGTTTTCCTAACAGCGAAGGAATTGAAAAAAAGGATTAAAAAATTTTATTTTCATTTTCCGCAGAGTAATTTGAAAAAGATTGAGGATTCTAGGGAGTTCCATGAATATAGAGATTTTCGGGGTTATCTGTTTGTATATTTTTTTTAGGCGTTAACGATTCAAAAAGTGAAAAACCCAATTGTTTAAAAACTTTTTGAGAAATCTCACTCAATTCAAAAAACTCCACCAAATGCAAAGCAATTTCCGGAATTTACAACAATTTCTAGAAAATTCGAGTTTTCTGAAATATTTAGTAATTATTAGTATTTAGTAATAGCCGGTATTAGAAAGTTTAATCTGCAGCTTCAAAACTTTTCCACCCTCACAGAAGTTGAAGAATGCCACGAATTCCAAAATCTTTGAGAAAACTCTGAAAATATGCCAATTCATTCCAAATTCCGAAAATGTTCCACGATTTACGGAAAATATGCTAATTGCAAAGGATTTCTAGAGTTTCAAAAAATTTCACAAAACCAATCAAAAATTCCGACAAACTGCAGGCCTTAAACTCTTGGACTAAAAGAGTGGAAAAGTTTCAAGCTTCAAATTTTTGAAGATTCCGATAATTCTCGAGTTTTCAAAAAATATAAAAATTCCAAATGTAAGGGAATGGGAGAATTTCAAATTTTGAAAAAGCTGGTGACCCTAGTAGAAATTGGAGGAAATTCTGCGGCATTCAGCCGAAGTGGCTATACCTTTAACATTGAGTACTCGCCGGTGCAATACCGCAGCGAGGTCTATGCGACATTCAATTTCTAATAGAGGAAGCATACAAAAAAGTGAAGAGTTGAAGACTTAGAAAAATGAACATTCTTGAAGTCTAAAAAAAATCCCAAAAAATTGTGCTTGTATGGAATAACTGCGAGTAAATTAAATATTGGTCAACTTGAGATCTCAATAAACTATTTTTCAGAATGTTTTCCATGCATATACCTGCAAGGTGTCGGCGACAAAAACCACTCCAACCACGTCGGAGTTCCCTTTGGTCTTTCTATGCATGACAGATGTGGGTTTTAATTTTGAGAGGCACTCCACGTTTATAGGCAAGATAAAGTGACTGGAGGGCTCTCCAGACACTTTAGAGCTAGAAGAACTCATAGAAGTTATCTTGGCACGCTTCGAAGTCCCTACACATTTTTTCAATATTTTTTTTAGGCTCCCAGAATACACTGAGAGGGAAATACGGAGCAGATGCGACAAGTCATGCAACACTTGTCGTTCCACGATCCTCATCGGGAAAAATGCTGGATTTTGAGAATAGGTATGCCAATGTAGGTCTATAAGTTACTTAGGAGGATCACAATTTTTTCACCAATGGAAATGTTTAGGTACTCGTCGTCTCAAAGGAAGTATCTACTCGAAATGATCCTCCACGCCTACCCTAACCCTGCAACCCTACACCTACAACCCTAAAATTACAAATTTCACCATTAGGAAAAGCCGCATTTTTACAAAAAAAGTAATTCAGTCAATAAATCCCTATGTACCTTGTTTGCGATAAATAGTTCCTATTCTAAAAAGGACAATGTTCAATATATATCGATTATATCGAAAGTCTGCCACGCTGAAATGCGCGCGCAACCGCTTCGTTGACAGTGTAGTCTCTATTTCTCTCTGTCCTTATATATAAATGAGAGCTTCAATCAAGTAAATAAATCGATTATCGGAATCGAACTCGAAATCAGACAAAGGACGGCATGTGGCCGCGTAGCGGCCACCACATGAACTAGTTCTTAGAAAAAAGGTATCCAAAGAGCATCCAGCCTTATCACAATTGAGGCAATTATTGAATTAGAAGACGCCAAACCAATGAGCAGATTCCAAAATAATGCAGATTAGGTAACTTTGAAAATTCAAATTTTATGGGCACTTACTTCTGAGAAATGAAATTTTTTCCTCTGACTTTGGTTTTGGGGCTTGAGGCTTGTGCAGAGTAGAAAGTCGAGTGTTATGAAGATTACCGGGGCTCAGGAAGAGATGTGTTAATTACTGTACGCGGAGTACATGAGATGGGTTCAGTAGAGCGTCCTAATCATAATCAGTCAGTGTTGAAGGAATGCAAGGCACTTATCCAAGAAATTTATAGAATGTGAGACAGCTATTCGTGCGAAAAGTCAAGACCTCTTTCTTCGGAGAAAGAAAATTGCAGGTGAGTCTGTTGGTGTTAGCGCACGTGCGTTTCACTCCCTGTGTGTGTGCGTGTGTGTGTGTTTTTTTCGAGAAAGAAAAAGAAAGAAGGAAGTCAATCTCCTTCCGGTGTGTGTGTATGTGTGTACATGTCTGTGTGTGACTGTTCATGTTGTGTAGGTTCGTGTGTGTGTGTGTGTATGTTCGTGTGTGTTTTGGTGGTAATAGGCGAAGTCTTTTGACAACGATTTTTTCCCCCGATCGAATTATCGATTCAATGTACCATATATCGCGATCGATACGCCTTCACGAACCCTGGCACTCAGACATAACACGAAAAAATCAGAATTGTTCACTTATCTCGATAATAAACCAGTTTCTAGAAAAAATGGTAAAATACTTTTCTTCTCCGAATAAAATTTCCTAAAAAAAATGTTGAATAGTATTATTTGGTAAAATTGCTCGTTTATGAGATATTCGAGGGTTTACCAAGGTTTCGGGAAAAATAATAATGACGATGGTTACTTCGGGAAGTTATTGCTATGGCCTTAATGGGTCACACTCACTAAGCTCGCACTCACTTAGGGCTTTTTATATTCAAGTTGTTAAATAGAATCGTTGATGCTGTTGGGGCTGATGAGAAGTCCCGTAGAGCCACGTGGCACAAATGGCCACCGATTTATCCTGCAATAAATGCCGTAAGGGAGAAATTACATGGGCAGGTATTGCCATGATACAGAATAGATGAATAAATTGTAACGGTTTTCGCACGATGCTGCGCGCGACTCTTCCTAACCACGTGAGAAACTCGTGGCAGTGCCATATTTGGATCATGTGGGAAAATCAATTTTTTAGCTGAGGGCAAATCGATTTATGGGATGCTTTCGATATTTAACCTGTTGTTAAATAGATTATCTATGGTGGGTAATACGAATAATCTCGCCAGGATATTTATACTCCAGAAAATGGTGGTGAAGAAAACTTGCACTGCGATATGGATCTTCGGTCGTATATAAACAAAGTCTCACGACAATGTTCAGATGTATGGGTTTTAGACGTAATGTTTATTTCTTATTGTCCATATTTTAGAAGAAATGCAAACATTTTGAGATTTGAGCATTTCTGAAGGAATTTTGGGAGTTTTGTATTTTCGGGTCTGAAATTCGTGAGAGGTAGGAGTTTTGAAAATTTAATATTTTGAATCTTCAAATTTTTTTTATCTCCGAAAATGAAATTTTTGAAATTTTTGAAATTTATGAAATTTTTAAGAATTCTGGAATCCCGTTTGTTCTTTCCATTTTCAAAATTCGCCATCATTTTTAATGAGTTCCCATATTTTCGTAATTTTTTTCATTCGTACCAGTGAAAACTAGAATTCTTGGATCGTGAAAACTTCTTTACACTTGTCCAAAATTTTGAATTTCTCACAAATGTCCTCAATTTTTAGATTTTTTTTGGTCGATTTTTGTACAATTTCTGAATGTGAAAATTTTTAAAACTCTGAAGCTTCTGATATATCACTCGCTATTAAATAGATAAACTACGACGGTAATACGAATAATCTTGTCGGGATATTTATGCTCAGGAAAATGGTGGCGAAGAAAACTTGCACCGCGATATTGATCTCCGATCATATATAAACAAAGTCTCACGACAAAATTCAAATTTATGAAATTTGCTCAGCGATGTTGATGAAGATATTATCTGCAGAATGACTTATTTATTTGCTCGGCACTTTTCGCTTGATTTACTGAAATTGTTTCAGTATTTTTTTATTATTGCTAGCAACTTTGTCAAACCAATTTGCACAAAAGCAAACATCTATAATGGTGGAATATATGTACATTTTTGTGCAGTTCCAATTTCTTAATCATTTCTTTTTTTGTTGATCTGCAATTTTATAACATAAGAACCAAAAATTGGCATTTTTGAATTAATTTTCAGCAATTAATATTTCGAATTTGTGGAAATGGCGACCTTTTTTCAATTCGGGGAATTGCTGCAGTGTTTTAATATTTTTTAATTCTTATAATTTTCGATTTTTCCCCCCAATTATTGACATTTTGAAAATTTCCCAAATTTTCGATTTTTTTTTGTATTTTTTGTCGAATTTTTCAAAAAATAAAAAAAGAAAAAAAAGTAGACTAAATGAAGGGGTAAACACCGAGAATGGTATCGCGACTAGTCTCAACCTCATCGTGTATCTTGCGAGAGACATTTCACTCGTAAAATTGGATTTGTATGTGTAATCACAGTGGTACATGTGTGCAATGCACTTGATTGTCTGCATCAGCCGGGGGCCAAACTATTGGCCGACCCATGAGCTGAAACACCAAAGCGTCTCGTAAATTACGACAATAATTGTGCCGTGACGTAATTCAAAAGAGCTACGGTTATACCTTTCACATGTGAAATGGCGTGCTCCAGTTTCGGTGAAACATCAGCCCACCCGTCTCAACAGGGGTGGGGTCCTCCCGTCAGCTTCGACTAGTTCACTTTAACCTGTTGTCTCAGCTAGCAATTTTCTACGGAAATTTCATACTCCCGCAATTACACATGACACTGCAATTATTTTTTAACTGCTTTTCAAAAGAGTATTTAAACGCACTTAACATTTACTGCCGACTTATTTTGTTTAACAAAATTTTCAATATTTGCAATTTTCTTCGTTGAACTTTTTGAAATTGGTTAAACTAGTAAAAATGTATGAAGTTTGGAAATTTTTGGTTTTCAATATTTTTTATTAAGCATATTTTTCTTTTTATGAGTAATAAAATTCTTTTTTGAGATGTTTGGAAAGTTTCGAAATCTTCCAACCCTTTTTCCAGATCAGATATATATATTTTTTTTTGAAAATGTTGAAACTTTTCGGTCAACCTGAACTAGTTCACTTCAACCTGTTATTTCAGCTAGCAATTTTCCGCACACTAATTATTCTGAAATGGCTTTTTAGAATCTAGAGCATTTACAGGGATTTATGGTCATTTCAGTCAGGTCTTCAAGTTTGTACAGAGCACATATGTTTTTGGCATATTGGAATATTCACCGTAATTCAAGATTTATCACAAAGCCTGTTCGAAATTTTTGAAATAATCTAAATTGGGGAAAAATTTAATTTTTTATTGTTTCATTTCCTTTTTTGCTGGAATTGTCTTTGGTGGATTTTTAGATGCGTCAGTTCTGACTAGGTCACTTCAACCTGTTGTCTCAGCTAGCGATTTTCCGCCAAGGCTCATACTCCCATAATTACACAAGACATTACAATTATGTTTTTAAAAAAAAATATAGTATTAGAGCAAATTTATGGGTTGTCTACAAAACAGTTTTCTTGTCTTTGGCCGTTTTCTCGAACATCGTTATACTCGTTCCACATTTTGCCTAGTATAAACATATCTGCTATTTTTGAAAATTTCGATCGTTTAAAATCATGTTTGAATTATTTGAAGCTATGAAGTTTCCAAGTAATTGACAATTTTAGAAATTTTGCAGTTTTTCCACCCAGAAAATCTGTTCATTCAATTTTTTAAAATTGCTCAATTTTTCAAATCCGGCAATTCCATTATCAGATTTTTCAAAAAATGTGTCAAAAGGAACAGATGACACGGTCATCATTTTTCCGGCCTGTCGGGCATAAAATGGAATTCCGCTTCCGCGGAGGAAAAGTCTTTTTGTCTGCGCCGGAACGAAATGGGATGATCTAATCGCGGGAGATAGAGTAGAGCACCCTGGGCCGCGTACTTACCGACCTCGCCTTCGGCCCGGCTGGTAATTGTCCACTCTGTTGTGCATGCTTTATTTTATGTCCCTACGTTAGAAAATTACTATTGTGACCCTTGTGCTTAATAAAGGACTATTTCATTGGGGGCTGTAGTGTGTAGAACTGATCCTAGCCGTTCTTGATGATAAACCAAAACCGCATTTCATGCTTCCCGATTTTACCTCTCATCACCGGATTAAAAGGACTGTACTTTTCGTTCAAGACCGGTGATTGTGAACTTCCAGTTGAAGTTACGCGTCTATGCCACCGTTCGAGCCGTGGCGCTAGTTGTGCACTCTCGACCAATCCCGTCACGTAAATCTTCTGTGTAACCTTGCGTTGCTCGCGCTCGCTCGTCCGCTGTTGCTGGTCGCGCGTATAGGAGAGTACCGCCTCTCAAGCACAGGAGAGTACCCTTCCGCTGAAGCACTTCAGAAGAATATATATATGACTTTGTGAAGTGATAAAACCCAGAAGCACTCAACAATCATTCGATTTTAGTTCAAGTGAACTGATATTTCGAGGTTATATTTTCAATTTTGTCATGAAGAGGAAAATTAAACTGACGTTCTGGATACACCACTTTTATTTTTTGAAATTTTGATCAACGATAATTTTCCAAAGAAACTAAAAAATTGATGGAGTACGGTACGTTGTTCATAGCGCGATCAAGTCGCTTAACATACATACTATTCGTTGATTGCAGAAACCTCTGCAATGGCCAGACACTCAGTGAGTCATCAGCATTTTTATTAATTTATTTTTCATCGACTTTTATCAGCGAACCTGCACTAATCGATCACAAACTGTGGGCGTGTCGCGCCCGTGTCTCCTCAGAGTGGAAACAAATGAAAAAGTTTATATTGCTGCTGAGAATTCCAGTGCGTAACGAGAAGCTCAATGTGTACTGGGCGGACAGGCCGACGCCTTGATGAGAAAATTAAGGATAACAAGGGGGTTTGCTGATCGATCGATTGATTCGTTACCCTGACTTGCATCATCGCCGATCATACTTTACGTTTCAATTCTGACACTTCATTACATCTCGAGGACACTTATCGCAATCGAATTTCTCGAATTCTGATGGAATTTTTCAAATTCAAAACAAATTTCCGAATTTTGATCATTTTGGAAATTTTGAAGATCATTAATTTTAGGAATTTTATCGATTGAGAAAACAAAGCTATAGTTTTTTAATTTTCAAAAAGTTTAATGAGTTTGAATACAAAATGCACAAAATTCGGTGATTAAGAAAAACGAGCAAATAAAAACATGAATCCTTCGATATTCATGAATGGCAGATTAGAATAAAATGTTGCGGATTACCATGGAGTGATAAAAAATCCGAGAGTTATCGCTCCCCTATTGATACAGCGACACATCCGGGACTTGAATAATTAAGCGGTCGTGGCCGCATCGTTATTGGTTTTCTTGCGCAATTCGATCTCCCAGTGTGTTCAATCCACCAAGTTTGTACAACCAGAGTCTACAGTATCATTGAAAACAATCTATGGAGGTCTTCGCTTTATTCCACCTAGGTGGAATAACGGGGGGAGGGAAAGCCTAGCCCATAGCCGCGAAAATAAATTCGCGGGGGTGAAACTATTTTCTACGCTTTCGCTACAGACGCATGGTAAATAATTATCTTTGATATTTTTAAAACTTAATTTTCCCACTCTGCAACTTTCCACATTTTCCAATTTTTGGAAGTTTTTACTTGATCAATTTGCAATTTTGGAAATTTAAAATCTTAGACGGATTTTTTTATTATTAGAATTTTCATTTTTTTTCAGTGGTAGAGTTAAAGAGACACCAAATTTTTTTTTCAGTTTAGATTTGTTAACAAATGTTCAGGTTTCAGTGAGTGAATCACGCGTTTACGATAATTGTTTGTAGTCGTAAAATTTTTTGCCTAGAATTATTAATAACTCCAAAATAATGAATAGGTGAAATGTTATAATTCTCTTTCTTGTTGCGTATTGATAAGGTTCGGGAAATTTTAATGCGTCTAATTTATTTCCAGAGAAAAAGTGTGTTCAGGGCAAGACATTTCAGCTGAAACCTTCTCCGGCAAAAATTGTCCCCAAAATTTTTGCAGGATTAAAAATATCCTAGAACTGCACAAGCCCATCACCGTATTTAATGGAATATCTCATATATATTTCTTGTTGTTCGGGTCAAACGAGCAAAGATCGAAAGTATTATGCACTCGCCTTCATCTTTACCTCTACCTGGGCACCCAATTTATTTCATTTCATTTCGCTTAATCGGTTTTTTTTTACTCGCCGTTTGACGACAACTCGCGAAGGGACTGCGCAGGCTCGTGTTCGCAAAATGAAGTGTGTTCCTTTTGCAATCCGTCAACCGCCCCCTCCCCCTCCCCCACCCACTCCTCATCCTCCCCCCGAGTAGGTCGATTCACCGTTATTGGTTGTACCCCCTTGCATTGCCACGAGTTTTGCGTTTTTTTTTTGCGCTGGACCCGCGAGACAAGCGGCTCGAGGCGCTCGCGAGACCTTGTGTTTGTTACGTGTATTTTTTTTTTTTTTTTTGGGATGGTGTCACTGTGTCACTGAAGGATGATGCCGGGGGTGATTCGGGGATAATGATTACTGAGTGAATTTTTTTGTTATGAATGTGAAGGCTTCAGCGAGATAGCGGTTTATGAGGCATTTATCGGATTGAGTGATGGGAAGATTCATTTGTTATGTGTGGGTGATTTTTGGTGATATTTAGTGATCGTTTTGGGATTTTTTTTTACTTCGGGACAATTGGATTTTTTTTTTCATTCTTGTCGACTTTTTGTGAAATTACAAACGTGAAATATTCGCGATTTTCAAATGTTGGAAAGCTTATAATCTCAGAATAAACAAACGGGATGTGGGTCTGACCCTCTACGGGTCGAACCAATAACTTCCCGATCGTTGCCCCGTATATGTTATATCCAAAATTTCGGCTCATGTCTCAAATTATGGACTTTTTAAACTTTTCAAAAACTCCAAATATTACAAAATTTCATAATTCTTAATATGTAGTAGTTAGATAAACAACGCAATTTGTTAATAACAATTACCCATGGGTTTTGGCAAAAGAAGTCATGTAACATTAAATGGTAGTTTTACATGTGGAACGACTTGCATGGGCCCTTTTTGTTTCGTATCTCGAGCCGTTCTTGCGATAGAGCGATTTAAACAATTGAATTCGTTAATAACTAAAAAACCGCTGGATCGATTATGTTCAAAATTTAATCAGGTCTAAGTTAAGCGGAAACCTATCCAATGAGTATAAGAAAACTCAAATCGGATAATTTGTTCAAGAGAAATCGTTCGACAACATTTTGTTCACATACGCACACACACACAGACAAACATCGCGCTAAAAATGGTCGGAAACGTGGAGATCAGGTGAAATTTCCGATTTCGATTTTCAGATCCAAAACAATAACTTCCCTCAAGATCGGGAGTAAAAAAAAGCAAATATTTTTGGAGGATCATGAATTGATGCAGTTTTCGGACAGAAGTTTGTGTTACCGAAACTTGCAGAAAATATTGAAAGGTTGAACGAACAAATTGCTATTTCAATCAATTCCGGTGGATATCTAATATATGCTCTTAGCATTTGATATAGGAAATTGAAACAGAATGCTGTTAACACATAATAATAACGGGCAAATCGTGCGCATTTGGCGCAGATAAAAATAAAAATACTGATGTGATTATAATGCACCGCAGCACGTGGCCCTCCGTGGACCTTTCTATGTATGTATGTAATATATATATAGCATATATATACCATATGCTGTATATATACCATGTAGGTTGTCAAACCTGTTTGGCCACGCACTGACGCGGGTGGAGTGCGCTGATGCCACCGTAGGCCCAAAAATATACCGCCACTAATTCATGCTTTTCTGAAAAAAATTGTAAATAAAAATTATATTTTTCGGAATTTTCCCAATTCCTTAGAATTATTACTGATCCTCGGATTTCCCAAATTTCTCGAATTTTTCAAATATTTCAAATTTACAAAACACAAATTTCAAAATCTGGAAAAAATCGTAAATTTTTCAAACCTGAAAACATTTGAAAATTTTAAAAAATACGAAACCATATCGAACAATTAAGAAATGTAAAGATTGGAAAAAAGGGATGAATTTCCAAAAAAAAAAATAATAATAATCAAAAGAAAATAATAAATGAATTTCCAAAATTTCGAGAACTCCCGAATTTATCAAAATTTTGAAAATTTTCAGTTATTTATTTTCATTTATTAACACACACATGCTCATGATCATGACGCTCGCCGAGATAAATAATCGTCGTTGTAGATGAAATCGAGTTGTGATATCACGGATTCCCGAAACATCACATATTGTTCTGTAACCGAGGAGAGGAAAATTATGTCAATAATTTAAGCCCCACGGAAAACGAGTGTTAATTGGCTCATTCTTGGATACCGCAAAATGAATAATAACTATGAAATTCGGAGAACATGGCCTGGAGCATATGAAATGTCTCACAAATTAAAAAATTCTGGGATGCTTTAATTTTTCAAAATTTAAAAATTAAAAAACGTGGAAACTTCCAAAATCCTCAAAAATATTGAAAAAATTCTACGACATGAAAAATTGCAAAAAAAATCAAAAATGAGAAAAGAAACATACAAATTTTGAAAAAATGTTAAACCTAAAATATGCAATAAGTAAAGTCTAATCTCCACGAGGCTCACGAGTGTTTTCTAAGATTCTCGTTGTAAATATAATCGAGTTGTAACAGCACGGTTTTCCCCCTAAAAATCCCCATTTTTACCTACAGCCGAGGGGGCGGAAGTCATGCCAATAATTTAACTACTGCACCACGTAGACTAAGCGTTAATTGGCTCGGTCTTAAGCACCGCAAAACGAATTACAACTATGGAATCATGAAAACCACTTCTGGCCTTGGCTATAGCTATAGTTAGCTATAGCTCGCGGCATAGGCTCTCAGGAGTGCATAAAATCCGCGAGGATCGTTAATTCTAGCCCTTAATAGGTTACTTGAAGTTGTCTCCATGGGCACGGGGCCGGCCTCCTCCTTCGCACTTCGGTAAATTATTTCTTTGGGGCCCCATGGAGACTGTCCCCGCAAAAAATTGGAGTTTATGGGGCGGGAGGGAGTCAATGCAGTTTTTTTCAGTCATCAATTGCAGCCCTTAATGAGAGCCCGAGCGAAGAGGGTCGCTTCGTTCTCACATATATGGAAAGGACAAAAAAAAATGAAAAGTGTATAATTGAGATGCAAAATCCTGGTAATGGAAAAATTCCTATTCAACAAATGACTTTTATCTTCCCCATAGGGCAATTATTATAATGAACCGAAATGAAGAAGTATCGGGATTCGAATATGCATGTGTTTTGTTTCCGTCCCACTGGTTTGTACTCCTCACGGTAGCTGAGCATTCCTTCGAACAGCAGTACAGGATACTCGCGCATGCGGCTGGCACCGACCTTGGTCATTCACGCCATCGTACTGAACGCGGGGTAAACTTCCAGAAACCCTAGGTTATCACCTCCAAAATTACTAGACCAACCCTTACTGAAAATTTCGCAGAATATGTAAGAATGAACTTACATACTTCATGAAATCAAGACCAAAAAAAAAAACGGCGGATTGGTATAAAAAAGGCATTTGTTATTAACGAATGGAATTTGCTATTATAAAAAATGATCCAATCCTAACATTATAATTTTTTTCGGGAAGTTCAAGGGTTTCGGAGAAGAAAAAGTTGTTATGACTTTTTAGCCAAACTTGAAATTATAGCTGTGAGAATTAATTAAAAACAAAATTGATGAACAAAACAAATTGCGATTACTCAGCTATACTTAGCTTTAAATACTTGAAAATTTAGGATAATACTTCTCTAAATATGGGTAGTCGTTGGTTAAATTCTTAGTTCAATTCTGAAATATAGTGGTTAAAACCTTGAGGGTATTTGGGAGAATGAGCCATATATAGATATAATATGTACATATCTATACCACTACATGGAAGCCCTGACACTACGCGTGTTATTGTGTGTATGTGTATGATTGCTCTTGAATGATACAATTTTTTTGATCAATTCCAGACTGTTTTCATAAACGCATAAAATTGAAGAAAACTGATATTTAAATTTTTTGTCGGAAATTTAGTTCTCATCACATAAAGTATCCAATTTTTGTGCAATTAATGAAATGGTAGAATTTTCAGGAAGACCGTATGAATTCTCAAATTTCTATCGGGAAGTTATGTCTGATCGTTAAGGGTTACACCCCCTGTCCGCTTATGTTAAATAGACAATGGCAGACACTAGAGCGCTACCCAACGGAAGAGTAATTTGTATCCAATTTTTCCACGTGTGACAAAATTTATCTACCGGACAATAAATTTTTCGATTTCGTCAGCAGTTCAGACTAAATAATATCTAAGACGGGGTGTGCGGTTTTACTGAACGCAAGATTTTTTATTTGATTTTTCTATCTGCATAAACATTGCGGGGAGTCTCAAGAGAGTATAAAAGTGTGGACGTTTCAAGGATAAAATCGCATTTTCCAGCGTATTTTTTAACAGTATATTTCATAGGCTGGGACATGTAAAAGAGTGTAACGAGACTTGGAATAAGTTGAAATGCTATATGGAGCTGGGCAATGAGCCTCGCCATTTTTTCTGTTAGCTTAAAATGCCTTTTTTTCACGGCGGCTACTTTTCGTGTTAACTCGTGTTGAGGGGTTTTTTGCGCGGCCTCGCAACCAAGTTCGCTGACTTATCGATATTGGTCGTGGGTTATAAAGCCCTCCCTCTTTTCACGTACTCAGCCTTATCTCGGGGAGACGTCGGAGTTCACTCGGTTCGACTGAATTATTGCTAAGTGAGGCCAAGATGCAAAGGGGTATTCCTGTCTTGTGTTCATCAAGCATGATGACGTAGTTTCTGGGCTCTCAGTGCATTTCCCTCACGGAAAGCAGATATAGACGGCGATATGGGTGCATAATATTGCACTATTGGCCAAAAGTTAGGGTTCATTTCGTTCATATTCCAATTCTGCATGAATTGCAAAAGTCCCGGTTCCCTTCAACGGAACCTAGCACCTCATCAATGTCAAGCGGGTATATATAGATGTTCACCAGGAATAGATGTGGAACGTTCGGTGTTGAACCTCATTGTTACATATATAATTCAAGTTATTACGGAATCAGTCTTTCCGGAATGTTCCTAAAACGTTCCATGTGTGTTCCACCTAAACTTTGCCACTTGAATGTATCTGAGATTAATCCCGGAACGTACCTGTGCTTCCTGGGTACCGAGTGTATCACGGAGAGAGATGAAATGGGGAACGTTTGGTTCACCATCGGCATTGCGCCGTAGGTCCCTCGGGAGCGCAGGTCGGCTCGATTTTGGTGGGGTTGACGTAATTTGTATTATGTTTGTTTTAAACTATGCTTGTATTTAGTTTGTTTGTCTTGAGATAGTTTGTGCTGCGTTATATATGTTGTTATAACGTAAACAAATTAATGTGAGTAGAATGAAAGCGTATAAGAAATGTGAAAATTGGCTAAAAGGGGCTAAACCATCCTTAACTAAAGAACGTATCTCCAAGATAGCGCCCGCCACTTTCCTTCATAAAGTGTCATGTGCATGCGCACCAACCAACCGCGCTTGAAATCAGCGAAAAATGTGACTCGGCCGATAAATAAACGCCCATATTATGGGCAAATGAAATAAACGCATTGGATAAAAGTAACAACCGAGGATGGTGTGAATATACTCGTCCCTGTGATTTGTTATTCACTACGGGAAACTGTTGTTTTTATGCTACTCGCTGGCTTTAATCGAGCCCGAGTTGTTGGCTGTTTCGCCAATTATCGACGACGGGTAGTCAGGACTAATTGGACTTTCTATTGGGTGGGTGGAGCGGGGGTGGGGACGAAGCACTTTTTGTAATGGAAAAAATTGTTGAGGAAATTGTAATCGAGGGACTTGGCCTCGCGTAATTGGCTGGACAACTGAGCAAGGGTCTACTTTGTTACGGGGGAGTTCGTACATCATTTTATCGGGATCGTCCTTCGCGCTCATTATGATCGTTAATCAATCGATTGTTATTATCGATCATTTTTCTCTTTTTGCAAATCAAAATTGAATTGGATGGGCGGATTAGAAGAACTTGTTTGCGGTTTTAAGAGCGAGAGGTAATATCGTATATTGGGATTATATGCTTGTTATTATGGTTGTGGATTTGGAATTATTGGATGAAGTGAATGGTGAATGATTTTTAGGATTTTTCAGGGGATAATGCAATCGGATGTTGAATGGAATTGGAAGGGGAGAACTTTTTATGAGATATTCGCTTAGGTATGTAGGTGGAATTTATTGATGTAGTTGTCGTGAGAATGGGCGAACTTCATCGTGAAAGGTGTACACCCCCCGCCCCGCACACATACATTAGACTGCATCAAAAGTTTTCGAAGGTTTCGTTTTTCAATATTACACCCCCGAAAAGTGTTATGAGTCTCTTAACTAAGATTGTGATGCAAGCCCAGCGTCACACGATGATTTTTAGTGGTGGCTCATGATTTTTTTTTGTTTTTTATTGAAAAAATCCATTTTTTCGTGAACTACTCGAAATGTGCTGTGTTAAAAAGATTGAGGGATGCATTAGATTATTCGTATGTTATCCGGGAAGCAAAACGACACCTGTGCAGCATCTCAAAATACTGGGAAATAGGGTATATTGAGACTGAGGAATGAATTTATGCGCAAAAAAGTATTTTGTTTGTCTTTAAACTGAGGTCAGTTGTATTGTACCGTCATAGAACCTACCAAATTTTCTTAGGGACATGCTGATAGACTTCTCTAATTATTCCGTTCATAGCTTCTTCGTTTGTTCAATCATACATATATTTTTTGATGAATTAAAACTGAAAATGTTGTTTTTCTCATATTGTTTGTCTTATGGACAATTAAATGACTGAGAAAAATAATGGGCCTCTGTTAGTGCTCGGAACTTAGTGCGGGTTTTTCCCTTCCGCCAAGGACGCTCGCGGCGCTTCTGTGATCGTGAATAATCGCCAATTATCGACTGAGATCGAGATTACGTACAACTACCCCCTTCTCTCTATGCCCTTCTGGGTTAGTGTTATGAGTCTTTGTTTACTTCACTCTCAGTGTGATAGAAGCCGCGAGTTTATTATGATGTGACTGCCCAATTAAGGCTTATATTCGTATGTTGTGAGTAATTCACATTCGATTCAAAATGTCCAAGGAATCTGAAACAAGTATTTATTTGATTGGCCCACCTCTATCAGAACTTAGGGGTCGCAGATTGCCTACTATTCGGCATGCTATGCAAGTGTACTTCCACAAACATTTAGAGCAGAAATTGACACTACATGCAAGTGCTGTTGCAACAGTTCGGGAAATTGAGATTAAATGGAGGGAAGCAGGAATTACACAATTACGGTATAGTCACCATTCATCTTTGACGTTGGAAAAGTTTTATAAAACTTGGAGAGGCATTACTAAAAATCGAGGGCGAAAAAATTCTCCTGCTCAGCAATTGAAGGAGAAGAAATTCAAGGACAAATTGTCTGAATTATTTGACATTGCACGATTTGATCAATGCGATACATCAGCTAAGGATAATGGGTTAGTTTTGGAGTCACAGGGGACCTCACGCCATCGAGACATCAGTTCTGTGGCTTTAGACATTCCTGATGAAACAGAAGAAGCTTCTGTAGAGATTATCGAGGAAGGCACACCACCGTCGACCCGATCGGACATGTTACAAGAAGATGATTTTGAGCAAAATGATGAACAAAATAAAAAAGATACAGTCCCACCGTTACAATCCGACAATTTGCAAGGAGATAATTTTTGGGAAAATGATGAAAATTCAGACGATGAGGGTAAGTAAAAATTTTAATTTAATGTAAACAAATTGAATTTTTGATTACTTGTTTTGTTGATGTCGTTTCCATAAATATCACTTTTTTAGTTCTAAGTCGATCAGTGAGTGGTCTTAGCGTATCCTGTTCAGAGTCAAGTTCGTCATGTACTGCACACCAATTAAAACGTGTAATTTCAAATTTTTCGGATGAATTGAATGCTAAGAAGCCAAAGATGAATAAAAAACAGTTATCAATGATGAGGTTACAGCCGCTCTTGATAGAGCAGGAATTTCGAGCAGAACCGCGACGTATGTCGTGGCTGCAGTCATGCGGAGTCTCAAGTGTGATCTCGCAGAATATTCCTTTAGTTACAGTACAATTGAGAGAGCACGAATTGAACACAGGGCGAAAATGACAGCGCAATTGGAAAAAAATTTGCAAGTGGCGCAAGTTCTCATTTTACATTGGGATGGTAAATTGCTTCCCGACAATGAGGGGCATGGGAAGATCGAGAGACTCCCTATCGTCGTTTCTGGGCTCGACACAGAACAGTTTTTGGGTGCTCCAGCACTGGAAGCTGGGACAGGAGAGAATACTGCAGATGCCATCATCGAAACTCTGAACGACTGGGGTCTTTCTAGTCGTGTGAAAGCAATCTGCTTTGATACTACGGCTTCTAACACTGGTATGGGAAAAATATAGCATAAGTTTTGAAACGTCTGAAAAATATTCGCGGGTTTCGTTGCATAACAATCACGGAGAACAATTCCCATGGGATTCAGAAAACTTTCGTAAACATTTCTAATTGATCTCGAACACCGAGGGAGCTGTTCAAGCCGCAAGTTATGGGTCCAATACAATTATTTCCTTGGTCTCAATTTCAGTAGCGAAGTGGTCAATCGAGTGAAGTCTATTTCTAACTGACGTCAATTTTTGATGAATATCTCAAATTCAAGGGGAGATAGGGGAAAAAAGTTGCGACAAAAATTGTAGGTCTCTTCATAATCTACAAAAATAGTCCTTATCATTATATCGTTATCTCTGTCCAATTCCAGGATATACACTGTTGAATGGAGCTGGGCGAAAACTGACATACCTCGATTGACCACTTCGCTACTGATTTCTATTACAATGAATGCAGGTTTTCAAAAATGATCGATATATTCTTATCAAAAATTCATCAATGTTTTTCCGCACAATATTTTTTTAATTTACTTTCTGTCTTTTGCTACAAGTAGTGCAAAAGTTTTGAAACTTATAAGGCCATAAAGACAACAAAAGTGTGCACCACACTCAAATACGTTTGTTGTTTTTTATTGTCAAAAATTTGATTTGTTTATGTCAGGCATCTACTCCGGCACTTGCGTTTTGCTGGAAGAAAAACTAAGAAGAAGTTTCCTCTTCTTGGCGTGCCGACACCACATCGTAGAATTGATTCTCCGAGCTGGTTTCGAGATTTACTGGAAAGGAACCAATGGCCCAAACGTAGCCATGTTCGATCGATTTAAGAAGGACTGGCTAAAAATCGATCAAACTGCTTTCAAAACTGGGATAGATGATGAGATTGCTGCAGCCATAATCAATAGCGAAAGATCACACATATTAGAATTTATTTCGCATCAATTTCAGGTTTGTAATACCCATTCACATTTTCTTCTTGTCTCATCCCTGCGTTATTTTTTTGTTCTCAATAAAGGTTTAATTGAATTTTCCAGGTCTCCCATCCAAGAAATGATTATCGAGAATTTCTGGACTTAGCAAGTATCTTCTTGGGAGGTCAGCCCCATCAAAGTCCCTATAAATTTAAATATCCTGGAGCTACTTCTCACGCACGTTGGATGGCGAAGGCCATTTATTGTTTGAAAATTTTCCTTTTCAAGGATCAATTTTTTACGAATGCGCGGCAATCACGAGTTATCACGGAATTACGACATATCTGTATCTTTATAGTCTTGATTTACGTTAAAATTTGGTTCACTGCGCCATCTGCCATCCAAGCTCCTCATAATGATTTTCTATTTATGAAACAGTTGCAAAAATATAAGAAAGTTAATTCTGAAATTGCCAACGCAGTAGTGAAGAAATTTAGAGCGCATTTATGGTATTTAAGTGAAGAACTCGCGGCACTGGCGTTCTTCGATCCCTCAGTTTCTTTAGCTGTTAAAAGGAAGATGGTAGAAGCAATTTCAGAAAAAGAGGGTAAAACTGGAAATCTAAAACGCTTCGAGTTAAGTGATGACGAGTTTGACCTATTAGAAGACATCGATATGAGTTATTTCATTACGCGAAAATCACTACGCTTGTTCGAAACTTGTAGTTTGTCATATGATTTTCTTCATGAAAAGGTCGAAGATTGGTATTGCAATGAAGCATTTAACGAATGTTTGAGAGTCTTCAAGTCGATAAGAGTTGTGAATGATATTGCCGAACGCGGTGTGGCACTAGTGACCGAATTCAATGGCTTATTAACAAAAAACGAAGAGCAGAGACAGTTCCTTTTCCAAGTGATTAAGAATCACAGAAAAATGTACCCTGATTGTAATAAGAAAAACTTTATAGATACTGACTGAACTGCATAGTTATGCACATGTCATTCCAAATGGACTTTGTAAAATATAGTTATAGCAGAAATATTGGCCAAGAATTTGATAGAAATGTACCGTAAAAATGGTGATGGAATAATTGAAAGAATTTCATAATAATTAATGTGCGGAATGTATTAAGATATCAGACATAAATTTGGTCCGAGTAGTTCAAAAAAGAGAAAATGGCATTTTTACCCATAAATCCACTCATTTCTCCCATTACTGTCTTTATCTTGTGAATATCCATGACTGTTATATCCCACTTGTTGTTTTTGCAAAGAGGCACAATAATTTTCCTAGTTATTTAATTATCTAATTAGAAGAGAAACAAAATTTCAAGTTTTAATCCAATAAAAAAAATATTCATGATGTAATAAACGTAGAATTTATAACCGGGATAATTAGAGCAGTCTATTAGCATGTTCCTGAGAAAATTTGGTAGGTTTTTTGACGGTACAACACAACTAACCTCAGTTTAAAGACAAAAAAAAATACTTTTTTGCGCATAAATTCAGTCTTTAGTCTCAATACACCCTATTTTCCAGTATTTTGAGATGCGGCACATGTGCCATTCTGCTTCCCGGGTAATATACTAATAATCTGATGCGTCCTCAACCGTTTTAACCCAGTACATTTCGAGTAGTTCACGAAAAAATGGATTTTTTCAATAAAAAACAAAAAAAAATCATGAGCCACCAGTAAAAATCATCGTGTGACGCTGGGCTTGCATCACAATCTTAGTTAAGAGACTCATAACACTTTTCGGGGGTGTAATATTGAAAAACGAAACCTTCGAAAACTTTTGATGCAGTCTAACATACATACACACACATACGCGCACTGATGGGCTATTCTCTGTCCAGTCAGCGAGTCCATTCCATCATGCCTCCAAGAAATTTGGAAAATTGCAGGTGGTGTCCATCTTCACAATGTGCCTCAACATTTCTCCCATTTTTTTTGAGTAATTTGGTACAGAGATATGGCAGTGTTTAAAAAATTGATGAGGCTAATTTTCTTCGGGAAATCGAATATCTGTTGTGTAGTGATGTTCATATTCGAAATTTGTATTTTTCTTACAAAATCTGCATTTGCATAAAAAATTGAGAATATACCTGAGATGATCTGGCGCTCCCTTTTTCTTATCAACAAATATTGCCAAAATATGCGGAAAACGATATCTTGGCTCCCCTACGCCTCAAAATAAAATTTGGCGTGCACCAATACTCAAATTATTAACATGAAGTAATTATTCACTCGAATTATTTTTTATTCGGATAAGATTTGTTCATCGGATGAAATAGAAATTGATTTTCGTTACAGTTTGTTTGTTGTATTTCCGGATTCGAACTTTCTGAAATTGCGCATATGATGATTGTACCACAGCGAAGAAAAATTTTTAATGCAGTTTTCTCTCCATGCGACGGTAATCGTATTTAAAAACAAAATCCAGTAATATTTCCGAATTAACCACTGGCATTAATCCAATCATGGCTCAAAAGTTTGCTGTTGAATATATATTGGCCGAGTTCGGAATTCGTGTTAATTGCGTTATTCATCGTTAGATGCTGTCACCATATAAAAATAGAGTTAAGACTTCTTCTACGTACATATATATAAAATTCAAAATTTTTCATTTCTCATTGGTTATTTGTTGAAATTAACCAAAAAATTAAATTTTCTGTTTTGTTTGCCGTCTTTCTTGTTCAAAGTGAGTCTTTCTTAATAATAAATTGCATAAAACATTTCTTCTAAAATTTTCGAAGTCAGGAAGGAAAAATTACGGAAATTATTTTTTTAGTCTCCGAATTCCGTACCAAAATCAAGGAGGATCATTTCCGTAAGGGGCTGAAATGATGTGTTGTACTAGAAATATATAACCGAAATCACAATGTGACCTTTCGCTCATTAGAGGAATATGTGTCTTGGACAGCTTTCATTAATGGTATAATCAACATCAACTCATGCAACAACCGAGGTGGAACTGCACGGACTAATCACTATTTGATATTATTAGTACAGTCAACTCCCCCACGAGTGCGCGTCCCACAAGTTGATGAATCCTCATAGTCAGTATCGTCATGAGCCTACCACTCACTATCTCCTCAAGCGCCGCCTCCCCACCACTGTGCAAATGGTCCCGCGTGACTTTGAATACTACCTCACTGCGCTTACTAGCATCCGGGAATGGGAGAAGTAGGGGAGGGTCACTTGTGGGACAGGGCGGTGGAGCGTCCGGTCCCGCGCAGTGCACTAGTGGGAGAGCAGACTGTATTAACTTTTCTACAGTGGATCGATTGTATATGGCATTCCATGTGAACTCGGCGGACTGGAAACCTGATGGTTTCGGATTTTCATGGAAATGCATATAGTTATTCCTCAGCGGAAAAGAGGTACCTATAACAACAATTATATAAACAAATAGAGATATCTCAAACGCACCGTTTATTAACGTTGTTCGTGAGATTACTCCGTCATTAGATCTTTCCACTTTCGAGCAAACTTACAGAAAACTAATAATGGAGGATGGAGTAAAATGGTGAATTGAGAAGTGGGCTCTGATGGGTCACACTCACTCTAGCCGCTTGTTATCCAAGTTTTCTCTCTGCGTGAGATATGAACGATGGGCAGTTGTAAATAGTTATAAATTCTGAAATGAAGTATGAAACCGTCGGAGAAGCACCTAGACCACCGTTTGTGGTTATTGCAGATGCACCTTGCTGAGAAACGTACATTTCTCCACCTGCACTAGGCCGACTGCTGTCTCTTAGATCAACTGCGCCCGCATCCTCAGCCACTGTCACCTTACACCTTATTTAGAGGCGCAATCTATTCAATCTATCGGTGTGTAGAATAAAATAAAAGTGTAGTCAGAGAACACGAGCCCGTGAGTTTTGGATTAAAGTTATGGCATGTAGAAATATTCCGTGCAGCTCCGGAAAAGTGTGGGAGATTATTTATGTTTGATGACATTTTGGCCACTTGCAATTTACGGATTTTCGAAATTTTTATTTTTGGAATGCTGAATTTTTTATTAGTTGAGAATACAAAATAGTTGAGATTTACGATTTTTTAACTAAATCGATTTTGTTTATTTCGATTCGTGACTAGGATTTTAGGTATACCAAAATGCTTCCCGTTGAATTCCAAACAAATGTATGTGTGTGTGTGTATGTTTGTATGTGTGGAATCGGAATTTTCCGTTAACGATTTCTCACGAACGGATCGAACGATCTGGGTTGTCGAGAACTTATTCGGAGCGTCTTCATGGAACTTAGATCGAATTAGTTTTTGGTTTAAATTGACCGAGCAGTTTTTCTGTTATTAACAATTGAATTGTTTACAAGGCTCTATTCCAGAAACGGTAAGCGATATGGTAAAAAGTATTTGGCAGAATTTGCTCTGTAAGTAGAAATGCATATTTATTTTTGTATTACTTTTTTCCATATTTATCATAATTAAGGAGCTATGATGGGTTTAACCCTCGAGCGTTCGCACCCTTATTGGCGTGTCACTCCTACTCCAGTAACGGGCATAATTTTCGTCCTCACGCTGACTACGCAGTCAGGCAAATATTCATAATTATATGCTTGATAAACGGGATCGAAACGGTTAATTGACGTATCCAAAAATCTGAGAATGGCTAACAGAAATTACAAATCAGCAAGTTTTGTTTGTGATCCCAACGGGGACACCCACACTTTAATCCCACGAGTTTTTTTTCTAAATCACTACTCTTATTAATTTATCAAATTTCACAATTTCTTTACATTTTTTGAATTGATCACTTGTGTGGATTTTGGTGGTGTGCGATTTTTTAAATATGTAAAATTTTTGATTGGTTGTAAATTTTGGTAATTTTTTATATTTAGCAAAAGAAGTCAAAATCCTTAGATATATCTCCAAATCGATGATTGTCTATCCCCAAATCCAGTAATTTCTATCCTCAAATCAGGTTTTGTAATACACCCGATGAGCTATTAATTTTCTTTCCTATATACATCGACATAGATCAGTTGCCTATGTAAGTTCTCCTATTTCGGGAAGACGAACTCGCGGATTTTGGAAAAGTCGCGAGCACCATAAAAGGTCTCTCATAATTTGACTTTAAGAGTAGCTTCCGAGGTCATTTGCACGTTAGTATACTTTTTCGTTGCACAGCTTCTCACTCTCGCGTGTCAGGTGGAGGTTACCGTTTGCCGGTGGATGATATTAGCATGGTAACTGGGTACCCAGCAGGCGCTTTATTAAATTTGTACCTCGGGCTGCATCTCCACGTGGACTAATATAAACATGGTCCAAGGGAATTACTGAACAATCATCTCACTAGCCCAATTCGTAAGTGTTTTCATTATTTTTTGTTCAATTAATGCAAATGGAAAAATATCAAATGAATGATGATAATAATATTAATGATGATAATTAATATTAATAAAATAAATTTGTCCAAATCTTCAAAAAAATTCAAAATATCGAAAATTGAAAACCACAATTTAAAAAAAAATCGCTGCCTCCCAAAAATTTGAAACAATTTATTGTTAAGCCACAAAGAAGTCTTTCTCTTCTCCCCCAACGTGCCCAATTTTTCACGTACCCCTTGACTTGCTCGCACGATGCGCGCCTTTAATCCGCGAACTTTTCTCTTGACTGACATAATGAGTCACCGTAGCGGAGTGTACCATAGCGCTAATGATTATGAATGGTCCATGGGGGGGGGGGGACATAGGGGGGTACGGGACATCTCCCCCCATTGGCCAAAAAACTTGATACCGTTGATCGACCGGGTCCACCTCCGTTACACACCCGCGCCTGGCCACGAAAACACGTTTTCAACATTCAAATTTATGCATACGCTTAAAAAGTGGATCCCTCATCCTCCAAGATCCATTATTTTCAATTAAGATTGTGATTAAAAAAAGAAATGAAAAAAGGGGGATCCGGGGAAAATAATAATGCGCATAAATAAGAATCGGATGGTGATCAATCTTGACAATTGCATTGGAAATTAAATCCCGTGACGGGAGCGATTTGACAATGTTTTTAATAAACACTGGCCCACATTTGTAGAAACAGATCTGGCAAGGGTGATATATCGATGTGTTTTTTTTTGTTCCGAGCGAATTCCTCCGCGGAAAAATTTTCGTACGGAGAGGTATTTTGATATGCGGAGTTTTCTGAAATTTTTTCCGGCCAATAGTTCGGTATGTAAAATATATTCAAAATATATCTCTGCGGCCACATTGTGTCTATATAGAACATATAATGAGGACAATATATATGATATATGATATATGATATATGATATATGAAATATGATATATGATATATGATATATGATATATGATATATGATATATGATATATGATATATGATATATGATATATGATATATGATATATGATATATGATATATGATATATGATATATGATATATGATATATGATATATGATATATGATATATGATATATGATATATGATATATGATATATGATATATGATATATGATATATGATATATGATATATGATATATGATATATGTGGGCGTACACATGAACAGGGACCATTTGGGTGAATTCAGCATCCGAGATATTCAAGTTTTTCTCTTCGCAACATCCCTTTAACCCTATGCTAAATTATTTATTTGATCTTACCTAGCGACGTCAGTTTATGTGCTACCACAGTCATTGTTGATTCAAAAGGTGGGGAATCAAATCAAGATTACTGTAGCATACATAACTCGCAACCGATCAAGTGGTCCCTTTTCACATGGACATCCATATATGATTTTCGGGTGTGGGGGTGCGGGTATTCAATGATCGATGCAATAGTGGTCGGCAAATCGACGGTGATCTGATTTTTAGGCATGCCGAATTTGGGAAATGGGAAAAACATAAAAAGTTTCAAGATTTTCAAATGTCCAAAAAATTCCTAGAATAGAATAGAATAGATTTTTTTTCCATTTTGAGGCTTAAAGAATTCACAGACGTGAAATTTTCATGATTGATGAAGCTTTTCGACTTGCTTTTTGGAATTGTTTGATGCATCCTTCGAATTTCTTGACATTTACAAAATTATTCCAGTTTGTGAAATTCTGGAAATTTAGGAAATTTGGCAATGCTTTTGCTATTCTTGGTATGCCTGAAGGTTTTAAATCTTTTTTCACTACTTAACAATATCGTAATAACAAAATTAACTTCGCGATGGAAAAAGTTAATGTAATGGCTTCGAAAAATAAATATTAAATTTCCATAAAATTTTCCCTTTTTCTTCGTAGATTTTCGGTATTGTCCTGATATATGTCCCAAAATATTCATGTGTGTGTGTGTGTGATTTTAGATAACATTTGGCGTGGAAATTCCTTTTCATTTTTAGAGATATTTTTTTAATAAATTTTCTCACCACAAAAAAAATATCTTGCAGAAGTCTTAAATGTTTTACTTTGCGAAATCTGAATTCAAATTTTGCGCAACGTCATATTGTTCATTCGCATCTATAAGCAACCCTAACATAGTGAAACTACCGGAAATTCCGAAAGTGTTGTGACATTTTTATGGATTCCATTGGCGACAATCCAAGGAACAGACCTATGGGTGCAGCGCAACATAGCACGTGTAGGTAAATGGGCATTGTTGTGAATTTTATAACAGAACCAGGTGGCATGATATGTCGGAATCAACGGTCTGCCCCTAAGTGACTTCCGGTAATTGGTTGTAGCGTGGAAGGACACCGGATGTCATCCGCGTTGCTGACGCGTGCCGACCACGCGACTTATAATGGAATAATTACTGCTGTTCATTGGAATATTTAACATTCGTTCAAAAGTAAAATGCAATATAAACATCGGGTCATGTTTGGAGAACTCAGTCAAATGTAACATATTTTCCCTTTATTTCTAAATTATGAAATTTCATTATTTCATAATTGGTCTTAACACCGAAAATTGGTTGAGACCGAAAATAAATAATCGATTCTCCATCGAATGTCCACGTTTTTTATTACTTATACAATTTTGAGATCATTTTTAACGAAAAATCTGTGTGTGTGTTTTTTTTCCTCCGTCCCTCTCATTTGTACGCCCCCGGTAGCGGCCGTGTAAGCATTCCTTCAGGGGGCGTACCGGACACCCACCCATGCGGCTGGGGCTGACTTTCGCCATTTTTAGGCCATCGAATTTCGAAACACAGGGTAAACCTCCAGAAACCCCTGTGCTACGATGGCCGGCGCCTATGATGGAACCCACCCCCCCCCCTGCGTCGGGTTAGGTTCCCGCTGGGCGGCCTCATTTTATGAGGCACACATGGAAGTTCCTGCATCGGTCGGAATCCATGGGGAAATATTTTTAAAAAATATTCTCCGGCGGCCGGGCGCGAACCTAGGACCTTCGGAGTAGTAGGCAGATACTCTACCACTACGCCAAAGCCCCGACTTGTTTGTGTGTGTGTGTGTGTGTGTGTGTGTGTGTGTCATAAATCCACGTCTTCTGGCAAACTAGTTACGGGATTAAGATGTCTGGTGAAATCTACGAACACTTGAGCTGATTATTTTTCGGTTAAAAATGATTGAAATATTCACCTGAAATCTTTAGTATAATCATGAGTTATCAAATATTGGAAAAATACTCATCAGTGATTTCGTCAAGTGACTTCGGCTGGAAAATTAGCCAAATTTAAAGTGAACAGCAGAATAATATATTTATAAAAATATTTTGTCAGCAACGTATTATCACGTTAAATCAGGGATTAATAGCGTTAAGGCAGAAATATAATATTGCCACGCCAATTTCCGGGAATTTGATAAATGCATGGGCTGCAGCTTAGACAACAATAATTATATTTGTCCGATTTTATCTTGAAAATCGTGCGGGCAGCACGTTGACTACGATCGTGCACCTGTCACAAGTGCATACCAATGCATACAGGAGACTCGGTCAGCGTGAAGTTAACACTCCACATTCGTGGATATAAGCAACTGCCCAGGAAACAATTGTCGGGTAATCCATGGAAAATTTTCATTTGATTTCAAAATGGCAAACAACACACAAAACAATGCTTTACCGATTTCAGTAAAGCCCATTACGTGTTGCACCACCAATTTCCCGATAGAAATGGAATTGTTAAATTCGTAAGATTTCCCTAAAAAGTTGATTATCTCGTTAACACTTGGTTTCAAAAAAAAGTATGTTATGTTACAAACATGATTTCTGATAACAAAGTTTTATATGATTTTTAGGGCATCTAATTTATTTACGAGATAAACTGAGTAAGAACAAGCGAATGATGACAGTAACCCACGGGGGCCACACAAAAAACTTCTCTATTCGATTAAATAATGGAGATAGAATAAAAAGTCTTAAATATCAAATATGCGTTATTTCATGAGGAATCATTTAGGTTTCATGAATAATACTAGTATCTACAATACTTTCTGAGAAAATGGGGGTTGAACTCTGGACGGGATGCAAACTCGTTTTCCCATGTTGCATATAAGCTGCAATAACGTTGTAAGATGTAAGTATAGGACATAAATCATATAACATAAAGTGTGTATTTTTGGGTCAAGAACAATGTTTGTTACAAAAATTTCCGCCGGTCTTCAGCGGTTTTCACGCTAGAACTGTGTGAATGGTGGTAGTCAATCGATAAATCAGCCCTCTATACCGTTTATTGATATGCCATCCATTTAGCCATTCCAGATCATCAAACGTGCCGTTACTTCTCTCATTATTAATTAATAAAATTTACCTAACAATTTATTCAAGATGAACATGTGTTAATTGATAAGCCCATGTTTGTTCACTTTACGCGCATAATTAAAGATGTGGCTCGAGCGGCGTGATTCATCAGTTATTTAAAGAATCCGCAAACATTGTTGCTTGCTCATCCGAGGCGCTGTTGATTTTAAAGGAGTTCCGTGACTATTGCCCAAAACAACGCGCAAGATTGTTATTGAATTCTTAAGAAGGTATAATCAGACAGATTAATTTTTCCTTCCAAATTTGAGGAGATCCTCCCTCAGGCTCGTTCTTTAAGGAATATCTCAGAAGAGAAGGAAGATGGGGAAAATTTGAAAGAGACAATGAAGTTTCACAAAAAAGTTCTTAGGAAAATTATGCCAATTTCTCTGGATTCCGCGAAATGCATAAAAAATCGGAACTACCGCTTAATGGAATAATTTCTCGGAATAATTTGCGGTAGTCGTTTTGATATGAAATTCCCATTCCTCAATATACGTTTCCCTTTTTTTATTTTAATTATTTGCACAAGACCACAGGATGGGTGCCCGCTTAGCCCTATGCACTCCGTGCGAACGATTGTTGAGCAGACGGCGCAAAAGTGAAAACTCTACATACTAAACATGAAAAAACGCTTACCATCTGTTTTTCCCGCAAACTACACAACTTTTGTGTGCAACATTCTCACATTTGACTGTTTATTTACTATTTCACCATACAAATCATCTTGGGACATCATGCGAATATCCATCGATCTGATGCTCCAATCCTTCCATTCCAAAGCTAATTCTATAGACCAAAAAAATTGAGCAAATATGATGTCAAAAATGATCCTTACTACATCGAAGAAACCTCGTTGACTACAATCCCATTGACTTTAGCTGTCTCATACCTTCAACTCTACGAAACTATACGGACGACTGTAGAAAATTGAGGTTCTCCTACATCGGACATTGTGTTCCTTGGTTTAAACTGCGTGAATGCTGTACAGTTTGGGAAGAACTGGGTTTCCATTGGTACCAATTGGGGGGAAGGGGGGGGGGGTGGGTCGCAGTATACCCTCCACCGGATCTGCCATCCCATAAATATCGGAATCGCAAATGGAACACAATTCTACAAAACGAAATTTATTCAAAGAACAGACGATTTTGGGATGCATGTTCATTAATATAACATGCGGTTGAAATGATGATATATTAATTTTGACTAGTTATTCCATTGGCACTATTGGAAAACTTAATGCGTTGGAACTAACAACAATATTATTACATTTTGCTCTGAGTGGATCACTATTCGGAAGCCTGTGGACACTGCTCGGGACGAATGCATTGACCATTGGATGCCCGGACGTAGCCGGGCTCACATTGACAGACGTTGAGGATGCATTGCTGTAAGGAGACAATACGTAAATTAGGTCATGACCAAGTTCAAGTAGGACATGGGTTCAGAAGACGGATCAAATTTTCGGCATCTTCTTTAGCAGGGTTCTGTATCGCGTTAATCGTCACTCCGGACAATGTTCCAAATCGTTTGACTTTTATCGGGTTACATGAAAATGCAATCGGGTAGATGCTTATTCTGGCCTTCGTCATACAGACATCATGAGAAGGAACATTGGTGTGTCCAAAATTCCGACTAATTTTGGAGAGACCAGATTCAGAAACTTCTAATGCAAATGCTACATGAGCACTTAAGTTCATATTCTAAGTATTTCCAATGTTTCAATATCAATACTATTTTCACATCGAAAATATGCCATTTTGCCCCATATCCAAGATAGGTAATGTAAAAATATACTTACCAAAGTGCAAGCGTCAGTTCGAGGTCCATCACAAGTCCTTGGGCAGGCACTGCCACACATAGTGCACTTGTCATGGCGTCCACCGGTGCATCGGCGAGTGCATCTAGGTTCAGCTGAGCACTGTTGAGGCTCGACACATTGGCCTGCAGCATTCCGTACATATCCTGGCTTGCACTCACAAACATTCACGAGACATTGCTGCAAAGCATCAATGACATTAGAACTATGAGCGGACATGCCGGACACTAACTAATGTTCGACACGTTATTATCCTCACGCAAATCGTGAGATGGAACAATTGATTCAAGTGTTCACCACGACCAATAGTCAATTAAAGCCAACGTGGATAGGCGGTAATAATGAACTTGACTGGCGCAAAGAATCGGAGAACAATCTTTGTCTCTGATTGAATTGACCTATATTAAGCGGCAGTCTTTGAAAAATTTTGAATTCACTGAAACAGCCACAGAACTTCATTGAGAATATTACACAGAAACAAATATCTGAAGGAATGATGATAACATAGGTTTCAATTTTCGGAGTCATTGCGACTCCCTCTAACCGAACTCCGGAATCTAAAATTTCTAATGACTGAATACCCACCATAGTACAAATTTGAGGATTTGGCTCATTGCAAGTGCGTGGACAGGCACTACCGCAGAGGGTGCATCGATCATGAGGTCCGCCCGTGCACCTCCTGGTACAAACTGATCTTTTAAGGCTCCTGCGTGGACACTCATTTGGCTTAACACATTGCCTCTGGGAATTACGAACGTAACCCTCTTCACATCTGCAGACGTTGACTGCACATTGCTAAAATAGACATTCGAGATTTTGGGATCAGCTTGCATTCAAACAGCTCACCGTTTTTCCTAACTTGTTTTTTTTTCTGAAATTAGAGCTACGCAAATCCAAGTTCCATTGTACTTCAATTAGAATTCAATGGACTGAATAGCTTCGCAGAAACAGACTCAAAATGTTGGTCAAAATTAAGCACATCTGTACTTTCCAGAAGCGGATTGGCACATGACAAAACCAATCAGGTCATGTTCAGTTCACAAACTCGATCCAGATGTAACCGTGTACGAATTGAAATTTGACATCTTCGGGATATTATGAAATTCATTACTCTTTCTTGACGAACCGCTTAAACATCAAGTTGTTCAAACTTGGATACATTATGCCATGTTGGCCAGAAAATTAGGTCATTTTTTTCTGCTCACCTTGGTGCAGGCCCGTGGTTGTGGTTTCGCGCAGGTAAGTGGACATACGGTACCACATAGAGTACACTTGTCATGAGGGCCTCCAACGCACTTAGCAGTACATCTTCCTGATGAATCGGCGTCTTCTACTTCATCGGTAGTCATCACACTTGCCACTAAAATATTTGTTGCATTAGCAATACAATTCAGTGGTGAACTACTATAACATGGAGCAGCTGGTGATGCCCTGAATACTCATGAAAAAACTCGGAGTTTAAAGCAAATATCGCAATTTTAGTGACGGCTTTATGATAGACCAATCTGTGTGAAGTTTCCAAGACTCTACTATCTCAAGGAACAATTACCGATTCATGAATATTAATTATGATAAACTATATGCAAAACTTCAGCTTACCTAGGACAGTCGCAAAGACAATCACAAGAACTCCGTAACGCCTAGTCATGTTGGTTCCTTGTCAGTGGAAGATAACCAAAAGAATGACAACAGAGTCTGCTGAGAACAGTATTTATACGGCTATTCTTGGATATACAAGGAAAACCCCTGTTTTCCTGCTGGCAGTTCATCACTGTAGCTTATCTCGATAATTCTCCGTCTCGTAAACCAAAGTTTACATAATTACCGTATGATCGTAATGATTACAACGGAAGGTGCAGTCGCGGGATTTCCATTGTTATGAAAAGCACATCAATACAATAGCATTGAATGCTATGCTGTGGTGGATGATTGTCGGTAAAATAGGAATTTGATTGAACCCTTGAAATGCTAACCGTTTCAGGTCACTACCATCAACCACAATCAAAATTAGGTAGAATTCAGAGTTAAAGGAACGGAACCCAAAAATTTGGCTGGTAGTGTCCATATAGTCCCATACTGTTTGGATTCACATTAAACTGAGAAGATTAAACAGAAAATTGAGAAGAACGGACGAGTTTTCTGACTAATTTGAGAACGTCATTGATGTTTTTGGAGACTTGACGTACCTGGATAAGCCTCTGTAGCGAATAGGTTACTTGGGGGCGGAAGGGGGGGGGGGATGGAGCAAGGAAAAATTTAATTCACTGCGAATTATTCTATCTCGTTTTCGTCTGTTTGTAGGGAGCTTTATGTTGCTCTGCAGGGAAGAAGCAGCTTCAAGCCGTCCAAACATTGTATATTCTTCAAAAGTGGTTCCGCCTGGGTAACTAGTTAACGGTGCACCTCCTTAACACATCGTTGTCCCCTATCTCACTGGCAGTTGTTACACTTGCATCTAAAATCAGTCCACTCGAAGCTCACTAAAAAAAATCATTAATATTTATTTTTGTGAAATAGATTCAAAACTATCAACTCAGGATAACCACCGACGCCAACATAAACTAGTCACAATATCTTCATCTTCAGCAAACGATAACCAAACGAATGAAAAATATTAGCATTGGACACAACATTTTATCAGACTATTAGCAGACGTATAAGGAAAATTCCTTGTCTTGATGACGCTTGCAGTGCATCACTCTGCCATGTTTGCCTGCATAATTATGACTCTGAGACTCAAATCTCTGTGTAAATGATTAGATCCGGCTCGTAGACAGTAGAGGCTATAGCACAGTATTCATTCTTATAATAAGGAGTGTAACCTATCAAAATTATTTGATAGTTTTCTTTCAGATGAAATCACGTGAGTGTACTTTATAGAAAATATTAAGTAAAATAAATACCAATGCATGCCTAGGATTTTGAAAACAAATCATTAAGATGAACGATTTTCATTGAGGTGGAAAATGTGGTTGCCATTTAAACGAAAGCTCTTTCGTCAGCTTGCAAGCGCGAACTTAAAAGCTCGAAATAATGACCAAATTGGATGTCACTCTCGGGACCTCACAACTTTTGTTTGGAAAATTTTTTTGTTACATGACCCGGTTGAAAGATATTTAGGTGCAATTTTCCAAATGGGACATCCTGTATGTCTCGAGTCTGGTCGAGGTTACTTCGCAAACGCACTTCATCTTTCTGCCGCACCGACTGGTGTCGCGCCGGTTGCGGTCTTACACTTTTCGATAACTCCGATATATATCCTTATTTTATTTGGTTTCTCTTTTTTTCACTATAGATATACACATGAAGAATCCATTCAACCCATATCAAAGGTTTCTCAAACACTTGCCTGCCTGTTTTTTGCCGGAATGTTTTCCTTGACATTTCTCCCTTTGGACTGACCTAATTTTTTCGTCCTAAGTAAATTGTGTCACACTTCAATGAAAATGCGTCAGGTTAACATTTCCTTCGTATCAGCTATTGATACACTCTTTTATTCGCCGATGTTTTGTTCCATGACGTTTGTTTTTCCTTACATATTGAATTTATTATTCCAATATAGTGCCTATTAACCCTGGATAATTCGGCTTTATGAAGGCACAGGAAAAATTATAGGGAGGGTCAAAACTTTCCGACGTCAGCATTGAAATGTTTAAGTATCGAGAAATTAAAAACATCGATGTCATCGAATACATAATAACATTAAAACCCAATGTGTCAACTAATAATATCAAGTGCAATACCTAACAATATTATTACTGAATGTCTTCATAATTATATTTATGTTATTTCTTATCGCGGAGGTGACTAGAGGTGACTCTCCCGATCACACTTTAGATAACATGAAATATGTAAACATAATTGAATCAAACAGGTGAAAACAACATTGGGGTCATGCAAAAATATTTCCTTACCAGATTGTAATTTCCGTCTACAATTACACATAGCCAGATTTTTATGAAAAGTTAAATGTGGCATCAACTTTGTACTTCAATGCTATAAGATATTTTTCCCATCTCAATTTTAGGACACTGAGGGAAAAATATACTTCGGCCCAATATTACCATGTTTCAGAGAAATAGATATTTATAAAAAAATGAATTTTATTGTTATAGTGAAACCCAAGTGACATTAATTAGCTACCAATGATGTTAATCATATAACTCTACGTGATACTTATGAGACAGAGGATCTTAGGTGAATTTGTACAGTAATAATTAAGAATCCCGAGTTAATTAATTTTTTATTTTCAAATTAATAAAAATAATGTTCAACCCAGGTCAGTTGTCATATAATTGTTTGGAGTTAAGCGATTCACCTGATTACATTTAGTTGTAATTGTCAGAGATTAAATGCAACGACGAAATTTCATTTTTTAGGAATGCCTATTACCCTGAAAAATGAAATTGTTGGGCCGAAGTATATTTTTCCCTCAGTGTAAATATAAATATAGTACCTACTGCTTTGCGGTATACTGGGGGAATACTTTATTGATACCTATTTAATAATTCGTTACATGGCGACCAGAACTTCCACTAGACACATAGTATCCTACACTGTAATTGATCTGATTTCACGCAAAATGAATCAACCAGAATGAGGCGTGCTATTTTTTCACTATTTTTTGTTATGAGTTCATGGTTCAGATAATTTTTTTCTTATAATAAAAAAGTTTTTAACGGTTCAATACTTAATTATGATTTTTGTTTATTTGCAATCGTCATACGTTGAATTATTGAAATTAGAGTATGAAACCCTAAAATTAATTCTGAATATTTCCAATCAAAAAAATAGATAACTGATCGACCAAACGAAGAAATAGATACCCATTTAACCACCTAAATAATTAATTCATTCAGTATTTAATGAGTGAAAAAATTACTGAACAAATGAATAGGACAGAACATGTTTCTCACTCAAACGAAAAGTAGTATGATAGTAATCACACGGCTCATCGTAGCAATGTAACCCTCAATGTAATCACAAGGAATTAATTTGTTTGATCAACATTGAATGTTTGGGTATCCCACGGGTTTCATGCCCATCACTCAAAGGGCTAAGCCCCCGTATGCCTGATGAGTGTCTATAAACCTAACTATCAAGTTTGCTCTCCAATAACTCCAGCGCGACACAATTTTATCAATAACCAAGCACAAGCATACTTGTGTCCACAGCCACACCTCAGTTATTGCTCATACACCTCAAACTGCAAATATCAAATGGTGGATTCCCATTGCTGCCGTCTTATTAATCACGAGAAATCCTAAACAGAGTAATTACATTTCATGGAGCATGCTAAAAAATTATCTCGTGGTTATCTCTCGGTTGCGGCTCAAAGTTCAGAGTTATGCTTGCTAGTTTGTAGGTAAATACCACACAAGCCTTTCTCTCAATACTTTGGGGAGAATCACATAAATTATTATGAAGATTTGGAGGAATTCTGATAATTTATTCCTTCAGGAATAAATATGTACGATTTTGAATCGAAAACTGGTGCATAAATCTGGAACATTCAATAAATTCTGGACAGGTTTCAGAAAATTTGGGGTAGTCCGCTGTATTCCCCGACACCGTGGAATGTTCGGAAGCATTTAGAACTTTATAACTCTGTGCCTCCCACCCACTCTCTCAACCTCCCGCCCACCCATCCGCCCATCCACCCACTCATACGCCCACCCACCCATACAAACACACACCCACCCATTCACACCCGCCCACTCACCCACCCACACCTACCCACCCACCCACACACACACACACACATGGCAGTGTGGACGGGGCTTTGGCGTAGTCGGTAGAGTGTCTGCCTACTATTCTAAAGGTCCCGCGTTCGATTCCCGCTCACTGCAAAATATTTTTTCTGAAAAATATTTTCTCACGGACTCCGACCGATGGCAGGAACATTCCGTGTGTGCTATCGGCGGTATCCATGAAGTGAGACCGTGAGCCGGGACCGAACGCGACCCGTCGCGCGGGGGGGGGGAGAGGGTTCCATCGTAGACGCCCGCCATCGTATCACAGGGGTTTCTGGAGGTTTACCCTGTGATTAGAAATACGATGAGCTGAAATGGCGAAGTCGGCCCCAGCCGCAATGGGTAGGTACTCTGATCCGTAGTATTGCCCATGAAGTAATGCCTACCAGCGGTTACGTGGGTGAATACGAATAGAGAAAGAGTGAAAAAAAAAAACACATGGCAGTGTTGTGAAAACTCGACTCGTGAAAGTCCAGAATCGGACCACACACATTGCGTGTGTGCCATCGGCGGTAGCCATAAAATGAAACCGCTAAGCCGGGTGGGAACACAACTACCCGCGCGAAAAGGGAGGGGGGTGACATTGTAGGTGCTCGCCATCATGTCACATATGCTTTTCGATGTTTTCTGTGATTATAGACTATGATCGCCTTAATGGCGAAAGTCAGTCTCAGTCGCCTGGAGTGGGTACTTCTCTCTGTAGCAGCAAACACAGAGCAAACCCTTGCAGCGCTCTCTCTGTAGGTGATTGGGAACAGACAAAGGGTAAGACAAAAAAAAATACACATACATGAAAACTTGGATTACAACTGTTCAATTTTTCCGAAAACTCGTTGCTTTCAGAATTTCATTTTTCGTTTATTTCATAAAATTCTAGATAGCCATCTAGAAATTCATCTCAATATTCGTAATGACAATAATTACATTACGTAAATCATGACAGCGAATATTGAAAAACACTCAGTATATGAAAAAATGAAAAACTTACATCAAAAAATTTTATTGTTTCAGATCTTCGTTCCTTGCATCATATGGTGGTTTGAGGTATTCCATGAATTGTCATAATATTTATGGTCCGAAATTTATATCAGCAATATATTCCAAATTGTGTTCACATTTGAAAATATCCAGCGAACACCTTAATCATGGCACTCTTCTATAGAGAAGGCTTTAGGCATTGCCATGGACGAACACATCGACCATTGTTCGCCCGAACGAAGCCTATTTCGCATTGGCAAACCTCTACCAGACATTGCTGCAAAGTAAAAATATATCAATTAAAAAAGGGTCAACATAAATGGGGATGTTCACGTTGTTGACTTTCATTTCCAAAACATTCATGATCTCTTTTGGTCTTAATGCGACCATATCGATAAGTGCTAATCAACAACAGAGGTCTACAATGTGTTTTGTGAACACAGATTCATGCTCTTCAGCGTGTAGCTCTCATCTGCACCCATGCTTACTTCAGTAAAGTCATATTGGGTACCATCAAGGTCATGCTAAGCTCCACCTTTGCCAGGTCGTACCATGAGCAAAGTGCCGTACTCCGTACAGGCGCGAACTGTCTTAAAATTTTTATAAAATTCCAATTGTCGTGAAACTTTCTTAGACTTTACCTCCTTCACATTTATAATAATGGAACTCGATGTACATATTCTGGTTAAATATTTGATTCTCATTGCTCGTCGGCTAATTTTTCCTATCTTTGCACTTGATTTCCTGTCTCATTAACATTTTTATCTGATTAGATTAGATAGATTAGGCTACATTTTTTTCATTACTTTTTTGACAATCGACATTGTCAGTTAAATGGTCGAAAAATACTATCACCATAATGAAGGAAATTGAGAGCCTAAGTGTGCTGCTCCGGGTTATGTTCTAGTTTCGTTTCCCAATTTTCCTCGTTCTAAATTGGCAACTGTGCATATCGTAAAAAGAGGTGCTATCTACGCCAACTGGGGTGGATCTTAAAAAAAATTGAGGAATCCAAAAGAGGTATCGAAATTTTTATAAATTTTTTTTTCTTGATTGGAGTCAAATCTACATAAACGGTTGCATGGACATTGCAATACGTTCCATACATTTTAAAATATTATTAAAAAACCGCATTAGATACCAAATTGTATCAATACGATGTATCCCTTCACATGAACTCCTTATAACGTTTGAGTTGTTTGATATCTATACGTCCGAACACCAGCATCCTCTAAATCACTATCGCAATTACCTTGAAAGTATATGCTCAAATTCGGTCGTTTACACCACGTATTAACGGAATATTGGAATATTGATGTGAGTCTCGTAATTCGGAGGGACTAGACAACTATTTCCATTGTCGTTGAGAGCAATGAGAAAAAGATCATCTTAATGAAGTCAAGGTCAAATTTGGTGACTTGAGAATATCTATATCTCCAATTTGTGAAGATATATGTTTGATTGGCCAATTGCAATATACAATTATTATCCGTTTTGGAGAACCTTTCCATACGACACTTTCAGTTAGAATAGGTTTCAGATGTCCCCAAATTGGGGATGACTCTTCAAAATATTTCTTCGTGATTGTGTCACATTTTACGCCGAGATATATTATACTCCCAAATCGGACTCTGATATTCTCTTGCATATTATCTGCAAGGACGGTCCAAAAGTCCTACCTGCCGGCATTGAGGCGAAGGATTTGTACAAGTTGGTGGGCATAAGCTACCACAGAGGGTGCATTTATCATGGCGTCCGCCGTAACATATACTACGACATGGTAATTTAGGCAGGCAGTCATCAGAATGAATACATTGGCCCTTTTCGTCACGTACGTAGTCCTCTTCACACTCACAAACGTTCACCAGGCATCGCTGAAAAGAAAAAACGACATTGAATCCCCTAAAGATTTTAAAATATATGGAAAGCGTGGGTGTTCTACTTGTGTGGGTCAAACCCCATAAACCTATAAACCTATGACGTCAAGGTCGAAAATTCACGTAGTCTATTAATCAGCGTTTTATGACGTATTTCAATTGTCATCGGAGCCATGGTATCGTTATTTTCCTAAACTTGCGCGTTCCTCAGTCAGAACAAACAACCATAACACCTGCAGAGCGTTTTCCGATCTCAACTGCAACGAACCGCAAGTTTTAAAAAAAAATAAACAAGGATCCGTCGGTCTAGGTTGTCAGGAGAAAAAGAACACACACACACACACCCATGCACAATTGTTATGAACAAGTTAAGGTGATTGTAATAATTTAGTATATTACGAAACTGAAAGCGAGTATCATGAAAAAAAATAAAGACTGGTGATCAGTCAGGTACTCACATAATTGCAAAATCTAGGTTTTGGCCTTTCACAGGTGGGCGGACAGGAAGACCCGCAAAAGGTACACCGGTCATGAGGGCCACCAGTGCAGTTTGCAGTACATTGAAATTTTGCATAATACGCATCTTCAGCGGTACCTCCAATAGCACTAGCAGTCGCACTTGCAACTACAACGAATATAACCGAAATTTAGTTTCAAGTCGTACAATTCCGTGGAAAAATAGATTGGTACGATTCTCTTACTGACTGTAATGCAATTCATTTTAGATTTTACTTGTATTGAGTTGAATCATGCATTGAGAAATTTGGTAATGTGCAGGGTTAACGACATGCGAGGGTTATGCCAATATGACGCGAATTGCAATGTTTCGATTCTCCCAAACATTGCTAGTGTAATAGATTTAAAATATTTAACTCACCTAAAATAGCTGCGAAAACAGTCAGTACCAAGCTACATTGCTTATCCATGTTGGTTCGTCTTTAGGCAAAGATGGCTAGAAGAATGGCGAGAAAGTCGGTTGAATTCAATATTTATACGTAAAGTTTTAAATGTATATAAATGTATATCACTCTATCATATTTGCCGGACTAATCTTCATTCTCTATACCTGTCTGAGTCAACACGATTACATCGCGGTCTCATGTTGATAAAGAATTGAAAATTTTTGTTGGATTAACTCGCATTGTAAATTCCAGAAATCTGACCTCACATACATAATACCAAATGAAAGTACTGCATACCGAATATGTTATTCGTGACGTTCATTAATTCGGTTATGGAGATAGGGAGGATAGGTTAATAGTGGGAGATTTGGATAAATGGAATCAAGTCACTTTGGTTTTCCCTAGTATGTCTTCCGTCGTTAGCACGTCGCATCAACTGCTATCTTTCAACTGACTTCTTTCCATTGGCGTACTTCCATTATATTTGCCACCGATGACGATTGAAGCAGGTTGATAAGGTCTCGTTATTATTGGCACATTTTAATTACATCTAGAACCTACCACATGTGCCTTTCACACCATATCATGAATTCCTTTCATGGTATTACACAATGTGTTGATCTCTCAGCGTGATCCAAGTTTGGCGTATTATGAACAGGAAATTACTTCGACTATTCAGATCTATTTTTGGAGATCGAAATAACACATTACGAATTGTCAATTGCTCCTGAATAGCTATTTTTTTCTGAACGTCGCAGTTAAAGTGTTTGGGTTGAAGAGTCGCAGTTCAGATGGTCGGTTGATATTTTGTGAGTAATTCCGATAACAGAGTTTGTTCATGGAATCGATATTAAAGTGATGAAAAAATACCGAATGTTGTCGTATTATTTGATGATGAGGTCATTAAGGAATGTGGATGGGAAAATCTCGATTAAGGTAACTGATGAAAAATGTCTGATTTTTCTATCCTAATTGGCGGATTGCCATTGTAATGGATGGATTTTTCAGTATGATGTCATTAACGACCGAGAGCTATATATTGAACGACCTATTCCCATAGGAAGGTGCAAAACCTCCAACAGTTGGATGGTTCGATTTTCCGAACTGCTGCCACGGAATGGTATCGCTTGTTTGCCAGTCTACTTTGTATCGCAGACCGAATATACATTCAAGGATTGCTTGGCATGATACATAGATGAGGGGTCATGAAACACCTGAGTACACAGAACTACAATGTACTATGGAAATTAGCAATTACGTACTGAATTATGGGGCACAGAAGGTGTATCATTTTATTGACAGAAGCTTGGTTATACGTAATGAAGTCTCAATCGAGTTCCATTTGATGAGTCTAGGATGAGAAACCTTCGGACCATTTATGATTAGATATTCGGCGCGAGAGAGTAACAGTCGCAGAACGATTTACCTTAGCAGTGGAAAGAATTTCTTCGATTGGAATAGATAACCATGAGCTCGTGTTAGTCGCGTGCCCACCTGCTGTCTTGCACCAACCACCAAAGCGTCACCTGCGACCACCACGAGACAACTTCCCTGGTGGCAGTGGATTTAGTATTTTTCCAAAACAAAACCCATGAAATAATCAGCGATGCGTGTCTCCTTGGCACATGTCGCTCGGGACGACAATATATCCGGCAAGAAAGTTTGCCACGCGCGCACGGGCCCCAAGGACCCCCGAGGAACCTGCCCCCAGGATTCAGGCATGCATGAATCCGCCTACGACCTCCTGCACCTGCGGAAGTAACCCCAAGACGGTTTCTCTGATACGTGGGGGCACCATGTATGAATCCTTCATATGTGCCGTGGAATTCATTCGAAGGGGGGTGACTAAGAAAACCCGGCAGCACCTGCAACCCCCAAGACGATGATAGCTTTGTAGACTTCAGCCATCCATAATTCCGCAACACATGGCGCACAATTTTTTGTAACCGTCCATGGCGGAGGTCAAATTTATAACTTTGATGTTAACAAATTTTGGAAATAATTTTAACCGGTTGGATGAACCTTCATTTTTTCGGATTTACAGCAATTGGATCGTCCGAAATTTAACAGCTTGGGGGAATAGAACAATGTGAAAATTGGAAAAAAGTTACGGATTTAGAACGTTGGTTAAAAAAAATGTTTTACAATAAACAAAAATCGAACCTTAGAATTGGAAAAAGTAAAGAATGCCAGAAATTCGTAAGATCCTGCTAAAGATTGAAAAAAGTCTGAAATTAAAAATTCCGAAACATTCTGCTGGTATTCTATTATTTTTTCAGATCAGGAAGGTTCCCGTATTTTCCATAAACACTAAAAACTCTCAAGTCCGGTACATCGTTTATATATTTACGACTAAAAAAAAAACGAATTAAAGCGATCATTCAGGAAGTGCGCGCTCATTAATTCACCTCTCTGGCACTAATTAGTGCCTGGTCACAATTCAGATGTGCCTTAAATTTATCCAAAAATACACAGCAGGTCCTGGGGGTCACTCGGCCATATCTCAATGGAGGGTGGACCCCAGTACAGAGCCACCATCAACTCCCATAATCAGCCTCACCATTGCATATCCAGGCAAGCGTGACAGACAGGTGACACGCGTGCGCCACGCGCACACGCCTTTACCTCATTTGAAATACAAGCAGTTGGATGTAACAATAAAACAAAAGTGGAGGAACAAATGTGGACACTTGGACTAACCGTTGGTCGCGTGGCTCTATTTGCAAATTGTTATTATTAATTGATGAGTTTCATAATTCAGTTCAACATAGCGGGTAAGCTTATTCGTGATCATCATGCGCAATAAGAAAAATGTGAAGTCGAAAATTGAATTGAGACACAGCAACAAAGTCGAGCTAATACAGAGATAAATTTTGATGTTTGGGTGTGGAAGATCCGAAGGAACTGATAACGATAATGGTAATAAGGCGTTATTCAGCGTCATACTATTTTTATACATATTCAGTTGAAGCAATTATTTTCAAGTTTTTACGCATTTTAATGTTTTCTACATGAACTGAATCATGCCAAGTCTGTGATACAGGGCTATTATGGGACGAGGGTGTTTCTACAAGGCCCTTTCGAGAAGTAAGAATCGCATTATCAAGCAAGGCGAATTATGGGACAAGTAGAATTATGGACGTATCGGTATTATGGGAGAAGGGACATTACGGGACAAGGGGCATTATGGGACTAGCGACCGTATCGGATAAAACTTTCTGTGCTGTATGTTTCCGTTTCATCTATCTGAAGCACTGAAACCGTCGGAAGAGTGTGATAAGAAACGGCTGCTTAAAGAAGACGGTAAACTGGTACGCGAGATCGAGACGGTAGGTGCGAGGTTAATTTGGTGTATTTGTTCATTCATTTTTACCACATTTCCCGCGATTCTGTAACTATTCTATGGTGCTCAGTTTGCCGTCATCATACTTTGGGATGACACGTGAATAAAAGTCGATAGAAGATTGTACAGCGAAGAACCACTTATGAAGATGATACGTGACGCCGACTCCCCCTTCGTCAACTCACCTCACGCTCTCGTTCTTAAATCTGAAATTGTGTGATGACCGCTAGGCCAAGTAGTCACCATCCTTACACGACGAAACACAAATTATGTTATATAGACCACCCAGTCCCTGTTTAATACTCCACGTTACACGAGTTCCCTCAAGTACCTCAGCAAAACCCGATAGTCCGTAAAGCAATCGAATAGATTAAATGTGATATCAGTGAAGCTGAATCGATTAATTAATAACGAGGGAGAGGGGTTGGTAAACGAGAATTTCATATCACCCGGAACGAATCGGTGTAACGATCCAGTGGTGAGAACGATGAATTAAGAAGGAGAGTTGAGGGGGGAAGAAAAAAAGTTAGGTTAAAAAGTATTGAGCGAAGAACGGAAGTATCAGGAGCCAGGGATAGGAGGCAAGTTTATAAGATAAGCAACATGGTATAACCATGGATATATCCAATGGTGCGAGGCAATACGTATCACGATTCGTCCATGGGTGTCTGGTTTATCCGGATCCCTTATTCGTGATACGTAATCGCTTACTTTACTGTATTGGTGAGACACCCGGACCCGGCAACTCAGGCTGTACTCAAGTGACTTATCGCTCCAATTCAGAGATGGCGCGAGTGCGGTTGGGCAAGTGCGTTGCGGGACAGGGGGGGAGGGTGGATAAATTGCACCATCTTGTAAATCGATCAAATGATCACGGGACACGCTATACGGGAGCAGAAACAAGAGCGCCAAAAAATTTGATGGCAAGTGCACGGGAAGGTTATTTATAAGAGCATGGGATCTGGCAAGTTGAACCTGTTCTCAATAAAAGTGTAAAAAGAACATTTTCGCTAATACGATTTTATGCGAGTGCTCTAAAAACTCGGAAATCAACAACTCAGAGGAAGTATTGAATTACCCGAGTTTTAATAAAAAATTGAGGGCAGTTATATGGCAATAGAAGCAATTACTGTATGGATTGCAAGTGATTACATCAATAGCCGCAAAATTCAATGTTTAAGATGTACATCAATTGTATTTAATTGTATGCAATAAAATAGTAATTATATGCATGAAGTGTACCATCATCAAGTAGAAGATAGGGGACATTGTATAGGATAAATTCCCTGATCATATTAAAATTACAGATTGTATATATATATAGTTCGTTAAAACACAATTCCGAAAATTTTTTAACTCCACTCAATTCTGCAAATTTTTCAAACAATTAATTTTCTGAATTTCCGTTCATGATATGCTACAATTTTTACTGGCGGAAAAAAAAATTCAGTACCGTGAACCATGAAGTCTCGGTTCCTAGTGTTCGACGGGCTCGCGTGTGCCCCATTGGTTGGATATTCACTGGAGAGGCCCTCGTCGTATATCCATAAATCTCCTTGATAGTAGAAAGTACTACCATTATTCGCAAACTCTCATAGAAACGTATCCTTCCTAATGCCCAACGCTGTGTATCGTGCACGGTCGGCATTTCCCTTTACAATGATAGAAGAAAAATTGCAATTTCATGAACAATTGACCGCTAATTTTCATGCAACTGACATTGAAGTAATTTTTAAGAAGAAATCATTATAGAAGTCCGAACAAGTAGAACAAAATTCAACTCAAAAATACTTATATAGTTAAAAAAAAAAGAATAATGTAAATGAAGATCTGGAAAGATGTCAAAAAACGAAATATATATGTCGCATGTAAGTTCACCATAAAACATTCATAATTTTTGTTCCCATGTAGAGGAAACTGGAATTTCAATTTTCAAACCTAAAATTATGGAAAAAATAATTACTTTCATAATCGTGCATTTGCTACAGAAAAAAGAGACATGCATTTTGAGAAATGTTAGGTACTGCCTCGAATTTCGACCGAAATTCACCGTTTTTGTGGTGGATCTTCTTAACGACATACATTCAACATGCACATATGAGTTTCGCGATTATCTTCTCGTCTTTAACGAGATAAAAAATTGATGTTTTCTCATCAACGACTGGGTGAAAAAACACTCACAATGATGAACTCGGGAATTAGTACTCATCATCTTGAGCGCTTGAAATATGATCTGACATTGAGGGGGCAATGTTGAGAGCCTTCTAAAATCGTTTGAATACGTGGGTAGTTGCGGGGGGAGGAGGGGGGGGGGACATGTACGTGTATGTTTCAGCTATAATCTTCCAAACATGTGAATTTTTCTATGTATCGTATTGAAAAAAAAAATCAAATTCATTTTTCAAATGTCTAAAGATACCTCTCACCATATTTGGCACTTGGGAAAATTCGGAAGAAAAGATTACTCAAAAGAAAAAATTTCACAGAGGAAGTTGGTCGTGTGACACTTTTGTCCGAGTCTAATGAAAATTGAGATGTCAATTTGGCGGCATGTTGTTCAGTTAACTACGAGATAGCGCAGTCGACGTAGTAGGGTCAGGGGGTAAAGAGCGAGGTGAGAATATCGCGTGACGCCTCTGGTCCCTCGGTGGTCCTGCCCCTCTTCTTCGATCCCTCATCGGTAAGCACTATTGACCTCCCCTGATCTAACTTTGCACATCACATACATATATGGGCAAGTCCATGTGAAATCGACCAACATTTTCACAAAGGATGTCCGATTTTCTTGAAATTTTTTGTATGTTGGAGTACCGATTGACTAGCTCAGTGTTTTCAGTTGTGATAAAGCAAATTTCAGGATATATAAATTCGTGAAAAACCTATATTTCAAAAATTATTTTTCTGAAAATCAAGGGCTGTGAGTTTACAAAAAATTTCAAAAATTACAAAATTTCAGAAACTGCAAGAAATTTAAAAAAAATTAAAAAATTGCAACAATTTCCAAAATTTCAAAAAATTAAAAAAAAAAAAAAATATTAAAAATTCAAAAAAAATCAAAACAATCAGAAAATTCAAAAGATTCAAAAAAATAAAATAATAAGAATAATTCAAAAATTTCAGAACATCCCAAAACATTCACAAAAATGAAAAGTTACAAAAAAATGAAAAATGTCAGAAAATCAGCAACGCATTGGTATCATCAAAATTTCATTGCGTCCCGCCATTTGTGTAGAAATCTGTACATCTTCTTTGAAAATAAGAGACATGGCAACCCTGATGGCCAGTCTGGCGCGAACGCGTCCTGTGTGGCGCTCGGTTTCTCGCCAATGCCAACATAAAACCACGCCGTTTATGGGGTTGGTACCTCGATAATTCACAACATTGTCCGTACGGGATATTTACGGCCCGCTTCGTTACGACTGACTCACGGTATATGAAGAAAACATTTCAATGCTTTTTCCTCGGTTTTCTTGGGCTCTTTTCTAGGCGAATCCCATCATTGATACTTAAACATTATTTCTTTTCCAATAAACTTTATGGCCGTCTTTATTGGCTTAAGGGATGTTCAAGTGCTTTGACACGTTTTTGGGGGAGATATCTGCAAGGCCAAGTGTTGCAAATTTAACAAAAAAACACGTTTAATCACAATTTTATTTTTCTTATTCTCTGAAGAATTTTTTCGTGAATTTCGATAATTTTCCAATTCAGTCCCATATAAATTTGCATTTTAATTCATCATTTTCAGATGTTCAGAAATATTGGAGAATTTGCAAATATTTGAAAATTCAAAAAATGTCAAAATCTGTAAATATTCCATACTATTCCTAAAATTTTAAAAACATTAAAATTGCAGAAAACAATTGCGGAATAATCTAAAAGCCAAAATCGAACAAAAATTTAGAGATTCTAAAAAAAATTCAAGAAAATGCAAAATTGAATATTTAAATACCACTTTTACCTCTGATTCACATAAATCATTTTTCTGAGGGCAATTGAATAGAGAGAGAGTTTCGTAGACAAAAGAGCCGGTTATTGATGCTGCTTGGGCGTGCGCCTCGCTTTTGGCTTGGGTTACCAGTGATTTGTATGAAATTCGATATATGCGACCCACGCCGGCCCAGAGCACCATGTCCTCCCCCACTTTTTGAACTTATCCAATTTTTACAACAATTACTCTCTCATCCTCCGGCTTCGACAACTCTATTTATTCCTCTCATTCATGTTATATATCCAGTGCCTACGCGTCTTTTGCTTAAGGATTACGTACTCGCATTACATTTTTCAATCCTAGGGAGATCGCGCTATGGTCTCAGCGCCGCGGTTTTCCGGCCGCGTGATTTTTTGTTCAACCTACAGATAAGTAACCAATGTAGTAGAAATGAATCATTTAATTTTTGATGATTTTTTCAAATACGAAAGTGTTCAATTGCGGAGAATAGTCAACTGGATGAAATCCGGAAATTATATAATGTTCAAATATTCTGGGTTGATAATTGACGGAATACATCGCCCTTGTGTCCTCATACTTGAAGAATCCATCGCGCGGCGCAGTGCTCATTATGCGACCGATGACGTAGAGTGAAGAGACGCGTCCACTGACAGCTTAAAGGAACTCTTTTATATGTTGAGATTCATCCTCATACAATTTTTGCCCACAATTGGGGCCGCTTTCCTCGCGCACAACGCCTTCGACAGCTCTATTTATTTCTGTAATTCACGTTATTTATCCAGCGGCTACGTGAGCGCTCACACCACGTGCCATGGGGGGCGAATGTCCGCGTGTTTTCCGCATGTATCTGCGTATATCCTGCGGTAATTCACATTGAATTCTCCCCGAGTTTGAAATGGCGATATTTATATCATGGGCAATGCATCTTGGAGGGAGTGTATGCGTCCACATGGGTTTGGTGATGTGGTTCATCACGGTGTTATCAATGATACGAGACAATTGGACGGAGTTGACGGAATGGTAAATTCTCCATATAACTGGAATTATGATTCAGACTTTGGCTTTTAACTTAATATCCTCTTTTATTTTTTCTTTTTTTTTTTTTCTTTCTGTACTCATTGTATTAGCAAAATAAACAATCATGTTTGAATGCTTCAAATAAAAAAAACTTAATATTCTCAATTTCGATTATTCCCGAGCACTCATAGAAACTAACACACACACACACACACAGAGTTGCGACTTGCGGGTAGTGGGTGGGCATTTTTTCATGGATTTTAGGCGATCGCAAGTACCTTCCACGTGTCCCATCCGCGGTATACATAAAGTGCGACCGCAAAGCCGGATGGGAACCCAACCTGACCCAGGGGGAAGGGTTGATCCTAGGCGCCAGCTATCATTTCATAAAGATCTTCTGGGTGTTTTACTCTGTGATTAAAAAATATGATAGCTTGAATAGCGAAAGTCGACCGCAGTCGTATTAAGTGAGTACTCGTCTCCCTAGCGTTGCCCACAAAGTGAAGCCTCGCGGCGGATCTTGTGGGTGAGTAAGAATAAAAGAAAAGTAAGGCGAAACACATACACATTTGGATGTTTATGCATTTTTGAATTCATCATGGAAAAAATCGGGAATATGTGTTGATTTCCCAATTCATAATTTATTTCAACGTTTCAGAGCATCTATCTATAAACGAAGTTCATAATACTGGAATGCAAGTTTTCCGTTAGTTCCTGTTATTTTATGTATCCTAAGCTAAATCCAAATTGTGTGTTCAATTCCTATAAATATTTTTATAAAAACAACACAAACCGTGTTTGTGTGTAACGATGTATGTACTCAAATTTTTCGTCAATGGTTCCTCACGAACCCATTATGCGATGGAGGTCCAAGATCGTGCAATCAATTGGTCTTCATGCAATTCAGATCTGATTATATTTTGTGCATTTTCGATTTATTACGACAACTAGTCTCATGTTTTTCAAACCGTTGGTGACTAAAACATTTGAAGCTCCAAAAACCGAAAAGAACACAATGGTGATGAGAATCGGCAAAACGGGAAGTTCTATATGGCCGCAATGGGTCACACTTATTCTCCCCTCTAGTGGTTTTTTACAAAATTTCGTGCATGGATAATGTTACGGAACCACTAGTACCACTGTAACCTACTTGTTTTTGTAGCGATGGAGTGGCCCAGAGCCCCCATAAACTCCCATCAATTTAAATACCCCCATAACCCCTTGTTTTCCGCCTTTACTCATCCTTTTGCCATCATCTCAAAGAGTCCGCCCCGTTATACCTCCAACACGCCAGTAACAAACGTGGTGCACCTTAAACCTCAGCCAGTGTGACTATGCGCATGGGTAACGGCCGGCACGTATTAGTTACCGCAGCGTTAAGGTAACGACGATAAGTGGGCATCGTGATGCAAAACCGTGTGCGCATGGTGGCTCCGTCTTTGCGCGCGCGCATTCGCGCCCCCCCCCCTACGCTTCCGCCCCATCCCCGCTGGCCATCCCGCGACCGCACGATGGGAAAGTGCATTCGGTCACTTCTTTGGCGGAAGAGCGTAAGGGATTCTCTTTCCCGCTCGACCCGTGCCACCGACCATATACGGAACGCATGAAAACCCCTTGTTATTGGCTCCATTGTTTAATTTTCGTCAAAAAAAGGGATTCTATATTCAACTGTGATTAATTAAATCGTGAGCCTAGCATGAGAAGAGATTCGGGATAATCGACTCTTACTAATATTTTTTTTACCGGAAACTATGTGAGATTTGTATGACGGGGATAAAAACGACGTTTGGGTGTCTCATCCAAATTTAATCGAATGAAGAAGTGAAACTTCTTTGAAAATGTAGATTTCTCATTGGGAGCTCAAGAGCGTAGGCTAATGTTTGCTTGAACTGGAACGTCAGCCGAAAAATGCATTAAATTACGTTTGGGCATTATTCCATTTTGAGTAATTCTTCATATATTTAACTCCCTAATCACAAGAAGGGCAAAACAATCATAATAATTGAATAATTGAATAATACAACCATAGGGTGTAAGGGCATTATAAGTATGGGAACGGTGATTTGGGATTTATTACCATAATTCAATACAAATTATAATAGAAAAGCGGAATTACGTGAAGATAACAAATATTGAAATGCATAAAAAATGAAGGTATGGCTATCGACATTTGTGAATATGGAGAGTATATCTTTATAGAGAGGCAAAGAGGTTCAAGAAAATTTTATCACTGTTGTGCAGGCGCGGGGGTCCACCCTGTTGAATCGCGAAAGCCGAAAGACGGAATGATTCTGTATGGAAATCAACAACGGATTCAGTATATTCGACACAAATATTCATATATCTTGCACCCGACTCTAATATACGATTTATTGTCGAATCTGGAACCTCTTCAAAATTAAGCGAAATTCGCCATGCTTTGCAAATTTGACGAGAATTGATACACTGAGGGAAAAATATACTTCGGCCCAATATTACCATGTTTCAGAGAAATAGATATTTATAAAAAAATGAATTTTATTGTTTTAGTGAAACCCAAGTGACATTAATTAACTACCAATGATGTTAATCATATAACTCTACGTGATACTTATGAGACAGAGGATCTTAGGTGAATTTGTACAGTAATAATTAAGAACCGAATTAATAAATTTTTTATTTTCAAATTAATAAAAATAATGTTCAACCCAGGTCACTTGTCATACAATTGTTTGGAGTTAAGCAATTCACATGATTACATTTAATTGTAATTGTCAGAGATTAAATGCAACGACGAAATTTCATTTTTTAGGAATGCCTATTACTCTGAAAAATGAAATTGTTGGGCCGAAGTATATTTTTCCCTCAGTGTAAAATGATTATTGCTAAATAAATTACCGTTGTTCAATAGAGAGTGCTGAAGTGTAACTGAACAGAAGTTTACTCACTTTACGTATTTGTTAAATCAGCGTTCCACTTGCAATATCGATATCACAAAGTGTACAGTGACACCTTTAATCATTATAAACCCATATGTAAATCTAGTAATAAATATGTCTGGGTAATGGATGACGTAAGAGCTGTGCCGAGTCTACAATAAACGCAACATAAGACACCTGCTACCCTGATCGAAAAAAATTAGTCCGTTCAGTGAGTTTTCCTTGTGCCAAGAAATTCAATTCTTGATAATTTCCAAGTGTTCCAGATCGTATATAAGGTCTCTTTTGCCTTAAGAAATCGTATGATTATACTGCACATCACGTTTATTGTGGATTCACCCTGAAGCTACGGGTTCCACAAAAATTTACCTACCAAAGTTCTTTTATGATAATCCTACGATGTCGGCTGTTTTCCATTTCCTTTTTCATGTAATTTCACTCCGTTCACAAATGGTCATTTTTCTATGAAAATGATCATTCAAATTTCGGAGAAAATAATAGCGGAAGTGAATATCACGGTAGGGCCACAGGCGACGAGGTCACAGTGGTTCAGAGTCACTCGGTGGGAGAAGGTCGCGGGGAGGTGAAGTTTTTGGCCCCTACGGGCCCTAACCGAGACAACGTTAGAATACACGATGGGGTACACGCGGTTCCCAGGCAGTTCTATGAATACAAAATATACGAGGTCGAGTGCCAGTGCACTGCAAGAGTGCACGGATTCGCTCAATCATCTTGGACACGCCCGCCATATTGGTGTTTTGCATAAAAAAAATTAGACTGGGTGATGGCAAGCTCGTCTCACTAGAAATCGATCTGTTTACGTTTTGCGGGCCACATGAAATGTATGTTGAAGTATGAATAAATGAATTCTCTAATCAATCATTGCATGGAAAGGTATGAGTAGAAGAGACGTCGAAATAATTGGAAAACTTACAAGGGATTCGAAAACTTCTTAATCCGAACATTCATTGTCCCATGAAATCGCGTCCAGTACCGATTTTTGTTGCATCGAACACGCGATTTGGCTTAAATTCCCGTGGAACAATTACAAGAAGGCAGTAGTCGTTAGCCTATTGGCCCCGGCGTTAGTATGCATTCCGTCACACCTGAGTGGTCCCAAGTGCACACGCGGTACTTGTGCACTTTGCCGACAGCGACCCGTGTAGCCTAACGATCCTATCCCTCGCGATTGAAAAATCATATCCTCGTAGCCAGTGCGCGCGATCGCCATTTTCGCAACGCTTCTCCGACAAATACTTAAGACTGCTATATAGTACCACAAAATTTTCATTGCCGTACCATAAAATATCCAAAATTGTGAGCGTTTCCGAAGACATCCATACACATCCAAAGTAACTGACATATAGCTACTGATTCTATTCATATGAGAAATAAAGGTAGCGTTCAATGTTTATGCATTCAATATCTGAGATCGATACGACGGCGCTAAAATTATAGGGAGAAGTGACCACTTTTTTTTGCGATTTACGCATCACCTCCTTAACATACGCCCCCTTCCCTCATCTTCCGTAGCTAGAATAGGTAGCCTATTAGCCAAGTAAATCTCACGGGCTTCCCATGGGTACAAGGCAAGGTCGCAGAATTAACCTCGTGATGAATTTTCTTTCTCGTTGAATTCCCTTTTTTTCCTTCCAGCATAAGCCCGCAGTTTCCATAACCCCCATTTACATTTTACTTTCAAACGAATTGACTGTTGAAAGACAGTTAATTATTGGATATTGAATGCGAAAAGTGTTTTATAATACTGCAGTTGTAATTGATTACAGTTGGGTTTGATTTCTATCGTGTGTAGAATGGCAAAATACTAGGTTTTGCGGAGAGAAAAAAAATGTTTGTACATTACAGATGTAGGGCTTAAACATTTTTTGAGACTGTTATGGGTAAATGTCAGAGGTCATTTGTTGTAAAGAGAGGCTGAATGTGAAAAAAATTGCTGCAAAAAAATATGAAGAATTATGGGCTGTCTGTTTTTTATTTTCCCATCTCGGGAAGTTTCGTAAGTTTCCAATTTTTCGGATGCGTCTGACAAATATTCAATGAGGGTTCTGTGTGTATGTGCAGTATATTAAGGCGACCTGTTAAAGCTTATAGTGGCGTTATCTCTTAAACAAGAATAGAGCAATTGGTTATATCAGTTGTATCCGGTAATTTTCTCAGTACATCCTATACACTCAATTGAGCCTCAAACTCAGAAATAACAACCCGGGGTTTTCTCATGAGTGCATCCAGAAATCGAGGCGTCTCCGTGAACGTGTTAACGCGAGGGTTTCCATTACGCGAGAGGCCAAATAGAAGAAGGATCGCCACCGTTAGCCGCATACGTTTCTCCTCAAATCTAAGTCGAGATTGCTGCCGAGTTGAATTCCTCCCCCACTTCGGTTATAGACGTGATTACATACCGGGACAGACAACTCATCTGCCGCAGGGTCATAAGTCCCGTACCTGTGCTGCGGAAACGAATTTTCTTATGCTGGCTACTGGCCACTTTGAGCTCCATTTCGATGATTGAAACTCTGCTCGACATTTCGTACACACCCACGTCACTGCATTGGCAGTCATGAGATCATCAGGGAAATTGTCCTTCAGGATAAGGTTAAACTCTTAAAATATCATTACTCCAACAATTTAGCAAATTTGACGAAAAAATGAAATCGCAAACCGAACACTCCGCGATTGATAGTTTGTGTGTGTGTATGTGTGTGTGTGCGTGTGTCACTTTGTTCATGCAGCCAACAAATTTTCTTCATGGATTTTTTGCCGCAGCTCAGATGAGTCCAACTTCTCTAGGTATAAGCTTTCTCCGCTAATGGGACTGCAACGGAGTTCACGTTTCCGCGAAATTTCCGAAAAAATTCAGCCGCGAGTTAACGCCCCAAAGTGGCCGGTGCGCGGGGTCAAACGTTCGTCCACGGGCGTCAGAGTAATGACGACTATTAGGGAGGTGAGGTATTTTCAGCATATACTTGTCCCAGCCCCGCCGTAAGGAACTAAAGATTGCCCTAACACTGTATACATAATATCCATGGGATTCACAACACGTTTTGCATTTTTTGTTGCCTCTTCAGCGCGTTGTGTTATTCCCTTCCTCGAATTTCTCATCAGATGTTTATTACGTGGAAGAAAGAAAAAAAATCGTTGAAAAACATCAACGAGTCTCGGTATAAACCCTATTTTAATATGCATGATGAGAAGAAGGAGAAAAACTTTGCAGGAGAATGCAAGAAAAATCGTACAGATGTCCTAAAAAAAAGTTTGCACATAGCTCATGAAATTTGAATCTTGAAAATGACGCAATGATTCGTACACAACGCGACCCTCCCACCCGCCTCTTTAACATTAACGCAAATAATGTACCTATTCCGCCATTCAAAATGAATGGTAGATGGACGGTCTAGACGGTTCTGCATGCACTGATCCAAGAATTTAGCGGTCATTAACGAGGCTCGTTAAATATAAACGAATGGTACATTTGAATACGGTCAAACGAATATTCGTTGATAGTTAACGAATGCATGCTTGAGACAAGTCAATTCGTTCACCACTAAGGAACGAGCATTTGAGAAGGCTAAATCACTCTAATCCCTTAACCGAATTCATTCGATGGGAGCACACCGGAATTTTCGGAAAGGCAACCTGTAATTCAACCTCTTTAGTATCGGTGTAAGTCATGCAGAACGTACAGCATCGATGGGGCAGTCGAATTGGCCATCGCCGTCATCATCGATTTGGCGAGTAATGGAAGGATTTTGGGACAATACCACTCGCATTCTAAATCATCACAGGCATCTCCACAAGTTGGAAAATGCCAGGTGATCAGCTTCAGAAATCTACTATAAACACCTTGTTCTCCGTAAACATTAATCCCACTTCTTCTGGAACTTTCCTCTCCATCCACGATAAATTGACCCCGAGTCAAGTTCCGATTGATTCAGCCGCAGAAGTACAGTTTTATTAACAAACTAAATAAACAAAACAAAAAGCCAAGGAGCCTCCACGTGTGATTTGATCGGAATGCTCTCGTGCTGGATTTCTTTTCTCCCACAGAGAGTGCCAGGTGTCCCCTGGCTGTGTACCCAGTTTAGAATCAGCATACTTTATCAAGATGCGTTTGCCGAGTGCCAATTAGACGACCGTTGGCGTTTCATTTCTCCCAAAGGATGGAGGGGAACATATCCACTCCTCAGGCGCTTTAAATACGCGAAGCCACTCCGCTGACTTTCTTTTCATCTCGACTTCTAACCCAATGGGTTTTCCCCCTGCCGTATCCCTTTGATCGAGAAGCGACACCACCATGACTCTAGCACGACCCCGTTGGCATCGACCTCGAGAATATCTCGGAATGAGAGAGGGTTACACACTGGGGCTGTATACATGATTTTAAGTGGCCGATTGGAATAGGTACTCGAGTCAATCGCGATCTTCTTTTCGGCTGTTTGGTCTCACGGTCCAGTAATAATAAACCCGCAGAAGGCGAAATTTATGTTGCAGACTTTTCTAGGATGAATGAAATTGGAATATAATTGTTTTTATATTAAATAACCAAGTGAAGAAATCAATTGGCTCAAGGCCTTACACATATGTCTAACTTTCAGGTTAAGATTTCTGCTTGGGTGGAGTCAATCAGCTGCTGATCAGCAGTCGCAACCCAAAAGACAACTTAACTTTAACCGGTGATTAAGCATGGTTACCATGTTCGGAGACTGATGCCAAAGGGACCGTTGATGAAGTTGATCGAGTTACCTAGCTAACTTGGTGTAGCATCTTGGTGAGCTATTATCGAAGAAGCACCGCTCTGTAACAATATGGAAATCCAAGCAACGCATTCGAGGCACGAGGCGGGCATAATAGAACACTTTATGATGTTGGAACTTGCTTCGGATGATAGAACATTGTAAAGGTGGAAAGCACTAATTCTCTGTGGGAAAATAGTAGTGCGCAATTCTAATGTATGTAAGCAGACCAGAATCAGCTCAATACAAATGTATAGAATGGTAACACTCAAGTCCAAAATCCAGATATTTTTTTATGACCCAATGGAAGGTGGGCCATAAAAATTAATATATGCCAGACGTCGACGGGCGTGACTGAATCCCACCTACGTGACAATCGGTTGAACCTGCCATTCCAAAGAAACCTCAGAAATCTTGTCGGCCATGATTCGAGAGCGAAGAGAGGAAGCTGATGAATCAAAGAATGGAGGATTTTTTTTTCATCCCGAGTGAGATAAAAGGGCAGGTAATTTTCGTTACAAAGACGCCCCACACGTTGGACACTGTAAAAAAAAACTGCTGTTCCATCCTTACGTTTTTCTGTTTTTTCTCTATTTCATTTCATATGGTAAAGTGCAGAGGGTCCAGCTGGATTTGAATGAGCTACAGCTACGCTGTTTGGTACGTGAAAACGCTGGGGCGTGATACTGAATCAAGACGTGCTGTAATAAAGGATGAAGCTGATCTCCAAAGGAGCGTGGGACAGACTGAAAAATATTCACGAGTAAGTTTAACCTGTTGGCGGACAATACAGGGAAGAAAAATACAAGGTAAATGACCTCAGGTGCATCTAGCTACACACAGAACAATTATTGATAAAAATTACCCTGTCAATTGGTACAATTTTGTGCTATTTTTTTCCCTCTGACATGATTTTTTCTCCCTTAAAATTAATATCGTCTCTGACGGAGCCGATCAATACTAGCTAGAAACTATAAAGTTCAAGATTTAGTGGAGAGACGGATATGTACAAAAATGAAAAAAAGTGATTGTTATAAAAAATTAATGAATGAGACCAGACATAATGGGGCACATGTACAAAATAGAATGATTGATATAATGGGACACATCGCTTGTCATTTTGGATCCGTGTCCCATTACACCCTCCGTCCCATTATGCATCTTGTCCGCTGAGAGTCTTTGGTCATTGTCCCAATTGGCAAGTGGGCATTGAACTGATTGAAAAACTGGGATTATCTTAATTGGAAAATGGACACTGTTCTAATTAGTAAACGGGGATTGTCCCAATTGGAGAGTAGACAGTGTCCCAATTGGAAAATGGACATTGTCTCAATTGGAAAATGGACATTGTCCCAATTTGAACATGGCCCATTGTTCCAATTTGAAAATGGCCCATTGTCCCAGCCCAAAATTTTTATGAAAAAAACTACACCGATTAATTTTTTCCTAGAATTTACAGTGGCTTTCTCTTCGTATACTAGGAAAATAGTGATGGATCAATGAGGCAATTGGGAAATGAGAGTTTCTAAGCACGATATATGGAAACCTGACCTTCTCTGTGGCCATGTGTTTTCGCCTAATTTAACTCGGAGGGCTGTATTAAACCGCAGCCATTATCGGTGAACATCAAAGGCTAAACGCGGTGCCGAGACAATGAGACGTGAAACAGATAGGCTACCGGGAGAACACCGGTAGATAAAGATGAGGAGAAAAATGTTGGGTGGATGGAAGAAAGCGTGCACTCACCCGCGCTAGTGTAATCCTAAGGGGCTTTCTCAAGATCTCTTGGAGATCGTGGTGGACACAGTCCCACGGTGTTTCGATCTAGTCCTATCCAAATACAGGTGAAAACAGGGATTGCGCGGTGGGATGCTGGGGGTGGTGGGGAGGGAAATCAGGAGTCGCGAGAGTTTATCTCGGATTATTATTCCAGGTAAAAGTGAATAGTGCAGTTTGTCAAATTGTGGCAAATCGTGAAGAATCACAGATATAATCAAGTATTTTTTTAAATTGAAGTTACCACAATGCGACAAACTCTGAAAGTTTGGCAAACATCGCCAATTTAATCAATTCTGAAAATTATGTAACTTTCGCAAATTCTGTGAATTTTGTCAGATTTTCGAATCTCCCAATGCCCCAAAAATTTTAAAAGAAAAATAACTTAAAATTTAAATTCATTTAGAACGTCTTCTGTTGGGTGAATAGAGAAATTATAATTATAATTTATTAAAGAAATTAATTTTATTCGATTTAGAAAGAAATTATAATTTATAAGAAGTTTAATAATTCATAAAAAATGGAAGATTTGAAGTTGCAAATTCTGAATTTAATAATTTTCGTATATCTCGGATGCGCAAATATTTACCGTTTCATGAAAGAACACCAAAGTTCTGAGCAAATACATCAATTTGCAATTTTTACAAACTTCTAGACGTTCAGAAATGCTAAGACAAAAGTAACTCAAATTCGCCAAAAGTTGCGTCAATAAAAACAATTTTCAAAAATTAAAAAATTAGAAATTTTTTCAACATTCTGAAAATTTCAACATTTACAAAACGCTACGAATTCCAAAAATTTCGAAATTTTCAAAAAATCAAGCATATCAATAATCCTCGAAGTTGAGTTTCTAAAGACTTCAAGTAATGTTGAAAATCGAAAATTTTTGGGCAATTTGAATACCGATAACTCTAGAAACATTCCGGAAAAATTTAAAAATTTTGAAATAGTTATGCATATTAATACATGTTAAGAACATTTCAAGAATGGTGAAAGGTGTAGAGTCATCTTCGCAAGAAACTATTTTTTGTTTGTTCCAGAAAAATTTGTCCAGGATATACATTAACCTAATGATTGTGAGACACCGATGACAGGTGAATACACATAGTTGAAATGAGACGGAAGTAATTTAAGTAAGACTTTTCGGAATCCTCAATTTACTAGAATTTAATTCGAGATGCTGGTCCTTCCATTCTCACTCTCGGTTTCCTCTATAAAAACACATTGCAAAGTTTCAAAAATTCCAGAAGAAATTTAAAGATGGCAAAAAATTGCCAGCAATATTTCCCAAGATTTGCATCGACATAATGATTGTGAGACACCAATTACAGGTGAATAGACGTAATTATCATCTAAACGCGGCTCGAGTGCCCATCACAGAATTATTTACATTATCCCCCGTGATGGTTGCAACATCGGTACATGGGAGGTAGCGAAAGCGAGGGGTCCTTTATTATTCTGCGTGACGTTACACAGTATGAACTGACAAATGTCAGTGTTGATGGAGCCAGGGAAGCGCATGACTCGCTAATAGATGTTGTATGCTACGAAATCATTGCGTACATGAGGCGCAGTATATCTATCCGCCATTTGACATTGTACCACTATTCAAATGGCGCATTGATATATTGAAGCGACTAAATAATTCAGCATAGTCATGTCGCGAAGCCCTTACGAAAAAAACATGCGTGGGGTCCTCCTGGGGGTAATGAATCTACATCTCTACCGATTTGCAATTATTGTCGCAAATTGTGGCAAAAAAATATTTTTTCAATTATGGAAGGTATCCATTAAATTTGGTAAACTCGATAATAAATTTTCAAAATGAAAGAAATCTAAACGATTGTGAGAAAAAATCAAGGAAACAAAATCTGCAATTTTCTCTACACTTTCATATTTGGTTTTCTACTTAAATACTTTTTCTCATATTAAACGTTTCATAAATTGTACATTATCCAACGTAACAGTATCCAATAAAAATTAATTATGTTAAGGAGCAAAGGAATCGAAGTGACAATAACATGGACACCAGCTCACCAAGAAATCAAAGGCAATGACAAAGCAGATGAGGCAGCGAAAGAGGCAACTAAATTTCCAATACCAGCAGTCGATGCGATTCTAGTCGTTACAGAGAATACAAAAATCTTGAAGAGAATAGTTAAAAGGAGATGGAATGAGGAATGGAAATCGCTCAACACCAAAGATGCATCAATAATTAACAGACTGAGAATTGGACACACGAACTTCAGCCATAGTCACTTAATGAGCATAGAAGATCCAAAACGATGCCCAAGATCTAATGCCATCCTAAGTGATTGAAAGCCCCGGATTTCAAAATGAAAGAAGAACTCCCAACTGAATGGAAAAAACTACTTAATACCGCAGAAGTTCCTGAAAAGCATTGCCATGTTCAAAAGTGTTTGAGGGTGAAGAACAAAAACGTTATTGAAGTACGATATATACATGTTAGGTAAAATGTAACAACGAAATAAAAAAAAAAATTTACATTCTTAAAAAATTTGGAATTCATTTGAAAGTGATAAATTAAAAGAAAATATAATATCTCAGAAATTTGGAACACATTCGAACGTTGAAAATGCTTCGAAAAATTGAAAACAGAAAAAAAAACGGGGAAAATTTTCACAAAAAATTTCCAAATTTCCAAAAGAAAGAAGACTTTGGACAAACTCTTGGTGTATTCAAATGAAGGCTTGGAGGTTCCCTCAGGATGAAAATTACTCATAAATATCTGTCAGTCTTTGGTACCGTGAATACCCGTTGATCCCAACCCCATATGAATTGTAAGCCCTGGAAATAGGGCAGGTAGTTATAACACTAATCTGAAATATTAATTCTCCACCCTGCATGCCAGGTGTCGATCGAATGAGCACGCTCGTTACCTGTTTCATAGCGTCTTGGAGTTAACATATGTATGCACGGTTACATCTTGAAAAGATCCCCTGCGTCCGGGGGTAATTAAAACAAGCGTGACGAGGCCTAAATGCTTCCGGTCGAAGCCGGAAACTTTGGCTGTTGAAAAAAAATTCTGGGCAACCCTTTCTTCAAAATCGAAGAGCAAAAAAAAGATCGGGACTGATTACATAATTTCTCAAACCCTTTTTTTTCATATAATACATCAATCATCTATTGATCTTACCGATAGATAAGGAAACTTTTCAACCAAGATTTTGAAACCTAGAGTTTCAGAAAATTGCAGGAAATTACGAAAATTGAAAACTGAAAAAATAGATATTGGGGAAATTCGAAACAATTTGACAACTTTATACACATTGGAAATTTTGAAAAACTGGACAATTCTGAAATTCTGATCAATCTCAAAATTGGCAAAGTAAAAACCGAAGTATGACCCATTATGGAAAACACAAAAGTCATGGATTTGTACTTTCTAGTTACGGAATTTTCGTGAAAATTCAATTAGCTCCTCATCGAGGGAATTTGAGGAAAATTTTTAGATATTTTTTATAAAGAACTTTATTTCTGCTCCCAAAATTTTTCATCAAATTTTTCTTCACATCCTCGCTGTCGTGATAGTTCAGATATTCCAATAAATAAGTCCGGGGTGTGACGGCGTATGGGCCCACCCAATAACTTTGCGATCACCCTATGACCTAAATTATGAACCTTAAGAAAGGATGGTATAGACTATGTATTTTTACGAAAAATATTCACGAAATTTCGACATGGAAAATGAAAATAATTAGCATGTCACCTCAAAAAAACTTTACGTGTGGACGGAATCACGTGACTTAAAGAATATTTAATTTTGTGAGCAACTCCGATGAGAAGAAGAATTCTAAAAGCAATTAACGACGCTGCTGAGATGCGATATTAGGGATTGACAATTGTATATTTTTAATTTTTCTATGTTTCAACATTGGAGAAGACGTCCGGCGGCGCAGCGCTTATCATGCGACGATAGACAACGACCGGTGAGGTGTGACTTCTGCCAAATAGACTGTGACAAGTGCCACAAATAGACTGAGCCACTTGTTGCCCATACGTTTCGAATAATTCAATACTCCTAACAATTAATTCAGCGTCTTATTCGACGATGTCAGAGGTTCGCGTACCAGTGTACATTATAGTGGAAACAGTGAGGGTCAACCTCGTCGAGTTGATGTTCCAGCTACGCGAATTCCTGACCCCAGGGTTCAGGTACACACAGGACGAATATAAGACGAGGCTTGTATATGAGGTAGAGAGCTGCAAAAAAACGAATTTAACGTGGAGAAGGGGCCCCGGGGGTGGGACACCGAAGAAAGCGAAGAGAGTGAGGTGTGTGGGTCCTCGAGCCAACGAAAACCGCATTCCAATCCGTACGAATTCCTCACATGCATATATATCGACTCTTTCCGACTCCTCCCACTCCCCCCCCTCCTCCACCCCCAAAAATTGAATTGCGTTTGTAGAAAAATACAATGCGTTACGGAATTATCCACGACTATATTGGGGAGATTCAAGGTACAAGAAGAAAATAGTTTCAGAACAATTACCATTGTGCTTCTTACATTACCTGTTGACTACACGAAGAAAATAAGGTGATAACAATATTGTTTGCATTCGGCAAGGCTGCAGTTTCCGCCATTTTCAACTTGCCGATAAGGAGAGCCATTGTTTTGGGCTGAAAGATGAAAATTCAATTTCCCATCATATATCGACGTTGTAATGCATTTCCAATATTGCTAGACCGCTGTTAGCGAATGACCCGTATATATATGTGTGTGTGGCTGTAAGTGTGCGTGGGTAACTCTATGGGGGAAGTGTGTGTGGGTAAGTGGGTGTGGGTAAGTGTGTGTGGGTAAGTGGGTGTGGGTAAGTGTATGTGGGTAAGTGTGCATGGGTAACTGTTTGTGGGTCAGTGTGTATGGGTAAGTGGGTTATGGCAACCGTGTGTGGAGTCACAACCTTCACTTTTATACCAATTATGTAATCAATGTCAATGACGAGGCAATGGAAATTCCTTAACGTACTCGCACATGCGAATCGAAGTTGCAGCCGAACGATTTCAAACCATTCCCACCCAATCGCATGGTTACCACCGTGGCATATGTTGCGCCGTCGTTCGGTTGAATGAAACGCGCTCGAGAATAGTCTCATTGGCCCCTAACACATGAGGTCCAAGGATCGAATCCCCGTATGGGGTTCTGTACAGGTTGTAATTCATACGGATTCATCGTCGACTCCACGACCGCGGGAGGGGTCGCGGTATCTCCGAGATCGGATCAAAGCGTAAATGAAAAAAATTAAACGGGATGTATAAATATACTTTATATTTAGAGGGTTTTTCATTATCCCAGCGAATCGAGCGGAGTCTAGATAATAAGTTGGGAAATTTTTTATGTAGGCCCCATTGGTCAAAATCGATGCGCTTATTAAGATTTGAAAGTTAAAGTTCATGGAAAAGTACTATACTTCCAGTACATTCAACACAGATACAAGTGATTAAGATTTTTTTTTAATTTTAGGAGAATAAAATCGCTTCAGCGAAGAATCAATTTTGATTTTGATTTAGCAATCGTTGCGTTTGTGGATTGAATCAGCAATACTGAACGCAGATAATGCAGAAAAATCATCTTTTTTGTTTTGTTTTTTTTTCAGTTTTGATACGATAGAAGTTGTTCGAAATATACAGATAATAGTATGTGTATTACATGTAAGATGTATGTCAGATACATGCGAATTAACTGAGATTGCTGGAAAACCTCACCTGCATAATCATTAATGTCGCCGAGTAGGGAACGTCTCAGAATTTCCAATCATTCACACACACACACACACACACACACACACACACACACACATAGTCGGGGCTTTGGCATAGTGGTAGAGTATCTGCCTACTACTCCGAAGGTCCTAGGTTCGCGCCCGGCCGCCGGAGAATATTTTTTCAAAATATTTTCTCATGGATTCCGACCGATGCAGGAACTTCCGTGTGTACTATCAGCGGTACCCATAAAATGAGACCGCCCGGCCGAGCGGGAACCTAACCTGACGCTGGGGGGAGGGGTGGGTTGCATCATATGCGCCGGCCATCGTAGCACAGGGGTTTCTGGAGGTTTACCCTGTATTTAGAAATACGATGGCCTAAAAATGGCGAAAGTCGGCCCCAGCCGCATGGGTGGGTGTCCGGTACGCCCCCTGAAGGAATGCTTACACGGCCGCTACCGGGGGCGGACAAATGAGAGGGACGGAGGAAAAAAAACACACACACACACACATATATACACGCATACAACACATCGACTCAGAATTTGTTGGGAGTCATTTTGATACACTTAAAACTGTAGTCGCAGGAAGAGACATTTCCATTTCGGAATCATTAAAATTCAAAAGCTTCCCCAGAAAATATCATCTACCTAGAGGAATTTTAATTTCCAGTTTATAACATCCACTCGTACTGTAAGTAATTCACCATTGGTATATTATGCAATATTATTAACTATATCTGAAATAAAATTCTTCATTAATATGCAACATAAAATATTTAATCAATCATAACGTAACATCATCAGAACACGTCTGAGGAAACATTATTAAATCTATGTCACAAAAAAATAATGATCCTATTTGTTTATAGAGCTTCAATTCAACCTCAATCCGATTACCTATGATGAACCATTATTATATGATAAATATGATTATGGGAATATTATCAATAAAAATAAATCGATTCGGCACTGAGGTTAACCGTACTTTCTACGTCGATCCTATCACAGTGACATTCAGAAGCTCAATTCAATTTGATTTCGCCTATGGATATTCCACTAACCAATCATCGTAGACATATGACATTTATGCTTGAATGTGATTTCAATTTATCAAAATATTCAATCAATTGCTCATTCACTCCAAGCCAGAGATCTAAAAATTGGTTTGAAAATTGTGTCTCGTATGTGTATGCGAGTGTGGGAAACTCTTGGGAGGATTCTTCATAAGAAAGTTTAGATAGTCCAAGAAATTTATATCGTGAGAATTAGCACGTCTGCTTTTTATTGAATAATGCAAGAAAAAAAAATCATCAAAATAAATTGTCTGTTTGCCAAAACTAATTCACGCGATTTTTTTTCAGTGCATTTTACTTGACAGAACAGTACTTCTTACCGAAATCCCAAATGGCTATTTTCAACACCCTGACGATTTGGAATTGACCATATTGCGTGGGTGTCTTTTTCTGTTAAAAGCAGGTAAAAAAAAACCTTTTAGTACTTACTAAACATTTGAAAATGAACTATTTGCGTAATTTATAGCAATTAGTCGCTCATTTATCATCCATTACAAGGATTCGTCTATCCCACAGTGAATGGTAGCGTGGATGTTGCGTGGAAGTTCAATCGCCAGGGCATATACACCACATTACGTTAGTGTCTTCCATTCCATGAATTTTTCGTAGGCCTTAATATAAATTTGTTGGGTTTTGTCATTCAGCACCCCATAAGAAAATTTGTTCGCAGCCGCTCTGATATACTCTGGCATTTCGTCACCATCTGTTTCGGGATCACTATCCGACACATCAATGTTCGACACTTTTGTGCATTGATTGATTTCGACGCACCATTGATAACACGAGGCTCGATATGCACGATCAACTGACTGTGAACTGCGTGATTACAACCGTGCTCGTTTAGCGGCGCTATTTGCCCCTGGATCTTCCCGCGCTATTTGAAATACTTCAAGGTGAACCAATGGCAGCACGAGACGGGGCCAATCAGAGCAGGTTAGGTGACAACTGTCCAGAAAAGTAATGAGTCGTTCATTTTACGGACAGTTTGTTGATCGTGTGCTCTCGGATTGGTAGAGTACGGTCTAAAATTGGCCTATCTGAGCAAAGTGTGACGAAAAAACACACGGATGAGCTTAGGTAGATATTACCCTACCGATCCGAAGAAAACTACTAAATTGATAGGCTGCCGTTACGGTAGCGTAATTTACGGTAGCATGTATCGAGCTTCAGCTGGCGTTTTTATTGACATTTCAGCGAATAGTCCTGTTTTGTCAAGAGAAATTTACCGCGCGTCAATATATGGAAATTGTTAAAGTCGAGAAATTTTGACCGTAGGCAGCACAAAATTGATTCTTCGGGTAATTAAATTTCCATTTTTGCTGGTGAATTTTTGTTGCATTTCCCTATAAACCAAGATAAAAATGGGCGCGAGTGCCAATTTCCCAAATGGAATGGTAATTTTTATCAAACTTGGCTCTCCATGTATTCTCTCAACTCAAACTTTTCATTCCTCGAATTAAGTTTACGATCGTGGTAAATCAATAAGCTTGAAGATAATTGTCGGAAAAATAATACATGAGCACAAGGACAAATTCCGACAAAATTACCCTTTGATTTGGTGAAAAATATAAGATTTATCTATAGCCGAAGAAATTTGTACTTTGGCAAACACCAAGTCTGCATTATTGTCCATGATCTACATCGGCTAATTCAAGAATTGACACAACTGGATTGGAGTACATTTTTTTTTGTAATGAACATTTATTGTCGCGGTAGTTACTCGGTGATTGAATTCAGAATTTGGTCACTTCAATATTGCTTTTCCTCGGAAATATTCAGAAAATCGCGAATCAATTCTCGAATTAGAACAGATGATCGACCTGTGTGGAAATGCGACTTATCCGTTCAAGAAATTTTTTTCTCAGTTCGCGAAATTGTATGATTATCTTAGATAACGTGAGACCCTCTAATATAAGGGGGATTCGAAACAGAGAGCTGGAATTTTCATGACAACAATTCAATAATTTACTCTAAAATCTATGAACGAAAATTAACAGACAAAATCAATTATCCATTAATCTGATTCATCGCAATGTTGGTAAGAAATGAAAAGAATTGAAATAATTCTACAATTTTGTAAGTTTCAATTATTTAGGAGATCATGAAAAAAGTCGAAAATTTGGAACATAAAAAAATTAAAATCACATTTTTGATAACAAAAATTTTCAGGAATTTTCCCAAGTTTAATCTTTTGCAATCCTGCTTTTACACATTTTGACAGGTGTTAAAACGGTTAATAATTTTTAGAATTTCAAATTATTTGATAATTTTTGCAATTATTACCAAATTTGATATTTCATTCAGAGAAAAACATAAATGCGGAGTTAAGCATTTCTTGAACCATATAACTATAATAACAGGAAAATTTTCAATTGAAAAGTCATTCAAATCTCAGTTATGGTACTAATAAATAATCGTAATTGAATTTAGCAACTTACCGATCTCCGAATTGTATGTGTAAACGTCGCGAGTTCGACTAAACGTTGAAACAATTTCATTAGTACTTGGCTTTGTTACGCGATCCCTCTTATCCGGGACTCCCACTTGGAAACTCACTTTTGTCACGGCTCCGTTTGTAAATATTTGCATTCTTTAGTCAGAATCGAAGTACGCGTGAACAAATGTCACGTTTTTATCTTCCCCATAGGAGTAGGTAGTCTGACGACCTCGAAAATTTGAATATTGATGAATATACTACTTATCTGAACATTGTGTGTGTGTGCGTGTCAGTATGTATATCTGTGTGTTCACAGCAAGAAATTAATTGTTTGTTTTTGTGTGTGTGTGTGTGTGTGTGTGTGTGTATGTGTGTGTGCATGTCAATATGTACGGCTGTGTGTTGAAAGCAGGAAAGCAACTGTGTATGTGTGTGTGTGCGGGTTCGTGGGTGTGTACGTATACGTGTGCATGTGAATACCTGTATGTCTGTGTTTTGAAAGCAAGAAATTAATTGTATGTGTGTGTGTGTGTGTGTGCGTGTGTGTGTGTGTGAGAAAATCTAGCGATGAGCAGATGCGTCTATCCATTTATCTCCACAATACAGCAACATGCTCAAAAACTTGTGTTCCGGAATGAGGTTCGTTACCAAAAATGTTCAATTACATTTTTTTTTTAAAAAATCGCTCCGTCATAAGATGATTGAGTGTTTACAACAATTCAGGTAAAAATAATACTACCGGAAAAATAGACTAAATTAGTAAATTATTGGGATATGTCTGCTTAGTTACACTTGTTTCGTCCGCTTCTTCAATTATTATATTTCCCATGAAAAAAATTGAACTGATGTGCCACCTGTGTTGCCAAGAAGTTCCAAGAGTTCACACAAATGGGACACAGCATCAGGAGTCGAAGGTGAACAGTTGCCTCACCATGTCGGGCCCACGGTTAATCGTGTTCACGTTCACGATACAAATACATATTAAAATCATCCAGTGTGCACCGTTTTACGTGTATGGATGATACCGCGCATAATATAATCACGATTAGGACGGAAAGGTGAAAGAGAGATGTTGGGATGCAAGCCTGCAGGGCATTTATATTGGTTTATTGAAATAACTCGTAGGATTTACGGACGTTATTTCGGACATGTTTCATACTGTTGTTTCCTATACTTCACATTCAGTGGCTATTGGCGCTCATTTATCAATTGTGGGAAATGGAATTGAGAAAGCTTGAAATTGTAGAGACGACATGTTTTGGAGGGAGGCAATTTTTACAAAACGGTTCGTAAAATTTACTCTAATTTCGACGCAACGTAATTTCCATGGGATTTTTCTGTGAATTTTTCCGATCTTATAACTAAGATTTGACTCGTGATGAGGGTTTATTTTCCGCTCAACTTATATCATCTGTCATCGCAGCATTAGTTGGACATCTGCTATGGCAAAATTACTGCTAGTATCTCGCCCTACTCCTCTAATATTTACCATAAATATTACCGTAATATTGCCGCAATATTTACCGTAAAGAATTGCACACTTGGCCATGATCAAGACGCGAATTTCTTGTCACAAGGAAAGCTTCCTTGCTCGAATCATTTTTTTCTACCACTATACTGAAAAATCGGAAAATTCAAGCGGTAAATATTTCGAATACTCGAAAGAAAGTTACAAATTTCAAAAATTTCGTAATTTAAGTAAAACTGTCAAACAGTTTGGATGTCATTAGGGATCACAAAATAATACCCTAGATGACCCCTGATCCGAGCCAGAGTCCATCCGAGCTCGTGAATCATGGAGATGAGGTAGAATGAATAATAATGAAAAAGGTATAGCACCGTTGGGCGATCAGCATACGCACAAACTTCAACGAGAGCCACCCATTGGGTCCGAGTACACACGGTCGATGTGCATCCCGCCGGTATATTACCTTGTTACGTTTTTTGCCCGCCATATAATCACGTCCTGCCATAATACGCCACCGTGTATATTATTATATTAAGACTCGAGAGGGGCAGTCCAATCAAGTTAAACTGGCCAGTGCACCGTCGTTCACATGACTCACTGTTGGGTACAGACCTTCGGTATTAGTGCACTGTCCCGTAGGTCACATTTACATGTAATGGCCTCTTTAATCGGATCATTATGTCAAATTGCACTGCCTTATATTTATTCAGAAATCAACCTTACATGAAGAGTGTTTGATAGATTGCTGAAAGAAACAGCAAATTTCATGAGTGATTATACCATAATTTTCGGAAATGTGACATTGATGCCGATTTGAGAGAAAACGAGGCGAACCAAAAATCAGAGATTAATCAAATTTGGGAAAAAAACTTGGGAAGACGATTCGAACCCGGGTCAAGTATGCAACGTCCGTTTGACCATTGAGCTACGGTGTCACGGAAAGTGTTCACTTTCAAATTCGCGACTACCACCCCCTCCCGTCCGATCACATTCAATAAATCAAAGCTGAATGAAACTTGAACAGAAAGCCGATAGTCTCGGACAAGATTCGAACCCGGGTCTCTTCGTTGTTGAGCGGGCAAATTACCGAGATTCTGTATTTTGAGTTTGAGATCATTCTACATTGCTAAGTAAGGAATACGTCTAGAACCGCGATTTAAGATGTTCATCTGTATCGTTACTCGTCATATGAGCGCGACGCCGGCGGACATCGTTTTCAAGATTCTGTCATCAGCTAATCAAACGGAAAAAACTGGAAAGATTGTTCTGACAGTGTAGAGTGAATTTGGCAACTTCGAATATAGATATATGAATATCCAGGCGGCATGATCCTCATTGCGTGACTAAACGTCCAGGCTCCGTCGAGTCTTGGTACACATTGTCATCTTTATCACTGCATACAGATTTGAGTCAATACTTGGAGTGATGTCAATGATGCCAATGGGGTTGAGAATTTCCCAGGCCAGTGACCGCAAGGTGGTCCACTAAAAATGTTGTGTATTCACACCCCCCACCCCCCTCTCTTTTTCCCAGCCTCTACGAAAGACTCCCACGGGGTCGCCGAGGATCAGCACCTGCCAGTATCGGGCCACCTTTGCTTCCTCCGATACTCGATCTTGTGAAAATCTGTTCAGTCGTTCAGATGCGAGTCCATGGGCTTCGATACATGAAAAAAATGTGGTATGGAGCAGCTGGGGACTTGTAGCTTCTCTAATGTAACAAGTAGGGGGAAGTGAGGCATAATAGAACATGGGGCAATATGGGACACGTGCTCAAACTGCGAAGTGGAACATAGTTGGACGGGGAGTGAAATACCCATTTTGCCCCGAGTCCTATTATTCAGTTTTCGGAGGAAAATTTTTTTCCCACCCTTTCAGAAATTCACTGAAAATTATTTACCAATCCGGATTTCATGCGAAAATTATTCGATTTTTATGTCCAATCTTGTAGTATTTTTTTCTCACTGAACTAGAGCAGTTTGAATAGAGAAGCTTAGGGTTTTCACTGGGATAGATGGGATGGGATAAAGAGGGGCTAATTAATTTGTGGGGTGGGGTGAGGATAATCAATGTTTGTAGGCTGGCATCGATCATTTACCACTTTCCCACGTAAACGAATTTATACCGTGACTGGCCTAATCACCGTCCCACAGGAGTGGAGATTGAAGTCTGAAACTGTGTGTAACGACGGACCCTATTGATCAACGAGAGGAGATTACCGGCGCCGATGGGTGTGTAGAAACTTTACGGGAGACATTTTGCTAGATAAGAGGAATAAACAAAAATTTCATATGCCATTCTTCGATAATTCGAGGTGTGACGAAGAATGCTCAAAGAAGACGTCGTATCTTGATAGTGCATCTGAGTTTGTGTCACACCTCTTCGGTGGATGTCATCAGTCGCATAATGAGCGCTGTGCCGCGCAATGTACTTTTCCTTTTTGCGGAAAAAATTCAAACAGGGTCAATTTTCCATCCACACCAATTTAATTGGACTTGATTAATTATTGATTTGAGTGATTATTTCCGGTAGGGGGATTTCAGCCCAAAAGAGTGCCGGTTCTCCTCAAAAAGCCTTATAAAGGATTAAATTTGTTAGTAATAAAATCAAGCGACGTTAAGTAAAATCTAATCAACGCCGAGTTCCTGAGGACGCTTTGATTGCGACTTTAATCGTTTCAATTGTACGATCGGCTCGTAAGAAAACCGCGCTCAAAATTTCTGTCACCTACCCAGACACACGCCATCTCAAAAGTCTCCCAAAATGATTCAAGGGGTCATGAAACGTGAAGACATGATGAATTTAGCACATCTCGTTTTTGAGCGCATTACTAATGCTTTTTTCCATCGGAAAGTTGGAAACTTTTAAAAGTTTCGGGTTTAAAAGAATCCAAAAATTGAAGGAATTTTTTCAAGCCATTCAATTTGTTTTTAATTCACAAATTGAAAGAGTTTCAACAAATTCGAGATTGAGTCCTGTCAAGCTATTTCTCAGCGTCTATTGGCATATAACCTATCTCGTCCCGCGCTTGTCGCTTGCATTTTATCGCCGTCACATCGGGTCTCATCGATTACCCTCAGATTTATAGCGGGAACATGTTAAACCAATGGTGGTACAACACACTGTTTATTTGAAAAAGGAGGGCACAGAAATGGGGTCTAAACCAACACGTCTCGACGTATCACGCTTCAACAGAGTCAAAGCGTGTATGCAAGAGGACCAGATAGAATCTAACTACTTCTCTGGGGGTATCGGACTAATCCCTCTACCACTGCCGCTCCACCTTTCGTTGAAGCGACATCGCCTTGTGGACCACCAGCGACGATAATTATTGTCGTTACGTATTGGCGTTTTATTTGCCCAGGTACAATTCCACGTGGATGAGAATATCTTGATTTCCAATCCGTCCACTAATAATTCAGGTAATCTAGTGAGAAATACTATTTCGTAATTTTCGATGAAAGTCCGTGAGGGTAGGTGCGTGTGTGTGTGTGTGTGTGAATAGCCTCAGCCGGGATTCGAATCCGGATCTCTCGGTCCGCAACTCTAGATACTTCAATAGAACACTCTAATTTCATAATCTTACATAACTCGTTCTCCAAATTTTTTCCGAAGCAAGAAATGAAATGTACCAGCCCAAAAGAAATAAGAAGCTGATGGCAAGTAAGTGTTGCAGTAAATTATGCCCAAAAATTGAAAGAAATTGAAAAATAGAGGTCACTATATGCTACAGGCTTTTGTACATCTAAATTGATCAGACTGTAATTGATCGAGATTACAGGTAACATGCACAGTTGACTAATCTCCCCACATGGCGCCTGAATATCATCTGCAAAATCCCGCACTCAACCCCACCAATCATGGGGCCCCATATCCCAGGGAAAATGTAACTGTGTCTCAAGTTCTCACGGGGTTACGTGAAAGCGATTCACTTCGACCAACTAGTCGCTCGGTTTTCCAAAGCCACACGACCAAACTAGTGAATATATGCACGTGTTCCTAAGTGTTCAACTCCCTGTTTGGCTTGAAAATCACCGTGGCACTGTGGTGTTTCTCTGTACATTTACTTTCTCTCGTCTCTCCCTGTTGTATTCACGAAACACTGTACTACATGCATTTAAGGATGTAATGGGAAATTTGTGAAAATATCAATGAAAAGGGGGATTTTTTTAAAGCGATAACAGGTCACACTATTGTCCCAGCGTCACCCCCCCCCCCCCTGAATTTTCCAATTCCGACGAAAGTTTTTTTGAACCTTTTCTCCCCAATATTCGCAATACTTTGCTGCAATATTCCGAAGTTCGGAAAACTTGAAAGCTGGCGAAAGGTGAAAAACTTGAATTTTTTTTTTTCTTCAAAACTTGAAAGATTCTTAGATGAGGCGGGAATTGTTAAATGTTTGATCAATTTTGGAAGCCGTTTTCATACGATGAAAAATTTAAAAAAAAAATCATAAATTTGAATGTTGACAAAATTCTAGAAGTTCCAAGAAATATTTAAAAAACTCTAAACAGAGAAAAAAAACAAATTCAACATTTCAAAATTATAAAACTATTTAACAATTTAAAAATTTCCAATTTTCCGAAAATTTCAAAATGTAACTTTTTTCCAACCTGCCTCTCGTCAAGACGAAAATTTTGAAGAAAAAAAAAGTTGATTGTCTACGGCGTTTAAGAGAAACTGTTGACCGAAAAAATATTCTATTATGCACACACACACACATAACCCGCTTAATTATCAGAACCATGTGGAACGTTGAGAAAAGTAGAAATGTTATGGTTCCGAGACACGCCATTTTCGGGGTGATTACTATAACTCCTTATCGGCAACAAGCGCATAGCTCCTTAAAGTCTGAATTCTAGATCCATTATTCGCTATCTATTTTTCTGCCAACTCACAAAAGGTAAACACTCGATTTATCCCTTATTTTTACCTTCCTGATGTTATTTGTTTTCATTTAAAATTCATTAACCCAAGATTATCACGACTACTTGTCATAATTTTTCACCGGTAATTCAACCCCTAGCATCGTCTAATCTCTTCTCGATCCATCAAACTCGCAACAAATGGAATCCACTGGTTAAATTACTCGCTGAAGCTCGTGTTGAAAATCATTCATCCTTCTTCATACGAGGTCAAATCTTCCAACACCATTCTCACAATTTTTTGCTCTCGCAGCATATATTATAGGGACTTGAGGATGCTATGGAAACCTGCGCAAGTTGATTTCAATGCCGCACAAACACACACTTCCTTCGTTGATAATGTGTTCCAAATTTCATCCAGTGATTAAATTGCTGACTTTTTTAACTTCCCAGAGGGGAGTGATTGTAATCACCCCGAAAATCGAAAATCGAATTCTCATCATATCTTCACGTTTCAAGGTGAGTGTGGTGGAGCACTCCCCGATCATTTTTACGATGATGTATGTGTGTGCGTGTGTGTGTGTGTGTGAAGGTGTCTGTCCGTGGCGAAAAATTTTGTCGAACGATATCTCGTGAACTGAAGATGCGAGCAAGGTGCTCGATAGCGCAATCGAAGCGTCTTCTTTCAACTTAGGGCTGATATTGAATATTTCCAAATTCCCAAAATTTTCCAATATATTCATTCCTTTTTCTTCGTCGTTTAAGAATGTGAGGAAAAAACTTAACTACTTTGTGCTTGAAAATACCCGCGCATTACCATTAAAAAAAAACAGACTTGGCTCGTAATCCTGGGAAAGCCCGAGCTCTGCATAACGCTCGATGTGTTAGAAAATATCCAATACAGCGTTCGGATGCACTATATGAAAAGGGAAAAGGAGGGATCAGCCAGTGTAAAAGGCTCTCGGGTGTGCGCATACACAGGTGAAACACGAGAACCTTAGACGAAGGCGCCCAAGAGCCGCTCACTTGTTCCGGTGTCTGTGGGAAACGCTACCCCTCGAGAAAGCAATTTTTGCATACATTAATCTATTTAACTGAGAAGAGGATGAAACCTTTTTTTGGGATACACGAATTGGGAAAGGGGAAAGGGAGGTGAAAAAGTTTGCTACCTGTTGGATGAATGGACATCGGATACCTACCTGTTACTCGGCATGGGAAGATTTTTCTCTATTCTGGGCTCAAGGAAATAGTTTTCATTCAGGGGAACAAAGCGGACGAATATTGTTAAAATATCACGACTGGAGTAGGCAGATTTAATTCTCGGGTGACAGCTTCTTTTCATATTTGAAATGGACCATTTCAACATCGGCGGAGAGCCGAAACAGTTTTAATGCGAGGCTCATCCGGACGGGATCTCGAGCGATGATAGAAATTTTCCAAAAATTATCTCTTCGTTTGGTAAAATTGTGGTTTGCGCCATTTTGTAGTTCCCGACAGGGCAAGTTATCGTGATCTTCCTTGAAGCCAATTTTTGAAAAGGCGTATGATGGTCATTGACAATTTGTGAACACAAACATATATATATATGTGTATACATCGGTATGCATGTCTACATGCATCATTTTGTATAACGACTTCTCTATTTGCATTCACCCACAGGAACCACCACCGGACATTGTTCGGTAGGCACCACAACGGGAGTGCAAGCACCCACCCAATGCGATTGAGGTTGACTTTGGCAAATCCAATTATCATATTTTCTAATTACACATTACGACAACTAGAAAACCCGTGTGATGCAACAACGAGTACCTGTGATGCAACCCACCCCTCCCCCCCCCCCCCAGGCCGTGTTGGGTTCCCGTTCAACCTAGCGGTCTCATTACGTAGACACGGCTGATAGTACATACGCAATGTTTCTTAAGAATATTCACCGGAGATGAGCGCTGCACCAGGGAATTCGACGCAGTAGGCAGACACTCGACCTACTATTCCGAAGGGCTGACTCGGTATGTAAGGATGTGTATGTATGTATGTGTGTGTATGTGTGTGTGTGTGCTTGTATGTATATTAGTCAGAACCTGCATAAGAGATAGGAATATATTTATGAAATATCTCAAAGTGGTAAAGTAAAGCCAATTGTAAGTACATACTAATGGCAATATTCTCGGAGGTCCTTATTGTAGGATCTAGATCCGAGTAACTTCGTCAAAATACGTAATAAGGAAACGTTTGTCCGAAACCGCAATCTTGTCGATTCTTACATTGCCTCCTTATGGGGTCCATGGAGGTCGTCGTCTGGAACTGTTCTATATAGTCACTGCTATGAACCGTCGAGCATGCAAATATTATGGACACATCATAATCTTACCTCAAAATCAAAGAAAACAATACGTATACCGTCAATGTCCCAGTTACTGCACGGATCCCAGATCGTAAACATTTTTTAACCCTACGCGATGAAATGCCATTACAGCGTTGAATATTCAATTGCAGTTTGGTTATTGGGGATCTTATTGGGGAAAACCAAGAACAACCACTAAACCAGCTGTGATCTGAATTAATGAAAAGTTAGGATCGTTCATATGCTCGTCTACGAACTAGGCCTAAGGTGTGCAGGAATTGGGACTTTGTCGGTACTGTTGGATTTTGCAGATCAAGTGTTTCCGAGAGTACTCACTATTCACGTAATCAACACAACGCTAAATCACCTTTTCTGGTTTCACTGCACATTTCGATACGGAGAGGAGCGTATAGTTAACAGCCGAATGTCCGGTTCACGTACAATAAACTGAAGACCCATGACTCCGTATACCCTCATTCTTGAAGGATTATAGCCACAACCTTGGATTCCCCTTCTTTGGAAATATAATTTGCATCAATCAACCTAATATCGATTCTATCGCTCGTACAGGAGAACCAAAACAAAGCATTTATATAATATCCAATCGGAGGTCGGCTGGAAATGCCGATCAGGATGGATGTATACGCTCTTTCTTGTTCTGTGTTTCGCCAAAAGCCTTCCATTCATCTCCATCGTAGTCCTATTCTACAAATATCCTTCCCTATTCCTTTCCGATTTCAAGTGACAAAGTTTACTGGCGGTGCGAGAGTTAATACCAATTTTGAATCATTGCCGTCGTTGTCTAACACTATTCACTCTCCTTGGCCTCATACGATGTCATCTATCTACGGCCCTCAAAATATGTACCATACCGGCCAATCCCGATATCATGAGCCAACTTCAGCAATGTCCATTTACAGAGACAACACTCTCTACAGGGATAACGGTCAATTATGCTTATGCCACCCAACTTCAATTGTTCAATCACAAAATTGTGGTGTTTAAAATTCAATTTCACTGACATATTATTCAGATGAATCTCTATTTTTTCTCGCATGCTGGTAAATATGTCTTTGGAAATTATGGTCATCAAACTTGTCAAGAATTTTGGCTGTCAAGAGCACGCATGACCTTTGGTCGAAGCGATAGGGAAAGATAAGAGGAAGAAAAAGGCCCATGTAGGGTTTGCCGGACTTGACTATGCGGCCAATGATCGGTCCGAGATCGGAGCCCCCACTCAATGGCCCATCATCGGCCTGAAATCGGCTCGCCGAACGTCGGGGTCCCAATCGATGGCCGATCCCGGGCTGCAGATCAGCTCGCCGAACATCGGTGCTCCGATCACTAGCCAATGAACATTTCACCGCATTTGGCGCCCCAGTCAGTGGTCAATTACGAGCCGATAATGTAACTGTGGAATTTGGGTTTCCAGTGGAAAACCACATCTTCGGCGATTGTAGTGATGATCATTCCCCTCTTAGATATTATTTGATTACATTTGAGTGTGCACTATATCCACGATTCCGTTTTTGAAGCCGACAAGCTCACAAAATTCGGAGTGACAATCGATGAAAGATTTTACACATTTACCATTATGGGTATAACTGCGAACGGACCAGCTAGATCTTATTTGAAGTGTTGTAAAGGTCATGGTGGGTATTACGCGTGTGAAAGATGCACAGTAAAAGGCATCTCGGTTGGACAAGGCCGCCATCAGACTCGAGTGTATCCAGAAATTGATTGTCATCCACGTACAGAACGATCATTCGAGTTGAAACTTCAACCAGAGCATCACCACCAGGCAGAGAGCCCCCTATTACTAGTAAGGGGCTTCGATCCAGTCAAACATTTATTTTACTCTGGAATCATGAAAAGTATATTGGACAAATGGATTTCCAGAAGAAGTCTCCAACGCCTCAGGTTGTGCGACGTGCGAGCCCTGCAAGATCAGCTTAATCAAGTCACAGCAGATGGCCCGATGGAGTTCCAGCGAAAAAAAATTGACGTTCATCATTATCACTCGTGGAAAGCGACACAACTACGTTTTTTGCTGCATTATTGTGGGCCCCTAATTTAAAAAAATATTTTACTTACTCAATACTACAGGCATTTTTTATTATTCTATACCGCATGTCGAATATTAAACCACAAAGAACTGATTTTCACACATCGCGAGTATGTCCAACAATTATTAAAAACATTCTTTGTGCTTTTACCATCGCTGTATGGTCCTCAAGTACAAATTTTGAGTTTTCACAATTTATTGCATGCCAGTGAAGGCGTAGATACCTTGCAACTGGCTCTGAGTGAATCATCAGCATTCTGGGACGAGAGCTACATTGGGATTTTCAAAAAACTAGTGAAATCTCCCCTCAAGCCGCTCACTCAAGTTGCTAATAGACTCAGTGAATTAGAATCCGCTGACAGAATCAAACCAAAACGCGTATTTCTGGAAGTAATTTAAAATCGATCGTATCTGTGGCATAAACATTTTTAATGATGAAGAATTTGTTGAGGTCTCCTCTGTCAAACTATATGGGGCCACCATAAAGAGGAGACATCCTGATAATGCTGTGCTATTGTTGAATGGAAGAGTTTCAATAGTCCATAAGATACTATTGAAACGAGGCAAGCACCCTGTTGAACATTTGTATTTAGAGGGATTTATGGATAACGAGAGACATTTTTCAGTATTTACATGCCAAACTGAAGTGGGGGCAGTCGATTCAATTAGTGTAGGTCTACTAAGAATCGACCATTTCTCGAAACAAAAAAAATCGTTCCGGCTACACAGATGAGATATAAGTGTGGCAGACTTAATCTGCATAGTCACTGCCACATCCCAAGTTTTCTCCATGCTTATTATAATGTTCAAGGATAATTATAAATTTCAGATATGGCGTTCGAATAAATATTTGCAACAGCAATAAATTACCAATGACATGAAATAGTTTTGAAATTATTTTTTTCGAATTAAATTTTTCCAATATATTACCGACAAAATAATTTTAATACAACTTATAAAATGAGAATAATTTGGAATAAACACTTACAAACTTAGAATATAAGAATAATTCAACAATGAAATTAATAGCTGACAAATGATACATTATAATGAAAAGAATATTGATGTAAATCTCAATAACAACAATAGGCGGAAGTCAAAGTGGGTTGCTACCTGGAAGGCTTGAAAACTTTGACAGTTTTCAATTCAAATTTTAATTTTCCATGTATGAGTGAACTCTTACAGAGAACTACTGTAGCAAGTGTTGTCTTCTCGATTGAGAATTATCCTCGACACTTATAGCATAAGGGACAAAAATCCATAAAACTATATGAAAGTGGAAATCAATGATTTCAGCAATAAATGATAATGTGTTCATAAAAGTAATGAAAATGTTTATGGGGCTGCCCGGAAAATTTGAACGTAGTCCTGACTGTGGTCGCGAGATAGCGCTCGGTCCGCAAGCATTTTTCGGAGAACTCAGAAGCCGGTCCTTGCAGGTCCCGGTGACGCCACGGCACCACACATATATCTGTTCGCGCGGGTCGCTAAATCATCGAATTTATTTGCTTATTTATTAACAAACAATACGTTATAAACTGTTGTCAGTTACCACGACATTAATTGGAGAATAAGAGTGAAATCTGGTTCCAAAATAAATCGTAGTGGTGTAGATAACCTACGGTGACTAGGACAAGTGAAAAACTCAAGAAATCCAGCGCATTAGTTTTACTGAACGAATTTATTCAAGGTAATTACAATATTTCAAACTTCGAGTGTTCAGCTGTCTTCATTGTGCTTTTTGCCGTAGGCTTTTATCAATCTTAACCGCAAACGTTCCCCTGAGACCAAACACGCCAAATATAACCTATACAGCTGGTCAACTTCCTAATAAATTCTTGTTTCGAGGGCCTGCAAAATTGCAATAACATTACTGATACATTTGAAACCCATTTTTTACTACTTTTATTCTCGATTGATTTTATTTATTAAACAGATAGGGTGATTGCTAATGAAATTATGTTTTTTCTTTCTTGCATGGCATTTTCCTGCATTGAGACAGTTGGAATTAATATCCAGAATAATATCCAAAGAGTCTCCGCGTCTGTATGCTGTAGTTCGCTTTCCAAAGAAACGAGGCGAAGAAATCTTTATGATCGATGTTGTACCAGGTAAATGGCTGAAGGTACTGCATGATGGCACACACTTGTGCCTATATCCACCTACAAAACACTATGGTAAAATACCAGAGTGGGCCAAGCACTTGAAAGATGCAGAGCCAAACTGGGAATCCTTCAAAGTCACCGTGGTTACTGGGGCTGGTGAGTCTAAGTGAAGTTCTTGTTTTAGCAAGAAATACCATGAACTTTATGTGATGATTCATTTACTTTTTTGTTACGAACGTGAGATCTTTTTTTCATAGATAGTTATGAGCAAGGGATGAGGCGCTGTGAGAGAGCTTACAGAGACGCTGACACCGAAAAGTACAACAACCGGAGCATGGCTTACCGATTATCCAGGGAAGAGGGAGAAACATTATTAAGAAAAACAGTCTCCGTAAGTGGCAAGATAAACATAACAGCGAGAGCAATGACCATCGTCCAACAATTGCCAAATTCGTGGAGGATTTCAAGATTTTCACCGACTTCCCGTGGCAATTCTACCATCACTGGGAATTTAACATCAACCAAAAAGAATGGTACTGCGTCATTGTCATCTCTATAAACGCATGACAAATAAGATCATTTAGTGAATAATTTTTGTTTTTTCCCCACATCCAGTTGATATAGCCAAGGGAATTTCAAAAAATAAGCAAACAAATCGAATCGGCAAAGCGATCAATTCTCTATGATATAAAAAAACCAATTCATTCAGTGATTACAAACATTGCTGCCCTTCAGGTGGGTTCAACGCCTCTGGATATGAAACACATCCTAGACACCTTGAATACTGCATTCCCACTGAGACAACTCGATGATTTTTTGGTCTTCAATATGGAGTTAAACGTGAATGAAACCAAGAAGCAAGCAATGGTAAATTATTATTGTTCTTCACTTTGTATACTTTCTGCATGTTTTTTCTATCTAATTTTTTTTTAGGTTGACCTATTCGTATCCAAAAGTTTGCAGTACTCCAAAATAACTGACTGTATAAATCGAGTTCTCCCCTCAATATTTGATAAAAATATTCAGTCCCAATACTCAGGCCAAGGGGTGAAGGAAAAGTAGAATCCAAGCTCAATTTCAAAGACACAGCGGCTTATCTTTGTTTTAAAGGTATACTTCTGAATTATTTCTTGAAATTGTGCAGAATCTTTTTTATTTATACTGTTCACGACATCAATTGAAAACTTTTTGCACGAATTAATTAATCATACTTGCTTTTATTTCAGCTGCCATGACTAAAAAGTTCACTGGTACTGATGCTGCGAGTAATTTAATTTTGAAAGTGGGGTACTGGCTGACTCACTGGAACGATCGGGATGGAGGACGTAAAGATCGTTGAGTGATTCATTATTAATATATTATTTCGTCAAATTATTAACAGCGTTGCTGCTTTTCATGATCTTTCAATGATGTTACGCCATTGAGAATGTGACTAAAAATAAAACTGATTTATCAAGCATCTGTATCGATATTTTTATTAAAAATAACTAAAAATGGCTTAAATCAATCATTGGCCTGCTTTAACTGCCAATACCATTCTAAATGCAAACCAATGATGGGCAGAGGTCGGCGTTTGATTTGGCCAAATGAATAACCAATGCTCGGCCAATTAATAAGGCCAATATTGGCTGGGCATCAGAACCATTGGACCAAACATCGGCCAAACTTCGGGGTCAATCATCGGAAGCTCGGCGCCGATCAACGGCCGTATTGTATTACCCTACATGGGGGGAGGGGCATTTTCAGACTAGGCTTTCCTCGCAATGTAGCGTGGATAAATCCGCAGACTAGTGCAAAGTGTCCGAGGTCAAAAGATAAAAAAACATTGTACGGCCCTCGACTCGCGCCTTTAACGTGATAATTTCGCATACCAACACCTGCCGGCCCTGGCCCTCGTTCGACCGCGAAAGAGAGCTTGGCATGCCACCGTTGATCGTATCGGTAACGCGCGGAGTGCGCGCCCCTCCCCCACCCCCCTTCCCTTTTGCGCCATTGCATATATACCATAACACTCGTGCTGGAGAACCAGACAGGTACCGTGAAAGATTATAAACCGGGATTTATGTTAATTCCTGGAATTGAGGGTGTCCATGATGCGCTTTTATCCCCTTCGATTTCTTTATAGTCATTTCGTTTATTTTCCATTCTGGATAATCAAGAAATTCCCGCTGGGGTAATATACGATAAGCTGGACCAGGAAAAGCCTTGGATTTAACCTCAGGAAGCAAACAAAGTGAACAAAAGATTTCAGTTTACGGGAGAATAACAAAGTATATGCTGCATATGAAGTTTTGAGCAAAGCAAAGCCATCTTCCGTTCTTCTGTAGGTATAAAAATTTTCAAAATCGGTTCATTAATTAACACAATCAAAGTAAATAATCAGGCGGTTAAGTTGTTTAGGGCTGATGTCATGTCATGCTTGAATGTCTTTTATTACTGCAGTCATTAGTGTGATTAATGAGACATGTGAGATTAATGAGTACAGATTGAATATTGGGACCACTTGTTTGCTCAAAACAGCAATGCTCAAAAAACTATTTCGATTATCTTCAGTTTTTCTGGCCGCTACGCGGTCACATGCCTTTACTTCTCTGCATTCGAGTTCGACTTCCGAATTCGATAATCGATTTATTTGCCTAGTCGAGGCTCTCAATTCTATATAAGGACAGCGAGAGAGAGATAGAGACTGCGATTGTCAACGAAGCGGTTGCGCGCGCTTTTCAGTGTGACAGACTTCGAGATATTTCGAGATTCTGACATGGTGTTTTTTATAATAGGAAACGGTTTGGTACTGTCCTCGGGTCAATTCGGATTTTCATAAATAATTTGACAATATTGTCTAGACAATGTACCATTCGAATTCCAAAAATCCCTCATACTGGATACGGATCCATATTTTGATGTGACCGAGGAAATTAGTTGTGTCTAGTTTCTGTCTTGTTCAGAATTGTTGGATTCATTGTGACCACAAGCGTATGAAATTAATTACCATTTCATATGATAAGCAGCATTTAAACCATGTTATTATTATCTGCCTGCCTACTTTTCTCTCTAAGTATTCTACATTTCCAGTACCTCTCGTTGCATATGTATTGATTTACTCACGTCATCGGCATTGGCTGTTGAATGCTAAATTAGAATGGTGCCGATTTGGTATTTTATATTTTATATTTGCCCACTACCTTTATTCTTCTCCAATGTACCACGTATAAGCACGCAACCCTTGTGATGAGCAAACTCAACAGTAGTATCAATAATTGAAATTGGGATTAGCAATTGGTGCACGCGATCAATTGAGTTTGTTTTTCAACGTCCATAAAAATTGTAAACTGGAAATTGTCTACCTAATCATCCTCTCCGCTTCTGTACCTACTTCATTACCCCCCTTTTTGACATGCTTCCAGCGATCATCGACATATTCGCTGGCCAGGTATTTTCTACTTCAACTCGCGATATCTTCTAAACTATACGAAGTGGCAAAAAGTTTCATAACATATAAAATGTGTATTTTTGTATAAGGAACAACTTTGGTTGTATCCTCTTTCTCGTATTTCCCAAGAATCGGGGAGTTAAAAATGGAACGATTCCCTTGGAACACAACAATATGTTGATAAATGAAAAAGAGCGGAATTGCTTAGTGCAGAGGTAACATGCTTTAACATGAAAAACCAGACCCACACAGACACACAATCACGATCTCGTTGGAATCAGGCTTCTTTATTTAATGGCACTTTCAAGACAATGTGTATGCGAATCGGCCATTTTACCCCAGCGTTAAAGGACCCTCCTATGAGCACTTGTATGCCTGGCATATGGCGCATTGTCTTCCAGAGTATTCCGCGACCCCCTGCCCGACCCGACCAAGCGCTTCTTTATTCCCGGCATTAACCTGTTTCAGGTGGAGAGAATTTTCGGCTGATAAAATACAATTGCAAATAACTTCCAAAGCACTTATCCAAAGGGCTGATTTAACACGAGAATTCCGACAAACATTTATCTTTGAATCGTGAATTTGCTTCAATATTCTATTTCATTCAGGATGAAACATAAAGGAACACATGGAAACTGAAGACTATCCGATATTCCAAACAATTTTTCGTTTCATCCAACTTGGATAAATCACCTCTCTCCAGTTGAAACTCCAGAAAACATATCGGAGTCGGGCCCCAAAACTTTAAATCTATATGAAGTTGAATTCGGCATCTTGTAGATTCACATTCTGCAGGAGTTTCCACTGCATCCAAATTACGAGGTGGATAGCTACGCTTCCGCCGTTTTCTAGGGAAAAAATAAAGATGTTTTGTGACATAACGATACAGTACACTCCAAAGTACAGTCTACTATCTCGAGTCGAGTTTTTGAACTTCATTGTAGCCCATGGTGGCTTATGTCAGACACTGCTCGCTCCGACGTCATATCATAGTATTAATAATACTTGAAATTCCTGTCCTTCGCTTTCGCGCTTCCACTGCGTTTTTTGCCCATCACGTCCAAATCCATGTAGGAGTTACCGACACCCACAAAAAAACGATATCTTTCCAATGTCGCAGGGCGGTACTGAACTGCGGTGTTGAAACGAAGTAGAGTATGCGACCAAATCGGTACAAAATCGACACTAATTTCCAGTACAGATTTGCGTAGATCTTTTGGAGGTCGGGCCGGTGCATGATTTGTATTGACGACTTTAAATCAACATCGTGCTGACGCTACCAGCGCAATGCCGGATTTCAGTCGTATTTCTAGCATCTGTTTGATGTCGTCATTATATTTGCCATTCGTTTATGTTTTATTGTCATTATGTTTTTTAAACTTTTAATTTTTTTCAGATTTTCAAAAATTTTAATTTTCTTTCTCACTTTACAGATTTCTAAAATTCTATATTTTTGAAAATTTTTCAATTTTTTTGATATTTTTGAAATTTTTATCTTTTTTCAATGGCTTGCATTGTTGACATTTCTCAAATATGTTCAATTATTCGAGATTTCCCAATTTTGTAGCTTTCAATTAATTTTTAATTTTTCCCTTTTTTAAATTCAAAATTAAAAAAAAATTGAACATTTTAAACGTTTGTGAAATGTATCAACTTTTAATATCTGATATTAAAATTGATTGAAAAAATAGATGTATTGTGTCATAACGATACATTACACTCCAAAGTACAGTCTACTATCTCGAGGCGAGTTTTTGAACTTCATTGTAGCCCATGGTGGCTCATATCAGACACTGCTCTCTCCTACGTCATATCATAGTATCAACAATACTTGCAATTCCTTTCCTTCACTTTCGGGTTTCCACTGCGTTTTTTGTCCGTCACGTCCAAACTCACCGTTTTGAAAATTTTGAAACCGCTAACGCCGGTTTCTTTCACTCAAGGCAGCTACACCAGATACGTCTATAAGCAATCGATGTGCTTCCGCGGCTGCCTTATTCAAATTAACCAAGTCAATCAGAAGTTGCCGCAAAAGATCGTTATCTAGCTCTCAACTAGACATTTTCGAACTAACAAAAGTATGTAAAGCTAATACATAGTTACTAATATTTTAGAATGATATTGTTACCATATAGTCAAACTCAGATGAAGACGTTCATTTATGATGGATGGTCTGGAATGTCCTGATGGGCCCACGTTGGTAAAAACTTATTTGCACACTCAATAATTTGACCAAAGTCGTTGTAGCATATGGTATGAACACCTTTTATTTACTCTAATATTGAATTTATAGGGATACAAATATACGAACCGTTGAAACACCAGCCCACGGGGTATTTGAATAAATTTTCAATTTCATCAGATCTCAATACACCGCATTTCCCCCATTTGACACTCTTCCTCCTCAAACCGATTTTACGAGATTTGTTTTTTTTCTCCCCCCCCCCCCTCTCCCACCCTCCCCCAGAACTCATTGTGAATAACGGTTGGCATCGATAAAGAGGCTTTCGATAAGAATCAACATCGCTCGTGTGCGCGACACTGCGTAAAAACTCACCCACACAAGCCGGGTGTTGTGCACGTCCCACGCGTTAAAGAATTCGCAACGAAACTTGGTAATTTTTCTTTTTTCCGCGTCCTTTTCCCCGCATCCCTTCAATTGCGTCCAATACGATATCTCATTGTCAAAACTGCAGGAATAAAAGAGGAAAACAAATCTTGGAGTTAAGAGAGACGCGTAGGGTATCGATTTCCTCCCGCGAAGCCCTGAAATCCAAATGAAAGAATGAGGGGACACCGAAGGTGAGAGAAAACGGCAATAAAAAAAAGAATGAGGAAAATAGTAATGAAACATGCAGAGATATAGTGTACCGGACATTGCACATTTCGTATTGTGCCTTTTTTTTTGCGACCCGATCCAATTTAGGGTATACCGCGATCTCTTCCGGCGGCGCCAATAGCAACCGATTGTTCCCAAAATGTGCAGCGTTCACACAGTTTAAACCAACGATCACCATGCCGAATGTAGATTATATTCTTCGGTTCATCCAGTGATTGAAGGACCACAGTCTTGATTTTGAACCTTGATTCTGTCCTTATACTATTCGACTAGAGGGTAGGATCCACTGCTTAGGTGGACATGAATCAACTTCAGTATCCAAAATTACAGAAATTTTTTCCAGAAGCGGAGTTAATCAAAGTGAGTACCGATTTTTCGGCAAACCCTGATGGTCCAATACAGGAACAAGACCACGCCGAGCTCCAAGGTCTTGTATGTTAATCTGAGAAGGATAAGGACAAGGTATATACGACCATAGTTCGACCATAGTTTGCTGCTATTCCTCTTCGTATCTCACGTTCGTCAAACATTGCTGCCTTTCATTAGTCGAACTAAACCAAAAAATCTGACCCCCAGCTCGACACGAACCAAATTTATTATCCGACAAACCCGGCGCCGTTGCCAAAATCGGAGTGGAGCAAACCAAGTATCGATTTCCCTTGGCAAAAGACCAGAAATCCGAATGTAAGAACAAGGGAACGCCGAGCTGAGAGAAAACGGGAATTGAGAGAAAAAGAATGAGGAAAAGAATAAAACGTAAAGACTTATACTCGACATTGCGTATCTTGGAGTGTATTCAGGCAGCTATAAAGAATCACCCGCAGCTCATAAACTAGCGCTAGATTTTTATCTTTTCAGGCCCGTGAAACGCTCCAACGACGTTAAATCCCTTGACAGTACTTTGGTCATGGTAATTTAAACGCTTACGCCAAAAGTATCTTCGTACCTTGAGTGCAGTTTTGGGTGACGCGAAAGGTGGCTTTTTACCACCGGCGAGAGGACATATTTCAAGCGAAGAGTATATGCTACGTAAGCGGATGTCGACGCAGCGGAATACTGCAAATTCATTGATATTCAAGAGCTATTTTTTTCAGGCGTATCTAGTTAGCCTAAGGGTACGCAGCAAGATTGAATAAGTAAAGATCTCCATCTGTGCAGTACATTTCTTTCTCCCTCCATCGCTGCAAAACAGCCTAGTATTGAATATAAGACAGTATTTTGGGAACCTCCTCAAAACAATATATTCGACTCTCAGGGCAGTTTATTAGATGATCTTTGTCAGTGAGACATCACATCCGAGGAAGTTTGGTGAAAGAGTTAGGTGCGTCTCGTCACGCAAAGGGGCCCATTTGCGAGTTGAAGTGTGAGGTGCCGGTGGAATTCCAAGTTTTACAGATAGACGCGGAATTTCGGTGAAGGTAGAGCGCCACAGGACGATTGAGAGGTTATCGGAATCACTTAACAACCGGCTCACGACCGTGGCGCCCTCGCGCTCATTCTCGCCCGATAATTGCCCGTTTCTGGATCGCTCCATGGTATAGGGTGCTATCATGAGCTCCATCGGCTTCTCAAAGGGGTACCAGCCCATGTCGTTAGACGTGAAACCGTCACGAAGGGAGCAATGTATGTCGCTTGTCTAATCTTGAATTCCCAATGCCGGAGGGCTGTTTGGAGATTGGGAAGTGTAACGTCAGTTGCCATTTCTTCTTATATCGTGAACAATATCAGACGGCTCCAAACATGATCGTACATGTTGTTGGCTGCCTCGGGGTAATTGTAGCTGAAGATTTTGAAATGTTCATGTGTTGCGAGGCTGATGCTTAGAACTGCTTTTACGATTAAAGAACCAATTCGTCGGATGGTCGGGAGCTTACGAACGGATCAATGAAATCAATCGAACAAAGCTGGGTCATCTGGGAAGAGCTTTGTATAGCACTCCGATAGAAAACTTACAGGATATGCTTTAGAGAATCTCCCTCGTCCAAGTAACAATTGGTACCTTATCACTTAATTGAGCGAATCAATAAAACGAATCAACGAACAATCCTATCGATGGACTCGACCGACAGTAACCACTTCATGCACCAATAACCATGTGCTGATTGAAATAAACAACTCTAACAACAAAAACCCAATAACTCATGGATGAAATGCGACACAAGTAATTGGATGTTGCATACGATGAAAAACAATATTTCTCTGATAACGTACACAATTTGTTTGAGGGACTGGTGTAATCACTTTTAATGCAACCTCGAGGTATAATATTTGAGAAGCCGAGGTGTGGAGTGCGAGTCATCTCGAAAGAGAAGTGGAGTACAATCAATTGCCAGATATAGTAAGTGTATATAAATGTGTGCACATTATTTTTTCACCAATGTTGATTTGTTTTTTTTTCTGTTTTGTTCTTTAGATGTACGAGAGAGTGAGAGAGAGATGAAAAGACGGATGATTGCATTTTGCATTTGAGATTCTCGTGGACGATATCATCCAAGCTCTAGGCGCCTTTTAATGGATCTCGAGATGAATGATGAAAGAAGTTGTAGGCTGGAGTGGTGCGCGGACGAAAAACCCAGAGAATTGAGATAGTGTTATGAGGTTATGACGAGCGGTGATTGCAGCGTTGAGATGCATCCGCGATGAAAAAATATATTGGCAAATGCATTATGAATATTGAATAGACGATGCGATAAATCCTGGCTAATTATCATGGCTCAATATGCATGTAGTAATGAGAAAAAAATCTTCTGAATTATTGAATGTTTCCGGAAAGAGGTATGGATGAATAAGGGTGACCAGTTTTCTAGTCAACTTGGTAGTTCCATTTTGGGTGAATATCCGATAGGTCTTCCTTTACGTGTAACCAACGCAAATTTTTGACGGGCGATTGGATTCCGGAAGTTGGCCGCAATGCCACTTCACTCACCCAGGAACGCCCAGTTACTTTCCAAAGTTCCGCTCAACTTTTAGCGATTCGATTCAGGAGCGTTGGGACAGGGGAAGGATCGTGAATACGGTTTTGTCAACCCTATAAGGTCATTTTTCCAATGGTCGACGGCACAACCGATTCCGAGTTTCGCCGGATTTGGTAGAGCGCCCCCCCCCCTCCCTCCACCTCTTACTCACAGAATATGTGGATTTGTGCAATGGTTAAAGACGGCTGGTAAGATTTTCAGCGCACCTGTGCCCGATTCCCTCACCACTTGCGTGAATACGTCTCGCGTTGATCGTGGGAGAACTCCCGAAGAGACAGAACAGCGAAAGTCAGCCGGAGGAATGTGTTTCAGACGTTAAACTGCAAATGCAAAGTTCAATTAATGTTGAGTAATTCCGTTTGTCAGTCGAGCAGAACTGGTGGAAAATGTCAATAAATTTGCGAGGCTCGAAGTGACCTTGAATGCATTACATCCGCATTGGATGGTGAGTTTGTTCCTGCATTTTGTGATTTTCGATTTTTAGATTCACTTATATATGCGATAATGAGGCCACTCGGAGGCCAGTGAACGCCCAAAAATTCGTACCGATACTTTCAATTACTCAATGCAAAAAAGGAAAAATTCCCCGGCAAAGCTTATTAAAAACCAGTAGATCATTTGAGACTAGTGGCATTCAATGAAAGGCGTACCGAGAGGAAGATCTTTACACGTTCAATACTTCGACTTGACTAACTAAAATTATTTCCTAGAGGTATCTACAAGGGACAATTGACCCCTCGGCCCGCTGGACCATAAAGGAATGGAAGCATGTGCGAAGGGCTGCGCCTCGATTCGCCTCAAAGTGAAAAAAAATCTCTCCACCTGAGCGTACCTTATTCATCCTACAATTTCAGATACTATTGGAAATCTATTTTTACCCTCCCGATTTTTCAGGAAGTTATTGTAATGACCCCTACATCGATTTTGTTTATTTCGATTCGTAACTAGGATTTTTAGTGCTTAGAATTTTATGCTAAAATGCTTCCTGTCGAATTCCGAACAACTGTGTGTGTGTGTGTGTGTGTGTGTGTATGTTGAATGTGTGAAATCGGAATTTTCCGTTAACGATTTCTCACGAACGGGTCCAACAATCTGGGTGATCGAGGTCTTATTCGGAGCGTCTCCATGGAACTTAGATCGGATTAATTTTTGGCTTAAATTGACCGGGCAGTTCTTTTGTTATTAACAATTGAATTGTTTACACCGCTCTATTACAAAGACGGTAAGAGCTACGGCAAAAAGTATTAAGCAAAATTTGCTCTGTAAGTGGAAATGCATACCTCACTTTTTATCACTTTTTTCAACATTTGTCATAATTAAGGAGGTCTGGCGGGTTTAACCCTCGAGCGTTCGCACCCCTATTGGTGTCTCACTCCCACTCCAATAACGCGCATAATTCTCGTCCTCACGCTGACTATGCGGCTAGTCAAATATTTATAATTATCTGCTTGATAAATGGGATTGAAACATTTAATTGACGTATTGAACAATCTAGGAGTGGAAAACAGAAATTACGAATCGGCAAGTTTTGTCTGTGTTCCCAACGGGGACACATACACTTCTATCCCACTGGTTTTAGATATTCTAACATTTACAAGAAAAATTGTCCGTATGGTGTGACCTTGAGCGTAACACATCCGCGTTGGCTCTGCTATTATATTTAACTTATTTGTACCTGAGAAATCAGCACTCGGAATTGTACATATGTAAAGTCCAAATTCACCCCGAGGCGATCAATCCACGCTCCATTCGATATATACTCACGAGGAGAATCCATGCCAATTTGTTGTCGGGGCCAGTTACGTCCCCTCTCGATATACAGGCCTTGTATACACACGAAGGACGCTCTAGAGCCATTTTGCCCATGAGGCGCAAAACACACTCATCCAGTGGATGGAGAAGGGGGACAGGAACCACTTGACTTGCTCCTTCTGCCAATAACCGCTTCGGGGAAGATGGAAAGAATTTTCTCTCCTTTAACGTTTGATTTGTGCCCTCGTTATCTGCACTCGATTACGTCGGGATATGAGTCCTGTGGATAAAGCAATTGGCTATTTCAAAAGAAAATTCCTGCAATTTGAGGAGAAAATGTGCCAGTTCAGTTGAAATTCCCAGAATCATGGATTAGTTATTCAGCACGCTAAATGTCCCAACTTTTTCGCATTTTTTTCTCGTTCAATTATTGAAGCCAATTGCGTTTTTCGGGGTTGTGAAATTTTGTTTTTTATATTTTGTATTTTTGTTAATTTTTGCATTTTTTACATCTTGTTTCGGAGTTTTGTTGAAAAGGTATTCAGAATCTTTGAGCTATAAAATATGTAGGCATACGGAGGAAGTGCCTGAATTTTAGATGTTTTTTTCCTCATTTTGTAGAATGGAAGACTTGGGCTTCCTGTGGGTCGCTCGTTAAATCCCCGGTTGGGTCCTCGTCCTACATAGCCCACACGAGCACAAATCTCGTCGCTGGCCCAATTAGCATATGCCAGACGCTTATGCACTAACATTGGCAAAATACACCTGCTTCCTTCGATCGGTCCCACTCGCAGGTGCTTCACCTGTTCTCCAGCCTTTTATACACCCGTCACCAAACCCTATTTCCTCTCGCTTAATTCTTTATTTACAATGAAAGTGGAGCACCGCGCAAATGAGAGAAATGAATAACCATTTTTACCATCCGGAGAAACTCATCAGGCTCCTCAGATTGCACGCAATTTTTTCTCCCAGTTGGACATATTTATTTTTTAATTCCTGATAAATAAAAGGGAAATCAAGGCTGTATATGCCCGCATCTGTGTAGGTTTTCCATCAAGGCTTCGAAAAAAAAAGTTACAATAAATTCCGAAATTTTAAATCCCCAAAAAAAGTAAAAAAAAAACAAAAATTCTGATGGAAAGTCTTTCGTGCAGTTTCACTTTCATTTCCATAGATCCTACGCAAAACAATTTTTTTTCCGTAGGTGTCAGGCAGGACCGTATGATGCTCGTGAAAATTAAGAGAAATTTTTATGCACGATTGGTCTCCGATTCGCTCGAAAACCACCGAAGAATTTGCTGCACTCTAACAGGAAAGCCATCTTCGTCACGGTACGACCCGCGGCAAAATATACCATGGCCCGTGATTGGGCTCTACTGACCACAAGGAGTATTCATATTCAAATAATATTGAAGAAACAAAACTGACACAATTTTGAAGATTTTGCAAAGTTCGAGAACTTCGAACATTTTTGAAAAATCTACGCATTTCATGATCGCATTTTTTTTCTGCATGACGAAAATTTTAAACACGTTCTGTCACAGGTAAGAATTGACCAAAAATTTCAAAAATTTCAAAAATTTTAAAAATTTCAAAAATTTTAAAAATTTCAAAAATTTCAAAAATTTCAAAAATTTCAAAAATTTCAAAAATTTCAAAAATTTCAAAAAATTCAAAAATTTCAAAAATTTCAAAAATTTCAAAAATTTCAAAAATTTCAAAAATTTCAAAAATTTCAAAAATTTCAAAAATTTCAAAAATTTCAAAAATTTCAAAAATTTCAAAAATTTCAAAAATTTCAAAAATTTCAAAAATTTCAAAAATTTCAAAAATTTCAAAAATTTCAAAAATTTCAAAAATTTCAAAAATTTCAAAAATTTCAAAAATTTCAAAAATTTCAAAAATTTCAAAAATTTCAAAAATTTCAAAAATTTCAAAAATTTCAAAATCTTCAAAGATTTCAAAAATTTCAAAAATTTTAAAAATTTCAAAAATTTCAAAAATTTCAAAAATTTCAAAAATTTCAAAAATTTCAAAAATTTCAAAAATTTCAAAAATTTCAAAAATTTCAAAAATTTAAAAAATTCCAAAAATTTCAAAAATTTCAAAAATTTCAAAAATTTCAAAAATTTCAAAAATTTCAAAAATTTCAAAAATTTCAAAAATTTCAAAAATTTCAAAAATTTCAAAAATTTCAAAAATTTCAAAAATTTCAAAACCTTCAAAAATTTCAAAAATTTCAAAAATTTCAAAAATTTCAAAAATTTCAAAAATTTCAAAAATTTCAAAAATTTCAAAAATTTCAAAAATTTCAAAAATTTCAAAAATTTCAAAAATTTCAAAAATTTCAAAAATTTCAAAAATTTCAAAAATTTCAAAAATTTCAAAAATTTCAAAAATTTCAAAAATTTCAAAAATTTCAAAAATTTCAAAAATTTCAAAAATTTCAAAAATTTCAAAAATTTCAAAATCTTCAAAGATTTCAAAAATTTCAAAAATTTTAAAAATTTCAAAAATTTCAAAAATTTCAAAAATTTCAAAAATTTCAAAAATTCAAAAATTTCAAAAATTTCAAAAATTTCAAAAATTTCAAAAATTTCAAAAATTTCAAAAATTTCAAAAATTTCAAAAATTTAAAAAATTCCAAAAATTTCAAAAATTTCAAAAATTTCAAAAATTTCAAAAATTTCAAAAATTTCAAAAATTTCAAAAATTTCAAAAATTTCAAAAATTTCAAAAATTTCAAAAATTTCAAAAATTTCAAAAATTTCAAAAATTTCAAAAATTTCAAAAATTTCAAAAATTTCAAAACCTTCAAAAATTTCAAAAATTTCAAAAATTTCAAAAATTTCAAAAATTTCAAAAATTTCAAAAATTTCAAAAATTTCAAAAATTTCAAAAATTTCAAAAATTTCAAAAATTTCAAAAATTTCAAAAATTTCAAAAATTTCAAAAATTTCAAAAATTTCAAAAATTTCAAAAATTTCAAAAATTTCAAAAATTTCAAAAATTTCAAAAATTTCAAAAATTTCAAAAATTTCAAAAATTTCAAAAAATTCAAAAATTTCAAAAATTTCAAAAATTTCAAAAATTCCAAAAATTTCAAAAATTTCAAAAATTTCAAAAATTTCAAAAATTTCAAAAATTTCAAAAATTTCAAAAATTTCAAAAATTCCAAAAATTCCAAAAATTTCAAAAATTTCAAAAATTTCAACTATTTAAAAAAAGTAAAAAAAAAATAGATGTTAAAAATTCCACCGATTTGGAACAAATTGAACATTCGAAAAATTTTAACAATTCCGAAAGCTCCGAAAATTTTGAAAATTCCAAACATTTCAAGGGGGAAGCAATAGCGCGTCGTCGTCGCGGTACGACCGGAGGCAAAATACTCCGTGGTCCCGGGGTTGAACTCTGTTGACCTCAAAGTGTGTTCACCCACACTGCGTCGTGGGCCCTCAGGGCCTCTTTCCAGTCCTCCTTTCTGCCTCCTCTCCATTTCTTTTTCTCTTTTCTTCCCTCCTTTTTTTCGTCTTCTCCCTTCAATTCTTTTTTCGAGTTCCTCGAATCACCGTTCTTCTTCCTTCTCATTGCGAGTTTTTTTTAGTTTTCGCTTCAAGGAAAACGATTGTAATTTCCATTTTTGTCCATTTTTGAAATGATCAAATTTCTTCAAATTTTTCAAACTCGGAAAATTTTTGCCATTTTGGAATTCGCAATATTAAAGTTTGGTTTTCATTTGTGAGATTTTCGAGACTTTTCAAATTTTTGAACTTCGAAATATTCCGATTTCGAAGCGATTGTTAAGTATAGTCGAAAATAATTTTTTCTCGCTGTCAAAAGATTGAAAATGAAGTGAGCTCGATTGCAACGATAATTCGATAACGCGCAAAGTGCGGAAAGGGACGCCCTCGAGGTACGTGAGATTATCGATTGGCAACGCACATCGATACACGCGGTTTTCATCCATCTCTCTCCTTCTTCTGCACATTCTGCCGATGGGTTATGGGGAAAAAATTATGGGTGGAGTCCGTCTGATGCCCGAGACCTCCTGAATGGCTTTTTATTTTGATCAATTGTCGGGGTTCCAGTCCCATCAATTTTTACTGTCAATTATTTTTATTGAAGGTTTTTACGGGCGAAATGAATACAAATAAGGCGTGGTTTTCAGGTTGGGGGCTTATTTATTGAGAAGTAGCTGATTCACTTGCATAAATAAACCTATAAATTCGGTGAATTTACACACTCTTTTTGTAAGGTAGGAAAAATTTCACGTAATGCGAATTTTTTAAACTTTTAACAAATTTCCATATTTTTAATATTTTTCAAAATGGGTAAATGGTTGAATATTTGGAACAGTTCTGAAATTTTGGATGATTACAAGTTTTACCTATTCATTTTTAATCTGTGATTTTGCCATATTTTGCAATGTTTTTGATTTTTTTTTTAACTTTTTCATTCGTTGTTTTTTTTTATATTTTTGGATTTTCTGCATTTGTGAAATTTCCAAAATATTCAAAATTTTGGAAATTTTCGGCATTCTGAGTTTTTTTATGAAAAAAATTATCACATTTTATATGCTTCAAACTTTTCAATTTCATATAAAAAAAATTGCAGTTCAAATTCAAAGTTCACTGTTGAACAACAATTGAATGTTTCAGGCAAGTGGCATCAATTTTTACAAAAAATGTGTATGTGTGTGTGTGTTCCTAGGTATATATGTATATAGTCGAAAATTATTAATCACAATACCTCACGGACAAATTACACGAGCAAGATGCTGTATGGTACAGATGGGTCTCCACGAATCCCCAAGCTGATTAGTTTTTGGTTGAAATGTAGATAAATTTTATTCTTCTTTAAATAACATTCCCTATAAAAATGTCTAGTAACAATTTTACGTAAAATCACTTGTGAACGGTTGAGGTTGCGTTGCATTCACTCCATCACGGTAAGGGGGAGACAATCTAACTGGTATGGGCGCGACCTCTCAAGGATTCATCACATATTTGCGTTTTTTGAAGAACTTCGCCAGGAACACTTAAATCTCGACAAACATATATTCAATCGAAATTTTTTCGTGTGACCCAAAGGGGTCATACTCCCATCCCACCAGTTTCCATCCTACTCCGTCCATCGTTTTTTCCTATGGAATGCGCTTTTGAATGTAAGGTTTCAAGAGTGAAGCCAATGGATATTCGGTTGATTTCCAGAATTCTGCATTATTGGAACCCAATTGCATTGAATCTATGGAATCCTTAGCGTATGACGGGCCACCGTGTTCTCGAGACCGATTCATCAACTGTAATGAATCATTGAACCGGGCCATTGCCGATCGTCACAAGCTGTAGCATGTGTCGTAGCTAGTTAAATAGGATCTTCTAATTTTTTCATAACCTTCAATCGCTCCTCATGGAAATGCCAAACAAAACACAACTGTATTGGCGCGTCGCCGCGTGCCCGAGTAACGAAGAGTTAATAATTGCTTTCCCTCTGGATACCAAAGGAATATGACCACTGTTACACATTCGAAATATGGTGGAGCGCATTCAGTACCGGAGGCTACACTTAGCACCTTATCCACTTATCCTCTTTTCACAAACCGTTGTTGGCTCCTCGTCTTCTCGCCTCAGTCTTATTTCCTCCTGTCCTTTTATGAGACGCTTTTTTACTGACACCCATAAGCCATAAGACGCGAAACGCTTCACTAAAAACAGATGATTAAACTCATTTTCTTACGCCCCCCTCCCCACCCCCTCGGACCTTGCTCTCACCTTCCTCACCACCGCGAACCTCTTTTTTCCATGAATCACATTAGGAGACATTGATTGCACGTGCCCAATTTTTGAGGGCCGAAATATAATGGAACATTTAATGAGATATTTTGTGTTTCACCACTGTAAAAATATTCAACCTTGAAGATGCAATGGAAAAAATAAAAAAAAATGTTCAGCAGTTTTAGCCACTGTTGACGAATTTCAAGGGTTCCAGAACACCAAAAATTTCCAAAGCTTTCGGTGAACTTGGGTGATTTTTTAGTTTAAGTCTTTGCGAAAAATGCAAGGACTTGGAATTCAAAATTCGGAAATTTTCAGGATATTAACGATTTATTATTTTTTTTACTTTTCCATTGAAGGTAGGAAATTGTCAATGCAGTCACGTATTCATAAATAAAAAACAAAAAGGAAAGTTTTTCGTGAAATTTTTTCGTACGTGAACTTTTTTTTTACATGAACTTTTTGTGTTCAGGGATTTCGATCGTACTACTTTAAATGTGTACCTGAAATTGCTCCGGGTACAGAATCTCGCAACATATCCAAATTCAGTCTTTCGAGACGGGCCTCACGGGGAATCCATTACACTCCGAGACTCGTACACGAATAAATTTCCATAATATTTGGCAGGTTGACACGCCTTTGGTGAAGAAATTAACTGACCCCGCTCGAGGCGCCGATTCGTCGTCTGAACATTTAATTTTTTTTCAAGACTCGACTCAAGGAGCACTGCGACCGTTCATCGGCAAAATTAATAATACGAATGAATGAAAATTAATTTCTTAACAGTTATACTTTTTTCTGAATTATTGTATTTTCAGAATAATTGGCAAACTTTGGAAATTTTTGAAGTTTTTGAAGCTCTTGATTTTTTTAATGTCCTCGAGATTTTTGAAATAGTTGAAGTTCTGAGAATTTTCGTGATTTCAAGAACTCGGTATTTTCCAGATTTTTGGAATTTTGGTACTAAGAAAAAAATTATATTTTTTCAATCTTGCAAATTATAATTTGTGATTCTTGAAAATTTCCAAATTTTTAATGTCGTTTGTTCTTTTGCATTTTCGAAATTTTTACCTCTTAAAAATTAGACGGCTCGTAAAGGAATTATAAATGTGTAAATTTGCATAATTTTTTGAAAATTTTAATGTAGCCACTGTTCCTGCAATTTCTACGATTTTCCAAACTTTTCAAACCTCCCAAAATTGTCCAGAAATTTTCCAATTTTGGAATTGAAAAAAAAATTAACAACTATGAAATTTCATGTACTATTAGAAATTTTTCGGTAATGATGAAGGTGCGACCACTAAAATTAATAACGTAAAACACGTATGAAAAATTAATGTCATATCGGTTACGGTTTTCCCCTCGTGAGTATCGATTATAGGATCAGATTGAATTGATTTTTCTTCATCAGCCTCACTTGTCATGGAGAGCGAGTGATACCTGCCATCAATGATACATGAAAATAATTCCAATATGCTAATATACAAATCGTCGAATTAATAGGAAGTGTCAGCCAGGCCGTTAGAGTAGTTAATCATTCGAGATTCTTTCTCGATCATTTTCTTTATCTCATCAAGTTGCGCAGGCAGTCATCAGTTATCTGGAATGTATTGTTTAGTATTGATTGCTATTACTGTCGGAAATTTTGAAAATCATTTCTGAAAAAAAATTCCGAAGATGATTCGTGGACTTAGAGACTGAATCAATTGTCAGTCCCATTGAAGTTGTTCCGAAAGTGATAGAATTAGATAAATGTTTTGATGCTCCATGCAAAGATTGGACCCCCATGAGGGTCCAAAACAAACTTCACTGTTGGTAATTTTTATTTGACATTTTTTCCTCAAGATTCTCATAATCGGTTGGCTAATTTTTCAGGAATTCATAAAAAATATCATTTTTGAATTCCCGGAAGGGGGCGTTATTGAATTTCCCCCAATTTAGAAGAAATCGATTTTTCAATATATCTCCACGTTTTATGATATTTCTGTCAATTTTTAACAAGATGTATGTAAAGATATATATGTATATATATATATGCGTGCATGTGTATGTGTGTGTGTGTATGTGTGTGTGTGTATGTGTGTGCATGACGGTGTATGTATGAAGACAAATTCTTTCTCCAACGATTTCTCACCGTCAAATTAAACGATTGAGATGCTGTACGGCGCAATCGAAGCGTTTTCGTGGATTTCAAAGCTGATTAGGTTTGGTTGGAATCGATTTTGGAGGTTTTCATATTTCCGAAAAAAACTACCGTTTCACATAAACCGGCCCATTCTCCTTATACGGTCCTGATAAGGTAATGCCACGGCAGCCATATCAAGATTACCGTGGCTCCACCGGACCCGGCCCTGATGTGACGTAAGCTTAGCCTTTGCAAATTTCTAGTCCGGAAAAGGAGAAATTTTTTCCCGTTTCAAATAGTTCCTATTTGGAACAGTTGCGACAACATTTTCTTCGATTTAGAAAATGTTTTCATTCCAATTTTGTCAAGTTTTCCGGAAATATTGGCAAAACAAGTTAACAACACAATTTGTTACACGGAACGAAAAAAAACATAATTATTAGACCCCTGGTGACTAATCTGAGGACGAAATTTCCGTGACTCCAAAAATTAATCCCAGTGAGTATAAAAACTATCCGGAAATAACAGAAAAATTGGGCCCAATGCGACTAAATTTTAGACTATAGGAGTCTAATTTTTCGACTCACGGAAATTTCGTCCTCAGATTAGTCACCAGGGGTCTAATAATTATGTTCTTGTTCTTTCCGTGTACAATTACGCGGTGCGCAGCGTGATTGGTCAGTGCGTCATGTAACATATTCACATTTAGGCACACCTATCGTATTCCGCTATTCCAAATTTCCTGATTCCTATTTCATTCTTTGAAACCAGTCTTTAAACATTTTACTGATGTGTCGGAAAATCTAGGAATGACGAACAGAAATTACAAATCGAGAAGTTTTGTTTGTGCTCCCAACGGAACAGATGTACTTCCATCCCACTTTTCACTTATGTCGTGAGCTGGGTCAAATAGCAGTTTTTCTTTTCGGAAATCGCGTTTGCCATACAAAACTTTTTCATGAAAGCGCTAATTACCGAGGTAATTAACTTTTTTCAAAAGACTTACAAATCGATTTTCCAATCAAGGAGTGATACTAATAACTACGGGACTCAAAACTACTACAGACGATGTTTTCACTTCGCTCGGCGTTCGCCATCATCGTAAGGGTGTGTGCTTGCGGTTGCGTGTGCATGGGCATCTCTTATTATTGCACTTTTGTGGGTATTGTTTGATCGAAGCGTTTCGTACGGATATCTTTGCTGCTATTTTTTAGGATAACTTTCTTCTCTCAAGAAACTGATGCGGTGATCACAAAAAAGAGTTCCATCACCGTACCCACCTCGGATGAGCTTCATTCCGAAAAATCGCTTTTTTTGTTAGTGCAATTTGCGTGACAACTGGACTTTGCATCAGTGGCGCGCCCCCGTGGCGTTGGTCTTCCGCGAATTAAAAATCATCGACTATATACATTGGAGTAGCGATCGTTCTGGAGAAAATTCTGGCTTACACACTCCGTCGTTTATACATCACATGTATAACGACAAACGAGCATTTCTCACGGCTCTAATTACCTGCCAGCGGGATACTCGATCGCCCGGTTGAGCCTTTTGCCGATCGCTCGTATCGCTGGTGATTAAAATTATTCAACAAAAAGCCAGCTTAAACCATGAAGTCAATAAATGAGAGTATAATTTAATGAGCCATTAACGCTTGATATTATTTCCCTACTGCGTGACGTGAAAAATGCGATCGGCTGTCTTCAATGGGACAATAACAGGTGCATAATAAAGTGCTAATGGGCTGGGATTAATAAAATCGAGTGTGATTTATTGACTTGATGGTAGAAGTTATTGTTGACTCACCTAAAGGTGAACACTGTTTTTGAGTTGTTGATAGAGGATGTTATCATGATAGAGAAATGAAAAGACAATCCATGAAATTTTCCCTTTTCTCGACGTTTGATATTAAGACAATATTTCCGATGAGGTTTTGGGTTTTTCAGTTAAATTTGAACTATATTAGCTAATTATAAATTAATTAGTAACTTTTCACTGGATCATGGAACATGTCTTGTCCTCACTCCCTGTCCTATTTCTTATCTCCCAAACTTCACGGCATATGGTCACTGGAACTTCAAAGGAACGAAAAGAAGGCGCCCTCTACACGTCCTCAACTTCATACATGATAACACGACAAAATACATGGACTTGGCACTGAATGGGCCCACAGTACATAAAGGCGATAATTATTCATCGCAGTGAGCTCCGCCCGCGCGCTAATTAATCCTCGACACTGCACACATCATGTGCCCTCACATATTCTAGCGCAGAACAACTCAAGAGATTGATAAGCACATGCGGTTTAGAGGAGGAAAAAGTTCAGAAAAAAAAAAAAAGTTGGACGCATGGAAATATTAATTGTGGAGGAATGTCTATTGAGGCCCATGACGGAGCTTAACTCGCTTCGGCCATTAACGATATTAACATTCGAACGATGAGAGCGACCTGTTATATGTGTGCAACCCACGCGTGTGTGATCAACTGGAAAGTAAGTCGGAAAGTAAGTGGAGGCGGAATTGTCGGGAATATTCTTGAATAGGAATTCACCAAGTAATGCTTTTTATTAAGTTATATTGAGCAAAAAATAAGTGGGATGTTGTGACTTGTGAAGCGAAAGGCTAGGATCGCAATTCTGTGGCCAACGGAAAAGGGCCCACTTTGTCGGTATTGAATTATATGAAGTCAATAGCATGAAAAATGGACTGAGGGTGATGTATGAATGACTCTCAATGCATGTAATGATAAAAATATTTTCTGAGATCACAATACCATGTCTCTGAGAGAAGAACTCCGATTCAAAAAAAAAAAAAAAAAAAAACCTGATCATCAATCGCTCAACATTTCATGAATCCCCTGAAAGGCACATTTTCGTCACAAATTTATTAACCCATCACAGCCCGAAGACATCTCTCCCCCAAGCCTTGAAAAATGCATTCGTAACGTTATCTGATTGTGATTGATCATTTTACGGTTGGTATAATGTAATTTAAAATACTATCGGGGGCACGAGACAAACATCAGTAACAAGTGCGGTTGCGCACGCGCTTTTGGCCCCAAGAATCTTGATTATACATTCCACGGATGACGATGTGGGGGCCCCAAGGGTGATTCCCCACCTCCACGATATCTTACCTTCTTTCCATGGACTTCTTGTTGTCCACTTGGTCCCGTAGACTCTTGCTTTCTACATCGTATGGGCATTAATCCGAGAGATTATTCGATAATCTCGAGCGTCCGTACAACTCATCGCTGTTCATCATGACACCCAAGGAAGGGACATTAATATCCGTCATTAGGATGATGAAATTTGAAATGGGCACACATCACGCGGTGAAAATGTATGCCAGATTTTGAGAATACGGATGCTACCTGTGTAAGCCGATAAGTTGCTCAGGGTAATCATATAATTTCTCTAACTAGGAGAGAATATTCTTAATTCCGTCGAGTAAGTTTTCCTTGTGACAAGGAATTCATTTCTCGATAATTTCAGAGTGTGAAATTCGTTATACTAATTCTATATTCAATCGACAAGTAACTACTGCGGCGGTAGGAAAAAAATAGCGCAAAATATAGTTTTGGCAAAGTAGAACGTTTTATGGATTCTTTTCTTATGTGCGGTCTTCTTTTTTGGGCTTAGCTTATTATTTGGCTCTGGACGCACGACCATACGATATCCATATAATGGCTCCCAAGGTGCTTCTAATGGGGCGACAATCGCATATCGTTAGGAATATCGTATATCGGAATAGGGAGAAAAATTGCCCCGTGACCCATCCGATTCGAGATACAGGCTGAAGTCATTAATGATACCCAATTATTTATAATTATGCAACTAGCAAAAGTGGTATTACGCAATTTTGTTATTTCCTCTGTTTTGGGGAACTAATGATGCCAATCGTTTGGAACTCTGCGGACATTTAAAAAATTAGTTGAACCTCCTGCATTTAGGACATTTGAAAAATACCTGGAACAATTTGAAAAATTGATAACTGGCTTAAAAATTCATTAAAATTTTTTTAAAAATAGAAGATTTTCGGCAAAGTGGAACACTTTGATCACTTTTGTTGAAAACGCATATGCGAGATTCGCGAAATTTTGGGAATTACTCCCCCCCCCCTCCTCCCAATTATTGAATAACCACGAGAAGAGATCATCTATATCACCAACTACCCGGAGACCTCGTGTAACACGAAGGGTTATCTGCTCGATTCGGTATTTTTATTCCCCTCTCCAAACAATGCATAGGCGTCCAATTATTTAGAGAAAACGAGTTATATGGTGTACCTGAAGGGCACACACCGTAAAAACGATACGAAGCGTTCCAATCTGCTATTTACAATAATAAAATCAGGGAAACGATAGATTGGGCAAACACAATATCCCGGAATTCGATGATAGTGCTCCTGAGAATATCTTTGATAAAATCTGGCTCGAATTAGGCATGTTTAGAAGGAAAAAAATGTGAACAGATTAGAATGGTTGCAGGAAAGCAATTCAAGCGAATTTATGAACTCAACTTTCATTATTGTCTGCATTTTTTTTACCTCTCCCCGTTTGTACTCCAGGGTAGCATTCCTTCAGAAAGGAGTACTGAACACCAACCCATGCAGCTGGGTTCGACTTTCGCCATTTGAGGAATCATATTTCTAAACACTGGGTAAACTTCGAGAAACCCCTACGCTATGATAGTGAGCGGCTATAACGACCAGCCTGGAGCTCGGTTCCCGCTTTGCCGTCTCATTGGATGGGCACCGTATATAACACCCACGGCCCTATGTACTCAATCCACTCACTATTTCGCATATCCGCCTCTTTCGTATGTTTGTATGTGTCACATGTACACGACCCCACACACGTACACACTTCCGTTAAAATTGTCTAAAAATGTTGAAAATCCCTTAAGACGAAGAGATACGATGAAAGAGTTTAAACCTTAATTTTTCTGATCAAAACAACAAATTCCACCATCGGATAGTAAAAAAATTAAAAATAGATACTCATGCCACTTCCCCACCATCTTACCTGGAGTAACATAGAAATTTTCATTCTATTTTATATGTTCATCTATTCTGTACGCATTAATCAGATATCCTGAAAGAAGCGATCCCATGTACGGCTGCTTCCTTGAGTTTCTGCATCGTTCCACAAACATCGCGAGTTTGAGAGAAAAAAAAAAAGTAAAAATAGACCTGTCGCATTATTCTCGTATATGGCGATGTCCACCGATCACTTAGAAAATCCCCTCATTTCGCTTCGAGTGTTCCCAAGCTGTTCAGATTCCCCCATGTAACATGTTTATTCCCTCAGAAAAGTCATGGTTCGTTGTGAAATGTTCCCATAATTTTGCTTCGAAGATTTTCGCGAATAAATTGATTTCTCGGAATCAGACGAACAAATAAAAATTGTAAAAAAAAAATCTAGAGGGCTCGATTGCATATAAATAACGGTTTTATCGAGCTCTCCAAGCTCCTCCAATATTTCTAGAGATATCTATAGATAGAATTGCCCATGCACTATTCGCGAGACGTTATGCATAATACGACGTGACGCGGTCACTGTGTGGCCGAGTACAACCTGACATCGTATAAAAGCCACGTCGTTTTCTATATAACCCAGTAACAGTGCGGTGAGGTATCGACTATCGGGACGATGCCAAGACGATGTTGATGTGTTCCACTGCATTGCTTATTTGAACGTAAATATTAAATACTAAACCGCAAATCTGTCAGCATTGATCAATAATTTTTGCGCATTTTTTTAAATTGGGGATGTCATGGAAACCTCATTAAACAAATTAACGGCATGTTGTCTCGGAGGATATACCGGTATGTTATTTTTTGTTTTCATTTTATGTACCTCAACTAGGCATTGGGACACTACGCGCAAGTCCAATTATTTTTCCTATCCACTTTTTCTGATGACAAAATATGAACTATTTATGCTGCTTTGACATGTTCGATGGAGAACCCTTGCGTGTTTTCTCCGTCTTTTGTAGATCAGAGAGAAACCTGATCCAGAAATTATAATCATGATGTATTAACGACCAACAGGTGGGGGAGGGGGGTCAGTGTGACTCGATTAGGGTCACAACGAAAACTTCGCGATTTTTTACTAGCACACACACACACACATAGACACGGTGAGCGCGACGCCGAGGGACCGATGCCCGCCAGACCGCTAGAGGTTTGAATCCACGATACCTCCTTCATTATGCAAATGATAAGAAAACTCATTCGACATAAAATGGGTATTACCATCGGCATTTTAGCATGAGCAATAACTTCATTTATTACCATTCTTCCACTATCCCGACATGGGCTCAGGCGTTATTGGGGATTATGCGGGTATACAGAACACTAGTCACAGGAAAGGAAAAAATGGATCTCGGAATCATCAGAATAACTTCCGGAAAATCGAAGGCTTTCCAAAGGTCGATGGCTTGCTCACATCATGATTGACTAATACTTTAATAATCTTCACAACTCGGAAATTTTTTTTTTTTATTGACGCTTCGATGCGATTATGCATATGTGACGACCCTCCCACGGTGCCGATGGAAACCGAATTCTTCGCAAAATGTACAGCATTCACGGAGTTTGACCCGATAAATGCAATGCCTATCAGACCTTACATTGCTTGGGTTAACGTACAATTGAAGGAAAACCACGGAAAAGCTCAATTTGTACAGCCGTTTCTTTGACAAAACTCCCGTTCGACTATGAACTCGAACGCTGGACCATTCCACTCTACTATACCAATCGGAGAGTCCCCACAGAGGGACTCAATCCGTGGACCTCGTGGGCCAAAGGCCAGCGCTCTATAACCACTCGGCCATAGCCGTCGGTAACTCGTAAAACTGAAGAAGTTGAATGTACAACCCTACACGAGAGAAAAATTCGCGAAAAATTGTGGTGCTCGGCACTAGAAACGAGGCGCAAAACACCGTTATCGCGGTTTTTATTGTTAAGATAGAAAAAATTGTCAGTCCGAGCAGGAAGTTTTGATATATATGGAAGCAATTTTTCCAATAGAGCGTGGGAAAAATTCCAGGACGGCACAAGAAAACTCGTGGTTTCGTAAATTTTATTGTGGGCTCCGCGAGGAATTATTGATCAACAAGTCAATAAATCTAGACTTTCGGGGAAATTTTCTAGTGCCGTCAATTACTTCGTGCAATCAGTGACAACTTTTTTCACGCCGCTCATAATATTTGTCTGAATTGGGGAGTGGGGACTCATCGTAGATGCTCGCATGTTCGCGGGCGTGTTCACGCCTAGCTGTCATATTGTACAGGACCTTCATAACGACGTTTTGCATTGTGATATGTGGGTTATAAGTCCAAAAATTTCAATAAGGCGTTGGCGAATTAGTAAATACAGTGAAATAAATAAGGATTACGACTTTGAATAATTGATAAGTATTGTCTCTTTTTTTTACGTTTTTCGGTCGATAACTAACAGTGTACAGGCATGACAAAGAATTTTGTCAACATTTGTGATCATCTAGCGTTCTTCTCATGGTGGTGGAATATTGGCACATTATTCTATAATTATGAGATTATCTTCATTGAATGGTGTCATTGGATGAATGTGTATGTGGCAGATTTGGGACTAATGGTTTTTTCTATTTTCTTTCCAGTAATATGGTAGTCTATCCTGGACGGATTTCATACTCCTTATTAACTCTGAATTGCTGCTTCGAGTATTTATCATCATAATTCTATTTCCTAATTCAATTTGAGACTGATTGTTGGATACAATAATTCTAAGATCGCCATCCCAATTTTATTGAACCGTTAAGGAATTACTTTGGGTTTTTTGGGATGAGCATACTGAATGCCATCAAGTATATCGGAGAAAATATGTATGGAAAATACTGGGCTCTAATTAGTTAACTGGCTGCTATTGCATGTAAAATTCGATGGAAATGTTAAGTTATGTAAAAGTATCCATGACTCTAAAGTTAATTAATTATGATATTGATAATGTTCATTAGGTGTACGCATAGTTTATCTGTGTATATATATATCTATACAATCATATATAAAACAATGTTTCATACAAAAATTACCATTCCAATAATTTCAATTTAAAATCGAAATACTGATAATAATATTTTTAAAAAAACCATGGTATAGGAAATTTTGATCAGCAGAAATAAATTTTCCTTTTCGATTGGTAAAATTTTCTAGTATAGTCAAATAAATTTTGCTTTATCGTTGAGTAAATTTTCTAGTGCTGTCAACGAAATTTTAGGTTCCATCAGCGAAATTTTCCTGTACTAGTCTGTAATTTTACTGGAACAAGCAATAGATAATTTCAATTGCTCTTCATAGAAAATTTACAATACTGTTTAATACTTTTTATCTACCATGACACTTAGCGCCTCGATTCTAGTGGAGCACAACAATTTTTCCTGCATCTTCCAACAAAAATTCCTGGACTTTTCTCTCAGTGTAGTCAAGAAAGCGCATACACAAAAATGAACATGACAAAGACGGTTGCTCCAAACTGAAAGCCCCCGTTTTTTCGGACTCACTGATCAACGGTTTCTTTAACTTTGAAAAAAATATTGTTACTCCAAAATTGAAATTGTGATTCAATATGGTATCTCACCATAAAACAGAACTTCGCCTTTTTCAACCATAATCACGCAACAGTGTCACCAATCAGACTGTTCTGACACATTTCGATCTAAATTAACTTCACGTTTCGTCAATGTTCCTTAGATAGCCTAGAAAGCCTGATTCCGCCATGTTCATCGACATAATTCGGAGAAGGAGGAAAAAAAGGGAAAGAGCGCCAATTTACGGTGACGTCTCCATCAAATTTATTCCACTCTCCTCTCGCTACCTCATCATGTATTAAGCCAGAGAGAGAAGCCGCTCGAGGGGCCCTTTTGACGAACACGCCTCCATTACCATTACCATTGGCCCATTACCGAGAGTAGGGTGAGTGGAGTAAGGGAAAATAAAAAAAAATGATGAATAAGGAGGGAGCACGAAAGAAGAAGCAGCTACAGTGGGGCATATATGCACATGTGGAACTTGGCAAACTCTATGGATTTTCCGGACGATTGTGCTGGGTGCAGAGCTCCTGAGTTGTCAAGTCTTGTAAGGTAAAAATTTTTCAGCTTCTTCTGTGTTAAACTCACGAAACACGGACGACCGGGAGTATTAACCCCTCTTTGAATGAGTAGTTCTAAATTGACCAAATGAACCCTCGGAAGTCCAAAAGAAATTTACTAGATAACCACAAAATCCACAGAAGACCATACGAGGACAAAATGTTCGTTATTTACGGTCGGTTGTGTCAGTTTTCGATTCAGAACACTGGAAGATACCCATAAGTTATAGCAGTCCATGTATGTGATGCTTCCTTATTCTGCATCTCTTTATGGGTCAACAGTACCAAGGAGGAAAAAAACTATCCATTAAATTTAGTCTACTTCCTGAAGATACACTATGATTTTTTTATAACATTGTTATTAGCACAAAAGATGCTTTGTTCAAAAATAAATGTTCTGTACAATAACGGCGAACGCCTAAGCCCATCGGAAAATAAGTGGGCGTCACCACTTACCATAATTCATGGTCTAAATTGGTCCGAGTTCATTATATTGAAAAATAGTCTGAAATGATCAAAAGTCCGGTTCATAATTGGAACTCGTCATTTGTGGTCAAATAATTCGGATTTGAAATGAACTTGTTCCTTCATTGTCAATCTGAAAGCACGCTTGATGTGTGCTTTGAGAGTAGACCAATTTCTCAAATCAAATGAATATGTACCGTTTTGCATTAACAAAACGTCATTTCTGAATCCTATGACGTAATATACCATTACAAAATACAATTTTTTTTCTCTATTCCTGTTTTATGTAGGTACCTCCACTTGTCTTTTCCTGAGAGCGATGTGGCAACCCTGATCACGTACGTAAGTAACCAAGTAACGGAGTTAACGGGCCAACCGGAGGATAAGTCGAGTCTGAGTATGAAGTGACGAGGGTTTAAAAATGGGGGAAAAAATGGGATGGGTAAAGAGAGTGCTCTTCATGAAGACCATGGGGTATCGTTGCACGAGCTCATGGGCATTAGGCTATTATCATGCGAAACGTCGACGCAGACACTTGCTGATTCATTGAGAAGAAGACTCTATTTATTATGGTTGCATCGCCGATGGTAACCTGCCATGTTGTTCAATACGTCAATTTGATCAAGTAATCATTGGTTTTGGTAGAAGAAACTTTAACTCATTTGGGAAAAGTAAGATGTAAGAGTGCGCTGTTTCTCAAAACTATCTGTGAGAAAAAATGAATTCTGTGAGGTAGAAATCTGCTTCCAGTGATCATAAAATAAAATGCTCTGTGCATTTTCGATTGCACTGTGGCCGCATCACTTTGCAACTGTAACCTCACAGGGGTTACAGTTTGCGCTATCCGCTATTTGTAGGACCATACGACGCGTGGCAACTGCGCTTACAGTTTCCTACTACGTATCTTGTGGCACCCCGAGCGCTGCGCCGTTGTTCTCGATCCGCATTTCCTTTAAAAATTAACTAGTGGTGTGAGCATGTGTGTGCATTGTTGGCACAAACAACACTTCCTGATTTCGTATTTCAGCACAGTGTACTAAATTTATTCTTCTCCAATACACCTCGGTTAATCGGTGACCCCTATTAGTGTCATAATGAAAACTTGCAGATTTGAGGATTCTAAACTGACTCATTTATGAAGCACATAATTATGAATATTCGAGTACAAGCATGGTGAGCATGAGGATGAGACTTATGCGCGTTAATTCCCTAGTAGAAATTGGACGAAATTGTGCGGCATTCAGCCGAAGTGGCTATACCTCTAACATTAAGTACCGCGGTGCAATACCGTGGCGAGGCCTATGCGACATTCAATTTCTAGTAGGGTTAAGTGAGAGTGAAACGCCAATAGGGGTGCCGCTGTAATAAAGACGATAACTTTAATATTTTACCCAGTGGAACAGTATAAACAATTGTAATTGTTAATAACATTACATAGACTGCACGATGAACCCTGATGGTACAATTCATGACATGCTTTGATTTCGTCTGGTTATAGAATGAATGACGGTGCTCACTTCATAGTGTGTGCAAACAAGGGTTGATAAGCAATCCATCGAACTGCAGTACAATGTCCACTTTGAGGGTTGCTAAGATTCGTTTGATTGCTCTTGAAGCGGGGCAGATATATGCTATGTGATATATCGATATTTATTATATATGGAGATTGTAGATGTTGGCAAATGAGAAGAAAAATGCATCAAATATAGCAAAATTCCATTTGGGTTGATCCTATCATGTCATTTCAACCTCAAATTAATGAGAGCAACTCAAAAAATTTAAGGATTGAATCTTTTGAATATACGCTGCAACATGCTTAAAAACTCGTAAATATCTTCTTATCAAAGAAATAGTTCAACGATAGACGTTCATCTTACCTAGGAAAGCTTAGGGTCATTTACCTTGTATTTTTTTCCTATAACAACTTATGCATCAAATCTTGCAGGCATTGTACACTTATGTAACAGTTACAGGAATAACGTCCCATGATATTTAGAGTATTGGGTTCCTGTTGCCCTTGAGGCGGAAATCCCGAACAATTTGAAAACCAGTCTGTGAGCCATTACCGTTAATACGAAAGGAGCCAAGCGCGGTACTGGCGCCCTACACTATTCCGTGATTGCGACTCCACTAGTTTGAGCCATGTTTTTCCTTGTACACAACTTTCAGCTGAAATCATAGCGAGATATATGCACAGACATCCCATTAGAGTTAAAACCCCCGCAGTTGTAGTATCGATTCTCAACTTTCTCAATAATACTTTTTATACTGTGTTTCAATGAGGGGGCACCGCCCTTTTCGCCTCACACGGAAGAATCCTGGTGCGATGCAACAATATTCAAACCAAGGAGGAATCGTGATCCACTGTATACATGTATCCGGGGATTAGAAAAATAGGATAGGGCAGATATTATGCCACGATGTGATTTACCGAATGGAATCCGTTCTTATAAACTTTCATCGGCTTGCAGCTATGCTAAGCGGTGAGCACTTACGGGATCCGGCACAATGGCAATACCTGTGAACTAATTCTTGGAAAAAAAAACATTCAAAATTCTTACATTGAATGTATTATAGTTTGGATTGAACAAGGCGGAGATACTGTTCTAGGGATGGGAGTCATTGTCTGGCAATGCTATAAGATCACTTTTCTTCTATTGCAAATCCTGCACTTGCGAAAACATGAATGCCAATTTCAACAATTCGTCAATTGCCAGTATTGGATTTTGTAGACATTTACCGATGATGCAGAGGGATAATTGAAATCCCTGTATGTTTATATTGCTTAAAGCTCGAGTTGTCGCCCTATGAGGGCATCCTCACAAAACCATATGTAACATACCAAGAGCGTGATATGTTGGGAAAGCGCGACCGGTGTTTTTTCTTTCCTTTCCCGGCGTCGCTCCAATCGCCGATCTTCCGCAAAGCTGATGGTGGCAGTGGGAACCGACTTTTTTCCAACCTGTACAGCATTTACCCAATTGATAAAGATGGACAAGCCAAAATTCCCGTTCGACGCATTATTGGTATGGATTATAACCTGGACAATACCACACTACTATACCGCAAGGAGACTCCTTAGACGCGGAACCATAGCACGACCTATCAAGGGAAAACTAGGTGACCTTTGTACGACATTGATTTCACGCTGAATCATAAATGGAACATTGCTGCAAATAAGAAGACATCTTGGAGACCTCAAATATTGGAGTTGGGAGAGCGAGAGGTATTTCGCGATGAGAAATTGCTGTCGCTTAGTCGATGCCCCCCTGGAGTTGGCAGGTCCATTACGCTTCATTGCCACGTGATAGATCTCGCTCGTTCTGTATTCCAATGGGCTGATTGACATTGAATGCCAATAGGGAATTGGCATGATGGTATCTTCCAATTACCTTGTTAATCCATTTAATCTTAATGGACAATTCCACCAAATCCCTCGCCAAAATTCGGCTTCAATCGGAGTGATCGTTTTTTAACTCGTTCTCGGCTAGTAAGTCTAAAAATTTGTTATTTTCGGAACAGGCGACAGTCGCATGGACATTTCATAGCACTTTTGTGATTTCGTCAGATTCCCTTCATTCGCATTATCAATCGCGTTTGAGCTTCCGTTTATCATGCTCATGACGATGTCATAGTCCACCCACATGCGTCCAACGGCGCGTGGAAGAATAACCTGCCCAAAAACCACTGGAATTCGAGAACTCCCAGGAATGACCAGTCAGCCAGTCAGTTCAATGGCCTGTTCCAGCCCTCCATTATATATATATATATATACAACAGAGCACATAACATCTCAGAAACAACAAGTATCACTCATACGCTTACCCAATGTCGATGACTGAATCCATTCATCTCCCCATTTTCGTCTCTCAGTAACTTCCTCTGCGGTTGTCCTGTTTATTTAATATCCATACTCGGCCCTGGAATCCCATTTTTCAAAACTGGAACGCGAGCTCGCGTGTAACCGCAACATGCAAGTCTTCATAGGACATCGGTATGACTAAGAAAAAAATGGGCGTCTGTCCTGTAGCAGACATAGAACTTGCAGAGTCTTTGAACGTAATTTTTAAAGTCTTAAACCATTTTATAAGCTTGAATAAACTTCATAACTTTCGTGATCTTAATAACTTATCCTTAATCATCCATACTGGAGGAGTGGTGCTCCATTGAAAAGACCTCAAACATGCATCGATCTAGGAGTTGCAGTCGACAGTCATCTTCAGTTCATTTCATCTCATCTGGATCCAACAGGTGAATTACTGGATCAATTGAATGAGCACATAACACAATTATGAAAATAAACATATCATCTCAAATTTCCATCGACTCACAGTCGTACACTAGAAAACGACAAAGCAGTAACGTCGCAAGCTGGAAAGTGACACTATAAGAACCTCTAGAGATGGTACACTCCAGTGCAGTCTGGGTTTGGTGATCCTCAAGAGCCAGAGTGCGGTGCTCTCAGAATCAACTTTAATTCAATTATAATTACATTCATAGGCGTAAAATTACGTCAATATTACTCCCATACCTTACCTTTAATCCCCATGGAGAGTACCATACTAGCACTCAAGGTTATTGGCAGCATAGTCATTCTATGTCGGAACAGAAAGGCTACTCATGGAACATTCTTTGAATGACCTTGAAGTAAAAAATATTTTCAAATTGGTCTTTCAAGAACTGGTATTGGAATCTCAGAAAATATTTCTATCAATGGAGCTTTGGTTAAATGAAGTTATTTGTGAGATCGGCTTCAGCTATTGAAAGTGCACCGAAATGAATGAATGGATGAATCAGTAGATATCATGATTGGGAAGTTAGTGCTGCGACTCTCAAAGATTGACATTCACCTCCCACCTATCCCAGTTGGTGCGCGTTGAATAACATGAGAAATTCCGGTATATTCTGGCAATTGAGTTCAATGGCCGATTAGTGCGCAAATCATTCAGATGCCCCGCTGGCTTATCGACGAGGGCCCACTGGGATCGGCTGCAGTCACGTGAAGTAACGTAGCTTCGAGTTAGCGCGAGGTGCACACTGCGCTGACAGGGCAGGATGCTGCGGCACCATTGTACACTTCTACTTGTGACTACCAACTCAATAGAAAAATTAGCACTGAGAAAAGCAAACATGGATATGGGAAAAAAATTTTCAGCGAGCCACACGAGACACTATCCGTCGCAATGGATTTACGTTTGGCTCGATTCATTTATCCGCAGCCCGCACCAGAGATGACTTTTACCTGCGATCAAGTTTATCGATTGCGGGGATAGTGGTGAGACAACGGTTCCAGGGAGCTCCAGGAACGTCTGTGATATGTTTTTCAAGTAATTGTGGATTTCCAGATTTTTTCGCTCAATCAGAAGTTTCGCGATTCTCCAAACAAATTACTCCAATGAAACCCCCCCCCCCTTGGCCCTGTAAGGACAAAACTATTTTTTAAGATTTAGAAATGGATGCTAAGTCCAATCGACACCTTTTTTACTTCAAAAAGGTCTGTACTTAATACCAATCGAAGTTCTCCTGAAATGAGTCCAATCGACCGTGATCAATCATTTTTTTTTCTCGTTTGGAGGATTGAATTTTTTTCGACATTTACGTATAAAACGTCTGATTATCCTCTCAGGATGCATAAAAAAATCAATGAATCAGCAGAAAGGAGAACAGGTATGATGAAATGGAGGGGTGGATACACGAGGAAATAATGGAGGATCTGAGGCCCTTTCCGGGCCCATGCATCACACCCACGCGACACTGCGCCCGCCCGATAATTAATGCTCATTTAATTCGGCGTTCATCATCGCACAATTCTCAGTAAAAAAATATTTGTACAAAAGTCGTTATGTACGATGTGTCAAGGCCCTGCTATTTCCTCTGAAACGAAATGATTTATTTTTTATTGAAGCGTCATTTGCATTTGTACATAAATCAAATCATATTAATTTTTCTTCCTTTTTTCTTTGCCATGGTCCATGGAAAAACAATCAGCCTGCGTTAATAATTTGATGTGACTTTTTTTGTTACGGTTCAATTGCTTAGATTCGTTTTGTTTTTATTTCCGCTGAAAGCAAAGGAATTATATAAATTTTAGGGGAGTTGCCTGAACTACACACTTGTCTTCAACTACACAGGGTCTTCAAAAAGTATCGAACTTAATCGCAGTTGACGCAATTCTCTAATTAAAAAATGGGAATCATTATCCTAAACTAAATGCAGCCTGGGAAATTTCCAAATTCAAATATCGCGAGGTAGGCACGGATTCTCCTCAGAAGAAGCAGTTTCCTGTAGTGATTTCCACCTCAATTATAATATTTTCTCACTCAATAGAGAACATAGTCCCCTTCATGTATCCTCAGAATATAGAAGCCTGTTTGTTTAAAGACCCGCAGTTACACCAAAGGCGGTCTGAAAATCAAATGCATTTATGCAGTTTGGTTTTGGTATGCGGTATGCCAAGTGTGCCTCCCAAACCGATTACAGATAGGATCCTTTGTCAACGTTCGGGTCCGTCCCTTATCGGCCACTGATGCATTCTGATCTCCAATGGGACAACAAACATGCACACTTCTTTAGGTATTCCATATACTTGGCTTTTGTATAATACAAGCTGAGCTACGCTGGTGGCGCGTTTAATATTGTAATAAGCCACTTAAACACCGAATATTTCTATCCCTATAAACCTTGCTTACCGCTTGGGAAACATCATTTCAGGTATTTTGACAAGTTAAGGTTGTTCGATTGTGCGTGGTTTCTTCCACATTTTTTGGTCATTTTTATTATGTAGAGTTTGGAATATTGGCTCTCAATATTATCTATTTAGTTCAAACACAGGGTGAACCTCCAGAAACGTCTGTGCTACGATGGCGGACGCCTATGACTGACCCCCCCCCCCCCCGCAGCGTCGGGTCAGCTTCCCGCCCGAGCTTCCGGGAAGTTGAAAAATCTCCAAAAAATTTCAAAATTCCAAAAAAAAATTCCAACTTTTACAAATCGTGAAAATTTTAACAAACTTGAAAATTCTTTGAATTGGAAAAAAATCGAATTGAACAGAAACAGAGAATGTTCTTAATCCGTGAAATAGACAAAATAAGAATTTCAAATTTGCTCGAATTTCCACTTTCATCACGGAGCTCCAATGGCGTTCCTATTTTCTATAAATTAAAAAAAAAACTCATTCTATATTTAATGCTCTGGCAATCGACTCTATTTCTCCATAAATCCCTCACATTATGCTCCATTACCCCATGTTACTGATATTACATTGTGCAATGCAAAACTATTGGCTGTATCATTATCACGGAGCTGACCCAGGACTCAATCCCAACAATGGGGACCTCGATCGCTAGTCACTAGTTTTCACATCGACGGTGGTCCGTCCGCAACCCCTTCATTTAGATCTGACACCGGGCGACCTAAAACCGCGTATCTAATTCTGTTGAAGCCCATAATTTCCGCTTTCTAATCTGGATTCATCAAATTGTGCGTCAATAATTTAGGTTAGTCCCCAAATATTCTGGACCGAGAAGGACAGCAAAGATGATGACCAGGTTTTGGTTTCAGTCAAATTTTACTGGTGTTAAATAAAATAAAATATGCAGATATGATGGGCCTCGGTGAAAGAAAAATAATAATCTGCAATCAGATAGTGCAAGATACATTGAACACCAAATCCTTCTCGAGGAATTGTGGTACGGATGCATAAATTTTTCGGGAAAATTTTCCAATTAATCAGCGCTGATGATTTATTAGTACGTCAATAACCACTTCGTGTACCGTAATGAAGATATATAGACGTCGCCATTAAATGATCCGACTTTCTTCACTTTCACTGAAAAAATATTTGCTAGTTTCTCATTCACGGGTATCAGCGTCTTATTTATTTTTGATGATACCACATTTTCTGTCGAAATTGCAATTCCTTTTTGCCCACCCGCCAATATTCACAATCTCATCTACCCACGCCCACATTTGCACCCACCCCCTACCCACTAACCCACACACCCATCCACCTACTCACCCACCCCTCTACCTACCCACCCATCCACCGACGCATTCACCTATCCGCCCACCCACTCGTTCACCCACCCACCCACTCACCTACAGCTGCATTCCCACACATCCCTGCATATTCACCCACACCCACACACATAATTTTACATGGAAACGCATCTGAGGCATATTTCTCGGCGAGAAACAATAATTTCATAGATTTAACAAAAATTCGATCGATTAGACTTGACAAGATGGTTGTTGAAGTCCACCTACTAATCATTGAAATCCACTGAATTGCTAAAACGTCCCTTAAATTTCAATATTGTTGGTGAACAAGTGGGTGAAATTCATCAAATACTTTTCTCCGTGTTAAATTACGAGTAAAAAATCACACCAGCACCTGCTTCCGTGGCGATTTGGATACTAGAGGGTGGACGGTGTAGTGCATGTTTTAAAAAAGTGAGACTATGAATGAAGACTCTGGGGTGGCCTGTGCTAGTGTATTAACCCCTGGGGTAATGTGACACCTTCGAACGGAAGTGACGGGTGCACAGCCGTTTCCGTAGTGACAGATGCCGTCCTCAACGCACTAGTGAGATGTTCCCGGGTTCATCACTCTAGGCCCAACCATCCACCGACGCGCCAGATCAATCCATGCTGTTATTCAAGGAAATTTGACATAGAATTGAATCTAAGATAACCTTTCAGTGGTCCCGCTGATAAGGGCAGCAACGAGTAATCCATTTTTAATTTTCGCGACCGAAAAAATTCAATTCTTTACACTCAGTTGTCAACCAGTATTTCAACATCTCAGAATCATCATCAAATCATTCGACTTAAAGTAAACTTGATCGGCGCCTCAGTTACCTCAAACGGGCATTCGTTACGTGAACTTCATCGGCACAATAAGTACAGGAAAAACTCAAAAATATATTTGTTTTCGTAATTTTCCGCGGCTATTATGTAATAATAACGTGTTCTACAGACAAGATTGTTTCGCCCCAGAGTAACAATTTTCGGTTGCATCATTACGGAAAATTTTGCAAAATTTTTTACATTTGTATGATTGATTGATGTCGAAATTTCAAATTCATAATTCAAAATTCAACATTCCGCGCTTTACGTAATTTTTCCAATTATTTGAAAATTTTGCAACAGAAAAATTCACCTTTTCCTGTAGTGAACATACATCCTCAATGCTGATTGACATCTCCATGTTCGAGTTCCAAAAAAATTATGTAAAGTATTTTTTTTACGACGAGTAAGATCATTGTCAAATATTTGAGTAGCTCCTTCATGTTGCACTCAGGTCAAGAGCCTGTAGGTCCCAGAATAATATTTGAGGCAAACACCCTAATCGATACCACAAAAAATGAACTTCCGGCCAATATCTTGGATGTATTCAATTTTTACCTCGTGGAAACGTTTTAGGATAAATTCATAGAATGTTGTAACAAACCAAGCTCCCGCCAATTCTCTTTAAACTCTTTATAATACAGACCAATTTTACAACTTCTCGTGATTCTTACAGGCTCTAGAATTTGACACATTTCCGAATGTTTTAATGTATTTGAATCAAGTCACAATCTATGACGATGAGAATATTTTTTATTAATTCCGGAGACATTTCTTAATCTGAGAATGATTGAATCAGACGGAACATTGACTCCATTCAAGAGAATCTTTACATCTGTATATGCATTGGGAACTTCATTCAAATCAATCCCGAGTTGATTCACACGGGAATTCTACCTAATTCAAGTTATGTTTGACTTGGTTCAGAGTCATTTGCACTTGCTTTAAGTCGATCTCAACTTGACTCAAGTCAGTGCTCCACTTCATTCAAGTCAATGCATTACCCGATTCAAGTCAATCTCTACTAGACCCAAGTCAGTCTCTACTTGATTCAAAAAAAAGTCTCAGGTTGAGATGAATTTCTTTAAAATAGTTTTTTGCTACTCACGAGTCATAACTTAACTAGTCAATCATATCAAATTGCAATCTGCTCCATGCTACTTGACATCCCTAGTCTACTTCTACTTATGTAAAGCCTATCTGCACTTGATTCAAGTGGCGTATCGAGCTAATTAAATCAATCACTCCACTTGCTCAGGCGTGGAGTCATTGGTTCAAGTTGAATCAGATTGTTTTCTCTAAATTACTCAAGTCTGCGGTTATGATGATCCAAGTCAATGCTGAACTTGATTCAATGCGACGACTGATTGATTCATGCCAATCTCTACTTGAATCAAATTGATCTCGACGTCATGGATGTTGTTCTCGACTTGATTCTAGTCAACCACTACTTGATTGACGTCAATATTCACTTGATTCAAATCGCTCCTTACTTGATGCAACTTGAATCCATTTGATTCAACTTGATTCAATTTGATTCAACTTGATTCAACTTGATTCAACTTGATTCAACTTGATTCAACTTGATTCATCTTGATCCGACTTGATCCAACTTGATTCAACTTGATTCAACTTGATTCATCTTGATTTCTCTAATCGATGTCTCTGCTTAACGAGAAATGAAATAAAACAATATTTTTCTACACTCACGAGTCATAACTTGTATTCGGTTGAGCATATCAAGTTGCAATCTACTTCATACGTGTTGTTTTTAACATGCCCTTTCCCGTTCGATGGTGAACATGAACTCAATTACCAATGTCTATCAGTATAATTTGGAAAATTCGAATATAACTAGATACTATCTATCATGTTTCCGAGATCATTACTCTAAAAAATACGCTGAATCACAGTGAACAGCATCACTAATAATCCCGGGAAAACGAGAAAAAAGCCCAGTGGGCCGAACACCAATACTTCCCACTCATTTTTTCCCTTTTGATACACATCAGTTGTATGTTTCCGGAAGGAAAAACAGGGTACATCCCTTCCTTCCTCCTCCGCCCGTTTTTTTTCTCTTCATCTATATAGTAGCTGGGGCTGTCGCTTTTTCCGAGGTACATACCGCCTAGAGGTAGGGCGTCAAATGGGTTCCCATGGTGCGTGTGAAAGTAGGAAAGTTTTGGAAATTATTTAAAAACATGACGTTCGGCAGCGCGGCTGTTTGTGTGTGTGTGAGCGTGTATGTGTGTGTATGTGTATGTGTGTGTGTGAGGAGGTTGGTGGGTTAGTGGATGGATGGATGGGTGGGTAGGTAAGTGTGTGTGTGTGTGTGTTTTAAAAACGTAACAATAGGCATATCTTTCAAGTGTTTCAAAAGTTAACAACTTTCGAGTGTTTACGTTTTCATTTTTATTTCAGAAATTTCTAGGAAAAAATGTATGCCTGGAAAGTTACAAAATTCTTCATTTTTCCGTTTTTTGTACATTATTGAGCGTTCTCAAAGCTTGGAGCTGCTCAAAATTTCGGAAATTTCGGTAATTTCAAAAATTTTCCAAACTGAATGCGAAATGTTATTAAGATTCATACCTAGAGCTGTCTGAGTTCAGACTGTAAATTGATGAATGGAAATTCCGCATAAATTCCCCCAAGTAGCCTCGCCATTTTGTCTCAGTCTTATTGCACTGCAGGTTGAACTTGCGTGTACTCAAAGCTACGCGAGCACCTCTTGCTCATCATCCCATTGTTCTCTAATGAATCCGTTGATTCTGACGGAAGAGAACGCCTCCTCAACAGACTGAGCAGATAAAATGGAATGCATTAAAGCCAAGAATGAAAATACTCCATTAATCATTTTCTTGACCATTGTAGCACAATTTTTAGAACATTTTTTTTCCTCAAACCATATGTTCTTTGAAAATTTAGAACCATTTCTTCATGTTCATTTTTCTACGTTTTTCTCATAGAAAAAAATGTTTTCACCAGCAAAAACTACTTTCTATCCGTCAAAAATGTTTTCTCCGTCTAGTTAAAATACAACGTTGAACTAAAATACAACTTTGGATTTTTAACTTCCCGATAGGAAGCTGTTGTAATCACCCCGAAAATGGAAAATCTCAGAATCATGAAATTTTTACGTTTCTTGAGGTTTTACATGCTCCTGCCACGTGTCCAGCGCGGGTTATGTGTGTGCGTCCGTATCCGTTTTTTCTTTGCAAATCGTTCCGGCAAAACCGCTGAACCGATTTGCACTTTTTTTTATCGACGCGTCTTACTGGTCTCCAGGTCTCAGAGGAGGGTTTGTGTAATTGCCCCGTCCGTTCAATGGTTTTTAACCGTTTTAATTGCGTATGACGCTTCATCTCGAGAACGGTGATAGATGCGAAAAAAAGTGTCTAACAAAAGTTGTTTCTCTCGTGACATTCCATATTTCATGTTTTATTAGTTTTTTTGCTAGGCATCATATTTTACGAGATATCGATAAAAAATCATATAATACATCAATGGTCGAATTTGCGTAACTGATATACAAGTTGACTTCGTACGTGTATCGTCACACACACACACACACACAGATTATCAGAAAGTTATTGATGTGACCCGCCGAGGGTCACACTCACCTCCTGTTTATTGTTTTGAATTTTGGCTTTTTGATTTTTTTGCTTTTAAATAATTAACCCAGAACAACGTCTTAATTAGAACATGATTAGGAAATTTATACAGGGTTCCAAGACTTCACAAAATTTATAAAAATTTCATACACTTTGAGAAATAGTGAAATTATGATTCTTCGAAATCAGAATTTTCGGTACTGACACTCTTTTTTCTAGCCTTTTGGAAAAGTTATGGCCTGCAAAACCAGAGGGCCACGGCTTTAAACTTACGAAGCAAATTTTCAAAATCAAAACAAAATCTCAACAGTTTTCTCAAATCTCAACAATCTCAACAGTTTCTCAGATCAAACATTTCTATCAACAGATTTGATAGAAGATAATATGTATTACATTTAAGAATAGATATTTAGAAACCTATTATGTAACTTTTCAGGATTCTGCAAAGTTCTTAAAACCTCGAGGTATGATCATACTGAATTACAAACATTAATAATTTTGAACAAGTTCTAACTGTTTGAAATTTTTTTTTTCAATACAAAGACTTTCATAAATTTGATGGAAATCTTACAAAATGTTAGACATCTAAAGGAGAATACACACACACACAGACACATCAATACACACAAAACTAGAGCATGTACTAAAAATAAAAATTTACATTTTTCCATAAATAAAAAACGTTACAGCATCTCCCAAACATCCCTGAATATTTCGTTCGGTACTCAAGAAAACTTGGCCCAAATTAAAAAAACAATATTCCCGTACCCAGCATTTTTTCCGCCCGATAACCATCGCTTTTGTGTTTGAAAATTCTCCATGGTTTCAATTTATTCACCAGGTCACGAGATCTTTACGCCTTATCTCTATTACGCTTTACCATCAGAAGCATTTCACATGGAAAAATGCATTATTTACACATTATAAGCGTGAGACGTCGCGACACTTATGGAAATTATCATGGCCGATAGCTGATACGAGACAGGCTGGGTTACAATGATCTTTTTTTTTCAATCGATACCGATCGGAATATCGTTCCAAGGGGAAAAAATGGTGAAGGCACCTGTGGATGTGCGGGTCACTGGCCGAAATGCCGATTTAAATATGGAAGAATCGTCTCTCGATCCACCGGATAACGCAGGTCACAAGCGGGTTACGAACCGATTTTATGTTTTTTACGCTTTATTTTCTCCATCTCGGATTCTTTTCTCATTCGTGCCTCGGTCCTTTTTTTTACCGCTGTCTTGTCATGTAAATTCTATTCAGTGTAGGCTTTTTTGCCTCCGGGTTCATTCTGAAATTTCTAAAAATTTTATATTTGCTTTTCAATTTCTGAAATTTTTGGATTTTTTAGCTCTCCAAGCATTTCACAATTATGGACTTTGGTTTTTGGACGCTGAGAATCTTGAAATGGGCCATAGTTCGCAATTAGATGATAGGAAAATTTAAATTTTTGGAAATTTCCAAAGTTAAATTGAAGAAAAAAAAATAGTCATTCAATGGAGGCATTTTTGCTTCCCAGTTTTTAGTAGAACAGTTGAAAATTGCCGGTTTATTTGTTTTTGCCATTTTTGAGATTTCGGAGTATCTTCATAATTTTGTATACTTTTAGAATTTCGGAAAATCAGAATTGTTCAAATTTTCAAAATTGTCAAGATTTTGAATTCGTTGAATTTTGCTAATTCTGAAATTTTCCAAAATTACATGAAGTAGGGAATGAAGTTTTTATTAACGGTGTGTTAGAGGTTTTCCAAAATTTCAAAAATTTTCCAAATCCTCGGAATTTTTGAAATGCCACGTATTTATAAATTTTTAAAATTCCCCAAACGTTTAGTGTTATGGCAAATTCGAATTTCGTCAGTTCCTTTAAGCTTTTAGAATGCAGTGAAATTTCAGAACTTTCAGAAATGTCAAAATCAAGCTAAAAACATCTTCAAGGTAAGTGGTATTTGATTTATTTTTTTTTATCTGTTGAAAGTGTCAAAATATTTGTTACAAGTGACAATTTTGATATTCCTCATGATTCAATTTTCTCAAAATCAAAAACTCGTGAAACATTATTTCGGGTCTCAAAAGCGTCAGTAAGCAATTTGTTTTTTTGTGTTTTGGATCTTGTCCAGATTCGTTTTAATCTTTTTTCCTGAGATCTTAACATGTAACTTATTCATTTTAATAGACTTAGATCCGTTCACTGTAAACTTTATAATTTCCATATTTTTATACTGACGAAAGAAATTTGATAATTTTGGACAGCTTTGAGAACTATGGAATCCCTGATCAAATTTTTGAAAATTTTTCGCACCTTGCCCGCATTTCTTTCATTCTTAAAAACAATTTTAAAATCATCAAAAGTATCTCAATAATAATGTTTTTCCTTCATTTCTAAAATTTCAATTTCTGTTCCTTAATTTTACCAAATGTTACGAAATTCCAATAATTTTCACGTTTTTAAAATGGTAAAAATTAAGTGAATGAAATGGTTAAAAAATTTTTCCAAATCTGTAATCCTTTTTTTTCAACTTTTCCTATTATATATAGCGGCCAGAATTTGAGCTCTTTAATAAACCTGTATTGGCTACAAATAGAATAGACCGATAATCATGCCCATAAATTTATTATGTTACGACCACCGCCAGAGTTGACACAAAACGAGAGAAAAAAAAAGTGCGACAAGAATTATGGAGAAGCTGGTGTGGAATGGGACACCCAACTAGTGTCCAATGTTTCCTAAACAAAATTATGACACGTTTTTCAGCTTCCACTGGACCCCGGCCTCTTTAGTCCCATTAGCTCGGTCGTAACTCTCAGGATTTACAATAAAAATTCCGATTGCAGGTGCATTGGAATAAAAATTCTCCGATCGTTGAGAGGGTCCTCTTCTTGGACTTCATTGATTTTTTTTCATTCAACTCTCTTGAATTTAATTTAAAAGTTGAAACGCGACATAAACTCATTTTGAGAACGTCGCAAATTTTGTGAATTTTGCGTAATTTGGCGACTAAAAACTATTAATACTGAAAGTGTTAGTGTTTTTGGAGATTTTATGATGATCCAAAATATGGGAAGAAAATTCATGAATTGTGTATGTTTTCAAAATTTAAACAAAATTTTAAATGTTTGGAATTTGCAAAATTTGTAAAATTTGTAAAATTTGTAAAATTTGTAAAATTTGTAAAATTTGTAAAATTTGAAAAATTTGAAAAATTTGTAAAATTTGAAAAATTTGTAAAATTCGAAAAATTTGTAAAATTCGAAAAATTTGTAGAATTTGAAAAATTTGTAGAATTTGAAAAATTTGAAAAATTTGAAAAATTTGAAAAATTTGAGAAATTTGAGAAATTTGAGAAATTTGAAAAATTTGAAAAATTTGAAAAATTTCGAGAACTGAAAATTCTAAAGCTTCTGAAAGTTTGAAAAATTGTGATGTTTAAAGTTTGTTTAAGTCGTTAAAGTTTTGAAAAACTCCGAAAGGCTTACAATTTAAGCGTTTGAAAAATTTTCCAAAAATTAACTTCGCCGAACTGATCGTAATTTTGGAAGAAAGTTCAGAGCTTGCCGAAACTTGTCAATATTTTACGAGATTTTTTCGAAAATTTCCCAAATTTGTCGAGTATTCAAACGTTCCAAAATTAATGTAATTTCCAAAAGTTTCTCGAGTGTCATATTTCACAGCAGCTTTTCCGTAATTCTTTACATGTTTTTTTTTCTCTCGTTTGGTGTCAACTCTGGCGGTGGTCGTAAGGTAATAAATTTATGGACATGATTATCGGTCTATTCCACATGGGACCGTTTCGTGTGGGCTGGTGAGGAGATATCAATTGAATTTAGACGTTTACATTGAATTCCAGCAATTAACATCACACGTTCCAGGGACGTCTTTTTACATTTTATTGGCTTTCGGGATACGACTGTTTAGACTCTCTAAGCCATATGGTTGATGTCCCAATGGGTTAATTAAGAATGTAAATTACGATAATGTTATCACAATATTTTCCTCTGAATGAAGTCAATATTTATAAAAAATCTGTATCAAAAGTTCCAATGCTATTTTAGGGATCAATGTGACTTTTTCATTTCACACGTCACATCTGAAATTCCCAATTCTTATACGACTTTAAAGTGAAATGTTGCCATATATTGTCGTTTCCTTTCATATAATTCGGATGCGTACAAATAGCTCATAAATAATGTGTCAACTTTCGCAATTGGAAAAACTTTTGCCAATTTTTCAAAATTCTTTCTAATTACTCAACATAACATTTTTAAGTTTTAAACTCTAAATATTTCATGAATTTTGCAAAATTTGAACGTCCTTAATTTGACAAATAGAGAAGCATTTCAAAATGTTTAAAATTAAAAGACTAAATATTGAGATATTATAATTTGTACATGGAAAAAAATGACATCTTATTTATTATGACATTCATTAAAATTGTTTATAACAATTGATGCCATGGACCAGTTTGAAACAACATCTAATCAGCGCGAACGTTCGTGGGGACGCGTCGCTTACGACGTTAATAATTTCTGCTATACATAATTTTTGTTTACAGCCTTTTTTTTGACCGAGATTTTCGACTGTTCTCAGAAGCCTCTGAAAAAAAAAGAATTTCTTGAGCGGAAATCAATTTCTTGGCCCCGATGGTTCACACTCATTCAGCTCACAAGTTTAGTTTTTTTTTTTGAGTCGAAAATAAAATTTCCTGTATGGGATTGCTCGGCGAAAACCGGGCGAGGTCCGCGAGCATAACGAGTCGAATATATATATATATATTCCAGACTATAGAATATATATACACATATATATATATATATGTGTATAATATATATCTATAGCTATAGATGTACAAAAACGGCTGGTGCACGTACGTTCTGAGCTTTTGTATCTAAGGGGATACAGGTTGCCGCACCTGTAATCCTCTTTAGTATATTCCTGTGGTTGCGCCGCGTGGGCGTTTCGACCATCCCATCCCAGACGTGTGTGTAGGTATACCCATGGCGACACACCAAATCACGGACCACTTCTTACCCATACTTTTTTATTTTACCCGGTTTCCCCGCTTTTTCCTCGATCCACAATTTCATGTTCCATTTGAGGAGCGATAAACGAATCGATGAGGTGTCTTGTTATCTCTGGGCCAAGGATGTAAGTGAATGGAATTGGCTTGAATCGAATTCAATTTGCACATTTACGTTATGAGGATTTTTGAATTTTTTTTATTTTTTTGAACCCGTGAATCGTTAACATTCCTGAATTCTTTGAAGATTGTTAATTTCCTCGAAACATTAATTTTTTTTTCAGTTTACGAAATACCATCAATTATTCACAATATTATGTTTGTCAGATTGGTTAGAAATTGTGCGACTTTACAACTTTTTAAATTCAATTTTATTCTGGTAATTTCTAGAGATTGGAACATTTCCATTTTATTCTCATCTCTCGGTTTTTGCTCCGTTGGGACTTATGCGGTTTATACGAGGAGCTCAAAAGGCATCAATCAAGGATCACGTATGTGTGTGCTTTTTTTTTAATGAGAGCCTCCCCCTCCCCCCCCCCCCCCCCCCCCCCCCACAAACCTATCCCCACTCCCGCGGAAGGTTGTGCTCCTGTCCAGCCTAGCGGTCTCATCTTATGAGAACTGTCCAATGACTAGTCAGGTAGAATTCGAATAGAATTACAGTGAAACCATAATCGGAAATTCATGAACGAAAAACAAAATTATTTCGCCTGTATATATGACACAGTAGAAAACGAGAATTTTACGAGTATGAAAAAAAAATAGCCAGCGATTTACATCCTTGTAATGTTGAAACTACACTCTCGTGTTCCAAGTCTATAAATTTACGATCGGTGCATTTTATTCGGCGTTAATTGAGAAATACCGTGAGTTGAGGAAGTGGTTCACTGAAATTTAATGGACAAGGACGACACACGCGACAAGAGGTGAAAAAGCGCGAGGGGGAGGCGACCGTGATATAGGGGATGTGATAAAATTGCATTTAGCCGGAGATCACTCACGAACAAATTGCCAATAAGTGTTTCCTGAAGACGTGCTGCGTAAAAAAATAATGAAAGAGTCACTTAAGCAACCAACGTCGTAAGTCACCTGTTGCCTGGCAATAATCGCATACGAACTTTTTATTTATCCGCGCCATTACCAGCGTGTCTCAAATTTTCGAGTGGGAAAATTTTTCTTTATTCTAACTCTTTTAAATTTAATTGGAGGAATATCTGAGATTGCAGATTCTCAAGTGCATCCTTGAAACTTTTAATAATTCGTGCAATTTCCTTAACTTTGAGATTGTGTTTCTGGAAACTTTTGGAAAGCTTCAAAACCTCAGGATTTTTTTCAATTTCGTGAAAAGAAAACAATTTCAGGTGTGGATCCTATTGTTTCTCGATTTTCCAAATTTTGCCAAAAAATATTTTTACAAATTTTGCAACTCGTGTTATGTCTACCGATATTCAAGTTTTAATTTTCCGGAAATTCATTTGAGGTATGTAAATTTATCCAAATGATTATTCTAATCAGGTTGTTTGAAGTGCCTAAGTAGAACTATTCTGAAAAAATTGCGTGCAATTTAAAAATCACTGAAATTTGTTAAATACCACGAGAAAAGGTGAAACTCAAACCTCAAATTGATGAAGAACCTTCTTTTCGGGGTCATTACAATTTGTAATTTTAATACCACAATTAAAAAACCGATATTTCCGAAGGTTTAAAAATTCACCGTTACTCACTCATAAAGAAAAATACATTGAAAAAAAAATCAAACAGTAGGCATAACAAGTAATAATAATAGTAATAATAATTTTGGTAATTTAAGTGATGTCGTTTACCAGTAATTTTCTGCGCATTTTTTTCCCCGGCAATTGAATTTAAAAAGGGGATAATTGAAAATAAACCTCGCTTTTTCAATTACTCAAACGTCCCGGAAACCAAAGTACGCAAATTCCGAAAATGTCGGATATGTAAAAACAGCATGAAGAAACTTCAGTAGCCTTTCACGCGAGAATTCTTGGAATACTTGAAATGGATATACACGCATAGGGGCTGTGTATCGGAGATATCTCGAATAAATGTTGCCTCGATGTTTAATGTGTCGTTTTCACTCGTGAATTTTTGGCGAGTGCGTGTGACACGTTCGATTCGAGTTAAAAACGAGGATAAATGTGGTGGGGGTAAGGCGCCACACGACCTCGCGCAATGCCGTACAGCCCGCGAGGTAATTTGTTGGAGATGGGTCATTACTGGACCCTGTCTCGCGCCAGTCTCTTCTTTTCTCCACCTCAAGTACCCCCCGAGAGCGAACATTCAGAAAAATATTTATTCAATTTTAACAACCGCTTCATGCTTGGAAATATAAAATGAACTTTTGGGAAAGTTAGAAATTGCATAGTTTTTTGAAATCTTAAACGTCTACATTAACGAAGGAACAGGTCTCTGGAAATTCAAAACCCTGAATATTTGAAGGAATTTTGGTATCTTAAATTTTTAATTTTTTTCAATTTTTAGGAATTTTGAAATTTTTAAAATTTTTGAAACTTGTGAATTTTTTTTAATTCCACAGGAACTCCGCAATTATCGGAATTTTGTAAAATTTAAAATTTTTTTAGGTTTCTGTTTCAACAATTTTCGCAATAGCTTCCAGATCGTAATGTAATACATTACAGTTTTTTTCTAAGTTTAAAACTTTTCAAAAGTCAAGGCGCCACACGACCCCGCGCACTGCCGTACGGCTCGCGAGGTAATTTGTTGGAGATGGGTCATTACTGGACTCTGCCTCGCGCCAGTCTCTTCTTTTCTCTTCCTCAAGTACGCCCTCAGCGGCTGCATCGACAAAAATATTTGTTTAATTTTAATGGCTGCTTCGCTATTCATAAAGTCGTCCTGAAGTTCTTCATTGAAATCAAGTGACATATTTCAAATTTGTTTGAAACCTTGCGAGATATTGTCAAAGATTCTAATTTTTGCCGATTGAAATTTTTTTAATGAGACTCAATGGGATCTCCCGAACGATTGGAAGTTATGATTTTTCTCCAATTTATGGACTTTGCATAATTTTTATACATTCCAAAAAACGCCAAAAATTCAAACTTCCCGCATTTTTAACTCGTTTCAGCTTTCAAAATTTACAGAATGCATTTTTCACAATCTTCAACAGTTCCAAATCGCGTCTCTTTCCTAAATTGCAAAATACGGGTATTTTTTCAAATTCAACTTTTTTAGAACTCCTGTCGATTGCTAGTGTGTGTCAATCGCAACTTTTCTTCTGCGCAAATTTTTAGTAAAATCAAAATTTTGAAGCAACATGCCCTTTTTAATTCATATTTCGAGCCGCCTGGGTTGATGAAAACGCTTTACCCTGATAGGAGGCGGCGGTGGAGGCTTATTCCCAAGGCACTGCATGAAAGATGAAAATTGGAATAATCCTTCAAATTTCAATTTTTTCTCATTAATCCAAATTTGTATCTGCATATTTTTTGTATCCACAGATTTGGTAAAAACGCCAAATTTTCCGAATTCCGTTGGTGTTATTAAGATTCAAATACAATTTTGATTTGAAATTTCAGAATTGTTCCAAATTTTTGGCAATTGCAAAATTTCTCCAATTTTTGTCAATTTGAAAAATTCATAAATTTTTTTTTAATTCTTGTCAAGAAGTGTTTCAATTTTTGTCAATTTAAGAAATTCTCAATTTTTTTTCAATTCAAAAACTTTCAAATTTTTCTTCTATTTCGCAATCTGATAAAAATTCAATTTTTAAATTGCATTTCCTTTCTATTGAGTTTTCGATGTCTCGGTTGATAAGAAACGCGATTGGCCGTCAAAAATAAGCTAGAGGGGGGAGGGGGGGGCTCTAATAGCGCACTGGTGTTCTCGGGCGGATAATCCAGATCCTTTCCTCGCGTCGGTTTCATCAATTCCTGAATTGTTCAAAATTTGCTCGAATTTAAAAATAATTTTTCATTTCCAAATTTTTTTACAAAGCGTTCAGATTTTTCTAAAATCTCGACAATTCCGAAAGTTTCATCTTACACTTCCTTTTTAATTGACATTTTGATATGTCTCGGCTGATAAGAAATACGATTTATCGTGAAATGAGGGAGGGGGGCTTATATTCCCGTGGCGCTGGCAGTCTCGTCTGCAATATGGGTGAGGCGCCGGGAGGGACGTGAGGTGAAAGCGAGGCCCAGCGTTGACCTCACGGGTGAACCTCGCCTGTCAAAATAACCACCCAAACGGGCTTAAAAAAAAATTAAGAAATTTCCCTCCGATAATTCTCGCCCCGCAGAAAAGCCCCACCTATCATTCTCTCTTTCTCATGGGCCCACAAATGCACTGGCACAACACGAGACGTAAATCAAATTATGTGCACGGGCAAATTTTAATTAATTCCCCCGCATCCGGAAATTCAATCAGCTACTCTACAGACACAAGTGAATGGATTATTAATTAATCAATTCGCGAGAGTCTTGACTCGACCATTTGTTCGGGATTTTTTAATTAGGAGGAGGTAGACTTGGGGTTATTAAATAATTACGGATTTTGGTCAGTCAATTAACATTGTTGGAAAGATATTTTTAGGCAAATTGATGTGAACAAAAAATGTGACTTATTCGTGTTCTCTATGCATCATTTAAAACCGGAAATCAAGACTGACGCATCTCGCTATTCCTTTTTCTTATCTGTGTGCAAATTGTAAATTTTGATTTTTTTTATATCTACGTCTTTGAGCATTTTAAATTAAGAATTTTTATGAAAATTTCAGAAATTTTTTGAACTCATCAGAAGTTTCAAACTCCCAAAATTTCAAAAATTCTGAAATGTGGAAAAATTTGAGAACAGACAACGAAGAAAACGGTTAAAAAATTACTAAAATGTCAAAACATTCGGAAATAAGGAACATTGAAAATTCGACATAAAAATGTGGAAATTTCTAGAAATTAAATTAAAATAATTTTCCCTTATGGATTATTTCCAATGGCCTGCCTTTCTTTCACTCATAAATTATGCGAAGTGAGTGAAAAACTAATAATTTCGGCCCGACGACGGAAACCAGACCGTCAGGGGGGACAATTCAAATGTTAGCGCACGAAGGAATGATCTCCCGCTCTAGGTCAGAATTATTCATTTGCATCTCTGTGATTGCAAAATAAAACTACTATTTCTAACCTATGCTTGTAAAATGAACCCTCTGCGCAAGTACCTGGATTCTAAACATCGTTTTGCGCTCTAGCCTAAACATAAAGAAAGATTTATTGGGCAGCGGTACGAAAATCTTATTGTGCGCCCGTCCGGGCAGAAAAATGTTATTTTGGCCCCCTCATCGGGGCGGGAAATACAAATTTTTTACGAAGGTAACCAAAATCTTTTTCATACCCGTAAAGTGGTTAAGTGAGGTAAAAACGGGAGAAATGGCCGCGAATTGCAATGTTTGCAAAATTTCAAAAATGTGGATTCGTTCTGTAAATAATTGCCTCTCTCAATAATTGTTTCATAAATCGCAGAAATGCGAAAAAATGGTTCGGCAAAATAATTGATACTCGGATAATGTCAAAGTGGGCATTGGGCCCGGGGGAGCTACCAAGATACGCCCTGGTACATCATCTCGCAGCTCATAAATAAGGTACCCTTGCGGATAATAGCCAGTTTGTTAGTGTGCGTTAGTTACGTCTGTATCAACCTGCTAGGCCGAGAGGTTACATGCCACCCGAACTGCGAACGAGATATACGATACATCGAGCAGCCGATCTCTCCGCCAATCGATTTATCCTTACGTGCATTTCTCAAGTCGAAACGGTTAACGAGCCTTATTCAATAACATTCAAATTTAATGGCGGGATCGTAAACAACATTAACGAATTCGCGAGATCGAGTTTTGGGCGAGATGGAACGATGGGGAATATATCAGGATATGTTTGTATGTACAATTTTCAGAATGTTTTCGGAGAATTCGAGTGATTAAAATATAATGAGACGTCATTTTTGTTCATGCTAAAAATTCCGTGTTTGAATTAAACGCAATTTATTTGATTTAAACGTATTCACTTTATGTAGCATCCACTAAAGCTTTGCAGATTTCACAAAAGAAAAATAATAAATTATAAATGTTTTACAGATGGTGCATATATTTAAAAAAATCCGAACTTTTGAGTTTAAGGGTCAGAAGCGTTGATAAAAATGATTGCAATATTGCGCCCATTGAAAATTGGGACATGGTTGTAATTGAATATTAGGATATTGTTTGAATTAGAAATTAGGACAGCTTCTCAATTGGGTATGGTGAAGTTTCCCCTTCCTTGAGGAACAAAATTACATATGTATACATTTACGCAATTGCAAGTTGGGGCATTTTCATTGTTGTAATTGGTAAATTACCCCTATTGTGTCCATTGGAACTTAAGACGTCGCAATTAATGTTTCCAATGGGAAACTATTCCAGTTGGAAAGTAAAAAATTTTGTTAATTGTGAATTGAGACATTTGAGCTCACCTAAAAACTGGGATAAAGCCGAGATTGAACGCTAATATTCGTAATTGTACCAACAGAAACCTGGGACATTTTGATAGTTGGAGTTCGGAAATCCAGTTACAGCTTGAAACTGTGACACTGACGCAATTCAAATTTAGATATTGTCCCTAATGCAAGTTGGGATATTATCCCAATTGGAAATTGGGGCAATATTCCAATTTGGGATTGGGATAATATTCCAATTTGGGATTGGAACACTGTTCCAATTAGGAAATAGGCCAATTTTCAAATTTTCAATTGGGACGTTGTTTCAATTTGAAATTGAAACAATGTTCTAATTGGGAATTGGAACGATGTTCCGATCACAGATTGAGACAACGTTAAAAAAACTTTTTAATGTAACCCGATCAATTATGCATTCCCGAAAAAGTCCAGATTTATAGCAGTTTGGAAATGCCTAGAGGAGTGCTCGTTCCATTGGTCAGCGTCTATATATACTGACAGCGGTAGTACTACGCTCTACCGGGTGGCGCTACGTGTACAGAGCGTCGCCGAAGTACGTGCCGATCCAGAACGTGTGTAGGTACAGGGGATGATTCTGAACAGAAAATTCCTTTTCCACGTCTTGATCATAAGCACCCCTCAGAAGTTCTCGGGGTGAGAAGGATAGCCGATGACACACACACACAGCCGACCCTCTGGAGCAAAAAGGAGTTCCTAGGATAGAATGGGCTCCTTCTGGCCAATTGTGTGTGTGTGTGTGTGTGCGCTGTAGCGTCATTAGCTATCCACCTTACCCCAAGAACTTTTCAGTGGTGTTTTTGATCGAACATTGGAAAGAGGAATTTTCTGCTCAGAATCACCACCTCAATCCACCCCTTCCCGATCAGCGAGTACTTCTGGGACATCTTGTATAAAACTCGCATATAACTCGCTTAACGACGCCACAAGGGCTTTCAGAGTGTTGGAAATTGTCACATTTTCCAGAATTCATAATGAATTATTTTGTCATCAAAAACTTTTTTTTATGACAAGTAGATTAAGCGAGTACTCATAAAATAGAGTAAAAAACAGTGCCTAAAAAAATTTCCCTATTGGGTATAGTGCACTGGATCTCGAGGTAAAAACAACGAGCAATTATTGTGTATCCAGCTTGATATCATCGATAAAACAATGTTGACAGAATTGGGACACATGAAGGAGCAATGTAAAAATATCCCCAAGCATTGAAAGCTCATAGTAGTCATCTCAATTTTAACAATCTAGCCCATCAACTTGGTACTCAATCTTGAGCTAACCCAAAAACATCATTCGATAATTAACCACCTCAAACAATTAAGCCGTGAAGTCCTAAACACGCGATGATAATCAATCTGTATCGATTCTCTCCCTGTTTGAGTGTTTGACCATTCTCTTTCTCCATTCAGCGTTCACGAATGAATCACCCATGTACCAATACCCGTATACATTGTTACACTCAAATTCTAAGGCGAGTCCGTTTATTTCATACCCAAACGTTGTACAACCTGTCATCGCATTCGTGACATCCATTGGATGGTCAGCTTTCGCTACGCTTCCATCTCTGGATTCATACTTTTCAATAGGGCAACTTCATAAAAGAAGATATCATCAGTATAAAAAAAATTAAGTAAGCCAAAAAAAAAGAGAGACTGGATCAATTCACTGTATAGAGACGTCTCCTTCGTAAAAAGAACCTTTTATCACGGGGCATTATCGTTTAACGGGTATCGAATCACAAAATTAATTTCCAATGAGATGAAAGGAGCTCAGCGCACTGAGTAAGAGCTAAAAAAATGGTTCAGTCATTTGTTAAGATGTCGGTAAATTGGGGCCAGACGAACACCAACCAAGCTGCTGCTCTCAATTATTCTCGAGTAAATTGAGGAAACGATGGAAAGCCATTTGGTGGAGTAATTGATAATTGGATCTTGTGGAAGCATTTATTTGGATCGAGGGAGCTTCTCTGAATGGCAAGCAATGTTTCTACTGGATGCGAATCCCATGGTTTTTTCATGAATAATTAATTTTGGATATTTGATATAAAGGAAAATTTCCGACTTTCCACCAACGGAATCCGCCCAAAACTATAAACTCCCTCGGCTTCCACCAAATGCGTCTCGTGACCACAGATTGACAGAAATAAATACAGGTTACAAACAATGTGCCAAAGCGGTGGAAAATCTTAAGCCTCAAGTTAACGATCGGAGGAGCAAACGATACTTACGTCAGTTCCACCAATTCGTGATCAGCTCCACCCTGCCCCTCATTTACCCGCAAAACAGGCCTAGAATATTTGCCATCAAATTTTTTTTCTCTTCGCCATTATTGCCCCATTATATCTTGCATAACAGTAACAGTAAGCCTAGTGAGCTATTACGCTACATCAAAGGTGGAACGTATAGAGTGGAATCGGATCCGTAGCGCATAGAAGTCGTTGTGGGTCGATGCGCCCGCGGGTCCATCTGCGGGAGAAGGTGTTCGTCTAAACATTTTCCATATATTTTTTTTTCTCTACAAAACCGTAAGCATGACTCCAGCCGCTGTCCACGTAATCGATTTGAACTTGCACCTTGCACGACTCGTTTACCCAGCCATCTCATCTACCTCGATTTTTAATGTTTTGCCGCGCAAGTTTTTAGACTCATTGCGATTTCTCGAATGAGGTAGCCACCTTACGATCTTTGGCATTTCTCATAACCTCTTTATTAGGGTCGATTATGCCTGGTAATCCCACAAGAGGCTGAACCGTAGTATAGCCGCATAATTGCTCAATGCAGCAGCTTGATAATTTCGGATCATCCGTGGATAGTGAAAAAATGGCGCAATCGGTTTGGTGATTGCGTCAGCCTGATGATCCGGGATAGTCACGCAGATTTGGTGATTAATGGGTTTGAGATACCGCAAATGGGTGGTGAAGTGCGGAATTCTTCGGGATTAACAAACATTCGATAGTTAATTGCATAATAATTTAAGGAAGCTATGTCCAATAGGAGGGAAACTTGTTTCGAAACTCGAGTCTCAATGCAGGTCAAGTTTTGAGTCAGCTTGCACCTTTTACAATTCAAAAACAGATTGACGTAAGTTTTTTTTTTATCCCCTGTAGGGATTATTTACATCGATCGGTGCTGTTCATTATACATTCAATTTATGCTTATATTTATACATTTAAATAATATGACAGCGTTTCACAATCAACAGAATGCTTCCTAAATTTTGATATTGTTGATTTTTAGAAATTTGTCAATCACATGAAGAGGCGCCAGATTGTTTTTATCTAGAGCCAGGAAAGTAGCTATGGTCAATTGACTGAGACACTTGAGTTTGCCCAATCCGTCTAGGATTTCTGGCCTGCCTTTTGTATACAACGGATAGTACCATAAGACGTGATCAATGTCCTGCACCTCAGCATTGTCACCACAACTACGTTCGGGGCTGTACACTTCTTTATCCGAAATAGAGACTTGTTAAGGTGATAGTGATTGGATCTGGCCCGGTTCACCCAAACGACAAAGTTTCTGGGAAGTTTGCGTCAATAGAACCAAGGTCGAGCTTTGTTGTTCCAGTAATAATCGAAATAAAATTTGCCCTTGGGGGAGATTGGATTATTGGATTGACTTTTGGCCTCATCAAATGAATTAACGAAGCTATCTTTTTTAAATACCTCCTTAAAGTCGGTCGAGGGAACTAAGTAAAGATTCTGGTTGGAGCCTTCAGCGTTCTTTGCAAAAGAGTCGGCCTTCCCATTCCGCTCAATTCCTCTATGTGCGGGAATCCATTGAAAGAAAATTCGGGACCCGAAGCAGTTGTTTTTGTTAAAGTTGCAGCATTTTCCCTTCGCTTTCAAGATGTATGGATTATTATGAGGGTCCAAGCTGATGGATTTGAGACTTTGGATGGCACTGAGGGAATCTGAGAGAACAAGGTGACTAACTTCTTTGTGTTCGAGAGCTATGTCCAGTGCTAAGTTCAGAGCTATACACTTGGCCGTGTAAACTGAGCACTGCTTGTCGAGCCTGATGGGTATTTCTATGTTTAGGATTGGACGTAATAGTTGAATTTGCTAATTGAGGTAACAGAAATCTGCTAATTTTAGGATCCCATGAGATGTATCTTCGATAGCCCATTGCTTGGAGAAAAGTCTAGGATTAACACTTGGAAACTTTCAGACTTCCGGTTTTAGACCTTTAAGGGCTACATGCGAGAACATGAAAATTATCACAACACAAGCCATCAACTATAATAGAGTTACTAGTCGTTCGATAAACTGCAGAGCATTAAGAGAGAGTGAAAAAAAATGAAAACAACGAAGCGTAACCAAGGCGGCAAGACAGACGGTAGTGCACACCCGTGCGATATCGTAATTGTGGCTTCTCCGCAATTTTCATGGGCGTAACGACTATCGCTCGGTGAACACGATCCGGTAGTTTCGGCAATCCACGAGGTGGGATAGGTCACGAGTTAGATTCAACGTGAATTAAACAATCGCCTGACGTCGATCGAGCAAGTGCTAAATATCAATTTATTATGAACATCGAAATAGAGAAAGTTTTTGTAATGACCCAGAAAAGTCAACGCGAAATTTCCATGTAATCTGGTCGTTTTTCGAGGGTAGACGTCATTGTAACCATGGGCGATTCTTTGTTTCTTTCGCAACTCTTCTTGATTTGAATTTTATTGGTGCCTGTTGATGGTCAGTGGTCCAAGCATCGCCAGATAAAACCTTCCTTAGTCCTAGGACCTCTCCTTCTTATTATCATTATTCCTTCAGTATTATAATTATAATTTTTCATGTACCACTCTTAGTATTACTTTCGCATATTTATGACATATATTTATCAATTTGTATGTACAAATTAACGATAAGAGTGATTAGCATGAATTGGAGACTGAACTGTGATATATTTTTAATACTATCATTAAGAAGAAATACTGTTACGTATGAAGTTATTTTTTAATATTTTAAAAATAAATGGTATCTATCTATTTGTCTATTCTAGCTTTCGGTGGTTCAGTTGGAACAGCTTATCTGGGAGGCCCGGGTTCGAATCCCGTCTGCGGCCACACTGAGACCAATCCGGACAATGTTCTAGAGGCAAAAACATCGTGGGAACAATTGCTAGATTTGACTGATATCTTGAACATCCCGTTCGGATTTCGAGTATTTCATTTCACATCTCTGATTTGTTTCATGTTGATTGGTTCAAAGATAAAAGCTCAAAATCGAAATCGTAACTTCAAAACGCCACCTGAAACTGCTCAGAGTCGCCTCTAGAACATAGTACGGATTTTTCTCAGGGTGTCGCTAATTCTTCTTCGGAATTCTAAAATGAGAATGAGAGATTGACATTTAGCAGCCCGCAATTGTCTCTAATTCATACTGGGTACAAATGTATGTCATGAATAATTGAGGTACGGCTGCAACTTAATCGGTAAAGCAGGTGGTCTGCAAAATAGTCTCGCATGCGTGAAATACCTTTGCGTGGGTATAAGAGTTTTTTCTTCTCTCACCGGTGTTAATATTATTATAATTTCGAACCATTTGTGCGGTCTACGCTAAAACAACAATTCCTGACGAAAGTTCATTTTCAGATGATTTAACTCTCAATTTTTTCTCTCACTTTATTCCCGACATAATCTGAGTTTCATTTCTTTTTCTTGTCCACTCGCTGTGTACAAGCGCACACTGACATGCACACCTCAAAATTTTTCATAAAGCATTTGGATGCTTTTGAAGAGCAGGTGGATGATAAGCAATTGGGGTTTGGTTTAAAAAGAGTTTCTTATTATTTATTGAGGAATATATTGAAATCTGTAGGACGAGACTTGCGCGCCGGCACGCTTGACCCCGTATGGTGACCTCCCCGCCGATACAACGGAGAAGATGGTGAAGTGCGGCAACACCCAGTTGGCTTTTATCCAGACTCACTATCAACGGGTGTTACACGTTTGGACGCCAAGTAGCGGGCAAAGTGATGAGGCGTGGTCGATCACTTGGTAGTGCTACTCAATACCTTGTAACCAAGTGAGGCCAATGCCGAGGGGGTTACGACCCGCAAGACCCCTGCGTCCAACACTCAATATATATAACCGCACCGGAGACTGCGGCTATTTGTGCATCTTGGCCTAGTCGCGACAGAAATACAGGAAAATTTTCTATCAACGCAAAGTTGTATTTCATTTACGGCCAGCAAGAGATCATTATTAAAACATTTTGGCGTTTTGAAATTTTCGAATATGTATGTGCGTGTGTGTGTCACTAAAATTTTGGCCGTATATGATTCACGAGTAAAGATTGTTCATAACGCGCTATTGCGTGAACGGTTAGAGCCAGCGGAAGAATCAATTGGCAAAAGTTACTCCTCATGCAAAAATACACATTTTATGTTTAATGACTTTTCCTCCAATTTATATAATTAAGAAGATGGCGGGTTCAACTCGCGAGCGGTCACACGCTTGGCGACGTCTCACTCCCACTTCCTTAACACGCGTGAGTTTATCGACGTTACGCTTATCATGCGACTACTCAAGAGTCGTTAATGTTCTACGTGATAAGTGAGTTTGTCTGTTCATATGTGTAAATTACAATTTCTGTTGTGACCCTCGTGGATCTCACCGAGTTACCCCACTAGTTAACCAACTGAATTGCATCCTGCACATGCATTGGAACGATTGAACAAAATAGTGTGTGGATTCCCTGCTCTGAAAACCGCAAAAAATATGTTAAGAGCTTTGCTATGCAAAAAGCGTAGAAATAAATTAAAATGCCTCAAAACTGTCTAAGGTCAAGATTGATTATCCTCCGCTCAGTTCAGCATTCGAAGTTTTCTGGAGAACACGCTATATTGAATTATTGGTTTAAAAAAAGGGGGAATCCGCTTTTTTTTGCTCTTGTTTGATCTTCCGTATATCCTGACTTTTCTGGCATCACGGGTGACTCAATGAATCACGGGGAAACGGGTTAAGGATATGTGGTAACTCATCCCCGAGTCGAGGCACGCGCACTCTTATGCGCACACGCCAACATAGCAAGATTGTATCGTCAACGTCTTTACGGCATTACGCGCCACACTGGCCAAACACCAGCGGGCGAAAAAAAATTCCCACTAATACGAGTGGCCTGTGGGGACACAGCGGCTCCTTTCGCGGAGTCATTGCATTTTTATTATATACTGCACACGTCGTTTATTCCGTAATTTAAAAACAAAAAAAATCCAGCGGCTTAATTGACACAAAAAACCGCGGGAAAAAATTACGCGAACTTGAACTTCCGAAGATAATGATTCACCTTAGAGATAATTCACTTCACACATTCTTTCTTTTTGGAATATGGAATTTTTTGGCATTGTGGAAACTGCTGTTTTTTTTTTATTTTTTGAAATTTTTGAAATCCTAATGTTAATTTTATGCACTTTTGCCTATTTTAAATTTCGTAAAATTGTACGGATTTTATTTTTTCCTGGAATTTCCGAAAATTGACCATTTTTTTTAGTTTTCAATTTATTACCAAATTTTTAAAGTTTGTACCATTTTAATTTTTTTAGTATTTCTCGGGATTTATAGAAATTGTCGAACATTTTTTCATCTCCAATATTTTTGAATTTGCACTTTAATTATTGCACTTAAATTTAAATTTGACATTAAAGAATTTAGAATTTCAGAATTTCCTGAATTACGCGAAGTTGTGGGAACTTCTCAAATATCTCCTGAGTTAATGGAATTCTTTGGTTGTAAAAATTTTGTCTTATGAACCCCAAGGAGACTCCTTTCGCGGAGTCACTGCATTTTTATTCTGCACTGCACACCTTGGTTCTTGAGGAATTAAAAAACGAAAAAGTTCAGAGGCTTAATTGACGCAAAATCCCAGGACTAAATGACGTGAACTTGAATTTGATAAAATAATGATCCAACACAGAGATAAGGCACTCCAAATTATACCCATGGAAATGTTGGTAGTGTTTTGCAATTCATTAACTGTTGTTTATTTACCTTAGCGAAATTTTTGAAAAACTCAATTTTTTCTAACTTTTGCTAGGAGTCAACAACATTTGTATTTCATATGACAATTACGAAACCAAAAATAATTTACTTAAAAAAAAAATTTACACGCTTATCGAAGCCAAAAGCCGGAAACCACATTTGGGGCTTCGCACTTGCTTCGCTACGTGCCAATGCACAGCGGGTATTAGCACTATCATTTTCCACCCATTTTTTGCCCCCACTTACGTCCCGCGGACGTCCCCATGTCCACCTGCTGCAACTTCAGCGATGGGCCAAGGTCCGGTGACCCGACTTCCTTCCTAACCAACCCAAGCACTACTTACCCTAACCCTGACGATAGCCTCCGCCTGATAGCGTCACCTGCGACTCGGACGCCGACAACTTCCGCAGATATTTCCCCCTTTTCCGGACAAAAGGCCCGATTGGGGCCCCCAGCAGCGACAGGTGAGCTCGAGTTACACAAATTCAATCCCCAGCAAATACCTCTGCAGTATATAGAAACGAAATACCAAGGTATTTTACTCATTTTTTAATAAGCGGAGGAAACGTGTTTTTAATAATATTTTTACATTTTTAATATCTTTGAAATCGTCAATATTTCTGAGTTTTTTTTATTACTTACAAATATTTTACATTGTCGAAATTTTGAACAATTTTAGAACATTACAATATTCATGAAATTTTTGAAATTTTTGAAATTTTTGAAATTTTTGAAATTTTTGAAATTTTTGAAATTTTTGAAATTTTTGAAATTTTTGAAATTTTTGAAATTTTTGAAATTTTTGAAATTTTTGAAATTTTTGAAATTTTTGAAATTTTTGAAATTTTTGAAATTTTTGAAATTTTTGAAATTTTTGAAATTTTTGAAATTTTTGAAATTTTTGAAATTTTTGAAATTTTTGAAATTTTTGAAATTTTTGGAATTTTTGAAATTTTTTTGAATTAATTAAATTTTGAGGGCTTTGAGAATTCGTTTTTTTCAATATCTTTTTAGCATCAATTTGCACTATATCATTGATTATGGAAGGTAGGGTTAAACGTCACAGGAGCTAAAATAATGCGCATTTTGACACATGAAATAACGTTTGTTATCCTTAGTTTAAGAGTATGACGATTAATGCAACGGGCGACTTTGAACCAAACTCTAGTCATAATCATTCAAATCATGGAATCCATTCGTGACGAAACTGCAGTCAAAATTTCGCTCACAAGCATACAAATACACACACACAAGCACACAGGCGCGCGCCTCTGAAAAACATCCAAAAATAATTTAAGTGTTCATGAAACGAAGATAATTTGAGGTTTCTCATTGTCAGGCCATCACAATAATTGTCCAAATTTCACGAGTTCTTCAGTTTTATAAATTCTTGAATTGTGTAATTTAGGAGGTTCACTATTTTTGGCGTTTATAAAAACTGGAGCAGTTAAGAAATGTCCGCAAATTCTGCCATTTATAAACCTTGGGAAGTTACGATAGAATTTTCATAGTTGAAATTCCGTACCTTTTTCCTCGTATTATGATTTGAGTACCGAACGCATGATAATAAATGCACGGAATGATGTGAGAAACCGACGAGAAACCTAGTGTTAATGATCGAAATAATCTCACAGTGAAATCAAGGGTCCCAAATCAAGATTTCGTTTCTTTGAATGATAAATTTACAATTCAAAAAAGTACGTAGCTACTTTGAATTTCTTACAGAACACAATGTGGCACTTGAGTTCACAAAATAAATTTTAACCTACAAACAAAATTGATGAAGCAAGATGAATAAATAAAAAAGATAATCGTATTTTTTCCATTTCACCACTTTTCAAAGTTTCTAAATTAATGAAAAACCATTCGCAATTTATTTTCTACGTCTCTCAAATTTTAGAGGTTGACTTTTTTTTAATCCTATGCTTAAAAAAATTCACTATATATATATTACAGCTCTTAAAAATTCGTGTTTCGTACTTCTAGTATTTCAAACATTCATAGATTATTCAAAATTGAAAATTTTAAGCTATCAATTTTGATTCGATTTTTATATTTTTTCAATTTCATTTTTTTCTCAAATTTTTCCATTTTCCGTTCATTGATTTCATAATTTTGGATTTTTTTTTGTAAAATGTAAGGTTCCAAAATAGGAAAATGTGTTAATGATTAGACATATTCAAAAATGTGCCTGCGCGTCAAAAACGTAGGATGTCAAAAAATACATCCCCGTGTTGAAATACTGCGAGGCAGCTCCGCACTTCGTAATGAGCGCAATATGGCACTTGACCCCGCGCAGGACTTCGTAGTGTCGCCGTACTGGAACAAGAAAAAAAATAATACATAAAAACAAAAAATTCAACCAAAAAAAAAATCAAATAAACAAAATAAACCATCAGAGCGAGAGGGAGAAAGAGAGGGAGAGGGGGAGAGAGAGACGATGATATGCGCATTACGTGTGCCAGTCGTACCGCTACGCGACCCCGACTATACGAATAAAAAGCGACCAAAAAAAATCCCAAAAAAACAAGAAGGAAAAATATTCGTGAAAAGTAAACCCCAGGTTCACCGATAATAATCATGCCAACAATGCACTCTGGACAATAACGTATTTATCGTGGTGTTGGGCGCACCATGGACGACGGAAAAAAGCATCGCGACTGAGAAAGAGAGAAACAAAAAAAAAAGAAAAAAGTAAAAGTTGAGGAGTGTGAAAAAATATATTCTCGAGTGTGTGGGTCTCGATTACGTTGCAACCGCTCTCGAGGACAATCAATAATGATATCGATCTTCCACCATAGATCATTCTTTCCACCCCTACCGACGAAAAAAAGAAAGTTGACCCCTTGCACGTCATAAGTTCAAGAAAAAGCAAGTAGTGGACAATGTGATTAATCCAGGACGTAAAAAAATTGAATTACCTCAAATCTCGAAACGAAAAAAAAAATTTGAGGGCCTCGACCGGTGTTCGAACCCGAGTCTTTCAGTTACGGCTTCGAATTTACAGAGTACCACCACCTACCAACCATCAGACATCGATTAAGTGAATCCATTTTCGCAAATCGCAATCAAATTAGATCGAATTTCGCAAAATTTTGAAAATTCGAACCCGGGTCTCGCAGGTTTTTGAATACTGCTACAATGTTTTATGTTAGGCTTTAGAGAGCTATATTTGTCAGCGAATTCCAGTAAACGGACTATATCCAAATCTTCTACATTCCTTAGAGTATCCAAAATATATTTAAAAAATTTGTTAAATGTCTCATTTTTTTTTTTTTTTTTTTTTTTAACAATTTGAACTAAAGATTTCTTTCAGAACCCTACCTATAATCCTCTATCGCAAATACTTTCCTCGGTTTCCATTCGACGAAGCACCCCCGTGGCGATTAAAAATCAACTCTCCCGCAAAAATTAATAAAAACCGAAAACAAAAGGATTTTCCGTGCCCCTAGCAGTGGTATGCCGATCCGATTCGATCTCAAGTAGATTTCGTGCGGAAAAAATGCAAAATGAATGGAAATAATAAAAAATAAAAAAGAAATATCAGAACAAAAGGACACAGAAGCAACTGCAGTTAGGGGCGGGAGGGAGGGGGGGGGGGGGGGGGGGGGGGGGAGGGGGTGGGCTCGATAAAACCCATGCTTCCTGTGATGGCTAATCCTGAGATCTTGAGTTCACGACCCGAATAATAACACAATATATTTGTGTAATATAGTGAATGGTGAGCACTTGGCAAAAAAGATTAATATCTCGGCTAACGTACGTCTTCTTGTGGAGCTACCCGATATTCCTACTGCATTTCAACTTTAAGCCTTTATCCAAGGTCATCGCTATATCTAACCTCGATCTAATAACGTGAATGAGAGTCTTACAAATGCATATTAAGGATGTAATAATTCTATGAAATTTTTTAATTCATTCTTTTTTAGTTAAAATTATTGCTTTTTCCTTTTGATTATTTTGTTTTTTTTTCATTTTTGTGCTTTTTGGAAATGATTTTTAATTTTAAATTTACCAAATTTAAATAAAAAAAAAATTTTATTTAATTTCGAACGTATCAATTTTTTTTATACATTTCCCATTTCAACACTTTGAATACGTCAAATATTATTCTTCCATGAATCTCCATATTATCAAGTACAATAAACTATTCATTTTCTGCGGATTTTTCTGAATGTTTAAGGACTCTTCAATTTTTTTATGATCACCATATGGTTAGCTAGACGCTTATGGTCAATCTTAATGATGATTGCAATTTCGTTTTGCATATTTCTTTTTTTTGCACAGCGAGTTGTCACTGATTTATGACATATTTTTTTCTTATTCTGCTTTTGTGACAAGGGAATCATGTAACTGCACTTGGAATGAGAGAGATCGATGCACGTCCCCGATTTCTTCGACCCAACGACTCGACCCTTCACACCCATTCTGCGGTTTTGCAATAACAGAAGTTGTGAAGTTTATTTTTATTTATTCATTTTTTTTCCTTCATTTTTGGCCGAGGGTTGGCCACTTTTTAGCACCCAACGGTGGTGAAATAATTGAATTATCGTGACATGGTCAAGAGTTTAAACAGCGAAATATTGAGAGAGCGCAGGAGGAGATTTTTTATGGGGGTTTAGTAATAAATGGGATGTAATTCTCAGGCAAATAACTCATCATCATGAAAAGGGACCAGTTTGTCGATATACGTGTAAATACTTTTTTCTTTTTTAATATGAAATGCAGCAGAAATCTCAATAAGGAAATTCCAAACCAAACCAAACAATTTGTGTTTTTGCACAAATAACTTTGCAAAATTGTTAAAAAATTACACATATATTTCTGGTACACAAATTACTCCAGGTACATTTCTTAGACGTCTAGAAGAAAATTCTTCAATTTCTAAAATCGTGGAAATTTTTTTTTAGTATTATGTTCGCTGTACCCTATCGATCGCCAAAATGACTTGATCATCAGTATGTCGATTAAATTTTGGGCGGGTTTCGATTGGATTATCGACTTGGCATTCATTCGGTTGGGCGTCGATTCCATTTATGTGGGCAAGTAATCGAAACAGTTTTCTTTCTTTGCCTTCAGCCGATTGAGTGTCGATTAACCTGAATATGAAATGTCGTTCAATGTATTATTATTTAATTATCTGCGGTCTGAGGTATATATATAGATTCCCTGAATATGAAACTAATCGAGACGCGATCGACTCGGCGTTGGGTCGATTTGTGAGTCGTTTGTCAGAATATTTCGATAACCCAATCGAATTTCACTGAAAAGCTAATCGACATGCCGATCAAATCGTTTATGCAATCGAAAGTCGATAGACGGGTCCGCCAGGTCGTTAGTTGGGTTCGGTTATGAATGGGCGCAATATGATATGGTTTGTGATGGACGCAATAAGGTATGTTTATGAGCTACAAGCTGAATATCCAACGTACTATTTTTATTGTATTTATATTTCATTTTTTTTAGTTATATACAGCTGAAACCGAGAAAATTAGGTTGTTGACTGTTTGAAGCATCTTTTAAGAGGGATGCAGACAATTAAGTAATCGGACTTCAATTAATAACTAGAACGGGCTTAGGTCATAAAGGCGAAACTCCCCGATTCATTGTCCCGGACTTGGAATAATGGGGGCGGGGAATATTTGTCAAAATTCGGAGAAATGGTTGGGTCAGTTTAACAGCGGATAATCTCCGGTCCTTGGGGCACAGGTACCAGTTCATTTATTCCCATTGACTGGTAAACTACACCTGCTAACGTTGTAATTGACTGCCATTTTTGCAGAGCATTTTTAGATTTTTCCAAATTTTGTAAATTGTAATTTTTTTGGAAATTGAAAAGTTGGCGATTTCAAAAATGTTATTAAACGAAGTAGAAAAAATTGCAAATTGACAAGGAATAAATTCTTTCACCATTGGAAAAATTTCGAAAAAACTTTCGCCAAGCTGGAAATGATGCAAGTGAGTAACTTGAAAATGGTCAAAGGGTTTCTTATTGATAGGAAAAATCTTCAAAATTTCTCTTTAACTTCCGAAAAAACCATTAGAATTTGTAATTTTTGGAGGAACTTTGTAAGTATGAATTTTATGGATGTACTATCGTAGAGCCTGCAATAATGAAACGTGGAAATTTTTCTTTATAAGAATGCAAGGAAATTTCCGGGGTCACTTCAACTACGGGCAATCCCCGGCCCTCGCGGGGATAGATAGATAGTGAGTTTAATTTTTTGATTCCCCTTTTAAAAATTTTCGAAATTTCGAAAATTCTCAGATTTTCCTAAATTTCAAACTAGAATGAAATCACGAATTCATGAAGATCTGCACTTCTTTCTCTTCGCTTTTTTAGAATTTTAGGGAAGGTTCAAAAGTTTTAGAACTGAAGAATTTTCAAAAATTTCTCAATTTAAGAAACTGTCAAAAATTCAAATTCGCTTTTTAAGGAAAATTGAATGGAAAATATGAATAAGTAGGAAGTTTGGGAACTCTGAAAGTTGTGAAAAATTGGTACCTGTCGAAATCTTCAATAATCTTCGAAATTTTCTGATGTATTCGTAAATTTGTTTTTTCAATGTATTTGCGAAACTCATTGAAATTTTCAAAATTCAATTTGAAAATTGTGAATGAAAATTCACAAGCGTCTAAATTTTCCAAAATCGAAAAATTCCAACAATTTGATTAATCTGAAAGAAAATTTAAATCGTGAAAAAAATTGAACCTCACCGGTTTCACACATTCATTAATATTTGTTTAGTTTTAAAACTCAAATTAAAAGAAAATTAAAAGATTTGAAAACCAAACCTAGAAAATTTGAAGGATGATTGAAAGTCGAAATGTAAGACTATTATGCACAATTTCGTCTCCTACTAGTTTTCGAGAAGGATGACTCATTGAGGTGTGATTCCTCGATTTATTGTTTCGAGCTTGTAACAACACAAGGTGGGGAGGTAAAATTTGGTGAAAATCCGAAGAAATGTCCGGGGTCAGTTTAACAACGGGCAATCCCCAGTTCTTGGGGCACAGGTACCAGTTCATTTATTCCCATCGACTGGTAAACTTCACCTGCTAACGGGGGCCTTGTATACACTCTCCATCACTTCTGTCACCATATGCCCGGCCACACCATAATCCCAAAAATTCCCAAGGACCCCCAAGTGTTGCTTGTAATATTTCTGTTGGGGTTTGGCCCCCAACCTCACCCTCCCCTCTAGTTTCTTCACCTTTTCAGCGAATCTACTGGTGCCCCCCTAGGGCGACCCACCTTGGGGAACCCCCTTGAAACATGTGCACTTCAAATTCGCCTTTTTCCAACTATTGCCGGCCAAATAATCGCCAAGTGGCTTCCATATGGGGGCAAGATGGGACGGTGGGAATTTTTATTTTATTAGTGGCATGTGGACTTGAGATCTTGAAGTTATGCGAAAACACGTATCGCAAACCTTGTGATTAATTTATGAAGTCTTTTTTCTACGCATTTTGGAAAGAAAAAATGAATCTTCAAATTCTTCAAAATTTGAACAATGGAGGCTAAGAAATTTTAAAAGCTTCTGGGAACTGTTGGCGATTCAACAAAATTTCTATTTGTTGCTCCATTCCGGAATACTTTTGAAAATTCATAAATAACTTCCTGATAGAGAATGTTTCTGTAATGCCCCCTAAAATGGAACGAAGCAAAATCATCTTCACGTTTTATGATTCCCTGAATAATTTTGTGAGGTTTTTGTGACGTGGAGCGTTTCTTTTGGACTATATCCCTCTCATTTGTACTCCCCACGCTAGCTGCTGTTTGCGCATACCTTCAAGGGGAGTAGTGGTCAACCATCTTCGCGGCTGGGGCCCGCTGTGATCATTTTAAGCCATCATATTTCTAAACACAGGGTAAACTTCCAGAAATCCCTATGCTATGAATGAACACCCCACCCTCTGCGCCGGGTTAGGTTCCTGCCCGGCCGTACGGTCTTATGGGAACCGCCGATAGCACACACTGAACGTTGATGCTTCGGTCGGAATCTATGAGAAAATATTTTTGAAAACATATTCTCCGGTGGCCGAGCGCCAATCATGATGGAAGTGTGTGTGTGTATATCAAAAGTTGGTCCACATGTAAAAATACATATTTGGCAAGAAAATTCTTGGGAATTTTTATAATATAGATTAGCCTATTAATACACCGTTATTATATGATGACTTCGCAATTACTTAACTAACAACGAATATGTGGTATGTCATTTTCGAAGTCCATTCGTTAATAGCTAAAGATCGTTGTGGATAAGAAATGAATTTCGTTATCAGTTTTTCTTCACAATTTGAGAAATGGTTTGTTCCATATGGGGACAAGATGGCACACGCCGTACACGGTGGGAATTTTCAGTTTATTAGGGACACGTGTGCTTGAGATTTCAGAATTATGCGGAAACACGTAGACACCATTCGGTGACAAATCTAGGATGTTATAAACTTGTTTTGGAAATGAAAATGTTAGTGCTGAGTATTTTGGAATTTTGGAAAATGCCTTTTAAGCTTGCAAAATCTCAAAACTTCCAAGAAATTTCAATTTTTTCAGTTTTATTCTCGGATTCATTAAATTTATTATTACATATGCACACGCACACGAGTAGGTGTTTTTTATGTGCGTTATCGCTGGGGTGGGGGGGAGGGGGGGGAGGTCCATCATAGACGCCCGCCACCGCAGCACAAGGGTTTCTGGACGTTTACAGAAATACGATGACTTCAATACTGAAAATGGATCCTAACCGTATGTCCAAGGCTCAGTTTTGAAGCAATGCGCAAGCGCAGCCAACGTGAAAAGTACAAATAACAGGAACGGTGGCAGCGAAAAACACACACACACTTTCTGACCCACTTTAACGAAATATTCCAGTTGCATTAATCTATGGAGCTTAAGTGGTTTGGCGCCAATGGTCGTAATCCACAAGAAAAGTCACTTGGAACATTGAAAAAGTGAGAATAAAATATAAAAAATTTTAGGATACATTCCCTATAACGTGAAAATTTGTGTGAGAGAAAGTCTGACAGCGCGTGCACGAAGGGGTTACGAGAAACCAAAGCCCAAATTCAGTAAATAGGAAAATAAAGCCGTTGAAAGAAAAAGCTCACTTCCAAGTACGCAATAATTAGCCACTTGTTTTGGGATTTCCCCTAGCTTGTAGCTGGTACCGTCAATGGGGGTCGACAAACTACCCCAATGAGACCCAGCGTACCTGCCCCTCATAACAGGCACTCAAAACCTTTTGCCTTGGGTTCTCACGCTAAGGCTTTTTTTCTCACAAAGAGAGAAAAAAAATATCAAATTGACACAACAATTACAGGTATCGTGTGACCGAGTCAAACTTGACGTTCAGATTCACAGGTTATCAATTAATTTTTTTTTCTTTTTCATATAAAATCAACCGTTTTTCAATCCTCAAAAGAAATCTGAAAAGTCCCAAGCCTTATGCTAAAGGGCAACTAACACACTGTGTATGTGTGTGTGTGTGTGTGTTTTCGCTGTCAAAAAGTTGTAATTTTAATTCCGATTCATACAATTATTCATTTTCGAAATATTTGAATTTTGGAACTTTTAAAGTTTGGCAAATTCAAAATGTTTCAAAATTTCCCGTTGTTTTTCTTAAGTATCAGAAGAAATTTATTAGATTTAATAACTTTCACTGTTTTGTTTTTTCACTTTCTATAAGTCACATATAATGGTTTAAGCCCCAATTTCTCTGAAAATCCCTCCTCACTCCAAAGTGTTGATTCATCAATCTACCTGCAGTTCTGGCCGCCCCCCCCCCCCCCCCCACCGACCAATTTCCCAGAATATTACCCAAATTAATCCCAGTGATCCTGGTACCCGCATAGGAATCCCCCAGAATTGGGCCCAATTGACGACCCTACCAGGCGCATACTATACAGGACATAATGATCTGTGACAATGTGTACCTGGTCACGTTTAAAAATTAGGTGGGGGGGGGGGGGGAGACGCTGGTCTGCTGGTGGCCACATTTAGGCTTATTAAATAGTTTGAACGATTGTGAACGAAAATGTGGAATGCATAATAAGTATATCCTAGCAGAGTGTAAATCTACTAAAATGGCAGAATGCCCCGAACCTGAACCTGAACCTGAATTCAAGAATACTGAAAAGATGGTACAACATTTGATATTAATCTAAATCATAAAAAATTCATGTTCGTCTCATCTTAAAACGATCATTCCAAACTATGTGTATGTGTATGCGGTGGCTGATCAATGGTGTTCGGTGTTCCTGGCGAGAATATTCACGGGGCCCCTGATATTTGAAAAAATTATGTATGGGCAATAATGAAAATTAAAAACGCTGGAAGTCTATTGTCAACTTAACAATGAGAACTATTTTTAAAAAATGGTTTTACATGTCAATAATTTCATCAATGATAAATAAGACCATATCACCATAGAATATAGATGGATTTTTCCCATAGGAAAATTGAAGGATTCAATGATTTTTTCGTACCAATCGGCCCTTATACGGGTGTCAGAATGTTGCAATTTTTCATAACTTCCCAAATTTCTTGTCTACCACTGAATTCGGGGGCCTTCCGTCGAGTGCGGTCCACCACCCGCAATATGGGGCATGTATGTATTCGGTTGGGTGTATGTATTCGGATGTAAGTTTTGGATCACCGTCACCGTCTCGAAAATTGAATTCATGTCTGCTTGCGAAATGAGGTAATCATTTTTTACAGCTTCAAAGAAATGTGTATGTGTGCGTGGGTGTGTTCGGGTAAAAAATTTCTCTGAAAATCCAAACAAATCTTCAAACTTCAAATTTTCAAAAAGTCATAATTGCCAATAAAATTTTGTCCCATTTGGAAATATCTGCCAAATAGATAAAAGAAATTAAAGATTTCGAAAATTTAAACAATTCTCTGAAATGTTGAAAATAACGCACAATTGACGGAAATTTCCGCCTTCATTCTACCCGGCATGTCTCATAAACATATATACTGAGAATAAGTAATCATAATAATGTCTACCGCAATATTCTACGATTTTCTTTCACTAAACTGTCGTAATTTAAATACAGATGCTGAGACTTGACACTAGAATAATAAGTGAGGTAGTATTTTTGCTGGTGGTAAACGTTTTATTTCGAAGCCTGAGGTGGGATTATGGGCCTATCCTAAATATTGGGTCCTGAAGCCTCAGAACTACTGGTGGCAGCCCTCTTTGCTTTCATTCCACCAGTAATAATCGGGAAATTCCCCATTCGGTTTCCCCGAGGCACCAGATTAAGAAATCCCGGGTAAAAATCTAGTTTATTACCTGCATTGAACGGGGGTATTCCCACAAATTTATTGATCATTTAATACCAGTACCGCCTCCCCCGCCCCCCCTCCCCCTCCCCACCCAGACCCTCCATCATCGTACTAGAGCGGGATATGGTATGTATTATATAGTTGAACGTCAACCAAGACGTATTTGCAGAATATTGTGTGGATATGTGTGTATGTGTGTTTTTTGTCCGATTATTCCTTTAGTCACATTCAGCTACAGGATCCGCCGTACGGCCTTGGTTTTTGTGCTCTACTACGGAGACAAGTACTCACTCAATGTGACTCCAAGCAATCGTATGGTAAAACACTCAAAAAATCTCCGTGAGATGACAGTCGGTGCCGATGATGTCACCCACGCCCCCCCCCCCTCCCACCTGCGGTTGGGTTCCCGGCCGGCCTTTCGGTCTTATCCTGCTACCGGTTGGAATCCACGGGAAAACTTTTCATTTTTGAATTTCAAACCTGAATTTTTCTCGAGAACTAGAAATTCACACATCGGTATTTTTCGTGTGCCACCAATGGAAGACGCTCATCCAATTTATTTCAATATTTTTCAAACACAGCAAATGGGCCCAAACATCGGCCCAAATGGACTCCATTACCATGTGATATGGTATCCAAATTTCAGATTCCAGATTATAACAGTTTCGTTTCGTTTCCGATTTTTGTCCTTGTTTTTTTTTTTTTTTGAACCAACAGGAAATAGGTTTTTTATTCACTTCCATCCGGAATTGATAATTGAATATAATATCGAATGATCAAGTTGAATGAAAAAAACCCCGACCCCAAGATTGTGGAGGTCAATCGTATGCTAATTGCCCAGCCAAAACACAAAACGCCCGTGCGTCGACGGTCTCTCGCCGTATCAAACATTCACATGTACGTGTGTATATGTTAAAAAAAAATTGAAAAAAAATAATCACCACACAAGTGCTGGGCCTTTGCTACAGGTATCGGGTCTTTGAACCAACCGCAAACGTTTGAAATAAAAAGGGGCAGAGAGGAAATGCGCCGGCTCTTCTTAGGCCTACGAATGTGTGTCTTAATGCACCATCCGCTGAATTGTTCTGCATAAATTGATGATGTATACTCGTTTTAGTAGACACATCAACGAATAATACAACGAAATGAACTGGACAGGAAATTGAGGGAATTATTTCGTCAAGTATCACTGAGAGGAAAAAAATACAAAACCTGATTTAAGAGAGGTCTACATCACTAGGAAAAGACCCTTCAATCAGATATGAAATATGGCAAAATTGGGAATAGGTTGCAAACGTCATAATGCGAAATATTTTAGCAATGCTGAACAAAAATCACAATAAAACGCCCAAAGTGGTAAAAAAAATGAAATTGAAGAAATGGCGAAATTTACGAAAATATGAAAAATGCTGAAAATTTGAATGAAATCCAAAATTTTGAAAGTTTCCAAAAATTCTAAAGATTACATTCATTTTTTCCCGACTGACACGTACCCCCTGATAGTAGGCCAATAGTTCAGTGAAAAGTGTTTCTATGGAACTCCAGGTGAGGAAACAAATAAAAAATTTAGAATTTTATCCGTCCTGAAACTCCCTTGATATACCTTCAATAGTCCAAACATTTCGAAAATTCTAAGAACTTCAAATATTGCACGAAATTCAATTTTTTTTGCAATTTCTTTGCAAAAATAAAGCGGCAAAAGTGGAAGAAATTTAAAAATCTCCAAACCAGCAACATTTCCAATAATCGCTGAACTTAAACAAATTTTCCCGCACTTGGGAAATTCGCGTTACCTGAATTTATTCATGAGTTGTGCCTAAGAAAAGTTGCGAGCACGTGCCCACCGTATGCCGATAGTTTACGCTCACGAACACGTTTCTACGTTGGCATTCGTAGAAACAACTTGAAGAGAAACGGTGACGTTTTTTTGCGCCTCATCACTCATCTAAGGGCAGCAGACAGTCCAAACACGCCATGCAACACGTGAGATCAGCCCTCCCCCACAGCAGGCCATGATTTCATCTGGTGTTGGCATTAGTTGGCAAGTGTTAAACAACACGTGCTTTTCTCGATGACCATCTCCGTCAGCAGTTGGGCTCAATGACGCTTAGAATGCCTACGAAAGCCATTCATAAAATTTGTTTATTTATTTTTGCATCGTGGACTTCTCGAAATTCACATTATGTTGATTGTTTATGTCTAATGGAACACGTTCAGCGTTTGTACTAATTGTTTAGGCGCTTATCTTAATCATGTAAATGAAACTCTAGGCAATTCTTATTTTTTTTTTTAAAGTTTAGAAATTTTTGAAATTATAATTTTTTCATAATAGTCATATTAAAAAATTGATTGATTTCTTTAATATGAATAATCGTTATTTTTAATTGTCATTTGTGTATACCATAAGACTCAATATTTTTCTGTTTTATATTCTTTTTATAGTGTGTATTAATTGCACTTTTTTTCAATAAAAAAGAGAATGAGGTGGATTTTTAGCAGTGTTGCTGGGTCCATGTTCGCTCGGTTTTTACTGTCATTGATGGCGATAAAATCCGTGCCAGACGATGTTCCATTGGGACACCAAGTTTTTGGCTTATCGAAGTGATCCTCCCCCTCTCTCCCATATTCAAATATTTATAATCACGGACGCCCCCCTCCATATTATTCAAATATCTTAATAGCCTCGGTTTTACTCGCATCGATGCTCGATCGTAAAATTGGGCACTCGAACATTTTTCGGTGATAAAATGGTGGCATGCGTCGACATTGTTTCTATAAATTGCAGACTTTATTAGTCGGGGGTTACAATGGGGAAATGATAATTTGCGAAAAACGTCAATTTAGTTTTTTTTTTATAACTTTTGTGGGATTTTGAGGAAATAACCTTTGAATGGAATCATGCGAAAAACAGAAGACCAGTTCAGTTTTAGATTCTGAAAAAAATACCTAAATTCAAATTGTGACGTCGAAAAAATTGAAAATTTCCAATAGTTAAAAAAAAATCAAGTTTAAAGAAAAATCCATGACCAAAAAAATGTGGAACAGAAAGTTTTGTGAAGTGCCCCAATTTTTAAAATTTCTTGATTTAAGAAAACTTGCAAAAAGGGAAATTTTTGTGATTTTAAGGGACTCAATGATTTCTGAAAACGCAAAAATTCTAAACAGTGTCAAAAATTACCACGCAAATATTAACAGCAATGACAGTTTTTAAATGGCTAATTATTTTAATCGCGTGACTGAGAATCTCATCTGTATCTGATTGCGGACGTGTACCACGTGCCACCACCAGCGAAATTCCAAGAAAAACACGGAGCCGCGGAGAAAGTCAACACTTGGTATAGGATCCACTCGCCTCTTCTTCACCCACGTGCCTCGCAAACACCACTCTCAATCGCCTTCCATGTCCAGTAACCTACAATTCATCGATCTTTATATCCGAGAGGGAGAGGGACGTGATAGCGTGACGCAATTGGTATTCAGGAGTTGTACTCGACTTAACACTCAGGGAAATGCTCATATCGAAAATTGCATGGGAATATTCGCAAATAACTTATATATTGATTTATTTTCTCAGCAATTTCAAAAATGTCAAGAATTTGAACAATTTTCGACAAATTTTGAATTTTTGCAGTTTGTGGATTTTGGAGAATTATCGAAAAGTACTCACCTGTTCGTCCTCTAGACAATTCTTAAAGTCTAAAATCTATAAAGTTAGGTAAATTCTTACAATATTGAAAAGTTTTCATATTTTCCATTTTTGGCATTTTTTAAGATGTTGAAATTCTGAAATTTCGAAATTTTGAAAATTGGAAATTTTGACTCCATTCCCGTGGCTATCCATGACCAGTAGGTGAGTTACATGAACCCTTCAGGCGTATCGCCATAATCTCACCAATGCCTTAGAAATTTTGCTAATATTTCGATTTTTAATCAATCTAAAAACTAGAAAAATGTAAAAATAAATTAATACTTGTTCAGAGTCACGTGATGCAGCAGACATTGAATTGTGGAAGTGAGTTCGATGGGAAGTTCTCGTGTTTCACCTCCAGGTTTTCATAATAGTCCCACAATAAAAACAAAAATCCAGTGCCACCACTGCATAATGGTGCAGGAAAAAAATTTCCCCTCCTCTTTTTACGGTCGCATTAAAAAGTACTTTAATTCTATGTTCACTCGAATATTTTGCTCACCCCCCCCCCCCTAACGTTGGTATTTTCCGCCCTAGGGCATAAAAGTCCTCTTTCGGGCGGAAAGTACCAGCTTTCCGGTCTTTGAGCGAGAACGAACTTTGGCGGTGGCGGGTGGGGAAAGTCGTGTGTGCACCTGGAGCGTCAAGATAAACAGTCCCGAGAAGCTCCTGGTGGCTCGTCGGCGAGAAGCTGGATCAAATGCCGTGGGACTGCCCCCTGATGCTGTTGACCCTTTTTGGCACCTCAGGCACACCCAACACACTCACCGGAAATGGTCCACTTCTCGCCCTAGGTGCACAATCCAATTCAGGAAAACGCATACACATAAATGAACATCGTTAGAGTCGAAATATCTCGAAAATCCTGACAAAATTTATTGTTCAATCGTCATTCATTTATTGCTTGATCAGATTAATCAGATAACATCGAGAAGTGGGTTGGTAATCGCGTTTGCATCGATAAACATCATTATTTGGGATATCGATTTGGGTATAGTTTTCAAAAGTACGACAAGTGTTCAAGGTGTCATAGCTTATGTTGTTATTGAAGAACATATATACAGAATGTTTTTTGATGTTCTGTTAATTCATTAAGTTTCGAGTGTCTTACATATTCTGTTCAATGTTGAAAATTTGATATGTACGCGATAATTACAGAAAAACAAAAGATGCTTGCACCAAATTGGTAAATTGTAAGCTCTCATTTTTTCGGAGTCAATGGTGAACAGTATCTTCAACTTCGGAAAATATATTGTTACTTCAGATAACAAATTGTAACTCAGCGCGCGAAGCGCGCATACGCGCTTGTATACTATTAACGGAGGCGATCTTGACGGGGTTTTCTATACTATAATTTTTCCGGGATGATTTCCCCTACATACCTGGAAAAGTGGATTTTTGTAAAAAACAGATTTTTCATTTTTGGGGATAACAATGTATTCCACCACTAAAAAATGAATGAATAACAACATTGGTGTCCTACATCCGGAAGTTTTCTACATATGGACCGGTTGATGCTCACGAAATGTTTCAGCCAATCTCAACGGAACAAAAAAATAATTTTCATCTTTTTTTAAACTGAGGGTTTAATGTTGTAAAAGCGCAAAGACGACGTGTGTTCTCGGATTACCTCGTTCCTGTTTTGCCCTGTCGGGTTCCTGTGTCGATTCTCACTGAAGATAAGATCGGTGTTATGTGGGGAGACCCCAAGGATGCAACACTGGACTAGTACAAAAGTGCTCCTCATCTTGATCCTTTTTATTTTTTTAATGAGGCCAAGAAAATCACACGAATGCATTAATTAAGCCGTCAAATCCTCTGACGTACTTGTACTGGAGTTATTATTTTTTCGGTGTCAAACATTTTTTGTGTTGTTCATTTTGGGATTTTCCATGCATATCAATTTTATCAAATTTTCATGGGAGATTTTTCGAAATTTTGAAAATCCTTGCCTTTTTAAAACTGGAACAAATCTTAACTAATCAAAAATTTTGTAAAATTGCGAAATGTTTTTTTTTACATGTCAGAAATTTGAAAAACAACAGAAAATGATTTTTTTGGCCAACCAGCATTTGCTGAAAATTTTGACAATTATTGTGAGAATTGTCGGTCGATCATTTCTTGTGAAAAATTGCGAACTGAAACATGTGCTTTTGAGTGCGTGCCTGACCATCTCCTTTGGAGAATTAACATTCAGCCATAAAGTTCGGAATAACGGATATTTTGCCATCTAACACAGAATGGTCAGTTCGTGTAATAAAAGCGCCGACCATGTCTTTCATTAAGGAACCAAAATTCGATTTTTTCAAGGAAAACATAAATGTAAACTATAGCATGTTGAAATTACTGTGACTCATTGAGACCTGGAAAATTTGGTAATTAAAAATTTGGGGCAGTTAAAAAATTTAAAAAAAAACTGAAAGGCTTTATAAATACGAAATAAAATTTTGAAAGTTGCAAACATATCAAAAATCTTGAAAATTTCAAAAAATTAACAAATTAAAAAATTTTTAGTCAATAAATTGAAAAAAATTATTTTTTCCCGACAATTGCGACAGGTGTATGAATGAGATCTATGAAGGTTCAGAAGTGTCGATTAACAATCATGAAATTCCAATTTTTTTTTTTTTTTCATTTTATTTAACGTCGCTCATAACTTCACGAATATGAAATTCCAAATATTTTGCAACTATACAAAGTTTGCAAAAAAAAAATTGAAAATCTTCAAAAAGAGGGCAATAAAAAAAATGAAACTTGCAGCTGCTTAAGTAGTACTTGAATGGTCCCAATGCCGCCACCATTGAGAGGTTAATGAAAAATGGATTTTCCAGTTTTTCGACCAAAGCAATATATTTCCCTATGAGGAAATTAAAAAATGTGTTTTGACGTGGCGCAACGCCCCACATGGGCAACCGCAAGGTCACACTGTGCATATACGAAAACACAGCAAACGCTGGTGCAACTCCATATGGCGAACATATTTACCTCGTGGCAATGCGGACACCTTTACTGTTTGCCCTTAAGAAGGGGACACCAACGAAATTGCACGTAAATCCCATTCATCCCATGGGGCATTTTCAGTATCTGGAGAACACATGCGACTGGTACCATAAACCCACCAGTTTCCCCGCTTAAGGTACAATCTATGGTGAACACCTTTGCCACATTTTTCGTGGGATTTTTTTGCGCCGCACTTCGCCTTTCCCACGAAAGAAAATTTTCTGTTGTCAAAATGGTGAAATTCTTCAACTGCAGGTTTCTAAATTTTGGACCTGAAAATTCTCAGATTCGGCCCTAAAAATGGAGAAAAAAAATCAACACACACAAGGCCGATTCTGAACTTTCTGATTCTTTTTTTGTGTAAAGCAAAAAATATCACAACTTCGTGAAAGTACTTGAAATGCGTACCGGTCACATACGCCCCTTTAGCACTTACCTCAAAATTTTCAACCCAAGAATTTATTGCTGGTTATTTATTTATTATTTTTTTATGGGTAATTGCCCGCTGGTTTCAACAATGTTATTTCAATTTGAACATGAAAAAAGCGATAAAAATTTATGTTTTTATTATCGAATACTTCAGCGATGTCGAAACTATAAAGGGAATTCCTCACATCTCCAGGCGCGCCGAAAATCTCGCTTGGAAAAAAAAGGCAAAAGAAATATTTCATCGAATAACCAGCGTGACGTTCATTTAGACTCATTTAACTCCCTAAATAAAAAAGAAATTTTTGGTTTTGTGCCCACATGTCGTGCGAATTATCGGCCGTAAACCTCAAAGCCGATGATAGCAATTGAAGAAATAATTTTCGACATATCTTTTTTTCGTCAGATTCGGGCTATAAAAACAACCGGCGCCTAACACTCAGATTGTGGAGCTTGGCATAAAATGGGTCGATTTAAATCGATTGAGGATCAATATCGCGGATTATGTAGTGGCAATTTATAGCGGAGCTTATCAAATTCTAAATGTGTTGAAAATTTTTCGCAAAATATTGATCCGGGCGCATTCATTCACTCAAAAAATTATTTTAGATCTAATTGTTACACAACTATAGGGCCCTCTTTAAAAAATTTTTCGTTGATTTATGTTATTTTATTACCCTATTATTTGATGCATTCTTTCGTTCATTTCTTCCTAAATAGTTTTTTAAGTATGTCGTTGGAGAATAGTAATACTAATGATTCGTTGAAATTTTTATAACCATTTATTTAAGTATTAACTTAACGGTGAAAATCCTCGCATCATTCACAACATTAATTGCTCCCTTTACTTTCATCCCCAAATTTATGCCGAATACCGAGATTTTATCGGCGTAAACGAGTGGCCCCGTCGACTTCAGGTGATGATGAGATGAGTATAAAAACACGGTTGAACAAAAAAAAAGCTGATGAGACGAGTGAATAAAGTGCGAAATCGTCACACTTCCGACGTAAATTAACGCCAAATGATGCGAGATATCGATCTTACGCCAGGTTATATCGACATGTTTCACACGAAAGTGTGAGATTGGTGAGTCCATGGCCAAGATCATTATTTTTATAGCATTTGGTGGTAAAAAAATACATGGAGAGAAAATTTTTATAAAAATTATCTTTTCATTTGCTACAGACCAACAAACGAATAGTTTTTTCAACTATTTGATTTACAAACATTATTCTAAATAAATAACAATCTCCAAAATTTAAAAATTTTCGAAACTTTAACGAATTTCAAAAATTTTCAACATCTTTCAAATGTTAAAATAAAAAAACAACAATTTGCAAAATTTTCGGAATTTTAACCAATTTTACCAAAATTTTCAAATTTTCAAAATGTAAGAAAAATGTCAAAAAAATAGGGGGTCCTCAATGCGATCAGGTCACAGGCCACACAGTTATGAAATGCTGATAGTCAGTTCTTTGCTTCAGAATGTCCCACTTGTTTTGTGGGTAATTATAAGCCAAAGTCATTTCATGATAAATGTCATCCGATTATTATCGTATTTTTAGTAAAAAAACATCCACACCTGGCACTTGTTTCACACACTTGCCGCGGAACAATAGTACGAAAATTGAAAAGGAATAAAGAGCACAAATGGGGGGGTCTGAAAATCGATATGATGTCACCTGTTGGTTCACAATTCTGATACAACGGCAATTCCCACAAACAATTTTTCATCCCCCTTTATTTTTCATCCCCTCGGTTTACTAATTTACTAAAAATAGTGATGAACAGGTTTAATCGCCGGCTTCTATCACGCTGTGTATTGTCATTCTGTCCACGGACTCGATCTAGTTAAAGGATGTGGAGTGAATGGAATGTCGGTGTGACTCTACGTGGGTTAAACCAATAACTCGCCGGTGTGTGTGTGTGTGTGTATGTCCATAACCAAAAAGCACTGCACACTTATGTTGAAGTTTTTAAAGTATTTCTTGATTAATCATATACAGATTGTGTTGCTAATATCTTTGTTGGTAGTTTTTCCATTTCATCTGAGACAATAATGTTTAATTATAAAGAAAAAAAAAACCTTTCCTCAAAGGTCTCAAAATTTCGAAAATTCCAAAAATATTGAAAATTAAAAAATTTTGTTCAAAACATGCAAAGTCTACGAAAATTCAATGAGGGGGAAACAAAATCATCGACAATTCGAAAAACTGGCAACTATAAGAAAAACTGGAATTATCCCGAATGATGTCTACATGGGACGATATTACGATAAAAAAAATTTCAACGTCACCGTTTCATTACCACTAATCCAACTATTACTATTAACGATTATGCATGCACCCTCTGCCTCTTTTTTCCCCATTATCCACGATAAATCTGCGATTAGGAGCAATTAGTAAGCGTGAAATCAAGCGCGTCCAATGCACCAGTAACCCGACATTTTATCCATTTAAATTTCTGCAATAAATGTGGAATAAAAAACGAACAAGTGGATGGCTTTCGACTCTTCTAAACTCTAATCCCGACTCGACACTGACTGATTTACACCGACGACACGGTTCGGCCGTGTCAGTCGGCAGAAAAATAATAAAAATTTTAAAAATAATAAAAACACAATATTCAACGGTAAATCACTCGGGCTTTTGCACACTGCCGCGCTATGGATGCTCAGGGTTGCCAGATTGCCTTCGCAAAAAAACAATATCTCGGAGCCCATAGGGAAAAATATATGTTATAACTATAGCGAACTGGGTGAGTGTAATCCTCCCTGTTGAAACGTACATATGAGAAAACATACTTCAGACACTAGATGAGCAATTCCACCATATTATGTATACGAGATTGTGCCGCCAAATTCTTCGAGGATTTTTTTATTTCTCCTCTATGAGTAACGTGGGAAACCATAAAAAATGAACACCTAATGAACTCTATAGCTCAATAATTGGTGTAGATGTTCCAGTTCGAACATCGCTTTTTCGTCAATTTTCAAATTTCATGATTTCGATTGAGAGATGTTAAAAGTGATGAAGAAAATACACAGCAATAAACCGTTTGTAGATAATTCTCGCAACTTTTCGGAAAAAATCTTAGTTTCCAGTTCCCGAGTTATATTACCACGTAAAATTGAAAAGTATCTCTTCGATCGGAAAGCTAATAAACCCTTGTGCATGAAACAATGATCATTTTTTGATGCATCAACGCATGCCGTCCTGTAGAGATTGAAAAAAACCAAACTTGATTCATTTGAAAATTCGTTTTTGAAAATATCTTAAAATCTAAACAAGGTAAAGAATTTCATACATAGAAATTTTATGTAGAGCCCAACAAGATCTACAAGAAAGTTACTTATGTCACTGGCGCTATATGGGCTGGTTTCTGGAATATCCAACCACAACGAAGATATACCAAATTGTTTTTTTTTCATCGGCCATTTATCGAATCCTTGTTAGCAACCTGGCGGTCAATGTCCCCGTCAATCCCACGTAAGTTCGAGAGTGAGACGAGGAAGTTGATGAGGCGGTTGACAGGAACGTTGCAAGGGAGGTTGAAATAGGGACGGGGAATATGACGGAGAGGTTCATGAAGAGATTGAAGGGGAGGTAGACGGTGAGGTTGATATGGTCAACCGCGAGGTTGATAAGGAAGTTGAGGACGCGGTTAATAAGGTGGTTGACGACGAAGTTGATAAGGCGGTTGACGACGAGGTAGATAAGGCGGTTGACTATGAGGTTGATAAAGCGGTTTGGTTATGAGGTTGATAAGGCAGTTGATGACGAGGTTGATAAGGCGGGTGACTATGAAGATGATAAGGAGGTTAACTATGAGGTTGATAAGGCGGTTGACTACGAGATTGATAAGGCGGTTAACTACGAGGTTGATAAGGCAGTTGACGACGAGGTTGATGAGGTGATTGACGACGAAGTTGATAGAGAGGTTGATAAGGCGGTTGACGATGAGGTTGCCAAGGAAGTTGATGAGGAGGTAAACGGTACGTTGAGGGGAGATTAACGATGAGGTTGATGCAGAGTTTTGATTAATTGGCTTAAATATATAAGTAAAATATATGAACTTAATGGATTACATTAATGGTCTCATTTCAACACAAGGACATCTCATCATTTGACAAATCGTCATAGATCTTCAAATTGAAGATACATAGTACATACATTTTATGTAGGTGGCAGTTGTGGAACTCAATACAACCACGTCCTCGTCGCGAGCCATGGTTCGCCCTGAATGCTGGTGACGACTGATATGTCTTCGCCGTGCTAGTTTTTATTTCGATGTTACTGGAAGGGAAAGGAGTACTTATAAATAATGATTGGAATTATTTGTGATAGAAAGTAATTTGAAGGAATGAATCACAACATCTGCACAATTGGGATAAGTTTGAGGGCGTGTTCCTAGGATGCTGTAAGACCGGTTTATCAATACTGTGTAAGTTACAGGATCTCATTTATTAGTACCCTATATACAATAAGACGATCTTGACGAGCACAACTTGAAGACGCTCAGTTCGTCTATTGTGATGAGTTACATGCGATGATGAATATGTATGTCTCTGAGGCGTCTTCGACTTCTATAAAGCGTGTTTCGGAGCTATATGTAATAAGTCCCGAAAAAAGTTATTCTACTAGACAGAATTGTTCCGTCTGCTATAGTTGAGAACTTTATCATAAGCTTACCGTAAAATTCTTATGATTCACTACCGTAAATAACGGAATACATCAACCTTTAAACTATATTGAATACATGTAACAAAAACTAATGTAAAGCTGTTAAACATGTTCGCACAGCAAAGTAAAAAAAAAATATATATCTATAGTCGATATGCAAACTACAAAAATAAAACTGGAATCTCCACTAAATTTGAATGATCACTCCTTTAATTGATTTTCAAATGCAATAATTATGGTTTTCTTCGACAAATGTATTGTAAAACTGATAAATTTATGGTTTTTTAACAGAACGAGTTAAATTCTGAGACATGACAACCCTGTAGATGGTGAGGCGAGTCCGGCGGGGGGAAGAGGGGGAACATCGCACTTTTAGAGTCGCTCGAAGCTTCGGAGACGGACGGACGGGGCCACCTTGTCGTTAAACGATGCGCAAACCACTGAACCCTGGACCTGTATATGTACCACTGGGAGGGTGGGGGTCTGGTTAATTTTTATTGGGCATAAATTTGCCAAAATATTCGACCGCGACGTCGAATGGCCCGTAACTTTGCCGCAGCTCCCTCTGTCCATTTTATTTCCCCCCCCCCCCCCCCCAATTTTTTTTGAGGGGCTCTTCACTGAAGTGTTTCTTCATGCTTGATCTAGGAACATTCACACTCCGAAAGCGATGATGCAAGAAACTTTTTTCTTCGAGATCTGCACATATGCAAAAACGAAGATTTTATTATTGCAGCAAAATGTAGAGTTCATAGCCACAATTCTCCACTTTTCGGTGCTATATCGCTTTCAAGCTAACGTATCAATTATCCGTCAATTTTTAGGAAATGCACTGTTCCAGTGTTCTGAACGCGTGATTATCAACATAGTCCGCAATTGAAATTAGGTTCACTCAGGTGCAATAGAAAACTAAGCCCTCAAGTACGGCACCGATAGCGCGCGTTGTGTCCGCATCGGCCGGCGGCTTCCCATCGACTCGAATGCGCTCTTCAATACACGATAACTTCTATACATAACATCAGAAAATTATGAAGTAAAATTTAATGATGATCTTGACCCTTCACCAAAAAGTTGTTTAAAGTACGGCATTTTTCTACTCATATATTTTTCTAGAACTTCTAAAACCTATTTTAATTGAATACTCCAACTGGTCACCTAGATCCGCGATTGTCAAAATTGTTTACATAATAAATGACTGATTCATTAAGTCCACATTTGGTTCAGTCATCTGACAGAGGGGCTTACAAAGTATGCTTGGTAAAAATTTCAGAAGGTTTTATGAAAATTTTCCCGATAAACGAGAGGTTTGAATGCATCTGACATGAAATTTCTTATTTCGGTAATGTTGATGTATTAAAAAAAAATGTAAAAAATGATTTGAAAAAAACAATCAAAGTGCATTGTATTGACAAACAATACAATGTACTTCATGGGATAATTTTCAGAATTCCGATATCTATCATAGTAAGGGAAAAAAATTAATTTTTATGAATCACGGGAAAAGTCTATATGACATATAGACTCCGGCCGATAGGACAACCTCTGGGGTCTATATGTGGTATAGACCCCGTACTTGAGGGGCTAATAACATCCCACCGGAGACGACAGCCGACGATAAGCATCCTGGGCAAGTGATCCTGAACCGGCAGATTGATCGATGGATTGAGCTTCATTCGCCGGATATTTCCGTGCATGCATGTAACTTATGACCATGGTATAAATGGTGATGAAAATAGCCTGGAAGAATATCGAAGTAATATAAGGACTTCGAAGTAAGAAGAGCATTGTTGGATTTTGTGAGAAACAATATGATACAAAAATCAATCTCATGCTTCTCTCAGTGGGTTTACACTCAGATACGAAGAACATTTTCACTATCGATAATTCTTAGTAAAGTGAGGCAAAGTGTTTATGCTTCGATACTTGAGACAAAATAAAGTCCAATGAATAGGACCCATTGGGTGCTCGTCATCAACGGCTCAGGGTGTGATGTTTCTTTGTGAAATGGTTAGTTCCTTCACGGAATCTGTATAGAGTCGATGTGTCTTCCCAGCGTCTTAATTAACGGATAAATGACCGTTGTAATTCACATATACATTGATTGACTTATTTAATATACCCCATTTCCAATGACCATAATTCATGGTAAAAGGGAATTGCGCGGATGCAGCCATTGGGGTTTTGATGGAAAATATCAAGGAGTCAACGGATCAGGGAACCAGAAAGTAGATTGGAATAATTGAATCAATCACCATTTCAGTCCGACAAAATAGTTTCTGATTGGTGAAACATGTATCTCAACTAAAGTTTTGGAGCAGCGCCAAGTCCCATACGTCAAAGCACAATATATATACGATTCGCCAGTGGGGGAGTTGTTTTAACGGAGGATGGTCGTACGCATGCCTGAATGTCAGTACCATCACCACCAATTGCCAATTGGCAATACAAGAACCGTGTGATTATAAATACCAATAGTAGGAGAGGTAGGAGTGGCAGTGGGAATTCGGTTACTATGGTACGACATCCAGCCGGGAGTAGTGACACAAACGCCAATGTCGGCAAAATCTTCCAGGAAACTTATGAAAAGGTAGGTGTACAGTGAATTCAAATTTATAATAGCGCTGAATAAAATTTTATTTATGAACAAATCCATGTTGCAATATGTTCAGAAGGTCCGGACTTATGGACGTGCAATGAATACGGTCACATGATCAGTATGTATCTGTTGATTTACAGTGGAATCAAACTTCCCGTGAACATTCTATGGGCGTCAATATGTTCATGTCATATTTGAAATATGAGGTTTTTTTGGATATCTCTCTGTAACGTTTTATTGGCCATTAGCCATTAGCAATTAACAAATTTTCAAGAAGGGCTCATCCGGCTACATCAGTGGGTAGAGAATGACACTCGCTGCCAATATACACATGGGGTCTGACACTGATGTAGCCAACTGATTTTCTGAACACTGAAGAAAATATCAAACATGAGTTTTACTCAAAAACATCTGATTCAACTTCTATTTCTATTTTTGTTGTAAATTCAGAACCATTCTTGCTGAAACATTATCATAAATTATGTGATACTTAACTATCGGAAAACTCAAAATTGCATACATAAACCTGAAATCCCTTGTATGACCAAGAACATAGTTTCTTCACGCGTTCATAGGAATAAATAATGTTAATACTGATTTTATTAGAAAAACCAAGTTTCATACAAAACATACGGCTGGACCCACGGTAATTATTCGAAAAGTTACTTACCCAAACTCAATGAACAACTCGACATTGAAATGTATAATTATAAAAATAAAATTAAAGATCCTCTATCTCATGAAGACAAACAACACAGAAAAAAACTACTATGTGATACTCGGAGATTTCAATGCCAGAAACCATCTAACGAAGGTTCAAGTTGGGGCCATCTCCCAAATGGTTCTAGGTTGCAATAGCCGATCAACAATGTCCAAAAATAAAATACCTAAATCAAAAATATGAAAAATTAAATCTCCACCACATTTTGACGAGAAATTCGGCAACAGAAATTGTGTTGTCAAAACAATTGAAAGTTCATGTAAACCGGTATGGTTGTTTTTAATTCAATTCCGGAAAATATAAAGGATTTTTGAATACATTGGACTGTAGGATATTTTTTCTTTTCGAAATTTTAACATTTGCATATTTTACCTACTGCATATTCTGAAAAGTGATACTATTCACCGGATTTTTTTTTACCGGATATTTTACTTTATCTGCTTTTTGTGAAAAATCAGTTTAATTATTTGACTTATACAAACAAAAGTGCCTTGACCGCTGGGATCTCACTTGTGACTCAGCTTTCGCACCTTTCGATAGGGATAAATTCGGGGGCAATTAGCCCATCCCACTCTTATACTTATTATTGACATTATTTCTTTATGACTACTATCACGAAATTAAATACTACAAAAGTGAATAATGAAAGTCTAATGGAAATATACGACAGTGATCCTCGAAAACTTTTAGTCTGTGGAGATCTTAAAGTTAATACAAACATCGGATACTCTAATAATAATCCTGAAATTTGGGAAGTCATGGCCCTACAGTCCTATAGTAAAGGGGAGAGACGAAAGAAACTATCGATATATCGAAAAGCGTAAGACCGAAACCGACGCAACACCAGAAAAAGGAATTGGGCGTGCGCAGCACGCGCCACCGGACTCATGATAGAAAAATCAAGTGGACTGCTTTCGGGGAACACTTACACGATAATAATAATAATGATAATCAAAAGATGCTAAATAACAAACTCAACGAAAGCAGAATTAGATAAATATTAAATAGAAATATGTAATTGAATTGAACGAACGATAGATCAACATGTCCCTAAAAGTAGGATAGTGCAACATACCAAAATACGTAAATAAAAAAATGCATCAACAGAAATTTTCAAAATCACGCACTCAATTCATGATATTTGTGAGAGTATTTTTCAGACCTTTACTGCGACACAACGGGCGTTGTTGGTCACAATGGGACGCTTGTATCGACGGCCTATTGGACCACCCACCCTCCAATAAACACTACGGAGGATATTCGACGGCCTAGCGACACAGCTCGAGTGTACCTAAACAAGTGACTCTACCTAAACAAGTGACTCATATAGAAGTGGGGTTTTCAGAAAGAACTGATTCTCCGATTAGTATTTGCTCAGCTCTGGAGTTCGGCGGGAAGCGCCAACCAGAACGGACGCACACGCTCGCTCCTATTCAGTATTCCACCTAAATCTTTTCACTCACCTCCATCATTATCCCTATTTTACAATTATCCTTTTATTCTATATCCTATTATATTCCATTCCATTCCTCTCCCAGTGCAAGTGAAAAAGTTATTCTGTTTATTGGCGTTCCGATAACTAATAGCAATTTTGAACAATTGCCGTCGTTCTCCAACACTCTACCCCTTGCGATTGGCGTCGTATGGCATCGTCTATTTAACCTATTGGCTGATGACAATATCATCAGCCGACCACAGCAACGTCCATATAGAGAGAGAACTCTCTCTATAGGGACAACGGCCAAGTTGAGCAAGAGCCATTTAAGACTAAGACTTTGCTCAGCTCTCGGGCCGAGAGCATCCAACGCTCCTCACGTGCATTTATACCAACCTTTAATTTGAAACTGATGTTTACATCTTACGATATCGCTGTCAACTGAATATATAAATGATTGAATATAAGCAATTATTGCTTCAACTGGACTTTAGTGATTTGTCGAATAGTATTGGCCGAAACTTTTCATTTTTTCGTCATACTGTCCGTAAAATCCCGTTTTACGGACGCTTCGCCTTCGTACAACGGGCTTTTACGGACAGTATGAAGAAAAATTCAGTTCGTTACACGGCCATAAAAACTTTTCAGTGTGTATTTGCAGACCGAGGTGAAGCCGAGGTATGTAAACGCACGAGCCACAAAAGTTTTTACGGCCTAGTGACGCAAATAGCTATTTCTTCATACTGGGCGCAAAACGGGATTTTACGGGCAGTATGCTGAAAAAAGTTTTTGCCATTTGCCTCGGTCTGCAACCCTCATCCTCGTCAGAAAAGTTCTGCAGGTCTTACGACACACATCACTATACACTACTACAATTGTCTAAAATACGATCCGATGAAAGAAAGCCTGCGTTGACACGGTGTGGTGTTATATTGTGAGTGTGTTCACATTGTAAATGTGTTCACATGATGAACCTCACAATCTTTGTCTTTTACAATTTTTCATTGTAGACGAGTAAAGTGAGTGCTCCAAGCATTTTTAGAACAGGGGAGCCCGGCTACCTCAGTCGCCCGGCTAGCTCAGTCGGTAGAGCATGAGACTCTTAATCTCAGGGTCGTGGGTTCGAGCCCCACGTTGGGCGCATTTTTTTGCAGCTTTTGTTGTTTTTTTTTTAAGTATACGAGGCAATAATAAATAATTCAATAAGAAAATTCACAAGAACCAATGAAATTATCCCAGATAACCAATATGGCTTCCGAAACTCCCATGCAACGCTGTACGCAGTTAACAACCGGCTTTCGGATGTTAGTGAGAGTTGTTCGAGAACATGATGGTTCGGGCAGTCCTCTTAGATTTGGAGAAAGCCTTCGAGTGTCTGGATACATAGACTAATCTTTGACTTATTAGACTTCAATTCCCCATTCCATTAATTCGAACGATATTTAATATCTCTCAATTCCCGCTGATGCGCGGGTAAGTATGTCTCTAATCCAGGGTGCAGGTGGATGGAAGTCTGCCTCCACTGCCCTCGGATACACTGATAAATCGGCTCGAACGGGCAGGGTCATCAGCTCTAAGATTAGAGAGTCTATTGGTTTCAATAAAGCCTCAACATTTCACGTCTCAATGAACACGTTTTTTCAATGTCACGTTTGGAAAGACGAAACGACGAATCGAGACTGTTACAAGAGACGACAATACCACCAAAGAGAAGGAAGCTATCTATGCAAACACTTCATATTCAGATATTAATGCCAATGAGAGATGGACACATGCCGAAAATTGTGAAGAGCCCAAAGTCAGAAGTTTTGGAGGTGTTACAATGCATCACTATGGTGCGATTTATATCTATCGGAGGGATAGAAAGTAATTTGACGCTAATTACTATTATTAATTATCATATTTGAAGACTATGACTATCATTAGCTAGCATCATATATGATTATTACTACGAAATTATCTAGTTGATTTAACTAGAAGTGCTGTGACTGAAGATAATACAAATAAGTTTGAAAAGTTGTGATACTACTTATATTTAAGGTACTTTGTAAGCCTCTTAAATTAATAATTTTTCTTCAATTACATTCATTAGAATTTAAATTACACAATGGTTCTGTAGAATCTAATAAAATTCATGGCAGACTTGTGATAGGTTATGGTTTGGGTGCCTTTTGTGAGAGAATTAACGTAGAAATAAATTCAAAAAGGCTTTTCAAAAATTATATTTAGTCTAGTCAAGAACGAAATAAGCGAAAAACTATACAAATTTCGTTGGTACCTCTCAAATTGCACATCTCACAACCCGCACTTTTTTTTATCATTTCATTTATTTAGGGCAAGCGAATTTTCATGCCCCCCGTCTGGAAAAATAGTGTGTGCGCCGCGCCATGAAAAGTTTCCATTCAAAGGACGGCGTGTTAGGCGCGAGAGCCGAAGCCGAACGCGGCCATCTACACGCCGTACTTGAAATCGAATCTTTCCACGGCTAGGCGCACAAATAACTATTTGTCCCTAACTATGATAGATATTGGAATTCTGAGAATTATCCCATGAAGTACATGAGTTTCTCAGTACAATGCAATGATTAATTTTTTAAATATTTTTTTTCTAATACATCAATATTACAGAACTAAATTTCATGTCGGATGCATTTAAACCTCTCGTTTATCGCGAAAATTTTTGCTAAAAAATTCTGAAATTTTTACCAAACATACTTAGTAAGTCCCTCTGTCAGATGACGTGAATCAAATTTGGATTTAATGAATCACTGATTTATTATTTAAAAAATTCTGGCAATCGCCAATCTCGGTAAGCAGTTGGAGTATTTAATTAAAAGAGGTCTTAAAACTTCTAGGAAAATATGAATAGAAAAATGACGTACTTTAAACAACTTTTTGGTGACGGATCAAGATCATCATTAAATTTTATTTCATAATTTTGTGATGTTATGTATAGAAGTTATCGTGGATTGAAGAGCGCATTCAATACATGCGGTATGGACGAAATAGTTGAGGGGTGAAACTAAGTAGGGTAGTGGTATCGAATGGGTGAACCTCCCTAAACTGCCCACTTTTTTCTACCACGATAATTAGTTTTGTGATAGTGAGCCCATAATTTTGATTATATATTGAATATATTTTATTCCCAAATCAGATAAATTATTAAAAAATAGGTAAATCCGATGTGACTACAGATTGTATACTAGTACCTACACATATATATCCCTTTGATTTGAATCAAGTAAATTTGAAGAAAATAAAATTTCTGAAAAATCACTGGAGGCAAAATTACTTTCAATGTCTCCCGCCAAACGCACTACGAGTTCCGAAAGGAATTCAACTGGTGGACCAACACGTTTTGTTCTTTTTCTGTTTGGCAGGCCATTTCATTCTCCAAATAACGACCACATGATTTTCTAACGTGTTACATTTATTTCTCACGTCAGCTCCTCCCTAATGGTCTCCAGACACTAACCCCACCCCAAAAACTCCAAAGAATGCCTCCCATTAAATGAAGCAACAAAAGCCATCTGAATATACAATCCCTTCTGCACATCATAAAAATTGATGCACCAAAGACGGCATTTCAACTTATACATTTTTCCCGTTCATCGTATAAGGTGGTAAAATATTAAAATCAATAAGCATAAAAATTAAGAGACGCCAGAGCCTACGTAACACCTATAATTTTCGTTCCCAAAAAGCCGGTCATATATTCCCTTGTAACGATTACTAACAAAACTTTAGGCCCCCATCGTTGGTTAATATCAACATTATTACCATCATTGGGTACGTCCCACTTAACGGCCCTCACGACGCCATTATGGGTGGCCACCACTGTAATTTGACAGCAGTATAAAGGGAAAATAAGAATTGTGCAGGCGCGTTGAACGGGTGCCCCCTTGGTGTGTCGATTGTAAAACCGTGTGCATTTATATTATACCACTGAGGATATTTATGCTTACGATTTCTCGGCCAAACCGTACCATAACGTTCGCCTGACTCCGATGGCTGCGGTATTTTCTTTAAGGGTTAACGAAAAACATTATGAACACGGCCAAATTATATTACTAAAATGGCCTGATTTATGTCGCTTCAGGTTAATGATAATAACAAAAGGCGCTTCGTACACAAAAAATGAGGAAAATATCGTTTACTGGGGGATGGGGATGTTAAGGGGACGATGACCTGGGTATTTGCGGGAATGGTGAATTGCGGATTATGGTCAAGATACTTAGGCGCGTGGAAGGTGGCTCTGAAAAGACGTGGCATGTAGATTGTTGAGATGGTATGCTTCCTTTTTTCACCCCGTCAATGCACTTTTTTCGGACCTCACGTATTGATTGCCCATAAATCATTAAGATCTTATGACATTCCACATTTATTCATCACCTTATCAATGAAATGAGGTGCTCTTGAAATTCATCGCTATCACGATTGCAAATTCCACCTTACACATCCACTGCAAATATAAAGTTCAGTCAATCTACAATAAGACTGAACAATTATGCAATCGAGCAGAACATATTCTGTATGTGGAACGACATTGGTTAAAATTCATGTGGCAGTTCGTCTGTGTCTAATATTTTTTTTATTTATCACAAAAAAGTAGAGAATAGATGGAAATGGAGGAAAGAAACAAAAAATTTTGCTTCATACTTCAGTGGTAAGTAACACCGTAATTTTTCTTAATTTAAGAGTGATAGTGGGTGGGGCCGCCGCGGACCGCGTAGAAACAGTTGCAAGCACCCTAGGCGAGCTTTACAGCATTTTCTGTGGAAAAGAAAATGGTAAGAACATTGGGTATGAAAAATGTCATCAGTCAAGTTCTATAAGTTTCTCCGCTGTTCGATAAGTGCTCCATATACTTTCATTAATATCTTTAATATCAATGTCCATGCAACATCTCATTCGCAGGATATTCGATTATTTCCAGAAGTGTTCCCGATCGGGAAGTTTTCCATATGGGCCTCAGTTAGCTGACACACGAAATTCATTTTACATTAGTGAATCCGTATTCCTTGAAACGTCATTATCTGAATGATCAATATTTGTACATTGTATGGTGTATATGAAGATACATGACGGGTATATGTGCACCTATATATCTTCAATACGTGTATTTTGCATGTGTCCCAAATATATGTCACATATATATGCGGCGAAAAAAATATCTCGGGATGTAAATTTTTTTCCTCCAAGGTTCGACCATTTGTGCTCTGTATTTTGGGATTCTTCCAGTGGTTTTAGGCTCTAACATCTTATTGAAACTAATGAAATAAAATAAAATTACATTTTCGACTGTTAAGTTTTCTTTCGTTCAGTTATTTTCTTTTTTTTTTTGGCACGTCGAGCTTTTGGTACAACTTGGCCACCCAAAGACTACGGCAAGAAAACCCGAATCATCGATGACCACGAAATACCTCAGATATACGCGAAAAAAAAATCGGATGATACGAGTCCGTGAGAAACTGGGTCTCGTGGTGAATTCCCGTTTCGTCGTGTAGGCGCAGCAGCACGACGCCTACAAATCGTGTTGTTGATTTTGTATGCGCACTCGTTAGTGAAATGGCCATGAGGCGCATCTATACCAGTAGGAATAAGCACTCATACACCGGATTCTTCGCATTTACGAAATGAACGCCCTGATTCGAGGAAATTTTTCAACTCGATCAATTGCACTGCAGAGCCATTCAAGTATTGCATACGCAAATTTTTGGCTGCTCTGACTCCCTTTCCCCCCCCCCCCCCCCCGCCCTGTCGGCGATTTCTATATACTTACAGCACGTACTATCAGCAATTGTCTTCCCCCGGCGCTCCTCCTCCTCACGTACTTACATAGGATACATTTATTTCGCTCAATTATTGAGAATAGTCAAGTTTAATTGAATTCAGACACCAACAAACGATGATTCTGAGAAGTGAAGTCCTGTGGATTAACAATTGATCGTATATTCAGAAATGTTCTCGGTACAAAATGAATAATACTTGGCAAGGTGCGACTACTCCAAGGTTAAATTTTTTCTCTCCAATTTGTTTACCACTGTTGAACATTAAAAAAAAAGGAATGGTTTTGCAATTTCATTAGTTTTTGAGATTTTGTTTTATTTAAAAAAATTGTGCATTTTTGAGAATAAAGAAAAATGATGATGTATGATCATTATAAACATGTGTGAAATTTAGGAATTTTTTAAAACCCAGCTTCCCAATGTCTCATATTTCATCCCTCTTGCTCAGTTTCTCGAATTGAGCCACTGATAAATGATGAAATTTAAATACCTCCCATGTGCGGAAGTATTCCACTCGGCAAAATGGTAGGTAACCCACCCAGGCAGGCTTGTGCATGCTAATTTTCTTATTGATGAGTGTCATTTGTAACCATCGATGATTCCCCATCCATCCTTATCCTTCAGTTTAAAAAAAATGAATGAACCAAACGATGAAGCGCATGTGCGGGCTAATTGTCCCTCGAGGGATAACTCATTTTTCCCTCAATCATAGCGCAAATCGAACATGCAAAGAGGCGAAAATTTCATATATTTAATTTGCTGGGAGAGACCAAAGCAGGAGGATCTCCAAAGCGACCAGGAATTATGAACGTAGTTCGACTTTTATTATAAAGTTCCACTTTTCTTTTTCTTCGCTCATTTTTGAAAGACTTTGGCATTTTTGAAATTTCCAGGATTTTCCAAATTTCAAAATTTGAAAAAAAATTATTCCTTGTCATGCTTTGATTTCTTTCTCAATTTTCCGGATTTTTAAAAACTTTCACCGAATTTTGTTGATTTTTTGAAAATCTGAAAAATCTTTTGATCCTTCAACATTCAGTGCAGGTTTTATTATTCTTCTAACCTACTATATTTTCATTTCTGCAATATTTCTGAAATTTCAAATTCCATGTAAGGTTAACAGTTTATGCTCAAACAAATTATAATTTTCAAATCGATCGTACCATTCATGTTTCGCATTTTACAGATTTTCCGGGTTTGTCAAATTTTCTAAATATTTCAAATTTTTTAAACTGTCAAACAAGTAAGTATCCCAGTGGAATGTTGTTACGCATTTGATCTGCAGTGAGATGAAAGCACGACGGCCGAAAAAATCCCGGAGGAATAATAAGCGTAGCTCATAATGTCTCATGTTGCTTGGGCAATTGGACTTTTCTGCCCAAAGGCCGATCACGACCCCGACATGGAGCATGAATTTTTTTTATATGCGAGATCGTTAGATCACTACCGATGTGGATCGCAGCCCCCGCGAGGCACCTTCTCCACCCCCTCCTCCGCCCCCACTCGGACCCCTTTTTTTTCTCATCTTTTATACACCATGCCCGATCTTACGATATAACTCGACGATAAAATAGTGTGCCGGATGTATAAACGATACTCGTGGCAATACCTTTAGACATTGCCTACCAAGGTGGTCAGAAAAACATCGATCATAAGGGAATTATTTTTAATTTTTTTCTTCTCCTTGTAATGCCTCCTAAAATCAAATGTTTAACCTTTGAGAGGTTGCGCTGCAAGCTAAGAGCTGTCCTGCTTCTTCTTTCATTTTATTGCCGAGAAAAAATTTGAAAAAAGAATGGAATACCTTTGCTAAAATTTTCAGATGTCATTTTATTGTCTCCATCACAACCCTGAAGGATACTGAAGTCACTATATCTTCGCAATGATATTTAAAATCATATATATATATATCAAGGTCTCATTTCTGCGAAACTCAAAAATAATGAAAAAATTGATAAATTGTTCTATTTTCGGAATTTTCAGAATTTTCTCTTGCTTACATCTGCTAATTCCCAAACAGTTGTAGATCATTTATGAAAGAATTCTATAAATATTTATGAATTATGAATTTCGCTCGCCCATCGCGTGACTAGTTTCGTAACTTTTATTGAACTTTCGGCTCCTTGCGGCGGTGGTCCAGCATTTGATGGAATTGCTCATTTGCAATACGTGTCTCATATATTTAGTTTCGCGGGGGCAGGGGGGGGGGCACCGCAGAGGTAATTTTTTATTTTCCGTTGAACGAGCGCACACATGTTTCCGGATAAAAGCGGGTCTTCCCTGCGGCCAGCTTCCCTCTGTGGGATAATCAAACTTACCAGGGACGGTAATGAGCGGCTTCAGAGGTCGCGCACGGTCATCGTGGTAATGAATTGTTTTGCACCTCCCGGGCAAATATTACATCCACCCTCTTTTGTCCTCGTGCGCATTAAATTTTTTGGAATAATTTCTCAAGATTTCTTTTTTTTACTTTGAGAGTGAAAAACACTTATCTTTGGATATTATTCGAGTTATGCGGATAATCAGTAATGTTTGGAGCTTTGAAGTCTAGGATGGGATTTTTAAAAAATTTTCATAATTCGAAAATCAAAATTTTCATATTAGGGTCGAATTTTTGAAAATTTTCTAAAATAAAATGGAAGGCCATTTTTTTACAAAGGCACTAGGAAAATTTGCTAGCAAAAATACTAGGAAATGATGTTGAATTATTTCACAATTAATAAAATATGTTTTGATATTTCATGAAATTGTATACAATAAAATTCGTGACATTAATAAATTTTCTGATTTGCAAAAATGGTAGAATTAATTTTCAAATTTTGAAAAATTTTCACTGTTTTTCAAATTGTAAAAATGTATAATAGTTTGAAGCTTTTTCAATGATTCATATCTATGTTGGAAGTGTTGAAAACTTTCAAAATTTTTTCAAAGTTTCTTAGAAGATTTACCTATTTTTGAAAGTTTTTCGAAAGCTTCAGAGAAATTTTGCATCTCCTAAAATTTATATATAGTTAGTGGCTTTAACGGTTGCGTACGGTCATCGTGGTAACGAATTGTTTTGCGCCTCTTGGGTAAAGTCCTAATGAGATGATTTATAACGAATTAGTTTGAAACATTTTTTTTTCCTTAGTGTAAAATATTTTGTTCGAGCCGAGAGACTAATTGTGGAAGATCTACGTGCTCTATATTCCTCAAAAACACCCCCACAATTTTACAAAAAAAGTATCAAAAATTTTCGAAATCCAAAGTTCTAAATATTCGCATTTTCGTCATTTTTCTTTATGTCAAAATTGCGTCCCAACTTCACAAATTCAAATGTATCAGAAATTGCACATAAAAAAATGAAATACGACAGGCGAAAATACACTTCACGAGAGAACCGCGAAGAGATAAATAAAATGATGAATAATTATTGAATATATTTTTCAATTGGCCATTCAAGCATTATCGTAAATATCTGATCGTTTCGTTATCGATTCGCCGAAAGAAAGAGTCACGAGTGCGAAGGTGGGTTTTACCCATTTTTTTCAACTTTTTTTTCGTTTATTATTGCTCAGCTCTCTTTGATTTTTCTCCGATGGGACGAAAAGACGAGCCGCGCGTGCGCAAAGGCTATACTGATAACGGTACTGGCTCTTAAACGCCACGTGCGTTATATTCCGTCAAATGAAATCTTCATGACCCCTTGGAGGCTTCCAGTACACTTTTTTCGGGCTCTTTATGCCGTCACTTCCTCAAAGGGGAGGCTTTAAAATAAATTTAAACGTTTTCCGTCATTTTTCTGGTTAATTCAAACACTTGAGGACGTAATGGGTGTTTTATGAAGCTAGTGCAACAGCGACCGAATTTTTAGTGTTCAAATGCAATTGGGAATTTTCACTAAATTCGACATTATTCAAATTTTGTGCATACACGACGTTTTGAGAGCTTGAGAATTTGAAAGTTTGAGATTTTTCCAAATTTTATTTTTACACGTTGACTCTTTTCCAATCCAAAATTTTTCTGAAGTTTACTGAACTTGAAATTTTCGAAGTTTTTGAAATTTTTAAAAGCGTTGAATTTGCCAAAAAATTACAATTTTCAAAAAAAAAATTGGAATTGCTGAAGTTATCAAAGTTTTTAGAGTGTCTGTTGAAATTAGAAAATTTTTAGGATGTTCTCATTTTCGAAATTTTTCAGTCTTTAAAAGTGAAAACCAAAAAGGTTCCAAAAAATTCTAAATTTCTGATTTTTTGGCATAAAAAAAAATAGAGAAAATTGTGGTGAAAAAAAATCATAGCAATGAAATTAATCAACGGGCGGGGAATGTTGTAAATGTACAAAAAATGGGCATTACATTTAATAAAAATCTCTCGAGATTTTTTTCAACTGACAAAGATGGGTCTTTTCGAATCCCCCGTGGGCCGCTCCAGCGGTACTTGAATTCTCTTGCACTTTTTTTTTCCTTCATTTTTCCGCAAGCGTAGGAGGATAAAAGAAGGAGGCAAGAGTGAGTTGGGCACGTGGAAAAAAATAAGGAGGGATGAAGAGACAGGGAGGACATACAGACACTGCGGGACGATATTAAAAATCACAATGCGGCATATTAACTTGACCCACAATCTCTCTTATATTCAGCCAGTGCGTTTGTTGGTTCTTCTTTTTATCATTTTTCTCCAGTCATCCCTCTCCGCATTTCTTCCTCGTTCTCCGTCCTTCGCTGTTTTTATGACGATGAAAATTTAGTGGGTTCCTAAGTTCAAATCCCGGACAGAGCGAGAATTTTTTCGAATTGTCTGATGAGCGGGAGGTTGCTCATAGCCTGTACCGACATAAGTTTATTGTGGTTTCCTCTGTCACATTATGCAAATGCGGTGCAGTGTATGGTCCACAGGTCGCTAAGAATCATAATAGATGATGCGACAATAAAAAAAAAATAGTGGGCTAAATGTGTGTGATCCATTGGGATCACACAAGAAACTTCCCGATCTATCATTTCTGACCAAGACGATTTTGTTTCAAAGATATTCTTGAGAAATCAAATATCCTGTTAACAAGTGGTTTTAAGATAAAATGTTAGAAAATGTTGTTTGTACAGAACGGAATTTGCGAAATGAAAAATTTTTCCTCATTGCTCTCTAAACCGCCTCATTTTTTGGATAACGCCAAAATTTCCGAGAAAGCTTCATTCTTTAGAAATAACTAAAAAACTTCTACACCAAATTTATCCAAAATTTAATCAGTTCTAAGTTACGTGCAGACCCTTCGATTGAGCCATATAGGCCCTCAATCGCATAATTAGGTCAGAAGAAATCGTTTCGCGTAATTTTTGGTTACATACGTACATCGGCACACACACACACACACGCACACACACACATGCACACACACGCACACACACACGCGCACACACACATACAGACATTTCGTTTTCAATGATCTAGAACGGTTGGGAAAAAGTGTGAAGCATGGAGATGTAATGGAAAATCGTTTTTTTGAGGACAAACAATAACTTCTCCTATTGGGAAGTTGGAAAAAATACAAAAAAATTTTAGCGTGCTGTTACCGGTACGACGAGAATATCAGAATTTGCAATTGCAATGTTAGCAGTTCGAAGTTTTCTAAAAATCTCTCATTTCATCAATTGTTTTTTTTTTAATTATGGCCGTTGTGAGACGTTTTACAATTTTATAATTTTTTGCAATATTCAATATTTCAGTCACATGCAGAATTCTCCAAATCGAGAATATTTACATCGTCAATTTGGGAACGAAACATCAAGGATAGATCTATCCCCGGATCGAGGGTATTTTATTCCCGAAATGGGGATATTTTATCCTGGAACCTTCGTCCCCGAACCGCGAGTGCAAGTGTTCCCGAATGGAATTTTTTTTATAATGCAATGCTGTATGTTTTATAGATATACTTTGCTAAACGAAAGCGTATTTTTTATCAAACTTTTTTTTGCGTGCATTTAGCACTAACAGTAAATAAACCACCACAGCAATGCCTTAGCTCTCTCTTCTTTCACTCCCCCTCCCCCCCCCCCCTCCCACTTTTTCTTAACGAGCTAAATTTATTTTTCACTTATTTTTCGCCAATCACAAGCTAATGACTTTAATTCAACCCACGCACGCTCCCATTTAGTCGTTGCGTTGGGCGCGAAAATTTTTTTTCCCGAATAAAAATAATGAATAAATTCACTGAGGCGCCTGGACGGGGCGCACAGAGCGCGCCAACCTGTCTATTCGTGAGTTATGGCGATCGACGCTAATTTATGGGTGTTAGATATACCATGGGCTACGGTGTCTAATGTGGGTAAGTATGTGAGACAGTAACCCAACCTGTGTAATACAATGCTAATGATTCATTGTTACGGAGCATATTGTCTCATACGTGGAGAGGAAAGATTGATAAAATATTGGAAACATTCAGAATTTTTTTCAAAACTGCGCAACCTCAAAAAACAATTTAATTTCACCGAATTTTCAAAAAATTAAGAAATTGAAAAGAAATTAGGAAATTCCAATAATGCAACATAAAAAAAGATTCCAAAATTTTGGAACAATCAGTTCGCTCTGATACTCAAAGAAAAAATTTGAAAATTTCGAAACATTGCTAAAAAATTGAAAAATTTGAAGAGAAAATAAAAAAAAAACAATTTCAAAAATTCCAATTGCCCAAATCGAAATATGAAATGAAACCAATCAACTATTTTGGACCATTGCAAACTTTCGACATCGACCCAATGAACTCGACATCCGTGACATAAAAAATTTTACCGGGCTGTTTTTTTCTTCCAGCTGAATGATAATCGTTGAACATCGCGATTTTTCTTCCTCCCCTCAAATTCAGGCGAATGATTTGTAGTCGTTGTTCATAATTTTATATTGCCTCGTGGGTGACTAGCGGTTCGCCAAGCGTTCTGAAGAGTTGAGGACGACGGCGGGCGTAGACTCGGCTTTTTATCATCCTCATCCAACTCGTGGACCATGTGCCACGACCGAGCGCCCCCGGTTATGCAACCGGATCGTTCTAATAAGCCACTTCTGCCTGTACACGTCAGAGGTTACACTTAGGGCACTCAGCCGTGGTCACTCCAAGTTCTAATCATCCATGGTCTCACATAAATTATAGTGAACGATTAAATATTGATCGCAATAAGCGATATCTTCAGTTTCATTAATATACTATCGTGAGTATAATTGAGGGAACTAATACAAATTTTTTTTTCTCCATAATTTCAAAAATTTCTCAAGCAATTAAAAAATATCAAAAGTTTTTATATATCTTATAAAAATGCCACAAAATGTTATGTAATGGAGTGAGATAAATAATTACAAAGTTGGTGAAGTTCCAAACTTTTCGAAACTTCCATCAGCCGGAAAAATCGTTCAGTCTGCTAAAGAGGGTGACACTCTCTCAATGCACGCCAAAAGAATGCCGGAACAGTGAATCAAATCGAATTCAATTTTGGATCTCTAAAAATTATGGAAAAATGATCCATAAAATAGCCAATTGATGTATTCTTTGGAGAGTACATTTGGCAGATGCTGATGTGAACAATAATTTCGACTCATTAGGCGAAACGTAAACAAGACTGAGTGAGAAGAGAGTAAACGGATAACTCAGATGGCTTATGTACAGTGAGTGATACATGATGTGGAGGGCGGGCACCTAAGAAAACGCGTAATTGTCGGCATTAACCCACTTGGGCGTCACCCGGGCACGCGCGACGAACCGAACACGCTCACGCAGGCGCGTAACTACGCGCCAGATGTACAAGCCAATCACGTAGACTGCCAGTGTTTTCACTCGACACTCCGGACTGGGGGGACTCCCCGTCTTCACTACCGCGCCACTTAGTATTCTGCGCAATCCATACACCGCTCACACTATTCGATTCTGCATTAATTAACTCTTGAAAGATGACGATAAGGTCCGCGTTTTTCAGTTCTTGATCAAACTAAAAACGAAATATCTGTGAAAAATTACATTTCTATTCTAAACTATATGAAAAACGTTTTTTTTTCTTTCGAAGGGAGTATTGGACACCCATCCATGAAGCTGGGCCGACTTTTGCCATTTTATCCATCATATTTCTAAACACAGAGAAAACTTCCGGAAACCCCTAGTGCCTGTGATGGCAGTCATTCCTCTCCCCCCCCCCCCCCCCCCAAGTCGGGTTGTGGTCCCGTCCGGCTTAGCGTTCTCATTTAATGGGTACCACCGGTAACACATAGGGAATGTTCAGAATTGTTCTAAAAGGAAATATGGCAGAAAGCTACTACGTTTAAATGTCCTACATTTTGTTACGACGTTTAATTGAAGATTCACAATTAACCGTCTCTTTTAACTTTCTTCTCTCAAAATGAAAAATGTAGTGTGCGACACAGCGCTTATCATGTGATGTCGAGCGGAGAGCTGCCATTACTGGAGGGTCATTTCTTCAATGACCGAAAATTGTGAATAGTCTAGCAATCAAAGAATCTATAATTCTTCAAGTGATCAATATTGGTCCTTTCAGTGCCTCGTACTTCATGAACATCGCCTATAACACAGCTTCTAACAGCCAACCATAGTTTTAAATGTATCGAATATGTCCAAATTCCAAAGCTGCCAGCAATTTCATGAATTTGACAATTTCAAAAATTTTTAGATTTTTAACATTTCAGAAATGTCGAAAATTCAAAAATTGCATTAATTGCCCATACCGAAGCGAGGGTGTGAAAGGATCGCCCAGTGGACCGATCACCGTGACTCGCCTTTAATTATAGGTATACATCATGTAGCAAAGTCGATTCATTGCTCGGTGGATACCGGGTGTGTCGTTTTATATATGTTGCACCATGCCACACAGTGGCCCGCCGAACGTATCGCTGTAGCGCTGCCGCTTCCCCCCGTGGAATTATATACCGCGAGTGCATAAACCCATAGATGTATACTATACATAAACCCACGGTGTTGCGATAAGGACCACCGGCAGCTGGAGCTATGCGAACTATGCAATTTATTACGTCAGCCCTGTCAGCTAGGCATTTTTTAAGCGCCAATGTTTTGACAGTGTTAGTTAGGCCTCATAGTAAAAAATAGGACACAAAACAACGCATCTCAGAAACTTGAACAAATTCCCAACTCACCAACATTTAATGAAACTGGAGAATATAAACAAAAATTGGCATAATTTGACCAACTTGTTGGAGAAACTTTGGATATTTAATTTTATAGTTCAAAAATACTTAAATATTTTTAAAATTTGTAAAAACAATCGCAAATTTTGGAAATATAGCAACATTCTGAACCACCGAAGAATTGTAAAATTTTCAGAACGTTGAACGATGAATTCAGCACAGTTTACCAATTTCCAAAAAGTGGGAAATTTGGAAAAATTGTGAAAAAAAACGACAATATTTGGAGATTCAAATAAATTAGAAAAAATAGTCGTAAATGTCGGAATTTATCCAAAAAAGGTGAAATTCCTCTAAAATTCATCATAAAATTTCCAAAAATTTCAGGATTTGGGAAATTTTTGAAAATTTCTAAAAAGTTTTAGAAATCGAGAAAAAAAATTCAAAAAGGTCCTATTCCAGAATACTTACAATTTTCATGAAGTTTCAAAAAAAAAATATATAAAAAAATATCACGATTTCCGAAAAACAAATTAATTCCCTCATTTCCGAAATAAAATTTAAATGGCCAAAATTGTAAATATTTCAAAACTCAATTTCCAAGGCAACGAAATTGCAAAACAAAAGTGAAAGAAAAATTATTTTAATTTTAAAGATTCCTAAATCCAATAAAAAGAAAATGTTAACTCATAACCACATGTTTCGGATGCTGCAAAAGAGTCTAACACTGGTTATCATCGACGAGGAAGTGACCTCTGAGCAATTACAAAATTCCAGATTTTCAAAAATCCTAGAGATGTTGAACTTTTAAGGAATCCCAAAATCCGAAAAAAGAAATTTTAACTTAGAAATTTCTAGAGTTTTCAAATAAAACTACAAAGCTCAGAAGTTTTTGAAAAATTTAGAAAGAAAACTGTTCAATCCGAATGTTTCACTTTTTCCGTATTCTTAAAGTTTTCAGAATTATCTAATTTTTTAAAAAAATAATGAAACGTCGACTAACTGTTAATTCATGAGCCCACGTTTCTGGGATTTTAGGTGCTGCAAAAAATTCCAATACCGGTCATCGTCAAAGAGGGAGGACCTGTGTGGACGATTTGACGCGCGTCATTATGCGAGGTGTGGCAGACATTCGAACGCGTAGGTGGTCCCCCCCCCCTTCCGCCCCCTATGCAAAATTCTCTCGTGTTGCACGTGTGAACTACACTTTCCGAACTTGTACACAAGTGGTGATGGTTGGGTATAATCGAAATCTCGAGCGGATTGACAATTGAGTCGTTGCGACAATTTTGTCGGGCACAGGTCCGTAAAATTAACAGGACCACGATTCCACGGTTAATGATGGACTTTAGATAACCTTTGATCTGAGAGAACGAAATGAACGTGGCGACACATAAATGCAAGCTTTGACGTTTCCCATTGATGTGCTATATTAAAAAATAAACAAAATGATCATAAAAGCGTTCAATTATCCCAAAAGCAGTAGTAGGGTGAATCGGTGTGAGCCATTGGGAGACACACAAATCGCGATTTGCAATATTAGCCCTAGGTTTTTTTTTCGAAGATTTTCGTGAAAAATCAAATATTGTATTGAAAAATGGTATTGCACATTTTTGGCGATAATACCAAATCAGATAGAAAAAGTATTTTAGATACGCCTTGGCCCCAATAATCTGTTTTCCATTTTAAAAAATATTTGATCAGCCCGGTAATTTATTATGAACTTTTGAGAAAGTCCAGATTTAGAAGGCTCTGAAAGCTCTCCTGAAGTCATTAAACGCGGAAGCTTGGTCCGGGGCTTAGTGTATGTACACACCCACAGCTACACAGTAGTACTAGGTTCTGCCGGGGAGCGCCACATGAAAAATATAGAACTCGTTGAATGATGTCATGTGAGTTTCTAAAGCGTTTTAAATTTGGACATATTCAAGAATTCGAAATTAATTATTGAGCCAAGAAAAACAATGTTAAGAAATCGTGCAGGCTCCCTATTAGTTCATATGTCGTTGGTAAAAAAAAATCGTAAATACCTCTCACACACACATACACACACACACAGAAATGCACACCCACGCATACTAGGTATTCTAGGAGATACAAGAGAAGGACGGAGCAAAAAAAATATCCATGAAAAATATTAAATTTATATCCGTTTTAAACCTACCAAAATTTTTTCCAAGAGTCGGAATTTTTCAAATTCAGATATTGGTCTCTCAATCTCCTTTTTTTCCTTCAAAGTCCAAAATGTTTCCTCCATGAGTCGTCAGGGTAATTTCAACAATTATCTGTAAATTCTCGGCGCGTGCCTTCATTTCAAGTTCCCTCGCCGATAACTCCTTGACTGATGACTCGACGATGTTATCTGAAAAGCATTGGGGTACGCTTTAACCGATCATTAAAGTGTAAATATGCAAAATGTACATTTATGCACTTCAGCAATTTCCTGAGATTTTTTTTGCAACACACAAATAAATTCGTTATTGCCGACGATTTAGATACTAAGTACAGGACTCGGGGCTCCACTTTGATTTACATTAGTCTGATAGGGAAATATATTGAGGGAATGAAAATAATTTTTATCTGTTCTTAACATAATTGTAGGGAGTTTTCACAGAGGGAAATAAATATTTATGTGTGTGTGTGTGTGTCAATATACAGTTTAAAATTTTAGTTAACGATTTTTCATGGACAGATCATTATGCACTTCAAAGATATTTCGAATTTATCTTGAAGATTCCTCCACTGGGAGAAAAATCCTAATAACATTTTTTATCCAGAATCAGATTCTCTACAAAAAAGGTGGGAACGCATTTCAGCTTAGAACTACTTGTTAACCAGATATTTCACTTTTCCTAAAAAACTCTTTCACAAAAAATGGGTGATTCAGGGCCACTGGGTTCACGCTTTTATTTTCCTAGTTCGTTTGTCGGGAATTAGGAAAATTTGGGGGTTTTCAAGGGACCCACGTGGCCGAGTTATTTTTCAACGACGAGTTAATTATCATGGGTAATTATTACACTTCGAACGGAATTATGGAAATGACGATCAATCTGCGGTACATTTCCTTGGGGATCTTTGACAGGTGCAGGCTCATGGGCCATCTGTTGCCCAGGCCTCCGAATCCCCATAAGAAACCCACGTAACAGGTTGTTGTGCTCTTGTTTCATCGTCACAGCGGTGCCGACACCATAGCCAATTAGTCCCATTCTTTTTCTTCATTTTTCAATTTACAAGATTTATATATTTCGGGTTTAGAAATTTCCAGCATCCAGATTCTTCGGAGATATTTTAATTGTGATTTATGTGAGGCTTCTTTGAAACATTCCACCGTCCCTGAAATTTCAAAAATTTTGTTCGATTCAAACAGAGGCAAAAATCAAACAAATTTAGGTCACTTCAACTTCTTCCAAAAAGGAAAAAAATCATGACGAATTTCAAATGGTTTTTTGAATATAACGTTTTCAACGATTCGAAAAAGTTGAAAAATTCAAGATAAAATTTGACATTTTGGAATTTTCAACATTGCCAGTCGTAAAAAAACTAAAAAAAAATTAATTATTCGAATCTTCAAAATTCAAAAAGTCGAAAATAGCAAATTGAGCAATGTTAAAGTTTGAAAGATTGTAAAGATCCGACAGATTCAACAATTTCCATAGCCTAAATATGATACATGATGCGTTTTCAAGATTTCAACTATTTCAAAAACTGAGCAATTCAAATTTCCTTTTTCCTTTAAAAAATGGGCACATCACTTTAAAAAAAAATTGAGATCGATTAAAAACTGAAACAACTCTAAAAATTAAATATCATATTTTAATAGACTTCAAGTTTCAAAAAAATTCCAAAATTTTAAAATCCAAAAATTTCCAAAATTTCAAAACTTTCCAAAATTCGAATAATCTTAAAAAATCGCAATTTGAGTTTCAAGTTAATATGAAATTCATACATAAGGCACCATATCATGCTAGGTGCAATTGATGCGTTGGTTGGACGAGGTTCGCCAACAATTTCACTGAGTACCACGTCTTTCATTATCATTTCTAGCAAAGTTTCCTGAATGTCGATATTTCCGGAATTTCAACTATTTAAGAAATTTGAGCAGTTTCAATTTTTTTCAATTTTACAAATGTCCAACATAAAATTAAAAAAAAGTACATCAAAAACCTAAAAACCTCCAAATATTGAATACCAAGTTGCAAACATTTTCAAAATTTTCAAAATTTCACACCTTCCCACAATTTTAATAATTACAACAGAAAATATAGATTGATTTCCAACTTAATATTGTAGGTATATATAACACAGTATATCGTGCCAGGTGTAGTTGATGCGTTGGTTGGACGGGGTCCACTTCATACACGAGTACTCGGCGACTGGGTTCATATGAAACTTGTTGAGTCGAGCCGTGACCGATCACCGAGATATCACGGTCAACTAATACTGCCACGTCAACGCCTTGTCGTTTCAGTTATTTCCTCCTAATCTCGCTCGCTCCTTCGAGAAAAGTTGATTTAACAACTCACGAGACATTTAAAACAGAGGGTAAAATTACCCAACGAATTGCGCGCTATCGGAGGTCTGCAAAATCCGCGATTCAACTGACCATTATTTTGTTGGCATTGATTTTATAGTTTTGTATATTTCTTTTGATTGTGGGCTCATCATTTATCTGTCAGTTGAACCTTCAAAAAAAAAAAAAAAAAAAAGTGGACAATCTTCGAATTTTTTGAATTCTCACTTTTGGAAATTTTCGTTCTTGTTTTGGTGATTCACCATACGAGTTCGGCCGCCCGTGCTTCGCATGCGCATTTTCTTTTTCCACCGCATTGCTTGGTGTCGCGTCGGTCTCGGTCTTACGCTTTTCGATATGTATCGATATTCTCCGTGGTTTCTCATGTTTATCATAGAACTTTGTGCTTTCATTTTGTTTTTCTTTTTTTTTTTAACATTTTGACACTCAAGAATTCATCGGAATGTGGAGATGTTTGGATTCAGCGATTTTGTAAATAATTTTTTCTATCTCTATTTTCGAGAACATGAGACGTTTTTCTGACAGGGACAATCGACGGCGTTAGCCAGATAAATCCCAGAAATATTACGTAGTCATATAAATTGGAAAAACTCAATACCTGAAAAACTAATTTCTCCAGTCTTTTAAATTAACGCGGATAGAAATGAGCGTTTAAAAATCCAGTGCTCATCAATGGCATAATCCAGATTCTTAAAAATAATGTGAACCTTGTTTTCCACTCACAATTTCTCACTAACTCCAGGGCGTGAACTGACAATAAAAAGAATTGAAAATAGAAAATTATGTAAGTTCCCGAAACTTCTGGAACTTCTCAGATTTTAGAAGTTCGTCAAATTTATTAAATTCCTTAACAAGCTTACGAAAAATTCCAAAAATGTAAAAATTCCGAGAACCCCAATGCGTGAATCACCCTACCGGCCGAACTAGCTCCCATTGTCGCCTAGGCTACTTTTGTCCCCCCGAATTGCAAAGAATAGCCTTTGGCACCCAAAATGCAAGAAACACACCTGTTCCAATCGCCTGGTGTACCAGTCCCTGTCATAAAGGGCCCACCTCTTGGACACTGAGACTCTCCATTTGTCCTTCTCTTCTTCTAGCCCTCTCACTCACAATTGCATTGAGTCCTTGGTTTTCAAACAGTTCAAACAAAAACTCCAGCGTTTAAATCGACGTTTTTCAGAATTTACCTGACACCTGTCTCGGGCCAATTGTCAATGGCTGACCATTGAAATGGTGACAGTTTCTTTGAAAAACCTGTCCATTCACAGTAAACTCTCGGAGGTTAGTTACTTAGCTCATGATTTGTTGATTGAAGAAAGTTCACAGCCCAAAGAATTTGCGACTGAGAAGTGATGACTCTACACTATTTCGGAGTAATGATCCATATCTTATAATTTTGGTTCAGAACTTCTAGTTCGTTACCGGTCATGTTGGGGAGAGGGGGGGGGGGGGGGTAGGCTCTAGAAGAGTTTCGGACGTTTTTCCACGTTCTAGACCAAACAGTTTCTGTTCTAGAAGGAATCCTTCTGAAGCAGGCAATAGTTTACGTATTGAACCTTTTCATCTGCCTCCATTATTCAAGCAAAGCCAGTCGGTTCAAAATTAAAAATCCGTAAGTTTTCTGCGTGACCTCCGGAGACCACCCTCCTCTAGACATAATGAGTTATCGCCGACGGCGACGAGGTAGCTCATTGAGTCAATATTGAGTTGGCTTGTTTTCAATTTCATCTTCCTCAGAGGCACTTGGAGGATATGCGAGAACACCGCGAATGAATTCTCGCATTAAAAGATCGAGTCGGCCTGTGTGAAATTGTGACTTTTCCGAAATAATAATCCATAATTTGTGTACGAATGTGTGCAGTATGATTTCCCCAATAAATCTATTCGATGATTTTTTCCTGGTTCGAGAGACTGTATGATTATAATATTTAAGTATCGAGTAACTTACCGTCTTATCTTACAGTGAAATCTTCGAGTTCTGAAAATCTAGATATATTTTCGCTGTATATTCAAATAACATCGAACTTTTAGGTTTGTTTTACCAATTCCTTTTTAAGGTGTGTACTTCAAATATAGAGGAATTTGGGAATTTTCTTGAGGTGCAACACCTGTCTTCAGCCAATTGTGAATGGCTGCCCATTGAAATGTTGGCACTTCCTTTGAAGTATTTCATTCAACCTGAACTCAATAGCTTTCCCCTTAGATTTTTTTTACGATTTTCTGGGAAATTTCTAAGATTCTTAAAATTTTCGAATTTGTAAAATCTTAAAATTTCCCATTTTTTTCCATTTCCTTCTCATTTTCAAATGTGGTTTTTTTCTTGTTACTTTTAAAACTCTTCAAATTTTTATTATTTATTTCCTATGTAATCTTCAAATGTTCCAAAAAATTTTGAAGTCTGAAAGTTTTGAATTTTTTTGAAATTGTGATCTTAGTGGAAAATGATTGTCAATAATTCAAGGAATGATACCGAAAATTGTACAAATTGATCATTGTTGCTCATCGATATTTGAAGGACTCAGCGATGGGTGCAGCATCAATATCAATCTCGGTCCAGCACCAAGTTCGCAGTATCAGCGTCAATTGGAATTCGCAAGAAATTGGATTGGGCCATGTGCTCCAAAAAACGATGGACAGACGTTTGGACCGAAAGAAACCAACCGACCAACACACCACTAAAATCACCAATTCTCAACCTCGCATCAACAGCACCCTTCTCCATTTTTCTGCAGGTACAGCAAATTGAATAGAAATATCCAATGAATCGAGTGAAATTGTCTGCTTACCAACTCCCATGGTGTTTCACCGACAGATGCTGTTTGCCTCGTCCAAACCCCTCCTTTGTATCCCCAAGCCCCCAACATGTGTGAATCCATCAACTTTATTGTCAACATTACCAGGGAATGGGTGAACTCAATTGAATAAATCAGAATGAATTAATTTCATTTGGAAATTATTTATTTCGTATAAAATATTTAATATATAGAACACATCCTCTGTACTCTTTCCTTTTTATATGTAATTTCTTTACAAAAAAAAAACCTCTTATATAAAATTATAGTGGTACTCGCCCTGAGTCCGCGCAATATTTATCTCTCAAATTGGATTAATCAAAAACCATTGATCAATTATCCAATTTAACTATTTGACTCTTTATCTTACTTTCTCTGCGCACACACGCCAAACACACACTCTGTAATCTTTGTGTTTATGTACAATGACTAGCATGTTCGAGTAACTTAATGCGAGAAAAAAACACATTTTTTTCTCTCTCTCTCTCTTTCAAATACATAAGAGCGTAGTTATGGCCTCGATATCTTTGAAACACATTATATACACTTGCATCAGTGCTACATTGGCCACAATACTACCAAAATTACCAAAATAATCCTAAAATATAAATTAATAAGCGAATAGGAATGGAACTGAAAGAGTAATTACCGAAATCATGGCACTAAAGTTTCACGGGACCGCATCGAGCGGCAGTTTTATCAAACGAAAAACCATGGAAAAAGAAATTAAAAAAAAAAACGAAAAATCGGCACCAGAGTAAGTACAAACGAAAAAAACCCGATTAGCTCGACATCTCGTCCTTACCTAAGAAAATTTTTCCTTACTTTCTTATTTACACACGCGCACATTTACAATGAAAATATATTAATATATTTGCAGTAGCTAATTGATGAAACGTAGTAAACCCAAAATTTGTTCCGATTAAAAAATTTGTGTGATTTAGAAAAAAAAATCAACTTTTTTTCTTTCACAGTGTCGCCCACAAGACAAAATCTCTTTCAACTTTTGATGAAATTTTAAATACGTTTTACCACTTGGCTTCTAATTTGTACTCCTCGAAAAAATTTCAGTCTATATCGTGAACGCTCAATGAATCAAGCGTTAAGGCACTCATAGAATAATTGTCACCGCATTCAGCACCCATACCCAATCGGCACATTAATTCCCGGACAACCACCCTCCTGATGTTTAGTAAGTAACGACATTCTGCTAAATGTTTTACTGCAAGAACTGCACGAGTACTTTTTAACATCACTGTGCGTCTGAAGATGAGCACGAAGATTACTCCTATCAGCAAAAGCTCGATTACAATGTTGGCAACTGAAAGGTTTTTCTCCAGTATGAGTTCGAATGTGTCCTTGTAGCAACCAAGGCCTGGAGAATGCCTTTCCACAGAGATGGCACTTGCAGGGTAGTGTATGTGTCCTAATATGCATCTTCAATGCTCCCAAACTCACATACACCTTCTCACAGTATTTACAGGAAAACGATTTTTTGGTTTGTCCCTCGGCTGCAGCACAGTGGAATTGTTGATGCTTGGAAAGACCAGAATACGTTGAATAAGATTTTCCACAATCTGGACATTGATACCTTGGCGATGAGTTGGGCCCGCTTGGTCCATTGGCTGTTGCAATTGGACTTGTACTTTCCATTTTCATCAGCATACTTGATCCTGCTGATGTCGATCCCGCTGAAGATCGTCCACTGTCACTTCCGGGTGAAGATAAGTCTTCGGGGGTTACTGGTGGTGGAGATCTTAGTGAAGAGTATCCTACTGAGCTCGTTGGAGAGAGTCCACAGTGGTCGGGACTTGAGGATGCTGCCCAATGAGCGTAGCTTCGGGCAATCGGTCTTTGGATCGTTGGACAAGTGAGTGCAGCATGCTGCATTGGTGGTGGAGATGATGAAGCGATTGATGGATGCTCTGGTGAATGGGGATAAGCTGGAAGTGGATAGGCTGGATAGAGCTCCGTTCCTGGATGATGGTGGAATCGGTATGCTGGGTATGGAAGATAATGTGGTGGATATAGTGGTGCTGATCTTGCCCAAGCTGGTGTTGCATAGTGAGCTACAGGCTCCACTGGTGTGTTCAAATTTAAGGGCTCCAATGGAGATTTTGTCGACATGAAGTGCATGGAAGTTGGTGATGGCACGCCACCGTCATGCTGGATAACCTCGACTCGCTCCTTTTTCAGTAGTGGGTGAATCGGTGCAATTCCGACGGGTGGAGTCACAGGCTTTGGTGGATAGTGCGGAATTGGCGATAGGTGAATTTGATGAGTTGTCAGATGATGGTCCAGGTGGAGCTCTTTACGGGGAACTGGAGATGGAGAACGTGAAACTGAACGGCGTTTTGGAGCTGTTCTACTCAGATCCTCCGGCTTTGTGCTGAGATTCTCAGGCTCAGGAATGTCATCAGTGACTACGTCAATTATTTCATCTGAAAACACAAAAGGAAACAATTGGGTTAAGATACGAAGTCAAAGTTTTTTACGGACAAAATTATTTTATGGAATCTTGAAATTTAAGAAAAGTACATTTGGACAAGTTGAAGGAGGCAACAAAATTTTTTTAATTTTTTACGAGTTCAAAAAAAAATTCTGACAAGAGTTTGTTGAGAACATAGATTTTTCGAGTGATATTTACCTTTTACGGATTCCGGCACTTCATCGTAAAGCATAACATGCACTGGCCGTTTTTTAAGCGGGCAGTGACTATAGCTATTGTTCTTCTTAACGAAGCTCCTTGGTGTCTCCTCGACGAGCATATTGGCAATGTTTTTTTTTATGATTCAACGAAACAGTAAAATGAATTAGTACGACAATTTAGTTGTCTCCCAGTTAATCCTGGGTGTAGGGAGACAACGTACGTACACACTTCACTCAAGGCAATTCGATAAAAAATCGATTGTTATGCACAGTAGTTTGTTAATCCTCACTGCACTTTGACACAAAATTGTTTGTGATTGATCACTTGTTTTTACGTAATAGGTAAGGTTTTCAGGACGGGGTTGAGGCTCGATGTGTTCAAATCGGCGGCTAGCCGGTCTCTGACTGGCACAAACATGCTCTCGAGCTTTTATAACCATTCATCCCCACTCCTTGGTACTTGCAGGTGGCCCGCACGTGCTGTACGTCCAATGCAGGCCCATGGGGCCCGCGTTAACCTCCAATGGTATGGGAATGGTCGCAAGCCGTCGACCAATCACAGACCGAGCATCTGTTACCCCCGTAAAGTCGTGCGCCGAACAATATCCCCACTACTTCAGCACTATTTTCACTTCATACCACTCCCTTATTCGGGACTGTCTCTCTCTCGATTCACCTGGGTCATGGGGGTTTTGTACCGTTCGCTTTTAGGTACGAGTTTTTTCGATTGTTCACCAGACCCACCAGCAGATGCGGACGGGACCCCCGAGACCTTTCGGTGGGATTCGGGAGGTGCGGAACAATTTTTTTTTTTTTTTACGGCCAGAACTGCTAGGACTGGGATGCTGAGGTCTTCGGGAAACCGCGGAGACATGCCATGACATTTTTCTACCATTGAGGTTTTTCAAATTTGGAATCTTGATGAAGTTCACGTCGATGGTATATTGAGGAAATTTCAGTCACTTAAATTGCTAGACAGACAATATCCCTCATTGTGTTCACCAATTTCAGCGAGACCGAGAATTTGAAAAATTTCACAAGGTTTAAACAAATTCTTATTTTTTCGCACTAAAAATTTGACAATGCTTAAACTTACGCCGATTTTTTATAAACTTTGGAAAGTCCGAGAATTTTACAACAGTGCATCGATTTTCAAAATTTTTCGTTTTTTGTACATGGGATTTTGTTCTGGGATTAGGCAAGAGAAACTTGAATTTCTTATACACACAACAGCTTGATGTTTTATTTTGATTTATTTCTAAATTTTTTGTTTCCGAGTTGCAAATGCATGACTCCAGAAATTTTGAAGGTTGAAAATTTCACAAACTTTAGGATTTCAATAAATGTCAAAAGACAAACTTTGGAGTATCAGGAAGGTAAAGGTTTTGATTTCCTTCGACATTAATTACAAATCTGAAAGAAAAAACTGAAGGATAGAAAAATGTCAAATGTTTCAAAATTTTCCAATTTCTTATAAATTTGAAAACTTAAAAAAATAAAAAATTAGAAAACTTTGACAGTCTTAATTTTCAAGTTTTAATGAAAGAACGTCGACTGTTAAACTCGCGTAAATGTTAAGTTTTCAAAAATTATCCCCAATAAAGTTTTTAAAAACTCCAAATTTTCAATTTTTTTTTCTAATTTCAAAAACATTGCATTTCCTCTACTTAGAAACATTTTCTGCGTCGTTGTTGTGATTTCCTTCCACTCCAGAAATTTGAGATTTGCTTCATTGTGATACTCAATACCCCCCTCCCCCAATCAGCAGATATTTCCCCCACTCCATCTCTTTCACCCCTCGCCCAATTTTTTTTTCTGAATGTAACGGTCGTGTCGCGTGCCATAGCATCGCCCACGCGTGCTGCGCAGTTCGACACATACACATGCGCACATATAGATATATAATACAATACTGCAGATGAAAGACCCCTTCGGCCTTATAAATTCAACTCCTACCCTTTCAGCGAATTGGGTACACTCATCTCTTCATTGTAATTTTTCTTCATCCCGTAATGAATGATGTGGAAATTTTACGTCTTAATGATCAGCGGGGTGAAAAAAAGAAATTATTGTACGAGTTGAGAATTTTTTTTTACGTTACGCTACGTTGACTCCTGATTGTCTAGTTACAGTTCCTAATTTAATTGAATTTTCGGGGTTCAAGAGGATTTGTGAAAGTGAAATTGACTGTTCAATATGTGAGAACGCTGTTTCAAATTTAAAAAAAAAATTGTGCAATGGTTTTTCAAAAAACTGTAAAAAGGAGAAAATTGAAAACTAATACTAACTCCTAAGACCAAAAATTGAACGAAACTTGGTAAACCTGAAAAACTGAATATTTAAAACATAAAAGAAATTAAGATTCCAATTTTAATTTTTGGAAGTTCCCAAGCTCAATATTTTGCCATTTTTTCAAAAAGTGCCGAAAAAAAATCAAAACGTTGAAATCTTTAAACTGCTCTAAAAGTGCCAAAAATACTCCAAAAATTTCAAAATTCACAGAAATTTTCAGATCAAAAATTTGTTTTTGCCATTTTCTATTGATGTCTCATTGGTTGTTTAAATTGTGGGTTGGATTTCATTTCTACGAGTACACTGAACAATTCAAAATATCTAAGGATAGTGTTTCCAAGCTCAATTGTGACCCCGGGACGTCCTCATTATTCTCAATTGTCCGTTGGGGTTGCCCCAATGTTTAGACTCGTACTTGATCGTAAAAGCAAAATGCACAAGACAGAGAGAGGGGGGGGGGGGATTTTCCTAGTGAATTCTCACGGATTTTCCCTGACCGAAAATTATCGATTTTAGGTCTTACCTGATACTTGTCACAATTGAAGTGAAAAGTCTGGGTCTTTTCATTTGAATTACAGCGGTCAGTGAAAGAAAATCTCGGAATTCTTACCATAAAAATGATCTCATAATTACTTCCCCCTGTCTATTCAATACTGAATTCGGCAAATTGTCATAAATACCTGACCTGAAAACCCCAATTTTACTTTTGACATGAAGATTTTGGAGCAGAGAGAATGTCTCATTTTATAATTTTCTGTAGATAAATCGATGAAAATTTAACCCAAATTAATAATGTCTTTAAAGTAAATAGAGACGCGAAAGAAACACGTGTTCTATTTGGAGTAAAACTTTCCTGGAAGCATCCTCACCAACTTGTGGGCTGATTGGATTTTCGTCCCCCACATACATTGTCACAAACATAACAATGAAAAAAAAAATTGTATCTATCTATAACAAAATGTGTGTATATGTACGTATTGTTATATATATATGTGTTCCACGTGTAAAAATCGATGTACGCCGCGTAATTAATAGGATGATGCAAATTGTTGCAAAAAAATCAATGTGAAAATGATGATTAGTGTTGTGAAAAAAGCAGTTCAAAAATGATGTCATAGATGTGATGTAATAGATGACGTAATAGTGGATCGTCAAAACCTATCGGGACGTCGTTGGTATGACCCGGTCTACGAATCACTCGCATGGGGTTTATAGACTCAATACACGGTATACACTGTGGCCGCCTTCTAGTTCAATTTTTGGAATCACTTGATTTATATGTTCATAAATATGAAAAGCGTCTACTCAAGGATAGTTCCAGCATAGCGATTCTATGCTGGAGCCAAAGCGCCACTGATGGAACCTGACTTTAATCCCCTTGGAATAACAAGCGCGGCAAAACATGATTATCAAAATTGAGGTTCTTTCCTCAAGAACATGGCGATGCGATTTTGAAAATGTATCTATATCAACCAAAGGGATATTTATCCATTCGTTTTCTCTGTCTTTTTGCGAAATTCCACTGAAATCATTGAGCATGTGCCGGATCAACTGAACTCGACCTGCGGCCCCGGTTTTTCCGGTGCACCCTGTCCTGACCAAAAAAAAACCTGAAAAAATCACGTCTTTGAACGACAACAAAACCCTGCGGCCACGTTACCTTGCACTTACTCTGCCGGAATCATTTTTTTTTTTTTTTACAGAAAAGAAAGGATGAGAAAGGGTGGATGTTATTATTGTCTTCATTCTTCAGGTATCAAGGGACTTCAACCAGTTTCAACTCGTAAGCATCAGGTATGTAACCCCTGAATTTAATTTCGGCCGTTCGTGCACCTCAAAATTTTTGAGCGAGTGAAAAAATCATGAAAGGGACATGCCCGCCGCGGCAGGTTTGACTATATGTAGATAATATTTTGGAGAAAGCACTGGTTGGCCGTTGAAGAGGTTCGGAAATTTTATACACGGAGGTAAAGGTTAACTAATAAAATTTGAACAATTACGCCTCCCGTTAAGGTGTAGTGTACCCCGGTTTTTTATTGATTCAATTCAAACAAATTTGAAACAACATTTAAAGAATACCTCAAAAATCACTACATTAAGCCGAAATTTTATTCTTACATACATTGACTAAATTAAATTCATTTTCACTGTACATGCCATCGGACAATTACACATTGCCCAAAGAAAACGACAGAACAAGAAATTATATACAATAATCAGCGCAAAAAACCCACAAACAAACACACTTTTTTGTTGTACAAAGTTCCATTTCAAAATTGCGAGGAGTTCAAAGTTTCTGTAAAAAAATTAGCATTGTGGCAGAATTACTCGTTGGCCTAAATTTTGTTGCAGCTCAAGTTTTCAAAAATACGCATATGATACTAACGACTGAGTTGTCACAGCGGAATATGCTAGTTGCTAATGCACACATTATCATATTGGAATAATTTTTATTATTTTTCAGGAAAAAAATTATTCGCGAGAATATGCAGAGATTTTTAGGACAGAATTTTTCGTACTGCATCACTGATAAAACAAAAAAAAAAATTAGCGAGGGTGTGAATTGGAGACATAGAACGCGAATTTCTATCACATAATTCTTCTTGAATTCGGTTATTTTTGACTACTTGTTATTAACTTTTTTCATTTCCCACGCAGTGATGTAGCTGTCGGATGGAGGAAGTTACGTGTAATATTTCGACGGTCCAACTCTAGAGGGCGCCACTTGTCAGGTGCCTACCTCCACCAAAATTCCGGGAATAAATGAATGATATTAAATATGGACAAATCAGCACTCAACCGAAATTTGTTATTTCACAATTTCCAGATATGTAAAACTCTTCTTGAATGTGAAAAAAATATTGACTCAGTAAAGTTTGACAATTTGGAAAATTGAGAATACGTACAAACTTCTAACAGCTAAATATGAATCGACAAATAATTTTAACTTTTGAAAAGTTTGAAAATATGGACTTGCCCTAAGGTTTTTTTGGGAAATAAATTTTTCAAAGCTTCCAATGAATTTTTAATAATTTTTTTTTAAATTCGTATCCTCATAATCTGTAGAGGGCAATACTTGGAAAAGGCGAATGAACGAAAATCTATACATGGCAAAATTTTATGACACTTCCAATTTTCAAAAATCTCAAAAATAGGGGAATTGAATAATAAAAAATAAAAAAATAGGGGAAAAACATTTTTGTTTAAAACTGTCCCAAACTTTGATATTTCCCAAGCATGCTTATTTTATTCGGACCACTCATACAGATAAAATATTGAAGGCACCGATTTTCTATATCTCAATGAGTATTTACCAAATTACTCCTTCTCTTGATAGGAAACGTTAGAAAATCGCAAACAATTGTATATATACCAATATATTTTTCGGTACGAACTACGCATTTTGGGAGAAATTTTCCTCAATGAAAAATTTAATACCGTTTATTTCAGATTCAGTGATGGTCGCACTCGGAAGGAAGCTGGTTTTTTGTACCCAAGAGGTAAAAAGGGAGAGAGAGAAGGAGAGCGAACGGCTTTCGAAAACACCTGGCCGTTGGCCGTGTATATATGTATATACATGTGCTACCATATGCGTCGGGCCCCACCGAGACTAGTTCATGGACCCATTTGCCCTCCCCTAAATATGTATGTTTCATACAATTCGGCTCTACACCCAGAATAAAAAAAAAGATAAAAATTACCGTTCCGTTAAGTGAAGCCGTAGAGTGCCCCTCTTTTCACTATTTTTTTTTATCTACAAATGCAGGGCGTTAGAGTGCCAGAGAGAGGAACGATGGTGAGATAGACCGAGTATATTCGTATTTTATTGGATAATGTATACCCTCTCGGGCCTTTACATATTGCTCCCTTCCCTTTTCCCCAAAAGTACAAAGTTTTCTTAGGTTACTACAATAGGTAGACCGAGTGTAATAAATGACAACTACTATGGAAAATGGGCTCCACGGTAAATTTTGCTTCAGGTAATTCCCATCTTGGCTTTACCGTGGATAGACGGTACATTTGGGGATTATATGGCAGAAACACAGAGAAATTCGCTGTAGCGCGTGCGAATAGACATGGTACGCCATACATAGTCGAAGAATCGAGAAATTGAAAAAATCATTTTGGGGCCTTACAATAAGTTCCCGAAAAATCGTAAAGTTCAGCTGAATGGTATACTGCACTTTCACAAGTTTGAACATCCAATGCGTCATTGGAACCTCAATGATCAATCGCATTGAAAAGCTCCAGAATATTGAATTTTCCGAATCAATCGAAATTCTGGTAGACAATTTAGTTTTAAATTACGTTCAAGCTTAGACTATTGAAAATACAAGTGCATCTGTAACTGAAATTGCAAAAAAAATCTAACAGTATATTATAACTAGGGAAGGGCAAGCTCAGTGCGCATATTTTATGGATAGTACTAGAATCATAGCCTAGCCAGTGAGAGATTCTCTCATCGCGAGCTTGAAGAACGCTAAATGATAGGCCGGCTGACGAGGTAACCATGAACTATCGCATTTCGTTTGCTACTGAATCATCACCCAGGTTTGTTATGATTTGTATTTTGTCCGGAATTGCTTTTTCCTGTCCTTGGTAGTTTCTTCGGATGAATCGACGGTTTGTTGCGAAGATGAGTCACATTTTTGAGGCGAAAAATCGGTTTCCTGCCCTACGGGTAAACACCGATCCCCTTGACTCAATGTTTACGGGTCTTTGACTCGAAAGTTGTTTAGATTTTATCGGGATGATAAAGCCTTGAGTCATGGTATCAACGCCGGAGAATACTTCAGGTACTAGGAATTGAGAAATAAAATTGCGGTGAAGACATTTTCGAGTTTTTGTATGTCGAGCAATTTTTTTTTAAGTCTGGAATTCAATTGGTTTACCATTATTGATTTTTTTCTTATTTCATTAGACGGTTCCGACGTCACATCATTGATCCAGATTTGTGAAATAGAAGATTTTTTTTGTGATTTTCTACTTTTGTGAAATTTTTTATATCTTTCTGATAAAAACAAATTGAAGGAAAAATCATGAATTTTGTTCTTTCAAAATTTATGACAATTTTGTGGAACTGGGCAATCGTTATTGAAATTTTGGCAACTTTTGGACATCGACAGTTTTTGCTATGACCTACAAAATCATTGGCAGCCTCTAAGCCATACACTTCTTCCAACTATCTAACCGGCAAAAAGAGTCTAAGATAACAAAAAATTTTCTTCAACTGCAGAATGAGTAATTCGAGCCCTCTCAATGGCGTCTGACAGAAAGCACGTGCGACATTCCACTGCTCGAATTATCATACTACCAGGGTTGCGGATTATATCCCACAAGAGATATACAATCTTCTGTATGTGCACGTTTTGCCCATATCCACTTATCTCGGCCAAACTTTGTGCATTATCCACGTGACGATGTCTGTGGGCGATGATTACGTGTCCAAGGGTCCGCCAAGGGCGCCCCACGCGTCAGCCGACATTCCCTCTAATCTGTTTACGCTCTCCCTTTTATCGCCGATTATTTATCAGTGCACCATCTATATTCGTACTAACCACTCATAAGTCTATATCTTTCGAAACAATATTTTTTTCCCCTCATTTTCAGAATTTATAAAAATTTCCTCGTAGTTGCAAACAAAAAAAAATAGAAATTTCAATATTTTCCAAATCTTAGAAATTTTTTGGATTTCCAAAATTTCAAAAATTTCTGAAATTTTCAATATTTTCAGAACTCTTGAAAATTTTGGATTTTTTTTTTAATTGAAGATTCCGAAAAATGGTAACAGACTGTTAGAGTTTTATAGGTTTGAACTTTTAAAGAATTTGCAAATATTTTGAAAATTTTGCCGATTCCTAAAATATTGCAACTGTACGGAGTTCAAGATTTATTAAAAATCGTGTAATTTGGAATTTTCAGAAAATTTGGAAACTTGCAGTCGAGCTATGCGGTAATGTTTGAGGGCGATAATTACGTGTCGGAAGGTTCGCTGAGGGTGCCCCATGCGTCAGCCAACATTTCCTCTAATCTGTTTACGCCCTTTATCGCCGATTATTTATCAGTCCGCTATCTACATTCGTACTAGACACTCATAAGTCAATGTGTTTAGAGAAAATATTTTTTTTTCACTTTTGAAGAATGTCTAAATTGTACAAATGTAAAATTTGTCGATGTTGGAAATTTTGAAAATGTAAGAAATTTTGCAAATTTCGAGAAATGGAAAATTACGAAAACACAAGATTTGGGGCATTTGGAAATTCTCCATACAGAATTTTTTTTTCTGCAAATTTTTTTTTTTTATATAAATAAAAAAACAACTATTTGAACACTGAGAACAAAAAATCTTGTACCTAGAAAATTTCTTCCAATAAGAAAATTTTTCTTAAAACAAGCAAATCTTTTTCTCAGTGTAGTGGTTATGCGACCTTCTAAAAAAGAAAACAAAAATTGCGATGCGAAAATATGATAAATTTTGAAAATTTCCACAGTATTAGTTTTATCTTGACTGGTAAAAAATCCTACAATTAAAAATAATCGGAAACTGGGATTTCGGCAGAAAAAAATCTGATTTGTATGAGTAACCATTGATTGTCCATTACATTTTGAAAAGTGTAATCACTGAATACATTTCCGAACTGCTTTCAAATTTTCCAAAATTTTCAAAATTTTTAAAAATTTTGTCAATTTTGGAAGAAATATTTCGACACCCTCCTAATTCTGGATCATCTCGGAAATATTATTTTAAAGCTCTGAAAAAATTTGGAAGATATTTTGAAAAAATAGGAAAATTTTCTAGGAGAAAAGTGGAAAATTTCTAACTTTCATTGAGGCCAAAAGTGCCCTCAAGGTCACTTGCCTTACTCCAATGACGCACCTGTAAAATTCCAAGAAGTATCTATTTCGCTATGAATGACTGGAAATCCCCTGCCTCCTCAAAAAGGTACAATTGAAAACAACTTAAGTAGTACCCCGAAGTGCGGGTACATAATTCGTCACGGCCACTCTATATTGCACTCTCTATACCTCAGACTTGAATTGTTCCTACGAAAGTTGGGCACACCCACTTCACCCAGTTCTTTCAAAATCTCCCAAACACCTTAAAGGTTTGCTGAAGTCCAAAATGAGGGAAGTAAAAGGACTTTGGAATCTCTCAAAATTAAGAATATAGTCTCGTACTTTATCCCATTTCAACATTTTTTGGGAAAACGTATGGGAAAAACGTTGGAACCGTCTGAAAAACTTGAATTTTGAACTTAAAGTTTCTGTAATCCATGACCCATTTGACTCACAATTTCACAACATTTGCGTATGTTTTGCACGAATATAACTATAAGTATAACTATATATATATATGTGTATATATAAAAAATAATTCTAACATTTCGGGACAATTTTTAACAAAATGTGTGTGTGTGTGTGTGTGCTCTTACGTATGAATGTAGTCCAGAATTATCAAACACGATTTTTCACGTTCAAAGTATGCAATCAAGATGCTGTATGATGCAATCGATACATTGTCACAACCTTTTAAGCTACCTAGTTTTTAGATGGAACTAGTTCAGGTGGTGGCCGCTACGCGGCCACCTATCCTTCTTTATCTGATTTCGAGCTCGATTCCGATAATCAATTTATTTTCTTGATTGAAACTCTCATATATATATAAAGACAGAGAGAGATAGCGACGAGAGAGATATTGCGTATGATTGACTCTCGCGCTCGCTGCAGGGCGGCAGCCGGTAAGTAGGAGATAAACTAACAGGGTGGTGGTATAGGCGCGACGTCCCAAGAATTGATGGGATATTTTTCGTTTTCGAGAATTTTTACGGAATACACTTGCTTCGAGAGGAACACACTCAGTCGGGAATTTTTGTTGTGATCCAAAATGTTAATTTATGGAATTATCAAAAATTCCTATTTTCAGATTTTCTGCGATGTTCAAAAATTCTCAAAAGTTTTCAAGAGCTTTCTTTCCTACGTTTTATTGAATTTCGAAGGCTGAAAAAAACTTTTGACTGTCTGGAAAATAGGAGTCGGAGAAAATAAGATTAAACACGTGTTGGAATAAATTCAACCTTCCCCAATCCCCGAATGTACCTGAAATAAACAAAAGATTGAAGGGGCTCAGACGGAATCTTAGGAACATTTAACCATAGTATACGCCATTGTTATTCATAAACACGGAACACGCTATCCTAACCGAAATAACAAGTCTGAAGACCACTCGAAAAATGCACGAGACAGTGATGACTGTTTAGTGCGACTGTAAATGGCGCTATGGTAAATGAAAGGGCGCTTGTAAATTCATTTAAAAACAAAATCCTGTGTCCTACATGTTGTCACATGCTGAGCGTTTAAATTGTTTAAACTTTTTGTGTATGGATAGACTTGGGAGTCGAATGACAGGTCCAAAGAATCAAACATTTGGCGTTGGAAGTTTAATAAAAATCTTATCGAATTTCTCAATTTCTTCGTTACACCTTGATGCGAGAAAAAAAAATTCCAACGGTCCTCGAGGGAGCGTAAGAACCCGTAGGTGACCCGCACACGGAGTTGAACACACACAAAAGTGCGGAGAGGGCTATTCCTTGAATCCTGAATGAAATCCTGCTGCACCGAGGCTTCATATATATATTTTTTTTTCTTTCTTTAGCTGCATGAATAGAAACGGCTCGTCGGCCAAGGGCCCTCTCTTCGTCTTTTTTCACCTTATATCTCACTCGGACGCTTTGTCGTTAAAAAAACGTACCCAAAAATCAGTCTTCTTAGTGCCCTCGTGCGCTCTTTTGCGCATGATGGTATTATACATTATGTTTTGGGGGCTCTTTGTTGGGCAACCGTGGAGTGGTACCTGCCGTGATTTTTTTCTTTCGTACATTCTCTTTTAGGGTAGCATGTACCTGTGAATAACTGTGACTCAAATTCCAGAGCACTCTATTATTCAGAAATTGTTTCACTTCTTTAATCGCGCAGGACCTTTAACTTTTGAGTTACTCGGGTTTCATTCATTTTTGTTCCTCGGTCGGGAAATGTTAATTGAGCATATTTTATATTTTATTTCACGAGAAACACTAAAAAATGACTACTCGAAAAATGGAAGGATAATATACAAATGGAGCGAAAATCCACCAAATGGTACGCAGAAATAGCAGTGCTTATACTAGGTAGGGTCACTTGGTAGTAGGTCGCGTAGTAGAACTACTCATTCATGAAACAAATAGTAATATCGAACGCCAAAATCTGGAAAAAGTTCTGAGTTACCAATCATGTGAGATGACTCGGAGTACGGCGGAGAACATGGTCTTGTGATTTGTCCACAGAAGCTTTTCTGGGCGTCCATGCCCTCCGAGTGTTCTCCAGTTGATCCCATATTCGCTAATTGTCAGGTAGTCAGTCGTTCCCTGTTACGAAAGGAAATAAAGGGAAAAATTTGATGGGTTCACATGAAAAACCTACCGATATTTGACAGAATAAAACCTTTCGCACTGTCGAGAAACGAGGCTAGAGCATTAGTGTATTTTTTGGAGACTGGACATTCTGCTTGAAAACCGGTGCCATGTATTGCCCGAACCTGTACCAGTGACAGAGAATGGTTTTGAAGCACAATTCGGAATATGAGTCTTTCTCGGTTCCTCCGATGGTTCCTAAAAATTGGTGATTTTTTAAAGAATGATTGGTCCATCATTGGTTGTTAATGGAATATTCTTCATAGGCATATGAAGAGTATAACAATGAATCAATTTTCGTTGCATTGTACCTAGCAGGACAGCAGTATGTGATAATTGGTCTGATTAACTCTTTAAAAAGGAAGTTTGAATTTTTGTACTGGAATTTTGTAATTTCTGTACATTGCTTTCGTTGCAATGTTCAATTAACACTTTTCTTCGTTGTATAAGTTTGTTGCTCCCATATCCTCCGGCCACGCCAAGCGGCATCGTAACCTCGCGACCGGATGGGTTATGACCTTCGGGTCGAATATTAGGAAGTAACGTATAAAAATGATTTTTCGTCAGAAAATCTTCTTCTCCCCTTCCGTTATCAATTTCTATAAGGGTATACTTCTTTAATGATGCTGTTTTCCGTTAACCAAAATGCCGACACTCTCATAGCTTTGTGAAGAATCGTGGGGAAAATTAAACGGTTTTTCCTTGTTCAGAATTCAGTTTCAATTTTTTTTATAGAAAAGACATGCTCAAACTCGCCCCTTCAGTCACACTGCTTCATCCCTCATCCCCCTATTGCGTTGGGCAAGTTTGTAAGTTTGTACCTGCCGAAGACGAGTACCTTTAGGGCATTCACCTGCGGATTGGCGGGAATAAAATCCGTGGGTTTTTATTGTGAGACTAGGCCGAATGTGATGGCTGCGGGATGGATGTCACCCGGCATGGGAGAGAATCTGAAGGTGCAAGTATGTGAGTCCTTTTTTTTCTCTCTTTTCTGAGACACATCTGCTTCTTTTCTCCGGCAGTGACAGCTGATCGCGGTGGCTTTTTCCTTCCGGGAAAAATCAATGTCGATCTGAGGGGAACCATCACAATACATTAGATAGTACGATTCGGGTTCCGGTCAACGGATTTTTTGACGTTGAGAAAATTTGGGGGTATTGATGGTAAGTCCATTTTTCTTGCGGAATCAGCTGGTGAACGTAATTTCCATTGACTTCGTGAGACTAAATAAATTCATGAGAACTTTGGACGGTTTTCCAATTGAAGTAAATAACCATGACTTATCTAAGAACACACACACACACGCAAACAGATTTGAAAAAATCCAGATAATTCAATTCTTTCAAAAGTTTAAAAACAAATTAATCTGAAAAAATGGGAAATTGAAATTTTACATTAGTAGGGGTGGGTAGGATTTTTTTTCTTATCAAAAGGATTACCGCAACCTGAAACAAAATCCATACTCATCTGCAGGAACTGAGAAAACAAAGCCATTAAAACCCGGAAAACCCCCAAAATATATTCTGTCAATCGCAGATAAGATGAAATGAATTTTCCAGGAAATGGAGAAACGGAGAAGCACCATATGTTTGACACTTAGCCGGGGTTGAGCGCGTGCGCTATAAAAGCCCGTCGGGGGTCTGCCATAGGGCGGGCAGGTGACCTCAAAAATGGGGAGGATCTTATATGCGATCTGGAACAGATGACCAGTGCAAATGTACTCGTGCCCGAAATTTTATACCTCAGAGTACCATACTTTACCATACCGTAGATAAAACAATATATATATATATATATAATAAAACAATATATATATATATAATATACATACATTTTGTACAAAAATAGAATCTTAGAGACATATGCGCTGCTATATGCTCCCAAAATATATTGTGCGTGTCCCAAATATCTGCCACATATATATACGACAAAATAATACATATTATGATCTCATATATGTAGGATATAATATTTGGCATCGATAATTTTTTTCCAGGGTCCGTGAGAGGTCTCGATAGTCCGGTCGTGGCCGTTTAAAAAAAAAACAATTTAATTGTATCTCCACTTTAAATTACATACACAGAAGCTGTCCTTAACGAATATTTGAAATCGAAACGGTAATAGTTCAGGGAAAATTTACCAAAGGAAAATAATTTTTTTTTTTACTTTAATTGGTTTTTGATTATCAGTAAAACACGGAGACAATCAATACAATCAAAACAAACAGCCGGAGATAATAATCAGAGTGTTAAAATGCGTGAGGTCCTACGGCAGAGGCTAAAGATGCGCCACTAAAGTCACAGCAGGATGTGCTTCCACTTTACGACACACCGATAATGCTCCCAATTCCAAATATCATTCTTTTTCTGTTTACTTTTCAAAATTTCCCAAATTCTAATTTTTTTGAATAATTGAAAACGTTATAAAATTTGTGGGAAAAGTTCTAGAATTCGAGAAAAATGTCGATTTCAATAGCTTCAACAAATTCATTTATGCATAAACTAAGAAAAAATGTAAGAACAGCAAATTTCAAAAAATGAAACAAAAGTTATAAACAATAGAAGGAGGCAATCATGGCAATTTTATAGATTCAAAAACCTAATGCAAAATTTCTTGAAATATTGCAAAATTTTGGTAAAAAATTTAGAGCGCCAAAAAAATCAGAAATTAAAAAAATGAAAAATGTCGCAATTGTAAAAAATTGCAAATACTCGAAAGAATCTCGAAAACTTGGAAATATGAGAAATTTTGAGGAAAAATGATGATATAATGAAAATCTGTCGTATTTGACGCACAATTTTCTGGATGGGCAGATATAGCTGTCCCTTTAATGGTCAATCAGATAAAGGATTCTTGTCCAGTATTCCTGGCAGGCGGTTTAGATTGTATCGGGCATTCACACGCTTTCAGCTCTAAAACTCCTCGGTTGGGTGCCCTTTTTTTCTCGTTCTGATGTCATTATAAGATACTTGGCACCAGCAGTGGTATTAAACCGCTGGACTCATCATGTTGAAACCTCTGATAGACTAAATAAATAAATCTGGCGACGTGGATGGCACTGTTTACGCGATCATCAGTGTCGGGATATATCCCAGAACTGAATCAGTGAAGAGAAATAATCATGAATGGACAATTCACAAGATTGTTGGTAATTTGAACACAATTTAATTGACTTATGCTGTTCAGTGTTAATTTTCTACTTCTAATCCTATTCAAAATTCGTAATATTATGAAAATTCTAAAATTTGTTCTTCCAATTTTTGTAAATTTTTTGGAATTTTTTATCTCTTTTGATTTTTGGTATATATTTAATTTTGTTCATACTTAAAAAATATGTGAAAATTAAGATTTTGAGTTTTCAAAATCTGTCTTTTCCGGATTTCTTTTTCCAAACTTCGGAGGCATCTATGAAGTGGAATGGGGCTTGTCCATGATCTTTCAAATTTCGCTTGTGCTATTTAATTTGAAACCTTGACGATTGAAAAGCTGCAAGTTTATGTAGTGAGGTCAGTCACGAAAGTGGAGGTCGCGATTGTGATATCTTAATCTCATTGCCATAATTAAATTTTCTAAATGAGTTCTTCGATGTCCGGGCAGACATCGTCTGACACGTACTTTCACCGGGTCCACCATTGCGACAACCTTTTCTCAACCCATGGTGTCGTCGTGGTCTTAATCTTAATAATAATAATCTTAATAAGACCCAGGGCATGATAACAATGTCGAATAACAACTATACGCCTCGGGCAATGTGGGTGCCCCGCCTTTCGTATTAATGAATCTGAATTTTTTATTCGCGCTCTTGATCTTAAATTTTTTTTTCGAAATCTTCACAATTTTGATATTTTTCAGATTTTCTCATATTTCTCGGAAAATTCCAGAATTTCCCAAATTTCCAAAATTAAAAAAAAATGGTGGCAATGACTAAATTTTAAAAAATTACCTGAAATTTGCGAAATTTTTTAGAAACTTTAGAAATTACCATTAAAAAATCCAAATTGTTTGATATCTTCGAAATCGAAAAAACAGGTTTTTCTTTAATTGGACAAATTTTTACGCTTTTGAGAATCCTGATTTTTTCGCCTCATTTGGTGTTTCGTGAAATTTGAGGTTTTGTCATATATAGAATGTTTCCCAATTTCGGATTTGTCAAAAAAATTCATATTTTTTAGGATTTCAGAAGTTTCGCGCCTTCCCGAAATTCTTGACTCTTGTCAAAAGGCGCGGAATCTGTTTGTTTTCAATTTTTTTTTCAACTTCTCTTTAGTTCTGGGAATTTTTCCATATTTTTGGGTCGTTCTCACAATTAAAAAAAATTTTGATAATTTTTCATTTTTCTGACATCTTTTAAATGCTCTCAAAATGATGTTTTTTTTCAAATTGCAAAATTGCCTACACCGTTGGGGAATTTCTGGATCGTTGAGAAATTTTTAAACTGAAATAAAATCCCACCTATAATATAAATTTTCCCCAATTAAATTTTTTTCCTGTGAAAATGACTATCATCTTCGGGATTTGTAAAATCTCCAAAATTTCTGCAAGTTTGGAGATTTTCGTCCTTTACTAATCGAATCGTGTCGCCGTGCTCTTAATCTGGCCCCTCCAGGTATAGGCCTAAAGCATGATAATAATGTCGAGTAACATAACTATGCGCCTCAGGCGACGTGGGTGCGTATTATGTCTCGACTTGTTTCTTGGCGACCGTTCGCCTTTCTTATTTGTTAATCATTTCAAGAGCTCAACTTAAATTTCAAACTTAAAACTTTTTTGGAATTGGAGAGTTCCACGCATTGGGACTTGTCAAAATTTCATCTATTCAGAATTTGGATTTCAAAAAATAAATCCTGAATAAAATACCTCACAAAAACTGTACACTTTCATTTTTTCGTAAAATCACTTGTCCACAAAATATGAATTTTTAGGAAAATTTTTGGAAAGGCAATAATGCTGAGGAAGCCCTAAATTGGAAATTATTCAGGTGGTCCTGACGCATTTTAGCCCGCTTGTTCAACTTTCCGTTACCACCTTCGCTATATCACTTTGCGCTATATAGACCTGTGTCGGAGCAGTTTCCAGACCCTGTTTTTTTTTTTTTTTTTTTTTTTAAGAGGAGAATATGAGAGTCGAGCGCAAGAACTCCGTTACACAATGAGCCCCCCATTATAACTCCTCAGCCGATCTCACTCGCCGTTGTCTCAAAAATTTCACCCGATTTATTATCCCGACGCATGCGTAACCTGCTCCCATTCTCTTGGTTAATTTAATTTTTTAATTGTGATATCGACTGACCGTGTATGATTGACATGCATCATTGATCTATCCTGCGATTGCTGGAGCTTAAACAAGGCGACCGGATTTTTTTTCCATCGTTTTACATGTGTATGGGTTAATGGTGAAATTATCGAATCTTGTTTTGGAAATTGGAAAATTTCATTGGAATTGGGAACGATGAATTGACAAGTTGTACAAATATCAAGGTTCCATTATTACCCTGAAACTATTTGAAAATTTTCTGGATTTAATTTTCTTCAAAATTTTGCAAATTTTCAAAATCTTTCTAATGTTGGAAATCGTCTCTACAAATTTGCAGAAAGAATCTTGCATTTTAAGTATATAGCCAAATCTTACAGGATTTTCTAGAGGATGTTCATGAGATTGTTATAGAATTTTTATATGCAGCATTTTCTATGTATAGAACTCTTAAAAAAAAATTGCAAAATGAATTCCTAGATAAGAGATCCAAATTTGCCGTAGCATTTCTATAGTTCTCCTGTAAGGTTTGCTATGATATATCCCATAGATATCCCATAGGATTGTTTCATATGTGTTATTAATGAACCTTATCAAACTGCGAGCATTAATTATCATTACTAACCAATTCAATACATTTTCATAAGCCATTCACATCACGCAATTAAGATACGCCGCTTCAATCTGCGCTCAAATATTTTTTTCCCTATAGAAAAAAAAAGAAAGAAATGAAATTAAGTGATAAATAAATTGAATGAATGTTCAGCTAAAATGTTGAATATCAATGCGTAAATCGGCCTCAATAACATGTCGTAATAATCACGGGGTCAGGATCTCTTTTGCGTGCTGCCACATATTAATATCTCATAATATGTGCGCGCGGATGCGTGACGTCACGCGATGTAAAAAATGAATGTGTTGTAAAGTGAGTGCAGGTATTTTCTACCTGTTGTACTCGCTCGATACACCGAATGAAAAAAAAAAATATTTTGATTTTAATGAGCTTCATTTAATCCTTTCGGAGTCGGATGCTATTTTTCGATTTTGAACGGGGAAAAGTCAACATACGGTCGATTGCCAATACACGCTGATATTCCATCTCAGAATCATCGCCCGAGGATGATTAAATTTGATCAAATGTGACCATTGTCAACAATTGCACAACTTTGTTTTAGGGGAATTATGAATATTTCAAGTTCAAACATAGGAACTTCCCATCGAATTCACCTTCAAATTCGTGAGATACGCAATTCAGGGCAGAAGTGGAAGGATATCTTTGTTCCTCACGGTTTGGAGTAGGAATGCAATTTTTCGGATTCTCATTTTGGCTTTAGTTTGTTGCAAAATTGCGGAACGCCGGAAAACGGGGGGGGGGGGGGGGCGCTAGCAGCTTTCGCGCTCGATTTGTACCGCATAGTGTCATGTGCGCCTCAACTCATGGTAGGCTTATTTTTTACGAAACAAAGCTGAAAAAAAATTACAGAACTGAGAATAGTATTCCGCAGGTCGGTAATTAGGTGACGGTGTGATGTAGCGAGTCAAAAAATTATAATTGGCGTTTATTCGGGTGAGTGATTGGGCTGCCATGTTTGCCGGATGGCAGTTACCAATACTAAGATTTTCTGGTGGGAATTTTTATTTGCTAGTTGTCATTACTCTCTATCATTACTCCCTCTCCTTCGCTCTAATTATTGACCTGTTGAAAAAATTACCTTTCTTTGTAATATGAAAATTATGGTTTCCAAACCACTCTTCAATTTTTTATCTGATATACTCGTGAAATATTTTTTCTGTTGGGAATTTCCCCAGAAATCGTAGGGGAAAAACTATTACAGTCAGGGCTTGAGGAGAGGAATCGATCATTTCTTTTCGATCCTGCCATCCATGCTTGCATTTCCATACGTGCGTTACATACTACGAATTTGGATCCCGAGTCTGCCTCTAGGAATTTTGTTTTCTTTTGAAGTCCGATTTTATTTAATGAAAACTTTTGCCTAATGATGCTCCACGGTGGCGTTATACATGTAACACGCAACGTAACGCGCATGCGCCGGAAGTGGTGGGGAAAAATTTCGCCCGAAAGCCGAACGTAATGTTCTATATAGTGTGAAGGCTATAATGTTGTCGCGCTGAAGTTCGCTCCGAGGATAAGACAGAAAAGACGTCCAAAAAATAAAGATAATGAGGAAAAAATGGTGTAGCACGGTAGGAGCACGAGGGCTCGACGTCAAGGTTTCTGTGAGATCATATCGGCTTTTATGCCTCGAGTGGACCCCGCACTCATGGAAGACTAATGCGCGAGCGAATGGCCGGTAAATCAAGACGAGATTTCGGGTAAATGCACATCACGCCGGGAAATAAATGTTTGGCAATAGATGGGATCGAAATGCGCGCGAAAAATATGCTCATTATACTGATTTCATATATCGACAATTATCTGCAGATTTTGTATTTTATTGTTATTCCGCTCTAATTTCTTCGATCTTCTCTTGCAATTTGAGATTCGTAATTATTTGTTTTTTGGATCACAGATCTTTTTCAATAAATGTTCGTTAAATGGTGCAATATTTTAAGCAATCCACCTAAGTACTCGCTGTATGGATCTACGTAAACAGGAAATCTTAACGAATGCACGAATGTAAATTATTTCACTCTTCGAGTGACACGTGTTCTTAAAATTATTGTGAAAAAAAGACCCATGAAATGGTCTCCAAAAAAATTGGCTGAAATTAATTCTTACTTTTTGAAAGATTGTTCACCGCATCATTGTCAAATGGACCATCAGTTTTTTACCGGTCAACCTCATCCGTTAATTTAAAAAAGCATTTATCAAAGAGCTTGATCCTTCCCCAATAATTCACCCAACGACCGAAATTAAAGAGCAACTGCAATCCCTGGTTTCGACTGTTTTCTACGTCCCGCTGATCTCTATATGTGCCATACCCGGGTGGTCCACAGTGCACGTAACACCGCAGGGTGTACAACTGGTTAAATAAATAATCTTACCTCCGATTATCCCCCATCTAACGAGAGTTGTCTGGGTCATGGCGAGTCACCTTCGATCCGCTACTGGTCATCACATCTTTCAACGTCACTCGTCAGTGACGTACATAGTTATTTTTTTTGTAAAAATATTACGGAAATATTGAAAAATTTTTCTACTACCAGCTGGTGCCCTTTGGTTTTTGAGAATTTGTAGGAAAAACTAATAGTTCTAAATTCCGTATATAGGATTGTTTGTGTTAAATACAAATCGAATTGCGCACTGGTCATTTGAGATAGATTGTTGGACAGACACACACACACACTCGCCCACCCACCCACTCACCTACCCAACCAACCCACCCACCTACCCAACCAACCCACCCAACCAACCCACCCACCTACCCAACCAACCCACCCACCTACCCAACCAACCCACCCACCCGGTCACCTAACCACCCACACACCCACCTCCCCATTCATCCGCGTACCCACACACGTGCATACACACACACACACCCACACACACACACCCACACACACACACCCACACACACACACACACACACACACACACACACTATATACGAAACTACTGATTCAGTCGTACCAAATACCAGAATTTAATTTCCCGTCGTCCCAAATACGAACGAATGAGGTGATAAATAATGTGTTGGTTAAAAATCCGGGATTATGCATCTCGTATTTGCATTGAAACATGAACGTTGCATTGTACCGAGGTGGATATAAACAAGAACCAGCTTGAGGCATTTTTATTCGATAGCTCCATTGACCCCTGAAGAGTTATAAATTATAGGGAACACGATACATTGACGGGGTCCTGGACAGCGACTATTGTCTCCAGGTTAGGAGAAAGTGCGACCCTAATTCTTGGTGATTAGACGAATCTCGAAAATTGACGTCTTCATGCAGGGAGAGAAGATTTGATAAAAGTTAGACTTGGGTTCGGTCGAAGTTTGATATAGTCCATCTTTTAAGGGTCTTTTTCATTTTTCAAATGATCTGATTCGAGTTTACGAAATTTTTACAAAGATTTAAAAATTTAGAAATTATTAACATTTTAAAAGTAGGTATAATTTTAGATGGGATTAACATTCCAAAAGTGGTTCACATCCTTTCACAAATCAAATTTTCTTGAAGTTGTCAGTATTTAAAAACAAAATCGAAATGGGAGAAGTTCTAACCATGTCTCAATTTGTGAAAAATCCGAAATTTTTGGAATTTCTAACTAGTTTGAATCTTATGCATTTTTGCAATTTCTGGAAAATTTACAGAATTTGGGGAAAACTGCTAAAATTTTGATATGGTCAAATTCCTAAAACTTCCGAAAATTGTTTACTTGGTTCGGAAATGCAAAAAAAATATGGAAATACCTAAACATTTTTGAACCGTCGTTCAAACATTGAAAATTTTTCAAATATCGGCAATTTGTTTTTTAATCACGAAAAATGGAAAATCTTAAAATCTGAAAAATGTATTCTAATTTTTTCTAAAATTTTTTTAAACTGTTTCCAATTTCTGAATTAGCTTTCAGAATTTTTGCGAACATATTTTTAAATATTCTAAAGTTAAAGTCTGTGTAAAACTTCGTAATTTTGGGATATGAACCGAATTTCATTTATATGACGAGAAATTGAATTCTATTATCTATAAGGACAAAATATATATACCCGTTCTTATGTTCAATAGACCACCTTTATAGACCCAGTAACGTATTAGTGCAATGACTCGTACAAAATTGAGTGAACGCAATTTTAGGAGATTCCATTCAGACAATTCGCATTGTGAGTCAATCTGGTGATCAGTGAAGAGTCATTGAGATGATTGTGATCTTCAGGTGAAGGTTTCAGAAATCGCCGCTTTCATGTATCACTTGAATGTTAAGACGTCTCGTATTGATCTACAAGAATTTCCAGTGGAATCCTGTGTCATCTATCAATTGTACGTGATGATTTTAGGTCATTTGAGGCTAACTTTCGCCATGAAAAAAAATTAGTTGGAGGTATTTTGGAAAGTTTTTCAATTGTCATCAACATAAAATAATTTTTTTCCTATTAATTATTATGAATAAATTTAATTGTTTATATCACCTAGCGTGGGAGCGATCGAAGACAGAAAACAAGTGCTGAACAAAAATAAAATCGTTTTTTCGCGAAACCAAGCAGAGATTCGTCATTTGAGACCGAAAAAATATCATGTCATCGTATGAACTTGATGATGTACATGACAGTCGTTGGCAGTAAATATTTAAAATACGGTGTTTTGAGTATAACAAATAAACTACGTGGAATGCCATTTTTTAATACGGCTCAAAATTTTTGGCTTTCAATCCCCTATTTTCCTGATTTTTTTCAGATTTTTACATTTAGGCAATTGGAAATTGACGTTAAAAAATTGATTAAAAAATGTGAATTAACAAAAAAATCGAAAAAAAATCGGGATGCGTTTTTCATCATCTAGCATAAAAAAAAAAATATACATGAATTGAATTAGACTAGGTCAGGTGTCAAAGTGTCAAATTTGGAGCGAAATGCCCCATATATATATATATATATATATATATATTTTTTTTTTCTTCCGATTTTTTTTATGTACATTAACCAATAAATATGCACATCATTACATACCTTGAAAAAAAATCCAATGCACTTTAAAAAACCCCATAACTCCTCACCATTCTCCCATAAAATGACTCATTACTGGAATAATATTTCTTTAAAAGAACGAGATCAAATCCCAGGTTGATCGATATAGGCGGATCGTTTTCGTTCCGGGCACGTGTGTTTTATATCTCCAACAAGACCAAGAATCGACATGAGCGTTCAACAGAGTTGTATTAAATGTTGGCTTGGTTACCTACACCCATAACATGTTGTGGGTCAGTGGATTGTTGATGATATAAGTGAGCGTATGAGTAGTTTTGCGATATTGATAAAGTGACCGTGCGAAAATACCTCGTTAATTGACGTATTACGAGGAAGAGGAAAAGTTCTATTGAAACTGTGCACCAAAGAATTTAGCTATTATATGATGAAAGAACCACTTGTCTCCGGTGATTAATGAAATTATTTTTGAGCTAAATTCAATGGAGATCTAATGTAATGTGTTTCTAGGCCAATATGCTCGAATATAGCACATGTATGATTAATTTTCAATTTTTTTTTAACTGCCAAAACTTGAAAAAAAATTAGGAAATTAAAATTTTTTCAAATTATTATATTTTTCACTATATTATATTTTTTATACTTATTATATTTATATTATATTTTGAATAATTATATGAAAAATTCCGAAATTTTTGGTGAATTACAATTCTCTGAAATCCTTCCGTAATCCCACCTTGTTGTTCGATTCCGTCAGTCGCGTGATGAGCATTGCGCCGCACGAGATATCTTTCAATTTTGAGGAAACCAAAATTTTAAATATTATGATGAAGTGCATATGCGCGTGAAATGAAGTGGAGAAGGGTGGAGTGATAAAGTGCGATTTGACGTTGCGAAAAATTAATTTCCTGGAATTATGATTTTTCATTTAAAATTGAGAAAATATGATTCCGGGGGACCGATCAACATTGGACGAAATCTAGATGAAATCTCGAGACCTGATGATTGCGTATAAGTGGGTTTATCATATAGAAGGGACACGCCAGGAAATGGAGTTTGGAATATTATTTCGCATTTCTGTCTCACTCTGATCGGTGTCTCACCCATTGCCGTCACGCGTGATCGAACGATTCTATCGATTGATCGCGCGAGGCTGGTGCGAGCGTACAATTATCCGCGTGTATTAATGCCCAACAAGCCGTGATTTTACTGGGGCGAGTCAGTGCTCGTGATTTATCCGCATGCGAATCTGTGTAATAGGAGATGGAAAATTATTGGGTGTTTATTTTTGTCAATTGTGCAAGAGAAATCGCAATTATTTTTATTAGTTGTTTCTACGTTCTTGATATGCTCTTGGATGAATTTTCCATTTCCCACATTTTCAAGTTTATAGAACTTTTCAATTTTTTTCTTTTTATAATCTTTCAATTTGGAATTTTCGATCGTTGCAATAATTTATTATTTATCTAATTTCAACTTTTCCCATTTTCTCCGATTGTAAGGTGCCAATTTTTCTTCCTTACAGTTACACAATAAAAAGAAATATCTATCACTCAAATTTTTTCAATTCTTCAAAAGTCATAAATTTTCTTAAATCTTTAGATTTCTAACAATTTCCAAATTTTTCATCTCAGTTGATTTTTGCTTTCCCAATTTTTCTAAATTTTGTCAATTTTCTCTTAATTTTACAAAAATGATTTTATTTGGATTTTTCACAATTGACGATTTCATTTTTTCCTCCATATTTCGAAATTTTTGGAATAAAAAAATGTTTTTTTCAATTTTTTGAATGCTCAGAAAAGCGAGATCCTTGTTCAGTATTGATTAATATTGATTATGGATAGAATACACAGGTATCACAAGCGGGAAAAGTCCACACCTGGCGAACCCCCTGCACCAGAGGCAGATGCTGATATTTCTTACTCATCACATACGTGTCTCGGTGACGTGTGGGCATAAGCACTGTTTCAGGCGCCTCGAAAACTTCCCCACTTTTATTTCACCTTTCCCACCTTTCTATTCCCTTCAATACCTGTAATGGATGATGTGGCGAGAAAGACTGGGGAGACGACTCGTGCGAACACACCATATCGATCCAACGAATTTTACTTGTCCGGAAAGAACTGGGAAGTAATAATCGGGAATGTATTGAGACGATTTTCAGGTTTAACGGACATTCTTCGATACTTCAGTTCCTATTATGTGTTTTTTACGCACCGCTTGATCAATTTACAATCTTTTGAAAATTTTTTGGTATTTGTTCGGCCTTTGAAATTTTTGAAATTTCTCAGTTTTTGGATTTTTCGAAATTTTTGAAAATTTAAAATTTGTGAATTTTTGAAATTTTTAAAAATTTTGGAAAATTTGAAATTTCTGAAATTTTTACAATTTTTGAAATTTTTACAATTTTTGAAATTTTTAAAATTCTTGAAATTTTTAAAATTTTCGAATCTTCGCAATTCTTCGAATTTTTAAAATTTTTGAAAGTTTGAAAAGTCTGAAACCATGCTTACATAGGATGTAAATCTCACAAATTTCGCTTAACTCGCACATCTTGCAATTTGCCTTTTTTTTGTAATTTTCTACATTGAACAATTTTTTGGAATGTCCCAAATTTGGGGCTGTAGTAGACATACAATACTGATCCCATGATGTTCATGTATCCGGATAGAATGAGGGGAAGCTATCATCGGGAATGTATTAAGACTATTTTTCAACTTTAACGGACATTCTTCCGTACTTCATTTTTTACTATCGACTTTTTTCGGAGACAGTTCGGTCGATTCAGTAATTTTTTTGTCGAATGAATCTCAACTATCGTAAACAAAAATATAGGGGCTAAGATCCTAAAATTCTGTCCTGAAAGACCGTGACTTCTACTATTCCCAAAGATTCATTCAAAGTTTATTCATAAACTCAATACAAATTGCATATAAATTAACTAAATGAGGATTCTCATCAGCACTTCAGCTTGAAATAACGTTTAATTAATTTTAGATTATGAAAAATTCACATCTCAAAAATTTTCTAACAATATACAACAATACAACTAAATCCACAAATTCCGAAAAAAATTGATTTGAATGACAATTAAAATCTGTTACACATTTGCATGGAAAAGAAACTTAGCTTTCGTCTCTGAAAAAGGTGAAAAATACATTATTTACATTTACCCCCATGTTACCATTTTTTTCATTAAAAATTCATGTACGTTCGGGTTTTTGAAAGGGGTGAAGGATAAAATGAATGAGATGAATATGTAGAAGAGCTCAACCTGTTCCGCAACGGTCATTCCCACAGTCTCAAGTCACTTGTAACGTTGAATATATTACGCCTATATTTTTTCACGACTTCTATTTTTGCGCCCGTTAACAAACGTCCTGATTCGCGGAAAGGAATTTTTTTGAATTAACTCGTCAGTAGTCGCGATATCTTCTGAACGTTCAATAGGTGGGTATCGCGCTAATATTTTACGTTTTGTTTTTGTATTGCACGCTAAGAGATAAAATTATAATTCTTAGTTTTGAAGATATCGGTCAAAAAACGTTTGCGAACAATTTCAAAACACCAAAAATCCTTTATAAAAAGCAAATTTATAAACTTTTTTCAAAGGTTCACAAATTGGGGAAAAAAATCATTGATACTACGTACAAGAATGTCAGTTCACTGCAGCTTTTTTGAACCACCGATTGAAGAACTGTCTTTTTTCTTGTCCCACAAAAGGCCGAGTGAAATCAGGGCATTCATCGCGTTTAAATATCCCTAAAAGTGGCGCAATAAAAACGGAGGAGAAAAAACAGATTAGCCAGTTGAATGGCGAATAGTTAAAAGTTTATCCAGCGCCGTTGCATGAAAAGGATATCTAATGTTACCGATTCATCATCTACCTATCGGCACACAAACACACATACATCTAAAATCGGCCAACCAAAACCGCTGAATATCTGCTGAGTTTTCTAATCATTGCGCCGTTTGCTTCGGAACAAGCGGCGTTTGATTAGAAGCGGCTCTGAATGGCGTGCGAAGTGAAATATGAACTAGTATATTAAGGATGTGATGAAAATTCTGAAATGAAAAAATTAACCAGCGGATTAAGTGAGTTGATCCATTGGAGTCCTACTGATAACCGATTCAGTATTTTCCTCGGTTTTTTTTTTCCAAAAAACGTCTTTTAACATTTTGCCCACAGATTTTTTTCCGGAAGTAATATTTGTTATAATGTCATTGTTAATTCTTTGCCAAATTTCATATATTAGAACGACCAAACTCAAAGTATAGTGCAGTTAATACAAAACATGAAGAACTCGTAGACTCAATGCAAGTCTACTTGTCTCGCGGGCAAGTGCCCACTCGCCGGTTGCGACACCCCCATCCTCCCTTGCGGTTGAATTTTGAACGTTAGAAAAAAAGGTCTTTCGCAAAAAATGTGCATTTTGACGCAAGAAACAAAATTCTATTGACTGTTTTTTCCGACCTCTCTCCGTTCTTGAGATAGTTCGCTAGAAGCGATTACTCTGAAAAAAAATTGTCATATGAGTTCCAACCCGGATCTCTTCACATCCAGAATATCTAGAAGCTTGATCATGGAGTTTGATTTATTGCATAATTAGTGACCGATAAAGATTTGGCGAAAGGTTTTGAATATACACACTCGCACACACACACACACACACACACGCTGTGGAAAACAATCTCCGATAGAAGAGTTAAAAAATCATCTCTTCAGTAGCAGCATCTCTCCGCCCCACGCTATCTGTTCCATGATAAGTCCAGCTCCGCGCACTGTATTTTTAAATTCTTAGAAAGAAAAATCAGATTCCAATATTCCAATTTCTCGGTATCATCATTACGTCATATTTAAGTTTCATTGGAGTTAACTGTTCTCAAGAATTGAACAGCTGTAGTTTCACGAAATCACGGATATTGGTAGCTTAAGTGTCGAAATTTCCCATCGCATTCGATTCAAAACTGACCATGGGCCATTCCATGCCACCTCAGCCATCCCAATTATTTTGTCTTCTATAAACTTCAATTCATATGGTTTAGTTTTTATTGAGGAATGTCTCCTCCTATTGAGATGGTTCATGAATCCTATTGACCAATTACTCCGCTATTTCTTAACTATTAACGAATATTCGTTTTCTCATAGTCAACTGTGCCATTCGTCCATAGTTAACAAGCCTCTTTAATAGCAACTAAATGGTCTATTAGTGAAATCAGTATGGAATTCAATGAGAGGATATGTTCTCCACACTTAATTTTAAGCTGGAAATCATTGATGACCAAGGTGGTTGATTTGGTATGGAATGGTCCACAACTCATTCAGGCTCACAGTCAGAATGGAATGTCTCTCAAAACGCAAAATTCAATAGAACAATGAACAAGAAGATATATTTCTTCCATATAGTTCAGAGTAGGGGCGCAATTTTTTCGAGATCGTAGTTATTTTTTATTTGATCCATAATTGAGGAGAAAAACCGAAGAGATGCAGAAAACAGCAGCGCTGAGACCATAGCGCGCGCATAAAAATACCTATTTCTTTGAATGAGTGCACTACCTCATCGTGAGAAATAAGTCCCCCCAGGGACCGATTTCGCTATATATCGATACATGATAGCGGATCGGTAAACAAGGTGTGTGTACCGATGTCACAACGCTACCTTTGTGCGTACAAAAAAAAGTTGCCTTCCCCGTGTGGAACAGTAGTATTTCTGTACTTTTCTTTACTCCACCCGTCGTAAATGCGCAATAAAACTATCAGATAGTGCGATAACATTTCAATAGCGCATCAATTTCACTTCAGAGACTTAGTGTTTAAATTTTCGGCTCCTAATCGCTTTTTTTTTATACAACGGGGTAAACGACACGTTAGTAGGTCAATAACCTCTTGGAGGTGCAGATTTGCAATCGTTATGACATCGATGAAAGCAACAATTTTTTTACCATATATATATGATGCTCATGCATGGAAGGAAAAATTGAATGAAAATTACGTAGAAATGGAATAAACTGGAACTCGTCTTTCATATTAATATTATACCAAAACTATCTTTCACTGGAATTTTCATTTTAAAAATTCGAATTTTCATTTGTAACAATTTTGATCACAAAGTGCAGAAATTTTTGTAATCTTTCAATTTGTAACGCATTTTCAACAGTTTTTTGTGTAAATGGCTAAAATTTTTGAATTTATCCCCTCCGTAATTCTTTAATTTTTAATTCTTTTTTTTTTGCATTGTGCCAATTGTCAAACTCCCTTAAATTATAAAAACTTTCCAATTAGCTGGACTTCCAAAATTGTTCGGTGTTCTAAATACTTAGTCAAAAAAAGTTTGCCTATCTTTAGAAAGAAGGATTTTCAAAAATGAGATTTGCAAAAATTAATTTTTGAAAACCTCCAAATGTAAAACGACCCCAGAACCCTCACGTTGTCGTTAAGGGGTAGGATGGGTTTCACTGTTCCAAAAGTCGTTTTTCCATCCTATTGAAAATAGGCCGTTATTTCCCGGACGAAACCCATGTACTACTATATACTTTTGACGTGGCGCTGCGCGGCAGAACCTAGTACTACCGCTGTCGGTGTATATAGCGACGCTAACCAAGAGGACTTCCCGTTTAATGACGTCACGAAGGTTTTCAACGTATTTTGAATTTACATTGTTACTACAAATATTCTCAATTAATTACTGGGCCAACCAAATGTTTGTTAAACGAACATCAGATTATTGGAGCTGAGGCGTATCTATTGTGGGAAATTGAGCCGTATTCAAATTCCCCATTAAACCATTACGTTTCGGACTAATCATGGGAATATTTGAATTTTTGAGATGATACATTTGCTCTATATAGTTTGCAATAGGAATAATTTTTTAGACACTTTTTCGTGCTTCATTTCACCAGTAATTGAAAACTCAGAAATCTCCAGTGTTGAGACCATGGCGCAACCTCTCAACCGGAAGCCAACTTCTCAATTCCATTGAATAGGTTTAACAATTCTATAATATTGAATGAAAAAATTAGAGTGTTCTGCCGTTGTGTCCAGGTGGTTCAACAGACACTCAAAAAGCCGTCTAATGAGATCATGTTTTCACGCGATCCGTAAACATCCGAGGAGAGCCCATGATCGAGCCTCGGGACCACCCGAATGGCCCCAGGGATAAAGTTAACGTACCGGAAGCTCGGAAATTAGGGAAATGCCAATAAAGAACGGATATTGACAAGGGGGGGGGGGCGATGAAAACGAAAACGGTTGGATCCTAAACGTTTGTACAAATATTAAATTTGCGGGCTGCCGAAGACTTAGATGTCTCGCGTCAAATTTATCCGGAACGAATTGTTACCTGTTCAGGATTGAGGGGAGACCGCGCGCTGAAATTTTAAGGTGCGTCGTCAGTAAAAACAGGGAAAACTAGTGGGATACGAGTGTGACCCATTGGGACCTATTGTGCCTCGAGCATCAATTTTTTTCTGCGAAATTTCTGTAAAATCGCACATATCAGTCGCAAAAAAATAATCAGGTTGAGGGCTCGTGGAAATACATCGATTGCGCCACACAAGCATGTCAACCGCCTAATTTATTTTTGCATCTATTTCCGGAACCCCTTCGCCACGTTTCTTCCGATAAACGAGACTACCGTAGTTGGTGCAAAAAAAATTCAAAAATTACGAAAACTTCACAAAATTTTTTATAATTGTTCCAAGTGGAATAGTATATTATACCTGTAGAGAGTAGAGGAAATCTTTTGACGAATGGAATTTTATAGCTCACGTTGAATGAGATGGGGTCGAAAAATCCCTTTACTCTCTCGTATGATTCACCAGAGTTTCTACCTCGAGGGCAAAAAGCGCGATTCAACCATGCTTAGTTTCGGTTGAAGCTTGGACTTTCGTCCCCACAGGTATAAAAGTTGTTGTCTGCAACTCACATATCGATACTATTAGCACTTATCACAAGGTGCGTCAATACATATTTTGACAGACTGATATTTCACGATGTGTCACCTGCCAAATTGTCAAACAGGCTTATCATGTGAGCGCTATCAGCATCACTGTGTGAATACGCTTTTTCGAAAATGGAAAATAAGAGGTATAAATAAGAGAGAACCTGAGGTGATGGAATTCCAGGAAAATACAAATGTATAACTTATCTCCTGCTCTCATATCACACATTCCCTCAGTCTGGGGGATTAAGTGTTCAATGTTTATAAAAACGATAAATCCACGACGAAAATCTGTTTGTTACGGTTTTACCTATCTTTACATATTTCAACCTTCGACGAAAAAAAAAGTGGATAGGGGCAGGTAAGTTCTCGTTATCTCGAAAAACTCACATCTCTAGAATCAATACTATGAAATACTTAAGTATCTTTTTGGGCGAGATAGTGAAATCGGATTAGGCCTAACAAACAAATTTCCTAATATCGGGGAAAAATTGAAGCAAACCAAAATGAATTAGATCAACGCTAATTTTTTTGCTCCTCATTTAAATAGACTTCATTCAATTTTGTTATCAGTTTGTGGCTTGACTCAACTCGATTGTTGGTCTGAGTTGAGTAGAGATCGGTTTGAATCAAATTGCAAAAACCTCGGTTCATGAAAATTAGTGTCAACAAAAGCAGCGACTTGAATCACGTCGGTAGAAGCTTGAGGAAATCATTGGTGAAAGGCGAATTGAGTTTAAGGAAGTATGTGTTGAATTGAATTGAGTAGTGTCGAGTGTAATCTAGTAAATGCTGAGGTGAATCAAGTAGATTATCTAATTGTTTAAAGTACAGAACCAACTTGAATTGGCAATCCAAGTGGAAATGAGTTTAGAGTTTCGGCTTGAGGCAAGTAGAGATTGGATCAAGTTGCCCACAAGTTGATTTGATCAAAATTGTTGATTTGATCGAAATAGATTCTCAACTTGAACCAATTGCAGTCACCCCTTGAATCAAATAGAGTTCCGATTTGAATCATGTCACCCAAATTCTTAGTTATGTCAATTATGAGCAAAGGAGCGTTGACTTGAGTCAAGCAATGTGTTGAATGAAATTCAGTAGTTTAGGTGCTAGACTTCAGAGTGCCATTTAGTGTAGCGTGACTTGAATCCCGTAGGTTCTCGACTTGAATCAAGGACCATGGCAATTTGAATCCAGTCAAGTTCTGACTTGACATAAGTAGAGATTGGTCTGAATCAAGTTGCTGAAGGCTTGCTTGACGCGAAGTGTTGCCGGAAAGAGCAGTAACGGGAATCTAGCAGTCAGTTGGATGTACACTGAGGGAAAAATATACTTCGGCCCAACAATTTCATTTTTCAGAGTAATAGGCATTCCTAAAAAATGAAATTTCGTCGTTGCATTTAATCTCTGACAATTACAATTGAATGTAATCATGTGAATCGCTTAACTCCAAACAATTATATGACAACTGACCTGGGTTGAACATTATTTTGATTAATTTTTATTAATTTGAAAATAAAAAATTAATTAATTCGGGATTCTTAATTATTACTGCACAACTTCACCTAAGACCCTCCGTCTCATAATTATCACGTAGAGTTATATGATTAACATCATTGGTAGTTAATTAATGTCACTTGCGTTTCACTAAAACAATATAATTCTTTTTTTTATAAATATCTATTTCTCTGAAACATGGTAATATTGGGCCGAAGGATATTTTTCCCTCAGTGTAAGTAAGGCGACTGAAGACTTGAACCAAATAGATTTTCAATTTGAATCAAGTCACCAGTAGCTCGAGTTATGGGCATCATTTATGAGAGAAGCATTGACTAGAATCAAGCAATGGGGCGATTGGATTTAAGTAGTATAGAGTGTAATCTAGTAAAGGTTGACTTAAATTAAATAGATTTTTGACTTGAATCAAGTATAGTTCAGAATTACAGTTCAATCATAATTAGTTAAGAGAATTTTTTTCAAGTCGGAACTCAAATTAAATTTTGGATTTTAATAAAGAATAAAAAACTCAATATAATAGATTAAATATCGCTCTAAAACGACCTCAAGGTGTTTGATCAGAATCCCGTGAAATCAATCACCAATTTTGAAGCAAAAAATTGATGTTAAAAAAAAAGCAGCGCTGATCAGTGATTTTGCCGGGGGCCCTAGACCTTGACGAAACGAGCGGCTTTCCGAAACACAAACAGCTATAATCGACACCTCTCTAAAAAGGCCATGATGATCCCAGAAAAGGGGTTTCAAAGCTCACACCACACGTGCCACACTTCAGCGATAGTCGAGGCGGCAAAATTGGAAAATAAAGAGGATAGAAAAGAACGGGGGTAATTATCCGGCGGCTGCTATCAGCTGCTTCCTTGGGTTAATTCGAACTCAATTTTGAAATTATTGAGAAAATAAAATCAACGAAGATTGAGATTTCGATAATTATAATTATTTCTTGATCAATCAATGGCGAATTTTTCAAATAAATATTCAATATTTTCTGTATTTTTTATTTAATACGTAGGCGCTTATCCAGAACGCGGAATTTATAAGTCCTAATGAAACTTACTTCGGGGAATCTAGCCCGTCGCATGAGGGCGGGGGGGGGGGGGGGGTTCTATCATAGGCGTCCGCCATCGTAGTACTGTGGTTTCTGGAGGTCTACGTTGTGTTTAGAAATACGATGGATAAAAAAGTGGAACCCAGCCGCATGGGTGGGTGCCCAGTACTCCCCCCCCCCCCCCCCCGCCTGAAAGAATGCTCAAACAGCAGCTACCGTGGGGTACGAATGATTTAAGATTATTTAGTACCAAAGTCGGGAAACTAAAAATTTTCATTTTCATCGTACTCCAAATTCTTTAATGTTGCATAATCATCCAGAAAATTAAACACGAATCCGTGACGCATTATCCGATCACTTAGTATCCTCGCACACGAGTCACCTGTCGAAGTGGCGCTATCGCACGCCATCACCCGACCCTAATCACGTAGCTATACAGTTATTAACGAGGATGATACATCGCAATTGGCCCAAGCCTAGCGTTCGGCACTTGAAAGGGATTTAATTTGACTGAGCATGGAACGAGAAATGGTAGAGAGAAATAAGGATAAACGATAGTTGGGGTTAACCCCAACATATAAGTATAAGAGGCGAGGGTGGAGGATCCATAACCGAGTTGAAGACCGTGCACGTGGCCCTTGTTTTTCTTTCCAGACTTGACTATTTTGTAACATCTGCTACTGAGCTTCAACCACTCACCTAAAAGCATTAAAATCAATTTTTTTCCTTCACAATTGTAGGAGTGAAAAATTTGCAGTTTTTAATTTTGTTTCATTTCCCCCAGGCTTGAAATGGACACAGTGTTTATGGCATTATACCATTTCTCCCGCTCACAAAAATTTCGATTTGTTTTATTTTTCACGGTTCATGCGATTTTGAAAATCTCGAAAAATTGAACAACGTGGATTTTCAAAGTGGAAACCTGTTTTCCGATATCTGCAACGACTCAGTGTCGCACTTCAAAGAACAATCAGCGTCGTACAAACTTACAAAGTTTGGACGTTCCATTAAAAAAGAGACCTTCCAAAAAAACAACAAAAGCCATTTACCCGATTTTAATGATGCAGATATTACTGAGAATGGATGGTAGCGATTCTATCATGTTATTCATTGACATACTAGACACGATCGTGTAGTTGAAGGGCGCGAGGGCGAACCCTATAGCCTTCTAGTAACAAGAAGAGACGAAAGAAATTATCGATATGTATCGTAAAGCGTAAGACCAAAGCCGCTGCGACACTGTTTACTGCGGCGACAACAGCAATTACGCGTGTCAAGCCCGCGCAGCCGGTCTCGTGACAATAATTTGGGGTTACACATCGCTTCATAGCCATACATTTCGTGAGCTCGTGACGCTGAAAAATTCATCGAGGGCTCATTGCAATGAATTCGGAGAGCCCGATTTGTTGCGGGAAGATATAAACTCTCACAACAATATTGAAGATCCCACAACCTGGCGAAGTTAAAACACTGTAATTTTTCGAAAATCGGGTGAGATCGCCTATGAATCTATCTCGAAGTGGACCAAAACCGAATTACCGGAAGTTCAATAATCTAAACGGTAAAAATAATATTACCGAATAGTCAATAATCAAAACGAAAAATAAAGACAAAAGTTTCCACATAGTATTTTTCATCATCGGAGACTATAGTTTCGAATTTTTTCAATTTTTTCTAACATGCAAGTTTCTTATTAGCGCGGCTTGGAGTTGAACTGAAGGTCCCCGGTATACAGTATATAAGTGAAAATTCGACAATATTTTATAAATGTTGCCATTTTTTATTTTGAATTCAGATATTTCGAAAAAGAAATCGGTGCAACTAATCATACGGTCATAATTGAATAAGGTCATTGTAGAAATCATAATCACTATGATGGAATAGATAAAAAAGAAATAATAAAATAGCCATGAAAATGTGCATTGTTAAAATAGACTAACAATCTACAATTCCTCAAACTTTCCTTAAGTCCGAATTTTTATTCCTCTATATACTTAACTAGAGCCTGTCGTAAAAGCTGTACCATCACTGCGTTAAGTGCCATTTTTCACGCGCGCTTCGTGGGCGTGCCCCCGAAATTCGCTCCCAGGTAGCCCACCCTGTTAATTACCTAACACCAGGTCCTCACAATCGCCCACCACCGATCCCCAATGCTTCCATTAATAACCACCCGCAAACAAGCGAAAACAAAAGGCAGAAAATCGAGCTGTCAAAGCTATTCATCAACTTAGAACCCTCTAATAAACGAACAAAAAAAATATCCCGAATTTTATAGGAAAAGCGGAGTGAAACTCATGTTTCATAGAGAATTAGAACGAACTCGCTGGACAGTAGGTTTTAATTCCAACATTTCGGCGCCGAATGTTTTAATGCATATGCCATTTGTCATAAATTGTTTGACACAACTTTTCATGTAACATGTATCACTATACTCATTCTCTAAAAAATCTATTTTTGAAAATGTGCCGGGTCATAAAAACTTCAAAATTATAACTTTCAGCAACACTGTATTAGCTGACTTTTTAGAAATGGAACATTGTATTCGATTCAAGAGGAAACCCCTGCTTAAGCCTTCCTAATTTAATTAGATTGCTATAAGAAATCATCAATTATGAGGAGCGAAAATTTCATGGTGGAGAACCACAATAACAAACTTAGTTTTCCGAACAACCCAGAATTGATATTTTGGTGTACAGAAACATTATCAGATGCATTTCACCCAAAATTCTTCCAGATTGAGAATACATTACAAAAGCATAGGCAAAAGAGTTTGACTACAGGCACACGCGAACACACATGCATAATTCGAGGCTTTGGTGTTGTGGTTAGTAATTTTCATTTACAGTGAAAGAACTATGGCTTCCCCATCAGCAACTTGAAAAACTATGCAACTTCCTTATTGGACTGGCCACTTCGCTACCGATAGATAGTTTTCGGGTTTAACTACCTATAGCATCAACCGGACCTATATATGTACTTCTAACGTCTCGAGTCTCATATTTCCAACGATTTTTCAGATCAATCTGGTCGATCAAATTTTTCCCGAATAAAAATGTGATTCGATTCCTCGGCCGGATGTCAGATTTTGGGTGTGGAGACATCATTTCTCCAGGTGTTTCACTCGAAGGGTGTGATAACAAAAAATGAATAAAAAGTTAAGAATAAGTAACTCCATCCCTTGATGTCTGAAGTCGAAGGAGGTTGGCTGGGCTGGTTTTCGTTTGTTCATTGTTGATAAAAAATATGAATGACGAAGAATGAGAGCACGCGAGGGCGAGTCGCCAATGTGTTTAGAATTTCATTTCCGGGAGGGGGTTGGGGAGGGTGCGTCAAAATGCGCCACGCCACTTCTCCGATCAACTTTGTACGCGCATTTGTTCTTAAAAAGCTGACGAACCTGGAGCACTGGGCTGCATCTGTCAGCAGATGCTGAGCAGATGCAGGACGCAAAGAGGGTGGCGGACATTCATACTCAACTCTATCTATGCGAATTTCGTGAATTTGCAACCCCTTTGAAGCCTTCGTGGGGCGTATGGAAATTAGCGGTTTTGAATAGAGAGTTCAGCGGAATTCTTGAGGATTTTTTAAATGGAGACTTCCAGAAAATGATGAATTGGAGTAGAATGCGAACAATTTTGAACTATCTTGCTTTTGTAAAAATACACAAAATTCAAAAATCCCCAACTTAATGGATTGTCAAAAAATTCCCAATTTCGGTATCATAATCATCTTTATAAGCTCAAGCAAGCCGTGAAGAACAAAGAGTGGATTCAACCCAGCATTGGGGGGATGCAGTGGTAAGAGTACGCAAAAGTAAGAGGACGTCTCGGATGTCTGCATCCGGTTGGTCACTTCCGGCGTACGTGTGCCGGAGACACGTGGCACGAGGGTGCGGGGTACTTGAAAAGGAGTCGAGACCTACCCCCAGCATACCACCCCCCTCGAGTATATCGCCCATAGCTATAGAAAGGGAAATTAGAAGGACCGGTGGGTCTACAAACATTCATCAAGAAGGATATGTCCATCGGGCACACGACTAGCTAATGGGATGACAGGAATAGAGGTTTTCTATCTTCCGGGAGGGGAAGAATAGGATGGAGGAAGGATTTTTCAAAAATTGTATACAAGTTAATAACATTTTTACACCTATTTCGGCAGTTTTTTCTTCAAAACTTTTTCTTTCATTGGATTTTTTGAGGCAACTTCAATATTTCTCGACTGTTTTCAAAGAAATGTGTGTATGTTTATGCGTGCGCGTCCATACGTGTGTGTATTTTTGGTCTTCGCCCCTCTCCGTTGGACTCCCCACTCGTGTATACGTGTTTTTTTTTCTACTCGTTCTCTATTCGTATTCACCCACGTAACCGCTGGTAGGCATTACTTCATGGGCAATACTACGGATCAGAGTACCCACCCATTGCGGCTGGGGCCGACTTCGCCATTTCAGCTCATCGTATTTCTAATCATAGGGTAAACCTCCAGAAACCCCTGTGATACGATGGCGGGCGTCTACGATGGAACCCTTCCTCCCCCCCCCTCCCCGCGCGGCGGGTCGCGTTCGGTCCCGGCTCACGGTCTCACTTCATGGATACCGCCGATAGCACACACGGAATGTTCCTGCCATCGGTCGGAGTCCGTGAGAAAATATTTTTCAGAAAAAATATTTGCAGTGAGCGGGAATCGAACGCGGGACCTTTAGAATAGTAGGCAGACACTCTACCCACTACACCAAAGCCCCGTCTTATACGTGTATACGTGTGTGTGTGTGTGGGTGTGTGTGTGTGTGGGTGTGTGTGTGTGTGTGTGTATGTATACATCCGCGATGCCCATAACAAGAGAAGTTATGAGTACCGGTGTCTCTACAAACAGTGATCAAGAAGGATGTGTCCATCGGGCACACGACTAACTAATGGGATGACCAGAATACAGGCTTAAAATTCGGAAGGGGAAGGGAAGCAAACAAATTTGAAAAGTATGAAAAAAATCAAATATGAAGAGAATAGTATATTTCGCGCATTTGCCTGCTCTCGGCTTCGCCTCTAGCGCAAAATCCCCAGAATGACAGCCTGGACAAAATTTTTCCGTAGTAGCTTTTACTTTTCCAAGTTCGGAGCAGGGCTAATACCAATCCCCGAACGCGGAAAAGTACAAGGCAATGCGGAGAAAGAATTTCCTTTAAATATTATGCATTGTATATTACACATGTTTATTGTGCAATATTACACATGTTTATTTTCTATTCAGAAATGTCGATATTTTTCACGGATTTTGATAGCTTTTTAACGTTTTTTTACTTGTGAGAGAACTTCTGAATTTCGAGAAAAATTGGGAAATTTCTGGATTTCGGCCCAAATTTTTTAGAATTCTTTACATTTTTTAGTGCAATAAAAAAAGGAATTCAGCCTTTTACTGATGACTACACATTATTCCAGGACTTTTCAGATGTAGGCGAACACGCACACACATACTCACCGATTCCGGAACTCTTCACATAGGCCGAAAAGTTTTTACACCCTTAGGTCACGAGGTTCACTACAATGTTCTTGTCGACCCTCGGCTCCAAATGGAGAATAATATATATAGTCTTTTATAGGAATCATCATATTTTATGATCGTGTTATCGGTCATAATCAATGAGGTATATTATTCGATTGAGCCTGCTTTGGGTCTGCATAAAATGGCGATGCAAGGCGTTCCATCCGTTTCTTCAAGACACACCGACTCATCCCACAACGTTCTGCTTTCTCAGTTATTGGCAAAATGCACTTGTCTTTCTACACTTAGGAATTACGCAAGGCATTTTTTCAGGCACTTGCTGCCAGGCACGGCCGAATGGTATAGCGCAAGCTGAATAGACTTTGAATTCGACAAAAGAAATTTGACAAAAGCGATCGGAGGAAAAACCGACAAAGCAGCTCCAGCCACCTTTTGTCCATGGCACACAGACCCAACCAAGGTGACACAGACTCGAATTTATCCCCCGAAAAAACCAGTGAAATAGGCTTTTTTACTCTGAATAACTAGGCATTTTCGTACACTTTCCATGTTAATCCCCTCAGGAATTTCGTTAATTTCAACGAACTAGCGCATAGTTTAGGTTTATCGTGAAATTGAGTTGTAATTTTTCAGATATTTATATTGCAAAGAATGTTGAATAATTTTTCAGATTTTCCACTTTGATGAACGAAGCTTTTTCCCCAAATTCCTGAAATGGAAGAGTCTATTCAGCCCCAGCGCGGCTCCACACTCGGACTCATCCGACATTTTGTAATTCGAGGCTGGAGAGGACCTTTTTCTACGCGTAAGAGGTGTGTGGACAGGTGGAGCTCAGCATTGATTCTTTCACGGATTTTTGCATCTGCTGGTCCAACGCTGATGCTGCGCGAGCTGGGTTTTTTCCGGAAGCTGGGGAAAATCGACGTTCGTGGACATTTTGGAAATTTTCAAAATTTTATACCGTTTTGATATCTTCGAATTTTGAACTTTTTGAATTTCTTTTTTCAATACCTGCCAGTTTTCAATTTTTTCCCATTTCCCATATCCAAATTTGATAATATGTGAAAAAGAAAATTTTTATAGTCAAATATTAATATTCTAAGTTGTCCTAAATATGGTAAATATAAACCCAAAATGTTTAACACTGCAGTTAGTATTACCTAAAGCATACCACGAAAAGATTCAACAAAAATTTGTAGCACACATCGAGAAACAGCTCGTTTGAACGAGACTAAAAATCTTAGACTCGTGTAAACTGCTTCATTACGTTTTCCTCGAATTAACCAAATCTTTGCTTCGATCAAGATTTTTGTCCATGTATAAGAAACATCTGGGCCTTCGTCGGCATTTACGTTAGGAACCAAGAATCCAATATTATTGGCCTGTCCGGCGAGTAGATGAAGGAGATTATTCTTTTCTTTTCATGTCTCGAACTGAACTAAGATTACACATGAGATTATCCATGTCGACAATTTGATTTTAACGAGCCATTCAATAAATCTCACTATTTTTGTACCAAAATTCGACAATCCTTATTTAATATGTTATTTCTCCTCGAAGAAAATTGATGACATTGAGATACGATCGGATTGAGCCATTTTGCCCCATACAGGTGTTCAAAAGGTTTCGGGACCAGTACTATCGGGAAAAATCCAAATTACGAAGTCTAGAACTGGTTTCATATCTATAATTGATTACAATCCATAACCGAGTTCACGATCTGTGAAGTTTCCTCAGAATTCCGGTATTAAGTATTTTAACAATTTCGAAGATACAAAATTGACATTTAACCTATTGGCACTGAAATATGTGTGTATGTGCAAGGGCGCGTCCGTGTGTGTGTGTGGGTATCGGGTGAATGTGTGTGTATGCATGTGTGTTGAATGACATTTTATCGTAACATCACTTGTTCACGACCTCTCCCAGTTCTTGAGGAACTTTCGGGAAAAATAATAATGATGAAGGAAAATACGAAATCGAGAAATCATTAGTGTGGCCCTCACACACTCAGCCGGCAAACTGTTGTTTTTTTTCTTACATTAATTGCAGAGAAATTTAATATCCTGAGTATGTAAATACACCGGCTACTTCTGAGGGTCTTCAAACTCTTAAAAAGTGCCGCAAATATTCTGAGCCGCGGCACTTGACCGCATCAAGCGTTCTCCCCCAACCGCAGGGTAAACCACTCAAAAAAACGAAACCTCGAAAAAAACCTCAACCTGCTTCCACTTCTCTGCCTGCAGAAAAAAAAGTACTAAAAATACGTTTATTTTCAGATGGAGAAACAGTTCCATATGTGACTGTTTTCGTTTGCGAGGGACCTATAGGATCGAAATTTCGATGACACACCCGCACACACACACACACACACGCAGGCGCGCGCGTTTTCGACTATCGGAATTTTTTCTTGCATTCCGACCGATATTACTCAGAAAACGAGTTCGCAATAATTAAGGCCATTTGGGGTTTTCTGGCTGATTTTCGCTGCGATTAGAGAATATCATAGCTTCAATGGCGAAAATTGACCCCAGGCTCATTCAGCGAGAACTCGTCTTCGGATAGTAGTGCCCACGAGGCCTCGCTGCGGTTTCTGTGTGTGAATAAAAATAGAGAAATACTAAGGCGAAAAGCATACACATACACACCTACACTCACGAACAGACATCATTGATTCTAACTTTCAAGAGGCGAAATTACTTTATGCATTTTCTAAGGCATTCCTAATAATTTTAGAGACCTGGGATTGTCAATAGCGTAATGAATTTTCAGTCACGCTTCATTCAGTTTTCTAGGAGTTTTTTTAGCGATGTTTACAATTTTTTTCACCCTTCCAAAAATGTTGATTTTTTACAGATTTCGTCGAGTTTCTACTGTAGAAAAATGTGCGAGCCACGGTAAGGAGAGTATGATTGAGTTTATCCGAGTCATGACTCATCTTGAGAATAAAAAAATCGATGTGCAGAAAATCGTTGTTAAGCAGAGCATTCGATTTAATGAAGTTAAATCGATTTGAATCAACGCAATAATTTGTGTTGAATGTGTCCATCAAAATAGTTTGCGACCTGATTCAAGAATTTTCTAGTACTAATCTCACATTTCCGTTTTTTTTGTCATTGACCAGGTGTCACTTAATTGCGGCCCATCAGGCCAAGTATTTGTGGCCGAACTAGTTTCGCCCCCCCCCCTCCTTCCCCCTATGTAAATTTTTTTCACCTCCTAACCCCTTTGAATTTCACAATTGAATTTTATATCCAGTTTACCGACATAGAAAAATGGATAATCATTCTGATAATTCCATATATTTCATTATATGGACCTCGAAATATATTTTGTATATATAAATATATATATATTCGTTTGGGTATTTATATATATATAAATAGATGACTTGCTCCAAGTGGGTGAAAAAAAATTATATAATTTATGACATATTTTTCAACATATATATCATATTTGGTTATAGAGGTACGCTCATGATTCCGATCTTCTATTACCCTTTCTTTCCAATACAATTCACCGAGGCCAATATCGGGTTATGAAAAAATTCAAAGTTCCAAAAACTAACAAAATCGTGAAAATTTTGAAAATTTATGAATCGGTAATTGCAAAGTTCTTACCATTTCCAAAACGTCAAATTTCAAGATTTTTGCCTAAGAAACTTGGTCTTGTATAAATTTCCTATTAACTCCTTCAATTACACCCCATCATGCCCAAAATTCGCGGTGAAACAAGTTTCACGGTCCCCCCATTGGTCCATGTAAATTCTTTTTGTTCCCCAAACCCCCTTCAATTTCACAATTGAATTTTATATCCAGTTTGCCCCCTCCCCCCAAAAACCCTTGCGCTTCCAGGTCCAGCTTGCAACTTCGCCAGTGGCACGCGTTCGTTTTTCACACAAAAAAAGGAAGCGGAAATATAAAAGCACGCTTGGTGAATGGGGGGGGGGGGGTTGAGAGGAGGGGGAATAGAAACACACATAGGCACGCGTCCCGAAATTTCTCTAGCCTCTTTGGGTCTCTTTTCATACCTACAATGCACACATGTCCATCTGTACCATCCCTCAGTCCATTTGTCCGCAGAAATGCACAAGCAGTTGCTTTTTTCAAGTTTTTCAGAAATTCTCTCGATTTTTCATTACGGTTTGCCCACTTTTTTAGATGTTTTTTCCAACACCTAATATTTAGAGTGCATCACATAAAAATTGCGGAATGAACTTTCTGTGTAACTTCTGGCGATTTTTATTGAATTTTTCTTTACATATAATGGAAGAAATATTCCACAGATTTGTTTAGATTTGTTCAAATAGTTTGGAATACCTTGACTTTGCAATATTTAATTTAATTAAATAACTCGACCTTGAGTGGTAGCAATTTCCAACCATGCTCGGCAAGGAGAATAACACGGATTCGAATAATTACAGAGGCACTGCATAGATCACTTGACAAAATTAAACTCAATTAATTAATCTTTGTGATCAATGGTGCCGACAAAAAAAAATGGTAAATAGAAACACGCATAGGCACGCGTCCTAAAATCTCCCTCGTGTCGCGTCTTTTCATCCCTATAGTGCACACATGTCCGTCTGAACCATCCCCCACTCCATTTGTCCACAGAAATGTGCAGGCAGTTGTCGCTGGCCGTGACCGTTGAGATTTTTTTTTTCAAAATAGGGGTGTCGGGCCCGGTGATGCTGAGCCAAGTGAATTTTTGGTGAGGAAAGGGAGAGTACTTATGTACCACGCGTCACTTAAGCCACTGTCAATTATTTATGCACAAACGCTTGGCGGTATAATAGATGAGTGGGGGGAATGAGAATTGAAAGGGAGTGGGTTGAAAATCATCATTCAATTGATGAAATTGGTGGAAAAGGTTAAACAGAAAATTTAGCCTGGAAACATGTGCCCCTAGCAATCCAATCGATATGTTTACGTGATTACGTCATATCGAATTTTTAATGGACTGAGTACCCTAAGAGAAGAACTTGGATTGAACAAATCATATTTCGCCACGAAGGTCCAGAATTTGTACAGTACATATCTGGTAGCACCACGAGCGCTGCGCTATCTTTTTCGATCCACACTGTTCAAAACTTAATAACGGATTAGTCTACGATTATATAAGCATAGAACCGTCTGTTCTGGGTAGCAGACATGGGAATTGAGGATATGATAAATCCCGCTTGTATAATTCATGATATCCTTCCATCTATCCTGAAATAGTATATTTCGATACAAGTGCGATGGGGTGTTCACGAGTGCGAAGTTGGCGGCGCGAGGCGAAGCGGAGCGCTGCCAATCGCACGAGCTGAAACACCCCATCGCACGTGTGTCGAACGATACTTTTTGACAGTGATGTTACGTTCTACGAGTGCCCAAATGGTTACTTTTCGGCACGAGCTGAACGTAGCAGCAATGTCGAAAATAAAGTGAATGACGCTGCCCATGTCATAGCGCGGGCAAAGGATGATTGATATTGGCATCACCACTAGTAGGTATATGTATACGCATAGCCTTGCTGAATGATTATTTCCCTTAAGACTGGTAGGCAACAATTTTCTTACCGTGTAGCTCTTTACACCCTAATTTTTCAACTAAATTCATCCCTTGCTGACATGAGCACCCCCATCTGCCCGTAAGACGACACCGCGTCACCCTTCCAAGAGAAACATTTCCTTCCTATCTTAAGAAAAGATGAATGCACAACAAGAAATATTGCCGTCGCCAAGAGTCGTCTCTAACTTGAAGAGGAAAAATGAAAAATAAAAGGGAGACGTGGCGTATGGAGCAAAAGAGCTCCGCCCGCGCTCGTGTGGGGCACGCGCCTGGCAGAGTTGAAATGAAAAAGGGGGAAGGCGGGTGGGGAGGGTAGGGGGAGGGGAAGAAGAATACCGATGGGTACCCACACCTGCCCCCACCCGGCTGCACGAGCATTGTGGGGCCCCCCCCCTAGAAAAAGCTAGGCCCTTTTATAAGTGCAATGGGGGGAATCCTGTGATGCATACATATATACCCAACGAATGTTAAAAATTAAAGTTGTGAATTTAAAAAAAAATGTCAACAATATTTTGAGGGGTGTCAAATTTTTTCGAGGGTTTCGAAAATTTCAGAAATTGCGAATTATCGTGCCATATGGGGTCAAGGTATCTTCATGGTAATATATCAATGAGTCGCATCACGGGGTTTAGAAAAATATGTTGATTGAGTTGTTAAATCATACGTCTCGCTGAATTAATTTAGCTACTTCGTGCTCTGAGAGGTACAATTACAAATTCAGAAATAGGGCGAAAATTTTCAACAGATTGCACTGAAGTGAACATAAAATGAGTTTGTAACTTCAGTCTATTAATTAATAATTCCGATACTGCAAGATAATATCATAAAAATGTAAAAAATAGTGGAGTAAAATCGTGTACCTGGACACAATCAACATCTACTCATATATCAATACAGGGCATTCGTATGAATGAATCACAACTTCCATCCAGAAGTTTAGGAGGAACGATTTCAATATTCAGATTCATTAGGGAACTTTATGTTTTTGCAAAATTTTTCTTCAAAAGTGCAGTCCACAATGTCAAAAAATGCTAGTAATCCATTTTTTGGGTTTGTTTTTTTTTAATTATTAAAAATTCAAAGTCCCACCCGCCCTAGTAGAAATTGGACGAAATTCTGCGGCATTCAGCCGAAGTGGCTATACCTTTAACATTAAGTTCCGCGGTGCAATACCGCGGCAAGGCCTATGCGACATTCAATTTCTAGTAGGGCGGTGTTTAACGTGACTTGAGCGGAGGCATCCAGTAAAAAACATGGAAACCCCACTAGAAATTGAATGTCGCATAGGCCTTGTCGCGGTATTGCACCGCGGAACTCAATGTTAAAGGTATAGCTACTTCGGCTGAATGCCGCAGAATTTCGTCCAATTTCTACTACGGAATGCCAGCGCAGCTCTTGTGACGTCACAGACGAAGAATCTGCGGTCTAAAATTAACAGATATTTTATAATGATCTAATACTATTGAGGAAGAATTGTCATGAAGTTCATGTAGGTAGTACTTGATAATTGTATTGAATCCGTCAACGGGGTAACTCCGTGAAACTGGGCTGCAGGCAAGTGCCTATTCGCCAATCATTAATTAGGCATATTACCTTGTCTATGATATATTATATATATATATATATAGGTCTGTTGTAACATGTTTTATATTGAGGTAGTTTATGGTGAAATTTTCGGAACCGTCATCAATGGTCGCATGATGAGCGCTGCGCCGTCCAATGTATTTTTCAGATTTTTCTTGCCTTAGGTTGAATGGAAAAATGAAAAATTTGGAAAACAGCAGCACTGCGACTATAGCGCAACCTCTCGAGGATTCATAGCGGATTAATTCAAAGTTATGATTTTATATGGAATCTCGAGCGAGTACTTTTCTTTAACATTAATTAAGTGGGGGAGGGGGGGGGGCGAATACCAATGGCTACCCACACCTGCCCCCACCCGGCTGCACGAGCATTATGGGGCCCCCTAGAAAAAGCTAGGTTTTTATAAGTGCCATGGGGGAAGCCTATATAGCACATACACATGCCCACAAAACGATCCTGCATAGTATATGGTTCCAGCATCTGCTGGAATCTGCGAGGGATGCTACTCTCGGTATTTTTATTTTTTTTTCGAGGGGGAGCTGACGATAGGTTATTATTGGCATTGTACGGGAAAGGGAGACCCCACATCGGCATGTGCGAGGACATGTGCAGGGATCCGGTGATGTTTGGTACTTGGGGGGTGTGTATAAGAAATTAAAAGGTGCGTATTTTGTTTGGTGGGGGAGGGAAATCGGGAAACACCGCTTGTCGTTTTCCGACGCATTTTCAGACACACCCAAAATCTAGTTGACCGGCAATTTCGGGCAGTTTGGGTGATTTAAAATCTGTCGGAAATGTGATATAGCGCAAGGAAAGATGTCTGACTCAAGCAGGATGGATAGTCCTGCGGAACACAACTAAACATCCGAAAAATTTCTATATTTCATGCTAAAATAAAAATTCTCATCGCCTTCTGACCATTTCTTTTTTTATATGGTTTTTATGGAAAGTCGAGTGTTCCATAGATGGTCCGTGAATGATGCTGCGAACGGGAATCGTAGTTAAATCCGTTTGTGGGCTCTCTGAGTTTTACGTACTGATTAAAAATTGTAGCTACTATAGTCACAAGACCGTAAAAAAATTTTCTGGCGAGTGTGTAGTTGCAGATCGAGGCGAAGCCGAGGTTTTTACAGCCAGGTACCGAACTGAATTTTTTTTCATACTGGGCGTAAAATTGCACTCCACGGACGCGAAGCGTCCGTAAAACGGGACTTTACGGACTGATGTCCGTAATCGGTATGATGAAAAAGCAATTTTTTAACAAATTTTTCAGGGAGATAGGAATGTTTGTGCCTGGAAGAGTGTATTTATCAGTGAATCCCGCCCTATTGTTCCCGAATTTCTATCGCATTGTGCAGGTTATGGATATTAATATAGACAATTGTCAAAGTGTCCCCGAATGGCGCGTTCCCTACTTGCACGGTGGCCTTAAATCGTAGACTATATTTTTGAGGGTGAAAAGGGGGCAACGGAGCCCGAAACAGTTTCAGATGAACGTTCAATAAGGGGAATGGTTCCAAGAAGCGCTTCAGGGGCAAACACAGGCACAAGATATCGCTTTCGGAACTGCAATCATTGGAGCGCCAGACGAGGAACTTTCGACTTTCAATTTTCACTTTTTTCCACACTCAAAAATAGAGTTCAAAGTCTTGGAACAGCGTGACACACTATGTGCTATATAAGGTTGTCATGGTCAAATCCAGACTGACAAAATTCAACTGGATTGACTCGTCATTGGTCACGTGATTTTTGGCTGTTTCTTTTCATCATTCCAGAAAGCTCAATGTTCAAAATCAAATTCAGAGAACAATTACAGACTTCAGGGCACTTTTCATGAGCAAAACCATTTTTTTCGTGTGTTTAATAATTATTGCAAAGTGAAGTTATGGGTACCGGCACATCCCTCATGACGCGACCAACGACGATAAGAAGCTTCTTTTTCAAAAATCACGTTGTTTATATTGTTTTGGAATCCTTCAGTGGTTGTCATTGATATCGGAAATTTCATTGACGTTTCCTCGATATTGAATTTCAAGTCACCCATCTGCGTAGTCTCAACCCTATTTCCTAGATTCGCCTACTCCACCCAATTTTGCTCCCAATACCCAATCAATTCAAACGGTTTCTTCGCTTTTGTCTTGATCCTTGCGACGGAATCAAAAAATCCTATTGTGACCCGTTTCCGGGCCACCAGATGTGCATTAGCGGTTGGAAAAAATATGTCAAAACATAGGCCCATTATCCTGCGATAATTTATACATTTTTTTTTTCGCCGAGTGTATTTAAAAAAATGAAAGTCCATGGGGGTCGAGTGTACACAGGTAACGAATGAACATACCCCCAATGGTTTCTTTCAATGCGTCCAGAATTTAGACCCTTATAATTTTTTTCCAGCTTACTTTCAATTAATTCCCATATTTTAACTTCTATAACGTTTTTCAATTTTCGTCAGTTCTCTTTCGGCAAAAATCTAAAACATGTCAGCTATTTCTGAGATAATTGGCATGTAGAATATGAGATAAAGAATTTTGAAATATATGAGCATATCAATGTAGAAAATTGGAATGTTGCGAAAATTGAAGCACTTTTAAAATCTTTAACTTTTTTGAGAATTTCGAAAATTTTGAGTTCGAAAAATTTAGAAAACTCTCCCAAGATTCCACCGTTTCTACAAAGTATAATCGTTTTGAAACACATTCCAAAAAATTTCGATATTTAGAAGATATTCAAAATTTTTCAAGCTTGAACAATTTTGAGGACTTCAACAATTTCATTAATGTCAAATATTATCCAAATATTTCTTCATAATGTTTGTCTGTAATAATATCTTTCTTGTCGAAACTTTCAAGCTCATCTTCCCCCCCCCCCTCCCAAATTCACTGTACCTCATAAGTGCCACCTGCCCCTCAAAATAAAGAAAAACTGACAAAAATGAAATCAATACAAAAAATGCAAAATTAAAAAACAAAAAAATATATATAATTTTACTTCTTGATACTCAAAGAAGTACTCTCACCTTACAAATGCAAAAAATTTACCTACAATTCATTAAAAAAAAAATTCACTGTGTTTCACAAGTGCGAGACTATACCCCCAACGGTTTTACTCCCTGGTCCTGGACCATTATAATTTTTTCCCTCATTCTCTCAGTCGATTTCTATTTTAATACCGCCGAGTACTAAGTGGCTCAATGCACCCCTTTTCCGTTTCTTTCTCATTCATCTTTGTTTCTCTTCGTCTTGTTCTTGTTCTTCCTCTTTCGCTCATTCTCACAAGGTATTTGTTGAAAAAAATGCACCTGGGACCACTTGAGCAATTCTCAATTCGCAATTACAGAGATTTCAGGGACATTTAATCGCATAGCAACGCTCATGTGCTTGATGATCAATGATGGATGTATTTGCAATTTTGGTTTTCGCAATAATTTTTGACAAAATTTACTCCCGAGCTGGCATGCTGCGCAATCATAGATGTCCGAACGCATTTCGACGATTTTTACACTGTACTAAAATAAAGATGAAAAAATTTCAGTGCATACGTGTGTGTATTTATTTTGTTTCCTCACTTTTTCTCTGTTGGGATTCGCCTACAGAATCCGCCGCGAGGTGTGGTTTTGTCGGTAATACTACAGAGACGAGTACGCACCCAATGCGACTGAAATTTTCTGTGACTGTGATCACAGATGGAAACATTAAGAAAAAAACTTCTGTGATAGGACAGGCAGCATCTATGTTGAAACCCACCGCTCCCCCTGCGGCGAGTTAGTCTCGCCGATATCACACGCTAATTTCCCATAGTGAGCATATTCCAGGAGACCGGGCGCGAATCCAGGACGTCCCGTGTTTTTTTGCTTCGTCCCTCTCGGTTGTACTCCCCACGGGAGCTGCTCTCCAGAGGTCCTTCAGGAAGGAATACTCTACAACAACCCATGCTGCTGGAGTCGACTTCCGCCATTTTGAGCCATCGTAGGTTTAAACACAGTTGAACACACTCCTGTCTCTGCGTTGGGTTGAATTCCCGGCCGGCCTTGCGGTCGCATTTTATGAAGGCCGGGCGCGTACCCATCCACAGTGTATGGTACTCTACCTGCTACCCCAAACCCAAGACGAGCCGTGTGTGTACATGTTTTGTTTGTCTCCGTCCTTCTCATTTGTACGCCTCGGGTAGCTGCCGGTGGAGCATTCCTTCAGAGGGCGTATCGGACACCCACCGATGCGGCTGGGGCCGACTCGCGCCATTTTTATGTCATCGTATTTCTAAACATAGGGTAAACCTCCGGAAACCCTTGCGCTACGATGGCAGGCGCCTATGATGGAATCCACCCCCCCCCCCTCTGCGTCGGGTTAGGTTCCCGCCCGGGCGTGCGGTCTGATTTTATGCGTACCGCCGATAGAGCACACGGAACGTTCCTGCTTCGGTCGGAATCCATGAGAAAATATTTGTGTGTCATATCGCAATATTTTTCAAGATTTTTTTTCCTTTGAAATTTCTTTCACGTAATGTGATTGAAGAATTAGATAGGCGATGTTGATAATGAATAGAATCCAAAGATGAAGCAATTTATTAGCTCGGGTAATTATACGGTCACCTGTCTGAACTATATAGTGTATCCACATATTGGACGAATTGTTGGACGGAAAACGGACATGCGTGAAAACCAATCTCCCCTGTTTGACTTATTGTCTGTCATAGTCTAAATGATAATCAATTTACCAATCTACAGATTTCATATCTCGATATTTTTACTGTACGATCCTGCGTAACGTAATAACGGAGAAAGTACTTTCGTAATTGTGTATTGTAGGCATATCCGACTACGTCATTCATAAATTTATTGAATATGGTGTGTAGAACATTGATCTTCAGGTACAATAGAAATCGATTGAAATTTAAATGTGAAATTTTTTTTTCGATATTTTTAGAATTATCTAATTTTTCAAAGTACCTCATTCTGGATTTTCTTGAATTAAAAAAAAATTTTTTTGTTTCAAATTCATTAACTTTCTGGAAGTTTTTCTATCATTTTGCACATCTTTAGATTTTTGTGCAAGAAGACATTTTTTCAATTAACAAAGTATTACGCACTTTTAAAAAAATTGTTGCTTTTAACATTCACTATTTTTCGAATGTTTCTTGGGAATCTTTGATCGTTAATCTACCATTCTTTTCAAAATTTCCATGATTTAAAAAATATGGGGCATTAGTCAGAGTACTCAAATGGTCCCAAATTCTCAATTGTTACATTTTCAAAACTCTTCAATTACTTGTTTTTTTTTTAGTCAATTCCTTTTCTTACTTTGGATGATTATACAAGTTTGTCGAACACTTTTCCGAATTTGTTGAACTTTGTTGAATTAATTTTTTTTGAAAAATTTCCCAATTTTCCAGTTTTTTCACATTTTCTGAATTATCTTAAGTTTTCCCAAATTTTTTGAAAATTTCCAATTTTTTCCGTGAATAACAAGCCATGAAGCCGTGAAAATTGCCTGAAAAACCGCACTCAGATTTTTATTTCAATTTTATTTTTCGTCAACTGCGGACAACGCGTCTTATGTGGGCGGTGGCGGCGCTCTACCACAGACGCGAGGGCGGGAATTACGATACGCTCGAAGGAAAATCGTAAATCCAAGAAAACGCAGTAAATCTGAATGCCATTGTCCAGCTCACTGTCGTTCCTCTCGGCCGTTTTTTTTCTTCCATTTTTTATCTCGCCGTTTAGTTTTCTTCTTGCCCGGTGTCTTTTTTTACTGGTCCCGGGAGCTCGATCTCGTCGTGACCAACGGGATTATCTTACAACCGAGTCAACAATCTTGGCACGCGTGTTGTTCTGGTCTGGTTCTCGTTTTCATGTAACCTTTTGTTTCACTTCATTTCAATTCCATCACAATTTCTTTTTTCTTTTCATTTGCGTTTTTTACAATGTTTTTTGGGCACTAGGCTACATGCGCGTACTACGCACTTTACTCATTTAATCACTAATATTCAGTGCAAGTTATTATAATTCATGAACAATTATTTCTTGTTTATTATAGTTGCATTATTGATTTTTGATTGATTACGGTGTTCTGAAATCTGTTTCAGATTAGAATTTTGTTTACACTTCCGAGCAGACGATGCCTTTTCAAAAATGATTCCCTCCCTGGCTGTGACAAATCACAACATCAAGTTAGAAGAACTTCAAGATACACAATCCATTATTTTAATAATGCAAATCCTTCATGATGAATTTATCTTGCTTCGTTCACAGATTGCGGGATAACCTAATCTATTTATGACGCTCTTTGAGGAGAACGGTTCGAGATATGAAAAAATAGGTATAACGAAAGTTGTTTCACGTGGAAAAATGCATATTTTATGTTTTACGAGTTTTCACGCTACCTCGCATAATTAGTGAGATATCCCAAAATATTTGGTGAAAGAATCAGTAAAGATACTCGATTTTCGCAACGAACTGATCTACAGCGTGTAAAGAAGTAACAAAAATAATCCAAGTTTTCTTCTTTTTTCCAAAGTAGTCATTAATTTTTGTAATCAACAATGGTTCTCCGTATCATTTAATTTTCCAATTTGCTCCACGTGAATTCAATCGTTACTTTATTAACGATTTGAACTTTCTAGATTTTTTTTTTCATTTTCAAGATTTGCCAATTTTGAAATAATCGATATTTTTGGAAAGAATATTTTTGATAATTCTGAGATTTTTGTGATTTTAGTTGCATACATAACAAGTATTGTGCCGAACTCGGGTTGAGAACCATTTGGTACGGATTTAATGCCTGTCTATCTGCATTGCATCATTACGGGGCGAAAAATATATTTCCCCCCCACCCTAAAAATATATCTCTCCTATTCTAGATGCCCAGTTGGAGGTATCGATACACACTCACCGGTGGGCACGTGCCATCAGCTGTCGACTGGACCACAGCTGCTGAATCCCTAGGTGCATACTCCTCTCCGCTACAATGCTCACTGTGGTTAGTGCATTTCTATGCGTTTGTCGAGTGAATCGCTGTGTGGCGGACGTTTTCTTTAACTGTCTATCTCATTGTCGTTGTGGAGAACCAGCAGAGACGGACAGGAGTCGCGCAATGCCTTTTCCGTACCGAAAAAATGGACGGCATTCAACGAATAACGATGAACACGATATATGTTTCTTCACTCTCGTTATAGGCGGTCCATTTGGTCTGATAAATTCTTGAAATTCCCTGAATTTGCAACATATTGCCAGCTTCGGGAAATATTGAAAATCTTTCGCATTTTGAAAATTTTAATTTGTTCAAATCTTGAGATTTTTCATTATTATAATTTCCGGAATTTTCAGAGGTGTTGAGATTCCCAAAATTTGGGACACCGGAAATTTTTTTTTTAATTTCCAAAAACAAGGTCAAACGCATGCTGTTCTTTACATCACGCTTTTATAACTCATAATTGAACACATGTAGGGCGCTGAGACTGCATTTTTTTGTAGTTACAATTTTCCCTAGGAATGCAAAGGTAATCGAGAAGTGATTGGTTTGAAACCCTTAATGGATCACCTCAACTTTACCCTGAGAAAAAATCACTTCTCCATTTATTTCTCGGAAAGTTATTGCAATCACCCCGAATTTTTTTTTTTTTGCTCATAACGCTCTATTGCCTGAACGGTTCAGAATAGCGCCAAAATTATGACAACCAAATTTGTAGTTCAGGTAAACATACACATATTAAGCCAAATGAGGTTTCTTTTATTTTCCATAATTAAGGAGGTATCTTCGGTTAAACCCTGGAGCACTGCAATTGGCGTCTCGCTTACCATACGACCACTGAAGGCTCAATAATGATCTACGTAACCAGTGACTAGTTCTACGGAATAAGTAATGTGTGTGTGTGTGTGTGTGTGAATTAGAAATCGGGAAGTTGTCGTTGTGACCCTTATTTACCACACTGATTTGCCCTACTCGTTCCCTCTTGTTCATCAGCCGCATAACAATCTTGCCACAGAATATGGCTGCATCACATGGTTGAATGTTTCGAGTAGAATAAAAATTTTCTTACTCATTTGTTCAACAGAACAATGCTTGATTTGCGTTTTTTTTTCAAACTCAGTTTTCGAAGGAACGCCCCTTTTACATACTACCCGACCACCGGTTTTTCTCGGTCCACAATTTTTCCCCGACATTTCCACCTCGTCAACTGAAATATCCTGAAATTAATAACACAAAAAATGGGAACCATAAAGAGTCGCGTGGTTCAACCGTCCTCATCACCTGCCTGTACCAAATCACAATAGAAGTGCGCTCGGCTAGGTGAGTCGAGGTATATATATATACAGGTATATATATGTCTGTATATATATATATCCCCATACTATACAGCCCCCTTTAACCACCCCTCTGATGCGGCACATACATCCTCATTATGTACGTGAAGGCACCTCCCCCCCTCCCTCCCCCCCAGGCACCGGTCCACAGGTAAAGGACCCCGACAACAGAAAAATCGTGGATGCTTTTATACCAGAAAGGCAGAGATTGACAATGCAAGGGGGCTCACCTGCCCCCGTGTGTATGTGCCTCGACCTGGACACGCGCCCCGGATCGAGCACCTGGTGATTAAACGTGAATGATTTTTTTTTAAAATTATTGCGTATGGTGTACGCGTAAAAGAATTTTTTGTTGGCGAAAAATCGAAATCGATGTAATGCGGACGTCCGCATGGAGAGGGGCTATTTAGTTGATACGGCGCGGAGAAAAAAAACCGATTCCAGTGTATGCCAAAGCGGGAATTTTTTGTGTGGACCTCAAATTGGACATATTTGATTCCCCCATCGGGAATACTTTATCCCCACACCGGGGATATTTTATCCCCGAAATAATATATGTTTTTTCGTAGAAGTTCCGTTGATTCTCCTAATTTCAAGAATTCTCCAAATAAGTGTAAGCTAGGATACTGATAACTACAGTTAAATTAAATTTAACATGCTAAACAGAACGAAATGTAAAAAACTGTTTAATAATCTTGTCCAATATAAGCACATATATCTGACTGTGTAAGTAATCTCATGTATATAATTCAACACTTTAAATGAATAAAAAAAAACTCCAAATTGTTAAAAATCCAAAAACCTCAAAAAACTTCCATTTTCCCCGCTAATCGGGGAATGTTAAAACATCCCAAATAGCTTAAATATTTCTAAAAATTTGTAATTGATATTATGAGGCCGCTCGCATAATAAGGGACCACTTTGACGACATGATGTTACGTATAGTGCACCATTGATATTGTTACACCAACTTTTCTTGATATTTCGAAAACATTCAAAGTTTTTCCCAAATTCCATAAACTTTGAAAACTTAAAACATTTCATGTAATTATAAAACTCTCAGTATGATGCCCAAAATCTCCAGTGTTTCCAAGATTTCCAAGAGGCAAATTTTTAGATAATTCGAAATATTGAAAAAAATTATCTAATTGAATTCAAAGCAAGTAGTGAGCAAAGTGGGATTCCCATTAAGCCCATACGTATAACTTCTCAATAGAAAATAAGCAAATTCAATTACGATCCTCCAAAACAGTTCCCCACATCAACATGAAGTCTCTTAGGTAATACGAACTTTTCGTATGAACTCCTATATGCCCATCGGAATTGTATATGCATATATTCGTAAACTAATTTGACACTTCGAAAAAAATACATCCTGGATTTTTCACTGTACACATTACATGCGTCTACAGCATATTATAGATTCACAGTATTGTACACAGGGTTCGTCTGGAAAAAAGTGCTAAATGAACATTATTACGTCGGTACCCAATGATACGTATACAATTTTTATTGTACACATTAAAATCCGTCGAACCGCTTACGAAAAACTTCTCCTAAAATAATGATCACATACTCACACACACCCCTAGGCCGGGGCGGGGCCATCATAGGAACCCGCCACCGTAGCACAGGGGTTTCTGAAGGTTTACCCTGTGTAGAAAAACGATGGCCTATCGTAGCAAAAGTCGGACCCAGCCGTATGTATGTCCCACACTCGGCAAGTTAAGAAAGCATTAAAACATATGTATGCAGTTTTTCAAAATATCTAAGAATAGTAAGTTTCAAAAATGACCAACAATTATGATACAGAAAAAATGGAAATTGTGAACATTTGCAATGACTATTTAACGATTTCTGTACAGATGTCGAAAAGTTGTTAACAGCAGAAATTTCCTAATTTCAAAGTGCAGAATGTCAACATCTCACTTAATACACAAATTCACTAAGCCACAAATTTAACAAACTTCAATTTTCTTTCAAATTTGAAAAATGGCCTACATACTACTCTTTCAGTTAATCAGACTAAAAAAAGAGAATATATATTTAAATTCCCTTGATTGTGGCTAACAATTGATGTCGTTTAAGTCTACGCATTTTCCTGGTTCCCATTTTTTTTAGTTTCCGAGAAGAAATGAAATGAAGAGGCTGAAGCACCAGGGTTGCCTCAGCTGGTCCTTCTGTTTGTTCAGATTTGGTTGATGTCACCAGTATCTCGGGTGCGACGTTTTACCCCGAGCCGAGGATTTATGCATCCCCTCACGTGGAAAAGATTTTTTTTTATATTACGCACTTACGTCTCTCAAATTATTATCTTTTTTGTTGGTCTTTGGTTCCTCGGTTTGTCCCGCTTTCATCATGGGGATTAGGGCTCAGATAGACTCAATTTACGCATAACCGGTCGGGGTGGATTAACATAACTTTTATCTATGAGTGATAACGATCCCTCGTCACCATTTTTGCTTTGCATTGTAATGGTAATATTCTTAAAACAATTTTACGGCAATATTTGAGAGGAAAAGTACTGATTTAGTACTCACCGATGAAATGTATTGAATTAAATCCTCCGGTGGGGCGCGCTCGGAACGCAAACTGTGCACACGCACGGGCGACTTATTACGCTCTGATTCGATAGTTCAATCAGTGATTCGTTCCCATACTCATTTTTATTCATAACGGCATTGTGTTACGATATTCTTTGCTTAATTTCTAAGATAAATTCCAATATCCTCGGAAGGCTTAGTTCAGAAGATGTCTATTGTGCGAATTGTTCAGCGTATATTTAGTGCAAAGTTCAGAATTTTTAGTTACAATTTCCTCGGTAAACGAGGTGGTGGTATACAGGATGGTTGAAAATGATATTATTTGCAAGCTACAATTTTGTTTATAAAAAAACATATCAAAAATCAAATAAAAAAAAACTACTAGGCAAATTTACAGCATTAACAGTGTCATTGTTTTTTTTATCAAGGACCGTACATACCTTAGTATCAGAACAAATGATTTTTGAGTGTTGATGGAAAGGATCCATCCCATGGATCGACCTCGGCTCGGAGGCAGGAGCATGGATCGATCCTTTAGATCGCTGCCGTACCTGAGGGATTAATCAGGCTCTTTAAACTTTGATTGAAAATGAACTGGAATTTCCAGGAAATTTGAAAGTAGGCTTATGTGTGGGTGTGTATTTTGAAGTATTCACATCTTTAAATTTTTCGCTTAAATTTCTCGAATTTTGCGAACATCTCATTTTCGGAATTTTCGTTTGAACCAGTTTCAACTATTTTAGAAACGATTGGTCTATCAATTTTTCTATCTGGTCTATCTGCGATTTTTTTTCCAATCAAAAGTTTTGAATTTGATTCTTCATTTTCGTTGTTTTGTGATTGTTCTATATTTTTTAAATTTAGAAATGTTAGTTCTGTCAAATATCAATTCCTGTCTAAAGACATTACAATTCATGGCAATTCTAAAGTTTCGAAAATGTGATTGCACATTTCGAATCCAAACAATGCTTTTCTATGCAATCTTTCACGTCTTCCACGTATTCAACGCTTTTTCATCTTTCGAAAACTTTTCCATATCCCAAATCCGGAAAACGGAATTATTTACCGAAATTCGAATCTTGCCTCAAGAATTCTTCAGTTTCACACAGAAAGACGCCTTTTTTTCATGAGGCAAACAGTAAAAAATGGAAAATATTTTCATTCAAAAACGTCGCACATGCGGGAGCTCTCATTCCATTTCATTTTATTCCATTTTTTTTAATCCCGTGAATGACCCAGGACCTTTGCGAACAATATAGGCTCGCGCTACGTTGGAGTACCTGTGTTCAGGCCAAGAATAGAGGCCCGGAGAGTCGTTTTACCCTTAAACCTCGGAACAGACACACCTGCACATCCACTGAAGACTTTTCGATTTTTCCCCGTCTATTCTGATTCTCTATTTTTCATTGTTAAATGTACCGTTGTGTCCCCTTCCCCCCCCCCCCCCCCCACAATTGCATCCGGGGAATTCATGAAATTTTGAAGGAAGAAAAAGTAACAGAAAATATTTTTTTACTGCCCCATGCAGGTGCTATGTACACGAAACAAAAATCCCGATTTGAGTGTATTATCGAGCATGATGACCTAGCTTCAGGATATCCTTAATCGGGGATGTTGATATTGCCAAAAATGAAAACACCCACACACCCACACCCTCCGAGTAGGTCGGGGCTTTGGCGTAGTGGTAGAGTATCTGCCTACTACTCCAAAGCTCCTAGGTTCGCGCCCGGCCGCCGGAGAATATTTTTCAAAAATATTTTCTCGTGGATTCCGACCGATGCAGGAACGTTCCGTGTGTGCTATCAGCGGTACCCATAAAATGAGACCGCCCGGCCGAGCGGGAACCTAACCCGACGCAGGGGGGGGAGGGTGGGTTCCATCATAGGCGCCGGCCATCGTAGCACAGGGGTTTCTGGAGGTTTACTCGGTGTTTGGAAATACGATGGCCTAAAAATGGCGAAAGTCGGCCCCAGCCGCATGGGTGGGTGTCCGGTACGCCCCCTGAAGGAATGCTTAACGGCCGCTACCCGGGGCGTACAAATAAGAGGGACGGAGAAAAAAAAAATAACCCTCCGAAGTAGTGAATTTTCCCTTTCCGCAATACAGAGACCACACAACACCTTGAAACCTGCTAAAACATGGCCTGTTGTGCCTCATTGATTGTCACAAATGCAAATTGCGTATGTGGAGCCATAAGAGGCAGTCGATGGCGGTCAATGGCACGAGAACTCGATCAGATATAAAGCCCGAGCGTCACCTGAGATTTTCAACACCGTTACACCGGCTCAAAACTAGTCTCCTCTTCCATTTTTTTCTTGCTCCAGCATCACTGGTCCATTGTTCTAACCCATTACCCAGACACTCGACCAAATTCCTCAGCTCAATGACCCGTTTTCACTTTGACCCAGAAACTGAAACCAAAAATAGTATCATATAGAATGTTAATATACTAATAGCTATAGATATACAGTAATTTCCAGTATAATACATAATCGAAGTGTAATTACAGTATCCCTACATAACATAATAATCCTGTACGTAAAATTGGAATTATAATTATGTAAGATAGTGAAGCTGATTAGCATGCTATTGATCATAATATTACACAACATAATGAGGATGGTCACAACATGTGTGCCGGCTGGGATGTGTGACATAGTGATTATTACGGTTGACCCTACTAGTCTTTTCTACTATCATATATCTATATAGGACAGTGTAGTTTTGTTAGACTTTAGCGGATCTGCAAAAAGCTACCAGTAAAAAACAATTCTACCCATGCAGACAAATGCGCTGAAAACGATAATGGATTAGTCCCTATTCATTTTTCCCGGCGGCTGGTTTCAATCAATTAAAGCTATTACAATTTTGTTCTATGTTACTTTCGACTAATCCGCACTGAGGAACATCGTGCTCTTCACTATGGGATCAATAGTGATGCTTATGGTGGAACCCATAGTAACCTGTATTATGGGACCTATAGTAATTCTTACGATGGGACTCATATATATAGTGATCATTATTGTGGGATCCATAGTACCGATCCAAACTATCACGTACATTTTAGGAGGTTCATCGTAGTGGATGCCGTAGTTGCGAATTTTTATATAGCAAGTAATAGTATTTATTTCACCCTCTATAATAGAGTAAATCTGTTTTTCTGTGACATGATTAATGATCATCTCACGTGGATAAATTGATAATCACGGGGATTATCGTTTGTCGTCGGGCTATCGTTGGTCAGCTTAAGGCCGTTATATCCTATATAGGGGATAAGAGAATATGTATTACGATTTTAAATGCAGTACACGCCATACAATGAAAGGTTGGATATCACTATTTCCGAGAAAATCGACTGCTGATTGTCGAAACTCTCATGTCGGAGAAAAAGTTGCAATAGTAGAATATTTTTTAATGATTATTTTGTCAGATTGTGACATTCCGAGTGATGTTTAATTTTTATACAATTTTGAAATTTTTCGAAATACGGAATTTAGTCCTTCTGGCGTTCATTGAGTTTCAGGGATTTTTAAAAAAGACAATTGTCTGAAATTTTAGCATCTCTGAAATTAAAATGAATTTTTTTTTATTTTTGAGATGTCGAATTTTTTGGACTTTGTTGCAATTTTACAATTTTGTAAAGTTTTGGAATGTCTAAAATCGGACAAATTTTTAGAAGCATTTTGAAAATTAAAAACAAAAGATTGAAATTTGGGAAATATATGAAATTTTTGGATTGCAGAAATTTTTGAAAGAGTGATGTTCGAAATATTTGGAATGTTTTGATAAGTGGCATGTGCTTCACACGACCAGAAAGCCTATAATCCCGTTTCTCAATGACTCTCCGTGATGGACATGGATATTCCATCTGTCCTGTCATCATTTGGCATAATTAGTGGGGGTCAACATTCTCAACATCCTACAGATATACCAAAGACCTCCCAAAATCCGCTACTCTTCATCAAGAGGAAAAAAAAACCATAAATAAACGATCATCGACACATTAGGTCCAGTCCGGATCATTCGTCATAACTGGATGGTTACCCGTACCAATTAGGAATTAAATCGAGCGACCCCCAGGACGATGATCCTTGATATGGAGCGTTCGCCAATCTGTTGAAATGATTATTCAGCCTTGTATACCCCAATTTGTAAGTCAATAATTTTAGCGTATAAATCCATCAAAGTTGAAACCACTAGATTAATGGGGGCTGCATTTTACGGGTTATGCAATTTCAGCGGAAGTCATCAACATTCTTGTCCCATTTTTCTTATTCAATCTATAGAAATAACAAGCGGTCCAACTGAGTTCTGACTCCACCAGGGCCACGTCAGTAACTAAAAGAGACGAGAAAAAGGATGCGAGAGAAATGAGACATTAGAAACAAGACAATTGAAACGAGACGATACAAATGAGACGAGAGAACCGGATGGAGCCAAGTCGAGGCGAAACACTGATTTTTTTTATGATGAAACTTTAGGGAACACGAGAGAAGTCTATCGAGAGAACTCTGATTAAGTGAAATGTGCAGATTAAGATAAGTTCGCAATAATGAATTTGTGTAAATTGCAAAAAAAAAAAAATTATTGTAAACACAAAACGTAAGCTTGTTTTATGTACCGGGACTTGTATGAATAGATATACGTTTTAGCGCTCATACTGTCAAGTAACATCGTATATATTCCCAAATTTATGCAGATGCATTAGATATGATTTTTTCTCCTTTGAGGGTTCGCACTCCCCTCCCGACTAGTCGAGACGAGACGAGAAAATGAAAGACAAGACGAGAGAATTATGAAAAAATTCTGAACCTCGACGTCAGACACGAGTCAAGACGAGACGAGACAATGGTCTCGACTTAACGAGAGGAGCCGAAAAAAATGCAAATCCTCGATCATCTCGTCTCGCCTTATCCCTGATGGGATATATTAGAGAGGGAAAATATGAGTAAGCAATCTTTTTCCATAATCCTTTCTTTAATTAACGAACATTTGAAACGAGTGTTTTCAGAACACCTGAGAACAGCTCTGTCCGTGCCTCGAGCGGGGCATCCAATAGGAACTCTAGCAATGCCAGCCCGAGCTGCAATGTCACGAACCACAGATTGGCGATGTGAAATTGACGGATTATCTATTATTGATTTAAAAATACTGAGCAAGGGTTTAATTTCCAAGGACACTTGCACGTGAGAATTAAAATTTTATTATCTATTCAGGAAATTGACTAATCTTTCAACAAAACTAAAGTTTATACAAACGGTGTATTGTTGCGAATTTGTGGATTTTTTCGCTTAAATTTCAGGACTTATTTTATATCAATGTTTAAATTCCTTCAACTCGATCCCATATCAACCAAAAAAATCAGATGGAATTCCTATGAAAATTTCCTATGGCGTATCCCATGGATATCGAGATTTCTTCATACTTTTTATATATTTTCTATATTTACGCATGTCAATCTAGAATGTTATGAACTATGTGTAAGAAAAATCACGTTCGATCACACTCAATTTGTGACTGTAAAAATCCGGCTGCATTGATAAACAAATTGAGATGAAATTGGAGGAATTCTCGAAAAAAATCTGTCGATTGCGATGCTAAAGTTTTCTCACGGCGCAGCTCTGAACCCTCCCAAAATCCGGATTTTTGACTCATGTGGGTAAAGGTGGTTTCTGTATAAATCCATATACAAGAAAAATGTTTTTCAAATTCGAAATGGGAGTAAAAATTCCATATTGGGTATCCATATTTGCTGAATTTTCTGTCCAAGTATTATACATTTTTGATAATATCAAAATTCGAAGCTCGATCGCTATCAAAAAATTGCTGACAGAATATGGAAGGCCAGTTGAAATCATATAGTATGACTTTAAAACTTGCGCTACGAATGATGAATCCGTTTTCATCAAATTGTTTTAAGAAAATGAGCGTCTCCAATTTATACTTAACGAAGAATCATATTCAATCGGGACTTCAACCCATTCATGTGAAAAATACGTGATTCCGCAAAGTTGCAAAGTTCGGAAATATCAATCGCCAAAAATTCTCTCCTTACTTTTATGTAAAAATCTGCAGTCAAACTGCCGCTTACGTCAGTAACAACTCACAAATTTCGATAATTAAAAACGCGCACAGTTCATGTCATCGGAATTCTGGAAATATTAGGAATCTTCAGTACCAAAAGTGGCAAAGTCTTGCAAAACATAACTTTTTTACCTGAGCTGTAGTTATTACCCTCGATATTTAAATACTTGAACTGGTAATTGCAGTTTCTACTGCATCTTCATAGAATTTTTTGTTCTTTCCATGCCAATAATTGCTGAAACGACTCTAGTAAAAATTCTATTTTCACCAGGAATTCCGTCAAAATATGGGAAAATAAATGAGGCTGGAGAGAAATGCTAAATCGAAAAGTTAATACTAACTTGACACACTGATTCGATCCACTTTTTCCCATTAATAATCATCTCAATGCTATCTGGGCCATACTGACAATTTGCCCAAATACTGCCTTCATTCGAGAATTTTTATGTATTTTTCCCATACAGTGGAATTCGATGATGCAACAATGACTCCCCGAAACGAAAGTCCAAAAAGTCCACAAGTGGGCGTTTATGAATTATCCATCAAAGCGTCCCAGAATGCGTAATCACGAAAGATCAAATAATACGTTGGCCACTCGCCTGCTCGAATGGTGTATATAGTAATCCGGTCCATTTATACGAAATACAAATCATTTCGTGTGCATCAGCACGATCTCTCAACACTCAACCTGACCAAGACAAATGTCTTCTCTCAACTCTACACACGATTCCTCGTTATCTCAATCTCAAATGGAATATTTGTTTTTTTAAATCTAGCTTTCTCCATTTTAATCCAATACATGATCATGAGCTGAATGATATGCCGACCTTCCGTTACAAAAATATCTGCTGCTATTTTTGTCCAATATTTAGACCATTGCATGTAATTTTCCATGTTCAAATTTCCAGGCTAGTTGTACCCCAAACTGAATAGAATAAAAAATTAGGAATTGTTTATTTATAAGGCTAACATTTGAAATTTTGAGAATATGTCAAGTTTCGGGAATTTGTTGAATTTCAGGTTTTAACTTCCTGCTCGGGAAAGTTGTTGTGATGCCTTGGAAGATTATAAATATCAAATGCATCATATCTTTACGTTTCATGACTCCCTGCATCATTTTGGAACGTTTTTGAGATACCGCGCAAGCGGATGTGTGTGTGTATGCGTGTGTTTTGATAGTACGGAAATTATTGACACTCCAACATATAAAAGTTTTTCGATCTCGATTTTTCTGCATCTCCTTATCTCAAATCTACAAGTCGTTTATTTTCTCAATCTAACTTTCTCCATTTCAATTCACCACTTGATCATCAACAAGCCTCTCTTTACGAAATATCAGCCGGACGTTATGTTGACACATTCAGCCGCGTAAAATTCACGAAGAAATACAGCGGATCGTATTACAAAAGGTGCCAAGCGTCAGCATTGTTTGATAATCCTGGCGCGTGCGACGGTGTTAAATCTCACCGATTATTTCATATACCAAAAGGAGACAAAAAGTGGGGATAAGGCATTCCCAGACAGGCGGTGGTCTTGTATTGGCGCCTCGACTATCAAACTCAGCTTCACCATCGTCATCTAATATCCGAGTAAAAATTCTAGGCCCTTTCCATTTGAATTGATCCAGCTCGGTGATAAAATATATGTTTCATATTGTTCTGGGGCGTAAACCGCGGATCTAACCTCGTTTCAGTTGGGTGAATCGTGGTTTCAGGCTGAATAGCATAAACGATCGTATGGTATTCGGGGTGAAAAGGATATTTTCATCACTAGGCCGCTAAACCGTGATTCTAACCCCGCTCCGCTCAGTTAAATCGCGCTTTATCGGACCACGTGACAAAAAAAAAGTGTTCGCCATGCGGCCTCAAAAACTTTTTCGTTACAAGGCCGTAAATACACAATTGCGGCCACATGATGAATGGAATTTGTCTTCGTATGTGCTGTCCATGTAACGGCATTTTCCGGGACGGTGTTTTATGGACTGTCTGAAGAAGTAGATCTGTTCGTCACAAGGCCGTAACAAATTATTCCGGCTACTGCGATTAAGTTTGTATTTGTAAGGCGAGCTGAAGGCGAGGCTTACAATCAAATTCGCTGGAAAATCTTTTTTGCGCCGAATGACATACAACATTTTATGACGCTAGGCCCGCAAAAGATGATTTAACCGAGCGAAACGAGGTTACAATCGCCGTTTGCGAGGCCTATAACATAAATTATTTCTATGGTACCGAATTGGATCTATTACCTATCTAGTGAGTTTATTTATTGACGCCCTTGAACTTAAGTTACATGTGTATTAATTTTATGAAAAAATAACGTCTCGATCGGTTTTCAATGAACCAAGGTTTAGATGAAAACCGTGACAATGAATGCGGTGAAAAACAAATCGAATCCGATCCCAACCAAATGGTTAACGTTGCGGTTTCCAACAAATCGTAGCCGCATTCTTCCAAATTCACTAATAGTTACGTTCAAAATATGATTTGACGCAGCAATAATGAAATGTTTAACAAATACCCCAATAGTATGCAATTTTTTATCGATAAGCTAGATCAATTTAAGCACAGAGGCCTAGACTAGCCTCTCATATATGAGGGCTAAAAGGATTCTAGCTGTTTAGCCTCCAAAAACCAGTAATTTCCTTTCTCTTCGGTCATCCGCGTGTCACAATTCTACCCTGGGCGCCCTCTATTGTTCCTCGATTCCATTTTGGCCTAATTAATTGTCCCATTCGCTATTCGCCACATGCGGTTTCTCTAGTACACATATTCTCAGAAATGTGACGGAGTGAGACCTTTTCTCCCTTCGCCCGTATCTGAAACAATTATTGACCTCCATTGTGATTGTGCGAAAATGGCGTTTGAGAATGGGGAGCAATTAATTTAATATGCACACGCACGTTTCGAGAGTGGGTGTCGGGGAGTTACCGATTGAATTGGTATCGTGTGAGCGCGACCCTGAACCCCTGAACATTGTGACAGGGCGCGCAAGAGGGTTCAAATAACCCTTTCGCTACAGTTTTTTTTAACGTCACCGATGTTTTTTTAAGCCTGTAAAGACGCCGCGATATGGTCTTAGCATCGTCATATTTGGAACTGTTCAATTTTTGATCAAACCTATTCGATCCAATTTCAGATATACCGCGATCCCTCCCGGCGGTGCCATTGGAAACCGAGTTTTTCCCAAGCTACGTAGCATTCACACAGTTGAAAGTAATGGACACAATGGACGATGGGTTTTTTTATTATTTTTCATATATTTTTTGTGGCATCTATAAATTTGACCCATATCTACGATACTACGATAGAAACGCAAAAGGTTTCCCGTTTGGAAGAAAATTAATCCAGAAGGTACAAATGGAAATATAAGTTTTAACTATCGCCGATATACTCAGTATATATTCTCATATACACCACTTATACCGAGACTATATTTGAAATGTAACCAAAATAGGGTCTTTTTGGCCGAGATTGGACTTCTGCATATATATTGTTTTTATATCCGAGGTTTATATACCAGACTATACACGAAGAGAAAAGTTCAATAAAAATTACGGTACAAGTCACGTAATGCGCGAGTGAAAATCATATCTTGGCAGTATTTATGAAACTTCAAGCGAAAAACTACGGAACCGTTCGTCAATTATCAAGTTCGTTATGGAAAAACTGTGCAAAAGTTCCGTAATTTTTCTGGAAAATGTAAAGTTTACCAAAAACTTCATTGAAGAATCAATCAGGGGAAATTTTACGGAACGGTTCGTACAATTTACGCGTCGAAATGTGACAATTCAGTTTCGTTTTGTAACTTTTATAGAATTTCATTTCACTCGTGCATTACGTTCCGGACCGTAATTTTCACGGATGATTTGTTACACACTGCTCTGCCATTCAGTCATTGATATTATCCGTATCGCAAATAAGAAAGAAATTTAATCCCCACAGAAAGAGTTATATCTCTGCAAGGGTGCCGACGGATTCCGAAGATTACGGAATCTTCGGCACCCTTCGCCAATCTTCGGCAACCTTGGGCACCCTTTGGAATCCCTCGGCAACGTTTGGAATCCTTCGGCAATCGTCGGAACACTTCGGCAATCTTCAGAATTCTTCGGCAATCTTCGGTAATATTCGGCAATCTTCGGTATCCTTCGGCAATCTTCGGAATCCTTCGGCAATCGTCGGGAACCTTCGGCAATCTTCGGTATCCTTCGGCACCCATCGGCACCTTTCGACAATCTTCGGTAATATTCGGTATCCTTCGGCAATCTTCGGTAACATTCGGCAATCTCCGGAATACTTCGGCAATCTTCGGTAATATTCGGTAATATTCGGCTATCTTCGGTATCCTTCGGCACCTTTCGGCAATATTCGGCAATCTCCGGAATACTTCGGCACCCTTCGGCAATCTTCGGTAATATTCGGCAATACTCGGCAATCTTCGGTAATATTCGGCAATCTCCGGAATACTTCGGCAATCTTCGGAATTCCTCGGCAATCTTCGGTAATATTCGGTAATATTCGGCAATCTTCGGTATCCTTCGGCACCCTTCGGCAATCTTCGGAATCCTTCGGAAATCGTCGGGAACCTTCGGCAATCGTCGGAATCCCTCGGCAATCTTCGTTAATATTCGGCAATCTTCGGTATCCTTCGGTATCCTTCGGCACCTTTCGGCAATATTCGGCAATCTCCGGAATACTTCGGCACCCTTCGGCAATCTTCGGTAATATTCGGTAATATTCGGCAATCTTCGGTATCCTTCGGCACCCTTCGGCAATCTTCGGAATCCTTCGGAAATCGTCGGGAACCTTCGGCAATCGTCGGAATCCCTCGGCAATCTTCGTTAATATTCGGCAATCTTCGGTATCCTTCGGTATCCTTCGGCACCTTTCGGCAATATTCGGCAATCTCCGGAATACTTCGGCACCCTTCGGCAATCTTCGGCAATCTTCGGCAATCTTCGGTAATATTCGGCAATCTCCGGAATAATTCGGCAATCTTCGGAATTCCTCGGCAATCTTCGGCAATCTTCGGTAATATTCGGTAATATTCGGCAATCTTCGGTATCCTTCGACACCCTTCGGCAATCTTCGGAATCCTTCGGAAATCGTCGGGAACCTTCGGCAATCTTCGGAATCCCTCGGCAATCTTCGTTAATATTCGGCAATCTTCGGTATCCTTCGGTATCCTTGGGCGAGGTTCCCAAATCAGCTCGCGGCGAGTTACCCAAATGACCTCGCGGCGAGGTTTCCAAATAAGCTCGCGGCGAGGTTTCCAAAATACCTCGCGGCGAGGTTTCCAAAATACCTCGCGGCGAGGTACCCAAATGGACTCGCGGCGAGGTCCCCAACTGGACTCGCGGCGAGGTTTCCAAATAAGCTCGCGGCGAGGTTCCCAACTAAGCTCGCGGCGAGGTACCCAAATAAGCTCGCGGCGAGGTTCCCACATCAGGTCGCGGCGAGGTCCCCAAAATACCTCGCGGCGAGGTACCCAAATGGCTTCGCGGCGAGGTTCCCAAAATACCTCGCGGCGAGGTTCCCAAATAAGCTCGCGGCGAGGTTCCCAAATAAGCTCGCGGCGAGGTTCCCAAAATACCTCGCGGCGACGTTCCCAAATAAGCTCGCGGCGAGGTTTCCAAAATACCTGGCGGCGAGGTCCCCAAATAAGCTCGCGGCGAGGTTTCCAAATGAGCTCGCGGCGAGGTTCCCACATCAGGCCGCGGCGAGGTTCCCAAAATACCTCGCGGCGAGGTACCCAAATGACCTCGCGGCGAGGTTCCCAAATAAGCTCGCGGCGAGGTTTCCAAAATACCTCGCGGCGAGGTCCCCAAATAAGCTCGCGGCGAGGTTCCCAAATAAGCTCGCGGCGAGGTTTCCAAAATACCTCGCGGCGAGGTCCCCAAATAAGCTCGCGGCGAGGTACCCAAATAGAGTCGCGGCGAGGTTCCCAAATAAGCTCGCGGCGAGGTTCCCAAAATACATCGCGGCGAGGTTCCCACATCAGGTCGCGGCGAGGTACCCAAATGACCTCGCGGCGAGGTACCCAAAATACCTCGCGGCGAGGTTCCCAAAATACCTCGCAGCGAGGTTCCCAAATAAGCTCGCGGCGAGGTTCCCAAATAAGCTCGCGGCGAGATACCCAAATAAGCTCGCGGCGAGGTTCCCAAATAAGCTCGCGGCGAGGTTCCCAAATAAGCTCGCGGCGAGATTCCCAAATAAGCTCGCGGCGAGGTTCCCACATCAGGTCGCGGCGAGGTACCCAAATGGCCTCGCTGCGAGGTACCCAAATGACCTCGCGGCGAGGTTCCCAAATAAGCTCGCGGCGAGGTTCCCAAATAAGCTCGCGGCGAGATACCCAAATAAGCTCGCGGCGAGGTTCCCAAATGACCTCGCGGCGAGGTTCCCAAATAAGCTCGCGGCGAGGTTCCCAAATAAGCTCGCGGCGAGGTTCCCAAATAAGCTCGCGGCGAGATACCCAAATAAGCTCGCGGCGAGGTTCCCAAATAAGCTCGCGGCGAGGTTCCCAAATAAGCTCGCGGCGAGATACCCAAATAAGCTCGCGGCGAGGTTCCCAAATAAGCTCGCGGCGAGGTTCCCAAATAAGCTCGCGGCGAGATTCCCAAATAAGCTCGCGGCGAGGTTCCCACATCAGGTCGCGGCGAGGTACCCAAATGGCCTCGCTGCGAGGTACCCAAATGACCTCGCGGCGAGGTTCCCAAATAAGCTCGCGGCGAGGTTCCCAAATAAGCTCGCGGCGAGATACCCAAATAAGCTCGCGGCGAGGTTCCCAAATGACCTCGCGGCGAGGTTCCCAAATAAGCTCGCGGCGAGGTTCCCAAATAAGCTCGCGGCGAGGTTCCCAAATAAGCTCGCGGCGAGATTCCCAAATAAGCTCGCGGCGAGGTTCCCACATCAGGTCGCGGCGAGGTACCCAAATGGCCTCGCTGCGAGGTACCCAAATGACCTCGCGGCGAGGTTCCCAAATAAGCTCGCGGCGAGGTTCCCAAATAAGCTCGCGGCGAGATACCCAAATAAGCTCGCGGCGAGGTTCCCAAATAAGCTCGCGGCGAGATACCCAAATAAGCTCGCGGCGAGGTTCCCAAATAAGCTCGCGGCGAGGTTCCCAAATAAGCTCGCGGCGAGGTTCCCAAATAAGCTCGCGGCGAGGTTCCCAAAATACCTCGCGGCGAGGTCCCCAAATGGACTCGCGGCGAGGTTCCCAAAATACCTCGCGGCGAGGTTCCCAAATAAGCTCGCAGCGAGGTACCCAAATAAGCTCGCGGCGAGGTTCCCAAAATAACCTTCGGCAATCTTCGGTATCCTTCGGCACCCATCGGCACCTTTCGGCAATCTTCGGTAATATTCGGTTTCCTTCGGCAATCTTCGGTAATATTCGGCAATCTCCGGAATACTTCGGCAATCTTCGGTAATATTCGGTAATATTCGGCTATCTTCGGTATCCTTCGGCACCTTTCGGCAATATTCGGCAATCTCCGGAATACTTCGGCACCCTTCGGCAATCTTCGGTAATATTCGGCAATACTCGGCAATCTTCGGTAATATTCGGCAATCTCCGAAATACTTCGGCAATCGTCGGAATCCCTCGGCAATCTTCGTTAATATTCGGCAATCTTCGGTATCCTTCGGTATCCTTCGGCACCTTTCGGCAATATTCGGCAATCTCCGGAATACTTCGGCACCCTTCGGCAATCTTCGGTAATATTCGGTAATATTCGGCAATCTTCGGTATCCTTCGGCACCCTTCGGCAATCTTAGGAATCCTTCGGAAATCGTCGGGAACCTTCGGCAATCTTCGGAATCCCTCGGCAATCTTCGTTAATATTCGGCAATCTTCGGTATCCTTCGGTATCCTTGGGCGAGGTGCCCAAATACTTCGGTATCCAAATAAGCTCGCAGCGAGGTGCCCAAAATACCTCGCGGCGAGGTACCCAAATAGAGTCGCGGCGAGGTTCCCAAATAAGCTCGCGGCGAGGTTCCCAAATAAGCTCGCGGCAAGGTTCCCACATCAGCTCGCGGCGAGGTACCCAAATGGACTCGCGGCGAGGTACCCAAATGGCCTCGCTGCGAGGTACCCAAATGACCTCGCGGCGAGGTTCCCAAATAAGCTCGCGGCGAGGTTCCCAAATAAGCTCGCGGCGAGATACCCAAATAAGCTCGCGGCGAGGTTCCCAAATAAGCTCGCAGCGAGGTACCCAAAATACCTCGCGGCGAGGTTCCCAAAATACCTCGCAGCGAGGTTCCCAAACTACCTCGCGGCGAGGTTCCCAAATAAGCTCGCGGCGAGGTTTCCAAATAAGCTCGCAGCGAGGTTCCCAAATAAGCTCGCGGCGAGGTTTCCAAATAAGCTCGCGGCGAGGTTCCCAAAATACATCGCGGCGAGGTTCCCACATCAGGTCGCGGCGAGGTACCCAAATGACCTCGCGGCGAGGTTCCCAAATAAGCTCGCGGCAAGGTTCCCACATCAGGTCGCGGCGAGGTACCCAAATGACCTCGCGGCGAGGTTCCCAAATAAGCTCGCGGCAAGGTTCCCACATCAGCTCGCGGCGAGGTACCCAAATGGACTCGCGGCGAGGTACCCAACTGGCCTCGCTGCGAGGTACCCAAATGACCTCGCGGCGAGGTTCCCAAATAAGCTCGCGGCGAGGTTCCCAAATAAGCTCGCGGCGAGATACCCAAATAAGCTCGCGGCGAGGTTTCCAAATAAGCTCGCGGCGAGGTTCCCAAAATACATCGCGGCGAGGTTCCCACATCAGGTCGCGGCGAGGTACCCAAATGACCTCGCGGCGAGGTTCCCAAATAAGCTCGCGGCAAGGTTCCCACATCAGGTCGCGGCGAGGTACCCAAATGACCTCGCGGCGAGGTTCCCAAATAAGCTCGCGGCAAGGTTCCCACATCAGCTCGCGGCGAGGTACCCAAATGGACTCGCGGCGAGGTACCCAAATGGCCTCGCTGCGAGGTACCCAAATGACCTCGCGGCGAGGTTCCCAAATAAGCTCGCGGCGAGGTTCCCAAATAAGCTCGCGGCGAGATACCCAAATAAGCTCGCGGCGAGGTTCCCAAATAAGCTCGCAGCGAGGTACCCAAAATACCTCGCGGCGAGGTTCCCAAAATACCTCGCAGCGAGGTTCCCAAACTACCTCGCGGCGAGGTTCCCAAATAAGCTCGCGGCGAGGTTTCCAAATAAGCTCGCAGCGAGGTACCCAAAATACCTCGCGGCGAGGTACCCAAATAGACTCGCGGCGAGGTTCCCAAATAAGCTCGCGGCGAGGTTCCCAAAATACCTCGCGGCGAGGTTCCCAAATAAGCTCGCGGCGAGGTTCCCAAATAAGCTCGCAGCGAGGTACCCAAAATACCTCGCGGCGAGGTTCCCAAAATACCTCGCAGCGAGGTTCCCAAAATACCTCGCGGCGAGGTTCCCAAATAAGCTCGCGGCGAGGTACCCAGATAAGCTCGCAGCGAGGTACCCAAAATACCTCGCGGCGAGGTTCCCAAATAGACTCGCGGCGAGGTTCCCAAATAAGCTCGCGGCGAGGTTCCCAAATAGACTCGCGGCGAGGTTCCCAAATAAACTCGCGGCGAGGTTCCCAAATAAACTCGCGGCGAGGTTCCCGAATCAGCTCGCGGCGACGTTTCCAAATTGCCTCGCGGCGAGGTACCCAAATCAGGTCATTTGGGAACCTCGCCGCCAGCTGATTTGGGTCCCTTTGGGTAATAAATATAAATTATACACAATGTATGGCCATAATCGTGATGTAAGAATTTTTTCGACATGCTACGTTCAGCTCATGCCGAAAAGTTACTTTTCGTTAACTAGTAAACGAAAAGTAACTATTTCGGCACTCGTAGAACGGAACATCACTCTCAAAAACTATCGTGCGACACACGTGCGTGAGATATTTCACTCTCCTATACGCGGAAAATATTTTGGTTAGAGCATTTTTTGGCCGAAATATATCCCGTGTATTTCATATATGCCAGATATATATTTTTCCGGACGGGCTGATCCCTCCAAAAACGAAGCCGGGGCCTTACATTACGTACAGGAAATCAAAGTTTCTGGTCGTGTGTCGTGTACTATTTGTCTTCTTCCCCAACCCAAAGCACGTTCAACAATAAATGTACCAATATTAAATGAATAGCAATCAATTCAACGATGGGCACTTTCGTGATCTGTCCTCGCTGCTTGTCGGCCACTTTGCGAACTGCGCGCCCGCCCGACTTTTGCAAAACTGTGGCGAAGCCGAAGTTTGGTAGTCGGGGCGAGGAAAAAGAGAAAAAACTTCTTTGGCAATGTTTCACTGTGCACAATAACCTTGGCCTATTTTTCAACATTTCTAAACATCCCTTCATCTGCAGAGCCCTCGCATGGAGAATCCCTCGTTCTTTAGGTTAGACCTCTTGAATTCGCGGTAGGCGAGTTTCAATTTGCTCGACTTTATCAACCACACGGCTCGTCAGTGCCAAATTCACTTTCTAAGTGGCGAATCCAATATCCATAGAAAATCAATAATGCATACGCGAGTCACAAAAGTTTTATATCTTAAAAGTGAAATATATTTTTCCATATACTTTTTCAATTGGATTTTGGGTAAATTTTGGGACAAACAATAATACTGAGGGTAAATGGAGAATATGAAAGTTATTGGTCTGGCCCTGATGATTCATTCAGTCGTTCCACTTGTTTCTGAAATAGTTCGCTCTAAATTTGTCCACAACATTTACGGCAGATCGAATGGAAATTTTTTCTCCGTCCCATACACGCCTGCGATAATGTGTCACCCATTGCGTACATTCGCACTTAGGATTGTGTCGCAATGCTCGTCTAGTCAACTCCAGACGGCGGCTCGCCACTCGATGAATGGCGTCTCGTGACTACCGTCTTGTTCACTTCCCTTTGCCACCATCGGAATTTCCTACTTAACCCGCTAAACTTTCTCAACCAGAGCTAATCAAATTTTTTCGGACAACTCATCCCAGCGGATACCGTAAATCAAACATCAATTGAATTCACTTCCAAAAACAGAATCTCCGATTTTTGACGGGAAGCCAAACAAAATAGTGAAATTCCTTGCGCATTCTCTTTGTCATCGTAAATTCTTGTCATGCAATGCATGAAACAACCGTAGATTTATTTCATCACAACCAGAAGTTGAATAACATTTGAAACTATAGAAACGTTAATTTTTTGACCCTGGATCAATTCCACCGGGAAAATGAGAAATTTTGAAAACTTTGCAGAATGTAGGTCTTCAAGGTTTAGTCAGTTTTTGAACTTTCCAAAAAATGAAAGCCAAATATATTAAAGCATTTCAACTTCAAGTAAGTAAAAAAAAATGCAACGCGTAAAATCGAAACTGGTCGATTTCCTAGTTTGAAGATAAAGCAAAATTTGGTACCTGTAGCGGATATGTAAGAAATTTCGAAAATTTGTAGAATTCGTTTAAGTTTTGAATAATTTGGAAAGTTTAGAAAATGTGTGAGTGTGTGTTCTTGGCTCTCTACCCGTCGTTTGTACTCCCCACGGTAACTGATCTCAAGTATTCCTTCAGAAGGGAGTATTGGACATCCACCCATGCGGCTGAGTCCGACTTTACCCATCTAGACTATCGTATTTCTAAACATAGGGTAAACCTCCGGAAACCGCTGTGCTACGATGGCGGGTACCTATGATGGAGCCCACCCCTAGCATTCCCCCCCCCCCCCCGCTTTGAGGTGGGTTTCCGCCCGACCTTGCGACGTTCTTCTATGGGTACCGTCGATAGCACACACAGAACATCCCAGCTCTAGGTCGGGATTGATGTGAAAATGTTCCATGATGTGAAACATTCTTCGGCGACCGGGCGCTAACCCAGGACCTTTAACATCGGATGCAGATAGTTTACCCACTACCTCAAAACCTCAAAACCTTTATGTTGCACGGCTCGACTGGCTAAAACTTTTTTATGAACGAATAATTCCAATAATTATTGCATTTGTCACCGAAAAAATTATGATTTTGACAAAACTCAATGATTGGAAATTATAATCTCTAAACAAAATATTTCACGACATTTTCCCATCCAGTCATTCCTTGACGAAATAATCAAACTTTCTTCCATTTGGAAATTATCTCCTCCTCGAAGATGGTGGAAAATGCACTGGACCATAAATAAAGAATCACTTCAATTCACTTCCACAGCTACGAGCCGATTTTTCCCTCACAACGAAACAAAATACTGAAATTCCTGGCGCATTTCCATTGTCATCATAAATTCCTGTCAATGGATCCCTGAAATGGCCGTAAATTTATTTCATCACGCACAACCAAGAGTTGAATAACATCGAAACACGATAAAAAAAAGATTCCGTTACGATTTTTCCAACGTCAAAATGATCTACCCAGATTCATTATACATGCGCGAACAGCGTCATAAACTTCGGTCTAATTGAATTCTCCAAATAAAATGTAACTCTATATACTGGGCCCCTATTTTTCCCAATCCGGAAGTGTCGTTTCGCATGTAAATCTGTTTGCGCATGATGTGAGAATAAATAAAGGGGGGAAAATAGAGCACAGCGTGTTGACCGATGACGTATATCTAATCGAGTCGAACGTACTAGAGTTGTAGTATTATCTGGAACACGAGATGCACATGTGGCAATGCCTAGCGGCTACAGAAAGTCCCGTAAATTCGCGGTTTCACGCGCATATTCAACGCGACATTTTGTCATGACAGGACTGGAGGTGGGTCATCAGTAAAAGAGGCAGGAATTTCGTCGGAGAGGGCTTATGGGAAATTCTAAACAAATTGGAATGTCCGTAGTGAACGATCTAGAACTGCATACTAAAGACTCAGAGGCCGCCAATGTACTACTTCCATGAATGAATTGAATGGGCCAGCGACAAATCGTGTCACATATAAGAATATGGAAACTGCTCGTTTTGCGCAACTACAATTTTTGCTAGTAAACATGTCATGGGATTTCTAACTTGTTGATACGGAATGTTACTGTGATGCCCTTGAAAATGAAAAGTACCACCTTTATCAGATCAGGTTTCATGGCCCCCTGAATTACTTGGATACCTTTTTGAGATGGACTGTGTGTGTGTAGCGTCTGCATGTGACCGAAATTTTGAGCGTGGAGTTCCTCATGAACAGTTGAACAATTGAACAGTTTCAATTGTACAATTGAAACGATCAAGGTCGCAATGAACGCATTCCCACGAACTCACGCGCTGATTAGATTTTTGATCAAATCGGCCGATTACATTAATTGAAATTAAATAATTTTAATTGTTTATACCACTCCTTCGGGAGAAATGTTTGACGCGCAAAAAGTATGCATAATCAAAGTTGCTGCATGGGCAACAATACATTTTTGCTATATGAAGATATAGCAAATTGTTGTAAATTTAAAAAAAATTAATGAATGACATCGAAATGAGTCAGTCTATGGGCACATCTATTTATGTGTGTGCCTGTGTATGTGTGGGCCTGCGTATGTGTGGGCCTGTGTATGTGTGTGGCTGTGCCAGTGTATGTGTGTGTATGTGTATGTGTGTGTATGTGTGTGTATGTGTATGTGTGTGTATGTGTATGTGTGTGTGTGTCTATGTGCGTGTTCCAAATGAGTAACGAAAATGATCCGATAATGCACAGTCAACACTCATCGGGAACTTGTTGGCATAACCCGGTCGACGGATCGAGCTCAGGATTTTATCAACTCAACGCATAGTGTACACTGTAACCACCCCCTATAGTCACTTCCGAATTCGATACTCCCACCCCCGAGCATCCTGGTTGAAGCGAGTGCGACCGATCGAGGGTAAGCCGATACCTCCTTAATTATGAAAATTAGAAGAAAATTCATTAAAGCGAAAATGGGTAGCTTTACAGAAGGAACAATTTTTGTTAAACACCTCTTCGGCTTACTCCAACGGTTTATGGTTGAACAGTGTGATGAACAATTAAAATCGTTATGAACTATATAAATATATATATATGACCAATTTTTCATACATAATCTAATCACTTCCATGTTATATGAGGATGGTTAGATTCCGATCTCAATGAGTTAGTTCGTTGGTGAGAAACCTAGGATCAAAATTTCGATGACACACACACACACACGCATTGACTCAAAATTTGGTCTGGTACTACGTAGGCGTACTGTGATACTTACCTGAGAAATCCAAGTGTTTTAGTGCAATTTATTCTCCTGAATTAATGAATCCAAGCCAAAAACAGGGGACAATATCCACGCAACCGCGTCAAGTAAACACGTTCGTTAAACATGGTCAGTCCCGGATTACAGCTGGTTTAACTACAATGGAAATCTCCAATTAAAGTATTCAGCGTTTCATGCCGCCAATACAGACACATTAGGTGTATACTTTCTCTATTCTTTCTTTTTATCCCTTTGTTAAAGCTATTATGAGCCAACCCAGTCAGCTATGTACGTACTAATTTATTGATAAATCAATCGGCTTATTTTCTCCATCCATTTTTCAAGGCTCGAACAGAGCAACAGAGAAGTAAATTTAATCATTTCATTAGGTCACGAAGTCAAAAATCTATTTTCATCACGACACGTTAACTATTTCATGCCTGGGTTGTTGTCTTAATTTTTTGGATCAATCACCCGCTGGTCTTTTTACTGATGATGCAAATTAAATGGATGATTGGGCAGGAGTTGGAAAGTAAAAATGTGCGCATATGACAGGTTTGTTGCATGTGAATCGAACTAATTTTGGATGACATTCGTGTCTAGGTGCGTGAATGGGTGTGCCTGTCCTTGGGTGACTGTGTAAGTGTGTCGTGTACGTGTGTGTGTGTGTTTATTTGCAAATATATTTTTTAAATAATATTAATTTGTACAAATCCTTAAAGTTTTTTAATTCTGTACAGTTCTATAATTTTGAAAATATGCTAAGGATTTCGAGAACAGAAAACACAATTTTGAGAAAAAATAACCGCGTACAGAACCTTCATCAAAAGCATATCAGGATGATGTCAAACGTCTAGAAAAGTGAAAATTTCCGCGGTTCTTCACACTTCGTTTTCGGGGTCAATGCAATAGTTTCTCTAGATTGAGAAATAAAGCAATTTAGAATAGAATGAATTTTCCTCATTTCCTCGATTAACAGAAAATTTTTCCCATTTATCTCTTAACCGAGTCCAAAATGAGACAAAATTGAAACTTCATCAAACGTATGGAGATCCTAAGATTTTCATTATGATCGAGGTTTTGGAATTTTTTTTTTGGAAATATTTTTATTTCCAAAATTTCCAAATTCTTAGAAGAGAAACTTCTTTCATTTCCAAAATGCTCCAAATTTTTCGATTTTTTGTAAATAATCAAAACCTTTGGAATTTTGAAAATTTCTCCAAATTTGAAAATTTCTATTTCCAAAATGTTCCCAATTTCGAATTTCTCGTATAGTCTTTATATTAACTTTATGCACCTGAATGTTGTAAATGTGCCTATAGTATGCTAGGTGTGCTAGCGGGTATATCACAGTTCCGACTCGTACGAGAGGACTCTGTTATTGTCGTCGGGGCTCGGGACCTTTTGCAAAGTGAGCCTGTTATTATATAGATTTTAATGATACACTCATGGGTTAACTGGAGTTTTAACGCCGTAACTAGATTGTTTGTCGTGGCCGAGGTGTTTCTGTCCAATAATTTTGAGGGCTCGGTTCAGCCATTTAATTATATATTTAAAACAACACATCAATCATCGAGATCGAAAGCGGATATAGAAATAGCCACTCGACTTTGTTGTTTTTTTACTAGCCAATAAATTAATTCGATCGTACAATTTTTCATGAAGTACCTTAGACTATAAAATATGTTCCGAGGTATTAAATTTTTTTAATTTTTCCAAAATTTCATCCTATTTTTTTTCTTTGTAAGTAGTTGTTGACAATGTCAAAAATATGAATAATTCCAAACTATTCAGCGTATTTGAAAAAAAAAACAAGTCGGCGAAGTTGCGCCGCGTTTAATTAATATAACGCTTTTCAGTGACCGTGATATGGGTTAATCATGAGTTTTTCGTCGCTCAAATATGATGACACTAACACACACGCGCGTGTCGTCATGTACACATGCACACATCGACCAGTTATCGGTTTGATCCGTGGAGGGTCATACCCGTATCTCATCTCGTTCAAGGGATGGTTGAATTTTGTAACATTTCAAGTTGTGATTGTCTCTCCGCGATAGCTTGTGCAGAATGAGAGATCCAAAGAAATGTCATAAAACAGTTTTTAGGTTCCCGATTTTTCGGGAAGTTATTGTAATGACCCCGAAATCGAGTTTTTTTGTTTCCACAGGTGACTGATGTTAAGTGTACTAAAATGATCCCCAACAAATTCTGGATCGATGTATGTGTGTGTGTGTATGTATGTATGTATGTGGCCAAATTTTGATCCCGGATTGCTGGCGAACGAATGAAGCTTTTGGAATTATGAAAATTGCAGTCGAAGCGTCTTCATGGAACTTAGAGTTGATTAGATTTGGTTGAAAATTGGTATAGCCGATATATTGTTAATAACAATTTGAATTGTTCATTCTCCTGAGCGAACGGTTGGAGGTAGCGCAAAATTTATATAAGAAAAGTTGTTCCCCATATAAAAATACGTATTTTATGTAGAATGACTTTTTTCGACAATTTGCATAATTAAGGAGGTGTGACCGTCTCAACGATTATGTCTGTAATGAGTGAACGAATGAACACAGCGCTGTCACGACGGTCCCAATCGAAGCGTTTCCGTGCAAAATCGAGCGGTTTACAGTTTGGATGGGATTCGTGCAGTATATGTAGGGTTATCAACCATTCTAATTATTTATACTGTTCCACCGGGTAAAATATTAAAGTTATCGGGAAACTTCTTAAAAGAATTATTCCTTATATGAAAATACACCTTTTATATCTAATGACTTTTTTCCATAATTTGCATAATTAGGGAGGTATGATCGGCTGAGCAATTTAACGTACGGGAACAATGCATATCACCAGGGTTGTTGCTTATACAAAAATGCACATTCAATGTGACATTTTTCAGTATAGGTTAGGACATATCGCGAGTTGAACTAGAATATGCTTTGCGAATGGATATGTCGACAATTGCGGGAATGATGTCAAAGAGCGTGATAATTAAGAAAGTACAGAGGTAGGAAGGGTAACTATGCGGACGAAGTCGAGTTGCATATTTGTATGGGGCTTAAAAATAAAAATGAATCAATCGCGTGCAGTAATTATTAGTTGCCAGTTCAATTATTGACATCACTGTTGGGTTTGTTCATCACCATGGTTGCGTTCTTATGCTGTGCTGAAATACCAAATCGAGAAGTTTTGTTTGTGCCCCGTATGGGGCACACACATTTGCACATCACTAGTTATTAATTTTTATCTAGGCCGAAGTACGAGATAAATGCAAAAAAAATTGAAAATTAAAACAAAACCTCAAATTTCAACAATGGCGGTTAATAATCCCAAAATTTTGTAAAAATTTACGTCTTGAAGCAGACCAGAAATCTGTAATATTTTGGCAATCTTAGCAATTCCTAAACCATTAAAATCCACACGAGACTATAACTAAATTTCCTTTCTATTAGGCGCGCATACAATAATTTTTTTACATTGTGATTTCAGGAGTTGTCGTAAAAATAGTTACTCGCCTTTATTGTTGGTAGCGAGTCGATAAATTAATTTGATACTCAGCATTTTTTGCGCGCTCCATGAAGCACCTGAGACCATAAAATCTGACATGAAAAAATGATGAAATGTGGGGGTTATTATTGGGAAAAATCATTACTTGTGATACGATCGAGATATCTAATTCATTGCGTCACGCTGGGTTTTATATTGATCTATATATATAGTGTATGGGGAGGTGACGGGGCTGGTGGAGTCACGGTTAATAGTGGGAGGAGGGGCGGGGGTGGAACGCGGTGAAACCGATTGAAATATAAGGGCGGAAATGCTGCCAATTAATAGCATTATAAATTCAGCCGAGTCGACCAGTCGACGGCGAACAATGGACTCAAGCTCACTTGGGCACCATATCACATCTCTCTATCTCTCTCCTTCTCTCTGTCTCTCCCCGTCTCACTCGGTTTATTACCCGCACCAGTTTGCCACTGAGAAATATCTTTTTCGGCCACTTGAACTCACACTATAGACCAGCAATTTCTGAACAACAAAAAAAAAACGTTTAGGGGTCGAATCTGTAACTTTCCGATAGCAATCGACCCTTGTATGACTCCCCTAAAAATCTTGTTAACCAATGGATGTATGAAAAAAATTGATAAAATATTCGCCGCAGCGGATTTTCGACAAGAAACCTTCTGCTGTGTTTTTCTATAAACTGACCAGTACCTTGGATAACTTGGCAAAAAGAAACTTTGTGATGTTCAGGTAGAGTAGTGTTGACACGTTACAGTAAAAAGAGTAAAACGAAATTCAAATCGGTCAAAACGAATAATTGGCTAAAGATATGATCACATATACATGCGCACCCTTACGCACGGAGATCATCAAAAGTATGTCAGAATTAGGTCAGCAACGTTGATTGGATCCTGTATGTCAGTTATTGCCAAGGGAGGAAGTTCATTGCCGTACACTGAAAAAACAATTCTTGTCCCTCTTGGTGTTCATAAAATTACTTTTTCGGGCCAGGTCTCGGAAACCGCTTCGGGCATTACGGGAAAAATTGCGTGAACCGAACCCCTTGGCTAAACAAACATTGTTCAGACTCTTCCACACGTTCTTGCCATCCGCGGCTTCGGATTGACCAGCAACCTAGCACGTGGGAGAGGGTGATTATCAATCAATGATTAGTTTTCCACGACTAAACCGGAAATACTCTAGATTTTTCTCATGTACCCTTCAATCTGTTTTAAGATATATCGCGACCCATCCAGGCGGTGGCAATGGAAACCGACTTTTTCCAATTGTACATTCACACAGTTTTAACCAATGAACACAATCCTCAATTGACATTATATTCCTTGGGTCATCCAGTAAATGAAGGAAAACCATGGAAAATCTCAATGTGTACAGCCTTGTTTTTTACGAGAGCTCCCATTCGACGATTAATTCGTATGACTTAGAGTCTAGACAAATCCACTCTACTATACCGGAAAGAGATTCTACGTACGGGGATTCGATCCTTGGACCTTGTGCGCTAAAAGCTAGCGCTCTAACCACACGGTTTTTGCCGTCGGGATCTGTATGCTAGAATTATTCGTAGAAAAAAAAACTGGAATTAGAGGCAAGAAATGTTTTCCCGTAAGAACTACAGTTCTTATTCCGTTAAAAAAAAAACATCAAAAAGTAGTATGCGTGCCGAATAATGGCAGGAGGTAGATAGAGTTAACTAGAGCAATTAAAAAAGTGAGGTAAAATTACCCAAGTGAAGCATACCAGATATTGAAGTTGGAATATATCTGAAAAATGTCAATTTCATTAATAATGATGCAAAACTTGTAATATCAACTGTATTCCTTCGTGCACAAAATTTCTGGTTTGTGGTTAATGGGATTTTAATAAATTTTCTATTCATAAATTAGTTCAACAGTAGTGAATAATCCGGTTAATGCGATTCGGTGATTATTGATACATTTCAACTACCTCACACTGCCCCATACCCCCATTACCTAACGCCATTTCTACCGGTTGTGATCATAGATCACTAATAGGATTCTCACCCACACGTGTTAGTCACTTCTCGTTCACCATGAAACAACATTGCGAATGTCAATTTTTTAGTTGTTACTCAGATGAATACGGCGCCATAGCGAATTATGAATTCATAATACATCCATCAATTTCCGAGGCTTATCATACGACGGTTGACAGGCAAGATGGAATGGAAAAATTAGTAAATTGAGGGGAAAATTAAAGGTTGAAAGCATTAGCATTTTTCGAGATTTGTATAACTGATAGTGATATGGGTTAAAGTGATTTTTTTCATTTCGAATTTTTTGGTACTTTGGCGTTTTTTATTGTTTTTTTCTTTTTTATTTTATTGAATGAACTTTTTCAGAATGCACAATGTTTTTACTATTGATGGCACCTGTTTTGGAAGTTCGAAGTATTCGACATTAAAAACCAAATTACACTTTTTATTCTAAAATATGTACCATTTTTGCAATTTTCGGAATTTTCCAATTCTGTGGTTTTTTTATAACATATGTAGAATTTCTGCAAAAGCAGAATTTTGTAAGGCTTTTCAAGATTTTTGGTATTTTTGAGATTTATAAAATGCGTTACTCACTTGTATCTCACGTATGATTTCTGTATATGTCACGCATTTTTTATTTATCTCGCAGTTTCGGTTACTTTCATGTGCACGCAAATGTTCACACATATATACAGCAACATATGTCCTAGGTAAGCAACAATGAATGAGTTATATACGTCGAACTCGAATCTTGTATAAATGGACTTTCGCAACATACGGTGGACCAAATATCAGAGAGAGTGGGGTATAATGGGATAAGGGGCATAATGGGACACGGGCAAAAATTGGAGCACGGCACAAGATGGAACACTGATACACAATAGGACACAAGTACAAAATGGGACACGGCAACAGAATTTGACATCGATACAAAGGTGAACATTGAACCAAATTGAATATGCGGTAGTATGGGACACATCATAGTTTTTTATGGGATTGTATCCCAGTAGGCAACCTATCCCGTTAGGCTCCATTATATCATCTGTCCCATTATGCCTCCATCTCTTTATGTCCCATTATATATTTTCTTCCATAATGCCGTGCTGTCCCCTGCATGTAAAATACCATCCATCATCATTATATAAAATTAATTTTGACCTTATTATCATCTTCCACCTTGTTCATTTCTAAAGTGAAACAGTAAATGTGAATTCAGTACCAAAATTGTTCATTGTTATTTCTGAGAAGTTTAGATTGGGACACCCCTCCTTTAAAAAGGCTATGTAAGTGGCGACGATCGGGACTCGAACCGGGAAATATGATGTCATCAACCCCCCCCCCCCCCCCCATTTTTGTCCAGAAACAAATTTTATTTTGTAACTTTAGAATTTGCAAAATACAAGTGAGAATACGTGTATTTCAATAATCTGCCGACTAGCAAATCTACAAATTGTCTTTCAGTGTTGCTAATACGAGTGAAATCTCACACATGATAGTAATAGTGTCGGGTTGTGGTTTGGTACCACATTGGCGATTACCGATACCGCGAGTACGTTATTTATTGCTCCGTATCCGCGAAACGTGACGGCCAAGTCCCCTCGTAAAGCGCTTCTACTTTCAGCGCTACATTTTTTTTTTCAATGATTTTAGAATAAAAAGCCCGACTTTTTTTTATTCTATCAACACGTGGCTCGGGCATACAGAGTGAGACACATCTGTGGGAAATATAATAATAATGATGATAATATAATGGTGTGTGACGCTGATCGTCAATCGTGATAATTCACACAATAACTATCTAATTCTTGGGTGGCAATTACCTGGCGATCTAGTCAATCGGGAAAGGCCCGTGAACTCTGTATACATTCGATTAAGATAAACAGAAATTGTAACTCGTATAATTTACCAGATGGGGAAGTTATTGTGGTAATCTGCAAAGTAAAAAAACATTTTTTTCATAAGAGGATCTCTGTGTGGGTGTGTGTGCTCCTGAAATGTTTGAAAACCGATCATGTTTGGATGTCGATTATTTCAGAATTGTTTTTTTGAATGTTTAGAATTATGTGAAGGTTAAACCCGCATACACACACACACACACATATATATATATATATATATATATATATCATCAGAAAGGGGTCAGGAGCTATGCTAAATATCAAAACATTTACAATTTCATTGATATTACACATTTCATTTTCGTTACTTCATTACACTTATCTAGATCATAAAATTGGTAATTTTCGAATTAAACCATTGCCAAAATTAGGAAAAATAAAAAAAACAAGTATTTTAAGAGTGACCGCTTTGAAAATTCACATCATGTTCTTCATAATGATTACCATCTAATCAAATACCATTATCACGGTGTTCCACCGTGAAAACTTGAATGTTTTTCCGTCTTTCGATAAACTAGATTGTGTACATGGTGTTACAAAATAGGTGAGATACAATCTTGAATCATGCTATGATTGGGCGTATTAGGATAACAACATCTGATTCTTTGAGTAGGCCTAATCCGTTGATCAATTTCAAACGTATTCTATTTTTTCATGCAAAATATTTCTTTCAAAATTTGGAAGAAAAAGGGATTACCATTTCTTCTATCCAAAATGCCTATCCTAGTCCTTCGATAGGAAATCAGGTTTCGGAAAGATTTTCAATTTTTTAAAATTTTGGTAATTTTTGAGAAATGTTTCAATTTTCGAAAATTTTAAAGAATTTACAATTCATATTTTGTTGTATATCTTTTTGAAGTTTTGGCATAATTTCAATACTCCCAATTAAAGTTATTTGATTTTTTCTTTTAATTATGTCAATTAGTTCAGTGCTGTTTTGCATTAGAGAAAATGGCGATTGGTTAATTTTTCTCATCAACGAGGTCATCTAGAAAACAATCGGAAAAAGTTTTTCTATCGGGAATAGAAGTCGAATTCTCTACAACAGATATTTAATACAGTTCTGCCGCAAAACCACTTGTTAAGACGATAATGCATCTTTCATTGTGAATTGGAGCTCTATCTCATGAACAAGTACGTTGAGAGAAAGATGATATTAATGCTTTTTGTCGGAAATGAAATTCTCTATCTTAAATACTTTATCGCCCTTTATCGTGAAACCACTTGTTCACTAAGTAACTGAATTTTCTCCAAAGTCGTACAAGTGCTCCTCCACTTTCTATCGCTTTAGAGGTTTGACACATAACGGGTCATACCCACATCCATTGTGTTCATTAAAATTTGTGAATTGTTCGACACACGTGCGGAAGTAACTTTACTGTCTCCTATGTTGCAAAACTCGCCACTCGTCTTGCAAACTCACAGTCGCCAGAAAAGTTGTTTCCCCACTTGTGTCGAAATAGTACATTTCGCCTGCCGAGCGTGCGGGAAAGTTATCTTTATGCACTGAGAAAAGAACAGTCCCAAATTCATCATATCATCATGTTTCATGACCCCCTAAATTATTTTGGGACGCTTTTGAGATGGCGTATGTGTATGTGTATGCCTATGTTCGTGTGACAGAAATTTCGAGCGCGGCTTTCTCACTAAAGTGGAATAACTAAGGTTGCGATCGAAGCGTCCCCCAAAAAAAAAATTATAGCAAACTTTGTTGGCGAAGATTAAATACTATACCAGCAATATATCATTAAATTTCTTGTAAACTTAACCAAATAATTGAATTTTCACGAAAGTCATAGAAGTGATTTTTCGATTTCTATCAGGAAGTTATAACCTTAATCCATGAAGAATTATCTCTACATCCCGTTATTTGAATTCAAATTCGTTAATTAATTAAATTATCAATTATTAAATTTTTTCGTTTATCAAAATTTTCGACTTTTCGGAATTTTCAATAACTTTTAATTCGCGGAATGGTTGGTTTTTTTTATATTGCCAAAATTTCCAAATCCCACTTTTTTTTTTGGTGTCCCAATTTGTTAAATTTTTGTTCATTTTGATTTTCCTTCTTGTTTTGTTTGCCTTCTAAGATTAATTTTTCCTTTCATTTTAGTTCATCCATTCTTCCAAATTCCAAAGTCTGTCTAAATTTTTAAATTCCAAAATAGAATCTAAATTTGCCAAAAAAAATTCCATTTTTCCTCCAACAACATTGGTCTTCTGAGCTATGAGAAAACAAGGTAAAAATAAGATGCTTCGATTGTGAATGGAAAGTATCGGTGGCTCGCCGAGGAATAACCGTGATCTTCTCCCTGTAATAACTCGTTACACCCATTCAATGATACGATCTCGACAAATAGCAAAATGTCTGCCTACCGTCTCCCATACATCCACTGCACAATGCACGGTACTGTTTTCTGTGTTAGCTACCTCAGTACCCAAATACTTGTAACAATGCAGTTGAATCAAACGTGCGATTACGTAAATGCGAAACATAAATAATGCTCCTTGAAGGGGGGTGAAATTTGAAAGTATCAGGTTTACGCATTTTATATGCCCACAAAGATCGAATACATTATATGTCATATGAGATACATTGAAAATTCAGAGAATTTGACTCCTTCTAAACATTGTATAGAAAATTCTGTTGGAAATGAATAAAAAAAATTTGGTTTACCAAAAGAACAAAATTTTTTTTTTCAATCAACGTTTTTAAAAGCTTCAAAAATTACGGACGATTTCTAGCATTGTCAAGTTTATCAAAATTTTATGAAAATAAGAGCTTTTTCGAAACTTTTTGAATCTTTTGGCGGTTTTGTCATTTGATATATATATTCCGAGATCATTTGGAATCGCTCGGGAATTCGAAGAGTTTTTGGAATCAGCGTGAGAAATTTATGATTTTCTGAAAATTCGGTGGAACTCTTAATTACCAGTATTGGATTTTATGAAACGTTTTTTTCAAAGTTTTCCGAATCTCAAAGAGTTTCCAAAATTGGGCAAACCGGTATTTCGACTAAATTTCTCGCCCCAAAAATTTCTTCCGGATTTTTTTTTTATTTCTCTTAACGAAAGTTTCTCTTTCCCAAATTTGTTTTTCATAAGTTTCTCGCAACGGAAATTTCTCCTTTTTCCAAATTTTTTTGTTTTTCCAAACTTTGAACTTTCCAACATTTTTGGCCTTTACCGTATATTTTGCAGAATTGGTGAAATTTTTATGGAATAGGAAGGTTTCGGATTCCATCAGATTCAAGACATGAAAGAAAATTCTTGAAAACTTCGTGAAATTCGGAAGTTTCAGGTTTATTTTCTACAAGACGGCACAAAATCAAGTACCACGCATGTCAACTGACATATCATTTTTTTTTTCATCAGAAAAAAGTTTGGACAATTTTATTTTTCTCAAGCTCCCTGTAGTAGTTGATATCACAGGTTTGTCATATATAACTCTCCTCACTTATTAATTTTTTCATTCGATTTTCTCGATGCCTCAAACTTGAATAAACAAACAAAATTCCAAAAAACCGTGGAAAGTTCTCATGAAATTGTCGCGGAATTTGACGAGTGGGCGTAAAATTTTTCTCTGGCGCGTGAGAAAATCGCCCATAAATTGTTATTATTAATAAATAATAACGAGGGATTATGGAAAATGGTGTTAAACACCGGGTGCGACGTATATTAAAATATATTGATCGGTTAACATGTAAACATGAATAATCGTCGATAGAATGTGATACATTCAATGTATCGATGTAAAATCAGTAAGGACGGAATTGGAAGCAGAAACAGCAGAAATTATTGCTTTCTGCAATATTACAACTCGATCACATAAATTTTCGAGTAATGAAGCAATTTGTATTGCACATTCTATAATTGCTTAAATACACTATCTAACCGTTTTAGCTAATTAAGGATTTAAATTACTACATGTATATCACGAATGCGAGAAATTGAAAAAATTAAGGAAGTGATGAATTTTTTCAAAAATCTGCAATGCAAAAAGTCTTTGAATTAGAAAAAAATGGGTTCGCTAAAAAGTTTTTTAAATTGTCATTTTTATGCAATTACATATATATAGTTACTGAAGTTTCTAATATCCAAGAAATGGGCATATATTTTTTCCCCACCGCATTTAGGTCTCCAAATTATTGCGAAATTGCCGCAATTTTTAATGCCTTTTTAAAACTCTTTTCCTCAGTGTAATTTATACCGCTAATTTAGAGGATGTTGGAGCTCAGAAGCCACAGTATTTCCAGTTGTAGCCAGAGTGCGTGGGGTCAGATAGCGAAAGCCATGTATCATAAACCATATGAAACCTTCTACTATATTTCCCATGTACCTGAAATCTGACGAAATACGTCGCGTGGCAAGCACTAATCCCCTGGGCAGTTGTGCACTCAATCAAAAATTTTTGCACTAACAAAAATGTGAAAACGAAATAAAATGTATAAAAATCTGAAAAAATCCATCAATATGAAAAATTGCAAAATAAAACTGTGGGAGGTACTCAAAATTTTCAAATACTACGAACTTTCAAAATAATGGGAGCATTTTCAAAAGTTTCATGATTTCCGAATTTTATAAAACTTTAAAATAATATAAATGCGAGGAAACTTTTCGAAATTTTGAACTCCCGATAACTTTGAAGATTGCCATGATCGCTCCAATCTGCGAAAATTCCGGAAAAAATTAAAAAATTAGAAGATTTCAAAACCAAAAAAACTGTAACTTTTTTAGAACGTTCGAAAATTCCTAAAAATGTTGCAAATAATAATAATAATTTTATGTATCTCTGCGCTTATTAACCCCCTCCATCTCCTCCCCTCCCACCCCTGCGCTTATTTTAAATTGTTACACGAGTGCGTGGGATCAAGCAGGGAAAGCCACGGGGAATGATGGCGTCCGTCCAACCTATATTCTCCATATACCTAAAATCTGACGAAATACGTCGCGTGGCGATCTACAATCGCGTGTGTGACCGGCTAGCGCAGGTTTATCCTGCACAAACATAATGGAGAAAATCTCCGCACTCCAGTGTAGGAGAAATGGAGAAAAATTGGCGTGTGTTTTGAGCCGAGACGGTGATACACGCGTTCCTCAGGCTCGATTGGCGCCACTCAAACGCGACGAAGTGCGCGCGCAACACTTACCGATCATGCCTGCCACGAGATGCCGATAACTCACCTGGACTTGCCAATCCTTCCTCAATCACTGATATGGGACAATAACACGCTGTTGAGAGTATAGGGGAGCGCAAATAAAGGGTTTTTAATATCGGCTATCAGATAAATTATAGCATAGTGGAAATTATTTTTTGCAAGTTGTGACAATTTAATGTAACATAATTTTACATCTCGGTTATTAAAGTTATGAGAAAATTGTGAAAGACGGAAAAGTTGGTTGCCGAAGATAAATAATACCATAATATTTTCACAATTTCTCAGCTACATTATCATTATCTATTATATATTCTGTACATAGAATTCGTTAATACATGACATTTATCAATGTTGTTGTATAAATAATGATATTAATTTAGATTTTGGTAGTGGCCTTGGTTTTTCTAGTCAATGCAATTTTATAATTCTTGGGAATCTTGTATTGAAAAAAAAAATAATTTAGATCCTTCATCGTTCCTTGTTCTTCCATTCATCTTATCAATACAATGACCTCCACTTTTCATTCATCGATAATATGAAATCGAATCGATATCTAATGAGCATCTGCCAAAATATTGATTTTATCAGTTTTGGGGGGGACTCAACAGGTTGGTGCGGCTTCTCGATTTACTGTGATATCGGTATCGAATAATAGAAGATCGGTTTGTGAAAAAATTCATGCAGAAAAATCGCGTTCCGAGAAATTATTTATTTAAAATATTGTCTAAGTAACTCCTTCCCTAGAAAGAAATTATCAATTCTGTTACCAAAATTTAACGAATTTTTAAACAGTTTCCATTTTAAATTTCCAAAAACCCTTCAAAAAATTGTCAACGCCCACCAAACTAAAACTTCCGCCTTCTCAATCCTCGGACTGAGATTAAAGTTGATAAATACTCGAAATAATGGATGTTAAAAACCGCTGTGGATAATTACAAAGTAATCACGGTTTTCTAAAATTAAAGACCACGGTGAATCGAAAATATATCCGCGCGCACATTCTCTAGAAGTACCGGCGACGCTAGCGCGGCGTCAGTGTGCCATCGGCACGGAAAGTATAGACCAGTGGTCATTAACGTATCACCTGTCGACCACGAGATATTACAATATTCTTAGGGGAGAAGATCATGCTGGAGTAATGAACCTCCTCAGATCTTCAACTCTTAACAATCGTTTAACATTTAAGATTTTAATCGATTTCCACAAATACACAATTCAATAAAAGCTGCACATCATGTTCTTAAGGATTGTCTTCCCTTCTGTTATAATAGTAGATTTTGTCATAAGGTCATAAACCGAGGTCTGTTGGAGTGCGGCGACCTCACGCGAATCATATGGCCACATCACTAAACACTATTTTTTGTCAAAGGTGTGCTAAAACCAAAGCCAGAAGGAATAGGGGGTTGCAGGAGGGGGGTCCAGGGGGTGGACCATCCCTCAAAAATAAAGAAACAAAATATGAAACAAAAATGAACATATATGAAAGGAGAAAATACTTTCCTAGAAAAACTTCCTAGAATATTGAAATTGGGTAAAACATTTGGATTATAAAATATGGCGAACGACCAAGACCGTTCTTAAGTTCAAATAGTATTTGATCTTTACACCTCAAATACCTCTATTTGTATATTCATTTCTATCCATATCTTTTTGATATCTGTGTCATTTTTCACTTTGGTACAATATATTTGTCGATAAATATTCATATTTTGATTACCAACATTCATAGTCACCATTATGTCATTGGTGTGCAAAAAAGGCGATCCTAATCTAGCTTTGCACGGTTGGATCATGTCATTTTAGTCGAAAATAGTATATTACGACCCAAGGCCAGAAAGTTTGATCTCCTGGCGTGCGTGATATGAAGGCCGAGGCGAAGCCGAGGCCTCATATCACGTACGGCAAGAAATCAAACTTTCTGGCCGTGTGTCGTATGCTATTTTTCTTCCTCCCCACCCGAAAGTACGTTCAACAATAAATGTATCAATTTTGAAATGTTGAGGATCAATCCAACGATGAATACTTTTGTGGCCTGCCCGCGCACGCCTCTCGTCGGTCACCTTGCGAACTACGTGCCCGCCCGACTTTTGCAAGAGTTTTTGCTGGTCGGGGCGGGCAAAAAGTAAAAATGCATGAAAAAACATAAAAACGTCGAAAAGAAAATTAGAATGCCGAAATCACTTTTTATAAGCATATTTTCCTTCCAACTTTGACCTCTCTGTCGAAATTTCTAAACATCGCGATGAAGAATCGCTCATTTTTCAGGTTAGGTCAGTCTCTTTATTCGCCGGCAGGGAACAGTTTTAATTTACTCTACTTTTTCAAAATCAACTCGTTTAATCCAATATTATTTTATCCACTAACGAAATTAATGCATAATTTAAAGAAATTTTGTTCCACAGGAGCACTAGCGACATGAACCTTTTATGCGTATATATTATACAGAGAAAAAGTGGCTTCGGAATTAGACACGTTCGGTCGCGATTTGGGCACTCAAATATATCATGCGCATGCGTAAGCAAGAGTCGGGGAGCTTCGGGTGGAGATCCGAAGTTTACTCTTTCATTAGCAACTCTCGCGAGCCACAAAAGTTTTGTGGCCAATCACAACGATTCTCCGTCGAGGAACTCCAGAAAAGCCGTTCTTTCTGGCGTTTCAGACCACGGTGGAGAGCGTACTTTCGGGTCGGGGAGGCAGAAATAGTATATTGTACCCCTAGGGAGTAAAGGTACTTGCTCGCCAAATGTGAATTACACCCGAGGCGAAGCCGAGGGTAGTAATGACATTTGGCGAGCAAGTACCTTTACTCTCAAGGAGTACACGATATTTTATGCATCGAGGAAGCAAAATGCGATTCCATCGAGCGAAGCGAGGTTAGAATCGCGCACTTTGCTCCCTAGATGCATAAAGAGACTTCCTGGTGAATATGATTTTTTAAAATAGAAATTACTATTTCCAAAAATTTTCGTGGAAATTAGCGGCGCCCTACTACCTATGTTTTCCTGCTGTAAATTTTTCCGTGCAGGCCTATATATACACGTATATATATATATATTTACGGTGCCACTGCGGGAATCGGATGAGTCGCCAGTTGAGTTTGTTACTCTTCAGCTACCCGGGATTGTACGACGTTGGCAAAAGGCGAAAGAATACAACCAAGGTACTTGATTTAGTGATACGCGGTATACTGTAGGCCCTGATGCTGTACCGGTAAAGGCCCACAACTCGCGGCGTTATAGTAAGAGTCTCGGGAGTGATTCATTTCGCGGTAATTACCTACCGGTCCGCCAGTCAAGATTAGTTGTCCGACTAATGTGGCGGCAAAGAGGCGAGGGGCGAGATGAGGATTTGCGGGTGAGATTTGTGAGTCTGCGTACAGCGACGTATAATTCAAGAGGTGGGTGCCCACTGTGCACGCGTCTACTATATCTATTGCAAAAAAATGAACGAATTTCAGCGACAAACAAGGTGGTGACAGATTTTTAATGTTTTTAGTTGTTTTGATATATAGTTTTTGGAAAGATTTATACGAATTTCGAGAATCGTTGGTATTGTTAGCATTTTTAAAAATTTTCGAAGTCGTGGATTTTTCTTATTCTTTAAAAACTTACATAATTTGAACAAATTTATGAGCTGTTGAATTTAAAAAAAAAATCATTCAGTGTACAGCTTTGGATAATTGAAGAGATGGATGTGCTTTTCTATTGCATCTCTCTTAAAAAAATGGATGAACTTCGACGAAACATAGTAAGGGGTGGTTTTATACTATAGATTATTGTTTGGGTCCTTTAATTTCGTTCAATTAGTGGGATTTGCAAATTAGAGAGATTTGCTAAATTAATTTCCAGAACGAGCCAATCGATGAGTGCATCTGTGTGTATGTGGTCAAAATATAAATCCGAGTTGATATTTCTCGACTTTTAAGAAATTTCGAATTTGGAATTTTTTCTGAATTGGACAAATTTTGGAAATTCTTTTAAAAGTCTTCAATTAACGCATGAAAAAAATTTCGAATATGTATTTTTGGTCCCAAATCGGATTTTGGTCCGGATTGAAATTTCAATAAAAGTCACTGCTCAGTAAATTTTGACGTTCTACATGATAGAATTTATCCATTAAAGAACAAAATGTGCTCTGCTATTCAGTGAATTGGCTACAACTCTGGATCAGAATAAAATTAAGAAGAGCAATTTTTACGTATGTAAAAGTGTGAAATCTGTATGCAAATAATGAAAAAATCGGATGCATTATTGCATTTGTCAATGGGGGAACAAGTCCTGGAGTCGATACGTCTTCGTACAGTATTTGTACGGCGTTTTAGTACTCCACTCACTTATTCGACAATATTTATCGTATACACTTGGACGCAAATGCGAATGTCTTCCTGGGTCCGTGGGAGTCGATAGTTTCCATGTACCCCATTGTACATCGGCGTATATCTATGGTTCGGGGAGAATGTCAATTCGTGATGTCGATGAATGGAGAAAGAATGATCCATCAAAATTGAAGAATGTGGATTGTATTGGCCAGGGTTGCCATTGCTGATGATAAACAGAAAGGGGTGCTAAGCAGAAAAGAGTTTTCCAAATTTCACAAATTAGTGAGATTTGGAAAACTCTTCAAAGCTCCAAAACTTGACCAGCAGGATACATGCTATCACTGTTTTCTTATCTATTCAGCGTGTTTGACCATCATCATGGAGATGAGCTGTACTCATTTTCACTGTACGAGTTATACTGATGCATGATGTGACATTACAGGCGCCATTCATCAAGTTGACTGGGCTCTATAGAAGCCTAAAAATTTCGATAATCTTTTAAATTTAGAAACTTCAAAAAAATGTTTAAATGTCCAAATTTGCAAAAATAGAGAAAACGTTCTTCATTTGTGTTCTTCAAATGTTCATTATTTTTCGTCTCCAATCGTTTGAAATTCTCAAGCCGTCTAACATTTTCAAAAGTTCATGAATATATTGTCATTTTTTAAAATATTCAAAGGGCTCCAAAATCAGGGATTTATCAGATTTTCATTTCTTCGTACAGGTTTCGCTTCTATATTATTTATGGCCTTCAAAGTTTTGTTAGTTATTTGAACTAAAAGAAACATTGAAATTTTTCACAAATTGTTTTGTTACCAAAAAATATTTGCAAGTCGAAAATGTTCAAGTAGGACATATGACCCTTATATTGTTTATCGATGTTGAGAGGGGATGAGTTGTAATAACTTTTACGGAGAGCCGATGTTGCGCTGCAGGTCCCATTCGTCAAGTTAATTCGGCACCATTTGATACTTCACATACAGTCGCATGGTGTTCTCTAATGGGGGCAATTCAGAGTGTCATGGCTTCAATTTTCGTGCGCAATACAGTCAACTGTCATCCGCAGTCGACACGTGGCCATTGTTATGGGGGCACGAGACCGGACCATTAAAATTACCATTATTCAATGGCATCGCGGGCCGCATCGCCGTAAAAAAAATGCTGGTTCATGTCAAAGGATGAACTTTCTAGTGAATTGATTAATCTTTTATCTTCAACATAATACAGAGCGGAAGCTGTCATGAGACGGAATTTTTACATATGCAAAAAATGGAACAAATACAAAAATTACAATAATTTTAAGTTTTGAAGTTTTAAATTGAAATTTTTTGAAAATTGGGGGAGGTCACAAGTTCCATAAATCCTACAGAAAAAAAGAAAATCACAAAAATATCTAAAAATTTACGAAAATTCAAAAACTTACAAAATTGAAAACGTCAGAAATTTTAAAAACCTGAAACATTCCAGAAATCTTGAAACTGCGGAAATTTGAAAAAAATTATGAATTTGGAGAGTTTCACCGTTTTTGACCATATAAACAAACAATTCAAAAAACTGTCCAATCTAAAAAAAATATAATATTCATAAATGTGAAGATATCAACGGAGAACGAATTTGACAATTTTTTGTCTATAAAGTCCATAAAAAAACCTAACATTTACCAAAAATCCCATAGCGCTTCTACATTGCCTCATGACACATAACTTGCAATAAAATTCTATCATTGATAATGATGCTTTCGTCTTCTATTGTCTATCTATCGACGATTCTGAAGAACGATGGGTGGGTTACAATTTTCGTCATCAACGCGATTCAAGCACGTGATTTGGAAAACCTACCATTTCAATCCTACATAATGGAAAAAGTGTGTTAGATTCCGCATTAGAACAGATTATGTCACACCCATCTTATCACTCAATTATCAAAAATCAGTCCAAAACGATCGAAATCATTTGTCAATATTATTATCGAGTGACGGAAGATTAACCGCGCAATATAAAATCCGGAATTTCGGGCGTAGAAAATCAGTCACTAAACATGTTCGTCAAGTGTACTTTATTAGCAATCCTTTTTGTTCATAGTAAGTATATATTTATTACCAGTTGAAATCATTCATGAAAATATGTGCAGTCGAGCATCTTTATTCCAACCAAATACACACACACACATAACATAAATGTTTATCGTTGTTTTATACATGAGTTAAAGTCAAAAATTACTTTTACAAACACACACACACACATCACGTTAAGATGCTCTGAATATTTTAGTACCCTTAAAGAATCAACCCTATGACGAAAAATGAATTTTCGTTAATAATGTAAAATCCTTCCTCAGCATGTCAGGCCTTGACAAATGGCCTGGAAGTTCTACCTCACCAATATCCATATCAAGTAGCTTTGTATGCGAAGCTACCAATACTTGGTAAGGAACATTTCACGTGTGGTGGAGTAATTTTGAGGGAAAATTGGATCCTGACGTCTGCTCGATGCATTCCAAAGTGGAAATCACTAATTGTCAAAGCTGGAAAACATCAACTCTCAAGCAGCGAAGACCACGAACAAGTACGCTCTGTGAAATTCAGCGTTAAACACAATAAATATTCTGGGTAAGCCGACTTTAGTTTTTTCCTAACACCTGTGACCAGATCTTCGTATGCTAGAGAATACTTCCTCATTTAAAAATATTTGTCCACGAGTTGTTGACTGTTTCCCGCTCTACTTCAGTTTCCATATACATTTTCTATTCATTACACGAATTGCACTCAAAAAATTTATGGAATTTGTTTACAAAAAATTAAGGACAAAATGATTGCCTTTGCGCTACGTGTTTTTTCAATTATTTGTAGTTGGTTTTTCAGCTATCAGAAGGACTTGTTTGAAATAAACTGCCCTGTAAATGTAAATTGGATATCCCTGATTGTGTAAACACTTTGCCTACCCTACCTCCTTTCATGAATTGTGAACACTTGCTTAATGTCATTTAAGAATTCAATGCCCACATGTCTTGGAGTTAAAATCTGCAAATTATCCCAATTTTCGTTATAAGCATGTTCTCCCTCTTGTTCTTCTTCCAATGTTTTCTAACGTTCCTTCAAGATCGAGTTGGCTACTGAAGTCGAAGATTCCGCAGCACGACATCGCCCTTTTAAAGCTGTTCAAGCCCTTGGTATTGAACGATTACGTGCAAGCGATAGCTCTCCCTGAACTTGGTGCGAACTTTACGGGTATAGGCACCCTTACCGGCTGGGGTGGAGTCGCTGACCAAGGAATCTCGAATGTTCTTCAGGTTAGTGATTCAAAAGGTTCGCCTGGTTCCCAAGCCCATTCTTAGGTCGAACCTGGATGAGCTCGCCTGAGCCAACCTTCAACGTAGCAGTGATTCACATGAAAACAAATAAAATGGGGTGGATTCCACGAGCACCCAGTTCAGTTGCTATAATGTTTCCAGATAGAAAATCTACACTACGAAAAAACTGCTCATATGACGAAACCGTGTACTTGAGACAAGTAGATAGTTTTTTTCGGAATGAATCAAAAACTCAATGCTATAAGTGGAACTGTCTACAAATGCATAGAAATATTTACATGAGCAATGCCAACAAGTATGTATATAAAATTCGACCTCCGATTTTTTCGAGTGAAAATCAGAACCTATTAAACCCTCTTGCTCAATAATTGGCGCAAATATTCAAGTTTGAATTTTGCTTTCTCCTAAATTTTGGAATTTCATCATTCTAATTAAGAGATTAGATTTGAGGACAAAAAATATTTCATTTTTTTCTCATGGGAAGTGGTCCACTCATAGGCGGCTTATGGGTATCGACAGAGAGCCAAGATTCAACCGAAAGTTCGTCTTAGTCTTTGCTAAGATTTCTAGTTAGTCATCAGTCAATTGTACTGTTTATCCTCGAAAAAAAATCTATTTAGACAGGATCAAAATTAGTATTGAGCATGGGTCCAGATTGTTAGTTAGCCTTGGTCTGAATTAACTATTTAGCCTGGATCCAAATTGGTTCAGCCTAGGTGAAGATTACTATTCAGGATCGGTCAAATGAACTAGCTTACAAAATACACTACCTTAAGTCCTCAGTAATTAACAATAATGATTATCATTTCGTACATTTTGGCAGGTCGTCAGACAGCCCTTCATAAATGTGGAGGCATGTACGAAAGCTATCCGCAAGTTACATCCGCGGGAAACCATCAAGGAGAATCAAATATGTACAGATGCTTCGCCGGAGAACACTTCGGCTTGCAGTTTGGACCTAGGAGGACCTGTCATTCAGCACAACATCAACGCCGTTCCCCAATTGGTCGGAATCGCATCATGGGTTCATTCTCCGTGCGGTGTCCGAGGTATGCCTACAGTTCACACCAAAGTATCGTCATATATCGACTGGATTTCGAAGAAGATAAACAAATAATCAATTGTGATTCATTAAGTCCGCGGTGCTCATAAATATATGTACTTTTGCAAAAATCCAAGAACGTGTTTTTATTGAGCTTCCAGTTTGTGGCAGCAAATTGTATTTACGCCAGACAAATTTAATTAATCGCGATTTATGTTTCAAGCCAAAATGAAATATACTCCTGCTAGTCAGGTATTAGTAGAAGTCACAGTAGAGTTTTTTTTAATTTTCAACTTCGGAAAATTTAGCAGATTATTCATGGTGCCTTTTGCAGCTTTCGAAATCTTTCAAACGTTTGATTATAATTTGTCGAATTTTCCAATAGAGAAGTGATAGTAGTCACCCCAAAAACAAAGTGTCTCAGAATCATGGAATTTTCAGTGTTGGGACGTTGCACATGTTTCTGACAAATTTTGAATGGGTCTCTATACGTGTGTGTGTGTGGGGGGGGGGGGTAGGGTCACTTAGTTATCACGAAGAGGAATTGACAAGTTGAAATTTCACAGAATTCAAAAATTCCTTTAAATAAATCAGATGTGGGTATGACCCTCCACCGGTCTAGCTGATAACTGTCCGAAATGTGCATATGCATGTGAGGGCGGGCGAGATATCGCTTAATTTATGAAAATAAAAATTCATATGACATAAGATTTTTATTTTTATGGGGGAACTTTTTGGGCGAATCGTTCTTAAATTTGTGGGCCACACTTGCCTCGCTTCTTGTTGCAATTTTTCACATATTGAAGGTTTTTAAAATTTTTTAAACTTTTGAATTTTTGGAAATTTTTGAGATTTTTGAAAATTTGAAATTTTTGAAATTTTTGAAATTTTTGAAATTTTTGAAATTTTTGAAATTTTTGAAATTTTTGAAACTTTTGAAATCTTTGAAATTTTTAAAATTTTTGAAATTTCTGAAATTTTTGTCAAAAATTTCAAAAATTCGTCAAATTTCAAAATCATTGACCCGCAGCGGGAGCAAGAAAAGGCTAATTGTCACATAATTTTTTCCCCGCGTATCTCTTGGGACATGATTTTTGCGCTCTACCATTATTCAGTCCTCGAAAACCGAAGCTCACCAAATGACGATCACTAACAATTACATAATACGATGCACCCCCTCTTGACGGGTCCACGGGAGCCCCCCCATGAGGACCATCCGAACCCATGGGAACCGGTAATGAGATGGTGGCCACGGTTTCCCACCCATCAATGAGGGTGGAATCTCCCCCATGCTTGGGGGTGGCCTTTTGTCAACAGTCTCAATATGCTCTGTGCCTCGTGTGACGTACGATGTGAAAAAAATCGAGTGGACCTGTGGGAACTCATCATCTCCATGAGACACCATAAAACACGCGGGGAGATTAATTTCGTTGTTTTTTTGTGACAATTTGAGAAACAATTGGAGTTCTTTCTTCAATATTTTACGAAGTCTTGAAACTATGTAACTTTACAATTTTATAATTTTTCTTTTATATCCCTTCTTTTGACTTTCCGATTAATTTCAGATTAACCTGACAACCTGTTACAAGAATAACTGCCCGGATAATAATCGCGGTTGTGTTCAAAAACAATCCCATAAGTGTAATAATGAAACATACAAACGCATACCCAAACAACCCAACCAACCAACTGACCCACACACACACATACACGCACCCGCACACATATACGGACACGTAGATGCACGCACGCGCGCATTAATTAGCAACTTTAACCCACTTAATCCGCGTAAATGTACCAAATTCCACGTTTTTCTCTGGTATTCACGGTGAAGATTTTCCTATAATTTTTTTTCCGCGCACCCGAATCCCACAAATTCAGCAATAAATAATAATCCCATAGTACATAGATCACCCGTTCAACTTGTTATGTTTAAATTGTTCTGCTGCTCTGTGTCTCGTTATTACGACTCAGTGAAAAGCCGTTTTATCCACACACCCGTAACCCACCATTCAATGGACATAAATTAATTCAGCTCGTTAGTGCTGTGAGGCCGCCATACGTTACTATTTATCGAACCTATGTTGCGAAGAAATCGAACTACTCGATGGGGTTAATGCACCGAGCGTGTTGTGGCCACTTTATCGCCTATTGGATTCTGTAACATCGGCTAACAAGATTGCCACTTTACTAATTAAAATTCGTTTTTTTTTTTGAGTAATTTGTTCATTTGGTGAATTGAGAAAGAATTTTTCCTAGAGTAAACATGAAACAAACCAATATTTTAGTGTTTTTATTTTCTGTTTTCGGTAGCACAAAACATTTTCTTTTTATAATTAACTCACTAAGCACAAAACTTTTTAACTTCCTGATAGGTAAAGTTATTGTAATCACCTAGAAAATGAAAATTGAGACTTTTATGACACGTCACATGTCTTGATATTTGAAATAATCTCAATACGTCAGATGGATTTCAGTATGTATGTGAGTGTGTGTGTGTATGTATGCAGTTACGTGGTCTATATTGTTAGCACGTCCTCAAAATTGACATCCTGACAATGTTCATGAATTCCAATCAAAATCTGTGTATATCCTATAAAAATATATTTATATTTGTAGTGGCGAGGGTGAGGGGTAGAGTGTCTGATTACTACGTCAAAGGTCCTGGATTCGTGCCCGGTCATCGGAGAATGTTTCACATGATGGAATATTTTCTCCTGGATTCCGACCGATGGGAGGAAATTTTAATGTATGCTATTGACAATACCCATAGAATGAGACCGCACGGTCGGCCGGGAACCTAACCCGATGCAGGGGGGGCGTCTATGATAGACGTCCGCCATCATAACATAGGGGTTTCCGGTGGTTTATCCTGTGTTTAAAAATACGATGGTGTAAAATGGCGAAAGTCGGCTCCAGCTGCATGGGTGGGTGTCCGGCACGCTTCCTGAAAGAATGCTCTAACAGCAGCTACCCGAAGCGTACAAATGAGAGGGACGGAGACAAAAAAACCACACACATGCACAACGCGTTTTGACAATTTGTCAGAACCACGGCAAACCTCGAGAATAGCATAGTTCTGAAACACTTTATTTTTGGAGTGGTTACTATAACTCCCCTATCGGGGAGTTTAATAAGTTAACAAACCATAAAAATTCTCAGAGTTAAAAAAAATTATATTCCAGGTTCTGCAGGGATTTTATTATTCATTTTCAGCATAAACAATCGGCATTTGCCCCGTAAATATCCCAGAAGATAAACATGTATCTTCATACAAGTATTATTCTCATTTTGATCAAAGAAAGGGAGGGGGCCAGCAACTGTTGACGTCCGGTGTTATCGTGTGCTACCATTGTTTGCTGATAGCCACAGACAACTGAAACGATCGCACGATGTATCGGCACGTGGCCGCCATCCCCTCAAGCACTTTAGCCACAGATTCGTTGTGTGTACCATGCATTATTCAATTGTGGCGAAAAACCTGAAGCTGTACAAATGCGTCGGGAGGTTTAATGCAACTCGAGGAGATATATCTACTCGATATTTCGTGGTATTGTTCGAGTGGTTTATCACGATGGGACTTGTACAGCACGTGCTGGAGGTCAGGAAAAAATCTGAAGTGATAACTCTGGAATTGTGTAGTACATAAAATTTAGAGCTGTAACAGGAGACTTTTCACGGTTTTCTGCGGTCATTGTACGTGGTTTTTTACCTCTTGGGTTGCCAGACTGTATGACGAAGCGGAAGAAACGTAATACGAACGGACATGGAAATATTGCTTCCAAATGGGAGCATTACAATCACTCAATGTTGTGTGATTTCATTTTACTTAACCGAATGAACGATTAATCGACTAAATTTTTATTAAAAGATCGAAAAATTCTGTCTTATGTTGTGAGGAGTTTCACCTCAATCGGTTTTTCTCAGGTTGACTCATGCACTCCGCCTGATGGGACAACAATTCCGTGTGTCCTATCTGCACACGGAAAGAAAAAGAACATAATTATTAGACCCCTGGTGACTAATCTGAGGACGAAATTTCCGTGAGTCGAAAAATTAGACTCCTATAGTCTAAAATTTAGTCGCACTGGGCCGACTTTTTCTGTTGTTTCGGGATAGTTTTTATACTCACTGGGATGAATTTTTGGACTCACGGAAATTTCGTCCTCAGATTCGTCACCAGGGATCTAATAATTATGTTTTTTTTCTTTCCGTGCAGGGCCGGCAGAAGGTGAATTGCCCGTGTATGGTATCTAGTGGAGGGGAGGGGGACGCATCAGACAATGTACCATACACCCGAAACTTCCGTGTATGGTGGAAACCATACATACCATACACCTTCTGCCGGCCCTGTCTATCAGTGGTACCGATGAAATTAGCTAGGCCAAGCAGGAGCCGAATCCATTTCGGCGGGAAGGGGAGGGGGGTCCATCATACGCACTTACTAACGTACTTCAAAACTCTTCTGGATGTCTTCGTCTGTGATTAGAAAAGATAACAGTGGGACTCGCGAAAGTCGACTTCAGTGCCATTCAGCGGACACTCGTCTCCGTAATGTCATCCACCAAGCCTGGCTTGGCGGCGGCTCCTGTGGGTGAAAACACTCATGCACGTACACAAACACCCCAATCTGAATCTTACGTTTCACTTTGGTCATTAACATCGCTTTAGATCAGGGAAAATCTGGGGGTCATTGGCACTGATGCAAGTCTCTGATGTAGTGACACTTAGTTTAATCATCTAGAAATCCTCTTGTATGGCGCGCATCCGGCGAGTATGGAGCTCTTGAGCTGGTCGGAACAAGGATAGATCATGATTACGAAAATCATCATGGGGATCTTGCACACGATCAGAGACACTCGTCGCCAATCGGAGACTGGTTGTTTCCAATGATCGCCCCTCTACTCTGACACTACGAACATTGTGCCGTATGATAGTGCGGAGAAACGTGTGAATTAAATGCAATTCAGTGACACATCGGTCTAACCGGAAACTCTCGCTTAAATTCATCCTCAGCCCGATTCATCACACGTAATGTGTACGTGTGAGAAAGTGTGTGTGTGTGGGAAGGGGTGGTGGGTTTGCATGGGTGTGTGTTTGTGTGGGTGTTCGTGGGTTGGTAAATTGCGGGTATATCGGTATGAGTGCATGTGTATGTATGCGAGAGTATGTGAGTGTGTGGATGACATTAAGAATCCCTTTCATTTCCAGCTTTTGCGCACGATTCATTTTCTCTCCAAAAGTGGCAAATAGTTTCATCCACTCAATTTTTAAACTGAATAATTAAGTAAAAGCTTTCAACAATTTTTGTCCATCAATTCCCGTCTGTATAACTCCAAATACAAATAATAGGAGTCGCCCCCTTCAAAACGAATCAAGCAATTTAAAAATCCTTGAAATAAATTTTGTTCAATTCAATAAAGTGATACGGGCCTGTGTAACCTCCTGAATGAACAAAAAAATTACTGGTCCACCTGGAGCCATGCGGGCCACTCCGAAAAACGTGGGAGATTTCTGCCTCCCACGAATTAAATTCAGCCCCAACTTGACCTATCATCGATGCAGGTACGGCAGCCCCACTGACCAATATATCAGTATATCTCTATGGGGAAATGAATGTGTAGATACAATGCATTTTTATGACTTCGAAAATTAGCGGCAATTTTCACTCAACAATATGTCGGTTTTGAGTTGATTTTTAGAGCTGGCCAAGTTTTAGAGAAATCGAGGATATTTTACTTTGAATTTTTCTCAATGTTGGGAATTGACAATTTTGAATTGGTGAAGGTTTTTCAAGTTGAATATAACATTTATCTTCAACAATTTGTGATTTTTCTAGAAATTTCAGATTTTTAAAATTTTTGAAATTTCAAAATTTCTGAAGCTTTAGAAATTTTAGAACCTTTAGAAACTTTATAGGTTTTAGAAATTTTAGAAACTCTAGAAATTTCAACATTTTTTGGAATTTTTGAAATCCATAGGAACTTATCAGTTTTAACAGTTTCAAAATTTTTTTAAAATTTTAAAATTTTGGAAATTTTGGAAATTTTTGAAACTTTTAAATTTCTTGAAATTTTAGAAATTTTAGAAATTTTTGAAACTTTTGCATTTCTTGAAATCTTTGAAAGTTTTAAAATTTTTAAAATTCTTGAAATTTTGGAAATTTTTGAAAGTTTTGGAATTTTTGAAAGTTTTAAAATTTTGACAATTTTTGCAAGTTTTGAAATTTTTGTCGCGGCGAGCTTTGGACAATTGGAAATTCTATATTTACCCCCTAATGCATGCTGAATCTTATCTTGCATTAATATATAAACACAGTTACATAATAATCCAGTTTACGTGATGGCAATTGAACGGATTGTTATTTCGAGATTACTCCCGTGAAATCATAAGTAAACAGGACATAGCATTTGTTTCAAGAATGCCACTGGAGAATCGGCATTGAATTGGGGAAATTCAATTTCCATTGGGAATTAATGGGTGTGACCCAAATGTAGGTCATACTTGATCCAGTTCACCTCAAATTTATTTGATATTGTTCGCCTCTTCGGTATTGGACTTTGATGAACAATAAAATATGGATAGAAAACTTTCAGAAAAAAATTCCAGCATTTTTCCCAGTGCATCCAATTCTGTGAGTGTCAAAAAAAAGGCCGCAGTCCAATTAACATTTGATTTATATCAATTGATTGTGACAAAATGCAGTTTGTGTCTCTCCCCTTGGCCGGAAAGTCACTGGAATCCATTTGATTCATTCCGCGAGAGTCCCAGGGGTTAGTTGGCTGCATAGCCGGGGGGGGGGGGGGGGGAGAGGGTGGGATTTGCTCTCTAAACACGACTCTTATACGAGGGATGGGGCGGTCACCCCACTTAACTGTCAGTTACCCGTGGAAACACTGAATCACAAACACTGAATCAGAGCCAATAGGGGGAGTTAGGAAGATCGCAATATGCCGCGTGCCACAATAATCGAGGCTTTTGCTGGTGTGCAATCCACCAAACTCAATGTATAGGCGATCCCACGGTGTATTGACACGTGTCGAGTAGGTTCTAAACCTGCAGAACCCGGTTGTGGTGCTGACAACCCGTGTGATTTTTATTCGGCTTGATAATTTTTCATTGAATTAAGGGGTCACCTTGGTGAAATTTGAAAGTTGATCGCCTTACGAGCGGCGGGGGTTGTACCGGCCACCTGAGAGAAATAATTGTTTTTTCAACAAGATATATGAAGTTCAATAAACTATTTAGATATACATCTGGAACAATTATAATGTACTATGATGGAGAATGACGGGGCACACAAAAAATTGTGCGACTCCCGATAACAACCTCCCAATCTAGAATAGAAGAATGCACACGCACACACACACACAGACACACACACACAGAGTTTCTGGTCTTGGCTTTGCTGTAATGGGCAGATTTCAACCAATAGCAGAACCATTCCGTGTGTGCTATGAGCGAGACCCATGAAATAAAAACGGTAAGCCGGGCGAAAAGAGGGGCGGCTGCATCACCAGCGGCCGCCACTGTAGCATAAGGATGTCTGGAAGTTTACCCTGTGTCTACATATACGACCGCTTTAATGGCGAACAATCGGACACAGCCGCATGGGTAGTTATCCAGTACTCCCTTTTAAAACAATACTTACCAGAGGTACCCCGGGAATACAACGCGAGGGAGACAGACAGGGTAAATATCATTTTAGCCGAAGCAATAATGCTTGGTTTTTATGAATTTTGGAAAAATATTCGGATTTCAGAAAAATTCGTGCAAGAAAAAATCTTGAGAGAAGTTGGAGAAGAAAATTGCGATGCACCAAAAATATCTAAAAAAAATGTTAAAACATTTACAATGCTCTGACAGGTCGCTTCGACGTGCATAGATGTATGAAACATATTACTTCAATCAAGCAATTTTTTTATTGCAGTATTCCGAAAAATCGGTACATTTTGTTGATAGAATAGGTAAGATTCTCAAACCTTCAGAATTATTAGTATGACATTTGTATTTTTCGTTCCCTCTCGTGTAAATTATAAGTAGAATTCCAAACGAATTCATCAAAAATTAAAATGCTATCTCTGAAGATAATGGAATTAAAAATATGCATGATAACTTCATTGAAGAAAATTTTCCTTCCGGCGTTGGATAATACAGTCGTAAAACGGTGATTTAGCTGCAGAGTGCCAATCACATACTTGCTTGAGTGAGCAAAACTATTAACGTTGACATGCCCAATCCTTGATTTCGTAAAAGTATGTCTCCTATTAATTGAACTTACGGTATGAGATAATGCAACGATACTCAAAATTTGTTTGCAATTTTGATGATTGTTCCTCAAATGCATTCCTCTTTGCTCGCTCATGCTGGGAGCGTTAGAGATTGGAGAGTTACGGAATATCCACTGTACTGCATAAATATTTAAAAAAGTGATCAAATGTTTTAGCGCCCGATCATATTCTCTTATTGGCGGAAAGTGACCAGTTCTACAATACAAAATTTTCCATAGAAATCTGATATATTTTTCCTGTTATTTGTACATTTTTAATACGTGCGATATTTCTACAATTTTCAAGATTGCCAAAAAACTCGTGAAGAATACAATGTGAATTTTTACTCGAGAAAGAATTTTCAACCTTTCTTTCTTCTACGTTTTCATTTATGCGCGCATTATATATTATTTAAGTCGCACGGTCACATGTTATATGGGGTAATGGTTTTTTCGCTCTATTAGACTCAAGTTTTTATACAATGGCTTCTTATACAAGGACATACACCTTGTTATACAAGGAATAACTTTGATTTCATACGTTCCCCATGTTTTTTTTTTGTTTTAAGCTTCAATTCCTCCGAAACTCTGGAACATAACAAACAAATTATGAAGGGGAAAAATGTATATTTCGGATTAAAGAACGATTTCAATCGGAGACGTTTTCTCATATCAATAAGCATTCTAATAATATAACTTTATGAACAAGTCCCTATTATTTGAAAATTAATCAAGAACATTTAATTTTTACAGATGAATGCTATGCAATAATTCTCGCCCCCCCCCTCCCCCTCCGGTCCGCCCAATAATGCAAATATTGTTGAATAATAATAAATTGAATAAAATAAACGTACGTAAGCACATATAACTGAGTAAATAAGTAGATGCTAAATATACGAAACAGAACATACATATGCAAACATTGTCTAAAACACATTGTTGAATTTTCTTCATTCACTTATATCTCTTACATATGCATCAATATTGGCGGACTAAATTTACTTCTCAAAAATAGCATAAACCTGGCAATAAAAAAAAGGAATATCTTTTGCTGATTCCTGTTATTCAGTGAAGGCTTCAACGGAGTAAGTACTGCCATTTTCATTATCATTATACCTGTTAATTAAAATTAACAAAATTTATAGCGAAGTAGTTCTCGAATCTTAAAATGGAACTGATTTTTTTTCTCCTAAATTCCGACCAATGAGATCATGTTATTTGCCATCACGTGGTACAATCTGCCCGGAGGTCCGCACGGGTATCCAATCCTATAAGAATAAAATAGTTGGGATCAAGGAAAACCAAGATATTTTATTAGCTACCACCAGCTGCAGCGGTTCACTTTATGCCGGTTTAAGCGTCACCATCGAGGGGTTGTCGGTCGGTGCTGAACCTCCGTTCAGACCGTGGTTGATAGTATAAATGGCCTGTACCTCAATTGTCGCTCGATAGGGCATCCCGAATACCCTATCGTCCAGGTCTCAGGATTCGGTTTCAATCAGTCAGCCATGGCAGGCCGGTCAACGTAGCGCAGGGCCGAAAGAGGGTTGAAGAGCAGCTACGGTGGGTAGTAGAAGAGGGAATGATGAAGATAAAAAATTCACACACGCGTATATTGATATCGGAGTAAATACAATCACTTGTGGGCTATGGAATGTGATTTTAATTTTTTTTTTCTTTTAAACTTCAACATCTCTGGAGTTGTAAGTGTCGTTGTTTTCACGCGCGTTCATTCACCGATATACCCTTACGGATTTATATATATATAATATACGGATATTTCTGAATATATTTTCGGCCAAAAATATTCTGTGTGACATACGTGTATATCTGTGCGGTCATATAAACTATATATCTTCATTATAAGTAAAATATATATTTAATATTCCTTCGGCCAAAAATGCTCTATGTAAAATGCTCTTTGGGATATCTCTTTTTTCGCACGGGTAGTCAGTTTCATCGTGTGCGAAACTCCGATATTCCTCACTAGGCGCGCAAACGGAGCTACTTCGCCTGCTACAGCCCGTCCGAGAACTCTTGTCGGCTGGACGGTCGACTCGCATCCACATCTGCAGAAATATCATCTATACATACGTAATCCGTGACATCGGCGGTGCTTAACAACGCTCATAACGTGAATTGCAGATAAAACAGAAATTTGATAAAAGAAGTTACAATTGAAATAGCGGCCGAGATACGAAATAACACGCTGCTATTGGCTGAAATTCGGGGAGAAAAATAATCTTTTAAACACCCCTCGAGCTTGAAAACAAAATTAATCTTATAAGGCTCTCTACTTTAATCTACAATATTTCGTTAATTATAAAAGTTAGGGAAAAAAAAAATAAAAAGCATAAAATGTGTAGTTTTATGTAAGTAGCAATTTGTGTGGCAGACGCTTTTCCCTATCTTTGCCGATTTCCTGATAGAACATTGTAAAAAATTGAAATGAATATCGGCGAAGCATTTCCACTCCGATATTAATATATCAATCAATATTCAATGCCTGGTTTTAAGCAATAATTATCTATTACGAGCATTTTGCAATAAAACGAAAATCACAGTTATCTTGTACGAAAAACCTAGAAATTTATGCTTATTGATCTCAAATTGACTAGCACTTCAATCTTCTTTATTTGTCATCTTCTTGAGTTACCTCAAGAAATTTTAGCAGCAGTCAATCTTCATCAGGGTCTGGTTTAACAATTTCGTATATTTTTTGATTGAAAATCAAGATGAAAAATTGATACATAGATCGCATTCATTTCCAAGGCTTCTTTACGTAAGTTTAGGCTCTCAAACTGAGTAGCATTTCAATGTTCGTTTTTGTTATCTTCATATGTTAGTAAAACGTATTTTCCACACAAATCAATTTCCGCTACTGGGAAAAGTTTAGGTCATTAGCATTGTTTTTTATCCACAATCCATCAGATGGATAATGCATGGGGTATATTTCTAGTACGTTGCTTATCGGACGTATAAAATAAAATAATCTTTTAGAAGTACATAACCGGCGGCACATGTTTTTTTATTACTGAGTTCTTGGAAGAAAGCATTATGAATATTTGCGATAATTTTTTTCCTCATATATTTAAAGAGCTCTAACTCTCTTCGAGGTGAGACTTTGAATGGTTCGAATGAATAATTGTATGTCTATATCTTTTTGTGGTGTTCTTGTTGAGCATTCCCTCGGAAGGGAATACGAGGCACCCTGCACTTATGCGCCTTTCGCCATTTCCCGCTTCGTATTACTAAACACAACGTAAACCACCAGAAATCGCTGTGCTAGGACGACGAGCGCTGGAGTTGAACCCCCCCCCCCCCCCCTCTCGCGACGGATTAAGTTCCCTGCAACCTGGCGTTTTCATTTTATGGGTCCTGCCAATAACGCCCACGAAATATTCCGGCTATAGGTCGGGAACTACGAGCAAATTTTCTATGATGATAAATATTCTCCGGAGATGAGAACTCAGGGCCTTTAACGTAGTAGGCAGATGCTCTAGTCAGTCCAGCATAACCCCGACTACTGTTTATGTTTCTTTTTGGTCTCCATCCTCTCTCTTTCATATATTACCCACGGTAGCATTTCTTGAGAAAGGGAGCACTGGACCCTCATCCCTGCGGCTGAGACCGAACTTCGTCATCTAGGCCATCGTATTTCCAAACCTAGGGTAACCCTCTAGAGAGCCCTGTGCTGCGATGGGGGCGCCTACGATGAACCCCCCCCCCCCCCCCCCCCCTCCTTGAATTAAGTTTCCACCCGACCTTGGGATCTCATTTTAAGGGCACCGCGAATAGTACACAGGGAATGCTCCTGCTATGCCGCTATAACGGAAAAGTGTTAAAAGTTAAGATCTAAATAGTTCATTGGCCCTTCTGTATCTCGGAAGTTGAATACAATTGGTTTCCTTTGGTAGCCAGCACAGCCCTCATCTCCCCTACTCCAACACATATTTTTTTTCCTACAGGAAACTTCGAAGGGCTATTTATATTAGAAATCATGGTGTCACTCGTTGATGAAATCAAAATGCAATCACGATGAAATCAGCGTGTAATCAGTGAAGTCAGTTGAAATCACGTGAAATCAGGTGATTTCAATAATTGGACTCATTTTCTGAAATCACATTGTAATCATTCGCGATCAGTGTAATCATTTGAAGTCATTTATAATCAGTGTACTATTTTTAAATGGCCGTGACTTGAGAATATGTCCAACAGTTATGAATTGTATATATTTTCCTCATATAAAAGGAACAATCAAAAACAAGGGGAATGGTGTTTGTTTGAAGAAATAGATTATGAGTCATGTTTGTTAGGGTTAGTATTACACTTTGCGTATGACGGGGGAAAAACATCGAAAAGTCGGAAATTTTCGGGATCCTACGCAAAAATTGGAGTTTCTTGCCAGTGGTATATGCTTGACAAAAACTCCAATTCTTTGTTATCACAATCAACGGATTCCCACGGATATATTGCCATTTCAGCAACATCGGAAGACAGTTTCTGACCCCGTAGTGACAGAAAACGGATTATTCGCGATTCCCGCTGAAATATACGAAGAATTAAAAACGTATTTTTAGATTTGTTTAGTTCTAGACATATTGTATGGCTTTAAACAATAAAATAATAGTAATAGTAGCGGAAAACCCTTATTGTCGGTTCTTTAATTGTTTGAATAACCATTCATCTTTTCTGTGATTTCAGTGATTACCAATGATTACCAATCGTGATTTCAATGATTGTAAATGTTCGGCAATCATTTGTAATCATTGAAATCAGTGAAATCACGCCCCGCGGCATTTGAAGTCACTGTAGCAATTATTCACTGAAATCCGTGAAATGACCCTTGAAATCACTTGAAATCACGGGGTCGATGATTGCATTTTGGAATCATGGTGTCACCTAATCCGAATGTGAATAGCCCGTCGGGAAACTTGCCAAGTGAAGTCATCATAGCCAACTACACAACCTTCTCATCTATTCACCCAACTATTTTCTCATTTTCATGATTATTATTACTCATCGCTTCTCTATCAGTTTTTTTTATTAATTACCGTACGGCTTAGCAGTGATAGCGTAGTATCCTGTTACTACGAAGGATGATAAACAAACTACCATAAAACGTAGGCTCCGGTATAAGGATGTGATACGAGCATCACGAAATAACAGTTTGACGGTAGACGTGCAACATAGCGCCACACTTCTTCGTGCGTATTCCGTAGAAAATATTAATTTTATTGCATTAGGAATTGGTATTAAATTAGCCTTCGCATAATTACAGCGGTTAAAGGGGATCATTTGAATTATCTTCAGTGTGCAATTAATACTGTGAGTAGCGAATTCCATCTCTAAATATAATTTATTGTAGAATTAAACAGGCGTAAATATCATTTTTGACATTCTATATAATAAAAGGGCACAACTCCCTGTTGCAATTAATTTTTTTGGTACTGATATCTGTTCAATTCTACAATTTTTCTTCCTTGACGAGAAGATATACATTCTCCTGTTTATCTAAAACAAATACCTAAGTGATATATATATATATATATATATATTCGATGTATGTCTACCTACATATATATCGACGAATATATCAAATTGATATATACTACACCCGTTTTTTTAATCATATTTTTACGCATGGCGCATGGTCTGAATGATATGGTGATCTTAGAAGCAAAGTGGAGTAAGTACCAGTTTCTCGCTTTGTAGGAAGGCACGTATGTCCAGTCAATTTTATGGTACCAATATTCTTCATTGAATCAGTTAGATCATTTATACGCTTTAGAATGACATGGGCGTATGTCCAATTTTTTCATTACCCATAATACCCGAAAATTTGTACTATTTGAAGCACTTACGCCCGTCTGCCACTCCACGCATAATCATTTGTGATTAAACAACACGGGAAGCAAGAATATTTAATTTGTGATAATGATACTGATAACCTCGTTGTCTTGATCTTCATTCAATGCTTCTTCGGGCTGAATATTCAAATATTGTAGCTTGATAAATTGGGTTTTCCAAGGTACAACCTTCATGGAAGGTACATTTACACAGCTATAGATCATATATACATATGTATAAAAATATCACACATGTATACGTAAGACTAGGTAAGAAGTGTTTAATTCTGCAAGCATATCATCTATATATTTCGGACTTTTGTGATATATCTCAGAAACTAAGAAAGGTATAAAAAATTTCATAAAAACTTTTTCGCAGAGGTCAATGAGATTTACAGAAAAGTTTATATAAAAATTTTGATATCTCGGTTAGTTTTTGAGATATATGCCGATTTTGTGAGATCTATGAGATGATCCTTACGAGATATCTTAGATACCCTTTGACCAAAAAAATATTCTGCATACTGCATCTAGGATATATGTTACGTACAGTATTTGCGACTCAAACAAGGTTCCGCAGAAATACCATAAGTGTTTCGAAATTACCACGTTACTTTTCGATAGGTTGTTAATGAAACGCCATACGTGTAGAATTCACCAAATCAAAATCCCAAGCGCGAACCGCGGGAGATTAGGTCCTGTGCTTCTCACGCATGGCATCTCATTAGGACCCTAGAGGAGCATGACACGATTAATTTCAAAGTACGAGTGGTATTTGACGAATTGTTTCTGGTGGCGGGAGGTCAGCCGATGAGAGCGTCGCATTTCCGGTTCACCGGATGGTATTCCTTGGGACATCTCTTCGATAGTTCCCAACGATTCCTGGCCCAATCGACTCATTCTTTTAACCACGTATGAGAAAAAGATCCTCAAAATATATCCTCCTCCGTAGAAGAAGCATGTCAATTATCCAGATTTTCTTTATTGGTACCAATTAGTCAGATAAAAGGGAGAATAAATTGTGTATTAAAATACATGACCCCTATCTGAAGTATCCTCTTTCAAGGACCTTGAACCGTTCAGTGTTATATCGTTTGGCCCACATTCCAATGAAGGCCCGTTCTCTGGCCTCAAGGTCATCGAGAATATTCGATCTCCTGTACTATGGGGAATATGCTCTTAGTGTTTTTCAAGAATTGTCCCTATGTGGGTATGGCGTGGGTAAGTTTAATTTCTAAGGGGAGTTTAATTTCTCACAGAAAAAGTTAATAACCTTAAGACTCGAAAGCCAAATTGTGTGTACGTGCTTTTTGTTGTATTCTTTCTCTATTCGTATTCACCCACGGCCTCCCGCCAAGTGCCGCCAGTTCAACTATCATATTTTCTAATCACAGATTAAAACACCCAGAAAACCTCCACGGTACCATAGCGGGCGTCTATAATGGACCTCCCCCGCCCCCTCGCCCGCTGCGTTAGGGCGGCTTCCCGTCCGATCCATAGCAGTGAGAGTTTATGGATAGCACACACGGAACGTTCCTGCTATCCGTCGGAATCCACACCATTTTTTTATATTTAAGACAGAGTATATTGAAAAATACTATCAAAGTTGAAATAACACAACAAAACCTTTTTCCAGATTATTGCGAACATGACGCGGACTGACTGGATGACATTGTTACAACTGTTGTGTGTGTCGTCAGGTAATGTATAGAGTTGATTCATTTATACACAACTAAGTCGAGAAATTTACGATACGTTTTTACCGCACAGATAATGACAAATGACCAATTTTCTATCGCTGTGGACGTACTATGTAACTTTGCATACTTATCTACTGAATTTACTTATGAACTCATTTGTTAAGGGCGTAACGGACATCTGAGAAATAGTATATTACGACCCAAGGCCAGAAAGTTTGATTTCCTGGCGTGCGTGATATGAAGGCCTCATATCACGTACGGCAAGAAATCAAACTTTCTGGCCGTGTGTCGTATGCTATTTTTCTTTCTCCCCACCCGAAAGTACGTTCAACAATAAATGTATCAATTTTGAAATGTTGACGATCAATCCAACGATGAATACTTTTGTGGCCTGCCCGCGCACGCCTCTCGTCGGCCACCTTGCGAACTACATGCCCGCCCGACTTTTGCAAAACCGAGGCGAAGCCAAGGTTTTTGCTGGTCGGAGCGGGCAAACAGTAAAAATGCATGAAAAAACATAAAAACGTCGAAAAGAAAATTAGAATGCTGAAATCACTTTTTATAAGCATATTTTCCTTCCAACTTTGACCTCTCTGTCGAAATTTCTAAACATCGCGATGAAGAATCGCTCATTTTTCAGGTTAGGTCAGTCTCTTCATTCGCCGGCGGGGAACAGTTTTAATTTACTCTACTTTTTCAAAATCAACTCGTTTTATCCAATATTATTTGATCCACTAAAGAAATTAATGCATAATTTAAAGAAATTTTGTTCCACAGGAGCACTGGCGACATGAACCTTTTATGCGTATATATTATACAGACAAAAAGTGGCTTCGGAATTTGACACGTTCGGTCGCGATTTGGGCACTGAAATATATCATGCGCATGCGTAAGCAAGAGTCGGGGAGCTTCGGGTGGAGATCCGAAGTTTACTCTTTCGTTAGCAACTCTCGCCTGCAAACGCGAGCCACAAAAGTTTTGTGGCCAATCACAACGATTCTCCGTCGAGAAACTCCAGAAACTATCTGTAGTTTTCAACACGCACTGAATAATGGTTATGATTTGCGTTCTCAACCAATTCAAAAGGCCTCAAAATAAGCATTTTGCAGCTGCTTATTTGACTCAAAAGAAGAGAATTTAATCATAATTTTTGAAGAAATTAATCAAGCTACAATCAATTCTACAACAGAAAGACGGTGTTTGTATTTAGTGGCTCGTATGTAGAAAAAGTGGTCCGTAAGTTCCACATTTCTATAATGTCTTTATTTGAGTGCTACCAATTACATTAGTACCCAGGTAGGAATGCTCAAGGCTGACGACGAGAACAGGCCTGTGCCAGCCGTGTTCCCCCGAGTGGGACTCAGCCAAGCCTGTGCCAGGCTTCATTTCATCTTCCAAAGCAGCCTTAAACTCAGACTAGCAAATAAGACTATTGCTACGGCTTGTTTCAAGCTGGAGCTGTCGGGGTTGAAAATACCTACGCTTAGCGCAGGATAGTTCAATGGATACGATGGTCACCAGAATTATCCATTGGGGGCGCCGATGTTTGCTGCTGGAGGTTGGACTAACCAATTCCCTCAATGCAAACTCCCTGATCCTCAGCGTATTGATACGGTTCCTTCCTCACTTCAATGTTCACTCCCGCCGGTAGACATATACGAAGGTGGAGTTGTCATGGTCGTGATGCAACGCGGTACAGTCGTCACGCCAGTTCTGTATCACGGTAGACATGTACGGTGGTGGAGTTGTCACGGTTCACGCGTGACGCGCTAGAGTTGTAAAAGTAGGCGAATTAGTAAATTTCGAAGGTGGAGTAATCACGGTGCCCTATACTATACCACCAAATTTTTTTTTCAACATACTCGTCTCGGTGGCACCTACGAGATAAAATTAGAAAATATACTTCTCGTACATATATATATATATATATATTAACAATATTCAATTTGTTTACAGTCCATGCCTATCACAACGTGAATACCAATACTGACAAATTGCGGCTGATACATGAATGGAAGTCCTTGGATTTTGATTTCCCCACTGCGCATGCCCGACAGCAGGCAATCAACAGAGGCATTTTCGAACCTGGCGCTCCAGTTCCGATTGATGTAGATGTTATACCAGGTATTTGACCATTTTATTTATAATTCAATTAAAGTGTACTGACGGATTTCGAATGACAACCTAGCTTAGCACCTCGCGAGGTTCGTACTAATGTGTTTTGTTTTGGAGATGTGGTTGACACACTACCTTGCCAATGAGTGGTTTCGGGAAAGATGGTATAGAACATTTTTCATATAGAATTTTGTGATCAAATTTGATATTTGTGACTTCCATGTCTTCGCCTCTTTTCGAGATCCCAGAGATGAATCATGGATAAAATAAGCAATTCCCAAATTTTCGGTTTACGAAATCCAGGGGAACCTCAAACAGGTTAAGGTTCATTTTTTTTGCAATGAAAAACAGGTATTGGAATGTTTTTAAAAATGTTAAAAAAATTTCACCATGCTTTACCAATTCCTCCTAAAAATTACGGTCATAAAATCATAAAATCAGAAATCCAACTGAAGACATATAAGCGAACACCACAATTCACTACTTCATTCTTTGAGTTGTTTATTGAAGATGGTCTTTACACGAATCAATTATCCGTCAATCACGATTGGCTCTGAATAGCTAGAGTGTTGCATGACTCTTCCAACTCGTAATTCCTATTTTCATCAAACCGTGATTGTTTGTTTTCCATCTTCTCATGAACCATAGATCTACCATTCTTACAAGTTGATAAATTTTTATGCGCCGGTTTCATGTGGACGGTCACATGCCTGAAAAACTGACACAAAAAAGTTATGCAGAAATACAAATTAGGAATTGTTTTGTATGATATCCCTCATTTTTTTCCAGGTCCTCACTCGAAAATTCTGGTTACCATCCCGAGATTTCAAGATGGCGTACCAGTAACTCTGGGATACGTCACGAGAAAACGATCGCCAGAAGGCAATCCTTTAATCGCACCTTATCCCAATTGGGAGTGGAATAATGTTCCGGAAGGCCCTAGGACTGTAGGACCCAACTGCAACTCGAAGTTTATCAGTGTTTTTCGTGTTAAGGTCAGAATCATAATGTTGATGAATATATGAAAACCATTTTAGGGATCAGAAGAGATGAAACAGTTCAGTCATTTCAAGGGTTATACTCTTACAATGCATGACCTACCGACTATATCAAAATCTATTGATAATTCCTTTGTCTACCACCGAATGAACATAGTTTGCCTCAACTGATTTGTTTAAAAATATGTCGTTCCAGGTGGACGAATGTGGAAGGCTTTGGGTTCTAGATACTGGAAAGCTGAAAAACCGTCAAGTATGTCCACCCAAACTAGTTTGGTTCAATGCCGACACCAGAGACGTACTCGGCTTGCACACATTCCCATCTGACCAATTCAAAGGTGAATCCCTGTTCATAACTCCAATTGTGGACGTTCGTGATACTCGAAACCATTGTTACGATACATTCGTCTACATCGCGGATGTCACTGGATTCCAGTTGATCGTATTCGACGCTCGATATCGAGGGCAGTCATGGCACATTCAGAACAATTTGTTCTATCCGTACCCCCCTCATGGCACCTTCACTATAGCAGGACAGAGCTTCGACCTCATGGACGGCATCTTTGGCATGGCTTTGGGCCCAATTCAATCCAATAATGACAGAATTCTCTACTTCCATTCTCTAGCCAGTGTTGTTGAATCTTGGGTGCCAACTTCCGTTATTCGGAATGGGACTACGTTCAAAGATCGATTCGAAAATCGTCCAGGTGCGATGGCCAGATCCTTCCAACCTTTCCCTGGTACCAGACCATCTCAATCCGGCGCCCAAGTCATGGACAAAAATGGAGTTTTATTCTATGGATTGATGTCGGAAGTTGCACTTGGTTGTTGGAACAGCCGAGACTATCCTAACTTTGGAGGAGATAATTTGGATATCGTCGTTGTTAATAGGGAAACACTTCAATTTGCTTCAGGAATGAAGGTAAGTTAGATCAAAGCTTTTTGCACGAAACCATTTGTTATATATTCCAGTTATGCTCCTTTTTACTTCTTAACAGATTGTAAGAGCAGCGGACAGAGACGAACTTTGGGTATTGACAAGTGCCTTCCAAAAAGTCATGAATGGTTTAAATCCAAATGAAGTCAATTTCCGAATCCAAGCTGGCATCACTGATGAGATTGTGCGTGGATCAAAATGCGATGTGCGACGAAGACCTCCTCCACGCTAATCTAAGCACGCAGATACAGAATCCAGTTCAACACGCAGATACAGAATACACTTTTTATGCCATAATCAATCCATCAATCATTCAATTCGTGTGTTTAACTCATGACGTAATTTATTGCAAGGTACACTGAGAAACGGAAGTGTGAGATAACTTCAATCCTTCACGTACGGGATCCATATACGTATACCGATGGGATTGCCTGTCCCAGCCGCCAGGGTGGGTATGTCATATCGATCCTCACGGCGGTTCGTTTATTATAATTTTCTCGAAAACTATTGAAGGTAGATCAATTTTGCGAAGAGATTTGGACAGCTGAAAGGTCAAGGTTATTTATACGAGTTTTAAAATATTTCATCATCATCGGTTTGTTGTTATCGATGCATCAACTACAATGGTTCTTAGCGCCGGCTCTGGACTTATTATAGTAGTTAGACGCTCACGACAGTTGTAAACAGTTTTTGGTACTCGTCTTGAAACTTTTGGGGGTGAACTGTTTTTTACATTTGTGGTGCCCATTATTTGACTAAATCAAATAATCCAGAAAAATCCACTGGTACCTGGGCTTGAACCCAGGTCCCTAGAGGACCGTAGGCGGGCACCTTACCTACTTCACCGTACGACCGGCTTAAAATATTTTTTGAACATATTTTCAGTGTTTTATTGTCCAATAAAATTGTCAGGTACAATTTTTTTTGCTTGGGCAAGTCTGTTTTCGTTTACAAATTTTTGTGCGTAAAAGCCGGTTTTTCATCATTCTCACGAGTAATATACTATTCTGTGTATATCTTTAATTGTCTCTTTTATCGGAAAAATGTTGGTTCAAAATTCTCAAATAATTCAATCTAGTGCTCTCAAGTTTCATCTTTGAAATGGCACGAACTGTTTACAAATTGGACAATTATTGCTATTTTTATCAACAAAATAAACATAAAGGACCATCTCGGTCACTACTATTAAGAAAATTGATACGCAATAAGAAATCAAACTTTCTGGCCGTGTGTCGTATGCTATTTTTCTTTCTCCCCACCCGAAAGTACGTTCAACAATAAATGTATCAATTTTGAAATGTTGACGATCAATCCAACGATGAATACGTTTGTGGCCTGCCCGCGCACGTCTCTCGTCGATCACTTTGCGAACTACATGCCCGCCCGACATTTGCAAAACCGAGGCGAAGCCGAGGTTTTTGCTGGTCGGGGCGGGCAAAAAGTAAAAATGCATGAAAAAACATAAAAACGTCGAAAAGAAAATTAGAATGCCGAAATCACTTTTTATAAGCATATTTTCCTTCCAACTTTGACCTCCCTGTCGAAATTTCTAAACATCGCGATGAAGAATCGCTCATTTTTCAGGTTAGGTCAGTCTCTTCACTCGCCGGCGGGGAACAGTTTTAATTCACGCTACTTTTTCAAAATCAACTCGTTTTATCCAATATTATTGTATCCACTAAAGAAATTAATGCCTAATTTAAAGAAATTTTGTTCCACAGGAGCACTGGCGACATGAACCTTTTATGCGTATATACTATACAGAGAAAAAGTGGCTTCGGAATTTGACACGTTCGGTCGCGATTTGGGCACTGAAATATATCATGCGCATGCGGAAGCAAGAGTCGGGGAGCTTCGGGCGGAGATCCGAAGTTTACTCTTTCGTTAGCAACTCTCGCGTGCAAACGAGAGAAAAAAAAACTTTTTCTGCCTCCCCGACCCGAAAGTACGCTTTCCACCGTGGTCTGAAACGCCAGAAAGAACGGCTTTTCTGGAGTTTCTCGACGGAGAATCGTTGTGATTGGCCACAAAACTTGTGGCTCGCGAGAGTTGCTAATGAAAGAGTAAACTTCGGATCTCCACCCGAAGCTCCCCGACTCTTGCTTACGCATGCGCATTATACATTTCAGTGCCCAAATCGCAACCGAACGTGTCAAATTCCGAAGCCACTTTTTCTCTATATAATATATACGCATAAAAGGTTCATGTCGCCAGTGCTCCTGTGGAACAAAATTTCTTTAAATTATGCATTAATTTCTGTAGTGGATAAAATAATATTGGATAAAACGAGTTGATTTTGAAAAAGTAGAGTAAATTAAAACTGTTCCCCGCCGGCGAATGAAGAGACTGACCTAACCTGAAAAATGAGCGATTCTTCATCGCGATGTTTAGAAATTTCGACAGAGAGGTCAAAGTTGGAAGAAAAATATGCTTATAAAAAGTGATTTCGGTATTCTAAATTTTTTTTCGACAGTTTTATGTTTTTTCATGCATTTTTACTTTTTGCCCGCCCCGACCAGCAAAAACCTCGGCTTCGCCTCGGTTTTGCAAAAGTCGGGCGGACATGTAGTTCGCAAGGTGATCGACGAGAGGCCTGCGCGGGCAGGCCACAAAAGTATTCATCGTTGGATTTATTGCCATTTATTCAAAATTGATACATTTATTGTTGAACGTACTTTCGGGTGGGGAGAAAGAAAAATAGTATACGACACACGGCCAGAAAGTTTGATTTCTTGCCGTACGTGATATGACGCACGCCAGGAAATCAAACTTTCTGGCCTTGGGTCATAATATACTATTCTGACCTTGTGACAGAAATATTTATTTTAGAACTTTTTTGGATTCCAGAATACTTTTGTAATAGTATAAATGCAATCCCATATTAGACGCAGGAATGGTATTAGATAAGCACAAGCCTAAATTGTTCGATGCCTATGCTTATCTGAACTACCCATTCATATCCACTCTTCGAAGACTTGAATAAAGAATTTCATTGTGAAATATAAGTCGATTAAAAATGTGAAACACAATCATATTTCTTATTCATTTGGCTACTATCCCATTTTCGTGATTATTATTTGTCGCTGCTACTGTATCACTTCTGTGAGTTAATTACCGTATGGTTGAGCAGTGATATCGTAGTATCCTGCCGCTATAAAAGTTGATAAACAAACTGCGATAAAACGGAGCTCTAGTGTAAGAAGCGAGTGAGAGTGTCGCGAAATGACAGTTTGATTCTAGCCGTGCAGGGGGATTCTCAGCTTCTCAGCGGGGTTGCGGGATTATGGTTGAAATTATAATTACTACAACAACACGGATTTTTTTCTCAAATTGGTGGCAATCAGTTTGTTAGGATTCATTTTGACTGTTGGGGAAATTTTTGGTTGTGGGTTGTGAAAGACCACCAAAAATTGAAATTTGAAATTTGGGGCTCGATTTGTGAGTGTCTGGAGCGGTATCAAATTGAATCTTGTCTATTTCTATATTCATGATGGTTTAAATATCAATTACGTTCACAAAAGATCCAATTGTCTATATTGGTATTTTCAATTGAATTTAAATCTCCACAAGTTTGGACGAATTTGGATAAGTAATAAAAATTAAAGGATTAGCATTGTGGAGTTCAATAATATATCCATTGTCGACGGGTTTTTTTTGTAGATTCGAATTGCCCATTAACCGAAGTGAAGTTTTATATGTTTTAGATTATTCTGATGGATCCCCTGTAGTTTGAAATCTTATAACCATGGCAATGTGGAAAATCTGGATGACATTAGTCAACCTATTATGCATCTATTCAGGTATTGTAATAACGACGATAATGAAAAGGGTGGGTAACATGAAATTTTCACTTTTTTAGCCGCTTGAGGTCATTATGATACATTTCCGATCAAATGTTTGTTCGTTTGCGTGCATGTGTGTGTGTCCACCGCGTGCCTCTGTATGCATTCTTGTGCGTGCGTACGCCCACTGGTATATGTGTGCGCGTATGCCTACTCATGTGTGTGTGTGTGTGTGTGTATATATATTTTTTATTGTTGTAATTGTGTGGACCAGACTTATATGTAGAATTCTTGGGCATGAGGCAAACCCTATTATTTGGAATCTGCACTCCCTTGTATACACATTTTCCTATGGTGCATAATGTGAATTTGCACGACGGTTAAATGTTGCGACAGGTTATTGATCTTCCTATGAAAATTTCAAAATTTTGAACAGTGCATAGCAGAGCATACAATGACTTCAATACTGACAGACTAAAGCTTGTTCATCAATGGAAGTCCCTGGAATTTGATTTTCCTAATCAGTATGCACGGCAGCAGGCAATCACTAGGGGTATTTTCAGACCAGGTGCTCCAGTTCCAATCGATGTTGACATTACTCCAGGTACATGATTACCTTTTAAATATTAATTATAGTATGCTTTGATCTTTCCGTGGATGTTCCTGAGAGTTTTCCAATATCTGGGATCAATGAATAACACCGAAACAGAAATGTTAATTAGCACATCAGATGATGAACGCGTCGTTAATCACGATTAGTGGTAAAATGTCAAAAATGCCCCTTTAGAAGCTTTACAATTTTAATCAATTAAAAGTTTGGAGAGTGTCAAAACAATTAGCTGTACTAATTTCTAACAAACTAACCGACTCGTTCTGCAGTAATTTCCATAACTTTCCGCCATTTTTTCGGTCATTCTTGCAGAAACAATTGACAAATAAAACAAAAATGTTTCGTTTTTAGCGATGATAAGCACCTGAAGAAGATTGCCTAGAACAATCGAAACGTTGTGCGATTTTTTATAGCAATTAAAGTCAACTTTCAACGAAACACTTGTGTTTTATTTGTCAATTGTTTCTGCAAGAATGACCGAAAAAATGGCCCAAAGTTATGGAAATTACTTCACAAGGATAAACGGTCAGAATAATTATAATAACCGACTCGTTCATATGGTTCATACTGCATAGAGAAGGCATCGTTGAATCAGCATAACATTCAATCACTAACCAGATCTGGTTTAGCGAGACGCGCAATTGTATTTCAGCAGTATCAGAATTCCAGTAAACATCCTCTACCTACACACACACACATGTTTACCTACTCCAAAGGTCTTAGGTTCGCGCCCGGCCGCCGGAGACTATTCTTTCAAAAAATATTTTCTCATGGATTCCGACCGATGCAGGAACGTTCCATGTGTGCTATCGGCGGTACCCATAAAAATGAGACCGCCCGGCCGAGTGGGCACCTAACCCGACGTAGGGGGGGAGGGTGGCTTCCATCATAAGCGCCGGCCATCGTAGCACAGGGGTTCCTCGAGGTTTACCCTGTGTTTAGAAATACGATGGCCTAAAATGGCGAAAGTCGGCCCCAGCCGCATGGGTGGGTGTCCGGTACGCCCCCTGAAGGAATGCTTAAACAGCCGCTACCAGGGGCATACGAATGAGAGGGACGGAGACAAAAAAAAACATGTTTACCTACAGCATCGAAGAAAAAACAATACGTAAATCAGAATAGTATAATCAGTGACCCCATTTCGTATAGAACTGCCCAGAATTTAACTTCCTTATTTGTTATAGGTACTCACTCCAAAATTCTGGTAACTATTGCACGATTCCAAGACGGTGTACCAGTGACCCTTGGATACGTCACGAACAAAACGTCGGCAGAGGGAAATCCCATCATAGCACCTTATCCCAGTTGGGAGTGGAACAATTTTCTGGAAAATCCTCGGAACGTTCCCTGCAACTCGAAGCTTATCAGCGTTTATCGTGTTATGGTGAGAGCTTTGGTGAATATGGGGTATACTGCAACGGTATTCAATATCATTCCAATCTTTTCACTAAGGCACGACCATGCCAAATGAGCAGCCAACATGTTAATTATTAACTTTCTTTTTTTTTTTTTAGTTTTGGTCTTTTCGGTCTCTTTTTTAGCATATTCTTTTCAAGACTTTATTAAGGGCAAAATGAAATTTCATGTGATTTGCATTTTTTATCAACGACGTTTCGCTTATATTTGCATAACATTCAATAATTCATCAATAACTAGACAACCGTCTACTCTGTATGAAGAAATACTTGAACAAAATTTCATATTTTCTCAGACGATATTTGATTATTTCGTGTTCAAAATTGTGGTACAGGTTGATGAATGCGGAAGACTTTGGGTCCTAGACACCGGAAAACTGAAGAGCCAAAAGATATGTCAACCTAAATTGGTTTGGTTCAACGCCGAAACTGGTGACATGTTAGGCATTCACTCATTCCCGGATAATCAGTTGAGAGGTGAATCGCACCTCATAACACCAATTGTCGACATACGCGACTTCCAAAACCAGTGCAGGGATACATTCGTGTACATAGCTGACGTTACTGGATTCCAGTTGATGGTTTTTGATCTAAGGGCTGGAGAATCCTGGAACATTCAGAACAATCTCTTCTATCCGTACCCCCCATATGGAACCGTCACCATCGCTGGTCTAAGCTTCGACCTTATGGACGGAATTTTTGGCATGGCATTGGGCCCGATCCAATCAAATAACGACAGAATACTGTATTTTCATTCTTTCGCTAGTGTTGTTGAGTCATGGGTACCCACTTCCATCATCCGAAATGTCACGAACTTTAGGAATCAATCTGAAAGTCATCCAGAAGCAATGGCCAGATCCTTCAAACCTTTCATGGGCACCAGACCATCTCAATCTGCTGCCCAAGCTATGAACAAAAATGGTGTTCTGTTCTATGGGCTGATGTCAGAAATTGCATTGGGATGTTGGAACAGTCGAGTTTATCCGGAATTCGGCGGGTATAATCTGGAGATTGCAGTCGTCAATAAGGAGACACTTCAATCTGCTGCTGGAATGAAGGTACATATGAAGGAACTGGAAGTGGTAAATCATAGGTTTGGAATGAACTGGACCATTTATTGGTTAATTCATTCGTTTCCAGATCGTACGTGCACCGACGGGCAGAGAAGAACTCTGGATACTGACAACTGCTTTCCAAAAGGTCATGAACGGTTTGAATCCAAACGAGCTGAATTTCAGAATCCAAGCAGGTTACGTTGATGAAATCGTGCGTGGAACCAAATGTGCGATGCAATCAAGGTCTCCATGATCTCTCGAGTAAAGGACCCGCTGCAGCGAAACTAAAATACGACCAAAAACAGAACGGTGAACGGGCGTAGAACTCCCGTCACATCTGGATAACTACATTTAGAAATAGTTCTGTTGGTGGTATTCTATCTACATGAGTACAGATATTAACGATTTTGCACGTAATTGTGGAACTACGGTTAATCATTGCAAACTTTAAGTGCGTGTGTGTAATGCGATCAACTGCGACTAATAAATTGCGCGATCAAGATTGTGTATGGCGTAATCGTATCATCATGTAACTAGCATCTAATTGTATGACTAAATTCAAGTCATAATACAAGTGCTTCTTAGGTATTTATAATTTTATTGTGACCCTCGATTAAGGATGTTATTGGTTTGGGCCGCACATTTTCCAAGTTCGAGCTTCATTTTTCCAAAAAATTGAACCCATTCACGGCATTCACTACAAATATAGTCTTTCTCAAAACAGGAAATGCTTTTTTTGATAACATAAATGGACATCTAGATTTGAATGTTGGCAAAAATTTCCCATTTTTTGAGGGTTTCTCCTATTATAGACACGGGTCCGGCCGCGCGTGGTTTGCACAACCATTTCCTTTTTCCGCCGCACTGACTGGCGTCGCGTCGGTTTCTGTGTTACGTCTTTCCATAATTCCGATATATATCGACATTTTCTTCGGTCTCTCCTTTTCACCATAGAGATAGCGACTACGACTACCAACGAAGGCGCGCTTCCGCCCGCGTTGCGCCGTGACAGAACTTCGAGTTATCGCTATATTCTGCCATTGTCCTTTTTAGAATAGATGATATTGGCGATCGATAATATCAAAAACATTCGGACCAATCCCACCGATGAAATTGGTATAAATCGCCAAATATTCCATTATTACATTTTGAACTGTAAATGAAATTATAACTTTCTCTACATAACCACAAGCGTAAATTATTATTTGAGAAATACAAATAACGGTAACACAATTCTCATCCATTTCTGCGAAAATCGAATGGAGAAATCAATTGCAAAATGTATCCATAGAAAGGTTGCAATGAATTTCCATACCGGGCAATGATGGTTCAGTTTGCTCTTAACGAGCAACGGTACTCATGAATCTCACGTGTGATTCTATAAAAATATTGACAAATACACATCTACGAATACAGAATGATGACCATTTCACACGCTGAACAAAGCCTTTAGGCACCACTGATAAATTGGCCGAGTGAATTTATATTGTCCCACGTAGGGTCGAAAATTTTTTTTTCAGGTAAATAAGGAATGAGAATTGTTACCTCATTTTAATGAGTGAGCATGAAAGATTTAGGAGTAACATTAGCATCGCTAATGCAGCCTCATGCATCTGGGCCTGCTCATTGAAGTCATGCATTATTCCTCAGTGTTTCTATTATCCACCCTCCGGCATTTCAGCTATTCCATCCACCTTGCTTGGCACCGCAACATACATTAGACACACATAAACATCAATTACTCACGCGTACCATCCCCTACCACGCCATTTTATTCCCAAATACTTTGTACATAGTTACCATACCTCATATTTTAAGATGGTTCTGTGATGTTTTAACGATTATTTAAAACTATAAAAAATTCTGACGAAACTCGAATAGATTCGGTATATGTGTTTTCTTCTCCATTTTCAGTCCTCCATGTTCCTTAAGCAATGATCAAAATCTAAAATTTACCTTTACATTCACATGGAAAATCAGCTCTTATATATTGCAATTTTATGAACATAACGATGGTAATTAGGAATTACCATTGAAAATGAGAAAAATATAAAAAAAACCCCTGACGTCTGATTCGCACGTCCCGCGCCGCGGCGTCTTTGGCCACGTGGTGATGACGGTGTTGCCGCAGCGCTTGAAATTTTTAGCCTACGTATCTGGTATCACCACGAGGACCACGTCGTTTTCCTTCGCTTACTTGAAGATCAGTAACTAATTATTCTGTGATTATGTAAGCATGGAATCGTCATTTCTGAATAGCAGACAGGCCAAGTGAGGCTAGCATGAATCTTGATTGCGCAATTCGTGACATACTTCGATTTATCCTAGAAATAAAAATAATGCCGAGGCTCAAGATAGCGCGGGCAAAGAAGGCTTGGAGAAATTGCCAACTGTGATATTCACTTTTTTTTCTACAAGCGATTTGAAAACTGGATGCAGCTACCCGCGAGATGAAAATTCCTGAACGCCTGGCGTGCTCAGGGGAATCCCAGATCGGCAACCACGCGCTTGCGGTATCGTATCGTCTGCAATACAGTATCTGTGTATACAATGAGGTATTAATGCGAGCAGAGATACAATTATGGAGGTTGATAGCTGTGTCAGAAGGGACAAATCCAATTTCATTTCATTCTTAGTCAACTATGATTGTATAATGATAAACTAATTAATTCAGAATTAATGAGCGCAACAAATATACAAAAGTCGTAAGAGCTACATGAAATTTCATGGTTACAACCTCCAATTGCAGGTTTGAATCCGGTCATTGTACATCAGGACTTCTCTAACTTCGGCTATATGGATAAACATAACATTATAATTATTCTGTTGTTGGGATCTATATTGTTTACAACATACATTTTATAATAATTTTCTCTGAAGCACTTTTTTTTCTTAGAAGTAATTCTTCGAGTCCAAATTAGGAGGATCCTCTTGGATTGAGCCATTTCCTCATACTTGTCACTGGGGGCCAGTTGTTGGTTAGCGCCATATTTAATGCCCGAGGTGAAGCTTCTGATTCGTTGGAAATTTAATCCAAACCAACATTTATTGTAATTTTAGCCACCTCGGCTACGTAGCCCATTCTGTAATCCCAACCAATGCAAGCATTAACGTTGACTTAAATTGATTATTGACCACGGTTAACTTGATGAAAAGCTCCAACACTTAGAATGATACAACGCTGGCCGCTCATGCGCCTGGTGTGCAATGAGAAGCACATTAAAGATTATCCCCTAACAAATAAGAAAAAAAGAGATCACGTGTTTGCATATGCCATGGGTGTCTATGAACGAGTTCGTCGAAACCAATGGTCGAGACTACACTATGTTCCATTTAACCGATGTCGAAGGTGTCTAAGTCTGAAAAGAGCATCATCCCGAACAGCCCATGTCTTCAATTTCCATTATTTACTATGCTCTTCAATGGGAACCGTTTAAGGTAGGAAAAAGTCTGAAATAAATTTTGTTCCTTACGTGACGATACATGCTTTCTCTATCCTGACTTTTCCAATGAGGTCTGGAAGTTTAGGACATATGGCAGATGGAAGTACCCTAAATGAGGCTTAGAAAGTGCATCACCTTCATGTGATCAAAAACTAATTATCATACCCAGATCGCCTTCCCTATGAATCTTTATGAAGTTAAAATAATGAAAATCCTGGATGTTTTTCTGGAGTGTTTCCGTCCATTTTTAATTTCAGGAATTTGACAACGCTGTATGCGCATGCCCAAGCGATAAAAATCCATTGGCGCCTGTGGTGCGCATGCGCAATGCGCCATACGCAGGGGAAACCCAGAAAAACGCGCACGCGCCTGAGCTATCGCGTCGTCTGCAATGCATTATCTCACCTACACAATGAGATTTCAATGCGGATAGAGGTGCAATGAGAGAAAATGATAGGCTTTAGAAAAATCAGTAACACGTGTGTGGTATCCAGATGCGCGTACCTACATTCTACCATTACCAATGCCTCTTGCGAGAAATAAATGTACACAATGGCCAGACGCTGGACATTGGTATTGCCCAGTGGCGAAACATGAAATAGCGGAATGGGCGGGGGGGAGGGGGGGGGAATAGGATGCGTTATATTTTATCGGCGGGGCATTATCTCTTACCGATGGAGCGTACACGCGCTACAGAGACTCGATAAAACCCGAGGTCTACCAGTGTCTGAGATCGGTATTACTGATATCAGAAACCTGATGGGCACAGGTTGATCTCGTCCCTGAAGTGGAATTCTTTCGATATTACAAACGGGTTTATTATTTGATTTGCGAAGGATTTTTCGTGTTTCAGACAAGCCGGGAAATGAGGGAAATCGGTACGTCATCTGATTCAAAAGTGAGAGGAGGATCTATTTAGTGATATTCATTGGAGTGTTCCTTTCGTATCGATCTTCTGATATTTCGTGAAAGAAGAATTTGCGGTCAATTGTAGGCGAATTGTTGAATGATGTAGAAAATTAATGAATATTTGAAGGAATATATTATAATGGCAGGTTAGTTGAAGTATTCATAATCTGTTCTTACTGCTTAGTAAATAAAGCCACTCAAGCGTATTTTTCTATCAAGCGCCTTAGGAGCCAGTTAATAAATTGTTTGTTCAAAAAATTTATTTTTGAATTGAAATTTTGATGGCGTTAAATATTTGAGACATTTTGATCATCTCAAAATTGTATAAACTCTGCTTAATATTAACCGAGATTTTCTTTCTCTACATATACACCTTGGGAGGCCTACATCAAGGAAACAACATAAAATAATTCCAATAAAATATCAATTCGACTTACCCAAGAGTTTTTACCATAACCACAATGAACCACGAAATTTTATGAACAGCCATTACTCGTGTAGGTGTTCGTCAATGATCTGTACGATGAAAAGACACATCGGGACATGAGTTACAGATCATCGGTATACACAAATCGCTGACAGAGATGTGGGCGTATAGGGAAGATTCGCGAGTGTTAACAATTTTATGAACCACTTTGAAGACAAACAACACCCACATATTATACTATTTCTAAATTCATGAGGAAATATTGACACGGGGATCATTGCCACAGAGTTATTGTACAATTTAATTTACAACCTCAGTATGTTCTACAACTGAAAAATAGCATTCGTGTTTCCGGTACGCAATACGGTTGGAGAAACGAGCCCACTTCGATCGCGTAGTATGTATACCCTCATTGTATGTGTTTTCTAATCAATCCGCATCGTCGAGAAGGCAATCAGTGGATCTTGATGTGATTTGGACAAAAATTGTCAAGGGGAACATTCTTCTCTTTTTTTTTATTCAAAACATTTTTAAAAATGATCTTTTTCTTAGCAATCCTTCTTCCAATATACTCATATTCATCCACCAATATATCATTCGCACTAGAAAGGAATTCGCATAGAATTTGTTTGAATTGATTGAATTTTTTCCCAGGATATTACTTTTATTCCCAACGCTTTTTTTCAACAATAATTGCGAGAAAAAAACAAATTGAAGCTGAATGGGATAAGGGGAGTGGATATACATCCGCTGCTTACTATTACTATTTGCAGAGTGCAGTTGGTAATTTATTCAATTATCGATCGACTTTTCTGATAAAGCGTGAGTATTGGTCTATAGTGCCGTGGGGATAAACCTAGAGGCTCCCGACGTGCCCAGCAATTTGACATAATGTATTAGCCGCGATTGTAAACCATTGTGATTTTGCTTTTTTTATACTGAACTGAGTGGCAGTAATGTTTCACATTACGAACTAATTTTTCTGACGCACTATATTTTTTCCAGTGATTGAAAAAAGTGATTTATAGGATGCTGAATAGGGAAAATAGGGAATTGAAATGAATCATCAACTGCTGAGAATTACTGTAGATATGGAGATACATTGTAGTGGAGGCAGGCTGACCGTCTACGAGTAGGACATAACATAGAAAATGTCATTATTTCATTAACCGTTGGCTTTACGAAAAAATGTCAAATAAATTTTTTGCAGGCAACTTCATTTCCGATAGAAAACTCAATTGTCATTTTTCACTAAACCGACTTATTCACGGGGTAAATGGAAGATCAAAATTTGGGAAAAAATCTCGAATCGGTCCAGCTGATTATGAAGAAGTGTTAACCGAAGAAATGCTCTCACCGACACACACACACATACAATGTAATCCTGCAAATATTCCATATTGTGGTGAATTGGATCAAGAATGATCAAATTTTGATGCGGTTTGTCGTATGATCTGAGATTTTTCACGAACGCGTTGCATTTTACGGAGAGTATTTTTCAATTCGTCTTGCCGGCCCGCCGCAATTTCGGATCTAGTTGAGAGTGAGTAGGTGCAGAGAAAATCAACATATATCTCAAAAAAATGTATGAATTAAAAAATTAAATTCTCTACAAAAAATATTTTCCAACATTTTTCCTCAAAACCATTCGACAAGGAGTCAATTGAACTTGTGAAAAAGTCTTGAAGAAAAATAGTCTTATAGGTAGAAATTGCAACTCCGTAGAACGTTAAATTTGTGCGTGGTCCCAATGGATCACACTCATTTAGCAACACTTGTTATCGATTTTTCCTTCCCGAAATGAATCATCGAAGTGTTCATGGAAAATACCGCGGCATTAGTGCAATTAATGTGGTCATGACCTGCGGGGTTTTTTTTTTCTAATCGAAAATCGGCAAATATCGCTTTTTCAAATCGCCGCCAAGACAAAGTGAACGTTATGCAGGGGATAGGTAATAATAAATTTAATTATCGAACCCCGCACTCTTACCGGGTCATGCTCGAAAGGACAAGCGGCTTGTCTGTTGGGCGGCTTTAGAACTTCATACCAAACAATCACTTTACGTGAAAGTATGAAAATCATTCCGCACATTGCCAAGATAATGTTCAGCTCATTTGCGTACTATTTTTTCCATCTCCATGAGCTATCATTATAGTGGTGAGATAAAAAAAAAAGAAAAATAAACGAGAAATGTAGTCGAGAAAATAGGTGAGGAAAGAATACCTGTAATTGACAAAAACAAATGTCTTTCACTGATATTTACCGTTGATAATTGAATAACACGCGATATTTTGTATGTTTCTTAGCACTATGTTTTTTCAACGCGAAATTCGTACCTGGTGTTCTATTGACTGGAAATTGCCTGCGCGCCTTAGGATACGTTACGTTATTAGTTTTAGGATTCATATATTATTAGAATTTTAAAAATTTCCAGGATTATGAAACCCTTTGAAAATTTTACCAATGAAGAAAGGAAGAATTTTTCGTTGCATAATTGTTGTACAGAGGGGGTGGCACTACCTAAGTGCATTGATTGGTAGCCGCGGTTTTTTCTGAATATCTCGGGGAAATCGAGGTAATCTGCACACAACTTTTTTTTGTAGAACTCGATCGGCTCTACGAAAAGTTTCCTGTGGAGTTTTCCCCGTCTCTCCTTACTTCCGAGCTATTCGTTAAAAAATGAGTCTGGGTAAAGTGGCTTACCTCATTTTAGCACATAGCATCAGTTTTCAATAATCCCAATAATCCAAAATTTCTAAAATTCAACAATTGCAGAAGTTTCAATAATTGGAAGTGTTCCATTTAAATGGGATCAGAAAAATGAAGACTTCAAAAATCATGGAAAAATTCGCAATATTTACTAAAATTTGTAATTTTCAAATACGCTTTGAAGATTTAACTCTTCTGGTTGATTCCCTGGAGGTCAAAATCTCTTTAAGCCCGCACGTGAGTATAAAAGAAATTTGTCTAAAATGTCAGAAATATCACGTGTTACATATGCCACTAAACTCCTGAAACGCGGTGGCGAAATTCCACCTCCCTAACGACTGAATTCTTCATGGATGTCTGCAAACCGAATGAAAATCCGCATTTTGTAAATTCACCGAAACCAAGATCTGACTTGACCCCATAAAACACGTCTTTCTACGAATTCTGTTATGCCCCTTAGTTTTTTATACATTTGTGCTCGATGCGTTCTTAGGTCTAAGAATCTTTCATCGCGCGCGTAATCAACGTCGGAAAGATAGCGCACCTGCTAAAGGGTTAAAGAAAAAGACTGAGAAATTGGAACACATTGTCGGAAAATTAGTAGGCAAGTTTCAGCAAAAAATATTGAAATTTTCAACAATTAATGAGTTATATGAAATTCGGTTTCACATGTTATTGAGAAATCAGTCACTTCCCAAAATAATCAATAAAATTTGAATTTTCAGGAGCCAACGAACTGAAATATTGTTGGAATTTAAGGAAATGAAAGAAATGGAATTCTTTAATTTTGTAAAAATTCGATGATTTCCTGAAAAATTTGAATATAAGGCTCTTAGTGCAATATCAATGAGATATGGAATATGTTACTAAAAAAAAGAATTTAATTGAATTCTTATTTACCGTAAACGATTTCATGAAAGATTCGATGTCAAATGCAGTGAAAATTTCTAACATCCAAAATTTAAGTACGACTGTGGTTGGAAATTTCAAGCAAATTTTAAGAGTGTAGACGAAAAACTTGGGGAAATTAAAAAATGCACTGAAAAATTTTAAACATTGAAAATGCTTACGCTTGAAAAATTGAAAAATTGGCAATGCCAAATTGGTGAAACCACACGTAAATGTGAGAAGTAGTCATTCTGAATATCAGGGAAAGCCTAATATTTATCAATCGCAATTGAATCGCACGTGATATTGCGCACGTATTTTCCGACGCGAATTTTATAGCTGTGATTTTACGAGTGGGAATTGCCTTTGCCTTTTGTTACGTTGTAATCTTGAAAGTTCACAAATTAAACACTTTGAAAATTGAAAAAAATTACTCTAAGAATTCGAGAAAAAGATGTGAAAAAATGAGGGAAAATATATAAAATCCAAAATCCTGAAGAACTTCAGTTGCGAACCCTTCAAGAGTTTGTAAAATTGAAGAAGTCTAGAAAATTGATATAGTTGCATTTTAATAATTTCATTAGAAATAGATAAATAAATATAAAAAAATTATAAAACAAAAAATTTAGAGAAATAAATAATATAAATATAAATATATAATTTCATTTTTTTGTGACTTGCCAAATTTGAAGGAGTGGGAAAAATATAATTTTGTAAAAATGGAATATGTGTTTAATTGAACAGTCCGAAAAGTATCGAAAATTTGCAGGGGCCGCAGAGACGAAATATTTTTGAAAGAATTTACAATGTTGATCTTTTAATTCCATAGAAAAGTGTTAAGAAATCTCTATTAACCTCGAGAAATTTTCAGTTGCAAAAGTTCACGAAATTCTATTAATTTTCAAAAATGTAAAAAAAACATTAGAAAGTCGAACGCATTGAAAAATTGTGTTAAAACCAAAACCCATATTTTCAAATTTTGGGAATTGCGAAAGTCCTAAAACTTAATACACGACAGGGCGAGAATTTTTTCGGATTGTCTGATGAGCGGCAGGTTGCTCATACACTGATAGAAAAAATCTCTGACACCAAAAATCCATTCTCTTGAGACAAGAGAATTATTTTCGAATGCTCAAATCTGAGGGGTATTTGTACCTCATGCCGTCTATTATAATTCTTATGTTTTACGATAGTTAGATATTGGAGAATGAGTATGTTATATATCAGTTTATTGAATGTCTCTTTCTAAACTTATATTTTGGTTATTAATTTAAATTTTCCCTTTTTTCTGCATAAGCTTAGCACGTGTCGATATATGACGTATTCACCGCGTGATGTAAAGTTCGAGTAACATTTGGAACTCATTCGAACATCCTCATGTGGAGGATTTCCCGTCAAATTGGAGAATTTGGCTTTTGCAAAGAAAATCTCTTGTCTCAAGAGCATGGATTCTTGGTGTCAGAGATTTTTTCTATCAGTGTAGAGTAGCCCCTGTACCGACATAGGTTTACTGTGGTTTCCTGTGTCTTATCATGCGAATGCGGTGTAGAATATGGTCTCCCAGCCTCTATATTCTACGGATCGACGGCATCGAAGATAATAAAAAAAGTCCTAAAAACTTGTAAGTAAAATTTCAACTTCGTAAAATTATTTTCGAAAATTTGATACATATTAAGAATTAAGCAAAACGCGAACGAATTTTAACGCGAATTTCCTATCAATGATTTTATCGTTTGAGAACTACCTTTGCCTCGGGATATGCAGCGGTAGGAAATGACATACAATAATATCTAATAACTGAAGTGAGAAAACAAAAGCGAAGACTACAGACTGAAAAATCGGATCAATTTAGACTAGCCGAGGCAATTGCGTTTCAAGATCTAACATTAAAGGCACATGAAATAAAGCAGTTGTCCGTATTTCAAAACACTCGGAATTAAAAAAAAATGGGAAAAAAAATCAAAAATCGTTCAGCAACAATCAATCGAGAGAATTCCAAAAAAAATCGGAAGTTTTTGGACTCAAATTGTATAAATTGAAGAAATGTGAAAAGATACGAAAAAACAGAACCACTTCACCAATTCCAAAGATTAAATAAAATGAAAAATTTCTGCAATTAAATATATTCACATATTTCATATAGGCGTTTTCAAATTCTAAATCTTTTTGTTAAATTTTCACACTAAATTTTTTTGTTAAATTTTCCGAAAATTTCTTACACCTTTTACTCCATATAACGTTTTATATTTCAAAAAAAATGATAACTCAAAACCAAAAATACTGGAATTTTTCTAAAAATTATCTACTACAAATTTCCAATTCCAGATACCACCGTTTGAAAATTGCTTTCGCCTTGGGCTAGCCGCGTTAGGAAATTCCTCACAATGATATCTAATAACTCAGTCGAGAGAACAAAAGTGAAGAATACGGGGAGAAAAATTATTGCTGAACAAAAAAAAATTGGATAAATTCACACTGGCCGATTGAATTGGTTTTCAAGATCCGAGGTAGAAAGGCGCGTGGTTTAATGCGGGTACACACTTCGGTACGCCCGAGGGGAGCATTGGAGGCCGGTACGTGTCGTAAGATTGAGAATAATGGGTATAGAGTCGGTGCTTTAATATGACGAGAAAATATGAGGTTTCAAGTGCGATATATAGCCGATTCCAAAATCGGACGCTGTTCGCAATTTGAATATTTTTTCAATTTTTCTTATTTTTGTAAATAAATTTGAATTCACAATATTCGATACAAGGCAATTCAGGGCTTCGCAACCTTGTGGAAATTCTGAAGGAATTTCTAAGATGTAAATAGTTTTCGAAAATTCAACAATTGAGAGTTCATCATTACAAAGGTGGCAATTACCTTAACCCTTCTTTCCCCATAAATGGAAGCATACCATACGTTGTGCAAGCCTCAAGTGAAATTTCTGGTATTCAGGAAGGATGATTCGATGCTTATATACTAGCAGAATAAGTAGCTATTAATTAAATGAAGTGCATGAAATGGGGAAAACCGGCGCAGGGCTCGTGGTGCTACGCGATACGTAGTATAAAAATTCTAAGCGCAGTTGCCATGCGTCGTATTGTTTTGGAATGTATGACCAATGGTGAACAGCCGAACCGGTGACAGTCTGTGATATTATTATGGGATATTTCCGAGATAACTCATTCAGGTAATTAAAAAAAATTGTCGATTTTACGAAGGAAATTGACTACGGAAAAAGCCATGTGGAAACATCGCGATTGGAAATAGATGAAAGACCCCTTGCTCGTCATGCGGGCAAATACATCGGGCAACGAAGGGTTAAAAGGAAATCATTGAAAAACATGCAAGTTCCCTATTCGCAAGCAAAAATGGCGCCCTAATTGTCAACCTTCTACTTATTGACCTTTATTTACAAAAAAATCAGCCGCAAACTTATCCAAAGAAGGAGTATTTAACAAGATTTTCCCAATTAACAATTTCAACACATGTCGAGATCGTTAAAATTTCTTCCCCGACAAAATTCCGCCATATTTCCTCAGGCCGGGATGACGCCAGAGATAGCGAAGAGTAGTTCCAGCCACCCAGTGTGGAACCTGTCGATATAATGCACGCATCAGACGCTCATGTGGCTTTGCAGACCCGTTACTCCGTTACACAGATGGTGTTTATATGTGTGTGATATTCAGAGAGAGCAAAAGCCGATCATTATGCGGGTGCTCCGGTGGTACATAACGTAACGCGCGCCAGCCACGCGCTTACTCTCGCACACATACTCCATGCCCAAATGATAAAAGGCGAACTCGGATCTAGATTAGGCACAAAGTTAGTACACAATGGGAGCCTCCAGGGCGTGCAAAAGCGCTCATGCACGCACTCGTGGTCAACTTTCATCGGTTTTACAAGAATGAAATATGAAAAATGCAACTCGCAGAGATTGTGCGATAAGCGCGTTTTTTTTAGGTTAATTTGCTGAAAAAATCGGCCTGCGGTTTTTCAGGGGACAACATACATCGATGGTATTTTTTAGAGAATTTTAGGAGAGGAAAATGATTAGGAAATATTGAATATGAGGGTATAATTGGTGAATTATCCCGAGAAATACAGTTCAATGTTATTTTGGGAGCTTGAAAAATTTTAACTTCAGAAATTCGGAGAATGACGCAGTTGAACATGGCTCAACGAATATTCGTGCTTATAAGCTATAGCTGAGGATTTGTAAGGTGAGCCAGTAATAGTTAACGAATGCATGCACACAGAAAAAAAGGCTTAATTTAGGCAAGTTTTTTCACGATTCACAATTACAAACGACCTAATGATGCGATTTTAGTAATTCAGGTTGAAAGCACAACGTGTTCAGGTAGGGTAGAATCGATAACGCCATACCGCGATAGGGGACGATGATAGATAGAAAACAACGGTGTGGTATGAAAAGTGCTCCACGCTGAAAGATGCACATTCTATCTTTTTCATTTTTCCTCTCAACTTACATAATGAAGACGTAACCGCAGGCAGAGTCTTCGGATCGCGCTTGAGCGTTTGACTCTGATGCGCGCACACCGCAGAAGCACTTCAGCTTTTGCAGAATCTTGGAAAAAAATGCACCAAAATTACGAAAATGGCTCCATGGGGGCACAAACACAAACACATTCACCCCACTAGTCGAAATTTTTATTTTTGTGATCATAATTTTCTCATAAGACACAAAAGCTTTATCCCTTGACAATACTTTTTATTCAACGAACCGTAGAAAGAAAAAAAATAAATTAACTTCAATTTCGAAATTTTTCAATAAGAATCTACAACTTTCACGTTTGTCGCAGGTAGATTATAATCACCAATCTTGTTCTTTTTTTACACAGCACTAAATGCAATGGAGTCAACAAAAAAAATTATATTCCTCAGTGTGACTTGAACTTCCCACGTTACAGATACAATTGCGAAGCGAATAAAATGGGCGTTTTGTTATTCACGAATCCCCATCTCAAGTATTATCGTACGATCGTAACAATAATGTATCGATTAATGGATCCAGCTGTGATAGATCTACGAAACACCCCATTCGTGACAATTTCCGAGGGCTAATGTGACCTTTAGTTGGCCATAAGTTGTTCGTGAATAGCTCGACAAGTGGGGTCAGTGTTGTATTGCGGCAATTCCACAGGTGACACTAAACACTATTAATACCAGGTCCCCATCGGTTCCTCGCATTTCGCATTATATTGTAATGCACTTTGCAAATCAGATATTTTATGTCAGTGCATTTGCGCACACGCAAATACCTGAGTTGTGGTGAATTATGCGCGAGCAGACAGTTATTAGTCAAGTGAGACAACGATGGTGATGTATTTATTTCAGTGTTGATTAAGAATACGATTTTTTTTGCTGATAGGAAATCTTACGAAATTTCAATATATATGCAAAAAAGTCCTGTGATTCAGTCCAGACGTCTCCGTGATTTAAGTTAGGTAACAAATTTAGGTATTGCGAAATTTCCGGAGATTGAATTGAGTATGAGTCATCAAGGCGGTTCAAGTCGCCCCAAGGTAATTCAACTCAATTCTCAAGGAGTTTTCTATTCAATTTCTACTTGACCCGAGTCAATGGTAATCTGATTTGCGTTTCTTGCCTATTTGACTTACGCCGATTGCGAGTTCGGCTTCAGTCGAGCCGAATTCGACGTGACTCGAGTTCGGCTTGACTCGAAGAAATTTCGACTTGATTCGAAAACAATTTTGACTTCACTCCTTAAGGTCTAGAATTGACTCCAATAGATTTCTACTTGAGTCAAGTCGATTTCTGCTCGACCCAAGTGTAAATTTGAAAAAAAAAATGAATAAAATCTTCTTGACTCAAATCGACCCGCTACTTGACTCGACCCGTCACTTGACTGAAACCAACACTCACCTCGATTTAAATCAGTCATCTACATAACCCAAGTCCACAATCTGCTCATTTCGAGGCGGGGCTTCACTCCACATTTGTGTTATTTCAAAACCAAAGTTTTTTAGATTCGAAATGAGTCACAACTTGAATCGATTTGATTCCCTTCCCCCATTCAATGAAATAGGGAAAATACACGTGTCTGTGTGTATTTGAATCAACTCACAATTAATGTCAATCGAGAGGATTTTTTTATAAACTAAATAAAAATTACGAATATCTCCAAAATCCCCGCATGTATTGCGAAATTAAAAACTGAAATATTACGCATTCAAAAATAAGCTTAATACAATTTGTTCTGTGATTAAATTTTATTTTAAGACCTCGTGTGGGATAATTGAAATCTTGTCAATGACAATAGTCTGTACAGCCCATTCAAACTGAAATGTAAAAATCAATTACTGCACGAATTGAATATTCCAGAGCGTAGGGTTTGTTAATTATCACATTGTATCAGTTCGCTGAATCTCTTAATTACAGACTTTGCGCATGAATAGTAGGACGTTCGCGCATGGGTCCAGACGCATAAGCCTACACAATCGCAACAGTATGTGGTTCAAATTAGATCGTGTAAAAATTTCATGGAAGAAACACAACAATCTCCTGATATTTTAGTTCATTGGTTTAGATTCAACCCTTGGGAGGTCGCGTTCGGTATCAGCGCTGCCGTTATCTCAATTTTTCTATTTGCAATGAAACTAAAGGCAAAGAAAATCTCACAAAATTGTGTCACTACTTCAAACTATATCGAAGAAATCTATCATTTTATTTCTACTCAGAATTGCGCGACTTGAGAGATATCCAATTTTGAAAGTGAGTCCGATGCAAATTCAACCTATGCTTAAGCTTCAAATTTTCCTCGCAAGAAGACAAAATGTTCGATTATCTTGGACATTTCCTTAACGCATTTGCGGTGAAATTTACTTTCGTAAAATTTGATTTTTTTGGAAAAATTTCGGAAACAATAATGATGCTGGAGGAAACTATTAAATCAGGCAATTATTAATGCCACCTTGATGGACCACACTCAATCCACCTGCTTCCTCAAGACTTATATTCACTGACTCGCAAATATCCTCAATTGATTTTCTAAAAAATTAGAACTCGTTTTTTCTACGTAGATGAAAATTTTATTCTCACGGCCGAAATACTGATTGTACTCGAGCTCTGTTACGACACTCCCCTAAGGCGCATGCGGTCACGGGTCGATCGTTTTACGCGGGCGAGAACCAGACACGGATAATACGGCAGGATAAGAGCCCGGGTCCAAGACAAAAGAGAGACGCATGTGTACGGGGGTTTGGTGCTATGTGGAGCGGCCAAACTGATTGCAGTTCGATAGTGCACCTAGATTTATGTAAACTGGTCAGCGATGGAAGGTGAAAAATCCGGTGATAATGCATCGATTGCACAGGTACGTGTTTTACGGGCGCTTCGTGGAAAATGGGCGTATGTATAACAGGAAAGGAATAGTTGTGCTATCGTTGTGAGAAGTTAGAGCTCTGTACTGAATGAGTGTAACCCATTACGGCACCCCAAAAAAATGATAGGTAGATCTTAAAATTTCGTTGAGAATTCCGTTAACTCAAACAAAAGATCACTCACATGGTTACAATAATTCCCCAATCAAAGTCTGAATTAATTATTTCTGTCTATGATTTTCGGTTCAGTTTTCGAAAGGTTTGTATGATTTATCATGTTATTGCGTGAATCGCTCAAAATGGCAACTAAATTATCTATCAATTCCATCGAATGACAGGATCAATATTCAATGAATGGAATAGTAGAATAAAACATCTCATAGGCATTTAGAAAATTTCCATAAAAAAAAAATTTCTCCATCCAGTACTTCCGTCATTCCTTTTTTCCCCATATAGGAAATCACAGTGTTTTTTTTATTCACATTTTTTCAACTTGACATAGGCACTTACAAGGCGCGTGGAAGCTGCAGCGCGTGTCAACGTACTCGCATAATGAGCGAACACGCCATGAGATCGAAAACACGTAACCGCGTGTTTAATGTTGGAGCGATGTTATTAAACTTCTCCAGTTGCACGCAATTCTCATGTGCACCCTATCTTCACTTGCTCTTCAACAATGAAGATCTCCTCGTATCTCGATTCTTTCAACACTGGACTCAAAATTTTCTAAATGAGAGGCCCATTGAGCACACAAATCTAAAGTTTCCCATTAGTAATTGTTCACTGCGATTATTTCGCGCACTATATCTTTGTAACTATGAGAATTAGCGAAAAAAGTTGTCCTACATTAATTGTGGATTTTCACATGAGGAAGAACTTTCGTTATATATATTTTTTCCTATCTCCAACCGTTTTTGCGATACACACTATGAACATCGAAAAACGCTGAACAGTGGAGTGAAAAAACTGGTCCATCGGTCCAAAGTTTTATAGACAGACGCAAGATTGAAATTTGTTCACTGTTTGCTTGAAGAAAAAATGTTCGGTTAAGTAAAATATATTACGCGTCTATACGCAAATTATTTATTGGATTATTTCAATATAATACTAAGAATGAGGCTATACAAAAATGACGGTTACAATAGCCAATCGACATTGTTAAGAGTTAACGTAAACATAAACAGTGACTGCCTGGGAAATTTGAGGTTTATTTCTTAATGTGACGAATCTGCTTTTGGTCTTTGGGACCAGTCCTTAGTCTCCTGGAATATCCCAGAGAGTAAAGACCGATCTTTCTCGTGTGTCATTGAATGAATAAAAAGTAGAGTAAAATAGAACTACCTTTTACATCATTTATCTACCCATTACCAATATTATTGCAGTCAAGTCATTTTGCATTATAGTAAAATAAAACTTGTCCATCGCAGGTGAAACTGCGCTCTTCATTCAATTATTTTATGGTTTTATTGGTGGCTGCACGGCTTTTCAAAAACTTTTGGAGGCATTCTAAAGGTGCAAATTTTCTCACTATGAATTTATTTTAGTAGACATACTTTTTTAACAACTCCTGCGTGCACTCAAAGTCGTCTCGGTTATCGACGCATCTGTCTCAATAATAGGCTTGTGATTTATTGCTACCCCATCACGTGCCCAAAAAAAAAGTATCATATAACCTTCACGGAGTAGAGGGGCATACTGAAACCCATCATTACAGACACATTTCAGTTTAATAATTTTTTGAAGCCCAATAAAAAATTCCATAACGAAAAAAAGGGATGGAAATTGAATTTGCAATATAGCCTCTCAACTGTTCACATATTGTTTCTAAAAATGTTGACAATTTTTTTTCCAGTAATTGTTGGATAAAAAATAAAGAGAGATAGACAATATCCAAAATTTGAGATCATTTATGAATATTTTTTTGCCATACAAAAAAAAATTTTTAATTCAAAGCGGTCACCAAGATCTCAAAAATCCGAATTGAAAAAATGGAAATAATCGAGACCTTCAGATACTTCGCCGATTCTAATAAATTTGAAAAATCCAGAGAAATTGAATAAAAAAAATTAAAAACCCTAAATCGAAAAGATCCAAAGGTGGTTAAGTCAACAAAATTTATTTGTGTTCTTTCCGCAAGGTAGTCTGCAATGATTCACAACACTGCAAATTATATCATGGGTATTAAAGCGGTAGTGAAAAAAAACATTTGCCACAAGAAGTGAATTTCCCAATCCCGGAAGATATGAGTAGGTTTGGGGAGGAGGTTTAATCAGGTAGGCGGAGCTACTGTAAACCGCATAAACCAGAGTTCTGTTGACTGGCGATTGGTTCATTTGTGATATTAAAAGGTGAGAGTAAAAACTAGCTACCCATTTGGCGTGATAATTATATCGCCCATGGTTGCTTGGCTCTGCATAGAAGGAAAACCCGTCCCGAGGAGTCCCAGGTTGCAATAATGGGCTAAAAGTCGCGGCTGGTATTGCTCATAAACCACACGATCATCCCACACGAGCCCCACCTGTCAGACTGCTCAGACGAAGTGGTAAGAGCGACTAAAAATTCCTCAAGAAATTACATACAAAAAATTATGCTTTTCGAAATTGCTAATAAAATTTGGAATCTTTCAAATACCTTTAGGAATTTTTGAGACGTTAATATTACTTAGAGCTTTTTTTAGTAACGTTCGCAAGTGTTTATACGTTTTCTTTTCAATTGTTCAAAATATTTGAAGAAATTTTTCTCAACTTTTGTAGAAATTTTTCGAAACATTTTAGAATTTTTTATAGAAAATCTCAGAAATCTCCTCCACTTTTTGGAGATTTTAAAAGATTTTTAGATGTACTCAAAAATTTTAAAACCATTTAGAAGTTTGTCGGCATTTCCAGAAAGTTTTAGAAAATTTTTTCGAAATTTTCATAAGACGATGATGAAATTATTGAATTTTGATAGAAATTTCCACAACTTTAAAAACATTTTTAAACGTTTCCGAAAATTTGTGACAGAGGAAGTAGAAGAGAAATTGTTCAAGAACCTATTTTCAAACGATTTGAAATATTTCCAAATTTTCAGATTCAGACATGTTTTAAAAATTTGCAGAGCATAATTCGATTTTTTTTTCAATATTTTCGAAAAATTTGGATCAGTGCAATTCCGCCATGTGACATATTACAATTATTGTTTTTACCTGACATCTAAAGAATAATTGGCGCCAAAAAAATTGCAAGTTATTTTGTGCCGAACGAATGCGCGAGTCTCGCGGAGATAAACGACTGCCACTTGCGTCTCGCTTTATTATTTATGTGACGTATTCCATTAGTCGCTTTTAATTGTTTGACTAATGTGCGTTTAACGTTCCAACGGTACACCACAAACGATATAAACAATTTCCATGATTATTCCTGCAACATGATCGCATTAATATTGATCCCGGTAGCTCATTGACTTTTCAATGGCGCAAAAATTCCGCCAACTTTATCTTCCGAGACTTATAAATTTTCCATAATTGAAATTCTACCATATTTCTTGTCTGTAAAAAAGAAAAAAAAATTACCTGAAATCCCGAAATTTAGTTGAAGATTCTTCGGGAACATGGAACATTGGAATCCAATATTTTGAAAATTTGTAAAATCATTAAAATTCGGAAAACGCCGAGGAAAATACTTGGTTTTTCACATTTTGGAAATTTAATACAATGCGGAATTGACAATTTTTGAAAACTTCTAGACCAGACATCTTCATTTTGAAAGTTCTCCAATTTTTTAACATTTTGCAAATTTCCAAATTACGAATTTTTCAAAAATGTTACATGTTTTTGACATTCTGAACAATGTTTAAATTCGAAAAATGGTAAGAATGTCAAAAGCTTAGAAGATATCCAAAAGTTAAGCTTGCGAGAATGTCGAAAATTTGCAACTCTTGGAATGAAAATTATTAGTTTCACAGTACGTGACAGCGAAATGACATTCTAATGGAAAAAATTACGAAAGCTATTCACAATTTAATTGAAAAATTCATTTCCGTTGAATACCATCACCTACAAAGTACAATACAATTTCATTTAAATGCCAATGAATTTGCATATCATCGGCTATGTTGTCTTGTAAAAAAAGTAGGAGGGGATTCTCAAACACGTGAATTAGCATAACATCAGTGATGGTGAGACAGCACGTGGGGTACAGGCGATCGAGTGAATATAATGAGACATCGATTTCATGCATTAAGTCAAGTGATACCTTCCAGTCAATACCCGCCCAATTTTGAATCACAATCACACCTAGGTGAATCATCTGCATTAATATTCTCGAAGATGTATTGATCTCATAAAATTCTAGTAAGTTTGTTCTTCGCGAATTTCAAAAAAACTATTTGCTTGTCTTATAAAGAAATTCGATATTTTTAAAAAATGTTATATTTCAGAAACCCTACAATTTTAATAATGTTGAATCAAAATTTTTTTATAATATTGAGAAAATCCACAACTTTATGAGATTTTGCAAATTTTCAAAACAAAATTTAAAACATTGCGAAATTTCAATCTTGATTTCTAAAGTTTCAATCAAAATCGGAAAATATTTTTAAAAAAGGCAAACTTTTAAAAAAATTCAAAACAAATCCACAAATGTTGAAAAAAACGTCAAAAATTAAAAAAGAAATCTACAAATTTTCGAAAAAATTGGAAAACTTTTCGAAATAGAAAATGCATTTGCGAGTGGAAAATGCAATGGGGGCGAAGGGCTTAAGCTCGTCTATTCACTAGCATAATGTAGGTATTACATCCCATACAATGCCCTATACATAGCACATACATCGGGTTGTATGAATGAATGTGGCGCCAAAAGAGAATGGAGTGCGTCTGATCCCTGGGCCTACGCACAAACCTGAGTCAAGAGTAAAATCTACGTGCGTTTTATAAATAATGAAAAAAATGGCTTCTGAAAAAATGCGAGTGAGATAAGCCGTTCAATTTCCCTCGGTTTCGTCACACTCCATACAATTCATCATGTCACCTTTTTGCTTGCCTATGAGAATATATTGTCAATCAGCTTATTGTGTAAACATGTTATTATGACTAAGTTTTCAATTTCTCAAAATTGACTTCTTTGATCTTCGATTTTCTAAATCTCCCGTAAATTCTTTACGCTTCATTCATTTATATTTGTTTTCATCTCCTCGAATCCTACTGTAGAAAGGAACATGCTTAATTTTGTGAATTTTGAAAACTTCTGAAGCTTTCTATTCATTTACATTCTCATTCGTACTATTATTTGGTAGATTATAAAATTTTTGACGATTTCAAAATCTAGGAAGCTTTCAAAATTGTGATATTTTTGAATTTTGTCCATTTCCAAAATTGGAAAAATCCAAGGAATTTGAGGCATTTGAGAGATATTTTATACATACAGAATTCTCATTAATTTTTTTGCTCTGTTTTACAATTTCTAATTTTTTTTAACTTTCTGAATTTTCGCAATTCATGCAATTTTTCAATTATCATTCTTTCGAAAAAGTGATTTTTCATATTCGCAAATTTTTTAAAACTCTCAAAAATTCATAAAAGATTTTTGACAATTTTCCAAAAGTTTCTCTAAAATTCGAATTTCTTTAATTTTTTTTCAAAAGTCCGGAATCCTTCGGAGTCTTCAGTTTCTAAAATTTTTGAATTTTGGAAACATGTGAATGTCTTGAATTTCTATTTTTGTCGAGATGTAAGCTTGCAGTTTTTCAATTTGCGCTAAATTTACAATACTCTGAAAAGTTTTGAAATTTTACAATTATCTAAATGTTCTCAAATTTTCCAACAATATAAAAATTGTTCAAATTCCCCAAAATTTTCCAGACTTTTGGAATTTTTTGAAATTTGAAATTTTCAAAAAACTTTTTGAAACAGTTTTAAAATGTACCAAACATTGAAAAAATTCTGAATTAAAAAATAAATTGAATGCAAACATTTTTCTTTTTACAACTGCTGAAAATTAAGTTGAAGCATTGAACTGTAGACTTGACGTGACTGGTGTCCGTGTGGCACTAATGATGGAGATGTCGTGAAATTGCGTTAATGAGTTGACGGAATTGTTTGATGACAATGAGGAGAAAAAGAGATACAATTACGCGGTACAATGAAATCCTAATCGGGTTTTGCCGGCACGATTAGTTCCATCCATGGAGCCAAACACACACAATCGTGAGTTATAACGACGACTCAATTGATTAATTACGAATAGCACTCACGATTACATGATCACATTAATTAACAATTGCGCAATTGAAGGGTCCAATTGTGCTATACGGTATCACGTTTTTATTTTAACTAACTGAACATCAGTGAGTGTCGCAGTCTGATCTATTTTTTCCATATTTTTTTTTTACCCTTTTGATGCATTCATGATTTTCTCGTTATTGAACGAGATAATCGTTTGGAATTTTGACAATTAGAAAAATTTCGACATAATTGAAAATTTTTAATACCAACGTTGCTTTAAAATAGATTCTCAACATAAAGAAAAATTTTCGTTCCCAACATTCCAAGAATGTGGGAAATTCTTGAAAAATACAAAAATAAAAAAATTGAACTAAACAAAACCAAAATTGTAGAATCTTAACACGATTTTAAGTTAACTGAATTTTTGCTAGAAGTGCAACTTTTGTTGTCCTCCAACGGTTTGCGCAAAAGGGAATTACAATTAAAATTAGTTATAAAAATTAATGTAATGGACCGATTTTCATCCGAATCTATAATCAGCACGAGATTTTGTGGGATTGCTTCAATTGCGATCTTAATCGTTGCAATCGTACGCTCCGTTCTGAGCAAACCGCGCTCAAAATTCCAACCGCGAACCCACTTACGCGCGCACACACACACACACACGATCTCAAAACAATTCAGGAGGTCATAAACGTAAAGTACGATGAATTCGGGATTTCCCATTTTGAAAGGTATCACAAGAACTTTCCCTATCGGAAAGTTGGAAATTCGAAACTGCGAAGAACTTTCAAAGTTTCAATTTTTAAAATTAAAAAGAAAAATCTAATACCCGTGTTAGGCACTCCAAGAATTTCAAATCCTACCAAAAGTTGAATATCTGTGAAGATCTCAAAAATTTTGAAAATTTCCAAACTTTTCAAAATATTAAAACTATAACAACTTTGCAAAATCTCACGAATATAAAACATTATCAAACTTTTGAAAGTTCAAAAAGATAGCGAATAAAATCCTCCATTGCATTGTGGAATTGTATATTTTGTCCGTTGTCATCAAATCATTCTGCTAACTAATTAACGCGATTTCACGATATCTCTATCATTAGTGCGACACGGCCACCAGCCACGACAGGTCTACAGTCCAACGCCTCAACTCGTTTTCCTTCAGTTATGAAATGTTTGTCTAACTTAATTACTAATTAAGTCATACGTGCCGATGTACCGCACGAAGCAAAAATTTGTGTTCTGCTCATATGGCGCTTCTCCAGGTTTATGATCGAAAAACTCATTCCATGCTTCAGTAATTGATGGGAAATTCAGGAGCTTCACGTGATTTATTCTATTAAATTTGTAACTGTTTCAAGCATAGCGTGAGAGAATCCGCATGAGTTTATTCATAAAGTGGCATTTGGTCCTTATTTTCATTAAGGCGTGAGAATAAAGTAGAAGACTCCAGAAATTGGAAAAAATATCACAAATTTGAAAGTTTTCAAAATAAAAAGAAAATTGAAAGTTCTGAGAATACTGGCCAATTAAAAAATTATGTTATGGTCGATTAAAAAAAATCGGAAGACTTGGAAGCGGTTTCTTTTTTTTTTTTTATTTAAAACTTGGAAGCGGTTGAGAATCTTTTAACGCTTGAAAAATTTTGGGAGTCTAAAAACTTCTTAGAATTAAAAAAATATTCCGTCATACTTCGACTCCTCCTACTCTTTTCTCCCGTTTTTGTTTTATTACTGTAACTATCATTTTCTTGAAGGTCGAACTTTTTAGAAATTTTATGAATACCGAAAAATTCGAACATTTTCGAAATGTCGACTAATTTAAAAATTTAACTCCGTAGAAAATGTTGAGGAAAACTCAACACTTTTTTACTGTAAAACATTGTGACGGAATTTTTTAAATTTAAGACAATTTTCAAAAAAAATTAAATTTGAAAAAGTCAAGAATTCGAAGAACGTTTAAGATAGATAGGTGTTTATTGTTTAGAAGTTTAAACAAAGCAGAGCATACATAAAGAGGCAATGATTAAAAGTTAAGTCTTCCTTAGAGCAAGGTAGGTATAAGAGAAAAGCACAACAGATGAAAGCAGACGAGTTTCTCTTCCCCTAGTGGGTATGAGCTAAGGGTAACTGGCAGAATGAGAGGACCGGGGAACAGCTGCTTAATATCACTTGTCGCAGGTTCACACATGAAGAGACTGTAGCCAGCAACGTAGTGGCCGTTTGAAGGATCCAATTGTTTGGAGGTCACGGACATGGAGAGGAATCGAGTTCCATAACTCAGCCCCAGCAATGGCCAAGACTGCTTGGTAAGTGTCGTTTGGTAGTTAGGAACCACAAATGTCTGCCGTTTTTTTGGTCAAATTTTGTTTTTTTCGAAAATTTGACAAGTTTTCGTCACGTCGCTCGATTCGAACTCATGAGCCGAAAAAGTTAACAGTTCCACCCCCAAAAGTTCCAAAACGTATACCGAAAAGTGTTCACAATCGAATGATCCTACCCTCACTATGAATGAATAACACCCGTAACTTCGAGTTACAGAGGAAACAGTCGTGAGCATCTAACGACTATAATAAGTCCAGAGCGGTCGTTAAAGACCCAGGCAGTTATACAGCGACCTAAAATAACCCTATATAAAAAAAAAATGTCTGCTGTGCAAGGGTCTGACGCAGGGGTCTCGAGGCTGCATAGACCGCGAAGAGTTCGGCAAGGTAAGATGGTAGTCCACTTTGCCGAATTTGGTACATCGTTATACCCACAGCTAAGGGCCTGTAATCCGAAATAGAGAGCCATCCAAGGTTTCGTCAGCTTGCGGTCGAGTATGACTCGTAGGTTCCTCACAGTGCTCACAAATTCGATGGGTGAGGCAGTTACAACTCCAAGACGGGGAAGGTCATCGAAGTTCAACGCATTAATGTACCGTCGAGCTCCAAGGAAGATGGCCTTAGTGTTGCCCACATCCAGCTGGTGCTGATTTGTGGTGGACCACGTCTGGATCCGACCAATATCGTCATTCAGCAGTTCACTGTTACCATGTAGATTTTTGGGATCACCATCGATGTAGATTCGCGGATCGTCAGCGTACGAGAGATACTGTAAATTTCGAATGCAGCACCCAATGTCATTCATAAAGATGTAGAATAGCAGTGGGCCACGAATGGAACCTTGTGGTACACCGGCGTTAGTCATCAAAAAGGGCGGAAGCCTATGCTCATCCTGAACTGCCTGAGAGGGGCCAGTGAGATAGGAACGAAACCAGTTTACGGCCCCAGTAGAGACCTAGCCCAGCCAACTTTTGTAGCCCCAACTGGTGTGAAACCGTATCAAACGCTTTTTAGAAATCGAAGAGCACAACAATAGTGAGCGTTTGACAATCAGCGTTGAGTCGCACATCATTGCCAAGCCTGAGTAAAGTTGTTTGAGTGCTATGACCCGATCTGAATCCGCTTTGACGGCGATCTAGTAGGTCATGCACCCGCAGATAAGTGGCAAGTTGGTTGAAAGCCAATCGCTCAAGGACTTTAGCAAGAAATGGCAATAAAGCAATCGGACGATAGTCCGTTGGTGATTTAGGGGAGCTAACCTTGCATATCGGGATGATAATAGGTTTTTTCGGACAGCAGGAAAAATGCAGGATTCAAAAGATCCGTTCATGATGAACAGGAGACATCGTGATAGAGCCGGAAGCGTGAAGAGGATCATCTTCCTCGATATGCCATCAGCACCAGCCGTGTTTGACCTAATGGAGGATATGGCAAGTTAGATAATGCACTATCGATAATGCAGTGAGCATGAGACAAGGGGTAACTCGCGTTGGCAAAGTAGTGCAGGAGCTACTCACTAGGGCAGGCACACACAGGAGTGAAGAGAGAGATAGCTAGCCAATAATGTTCAGTAGGCGTATAGGTTAGAATCTCGCCGGGCTTTTTTTTAGAAAGCGTGGAAAAGCAGTAGGCGCAACCAACAGCGAGATGTTATATCTCTAATTGTCGGTTGCAAATAGGAGCGTGCAATTAACGTACAACAAAAAACGCTCGTAGGCATAAATAACCAGCAAAGAGTTCGAGCGAGGAGCAGGAGAAATGTGCGTGCAGTAGTGTTCTCAGAGAGAGAGAGGGATTTAAAGGAATTTTTGACATTCTTTCTTGGCAAAAGTCCCTTTTTGTGTACTAATTTCTGTGCGCAAAGGGGCCCTTTCCGCCACTTTCAGCAGTTTTCGAGTACAAGTCGATTCTGATTCGAAATAATCGACTAAGTACCGGGTCGATTACCGCTCGACTAGAATTTGTTTTTCCCCAAACCAACTCACGATCCACCTAATACCAAGTCTTTGGGAACAAAAAAATTCAGACCAGTCGACCGGCAACCGACTCGGTATTTAGTCGATCGTGGATCAATCATTCCAGATATCTGAATCGATCTGTACTCGAAACGTAATCGAGACACTACACAAGTCGATTCCACAATCGACCGAGGCTCGAATGGCAATCGACCGGTTCGCCAGGGTGACTCAACTTCCCCTACGATCATTTTTTTATTCAACATTTTTTAACTATCCCATTTTTCGGGAACTTATTGTAATGACCCCTAACTAGATTTTTTTATTGTTTAGAATGCTTAAATCTACAGGAATGATTTACACTGACAGTGTTGCTCCTTCACGTTTAATCTATACGTATTTAAATTTCTTCTAAAACAGTCCACCCCGAAAGGTTTCACAAACGAGTACCAAAAACGGTTTACAACTGAATGATCCTACCCTCATTGTGAATGAATAACATCCGTAGCTGCAATACAGAGGAAAAAGTTGTGAGCGTCTAGCGACTATAATAAGTAAAATCCAGAGCCGGCACTAAGAACCATTGTAGTTGATGCGTTGATAACAACAAATCAATAAAAAAAAATCTTCTTTTATATTAAATAGATAGTCTACTTTTTGAGATGAATTTGTGGATTATAGTCAGAATGTTTGTCCACTGCTTACAGTAAGAGTAATTGAATTTTTTCAACAGCTTGAATTTTTTCAGCAGCTTGAATGTTTCCGCGCCATCTCGTTGACCTTAGCTGGACCATGTAAACCAGATATATCTAAAAATTTATCTGCTGCTGGGTTTAGAGATTCTATATTACCGACACTAGGGCGATTACTTATAGGGCATAATTAAAAAAAAAAACAAACCACAAAAATACTCATTTAATCATTTTGAAAAAAATGGGATTAACAAGAAGCAAATATTCCAAAAAGTTAAAAAAATTCCAAAATTTTAAATATTCAAAAACAGTAAAAATTCCGAATGCATGAAAAACTTCCAAGCGTTTCAAAAAATAGCAAAAATTTTGAACTCGTAAATTTATAATGAAAAAAAAAAAAATTCAATTTCAATTTGTTTTTAGTTGAAGAATTTTATCGATTCGAAAAAGATGTATTACTAACAGATGGCAGAATTGACTTACATGAAAAATTGATTATATCTCAGGCATTACCATCTACTGGTAATTCCAAGGAAACTACATTATCGATGGATAATACTTATATTGTTTTTTGTTAATGATTAGTTATCGACGCACGGTATTTGATAAATGGCCATTGTTGAATTCAAATCATTGAACCTTATTCTTTTGCAGTATTCGAGATTTTTTTTTGCTGTGAGATAAAAATTACTTTTTAGTTAAAAATGCGAGACATTAATAAAATTCAACGGAAAATAAAAGAAATGGCTTTTCAAAATCCCAGGTATGTTAAAGTTTCAAGAACCAAAAATTCTGTAATTTTAAAATTTTGGAAATTTCGAACAGAAATCTCAAAATATAAAAATGTGCAAAAAAGACGTTTGCCAGAAATTGGCCCCCCTCCTAATCATCACTTGGTTTTTTGTAAAATTAAAAAAAGTACGAATTCACAGGCGCACTTTAGAAGGTAATACGGTAATAAACAAACACAATCTCTATCAAATGCACATAAATTACACTTTATTTTATTTTACAATAAAAAATGTCGATCCGATATTTCAAAGATAATACTTGCCAAATTTCCATACATACCCAACGATCAACAATAAATCTCAATGACATCACAGAACATCCAAGTTTTCATTAACAAATAACTTTTACAATGAATATTCACATTCAACTCATTCGCACATCTATGAACATTTGTTACCAAAAATTTTCATACTACCAACACGACAAGTTGAGCCCTCTGTGTTTGAATTACTTCAGTATAGTGAAAGCCAAATATAATTTTTATAATTTTCACGAACATGGAAAAAACATAAGATTTATATCAGATTCTCGAAGTCATGAAATTTCAAAATTTTTAGGAATTTGATTTTTTTTAAATATTTCAGACAATTAACAATTTCATAATCCCAAAAATTCCGCGAATTCAGTCCACTCCAATTATTTTTTCAATTAGTAATTTTGAAGATCTCCCAAAAGGGACACATATTAAGTGACTTTTTTTTACCAAGACAATAATCGCCATCAATGAATCTCAAGAGATGATAAAAAAAACTGGTCCATTAAAGAGTAAATTAGCTTTCAACAATTGTAATTTTCGAATATCCTAGATCATCGTAGAAAATATTGATACTTTTGTGTTATATAATTTCTTAAACGTTATGAAGAGTGGATGAGCAAAGTTTTAAAAATCGTGCTGCATGCAAATTCCCTGTTCGTTAATACAATACGCACACAATAGCTCTGGTAATTTTTTTCCACTTAGCAAGATTAATTCAAACCAAGAGGTTCATCGCTTGGGTAGTACAGTTCTCAGGTGGAACGCGGAAAAAGCATCAGATTAGCAACTGACGATTCTTTGTACTAAACAAATTATCACTCAAATTCGACTATACAATTATTTGGATCAAATATGTCACACCTCTTCTCATGTCTTTTCAATTACGGACAAAACGTCCGCTAAAACAAATTCAAGTCTTAACTCCAAGCATGAGCGCCCTGACTAAGAGTTCTTAATAAATTAGATCCACGTCAGATATTATGCAGTGTCCATAGACCTATCACACGAATCACGAAGCCATATTCTGCGGACGTCCTTTAAGTCATCCGACCTCTACCACCTAGGCAAAAGTGTTTAGCCATTTTTTGTTCTTTTTAAGTATTTTTTCGCCTGTCCTATATCAAAATGTGAGTTTAATAATGATAACCTCTAGGAACTAATAAGCGAACTCTTACTTCCTCTCTTTTGTCTCAGAATGGCATTCATTCCAGGATTTATGGGGATAGAATAAGACACCCTATAAGATTTCTATAGTTTCCTCCCGTAATACATTTTTTAGGAGTCCTAGAGGAACCTCATAGATTTTTTTTTGGTTGTTGGTCCTATTGGGGAAGGTCGTAATTTTGATGCGTATGAAATTCACCCGAGTCAGTTGGTACAAATGAGTGTTGGATGGTATCGTCCTACAGACGAAAGAAATTCCTTCGGGCGTGCTCGGTTCCTAATGCCCCACCATTGCCTCGTACACTCGACCAATGAGAACCGAAGGAAAGTCTTTCGTCAGTCCGACTGTAATCTGATGCTTGTTCTTAGCGTAAAATATTGACTAGAACGCACGTGTTACTCATAAATCTTACAATCAACATTGATAAAAAAAAAAACGGATAAAAATTATAAAAATAGACATAGTAATCTTCGTGGCTTCAGAGAAAGCTGAGAAACAGGTGACAATAAGAATTCACCTGTAATGCTCACGCTCCACTTTAGACATTTCCATTCAATTTCTACTAGTGACTCACTTTATCACAAAAGACATCTTGGAGCTCTACCAACTGTTTTATCTCTTTTATAATCACATTTATTAAACTCCACAGTTGACATTTCACTTCAATTTAAAACCCGTTTTCCGCCGTTTCTCCTGGGACAATGACAATCTCCGTTATGTTAGTTGAGACTGGGGCTATATAAAAACGGCAATTATTTGCAAATGATTCACATATCATATAGATGTCAAATAGCTATGAAACTGTGAAAACTTGTTTTTGAACTTTTAAACATTTGAACTTTTAAAATTTGAGTATTTATAAAAATATTGAAAATTTTGAAAATGCCAAGAATTCCACAAATTTGGAAAACTCTGTTGTTTTTACAAATTTGAAAGATTCTATATTATCCATGAATTTTTGACATTTCATTAAGTTAAACACAGTAAAACATCCAATACATATGAGAAGATGCCAAAAAGTTCCAAAAATCGCAAACCACAAAATTTCCAAATAATTTCGAAATATCGAAAATTTCATAACTACGGATTCTGTTGGAACATTAAATTGTCGTTGAATTGCAATAATTTTGTTAATTTCCTAATGCTTTAGAATTTAGAACTATTCAAAGAATTTAATTGAAGTTTCATTCTACAATGTAGCCCATCTATTCTATAGTGTCCTTATTTTCTTATTAATTAAACTGGTCATAACTGCATTTTTTTACACCATCTTTTATGACAAAATAAGGCATTATGAAAGGGCCGAGTTTCGCGAATATCTCCCTATGTTATAACACAGATGTATCTACAAGACTAACTTGCTCAACGGTTGAAACCGTTGTGTCATTTGTGTCACGAGACTCTCAAAGTCCACGTCTCTAATCTTCGTTTAGAAAGATGCTCTCAGGTTTGGTGAGAAAATTATAGATATTCCATAGCAGTTATACAGCCAAGAAATTTTGCAAATGCAACATATTTTACATTACGGAAAAACTGTCATTAAATTGGCGTAATACCATTAATCCCTCGAATTAACGATTATGTTTCTTGGTTAAACAAAGATTTTTCCCTGTATTGTGCACCTACTGTCATATATCACTTCTATAGTATTCTAAAAAAACTGAAAATCTCATTTTCCACCGATCTCCATTTGCCAAGGGGAGTTCCAGTCCCCATTACGACCCATTATCCTCATTCCATCAATCCAACCACACTTTTGACACCTTCACTATTGAGTGTACCTAATGACCACTGAAACCTGTCACCTCAACGGCAACACATCCATTATTTATCCACAATTGTCCCTCGTCAATCCTTCAATACGGTATCCTTTTCACATTTTTCTCCATCATTTGAAGCTCTACATTCTACCCACCATTTACATCAAAAGATGGGCGGTCTCAAGATGTCTTCAGGCTCAATATCCCTGAATCCACTTATCGTGTATGAAAAAAGACATTCTGGCCACTCACGTTCCTGATGAATCATCAGCATCATTTAAGACCGTTCAAACTATTCGGCCCAGCGGGCTATCGTCGAGTCATAGGCAAGAGCAACTGCAGCGAAAACTTCGTGATATTATCGTGACAAGGAAGAACATCGCTGCAAGAACGGACAACTCTCAGATTGATTGTCACGGAGAATCTCGAACACTCCAAATTCTAGTCGATCGTTTGGTATGATGGACAAAATAGCAAGATACCAGTCGTCCTTCCGAAGGAGTTTCCTCACCCTTTGAAACGTTCAGAAAATCACCTGCTTTGACATGTACCGGAACTTCATTATTGCAGATCTATCGAACCACGTAGGTTCTGAATCTTGTGATCTCATACGTAAGAACCGCACGAGCTCAGGCGTCATTGTAACCACAACTGGGATACTATCAACATGGAGAAGATGACCACTGAGTCAGGTTACCTCCATCATGAGACATGCATTATTTCTCCACCATGGTCCCTTAGTGACACTTCAAAACACAGAAATTCTGTCTTGCTCTTCCCTAGTTTCTTCCACACATCGTTCCCGCATCTGCAGTTCCCCATTATGACCAGGTCTCGTTTCATAAGATTCAAGATTCACATACCTTGGAATATCTTCAGGCTTAATATTGTTCAATTTGAATAGTTTAGGAGAGTCGTCACCAGCAAGAAGAGGCGTCAACCCGTCGTGCATCAAACCAGAACTCTCCGACTGGTCATGGTCCTGATGAATATCCAAAAGTGGAGCATTGTTACCATCGGATACAATATAAGTTGAGCTATTGGACTCGATGGTCTGTCCGCTAGTGACTGGCCAGGATAACTGTTGCGAAAATTTTCTGACATTCTCATGTAAAGGAAATTCGATCTGACTGGGACTTTCCAGTTGCACACTTGCTAAAGGGACATCTAAGCAGGGACTGACAACTCTCGGATTACTTGCCAAGAAATCGACAATTTCAGCTGCAGTGGGGCGTTGTGCGTGATCGACAAGCCAACAGGACTTCAGTAATCCCTCCAGAGCTGGTTTTACACCCTTCGGAGCTCGCAGAGAATTCCCTGCCTTAACATGAGCCAGAACTTCGTTATTGCACATCCCTTGAAATGGAAAGCTTCCAAACGTTACAATCTCGTACATAAGCACTCCATAAGCCCAGACGTCGGAAGCTGGAGAGAAGATACCGAGTCCGAGGGACTCAGGTGCCATCCAACGAACTGGCAACATTCCCTTTCTACTGAATTTATAGTAATCATTCTCATACATTGGTCGAGTCATCCCAAAGTCTCCTAGCTTCACCACTCGCTGTGCATTGATTAAGCAATTGCGAGAGGCTACGTCTCGGTGAATGTATTTTATTTGAGCTAGGTAACCCAAGGCTCTGGCCACGTCCAGTGCCATCGCCGTAAGCTTCTTGTTTGATATCTCATCAGAGTCTTCATAATTCTGGTCATTGACCAGATGTCTTCGCGCTAATAGATAAGTCTTCAAGTCACCATAGAGCATGAATTCCATCACAGTCAAGACGGGCGCTGAATTGATGCAGACACCTGTAAAAAATTCAAAAGAGAAAAGATATTGTAGTTTAGGTCTTCAACGATATTATAGACTAGGATAGGAACCATCAACAGGAAATTGTTCTGAAGAGAACAATAACGAAACTTATGTTTCAATAGTCTGCCAAAATATCCCCAAAAAAATTTCCCCAAAAGAATCTAGTTTTCTTTACCGTTTAAGAATTTGCAAAAACATTTGGTCAACGAAATTTTTCCTCACTGAAAGCTTTAATTGACCAAAGTTTTTGGTGAAATTGTTATCGAAGAAATTTTATCCGGAAAGTGACGAGTTAAGAGGTCTCTTAAAGTATTATAAGAATACTCTCAAACAGAATTGAGATTGTAAATTAATTATGAGTCGAAAAACATACTCGGCCCTATTTTTGCAGTTCGTGAGCTAAGTTCTTTTGTGTGTGGGTAGTCTCGAGTGAGACAATTTGTTTTTCAGCATTCCACGACAATAAGACGCTATGAAAGGAATCTTATACGATGACTATAGAGATGACAAAAATTCGGATGACACGTGACACACTAAATCACTATTAACTGTATAGTTTTCAATTGAATGTCATTTCGAATTTAGGATCATGACCCGTATCGTTGAATTAATTCGAATTACCGTTTTATCCAAACGGCGTCACAACATACTCTCTTACTTTCATTATTTTTTTAGATACCCATTTAAGTGTGACAAAATTTTCCTCTTAAACTTTGAACCTTTTACACACAATGTTTTCATTCCTTGCAGTAATCGAAAAAAAAACAAAAATTTGACCTGTCGCTTAATTTATTGCATTTTGCAAGTCATAATTTATTTTAGTTATCAGTAGACACAGCATACTTCAACATCATTTGATTATGGATTCCCTAACCATACAATTGCGTCTTATTGCAAAATTGCGTCTTCGTAAAATTTTAGTACAATACGTTAATACGTTTATTTTGTATCCATTTATCACTTCTCCTTTCATCTGTTGTCACCTCAGAATAATACCTTCCATTATGGACTACCATGCATCTTAGCTCAATAAACATGAAACCGCAGAAACGTAGAAATTTGTTTACCTAATAGTTTGATGATATTCTTGTGCTCAAATCGCTTCATAACTTCAACTTCGCTGAGGAAGTCCAACTTTTCCTCTGTCGTGCTTCCATCTTTCAGCGTTTTGACAGCTACGGCAAGCCATCCTTTATCAGGGAAAAAGGTTTCACCCCCATATACAGTTCCAAAAGCTCCCTCCCCCAGCTTACGATTAATGACCACACGATCGCGGGGAATTTCCCATTTATCCAGACCAGTTGTTGCCAGACGTGGATCGAGGCCAAAGGACTCCATGACTTTTTCATGCTCACGAACTTTTGCATCGTATTTTCGCTTGGCGATTATGAAGGCAGCTATGAGGAATGCCAGCAGCAAAATCAAACCTATAATGTTGGCGATTATGATGGCAACTTCGCATGAAACATCGAGAAGTTCCGCCAGACTAGCAAGAACACAACGTTGTGGTGGTTCCGAACCGTCGGTGGGAACCGACCCCGTCAGCCAAGCTATCGAGGATTCGTTAAGTTTTAAATGACCACCAGTTATTTCGTGCTTCGTTAGATCCATCTCTGGGTAAAATTGACCAACTATACGGGTTTCGTTGTGAATTCGTTGCATTATGTTGATTGTGGAGATGCGAGAAGGGCCGCCGAAGAATTTTATGTGTCCGGAAACCTAAATAAATAGTATTCATCCATTACCGATTACATTCATAACTAATTAAGGGATTTAGATAGCAGAGACTAAATAACCAGAGAACGACTTAATTTCCGACGCATATTTGGGTATATATAATATATATAAGCATATACACATTATATATATATATATATATATATATACACATAATATATATGTATATGATATATATACAAGTATATACAGATAATATATATGTATATGATATATATATATAAGTGTATATGTGAGATATATATATATATATGTTTGGAATTATTGATATGGAAAGCTAAACTGATGATCAGTTACAAATGCAGCAATTTCAATTTCTTCCATTGCTACAACCAAGATTTGATCAGATTTTAAGAGCCCATCATTTAATCACTTACCCCTTGAAAATCCGTCTCAGCAATGATGTTAGTGAAACGATTGACTGTCAGCTCTGAGTGTAGATCAAAAACGTAGCTCTGATTCTCCTTGAGAAGTTGATGTAGAGCTAAGCCATAAGTCCACGTTGCATCGTAAGCGTACCCTGCATAAATTGAAGGTGGCAAATGATGATGGCGGCACAATGCTTCGTAACTCTCTCGCCAAGTCGCCACTGTTGCACCGGTTTGCATCGTGTCCTCATCTCCTGCGAAGTATGCATTTGATATACTGAAGTGTCCATTTATGGCGGCAAACATTTCATCAACTGTGCAAGATACTGTTTCACCGTATTCGCTGTTGTGGTACTCGGTGTCGTACCAATCGTGACCAAGCCACAATGGTAGGAACCATACGTAGCCCTAGAATTAAGAAAATAAAGATGAAACCGATGATTCGTTCTGAATAAGTGAGATAATAAAACACATGCAGTCAATATCTTCAATAGTCCAAGAACAGGGAAGAAAAACAATTACATACTCATAGTATTCCCAAATTCGTGAGAACATTTGTTTTTTTGAGCCTGTGGAGTGAATCATCATGGAAAAAATAGCCTTGCACATTTCAAATCATGTTAAACAAACTGCCTCTTTTATAATTGCTATTTGTTCTCTATGTTTTTTTCTAAAAGTGGAAAAACAACTACGATTTTTTGGCCTTTAATGCACGATCATTCCGTAAATTAGTCTGCGTTACGTTAGATATTTGATGATCATAAAAATCTTGAATTGTTCTATCACCTGCTCAGGCGTCATCTCCAATTTATGAGCCTGGCACATAAGCTCTCTGGCGATCGCATCGTAAACATCCGCGATGATAATCCTCGCACTCTTCTCTTTCAGATGCTCCAAGTACTGGGTCATCTGATTCGGCTCCCGCTCTCTTGGGAATTTGATGTTGGCAATGATGCTAATCCCATTATCCCTCATCATGTCCTGCAGGTAAGACAAGTACTCTGTATATTTTTGCCCATCCTCAGTAAGAGCAGCAACGCGTGTCCACCCAAAATTTTGGAGCAATTGTAAATACACATGCCTGTACTGCTTGTTCTCAGCAATCGTCCGGAAGAAGTAAGGATACCTACTACGATCATTGAAACTAGAGCCTTCAGCTCCATAACTGATAACCACTGTGCTATAGTGCTTGGAAACACCAACCAATGGTTCAACAGTTTCCGAGCATGCAGGACCAAGAACTCCAATGAGTTTTTCATAGTAATTATGAAAGATGTAGTCAATGAAGGACCTCATGACTGTATCAGTCTTACACTGACCATCACCTGCTAGGAGAACCAGATTGTAATCTCGCAACAATGTAGTATTATCATTGAGAGCTTTTTTCGCCATCACCGCTGCTAGGAGAATTGCCTTGTCAGTATATGCTGAATTAGTCATTGGAAATATTCCTCCTACGTACAGGGTATTTTTGTCTCCGTTGGTGGGCTCCCAGTGCGTAAGCGTATAATTCAAGTTATCTCGAAGCCATCCACATGCAATATCCTCCTCAGATTGGATTCCTGATAGCCTATTATAACGTATCAACAAATCTTCATACTGTACTTCTGTAAATTTGGCTCGATTGATCGCTTCCAAAGCTAGCTTTCCTATATCCTCGAGCTTTGCCCAGGCGAGTTTGACTAATCTATTGGTTTCATATGTACAGCCGATTTTTGAGTTCCTACTGCCGCATCTGGGGAAGTCTACGTTTATGAAATTACGCTCATTGGGGATTACGTCGCTGGGTGTCCAGTACAGAACCACCAGTGATTTTTTAATATCTGTCAATTTATTGGAGCTTATGTATTGTTTGGTGAGAGAAGTCGTTAGGTTTCGAAGATGAGGACCGACCCAAATCACTTGAACGTAGAGCTTCAGTTGATCGATATGGTCTTTCACAACTTTGGTACCATTGACTTCCGAGGTCAGTAGTAGAGCACACCCTTGAGTTTTATTTCGAGGTGTTTGACATTGGGGCGGAATATACATACTCTCCTCACAAAAGCTTTTCTCACAGTAGAACGCCCCCGTTGATGGATTCGTCGTGTATTGCTTAATCAGTTCAAGAGTCTCGTCATCTACGGAGAATCTTTCTGCTGTCTGTCGGTTGGTAAATGTTATCCAAGTATCACCAATGTCACTCAACTCTTCGGGAACGAACCAACCTAATCTTCCGGGACTCGTAATGGAACCACATTCGCGGACCTTGTATTGCTGCATTAGTTTTGTTGAGTCGTTTTGCGGGGGAATCCATACTTCCATGTTCACCATTGTATTGGGAATTCCTTCCAGATTGAGATCGAAATTGTCGCCCACACGCATGAAAGCAGGCGTTACAGCGAAATCGTCGTCGATATATGTGAGAGTTGCAGCTGCGTAACCAAGCACCTCTATCAGGAATATTCGCATTACTCTGGTAACTAGGCGCTGACTAACCCGATTCGTCAACTCGAAGCGAATCGGCAGTGACAGGCTTTCCAATTGGACTATACGTTTCGGGTTCACCTCTGTAAGAAGATAAAGTAATCGTACATTTATAGGGTTTGTACAGTATTTCCAGGAAATTGGAAGATGAGAAGCGCATGAGTGACGGTACATAGTGCAATGAAATATCAGGTGTATTGAGCAATCAAATTTGTTTTACAAATCACTTGTAACCTCTTATTGATTAGAATAATCTAATGAAATAATTGATTTCGAAAAAGATGTGTGTAGGTAATCAGAACTTGTGCGAGGTCAAAGTTAACCGAATGTTGGTAATAGAGCTCGTCCAAGGCTTGGCTAAAGGTAGGATCAGATAAGTGAGCGAGATTGGATGCCCTTGTACTTGCCCTACTTCCGAGCCTTAGCTAAAGCTTGGCTGAAGCTCACACGCCAATGATTCGGCAAGACAAAACCTACATGGTATTCGAGCTGTTTCACAGTATTGATATGTCCTAGCGGATGGATCTCAGATAGCTTTTATCTACCCTTTTTGTGTAATATCCCATTTCTGTTCATTTTACCTGGATATTCTCGTAGACATCGACTAGAGTTTGTTGGCCGAAGGTGCCACACGATAACCAGGAGGACGATAAACTTTCCGTATCCCAGCATATTGACCTCCACCTGCAAGCAAATTGATATACATCTATGTTAATAAATCTCCGGTGAGTGAAGAGGAAGAGAAAGAAAATCACGGGGAACGTTTCAATTTATGATTGGCGGTGTTTCGGTAAGCGCATTATGGATTGGCTGTATCCTCGGGGCATACAGTCATTATGACTAGGTGGATAAACATAATCTCCGGGTACATTGTTAGCAGATACGGATGCATAAGACTAGACCTTGGTTAGAGGATTAATGGGGAATGCCGTTTTTTTTTCGTTATTTGTTAGAGTAGTAATGGATGTTTTTCTTTCTGTTGTCTGGCAATGCAACGGAACTCCGAGATGCATTTATTAGAAGGGTATTTAATATGACATTCAGGATATAATGGAGAATTATTGACCATATCAATGTGGTTTTTAGAGGACACTATGTCAGATTATGGGATGGACCTGGGGCATAGAAAAATGATGCAACTTTCCAAATGATTGGTGAAATCATTCGTCTGGATGGGTAAATTTAGTGGCGCGAAGTTCTACGATACATAGCACGGAATGGTCCCGACTGAAAATGTGGCATCTTTGAAATTTAAAAAAATTAAAAAAAAAATCACAATGAGACTGAAAATTTTTGATCATTTTAGAAAAATTTGGAGATGTTTAATTTCTTCAATTTTTTGAATTTTCACATTTTTGAAAACATGAGAAAAAAAATATTTTTAGTAACCGTACAATTTTGAGAACTGTGAAATTTTAAGTTTTTCAAAAAGTTCCCAACATTTAACATTGCCTGCAATTTAATTAAAATTGCTCAAAAACCCGTTCAAAATTATTAAAGTTTTTATTCTCTTTTATTTTGTATAATGTTTGTAATTTTCAAAACATTCCAAAATTTTGAATTAAATTTGTTAAAAATTCATCATGGTAGTTTTTTCTATAGGGGTTTTATATAAAATTTATCGACATTCTTCAGGCTGTAAATTTTTATGCGGGGTTGTCTCCCTGGGTTTGTTTGGTCAGAGTTTTTTGTCGGATTTTTTCCCCCTATGGAGCGTTTGTGCATGAAGTCTGCTTCAATCAACTAGCAATCTACTCATATCATATCTATATGTAGAGTTCTGACGAAATATGAAAATAGCATCCGGAGTTAAAGATCGAGAAAATAAATACGGAAAAAACCGCGTGAATTTTTTACTGAATTTGCAAAATATTGATTTGCCCCATGTTTTCTTTTACTGTTTTCGCATTTGATTATATTTATTGTCCTCGGCAGCACACTTGCTCGATATTTGCACATCTGTACTTGGTACCCGGGGATTTTTTTTTCACCCAACAAAAAAACAAACAAGCGGACCAGATGAGAGTGACCTCCTTCATTAGGTCTATATCAATAACTTGCCAATTTAGTATTTTTCTCCAACACCCTGGCTTCGCCCAAAATGTCCCCACAAACTCAAATATGTTGTAAACGAGTGATTTTACGCCAAAATGTAATTAGCTTTTTTTTGAGGAGTTCCATTCAGGAAAGAAAATTTATATATTGTTTTCCCGCCAACTGACTTGTTCTCGAGATAAATGTGCAAGTCTCATTGTTTTCCACTCACTTTCCCAAAGATTGCGATCCTTGGATTTGTTCGAGACCCCTTGCGCGAACGTTTTGGCGAAACACACGCGAACACACACACACATACGTAGCCTTTTGAATAAATTATCAAAATAGTTGAAAATGCCTTGAAATTGAGAAATATGGGAAACAACGAAGTAGAGCGTTTTAAAAAAATCTAACGGCATAACTATGTGAATCATTGGGTTACGATACGCAATTGAATATGTATTTAACACCTTGGTAATGAAATTCTCGTTTTAATTGCAAAAAAAAACGTCATTACGTCCGTCGATTCTCCTGACGTAAGAATTTTCTGATTAATTCTTTCTTCATTGCTTCAAAAAGATTTTTTCAAACATTTTTGTGCATGGCAATTTTCCGGAAAGCGTTTCTGTTCAATTTTCCAAATTATGGTCTTCATTAAATTACTCCATCATATAGATCTACATTTTTTTAAAATTGTTTTTTCTTTTCGCAACTTTTTTAATCCCTTGAATATTAGTCTTATCTCGTTGTAAGGTCTTCCTACTTTCGTCAGTTATTTCTAATTTTTGACGTTTTTAACATTTTTGATTCCTCAAATTTTTTGGTCGAACTAAATGGTTCTTTTTGTTCCTTCAGCTGTAGCGAATGCTTTTTTTGCTTTTTCCTCACTTGCTCCTTAAACGTTTCATGAATAGAAATAATCGCGTTATCCTCACGAATATATATATATATATATTCCACGTGAAATCCTCGGACTGGGAACCCGATGGGCTCGGATTGATGTGAAAATGCACATATCTGTTTCTCAGCACAAAAAAAACACGTATTTTTTCGTTTTTTTTAATAACAATTTTAACAACAATTATATAAGCAAATGGAGATATCTCAAATAGGCCTTTTTTATTTGAATGAGATTTGAAATATATATTCTGTATTGATTTACGATCATTTTGAAAAAAAAGTCGTTATAGGATCTTGTCAGGGGAATTTTTTATGAATTTTTGAAGTTGAAGTCATCAGAGAGTATTATTAGTGACAATTGGCCATTGATAATTTTTTAAGTTAGTATGGTGGTTTTCAATAATGTGAACAGAAAAAAGTTAAATCTGCATATAAATGACCCCGGGAAAGATGTTAATTAAATAAACAAAAGTAAGGTTTTAGTAATTTTTATAAACAAATGATCATAACTCGAATATTATCAATTCTATGAAAAAAAACATAACAGATAAAAATGTTGTACGGAAAATTCGGCGCCAAAAATGTTCACATACTTTTTGCGTAAAAATGACGGTTTTCTTGATATTACCGCAGAAATGTTAATAATCAGTTCCCATCCCTGGTATTGGCGTAAAAAAATAGTGGAAGGCTGCGTTTAAAATGACTATATATTTGTTTTGTGCAAACTATTTAACTTCCCGATCTGGGGAAGTTATTGTAATCACCCGAAAATTGAAAATTGGGTTTCCACCATATCTCCACGTTTCAAAATTTCCCCAATCGTTCTGAATGACTTTTGGAAAATTGTCTGTATGCATGTGTGTGTGTGTGTGTGTGTTCGTACATATGTACCCAAATTTTCAGTTAACGATTTCTTGAAAACTAATGGTCCGACTCGATGAATTTTTTTTTTTTGATCGATGAGTTTTCATGTCACTTAGTGCTGATTAGATTCTGGAAGGAATCCATTCAGCAGTTTTCAATGATTTCGAGAAAATCGAAAGGCCAAAAATCGCAAATCGGGTTAATTAAAGGTAATCCATAAACTATTAGAGTTAGCGCAAAATTTATATAAGAAAAGTTGTTACCCATATAAAATTACGCATTTTATGTGCAACGTCTTTTTTCGATAATTTGCATAATTAAGGAGGTATCGCAGTCTCAATAGTTATGTATGCAATGAGTTAATGAACGAATCCAGCGCTGTCATGAAGGTCTCAATTGAAGTATTTCGGTACAGAATTGAGCGGATTACATTTTGAATGGCATTCGTGCAGTATATGCAATATTATAAACAATTGCAATCATTTATACGGTTCCCCGGGGTAAAGAATTAAAGTTATCGTCTTTATTACGGCCGCACTCCTATTGGCGCCTCACAGCTTACACTCAAGTAACGCCCATAAGTCTCATCCCCATGCTCACCATGCATCTACTCAAATATTCATCATTATCTGCCTCATTAATGACTTAGTTTAGAATTCTCAAATCTGCAAGTCTTCAGTATGACACTACTAATCAACCTGGGTATATTGGAGATGAATAAATTTAGTACGCTGTGTTGAAATACCACATCGGGACGTTTTGTTCGTGCCCCGAGTGAGGCACAGACATGCACACACCGCTAGTCTTGAAATTGAAAATACTATGTGGAGAAGGAGGGGGGGGGAGTAAATATTGGGCAATTAATATGATATACGTAAACTATTTTATGGCAGTTCAATTCTTGATACAAATGTAATTATGTTACTCACATCGGATGTTACTTCGATAGAAGTAAGTTTTCATGTTGTTCAGTCACTCCAAATAGTATTTCCAATTCCAAGAATAGTTTGCACGAAAAAAATATGTGGTCATTTTAAACGCAGCTTTCCACTATTTTTTAACGCCAATACGAGGGATGGGAGCTGATTATTAGCATTTCTGCGGTAATATCAAGAAAACCGTCATTTTTACGCAAAAAGTATGTTAACATTTTTTGCGCAGAATTTTCCGTGCAACATTTTTGTCGTTTATGTTTTTTTCATAGAATAGATAATATTCGAGTTATGATCATTTGTTTATAAAAATTACTCAAACCTTACTTTTGTTTATTCAATTAACATCTTTCCCGGAGTCATTTATATGCAGATTTAACTTTTTTCTGTTCACATTATTGAAAACCACCATAATAAGTTAAAAAATTATTATTGGTCAATTGTCACTAATAACACTCTCTGAAGACTTCAACTTCAAAAATTCATAAAAAATTCCCCTGAGGAAATCCTACAACTTTTTTTTGAAAATGATCGTAAATCAATACAGAATATATATTTCAAATTTCATTCAAATAAAAAATGGCGTATTTGAGATATCTCCATTTGTTTATATAATTGTTGTTAAATTTTTTATTTAACAAAAACGAAAAAATACGTGTCTTTTTTTTTTGCTGAAGAACAGATATGTGTATTTTTATGCAAATCCAAGACCATCGGGTTCCCAGTCCGACGATTTCACGTGGAATGCCCCATATATATATATATATATATATATATATATATATACGGCGATACACCGAAAATAATATATATATATCTCTGGACATATCTATATACACAGTCATGTTACATATATATATCTAACATATGTTTTCGCGCAAAGAAGGGCTTTATTTGAAATATATTTTGGGACATATTTTTTTGGATGCTGATAATTGGATTTGCGCGCAATTCCTTCGTTTTCAAGAATGTCAAAAATTCAAAAATGATTAAGCTACTTGAATGCTGAGGCCTTCGCTGGTCGACCTTCGGTGAATGCTCAATAAAATTAATTATTCACTCGTGGAATTGAATGTTTCAACTGCGAAGAATTCTCTCGACTTATTTACAGTTCGTGACATTGAAAGAAATATCCATTCAATTCTCATCACCCTGGTGAGCCATTGAAGACGCGATATTGAATAATCGATTAACCCTCTTAAGGCGTAATTACATCAGACATGTTATGTCTCGGCCAGTCAAGTTAATTCAATTCTGGTAATTTTCTCATAATGGGTTTAATGTACTTGTCCCAGTGTATCCTACATTTGGTCTCTTATATGGCTTCGATGCTCCATTCTGTATACATAACCCATGTTCCACATCCCGTTTTGTATATCTGCTCGATTATGTTCTCTGTCACATAATATCTATCGTTCTATTTCATATATACGCTTGATTATTCTCCGTGATCTAATCTTCTCCCTGTCCCATTATGCCCCTATTACATGAGATCCATATGCCATTATTCCTTTTGACCCATTATGCCCCTATCCCATTATGTCTTACCCTCCCTAATATCTATAATCTTACAGAAATTTATGATAGGATTCCGTTTACAAGGGGAGAGTTGGATCATTCAGTATTTCTCCATAAATTGTCTTTTTTATTGAAATCTGAATAAATGAAAGAGTAATGGTTTACAGGTGAATGTTTGCCTTCTCTAAAGTATCCGACCTTTACGGTACAATGCACCCAATCTTAACTAATTTTTTAGCATTAGGGAAAGTATAGCGCAGCAAGAAAAAAATCCTGAACCCGAATGATAGAAATTCAAAAAATAAGTTAGTAAATTAGGGGCTGGGGAAATTGTACGCCACAGTTATGCAATTTCTCCTATTCCGCCGTAGAATTCTTTCAAATCCTGCTTTAGAACATTTTTTAGTCATTTGATATTTTCGTGCTTACTTAAAATTTTCATTATGCTTTTAATTGTACTACATTGCTTCTTACAGCTTCAGAAATTTGATGGCGGTCTCGCAAAGGAACATCGTCAAATATCCGTAGAAAAATCTGTGCTCTATTATTGCGATTTTACATTTCGTTTATAAGTCAGGGTTAGAGCTATTCTGAGATCCTCCAACGAAATATTCAGTTTTTTTCTGGCTTGTGTACACAATAGGTCTCCGGAAATATCTTCATTTCTATCATGCATTCCAAAGTTTCCGGTCTTTTGACTTTTTTAAATTAAAAATTTCAAAGTATAGGAGAATTCAAGGATATAGAAGAAAAAAAATGTCAAGTGTGCGAAAAATTTTAAAATTCCAACAATTTCGCAAAATTTTCAAAATTCCCAAAAATCCAAATAGTTGCAAATTTCGTTGGTCCCCCCCGTTGGGACCACAAACAAACTGTTTGTAAAACGCAATGTAATTCCAGTATTCCATTCCCAGATTGCACCTCGCAATTTAGAGAAATTGTGTTGATAATTTGTTTTGCCAATAGTTTTCAAAATGTTGACAGAGTTGGAATATAAACGTTATTGAAATCGAATGATACGTTGTCACAACCGTTCCCAAAGAAACTATTTGAAACGAGAAGATTATTCTCCTTTTTTTATGTAAAACGGTAGTTTTTCGAGAAATATGAAAAAAACTACAAAACCAATTTCAACCAAAACCTAATCAGCTTTGAAGGCCACAATGACGCTTCGATTGCGCCATACGGCAGCTCAATCGCATAATTTGACGGTGAGAAATCGTTGGAGAAAGAATTTATCTTTCTATGGGAAGTTGAACATTCCCAGATGAAAAAAAAAAACAAAAAAAAATCGAACTTCTCCAAAATTTCAAAAAGGAGGAACGAAATGATAAATATTAAATAGAAACGTTGTTACAAAAATTCCTAAGGCAGTACATTGTTCACCCCTAAAAAGCTGAACTTCCCGTCAATATTTTTCTAACTTATGCACGCCTCCCCCAAATTAATTACATCAGACACATTTTACGTCTATGTCACAGTCAATTGTATTAATAAACTAATCAAGAGGGTCTGTGGGCCATTGTCAGCTTAACTTTATCCACAGTAAGCTTTGTTGCCCTCAAGGGAGAGGGTGTCTCAAGGTTACCCTCAATATAAATCCCAGCGCATTTTCAGAGGGCTGAGCAGGCGTCCCAGTGCCCTTGTGAGGATCTTTGAGAATCCCCATTGAACTTACTCAACTGTTATAAAAAAATCCAGATACATAGCACATGAGAGGTGAATAAATTCCCGATACAAGTGACATATCCCAATAAACATTCGATGTTACGTAATCATCTAAATACACGAAGCGAAAAATTGGGTTATGAGCTACCGGCTGTAACACTGGAATTAAAACAATTTTCCTAAGGAACTAACCCGTTGGTGCCACACAAAAAACCTCCCAGTTTGTAGGCTCTACATAAGACCATTATTTCTCAATTATTCACTTCCCGAACAGGGAAAGTTATTGCAATGAGTTCGAAACCGAAGAGTGTCAAATCCACGAAATTTTTACGTTTCGCGGCGTTTTACCGACATACTCCGGAATCATTTTCAATGAGGATACGTCTGTGTGTGGGTATGTGTTTTTTTTCTTCCTCCGTCCCTCTCCTTTGTACGTCCCCGGTAGCGGCCGTGTAAGCATTCCTTCAGGGGGCGTACCGGACACCCACCCATGCGGCTGGGGCCGACTTTCGCCATTTTTAGGCCATCGTATTTCTAAACATAGGGTAAACCTCCAGAAACCCCTGTGCTACGATGGCCGGCGCCTATGATGGAACCCGCCCCCCCCCCCTGGGTACCGCCGATAGCACACACGAAAGTTCCTGCATCGGTCGGAATCCATGAGAAAATATTTTGAAATAGTATATTACGACCCAAGGCCAGAAAGTTTGATTTCCTGGCGTGCGTGATTTGAAGGCCGAGGCGAAGCCGAGGCCTCATATCACGTACGGCAAGAAATCAAACTTTCTGGCCGTGTGTCGTATGCTATTTTTCTTTCTCCCCACCCGAAAGTACGTTCAACAATAAATGTATCAATTTTGAAATGTTGACGGTCAATCCAACGATGAATACTTTTTTGTCACTCGGCCCGCCTAACCTCGTTCTTTGCGAGGCCTAGGCCGATAAGTGGCACTTATCAGGCCTAGGCCTCGCAAAGAACTCGGTTAGGAAGCCTCGTGACAAAAAGCATAGTATGTCATATGGCCTTTAAAGCATTTTTCTAACAAATATGACCATAATCTGGGCCTTCGGCCAGAAGCTACGGAACGTGCCAAGTTCCGAAGCCACTTTTTCTCTGTATAATATATACGCATAAAAGGTTCATGTCGCCAGTGCTTCTGTGGAACAGAATTTCTTTAAATTATGCATTAATTTCTTTAGTGGATAAAATAATATTGGATAAAACGAGTTGATTTTTAAAAAGTAGAGTAAATTAAAACTGTTCCCCGCCGGCGAATGAAGAGACTGACCTAACCTGAAAAATGAGCGACTCTTCATCGCGATGTTTGGAAATTTCGACAAAGAGGTCAAAGTTGGGAGGAAAATATGCTTATAAAAAGTGATTTCGGCATTCTAATTTTCTTTTCGACGTTTTTATGTTTTTTCATGCATTTTTACTTTTTGGCCGCCCCGACCAGCAAAAACGTCGGCTTCGCTTCGGTTTTGCAAAAGTCGGGCGGGCATGTAGTTCGCAAGGTGACCGACGAGAGGCGTGCGCGGGCAGGCCACAAAAGTATTCATCGTTGGATTGATCGTCAACATTTCAAAATTGATACATTTATTGTTGAACGTACTTTCGGGTGGGGAGAAAGAAAAATAGCATACGACACACGGCCAGAAAGTTTGATTTCTTGCCGTACGTGATATGAGGCATCGGCTTCGCCTCGCTTCATATCACGCACGCCAGGAAATTAAACTTTCTGGCCTTGGGTCGTAATATACTATTTTCACTGATGCCTGAAAAGTGGTGATTTGGGGCCGCTTGTTCGGTCGATAAGGTGAAATTATCGTCTATGGCCGTCAAAACGCGAGAATGTGGGGGCCATGGCCTTTTTTCATTACTTATCGGGCCATAGCCTCTCAAAAGTCCTACTTGAAGTGCGCCGATAACCGTCACTCTTCACAACCGAGAGGGGAAAATATTGCATAGTTCGGTCGGTGCGTGGCGCCACTGATTCCTAACCCCTCTCGTAGTTTCCAACTCGCGTACACAACATCAGATCAGCCAGTGTGTGTGAAATATCCGATCGTAGTGATCTTATTAACGTAAAAAATTTATTGACAAAAAAAAATGGCCGATTGGATCCCAGAAACCCCAGATGAAGTAAAATAGTTGGAGTATTCAATTTGCCTTCTAGTATTTTTTTTACTTTTATTCTATTTTCTTTTGCTGTTGTGTTTTTCCAGGTGGGGGGGCTCCGCCCCCCCACACCCCCCCCCTGCGCCCCCCCCCCTTCCGCAGGTCAGGCATACGTGAAAAAAATAGCCTGTGTCATGCGGCCGATAACGTTGGTTCGCGAGTCGTGTGAGTTTGTCCCACTCGGTGTCGGTAAGGCAATGACTCGCCTCGAGATGATGAGCCTCGTCCATGCCTTACCGCCACCTCGTGGGGCAAATTCACCCGCCTCGCAAACCGCCGTTTATCGGCCTTATAACACAAATAGCTATCTCCGGCGGCCGGGCGCGAACCTAGGGCCTTCGGAGTAGTAGGCAGATACTCTACCACTACGCCAAAGCCCGGACGGTACGTGTGTGTGCGTGTTCGTATCTGATCACTGAAAATCCACACTTCATTGAGCAATATCGCCTACATTATGAAAGTCACTGGAAAAATTCATATTATATAAGACATTTTTTTTTGTATGGGGAACTTTTGTGGAGGGTGCTACTTCAGAATTGTAACTCAATTAGCTCCTCACCGATCGACCTTGAAGGAAAATGTTATTCGGCATTTTCGGCAGAGCATTGTACTTCAGACAAAAAAGTATTTGTAAAAATTCCTCGTCAACAAGTCAATCTCACGTTAAATTCAAAAGTTTGATAACCGGCATGTGGGTGAAATTGCTTATGGGCCGAACCAATAACTTTGGCATCACATATTCCTTAAACTGTGAAACAATTTATCATGCATGCCTGAAATTGGTAACAACTGAAAAAGTCATTGACCATTTTTGATGCTAATTCAATCAAATTTGAGTTTCATATGAAGATTGTTCGGCTACACACAATCTTAATCGCGTGGTTTGTTCGCGCAAAATCGTTGAACACAATTTTTGACTACCCGCACACATACACACATATTTCGTTGAAAATCATACAGAAACGTTTGGAATACCTTGAACTTATATGTACATATATACATTGAGGACTAATAAAAGACGGTTTTATTTTCATTTTTGGGAGCGAATGGATTTAATTTGCTTTACTATTCAGAATTTTTCAAACCTAAATGTTTTCCTAATTTTGAAATTCTTCAAGACGCAAAAAAAAATATTCATAAGATTCACAGGATTTTAAACTTGTGACAATTTGAGGAATCTTCCATCCTATACCATAATTCTCTTATATTTGCAATGGCCTTTAGAGCTGTTTCGACAGGTGTATCACCGTCGTCATATCTTATGTACTCTCTGGTCTGTGTTGTTTGTATTTTCTGTGAGGGGCAATGGAGAGATGCTTTATGTCCGCATGAGAATTTATTTTCGTCCTCCCTCACCGAAAACACGTCCTAATAACAGTGACGTTCTAAGTCTACATTATGTAGTTCAAGACACTCGTTCCACTCTAATTATTTTCTTAAATCTACCAGTGTAAGTTCACATTTTCACTCCTTATTCGGCTTTTGCAATTGATCGTAATGCATCAATGTGTGTTGTAATGAATATATAGTGCAGAATGGATTATGGTCACACTACTAATATCCTGAGAGTAGTCTTAACCCTGGGCGTAGTCCCAGTGGTAACTGTTGACCTTCTTCTGGCCTTAACCCTGAACCTTATCCTTGCCACCAATCCCTGGTACCTACACCAGTGCTAGCCGTGAATTTGAGAATGCAAAGTCTCTATAAGCCCGGCAGTCTGATTCGAGCGCTAGAGTTAAGCCTAGTCCTCATCCCGAATCTGAATTTAGTCGTGATCCTGATTCTGCACCAAGTTATGGTCCTAGTCATGGTGTTGCTTGATTTTAAATCAGAGAAGAATGAAGATAGGCAATCTTGCAAGGTAAACTTGTTCTTCAATTTTCCAAGTACGCTTCCCCTATATATATAACGTAATAGATCTCGGATGATTTCTTGATAGCCTGAAAATTATTACTGAAATTTACGGTCTTGGTGAATTTAATTTCTATGTGTTGAGTGGTCCGCGTGTTTAGTTCCGTATATTTAGCTTTCTCCGAGTTTAAGGTTGTCATGAATTCATAAGAGGACGCTGGCACTCTAATTGCGCGGGAAATGTATCTCTTTCATGTGCCACTCATTTTCACTCTTAACTTTATGTTGCTTTGTGGCTGCTCATCAGCATTGACGTCTTTGGCATCGTAATGAGTGTTTTTTTCGGTGTAACTATGTTATTTTGAATTCCTCAGACACACATTCGTCCAATGATGCTTGTTCAATGAAAACTTAACAAGACGTGCTGGAATTTTGACGAATATGTAAAAAAATCAGTTCATTTTGGACGAGTCAAGGAATCACAAGTATATTGCAGTTCGTTACTACGTTCATGACGTTTTGAGACTTTTCCCATTATTGAAAATTTTAGAAATTATACAATTTTTTAAATCCTCCAAATACTTCTAGTTTTTTCCCCTCTTTCTATTTTTGTTTGAATTGTCATTTTTTTTTATTAATTCTTGTTTAATTATATTTTGGTTGGCAAAAGAAGGTTAGTTGGGAAATGATAAGTGCTCTGCACATGAGTGAACTATGAGGAGGAGCGTTAAGGTCTCTATTAATATGCGCGGTGACTTGCGATGCACTTGGTGACCTAAAGTACGCCTGTCAGTGAGGCTGACTGTATTCAAAAAAACGAAGACGACTATTTTGATCAATATTTGATGGCAATCGAGCGAAGGCTTGCTTGATCAGACCATACGAGAAAGGTATCATACACATTCCTGAACCAAGTATGGGACATTTACCAACCGAACATTAGGTATTCGGAAACGTTCCATGAAGGTCTTGACTGATCTACCCATTTCCAAAAAAGTCTTGATTAACTGCGTATCCGAATTGGATCAAAGCGTTAATAATTTTCTCCTAATGTCTCTACTGTGACTGAAGAGTTAGAACTGTGGCTACCGCCTTCTGTTTATAAAAATCTCCGGGGACCTGAAAATACGGGTAAGTTAGGCAATGATCAATTTCAAATTTGACAATTTTTTAGGTTTAAAAATTTTTCAAGCTTCGGGAATTTTCTACATTTTTCGAATTTCTTAATTTACCACATTTCTCAAATCTAGAATGTTTTCGGAATTTTTGAACTATGAGCCGCTAAATATTTTTATTTTTTATTTTTTTTTATTTTTAATGTGCCGAATGCGTCACTAATGGGATAATGTTGCGCATATATTTCTTTTTACTTTCTTCATTCCATTCATTCAGAAAACTTCATGATCAAAGATCTTGCAAACTATAGCGACATGAAGGTGTGAATGAAATTCTTGACTGCAATAATATCTCCCAATCCCTCCATTCACCGTTTTTTTTAGCACTGCATGTTCTTTATCCGGACTGAATGAAAAGTCGGGGCCATTGAGATAATCCGAGGAGACGAGCCGTTAAAGTGGCACCATCACATTGTGACCCTGTGATATCTCAAACGAATAACTCGTCAATTTAACTTCCAATCAATTAAATAATTTAATTATCCGCCAACGACGGTTGATACTTGGCATTTTCGACAACGCACACATTTACAATTTTTCGAATAACGTCGCAAATTTGTTAAATTTTTAAATGTCAGCACATTTTCGGAATTATCCAAATGATCGGAAATTTTGGAACCTTTGAATTTTCTTTTTTTTTTGCATTTTATCATTCTTGTAATCATTCTAATTTTTGAATTTTTTGAAATTTTTGACATTGCGAACACTTGTCCAATTTTGCAAATTCTTGACATCTTTAATTGCCCGATCTAGGGGTGTTATTGTATCCAGGAAATGTTCACTGTTCTCGATATTTCACATCCTTCGGAATCATGTTAAATATATATTCGTGAATATGTGTGTGTGTGTGTGCAGGGTGAGTGATTAGGTGTATGTGCGGAAGCAAAAGTCTGTATATTTGACCTTTTTTTTTGGCGAACGGTTCTCGTAAGCGGCTCGACCGATTTCAATTGTTTTTTTTTTGTACATATGCATCTTACCGGTGAGTAGACTTGAAAGAGGCTCAATAAGCATCTACCGAGTGTTTTTTTTGTTATTCATTCAACTACCTTTTTCAGAATGTTTTATTTTGTTTTCAATCTAAATCGAACAGCGTTCGGCGTTTTTGTTACCAATCGCATTATCTACATAAAAGATGCAATGACATTTCTTTGTATATTTCATTGTTCACCAGTTATCACGGGGAGAAATTGACTTGAAATTTTACGAAATTCAAAAATACCTTGAAATAAATGTACATGTGTATGTGAAGTTGAGCGTTTCTTTGCTTCTTGAAGAATATCGCAGCGTTCTTTCCCGTCAAATCCTGGATGAAGAAAAAATAATTTTGGGAAATGGTACTTGAGTGTCTTAATTGAATGTACTAATTTCTATCGAGCAATTATATGTGTGGCCCGAATGGGAGTCACACTTCGCCCACTTCTTTTTTTTTCACATTGCACAGTGCTGTACGTTACGCAGCTCGAAAAAAAAACACGAATAGAATTCACATTGCCCATCGCACGAGTCACAGCCCGATGATAATGAATGATCTATCGAGTTAGTCGAGCAGAATGGCGCCAGAAATAATCAAAAAATATCTTACATGGGAGTTAATCCACTGGAATTGATAAATTCATCAAATACGCAATTTAGACATAACTTTGAACTAAATAGAAAAATTGGCGTTACAGGCTATCTAAGTTTAGTCGTCTGAATATTCATATGGTCTTGAAGTATTTATCAGTTTCAATAAACATTTATAAAATCACATTATTTACTCAAGCATATTGAGAATCAGTACGAATGTTGTTTGAGCTTTGACTTTTTTTTTATTTTTTAATCATTTCTCAGTTTTGTTCTAAATTATTTTTTCTTTAATAAATCAAACTCTGTCAATCCTTCAATCTTTCAATTAGTTTTTGGGGGTTTGAAAATTTTTTGGATATTTTATAGTGTGAACATGTCGAAAATTTTGGAATTTCGGAATTATTTATCCAAACAATGAATTAATAGTAATATATTATATAGACGTCACAGTGGCAGGTATAGTCTTAAGGATCACCGCGACAGCGCGAGCAGATGGTTCCGAGGGCGCGAAGTTCAAACTGACCGATAGAATAATAATCAAGATGTGGGCGAAGTATGATTCGCATTGGAGCAAAACATATATCTTTCTGATGGAAATTAGCAAATTCAATTACGATTCTCCAAAAAGCTCCCCGCAAAAAACAGATGTTTTATGTAATATTTTTTGGTATTTTTTGTAGTACGGTAGGCCTGATGAGACCCGAGTGTAACATTCTTTAAAAATTTCTTCATGGAAATTCATTTATTGAGATCACATTCTTCCTAGAACAAAATCAAAACCAATCAAGTAAGTTTTCTATTTTTTATCAGCAATCATAGATTCCTTGTCTTGAAATCTCCCGTTACATTAAAACCGTCATATTCATTTCACAATAAGTTGCATCAGAATATATCAACTCAGATTGATTGAAATCATGCTATGTCTCTGTACAGAAATATTGCATCACCAAGAAACTGCATATTACAGAAAAAAATTTGACAAAAAAATTAAAGCTCGGGGTATAAAGTGCATTAAAAACGAAAGTATTCACAAATGCTGAATACTGATAAGATATCTCAGCGCCATGGCGATTGACGTCGGATGCACTCAGTGACACTGACTCGGAATGATATTTGTGATCAACGAGACTCGTGTAAATGACAAACTACCTTTTGGTTAAGCTGTACGCAAGATTGATGTTATCGCAAGGAGCAAAATGATTAATAGCCATACGAGTGAGCGACTTTTTAAATTTCTCAGTGCTGAGAATGTATTGTAATCCCCGGAACAGAAAGCCATTAGTGTGTGTGTGTATGTGTGGGGGGGGGGTGAGTGGGTTTGAGTGAGAGGGTGGGTGGGTGGTTGGCTCGGTGTCGGTGGTTTTTTTTTTAATGCGCTTATAGGATGTTTTTTGAGAACGACCACGGTATTCAGGACGAAGAAGGCAAGATGAATTATGCGCGAATTCTTTTAATATTTTCCCCAAAAAAGAATAAAATCGATGTCGGAAAACCGTTCGAGGAATAATATACAATTATTCAGTTAATATAAAAGTAAATAAACATACCACTCTTACCAGCTGGCGTTGTATGGACAATGACATTTTCATCATCGACACAACGTCAAAGGAATCTTTCACCTTTAAAAGTTTTTCGGTCGGAGGTGTTTGGCAAAAGTTTTCTCCTCGTGCTCCCGTCGGCGGAAAATGTCTTCGTACTTTGTGTGAGCTAGGTTTATTGATAATTCGAACTTATATGGCACTGATTTAATTATTAAACCATTTTTGTGTCCATTGGATAGTGAGATGTATGCTCATTATCGACTAACATTCCCCTTCATTGATCTAACTTTGTGGTATCCTTGTCGTTTGTTCATAAAGCAGCGCGATATTGTGGTGTTACATTCTCATTTTTCTTTATGTCCACCTTCCCGATAAGGGAGGTTATTGATTTTCCCCGCAAATTCGGACCCTTCATGGTTCATCAGACCTTCACGTTTGAAGGAATTTCTAATGATTTGCGACTACTCTCAAGAATAAGTATATGGGTATGGGTGTGGGTATGGGTCTAGCTGTAGGTATGAGTAAGGGATTGGATGCAGGTGTGGATGTGCGTATGGGTATGGACGACTATATCTGAGCTTGTAGTAGAATTACTCGTTCAAAAGTTATTTGGCTCTTTGCATAATTTTCGGGAAAATCAATAATACTGGAGAACAATAAATCGACAAGTTTCTGATGAGACTCTAATAGCTGACACTTACTCATTCCGCTTTGTTATCTTTTGTTATTTTTGACTTGGGAAATTTAATCGTACCAATTTTCGCCACTGGGAATTCCCGAAATGCTTTAGTCTTGTAAGGGACCGCAACTACAGCTGAATACTTATTTAAACCGTGATTTATTGTCGCGTCTAGACGTGGGTGCGTACTTTCACTGAAGGTTTGCAGTGTTAGTACTCCATTATAGTTGGTAATTGATCATCTCGGGACTAAATAGGCCGGTCAATTTATCTCGACGTATCCAGTTTTGATGACATGGAGCGTTGGCAGAAATGAGATGCAGCCTGGAGATTTGCATTTTTGATGGTTTAGATCAGATTGGAATTGTTAGATCCGTTTTAGAATGAGCTTGTTGGGTTTATTTGTGTATGAGGAGGAAAGAACCTTTATATCGTTAAAGCTTGTATGCACAAAACACTAACCCAAATTTTCTAGTCTTCCCAGTTGTAAAGTCCTAAAAATTTTCCGTTCTCCGATTTTTTCTCAATTCCTGAATTATTCAAAAAATTTCTAATTTATGATTTTACCATTCTTCGAAATTCTTCATTTGTGTTACTTTTTGGGAGTTTTCAAATTTTATATACCAACAAATACTGATATTCATTTTATGAAGTTTCAGTTTTTCTCGCATTTTTGACAGCTTCCAATTTGTACAGTTTGAAGGTGTTGTGCAAATTTTCAAGTTTCTCAAGTTTAAAAACTGAAAATGCGGAAATTGTTTTACTTTTCTAAAGAAAATTTCTGTATTTTCAAAGTTAGTTCAATTTTGCAAATTTTTCAAACTTGACACATTTTTAAATATTTTTGGAATTGTTTGTCTACGATGTCCTGGAATGTTTTTTTCAATTTAATACTTGGTTCAGGAACGAAACTATTTCAATAGAATTAAGTTTTTTCTAACAATGCATAGGGGTTCTTATCTTCGTGTATCACATCATCAATCATTCTATTGCATTTATAGTCAAACCGTTATGAATTGTTTAAAATGTGGGCGGTAAGATCACACGGAATGAGTGAAGCATGACATTTGTCAAGGTGGGACATGAGAATGGGAATGAGAGGGAGGATTATTTATATATTAACATCCAGTTCATGGTAATAATAGACGCAACGCTTGAGTAAGGTAGGACTATTTTAGAATGGAGTAGATTGGGGGATAGGGAGAAATGCTCAAGAATTAGGGATAGGGAGAAATGCTTAAGGTTGTAATGGATACTTAACAAAAACATCAACAAAAAAACTGTGTACAGAGATATGAGTCAAAAAAGTTAGACAGGCATCAATTTTCTCTGATATAATGGGAATTCTTAATTTTTTTTCATTTTAAATGTTCTAAATTTTGAAATTGTTCTTTGTTTAACCCGTTAACCACACACTAGGTGCAGGAGACCCGGTCCAACTGTGAGTTCATGTATCGTCTAACGATCCATTATTTTTTTATAAATAACTAATGCAAACTCTGACTGATACACTTTTCATGTTTACCCTCATTTCTTCCCAGTTAAAGTTCAAAATAAATATCTTTTTTTCATGGAAGCCTTATAAAATTATTTTTATTATAAACTTAATACGATTCCAGGGAAAATTGTGAGTAAAAATATTAAAAACTAAAAAGTTATGAATGTTTGCAAAAAAAATCAATTTTTCCTCACTTTCTTTCGACGATTTTTTCTGATTTTTACAAAATTCAAATTGAACATAATTATTATGCAGCTCTCTTCAACAATGTTTAAACTATATGTAAAAAATAATTTGAAGCCATTATATGCACACATAAGAAAGTTCTTAACGCTGGTTTACTTTATTTTTCAGAAGTGTGTGGTTAACGGGTTAACTTTGAGATTTTTGTGAAAATTTCGACAAATTTTAACGTTCCTTAATTCGTCTTTGAATCAATGAAAGACATTCAAATTTTATAAGATTTTTAAGAATTTTAAATTCCCCAAATTTCCGCCAATATTACGGATTCATATTTTTTTTCGAATTGTTGAACTATTTTTATATTCCGACATTCAGATATCGATCTTTTTCAATTTTTTGAATGTTTAAAATTTCCTTAATTCTTTTGGATATGCTGGGGTATGTATATTGTTTGTATACCTTATTCGGATTGAAAAAAGATTTGGACCAGTCAAAAGACTCGATTTTTTCTTTATTTTAGGGAATTTTCGAAATTTTTGTATTATTCCCCGCGTTCTCGAAATTTTCAAAAGTTAGGGATATTTTTCAAATTTTTATTATTTTCGAAACGGTCACAAAATTTCAGATTTCGAATTTTTTTAATTTTTTTAGTTTTGTTTCGTGCATTTTGAAAAAAAAAATTGAATGCCTCGAGTTATTAATTTTTTAAACTGTTGAAATTATCATGTCGATTTTTGCTGTGCTGTATTTATTTTTTTTTTCTTGTTTTCTCTATGGTTTTTTATATATGTAACCCACAAAGCTTTGACGGCTTTTATGCAATTTCGATTAGGACCAAATTTAGGATTCCGAATGGTTTTTTATCTTTATTCGAGTTTTATAGTTCATCCATAACCACCGAGAGTTTGGAAAACATACCGGTTCGATTCAAAATTTCAACAACTTCCAATACATAGCCGTTTTATTGCCCCAATTCAGGCTCCGTCAAACGAGAAAGTATTTTTTCAGTCTTCACGTACACAATATCTATAATCACTTTCTATAAGATGTAAAAAGTCATTACTGTAAACTGCCAGATCGGTGAAATATCAAATACTTATTGCGTCATATCCAATTATTCGTTACGGTTCCGTAAATGATGAATGAACTGTCATCGGTAAATGTTGCCCCTTAAGTCATCAAATATCCAACTTAAAAGGAAGAAAGCATTGGTACCATTTTTAACATCTCGGTAGAGAAAGTTATTGTAACTGTGTGTGTGTGTGTGTGGGTGTGTGCACATGTGTATACGTGTGTGTAGGTGTATGTGTATGTGTGTATTTTTTTGTATTCAATGCAAAATTGGTAGATCCGGAAGTGACTTGACCACCAATAACAGCTCTCTGTGTGTATGTGTGTGTGTGCTACAAAAAGAAGTCCGACAAGCATGCCCATTAGTTTTGTAGTTGCCTAACAAAATTATTGATTCCTTGAGTTACCACGTATACAAACCTATCCGCAAAGAAATTACAATGAGTTTTTTTTGTCCGAAATTATACTTATATATTATACAAAGTATACTTCGTATCATTTTCGATAAACCGATCTGTTATCGAGATCATCTACTGTCTTGCTCCATTTCCGCCTTGATACTATCGATCATCTACAAGATAAGAAAAAGTTGCACCCACACACACACACACACACACACACACACACACACACACTCATATTCAAGTGTTTTTGGTTGTCAAGTTATTCCCACGTCCGTTTATCAACTTTCGATTGTAATCTTAGTGAAGAATTGTCGAACAAGAAAGGATTTGCAATTTTCTGCTGAAAAAAACCGTGTCTTATTGGAAAAAAGTGCTTCATTCAAACGAAATGTAGCCACAAGCAATTGCCCCTTCACCTTGCCATAACGGCACTTCAATTTCCCATGACCATTCGCCTCAAATCTCATCCAAATTCGACCCCAAACAGAATAAATCGAAGACATTACTCCCAACCGCATCATCTAGAAGATGACCAATCCAAATTTCGGAGAGTACACTTCTCATACTGAAACTGATTGGAGAAGTATGGGAAGTCAAAATTGAGATTGTTTCTCGGGATACGAATTTGAAGCCATAGTTTCACTGATTGCGGGGTTCCCCACCCAGAGAATCGTGTTAATGGTCTGTTTTCATCTCCAAATGGTCTTCATAACGTCTAAAATATGATTCGACCAAAGAATCATTAAAGTTATTGGGGAATCCTCTACGTTTTTCGATAATTTTTTTGCGCATTTTTATGGTATAGAATTAAAACTATTAGTTGTCGAACAAGCATATTCCATTGTCCATTGACCTCTTTGAACTGGAGATATGATTTTTTTAATTTCGTGTAATTTTACATGGAGTTGCAGTTATTGGACTTATTTCCATAATCTTTGTTTATTAACGCTTCGATCTAATTTAGGATATAACGCGATGCTTCCCGGTCGTTCCAATGAAAGCCAACTTTTTGCTAAACTTTACAGGAATCACACAGCGTAATCCAACGAACAAAATACCCAATGGTCATTGTATTCCGTATGAATTAGAGCCTGGACCCTTTCCCACTACTATACCGGAAAGAGACACACCGCACTGGGATTTGATGCTGAGACTTCGTGTGGTAAAGGCCGGTGCTCTAGTCACACGGCCCTTGCTGTCGGTGCTCGAAACGTCCAGAGGTTCTTGAGTTTTCCATAGCTTAGTCAAAAAAGCGACGGTGAAGAAAAATCGAATGGATTAGCCGATAGATTGGTCAAAAATTGAGGAATTGTCAAACGGCAGCGCTGAAAATATAGCGCAGCCTTGAGGGTTAATAATTCCGCCAACCACCAAGAATCTTTGCGGTTCGCTGAGCAATCTTCAAGTGCCTTCAGAAGGGACGAATGAAGTCCAAGGTGTAACTTCACGAAAGAGCATTGTGTGGGATGATGCCAATGACCTGAATCCCAGTGCAAGTTGCGTTCTAAGTTGCGCTCAAGGGCGGCAAAGGTTGTACGTGGAATGCAGCAATGGGAAGACTGAGAAATAAACGAGTTATGGTTGTGTATTACAAATGATTACTATCTTTCCCTGCCTGAACTGTCTTCATTATCCTCAATTGTATGTTTGCAGAGGCAATGGAATAGCAGAAACCTTCTAGAATTACAGATGTTTTGAATGGTCCAACTAAATGATCCAAGGACCACATCGCGCCCGAAATTGTGACAGTGGTCTATTATTTACAATTATTTTGGGTAATTGAATTCACTGGTGACTATCCATTTGAATTTACCACTTGAAAATTTCAGTAATGGCACAGCATTTTAACGTAAAGCCAAAACGTTAATAAAACCAAATAATTAATTTTTTAACTTCCTCATAGGGAATGGTATTATTTACCTTTTGAAAAGAGAGTATCAATTTTCCATCAAATCTCTACGCCGTGAGATCGTTCTAACGTTTCGATATTTGCCTCCGTCCCTCTCCCTTTGGAGCCCACCACAGTAGCTGCTCTCGAACATTCCATCCATTTACGCCATCGCATTTCTACACTGAGGGAAAAATATACTTCGGCCCAACAATTTCATTTTTCAGAGTAATAGGCATTCCTAGGAAATGAAATTTCGTCGTTGCATTTAATCTCTGACAATTACAATTAAATGTAATCATGTGAAGCGCTTAACTCCAAACAATTATATGACAACTGACCTGGGTTGAACATTATTTTTATTAATTTGAAAATAAAAAATTAATTAATTCGGGATTCTTAATTATTACTGTACAAATTCACCTAAGATCCTCTGTCTCATAAGTATCACGTAGAGTTATATGATTAATATCATTGGTAGTTAATTAATGTCACTTGGGTTTCACTAAAACAATAAAATTCATTTTTTTATAAATATCTATTTCTCTGAAACATGGTAATATTGGGCCGAAGTATATTTTTCCCTCAGTGTAAGCACGGGGTAAACCCCCAGAAAACTTTGCACCCATAGCAGGATTTAGTTCTCATTAGCAAGGCTCGTTAATGATTAATTAATGGCGCAAGCGAATACGGTCACACGAATAGTCCTTGATAGTTAGCAAGATAGTAAAGAGTGACTAGTTAATAGTTAACGAACGCATACTTGAGAGAAGTAAATTCATTAACTATTACCAAATGCCTATTTGAACATGATGTACTTTTCACAAAAAACTAAATCGTTCTGTCAGTGGGTATCTTTCATGAATCTTCCCCCCCCCCCCTTCCACCCACGTCGGGTTGGGTGCCCGTCCAGCCACGCGTTCTCATTTTATGGATACCGCTAATAGCACACCAAATGGTGCTATTATGGTTCGGAAGCCATGAGAAAATATTTAGAAACTCTACCCACTACACCGAAGTCCCGACTGCCCGATGTGTATATGTATGGGTAATTATCATATTTTATTTCTGGTTCCTCCTGTATTTTTTCAGGGGCAGAAAAACTCCAAAATGAGATATTTTGGTGTATTTCTTGCAACTCCTGTGCCGACAAATCCCACAAAAAACACCGAAGAAACCACAAAAATACATCGCGCCCCTCACCACAAGAATATTTTCTACGGACAAGATTTTTTTTTCTCAGCATGATGGAGGAAATGGATGCATTATCCATAGAAAAACCAATTTAGGCTAGCCGAGTATTTCCGCGACACATAACTACTTGTGAACTAGATGTGCACGGCACATAATGGAAAGGAATGTTCCTGAAATTTAAACATTCTTTCATTCGAGAAACTGCTTCGGCAAATGATTTAGTAGGCTCTTTATACGCAAGCAGAGGTGAATCAACCTGACTTCAGATGTAATTACACTCGGATTGACTGGATCAATCTGTGGATGGAACTGGATCAGTCCAAAAAACGGAGTGATTCACAGTCAATGCCTTTCGGAATCGGGAATTTTCTACAGAATTTCTGGAACGTTTCCTTAAGAATCGCATAAACTTCCTAGATGATGGCTTAATACTGTTAATTAAACTACAGAGAAGTTTGATGCAATTTCCGATTGAGTAATAGTTACCAGACCTATGGCGTTAGCTGCACCAAATGAACGATTCCATCAGTATGCGGCAATAGCCATGCTCGACCAAACCTGGTAAACAAGATGAATGTGATCACTTGCATCAGCCACCCTAGAGCTACCTCCATAAATGGGCAAACATCGCATGGAATGATGGTGTCGCGGTGTCAGGTTCAAATAAATTGTCGGCTTGAGTTCAAATGAACGGGATGTGGGTGTGGCTCGCTAATATGTGGGTCGAACTGTTAACTTCCCGAGTGTGAAAAAAAGAGATAGCTAAAAACGTCCTACAAAATAAACTGTGTATCTTTATAGTAGGAACAACGCTCATTGCATACTTTGTCTCCTATCTCTAACGGTTGTCGAGATAGAGCGTGAGCAGCAGCAATTAAAATTGTTGATACCAATTGAAGAAATCGTTATAGGTTAAATTAAATGTTTGAACCCATCAATGGCATGGAAAAAAAAAGAATTGAAATCGGTCAAGCCGTTCAGGAGAATCCGTAATTTGGAATAATGGTCGCACACACGCACACACGCGCGCGCGTTTACATTTATTTATATACGAGATCGGTGGCACGTACTCTGCGCGCGCATTTTTCCTTTTTCCGCCGCACTGACTGCTGTCGCGTTAGTTTCGGTCTTACGGTTTTCGATAATTTCGATATATATCGACAGTTTCTTTCGTCTCTCCTTTTTACTGTAGGATAGGATATACACGTGCACACACCTACTCGCGCTTCTCTCTTTCTGGGTATTTTCTTTAAACACGCACACCAAGATACATATACATAGACGAGATGAGAAATTGTGGTAATACAGTACCTCAAATTTTAAACCGAAGGATATTGATTTACGAGAACAGAAGGCCAAACAAGAGCATGATAATCGATATGAATATGAACGCATTGTAATTTCAGCGAAGAGCAATCGGACCATTATCAAGACAATTGTACTGGAATGTTGTCAATCGATAATCAGCTTCAAAGAGAATAAATTGGCTTTCTACGCCTTGTATATTTCAACTTTCAATGTTGTTTTCTATTTGAAATTTTGAAATTTTGTGAAATATTTCCTGTTTGTTTCAGTCTCAGTTTGGGTACGTTATTTTTTTTAATATTTGAGTTTTTTATCTGAAAAAACATGCGTGAAGCTCTTCAAATAGTTACAATTGCTCACGTTCTCACAATTTCGGAGATTTTTCAAATTTTTGAAGGTTTGGTACTTTTTGTAATTTGGTAATTGTTCAATGTATTACAAGTTTCCAAATTTGTACGTTTTTATAAATGTTGTACTTTTTCAATTCCAATTTTACTGTAAATCGTATTCTTTGGTAATTTTCATCATCTAACATGATGCCACAAAAAATATGAGACCTTACTGGACCATGTTCATCCAATACGTTTCCGAATTTCTTCTCGTAATGATTTCCGTTCTCATAATTGTATGAAATTCCATTAGTCTCGAAGTGCAATTTCATTCTGAACGTCTTGCCCAAAACGTTATATGATGATACCGCATAAAATGTTTGATCAAAGACCGTAATCCCCCAGATTTCCAGAGTCATGCGTTGTTATAAGCAAAGTAATAACACGTGCTAGCTTCTCGTAATCCCCTTCCATAAACTTTCTCAATCACGAACATCATCTGTGATTCATTCATACCATATTGCTCAATAGCGGTCAATTTTTTTTAATAATTTCACACATATTGCAAACTTTGAGCCTATTTTTAGCTTCTTTTCAAACATTGCGAAATATTCGCATTTTTTTTTTATTTTTGTAAAATTCCATTTCATTGGGAATTTTTTTTCAAACAGAATAAATTGAAATAAACGTTTCAGCAAAAATTGCAGAACAGCGAATTTATTCAAATTTATTCCAAAATTTCAGCCTTTTTGAATTTGTTGAATGGTTTGGAACTAGTGAAATGTCTCAATAGGCGTTGAGGATAATTTCACAATCGTATAAAACATCCGTATCAGAATCTCCCGTCGATTAGGAGATAATGAACAGGAAATTTGCGAGACTTAAATCCAACTTGGTGTAATTGGCCGATTCCGTACTGATAGGGACATTCGGAATTTTTTAATGAACTTTGAAAAATTCGTAAAAAACCTCTCAATAATTTGAAGATTTGCAATCTTTTCAAAATTATGGGAATTTTCAAAATCTTCAAATACTTTACAATTGTCCAAATTTTCAAAATTGTTACCAAAAAATTCTCGGAATGGAAATTTTCAACATTTTTCAACGCTTCAGAAGTTGACACAACTTGAATGCTTTTTAACATTTTTAAGACTTTCAAGACTTTCAAAAGTTCAAAAATATCCCGGCCTCATTAGTTCTTCTGCACAAACTTCATCAATCACCGTAATTATCAACGGAAAAATTCTACTTTTTTCCTAATTAAACAAGAGTTATGCCTTCGTGTGGAGTTGCGAGTTATTTCTATATTGAAATTATAGAATTTTGAAACTTCAGACATTTTGAAACTTTGCACATAGGAACATTTTTAAAAGTATTGTTGTTTTTTCTCAAATTTTTTTTTTGTCTTCTAAACCTCAATAACTGAAATATTATATTCTGACGATTTGGGATCCACGGTGTCGCGTAGACGTTGCGCGGACGCCTACTTTCTATCTTTTCCCCATTGTCTGCCAAAAAATATCCTTCCCAAACTCATTCAAGCTCATTTATAGAATTCAGTAAATAACTCAGGGCTCATTGGTCTATCACGTTGTTGATTGAAGTTGAAATTACTCGAGAACCGCGTTTTTCCACTAATTCCATTGAACGCCTGCTCGTTACTCATGTCGTTATCGAATGTTGGTGCACAGGACTGCACATCATTTGAATTTGGCTTTGTGAATTTGCGTGAATAAACGTCTAATTTTCTCAAACTTGACTATTTCATCAGGAAACGTTTTTGAATGTACGTTATTAGTCGACTTTTTTCGATTAAACATTCCTCTTCGTTTACCCTATATATTCCACTGATTCTTCAACAACAATACGCTATATCACCCGAACATTCGTAAATATACTACTGAAATCTAACTAGTGGTGTGAGCATGTGTATGCCCCATTCTGGGCATAAAAAAAACTTCCCCATTTGGTATTTCAGCATAGCGTACTAAATTTATTCTTCTCCAATATACCTTGGTTAATCAGTGTGACCCCTCTTAGTGTCATAATGAACAGTTGCAGATTTGACAATTCTAAACTGGCTCATTTATGAAGCAGATAATTATGAATATTTGAGTACACGCATGGTGAGCATGAGGACGCGACTTATATGCGCGTCACTTGAGTGGGAGTAGGTCGCCAATAGCGATGCAGCCGCAATACAAACGATGACTTTAATTTTTTACCCTGCGCAACAGTATAAACAATTGCAATTGTTAATAACATTGCATATACTGCACGAATGTCATCCAAAATGTAATCCGCTCGATTCTGCACGAAAATTCTTCAATTGAGGCCTTCATGACAGCGCTGTGTTCATTCGTTCACTCATTACAGACATAATTGTTGAGACGGTCATACCTCCTTAATTATGGAAATTGTCGAAAAAAGTCATTCTACATAAAATACGTATTTTTATATGGGGAACAACTTTTCTTATATAAATTTTGCGCTAATTCTAATAGTTTATGAAATAGAACCTTATAATCAATGGAAATTGTTAATAACAATATATATACTGCACCAATTCCCCCCAAAATCAGCTCTAAGTTGAAAGGAGATGCTTCGATTGCGTTATTGAGCACCTCGCTCGCATCGTCCGTTCGCGAAATATCGTTCGACAAAATTTTTGGCCACGGACAGACACCTTCGCACACGCACACACATACATCATCGTAAAAATGATCGGGGAGTGTGGTGGAGACCTTGAAACGCGAAGATATGATGAAAATTCGATTTTCGGGGTGATTACAATAACTCCCCTCCGGGAAGTTAAAAACGTCACAGCGTCACGCACCTTAGTGGCGCTACTGTCAAAAAACGGGGGCATTTGGATTATGAAGTGATGAAATCAGATCACTGACCTCACTTAATGTAAAACCAGTAAAGTAATATACATAAAGTACATTTTTTCAAACGAAGTAAACATTTGAGTCAGAAATTCCAGGAGCAACGCCGGAAAGCGGTTAAAATTACACTTTTGGGCCAATCGAATTATTTTCTATGTTCACAAAATTTAGTTCAAATTTTTCAAAAAAAAAAAAAATGTCTCGTAGAGTCATGTTCAAATGTGTGACTTAAAATGGTCTGAAACCTGGAGATTTACTGTCCTCTAAGAAACTTTTTGTACGACCCTTTGGCTTAATTTTTTCGAAAAATAAAAAAAGTGTGTATACGACCTTTTGACTCAAAAGACGCGATATATCCATAATCAAATACAAGGATTTGTTGATCCTGCAATACATGGTGGTGTGGATATTACGTGAAACCCCATTCCCAGGGTAATTTCTAAATTGTTCAATTATAAACATTACGCAATTTATTAGTTGTCGTTTCTCCAATATATAATATTTTTATAAGTACCCGATCCTTTCATTGACAATTGTCAAATTTTTGGATTTTCGGATATTCTTCAACGATTCTCAAAGCCTGCGAAAGTTGCATTTTTTTTTATTTTGCAAAATATTAGAAACTTTGAAAATCCTAAAAAATTTCAATATCTTAAAAATCTTCAACATATTGACATTTTTGGAATATTGCAATTTTTCCCCTTCCCTTAGTTTCCGAATCACGCGAATCACTAGTGATTCATTTTTAGCGGATTCCTCAATAGCCTAGCCAAGTCCCCAAGTGCAGGGTTGAGATAGGTCATCCGCGATACTATCACGTCTTTACATCCGACAAACTACGTGTCGACTGGCGGCCGACAACCGAAGATTAAAAATATACGATAACAACATACGAAATAATAAAACATGCCGGAGTTTATCGTCAAGGTCAACGAGACTGGTGCGGCATACTAGATGTAATAATTTCGGTCGTCTCGGAATTAAAACCCGTTCGTTTTTTTACGTTTCGGCTAGTGCAAATATTTGGATCACCACGAAAACGCCCGAAATTGACAATTCCCATTGTTTCCTCATGCAAACTGATAAAGAAAAATCGCTGCGTGCACTGAAACAATACCTTATTCCAGTATATAACAAAACGCGACTCCAACGAAGGATATTTCATCCCTAAAGGCGAATATTTGTATCCCCCAATTGCGGATCTTCATATTCCCAAATTAGGCATATGCCCAAACCGGGGATCTGTGTAACCCTGAAGCGGGGATCTTTATATCCCCAAATAGGAGATTTTTATCCCCTTTCGCCAGAAAACTTTATATCTTCAAATCCGGGGATTTTTTTCCACGTAATGTTTTTGAAGTTTCAGGAATTTCCGAAATGCAATATTACTACAGGTACCTGAATTATTTCTTCATGCAGATTTCGTAAAACTCATAGATAGCAAATGGCGCTATATGCGGGTTGCAGGGAACGGGTATTTTTCCATGATCAACAACTCATATCAACAAATTCTAAACAACTTGTTTATGTTTCACCGATGATATCATTTATGATATAAAAAAGTCCATTTTTCTCCTCATCGGGAAAAGTATATAAAGCGTTTTAATAAGTTTGACGCGGAGAAGGACTCGAGCTCAGTCGGCGACGTTTTGTTAATCTTCCGGTTTCAAAGATGTATATCTGTTAAGTTATGAGAGTTAGAAAGAAAATTATGGGATATAAAATATGTAATTTTGTGTAAGGAATAATTTTCACTCAACCGTTTTTTTTCTTATCCCCCATGGTTCTCCCGGTTAGGTGATGGTTACCAAGGTGATGGTTGTCAGGCTCGGATCAGTATTGATACAGCATTGGCATCCAAGCCTGGGTATTGCCGAGACTGGGCAAAGCTATAACCAAGACTGGTAACAACCTCAATGTACAAACATTAAGAATTCCCAGAATGTAAGATTTGAGAAAATTTGAATTTCATGGAATTCGAATTCTAAAAATTTTCAAATTTAAAAATTTTAAATTTTGAAAAATTAAAATTTTGAAAAAGTTCAAATATCACTAGTGAAATTTTAAATAAATAACATTTTACATGTACATTCCAAGCTGGATCCAGTATGGAATCCAACCTTGGCCTAAGTTAAATGCCATGCGCGACCCAGGCTGAACTTGGCTCAGTCTAAGTTACCAGCCTAGTATCTCAGTCTCTACTTGAACTTGGCCCAATGTTCCAAACAGGTCTGACACGGGCTAGTTAGCCACGTCTACGACAGACCCGGCAGGTTAGGAACTGGCGTGGGCCAGCTATCCATTGTCACCTGGGTGTACTGCGTAACGAAACGAAAACCTGATGGCTTCACCTAACATATACTTTTGTCCCTATCACCATAACGAAGTATTCGAACTCGTTGCTGATAATTTGCAATTAATCAACAAAAATGTTTCATACATCCAACTATAATTAACATTGAAAAACTTGATTACCTTGTGTGTGTGGAATAGGGTATTTAATCATTTATTGTTCTAAAATAACAATTTCCTGCAAATTTTTTTTCCCGCGAACGAGCAGGCTTGTCATTCACAAATGAGAAACAACTTTTTATCATGGATAAAATTCTCTCCATAAAGTAGCGAATCCCATTTTCAGGTTCAACCACTCATTGACTGAATTTTCCGTGAACACATACAGTGCGATTTCCCATTGACAAGTTACAGACTTGACCCGCAAACAGTTACATCCGCCTCTCATTTATTTGTAAATATTTTTTTTTAAGTACCGTATATATTGTATGTGAAAACAAGGGTCACTGTCTCGTTTTTTCTTATCAGTCGCCTTTTATGCATGACTGCAAGAAGCCTCAATCCCTTATAAACGTGCCGAGTCACCGGTGAATGTAACTAAAGGAAGAAAAGCCGATGATTGATCCCGGTGATTATACGAGCACGAAGCATGGGGGGAATGAGGAAATTGCGGGATTTGAAATGTAATAAAAGCAGGAGGAAATGGCGGGGAACAATGGAGTACAAATGGGTTGTTTCAACTCTTTATGTGATCGATTGTTTTCAACGGCAAGTGACGCTGAAAAATACTATATTTCCAGGCTGTCATTTTGGGGATTTTTGCTCGCGCAAAGTTTGCGCTCGATTTATAAAAAGCATTCACAAAATGGTTTTTTTTTTGTTGATCAGGAAAAACGACTATTTCTTGACGACTTTGTACTTTTTTTGCATTTATCCCTTACAGCGATATCGAGAAAAGTGGTAATAACCTTTTTTATTACCAATCCTCTTTCTACATAAAAGATTTTATGACATTTCTCGGTGTCTCTGTAGTCCATTTACACGATCATATAATGAAGAGAATAGTCTTAAGTAAATATACACTAAAAGAAACAAGAAAATGATACTCGTTTAAATTTTAGTAACGAAGCGATAAGAGGGTTTCAATCACTTTTTATTGATTATCTCAAAATCTAACCATCACATCCAAATTGCCTGTGATATAATGTTATATTTTAATAGAGGCATACAATATGCATTTCAGCAAAGTGAGAAAGTATGTAATGGCTATTTCAGCAAAGCTCATGCCCACATTGGCCTCGTGAAAAGTTACTAGCAGGACAATTGCCTCCTGCACACGACCGTCTAAGTCTTAGTACACTTAGTAGTACACGAACGTCACTAAGTCTTCACATGACCGTAGTCTGGTGCATTAGGCCCTCAGGACGAAAATCGCTATTTGTTTTCAAAGGGAAAAATGATTCCAGTTTAGCGCTGAGTTTCAAATCACTAAAATTTTTCACGATAAGCAAAGTAGAAATTGGTGACCCTAATAAGCAACGTATCTTGATCAAAGATACACCCAAAAACAATTGGATTTGAAACAGAAAAATGTTGACCTAAAAATGTGATTGATGGAACAAAAAGACCAAGAAAACAACATATTAAAATAACATCGGAAAACCCCATTTTTTCTAGCATGATAACTGTTTTCTTTCAATCTTTTCGGAACATTCATCCATTTCGAACGTTTCGAACACAGTCGTTACTTGCATTACATGAGCAGGTTTAGTGAAAAATTTGGTATTTATTGAGTTTTGTATATTCGTACTCGGAATTTCCTAATTCATGTTTATCAACTATGAAATCTCATTGTATTCGATAAATTACCTTTTGAGGACCGTAGTTGTTACGTAGATGCGGACGTTGGCCTCGTAGTTGGGAATTAAATTTTGTGTTGGGTCATGTATACTACGAGAGATTTGATAAATAGAATTGGAATGATGAGCCATGAATATAACGGTCTACAATTTTCTAGAATTCCACTCTCTCTCTCTTTTCCTTAAAATTATCTTCGTAAATTTTGTGCAATTTTCAACATTTTTAGAATTCACACGAGCTCCTCTTCCTTCCCCAATTTCGTTCCCAAATTTGCGGTCCTTTATGAAACGTTGAATTTTTCTTCAGTTTTCCTTGAAAATATTCTAGAGATTTGCAGAATTGTTTGCAGTTTGAAATTCAATCTTTTTGTTTTTGTTTCGAATTTTCTGCAATTTATTATGTTGTGTATTTGAGACCCACACATACTCACATGAGCACGCACACATCAATTAATTTTTTTCCCGGTAGATTACCATAACAGCTCGACACTAAGAACTTCACATGACTAGAAATTTAAAGAAAAAAAATTATTTTCTCATAATTTTAACAATAATTGTCATTTTTGTATGAGACTGATATGTTATAGCGATAAGTTCCTCTTGACAAAACAAACGTTCGGTAAAAACATGTTGTTCTTTCTTAAGACATTTCAATGTCTCAGTCGAAAGTCATGACTCACATTTTTTAACAATTAAAAATAGTAAGTATCAGTAATGGCAGTGATAATGGTAAAATGTATAATGACTTGGTTAAACATGATGATGAGCCGTTATATCCGGTGAGTCCACATTACTGCTGTATATATAGATAGGACCTTATAGCATTTACACAAATTTCCACGATAATTTGTAATTGCCGAAGGCAACTTGACGTCTACTATTATTGTTTACGTCTACGAATGACCCTTTTCTTTCTTGACGAGACTCAAATTTTCGACCATTTCAAGAATGTTGGAAATTCTCAAAATGGGAAAAAATTAGAAATTTGGAAAATTTGAAACTTGAAACTCCTTGATTTTTCTTACATTTTGGGATATTTGAAAATTGAAAAAATTTGTAAATTTTGACATTTTTGGAATTACAATTTTCGATTTTTCTTTTCATTCTTCAATGCCTTTACATTCTGAAAATTTTAATATGGTGCAAAATCACGCTCAGCTATTATTTCTACGATCTAAATAGTTGCAGAGTGTCGAGAATTATGCGATTCTCAAACTGTTTTACATTTTTAAAGTCTTTCCAATTTCCGAAAACAGACAAAAATGGTCTCACATTTTTCCCATATTTTGAAATTTCTTCTGAACCTTTGACAATTTTAGAAAGCTCACAGATGTTGATTTTTTTACAAATTTGAAAACTGTTGAAATGATTAAAAAATGACAAATAATTTTGTTTTTTCAACTCCAAAAATTTCAACATTTCAAAATTTCCCTCTTTTTAATAGTTCACAATTTTCGAAGTGGCACTTAAATTAAATTCAATTCCATTATTTTTGCATGCCCTGAAGTCTGAAATTGGTTTAATTTTTGCAGGCGCCAATTTTTATTTAGTGTCGCAATTTTGAAAATGTTGACTTTGTTGAGAATCCGGATGAGCCATCACTACTGTATAAGTCGGACATTGTTAGTGTCATTTACTACGATGCGCACGAGAAGTATAGTTGCCAAAGAAAACTTGGCATGCATTATTTGTTTACGTCCGCGCATGACCCCTCACTTGTCCACGCGATGTCATAATTATATCTAAACGTAATTGGAGTGATTCCCCCCCACCCCCGCCTTTTTATGTTCACTCCGAAAGTCTGACAAGCTTCGCTTTTGCCGCAAAATAATTACTCTATTCCGAAACACAATGATAAGATTCTAGGCACAAATTGCATTTCACATTATTAGATTTTTTTACAATTTTGGAGATTCCAAAAATGTCAAAAAGTCGAAATTATTTCCCGACTTCCTGTACGTTTTAAAAATTTAAGAAATTTTCATCAGTTACCATTTGTTTCAGATTTTGATATTTTTCAAAACTTTTCGCGAAATTTTGTAACATTGTTAATGTCTTGAAAATTATGAAATTTTTTAGTTACTCTCCACCGCTTTGCAAACACTGAAGACGTTTGAAATCTAATATTTTTTTAAATTACTGGAAAAATCAAAGCTTCTTCAAGCGGTTATTTAATATTCAAAACGTTTTACAGCTTTAAGCGAATTAAAAATTCCGATATTTTTGAATTTCCAAAAGTCCAATTTTTTTTTCAAATTTTACATTTTTTTGGAAATTTTACAATTATGTAAAACTTTCAAGATTTCAATTTTTTTTATAATTTCTTATTGTTCTATTTTCGAAATGTTATCAAATGTGGTCCATTCTCAAAACTTTGAACTTCTCCGATTGTCCTATGATTATCTTCGCTTTGCGGTTTGCGAATTTGTTTCATCTTGTTTCAAGGTATCACTCACGAAAATTTCAAACTCTTCGAAATTTTTGAAACTTTGAAAATGTCAAAATTAATGTTTTCTTCAATTTTCCAATGTCATCCAATTTTCTAATTTTCAAATTTGGAGAAACCTTCCAACATTTTTAAAACTCGTCAGAATTTTCAAAAGTTTATACTTTCGTAAAAATTTACATATCTGGGAATACCGTCATCTTTGCCTCGAACTGTAAACGTCAAAACACACTGAGCCGTCATTAATGACGCGCCGGATACCTCTATATACTCTATATCTGAACGTTCAAATAGACATTTGCACATTAACACGCACACAAGTCCGTTGTTTTCCGGTATAAAACAGGACTGTCAGCTGATGTCCACTTACCTCATGACCCAGTGTTGAAATTAGTCCAAGTTTCGCTCACAATTCTCTAGCACTTGTGCTCCCCCACTCTTCAAATTATTTTCCCGAAATTCCTCAAAATTGCTTTCCAAATCACTTTATCGCCAATTCCATTCTCCAATTAACAACTAACAATTGAAAAGAAGCGACTATGCACTGCGAAAAACGTGATCGTATGAATAAATCTAAAAAATATCAGAGTTCTGATTGCACGAATAATCACATGATTAATCTTGCGTGATAAATTTTGGGTATCGCCGATTCGTCTGAAATTGTAAACAAACTCGTTGCGCCACGAAATTTGAAAAGCGATGCGCGCTACGAGACGCACAGTGCCGACAACAGCCAGCGCTCAACTGACAACAACTATACTTGAATTCGGTTGATGAGACGAGTGGTGGGAGTCACGGTGGGGGCAATGATCAATCTCGTGTGTTTCCGGAATGGTAAGTGTATTCCTTGGCTTAACGTATAACAAAAAGATGAAATAAAACGAGTATGAAAACAGTGAAAAAAAATTCTGAGCATACAACACAAGTTTGGCTGACCACCTGATGCATATGCGTCATAATTTCAATGTGATTAAAGCCCCAATATTAGCCGAAAATTGTGGGAGCAATTGCAGCATTAGCTGTCTGAAAGTCGCAGTTACATCTACGCGAGTTTGTGCAACACTAACAATGTTACCGCAATTTCTGATAGATCGATAGTTGCAATCAATTTGGAGCATTTAATCGTTACAAATTAACAATATAAATAATGACCACACAATACTGGTTCAGCTGACCGCGCCACAAATATGTATCACACTTTCCATTTTGAGCATACATTAGTAGAAATTGCAGAAAAATGCCATAATATTTCACCTTTAATCTTCACATAAGGTAAATGAGGGGGTTTCGGATCAGTTAAGGTCGGTCGGCTCGGTCGTAGGTTGATAACATGAGCAAGCTTAATCGAAATGGAATGAAACTATTTTTTTCATGAAGTACAGACCTTTGGCAACAATTACACAGCCCCTTTAAAGTTATAAATATGAAATTTTAATGAAAAAAAGGTCTGAAGACACGGCGGTCGGTGCGGTAGTTTCGGATCAGACTTTCACCGTGTGCGGTAGTTTCGGATCAAAAGTGGAGGTAGTTTCGGACCGTCGTTCATATGAAGAGCATAATCAGTTTCTCACTCGTTATTGTCTCAACATATTATATTTTTTAACTACATATATATCATAGTAAAATGCTTGAACTATAATAAAAATAATTTTTATTTGGTTTGAAATCTGTCTTTGCTTAGATTGTCCCTAGCAACCTGCTGGAGCTCGCCCTCTGCGTAACCAATAGATTTTCTCTTTGTCTTCACTTTAGGCGTCTATCAACAAGGATAAGCATTTAATAAAATATTTTCTCATGAAGTGATAAACGAAAGGTAGTTAGTGAGACGATGTAATGTGAAACCAGCAAAATGTCACATAAAATGTTTTTCTACACATTTCTTTTAGTTTATTTTGATACGTCAATAACTGTACTGACCAACAACGCTAATAAAAACATTAAATACGTTAATGGTCAATTTTTCGGCATGGCATTTATTTTAAAAAAACTGTCATTGAGACTCAATCTATGCTACTCGATAAGATTTAAATGGTGATCCACAACTGCTGCTAGGTCAGAATGCGGGTGGTACTTTCGGATCACCATATTTATCGCTGACCAAGTAATTTTTAGTAATTTTCCATAACTCGCAGATACTCTTTAATTATTTAACTATATATATATATCTCAAATTGGCATAATTATTTAGTACTTACATGATTTCCAAAGTGTTTTGAAAGTTCGGGTGCACTTTTACTTCATAGCATAAGCAAACGACAAAAATGGCCGCTCTCTGCGTCTGCTCAGGTTCACGATTTTTTCAAATACGTTAAAGAGACAGAAATCCTAATATTGAGGTTAACCAGCGGAAGAATAGATGCCATTCTTTCTATTGTTAATATTACTTTTCTGATAAATTCATCACAGAATTCGCATTCTACCAATATATGGCTCCGTGATCCGAAACTACCGCATGATCCGAAACCCCCTCACTTACCTTAATTCCGATTTTCACAATGACCCAATGTAAACAAAACACGAACGACGGTAACCCACACGGCGAATTGAGGGCGGAGGAGTGGGGATAGCGCCTCGACGCTGGAAAAAAATAAAAAAGGCAGATGTTGCAACTAACGAAGGTATACTTGTATTGACTCGATCGTAGCACCACATAGCTCAATTTATGCAGTTTATGCCTTCAGTTGAGATGGAAAAATGAGCTCGTCGGAAATCTAGAATCAAGCTGTTAGTATACACCTGTATACTATACTAAAATATATAAACCATGAAATTGTCATGTTCTTTGTGTTGTCTGCCGTAAAATATTCTTTCCTACCACGAATGAAGTTCGTATCTTCATAGCATACTCATTCGATCCTTAATGAATCAGTTGAATCTTTACCGGATTTTATTGACCGATGAACGAACCGATCAGTCACTGGAGGGCGGCACTTAGCCCGGGGCGCAATAACATTGAATAATCATCCGGAATATCTTACATTAAATGCCTTTATTTTGTCAGACCACAGACGATAACAAAATCAGACTAATAAACATCCAACGGTGTGACGTCATTCTGCGACGTTGGTGTCTGGCATCTAGATGACAATCACGTGTGATCCAATGGAAGAGCTTTGGATTGACGGTCAATCAGTGAATATTTTGCACAAACTGACTCATCAATACGCTCGGCTCAATTAACATAGTCCATTTAGAAATGCGAAGGAGTTTTACAAGGTTTCAGATTTTTTGAAATGTTGCATGTTTTTTTGTTTTCCAAATTTTCAGAATTTACGCAACGAAAAAAGGATCATTCGGAAATTTCCGAATTTTGACACATGAAACGAATGTTAGAAATTTTTAATTTTTTATGACATATGGGAAATAAATTAACTAACCTAAGTGGAAAAATAAAAGATGATGAGAGAATTGGGGATAACTACACTAGCGATCAAAAGTTTGGTTTCATCTCCTTGATTTTTTTAATCTATATCATTTTTCTAAATCTCAGATAGCAACGCAAAGGCTTCGGAGCAAGGCTAATACCGATCCCCGAACGAGAAAAAATACAAGGCAGTATGGAAAAGCCTGTTTTAGCCCGGTCTTAGTGGAGAGTACTTTTCCCACCCCTCGTCGGAAAGTTCGAACTTTCCCGCCCGAAAGCCGGCCGGAAAGTGAGTACTTTCCGCTCTAGGGTGGAAAGTGCATAGAAGCCCTGCCTCGAGCGAAAAATTCTAACTTTCCGGCCTTTGGGCGAGAACAAACTTTCCGGCCTTTGTGCGAGAACAAACTTTCTCGCCAGGAGTGTGAAAAGTTACTTCCGCATGTGTGTCGAGCTAGTAGATTACATACCTAGGCCAGCATAGTAAGCAAGGTCTCAGATCACATTTAATTGTTGGCTGAGGCGAAGCCGAGGTCCTTACTTTGCTGGCCTAGGTATGTAATCTACTATTTCTTCCTCCCCTACCCGAAAGTACGCTCTCCACCGGGGTCTGAAACGCCAGAAACCACGGCTTTTGTGGATTGCCTCAAGATCCTCTCGAGGCTTCGCCTCGGCCTTATATCACGTATGCCAGGAAATCGAACTTTCTAGCCTTGGGTCGTCATATACTATTTTGATACAATGTGCGTGGACAGGGTTTCACGCACGCGCAGTGTGCAGGAAACATTCCTTTGCGCCCAGTGTGTCAAAAAATATGTTATACAGTGCTCGCAATAACTTAAACACCTTCGGCGCGTGTGTCAGTGGCTCGAGCGTTCCGCCCTTGTACCTTTCACCCTTTATTGTCACCCCTCGCTGGAAATATTGAACTTTCCGCCCTTGGTGCATAGTATGTTACTTTCGCCCACGTCGGGACGAAAAACAATGCTTTAACCACCGAATATACAGGAAGAAAAATAAGGTATTTACAACTATAAAATATAACAAAATGACAACCTTGACAATTTCCATAAGTTACCATCTCTATCGAGATGGAGTGAAAAAGATTTTGGCACTTTTACCGTCAAGCCACACGCTTGTCAACTAAATTCACCTTTTTCCCCTCTTTACCTCTTTATTTCTTATCTTTGTCACCTTTCACCTTTTTATCAGGTGAGTTTGAATAATCCGATGACTTACCAAGTTATTTGAATGACTACATTCATGCGCTTGTTAATTCCATTTACTATCGAGGAATGACTCCTACTGATAGTAGTTACTATGATCAGACATTATATGATGAGTTCTTTGAACTCATTCAGGGAATTCTAATTCACTATCTAACATACATAGTTCATAGATAGAAATGAACATGAAAGTGAATACTTATTGGTCATGATAAGTCCATATATTTATGAGTCATGATAATAAGCGTACCTAATTCACATAGTAATGATGTAAGTAGAATTCACGTCACTCCAGGACTAGTCTAAATGTAGGTCTGATAAATACTCAACCACTGTAATGCTTCGTCATATACATTGTAGTTTTAGTACAATTTTACAAAACATAGAGTTTTAGTAACGAAAGTTGAACGAAAATCATATTTGTTACCAACCATCTTGTATCCAATACAATTCGACCTCAGCACTATGTAATCAGTTGCATTTACAGGTGAAATTGCTCTCAGTGTAGAGTAATGAACAGGTGTACAATTAGCAGGTGGCTCACAGAAAAAAAAATGATTTTACCGAATCATCGGTGTTCTCCAGTATCTAAGGTATTCTTCTCTGAAGAGGCGATGGTATTGATGGAAGAGAATTGAATCCTTCGGGACGATTGTATTTCCTGTTCTCCAATTCGTATAGTTTTCAGAACGTGTTTTTACAAAAATTTTGATCTGAAGTTCATAAGAAATTTCTGTGAATATGTGATATTTACACTATCATCATATAATATTTTTGATAATGTTTATTTCTACCAAGACAATTATTTCAGAGAAGAAAACCATAACTGTAGCAAAAGACCGTCTATTCCGTGCAACCAATTTTTTCTCTCAGTGCTGAGGCTTCTGCACTTTACCACCCTAGGTACGCAATAGTATTTACGAAGTAAGGGAAGAGAGATATTTTCTGGCGCAATGTGCTGGCTAATAATATTCACCAGAAAGTCTTTTTTGTTTCGATTACCACACCATATTTTGTAGCAAAACCGCGAGCCAACCTGAGCCAACCGAGATGAGATCCCGGTTTTCGCACCCGAATGACACATTTGTCTTAGCTGGAATTGCATTCTCTGAATAAATGTTATGTTATTAATTAATTATTATTCATTAGTTAATCATTAATTATTATTTATTAGTTAATCATTCATTATTATTTATTACGTAATCATCAATTAAAAATAATCCAAAAACAATAGTAAACGAGTAACAAAATTTATTACCGACATAATTTTCAGTGTAAGGAACTATAGATTTACCCGCAAAGAGTGAGGAGTTTTTCAGAACTTCATGTGCGTGGTGGCGATGTTGGATCCATTACTGAGCCACAAGTTTTGGATGATACCATAAATTGGATCAGAATGAGCAGATAGGTTGTGATGCCCCCGACGATCTAAAAAAACAGGACAAAAAATTATTACACTGATGACTATTGTGTTCGTCTGGTCGATGGAGGAAATAACGAGGAGGTTTTTTCAATGTCGGGGAGGAAATTGAATTCATGGCTGACCGATGTCAGAAGAGTTGCGTCTAGGGAAAGTCCTCGGGCTGTGAAAGTGTTGTCTCGGTGGAGCACTTGAAGGGAGAACAATTGGAGCTGGAATGAAATTGATCAATTTATAATTTATGACATGGAGTTCCCCATAATAATAATAAATTCGAGATTTGCGAATGTAACCCGCAAAAATATCCAATGGCATGGAATTGATTTAATAATTTAATCTTGGATGATGATTATGAATCATTAATGATCCAATCTTATCCATATAAGGGATTTTAAAGAGTTTCCATATGCCGATAAACTTTTGGAAAAATTGAATTGGAGCTTCCGAAAGTATTGACATTTTTCAGCGCTGAGTATGTTCGAAGTTGCCGCGATTTTTGAAAATTGTGACGTTTACTTTGAGTGTGCGTTCTAGTTTGTTGGATTTAGCATCGGGAAAAACTTTAGGGAGACGCGTCGGGCTCGATATATACGTACGTGAGACGTAAAAATATTTGATTTTCAAAATTTCACAATTTCCGCTGTACTTTATCAATTCAAGGTGTTTTAAGAAAATTCGGAAGGAAAGGAAAGTTGAATTTAATTGCTGATTTTTTTTTTGTAATTTTCAAACTTCTCAAATTTTGGGAACTTTTGAAATTGAGAGAAATTTGCAATGTTTTCAATGTTTTGACATATAAAAAAAGGTTTGAAGTCTACGAAATTGCTTCCATATTTTCATCATTTTTCGAACATCAACCTGCTTATTCTCACCTCTTCCTTGACCTCCTTATCAACAGTATCAATCAGCACCTCATGTACAATAATTCCGGTTTTGACGGCTTGATCCTTCGCGAATTCGCACGCCCATACTATGCCAGCCAATTTCACGGAATAATAAGTCACCGAAGTGCTGAAGTACGAGTACCAAATTTGTTTCTCCAGATTGATGCCTGTCACTCCCATATTTTGCAAAATATAGAAGTAGAGTGAAAATGTGACTTCAGCGAATGTCAGTGTAACCGTGGCTACAAGTTGGAGGCTGAAGGTCTGATTCAAACTGTGTACTAATTCACTAACGTCCTACAAAATTAAAAATAATGTATTAGAAATGTATGTTAATTGATTCATGTGATATTTTCTTCTTACATTTTTCCTTCTAAACATGTAAATACGTGTTTAAATCCGACCAAAATTCCATTTGGAAACTTTTTTAATGCAATGAATAAAAACTGGGATTTGTGAATTTTTTTTTTTTTTTTTTTTCATCCTGCCAATCTTCTAAATTTCTCATTCCAGATTTATAGAATGACCACAGAAATCAGAATAGCTGGTTCATTCATCTACTCCTTTAAATATTCATCAGAACCATCACTGCGCCTAACGTAAATCTGAATTCACATTATCATTCTTTATTCACCAACCAGGAGATTGTTAAATCAAGGATTAAGTGATTCTTGAATCAATAATTAGGTATCTCTTGAATTGAGAATTACGTGATTTGCAGAAGAAGACTGAAGTGAGTGTAAAATCAAGAATCCGATCATTTTCAAATGAAAATCAGGTGATGCACGAATCAAGACACAGGTCATTGAATAATGATAAATTGGAGACGAAAAAAATTGATCAATTTTCCGCAACTCAATGTTTCAGTTAAAAACGTCAAAATATAAATTCTACACGTTCGGTCTACAAAGTAAATGACAAAAATAAGTGATGATTAAAAATTTTCCCGTCAGTTTTACTGAGAACATCATCCAAGGGGAAGTTTCAAAATACGGGATCAACGTACTGTCGGTGCGACAGTTTGTAAGGTAAACAATGAAAGCGAACACAGAGAGCGTAAGCCACTACCTGTATTCGCAATCACGGTTGTGACCTGAAGTGACCCTGACCACATCCGTCGATATCAAAAGAATTTCCTGCCACATGTTCAAAATAGAAAACTACGTGAAACTGGAGCAATCAACTCAATACTTCAGGTGCCGCCGATTTGATCATGCAAACCAGCACTGCCACTCCAGCAGTAGGTGCGTCAAATGTGGTGGCGACCATCACGTAAAGCGGTGCACCAGTGAGTCCCTCAAATGCACTAACTGTGGGCAAACCCACCCAGCCAGCTTCAGGAAGCGCACAAGGCAGACCAAAGTCATGGAATTTCAAAGGAGAAGATTCCAATAATAACTCATAACATCCAGCCGAACAATTACCGCGATGCCTGCCACTTAAGGGGTGACCCCGGTGAAACTTCGAAGTCCTCGCAGGGCCTTCGGATCCACCAATCGGGTTTTGATATATAAAGGCATATCCAAAAACGTAACGAAAATTCCGGGCCCAACCCATTTTGCCCCATATACCCATAAGAAACATTGTTTTTCGTGTTTTGAGCTCCAAAGTGCTCCTCGGTCCGTCATACTCCATAATGTTCGTCATACTCCAAAGAACAGAGTTAAGTATCCGTCTTATTCTATTCCACTTTATATCCGCCTTACATCATGAGGAAATGATTTGTTAGTTTGCGCGTTTTTTTCAGTTTTTCCAAAAATGTCAAAATTTCTCGTTTTCACTAATTGATTATTATAATCAAACGTAATATGTTTCTTATGACGATAAAAATGATGATACAATTCACATTCAGTACAAAAAAATTATAGTGCTTGCATCTGTCTATGAGAGAAATCTGAGAAAATACAGACATATATCTGGTAATATGCTCAGGTAAAAATACAGAAATAAATCATAAAATTCGTTTAAATCTTGACCAAACTATTTTTCTCGTTGTAAAAGACATATTAGGTGTGATTACAATACCCTGTTAGTAAATCGATGAATTTTGAGAGTTTCCGCAAAAAAGAAAAACACGCGCAAACTAACAAATCATTTTCTCATGATGTAAAGCGAACATACTCCTTCTTTGGAGTATGACGAACATTTTGGAAAAAAAAGAATTAAAATCAGACGAAAATTGCGGACCGAGGAGCACTTTGAAGCTCAAAACACGAAAAACAATGTTTCTTATGGGTATATGTGGGCAAAATGGGTTGGGTCCGGAATTTTTCTCACTTTTTTGGATATGCCTTGATATATCAAAACCCGATTGGTGGGTCCGAAGGCCGGGCGAGGACTTCGAAGTTTCACCGGGGTCACCCCTTAAGTGGTAATTCAAATGACCTACACATCCCCTTTCCCAACTACAGAACCTCAAAGGACGATACCTGATGTACGAGCTTCGCAACGCACTGATATCAAGCCAAAATATTCATGTTAAGTTCTCTCATCATATCTCTCAAAAGTCGAAACTTCTCTATCGGATGAAGAACAAGTTGTCGCGTGAGTACCACAACGGTCTGTTCTTTGCCCTGTTTTATTCAGCCTGTCCAATGCGCCTGATATAAAAAGTATTACTTAATACAGAATAGCGGCGTACAAAATAGTATGTATGCAATATTCATGTGGAGTTTGCTTTGAGTATACAGGGCGTCCCTAAACTGTGGACTTTCCTTCAGGATGTGGATGAGGGATGAGATTTGGAGTCGAAAGGTCCTTTGCGATCTTGCCGTCCGACGCGCGCTCGCGGAGTTATTCAACTTTATTTGTCGGCCAATCACAGCGCAGTCTAGACTTTGCGGCGCGTGTGTATTCCGCGTTCGTGTTTTCTAACGGATCTGCTCAAAAATATCACCACTGGTGGCGAGGCAGGCGTTAATCGGCTTAACGACATTTGGGCGGGAATGCAGAGGACAGCAAAATCGTAAAGGAACATTCGACTTCAAATTTCATCGCTGATTAGCAATTCGGTAGAGAGCATAAATATAGCGAAGTCAAATAAAATATTAAAAAAAAAAAACCTAATCGGATGCGGAGAGAATGGGTGAATTTCATCGTAGGTGCACGCTATAATCAAAAGTTGTAAAATAATTTTGACATCTTCTTTCATGATTTGTCAGGCGCCGGACTTTATATGGTCCGTTGAAACCACAATTTAAAGAAGAATAAGGAATTAAAATGATAAGTCAATCAAAGTTCGTGGAAAGTAAATCTTTCACAGCCAAACCCAGGATCCGAACCCAAGTTTCGAAATAATATTACCAAATTGATAATTTGTTCACTTACATTGTGCCGGCTTTTGATTCTCCGAATCTCCGCCAAAATGATGGGATTCCTTTTTTCATGATAGACCCTTCTAAGCACATGCGGTTCATCCCTTTCCATGTTCAACTTCAAATTGAGGAGTGTGTCATTGATGTTCTTAAAGCACTTTCCGATAACAAGAACGCAATCAATGTACAGAGTGTCCATGAGGAAGACAACGAGTGTTGCATATATGCTGAGCACTTTGCTCGCAGATATATCCAACCTTGAAGATGATACGTTAGTTGCCTGGGATATGAGAAATATGAATCCAATTAAGTCCTTAGAATGAACTATCTTGGACAGTTGTCTGAATGGTATCGATGGTAGATTCGTTGATACATGGCAAATGTCCCGTAGTAGTTGCATTCTCTTTGGGCTTAGGATATATGACACTATGGCGATCCACCAGGATAATAAGATGTAACAATTGCCTTGAAGAGTACCTGGTAACTGTTGAATATTAGAGGAAATGTTGAAGAAAATTATAAGAAAAATATTTTTTTTTTCTGATATGGGATATAGGACATGGGATGTGGCATCCGAGATGTGAAATATGGGAACCGAGATCCGGGTATATCGTATAGGGAAGGCGGGCATTGTACCGATAGGTTTGTTGGATCGATAACCACCGTTTACAATTACTAGCAGGCAACAAAAAAATTTTTTTTGCGCAACTGGAAGCATGGCACACCGTTACCTAGTATCCATGATAATTTCAAAATTATATTCGTTCAAAGCCAATAAAATATGGGCCAGCACATTTGACGTGATTTCGATGTAAGAATTTGCGTCTAGAATTTAAGCTTTTTAACATTCTTAGTCACTACCAATTGGCAAAAAATTATGAAATGTCAACCCGCAATTCATTAATCTATCGTTGGGCATCCACTTTTTTGTGAAATTTGTGCCGGTGAATTAATTTTTCATTATTTATCAACAGTCCCCGAGTGTGTGTAGGTCCGATATGTCAGTGTGTGAGGTACCGATAGCTCGGTGTGTAGTACTGCCGGTCGAGTGACAGCTGAGACCGGTGAATGACTGAGCGGCCGGGAAAATTAAAGTAAGGTTAGCAAAGATTCTAATCATTGGTTTAAAAATAAATGCGTTGGGCTTTTTGTGTTTGATATGATTAAGTGATAAACACAGTTGACAAAACATTATTTATTAAACACCTCGTGGGAGAAGCGGCTAACCAGAGAAATTACCAACTTATCGGTACTAAAAACGGCATTATCAGTACACCGCACCAATGCGCGCAGTACCGATAAACCGTAAATTTTTAATACATTGCATATTTAAATTTTCAGCGCTAAACAATTCTTGGTTTTGCAATATATTGTAGAAAAGGGTTCCATGAAACTAATTCAATAGTTCATTGGCGCTTATTTGAGTTAGAAGTTGGAAATATGTGTGGTTTCCCTTAGCTTATCGGTACAATGCCCGCCTCCCCTATCTCATATCCCAGATCCCACATCATACACACGCACACGTCGGTTTCAATCAGGTGAAAGCCCTGGTGCCGAAAAAGCTCAAAAGTGCCGATGATGAAGCATCAGCAACGTCATCCATTAATGTGGAGGAGCTCGTAAAAAATAGAATTCGGTTAGATGGAAACAGGGCCATGGAGGAAGCATCGAATTGTGCAACAGAAGACGATCAAAGTGCTTGGGAGAAAGCCAAGGGACGGAGAAAAAAACAGGACCCGTTCCAAAATCTTCGCGGTACTACGCAGACTAAACCTCGGTCGAAGAGGAAAGTAGCAATCCACCCTGATGCGCTAATTATTAGCCCGACGGGAAAGGATACGTACTGGGAAATATTGGGACGAATAAAGAAGGACCAAGGTGTTTATGCGGCTAGCTCATGCGTGGACAAAATCCGTGAAACAGCTTCCGGAGACGTTCTCCTAATCCTTGCGAGAGGAAAGAAGGACGAAGGTGTTGAGCTAGAGAAGGCACTAGTTGGAGCCCTGCAAAACGAAGCAAAAGTGTTTAATAAGGGGCGTCACGAGGAACTCGAAATTAAAGACCTCGACGAAGTCGCTACGAAAGAAATATACTGAGTCAAGGTAGTAAAAAACCAATGAGCCTGGTATATGCTCGCATCGTGGCAGTGGTAAGGCCCCTAAAGTGCTTCGAGTGTTGGCACTACGAGCATCGTGCGGTTAATTGCAAGAGCCCCATTGACCGATCAGACCTGTGCTATAAATGCGGCGAAAAAGGGCACAAAAGCTTTGATTGTGAAGCGTCTCCGAAATGCGTCCTATGCGTAAAACTGGAGCCCACAAAAGACCATGCCCATGTAACTGGTAGCATCAAATGTCCAGTCTACCAGGGTGCACTCTAGAAGATCCGTACAAAGTCCTAGTGCGGCTGTTACAGGTGAACCTGGTTCACTGTGCCACAGCACACGATCTGCTCGTGCAGACGGTTCGAGATCTGAAGATTGATGTTGCCGTCATTTCGGAACCTTACAGGAACCTATATACCCAAAACTGGGTTATCGATACTAGCAATAAAGCCGTCATTTGGTCCTGCGGTGCTCTGCCGTTTGAAGCATATAACGGTGACCAACAGTCTGGATTTGTTGTGGTCAAGGTATATGTACCACCAATTCTTTGTTATGAAGACTTCACAGCATTCCTAGATAGGCGGATGCGAAACAGCACTTCCCAGTAGCAATTGCAGGAGATTTCAATTCCTGGGCAGTTGACTGGGGCAGCAAGGAGACCAATCAGCGCGGACGGGCTTTACTGGAAGCCATGTCGACTTTAGATGTCATCCTATTGAACGATGGAAATGAACCGACATTTTGCAGAGGACAAGCGAGCTCAATTATAGATCTCACCTTCGTTAGCAGTAGCCTGCTCAAAGGCAATTGTGCATGGGAGGTATCCGAGATTTATACTGCCAGTGCTCATCGAACGGTACTCTGGGATGTGTCGGTTGATTGGAGGTCCGCGCCCACATCGAACAGAACAAACGAAATCGGCTGGAATGTGAGAAAATTCGACATCACCAGTTTTCTTCTGGCATTAAAGATCGACTCAGTAGGTGGTAGAAATGCCACCGAAAGTGTGGATGAAGTCATGCAGAGAGTCACCGATGCCTGCGACGCGAGTATGCCCAGAAAAGTCAGTGGAAACCGACGGCCACCGGTGTATTGGTGGAGCGACGAAATAGCTATGCTTCGCAAGGAATGCTTCACAGCGAGAAGATCTTGGCAACGTACAAGGAAGAAATCCAATTCCGAAAGCCTTGAACTAAAGTATAAAGCGGCTAAGCGTAAGCTCACCAAGGCCATAAAGCTTCGCAAACGGGACTGCTGGAACGAGCTGTTGGAGGAAGTGGAAAAGGATCCTTGGGGAAGACCGTGCAAGGTGGTTATGACGCGACTCAAGAGCCAGCCGATGCCATCACCGATCTGTCCTAGGCTTCTGGAAAGAATTGTCTCAGTCTTATTCCTCCAACAAACGAGTGTCGCTGAAAAGCAGATGGAGGGCGCTATCATCGACGAAATACCGCCAATTACAGCTGAGGAACTATTGCAGGCCTGTAGTAGAGTGGGCAAGAACAAGGCCCCCGGTCTCGATGGTGTGCGAAATATTGCGATGAAGGCCGCCATCAATGCAGCACCCGGAATGTTTCTCGAAATGTATAATGCGTGCATCCAGGGAGGTATTTTCCCTCGGCCGATGGAAACAACAGAGACTCGTACTTCTCCCCAAGGGAAAAAAGTCACCGGACGAGCTATCATCATATCGTCCACTCTGTATGCTGGATACGGCGGGCAATATTCTGGAGCGCATAGTATACCAGAATATTGAGGCAGCGGTGACAACAGCGAAGAGAGCGACTGAGGGCGGACGATGGAAAGGAGGTGCGAAACATACTGTTTGGTTGTTACCCTGGACGTCAAGAATGCTTTCAACTCGGTACGGTGGGATTCCATTTTGGCTGCATTATCGAAGCTATCAGTACCGGCATATCTCCAACAATGGTAGGAAATTACTTTACCGACAGAGTTCTTAAGTATGACACAGAAATGGGCCCGAAAACATATAAGGTGGCTGGGGGTGTAACTCAAGGCTCGGTGTTGGGGCCCCTTATGTGGAATATCGTGCACGATGAACTGCTGAAACTGGCATTGCCGACGGAGGCAAAGCTCGTGGCTTTTGCAGATGACGTGGATATAACCATCGTGGGAAAACACCTATTCACACTTCAGCTCATCTGTGAGAATGCTTTTAACAAGATACGGAAATGGATGGACTCGATTGGTCTACAACTTCCAGAGCATAACACTGAGGCACTACTCATCACTAGCCGAAAGAAACTGGAGACAATCACGCTGCAAGTCGGCGAGCACGAAATAACTTCCCAGCCCTATATACGGTACTTAAGAATTATGATTGATGCCCGACTCAGTTTTAGACAACAAGCCCAACATGCAAGCAGTAAGGCGGATGCAGTCAGAAGTCCCTTGCAAGACTTATGGCAAACATTGGAGGGCCGAAATAAAAGAGAAGGCTCTTGTTATCGTCAGTTGTTACGTCGGTATTAACATATTCTATCCCTATCTGAACTGACGCATTACGAAGTCAAGTAGGACGACGGCAAATTGTTCCAGTCTACAGGTTGAGTGTCCTTAGAGTGGCTAGCGCATACCCAACAGTGTCTAACGATGATGTGTGTGTCATTGTTGGGATGCTACCTATCGAAGTTCTAGCGGAGGAGCGTAGGTGCCTCTACACCCACAGAAAATCAACTAAGCTGAGCTCGGTGGAACTGAGGAGAGAAGAACGAAACCTCAGCATTAAGCGATGGCAGCTGCAGTGGGACGCCTCGAGCAAAGGCCGGTGCACTCATCGACTTATTCCGAAGCTGAATGTTTGGCTTGACCGATCACATGGGCAAGTCAATTACTACCTAACCCAGATGCTCTCAGGCCACGGGTGTTTTCGGGAATATCTTCATAAATTCAAGTATGAGGATTCCCCGGATTGCCCAAAGTGTCAGAGAATTTCGACGCGTTTCGACGTCCAACGATCTATATGGGAAAATAGCGCAGGCAAACCCATTAACGCTGGAAATCTTGTGGAAGTCATGCTGTCATCAGAGGCAGCATGGAACGCGACAAGCGATTTCGCAATGGAGGTCCTGCAGGAGCTGCGCTGCGAGGAGCAGCTTAGGAAAAATCCAGAGTAAACGGAGGATCTGACCGTGAACGACCGGAAAGGATTCGCTACTGAGGAAGCCGCGGCTGTCGTCCCCTACGCAACGAAGTATTGCTCCGCAGATGTTCCGTCGTGATTTGGGGATACTGGAATATAGAAGGTTGTCCTTCTACTAGTGTAGGCCAAGGGGTATTGTCCCTTGTTTTTTTGTACTTTTAATTTCTAAATTTTTGTTAAAGTTTTAATTTAACAAAAATTGTTTTGGTTTGTTTTCAGTAAAGATTTTTAAAAAAAGGGAGGAAAGAGAAAGAAGGAAGCGTGAGGAAGGAGGTTGGCTTCCTTCTTTCTCTTTATACAAAAAAAAACAAAAAACAAAACAAAACAAAAAAAAACACGCATAACGCGCACGCATACACGCACATATTCATTTTCACGTCTGTTTTTGTTCATTTTTATAAAGAAAAAAGAGAAAGAAGAAAGCCAACCACCTTCCTGATGCTTCCTTTTTTCTCTGTCCTTCCTCTTTTGCTATTGTTTCCTTTATTAAACGAACTTACACAAAATTCACAAATAGACATAAAGTACAAGGGACAATATCCCCTGGCACATCCAATACAATTTCAGTATCCCCAGAGCATGACGGAATATCTGCAAAGCAATACTTCGTAATGCAGGGGACGATAGCCGCGGCTTCTTCAGTGGCGAATCCTTTCCGCTCTCCCACGGCAATACCATCCTCCGATTACTCTGGATTTTTCCGTAGCTGCTCCTCGCAGCGCAGCTCCCTCATAACCTGTGTTGCAAACACGCTTGACGTATCCCATGCTGCCTCTGATAACAGCATGACTTCCACAAGATCTATGTTTATGGGTTTGCCTGTATTAGTTTCCCATATACATCGTCGTAAGTCGACACGCGAATCTGCAAAGAAAACATGTTCGGCATTTGCATGTATTCTCTAACACTTTGAGCAATCTGGGGAATCCTCATGCTTGAATTTGTGAAGATATTCCCGAAAGTATACGTGTTCTGAGATCATCTGGGTTAGATAATAATTGACTTGCCCACGTGATCGATCAAGCCAAACATCCAGCTTCGGTATTAGTCGATGAGTCCACCGGCTTTTGCTCCATGCGTCCCACTATAGGTGCCATCGCTTAATGCTTTGGTTTCGTTCTTCTCTCCTCAATTCCAGCGAGCTCAGGCTAAATGATCTGGTGCGGGTGAAGAGGCACCTACGCTCCTCCGCTAGAACTTCCATAGGCAGCATCCCAGCAATGACACAAACCGCGTTGTTAGATACTGTGTGGTATGCGCTGGGCACTGTAAGGGCACTCAGCCTGTAGACTGCAACATTTTGCCGTCGTGCTGCTTTACTTCGGAATGCATCAACCCGCATAGGAATACCATATGTTAATACCGTCGTAACCACTGACGATAATAAGAGCCTTATCCTCTGTTTTAGCCCTCCAATGTTCAGCATAAGTCTTACGAGGGCAATCTTCACCGCACCTGCCTTACTGCTTGCATGTTGGGCTTGCTGTCCAAAACTAAGTCGGGCATCAATAATGGTTCCCAGGGACCGTATGTAGGGCTGGGAAGTTATTTCGTGCTCACCGACTTCCAGCGTAATTGTCTCCAATTTCTTTCCGCTCGTGATAAGTAGTGCCTATCTTATGCTCCGCAAGTTGCATATCAATCGAGCCCATCCATTGTCGTATCCTGTTAAAAACCTTCTCGAAAATGAGCTGGAACATGAAAAGGTGTTTTCCGCGATGATTATGGGCACATCATCCGCAAAAGCAACGAGCTTTGTGCCCGCCGGTAATCCTAGTTTAAGCAAATCGTCATACACAATATTCCACAGAAGATGCCACAACACCGAGCCTTGGGGTACACCCCCAATATATAATAAGAACTCTGTCGGTAAGGTAATGATCTACCATCTTTGCAAATATGCCGGTACTAGCAGCTTCGACAAACCCCAACAGGGGTTCCACCACTGCCGCAATTCTCTGTTGTATTATGCGCTCCAGAATCTTGCAGGTCGTATTCAGCATACAGCGTGGACGTCATGATGAAGGCTCGTCCGGTGGCTTTTTCCCGCTCGGAAGACGTACGAGTCTCGGTTGATTCCATCTGTCCGGGAAGATACCTTCCTGAATGCAAGCATTGTACATTTCGAGAAAAAATCCAGGTGCTACATTAATGGCTGCCTTCAGGGCTATGTTTGGCACACCATCGAGACCGGGGGCCTCGTTGTTGCCCACTTCACTACAGGCCTGTAATAATTCATCAGCTGTAATCGGTGGAATTTCGTCGTTCATATCATTCCTCACATACGGTCCAATACAATTCGGTTGTTGAGGAAACAAGAGGAAACAATCCACTCCAAAAGCTCAGGACAGGTCGGTAATGGCATCGGTTGACTCTTAAGTCGCATCATAACCACTTTGTACGGTCTGCCCCAAGGATCCTTATCCACTTCCTGCAAAAGCTCGTTCCAACAGTCTCGTTTGCGAAGCTTTATGGCCTTGGTGAGTTTGCGCTTAGCGGCTTTATACTTCACTTCGAGGCTTTCGGGATTAGGCTTCTTCCTTGCACGTTGCCAAGCTCTTCTCGTTGCGAAGCATTCCTTGCGGAGGGTCGCAATTTCATCACTCCATCAGCACACCGGTGGCCGTCAGTTTCCGCTGACTTTCGTGGGCATAGTCGCGTCGCAGGCATTGGTGACTCCCCGCCTGACTTCGTCTACTTTTCCTGTTGCATTTCTACCTCTTATTGAGTCGATGTTTGGTGCCATAAGAAAAGTGGCGAGGTCGAATTTTCTCACATTCCAGCTATCCCATATCGCGAATCTCATATTCTACATTCGATTTCGTGTACCCTAGGGGCGGGCGGTTTCCATTACAGAAGCCCGCTATTTTATCTCGAAGGTTGGTGGTTACTCTGTGATGATTAACGAAGATGCAAAATATATAACTTGAATCGCGGTGAGTAGCACTGGTGAACGAGTATGAAAAGAACTAGTAGGATAAAAGTGTATGTGCCCGAAAAGTAAACGTCCCGATTTGTTATTTCTGTTTGCCATTCCTACATTTTCTGATACGTCAATTAAATGATTCAAAACTGGTTTCAGAAAAAACACTACGGTGGGTAAACGAGTGTCACCCGGGAGGTTCATAACGACAACTTGCAGATTCCAGAATTTTGTATAATCGCATTTATCAAGACACTTGTCTGCATTGACTAGGCACGTAGTCAGCGGGAGGACGAGAATTTTGGGCATCACTGGAGTGGGAGTGATATGCCAATAGAGGGTGCAACCGCTCGAAAGTTAATCCCGTCATACCTCTTTAATTATGACAATTATGGAAAATAGTCTTAAGAAAGTAAATATCCATTTCTACTTACAGGGCAAGTTTACTACTTTTGCCTCATCTGTTACCGTTCTTGCAATAGAGCGTTCTGAACAACTCATTTGTTAGTGACACAAAAACTTTTCGGTCAATTTAAATAAAAAACTAATGCGATCTAAGTTCCATGAAGAAATCGTTAACCAAAAATTCCAATTCCACAAACATACACACACACACAGGCATTTATTCATAATTCGACAAGAAGCATTTTGATAGGTATACTTAAAACACCAGTTACGATAGGTAATAGGTATACTTAAAACACCAGTTACGAATCGAAAAGAAAAAAAGCGATTTACGGCTCATTACAATAACTTCCCGAAAAATCAGGAAGTTAAAAATCTACAACAACATTAAATTGCATGTAAACATTCTTTTGATAAAAATTCAACCGTACCGTATCAAAAGCCAAGGACTTCGAGATATCCATTTCATACAACAGTATGCCAATAAGTATTGTGTATATAATCACAACCACAGTAGCGTATACCCATCCATATTTTGACGTTACTATTCCTTTGCCGCTGTACTTGTATGGGAAGAGGCCGTGAATTCGGGATAACTCGAAGCATGGACACATCAAAGATTGATAATTACTCGCGCGAAAGAGTTGCCACTTTTTTTGGTCTTTCTCACCGGATGCACCCATACTCAAGTATATGACAAAAAGTACCGAGAAAGCCAATGCAGCCTTTTGCCAAGTCACAATTGCATTTCGCATCATGACTTTATCGTTTTCATGTTGCAATTCGTGTAGCCATGACGATGCCCAATCGATCAATTTCTAGTAGCTTTTTTTTCACCGTCATTAACTTTTTTAATTCACATCTCAAGGGGTATGAGAAAATTTACATTGGGGAATGTAATCGATGGAGTGACGTTGGCATAAGAGAGATATAATGGAATTGCATTGTGAATATATCATGATTAGTTGTACTTAGCTTTTGATGTGAAAACATCACTCAGTTGATTGGAATGTTCCTTAATGATAATGGTTCCTTCATTCCGATACTTGTTCGTTTATTATCCAAGAAAAAACAATTGGTATCAAGTATACGGTCACTTGGTGTCTTCCATTTGAGAGTTGAACCATTTTTTCCGTGCTGGCTCTACCAATTACATTGGTTGTATGTTCCAAATGGCAACAACCCCCTGCCAGCTGAGGGGACAGCGAAGGTTTTACATGGTTCAAATGCATACGATATAAAATATTCCATGAAATAGCTTGAATTTAGTTAAAAGCTATGATTCATGCATGGAACATCAAAACATCGTTCTCATCCAGGATATCGAACTGTGGATTACATGGACCCATATCTAGCTACATGTAGGATGGGTCCGAAAATTCATCAGCCGTACACGATTGATGTGTCAACTATATTTATAACAAACCGGTTACACCACAAGGAAATAGAATACATCTTCATCTATTTTATGGTCAAAACACGTTTTATGGATATTCCCGTTACCTTCATAATAAAAGTAGCTTCCATTAGCGAATTTCTCGGAGACAGGTTGAACTCCCTGTATTTCCTGACGGGTCAGCAGGTGGTCTCATCCGGCAAGATTGCTTTATGCGGCTTGGAAGCCCCCCTAACTATCCGCAGACATTCATGATAGCCATAAACAACGAAACGATTTCCCTCGTGACATACGTCACTTCGATTCCTTTCAAATATTGATATGACAAACGATTGCTAGATATCAATCAGCTGTTTCATTTTTCCTATAGAGAAAGCGGAAGCATTGCAAGACATTTGAATAAAGTGCAGACACACCTTCAACAATTCAAATTGAGTACTTGATCCGCGATAATAGCTTAATATTGCAGTTACAGACCTGCAAAATCGATTTTTCTTCGTGTTCAAAGTGAATTTCATGATTTGGAAATTTCTAAGATTAGCTTCAGTCGCGTACCTTTACACGGACAGAACAAAAACATAATTACTAGACCGCTGGTGACTAATCTCAGGACGAAATGTCTGTGAGTTCAAAAATTCGTCTCAGTGAGTATATAAAAAGTATCCCGAAACAACAGAAAAAGTTGGCCCAATGCAACTGAATTTTAGACTATAGGAGTCTAATTTTTGGACTCACGGAAATTTCGTCCTCACATTAGTCACCAGGGGTCTAATATTTTTTTTTTCTTTCCGTGTAGGTATGTGTTCATCCCTTACATTGTCATATCGCCATTATTATATTGTGCACCTAGGGCGGAAAGTTGAACATTCCCGGCGAGTTTGTCGGGTGTTCCCGCAGTGCCAAAAAGGGTCAAAGGCCCGAGGGCTTTTTGGCCCTTTTTTGCGCTAACGAGCCACCCGACACACTACCCGGGAGTATTCATTTTTAGTACTTTCCGCCCGAGGGACGACTGATGCACTTTCTACCCTAGGGCGGAAAGTACCCACTTTCCGGCCGGCTTTCGGGCGAGAAAGTACGAACTTTCCGGCGAGGGATGGGAAAAACAATATGTTATCGGCTTCTACCCCATCAGTTAACTGTAGTAGCTATGTACATTTTCGACTGGTCTAGGTGCAGTACTTTACATGAATATGTGTGAACGTTGATACAACGTGAACAGGGTTAACTTTTTTTTCTTCAACGCTTTTGATCCATTATGGATATGTGGGCTTGTGAACCATACGCTGCACCGCATCCACATGATAAGAGACAGGAAACCACAGAAAATCTAAGTAGGTACAGGCGGCTACTCTATGAGCAACCTCCCCCTCATCAGACAATCCGAAAAAATTCTCGAGTTCATTTAAATGGTGCGCCTAATAATGACATTTTCAAGACGGGAAATTCTCAGAGAAACAGACTTTACGGAATGAACTCAAGAGTTCCAAGCGAGTCGCCTTCAGCCAGTACCCGCCAGTCTGCAAGTTCCTTAAGCTCGGAGTAATTTGCAGAATCAGCGTTGGAGAATTGATAAAAAATGATAAGTGTTCTTACCTTTTGTCAGGCGTTCCTGATAGACGTTATCATCAGGAACACGTTTCTGCAATTGCTATCCAATACTGATATGACGAGTGATCACTAGATAAATGTCAATGAGCTCGACCATTATTTATACGCTGAGAGCTGAAAAATTCCAAGACGCTGCAGTCTCCTCAAAATAACTTAAACAGTATTAGTTCCTGGACACCACGAAAACATTCAGCCATCTTAGCTATCCTGAGCCGGTTCAGACAGTCATAATCACCAGAAAAATCTCCGGTCGATTGCTTCCAAATGTTAACATGCAAACCGATCCCTAGATATCAATCAGTGGTTTCGTCAATCATACCAAAGCAGAAGTGCAGTTCAAGGTGATTGAAAGATCTCACCACATGCCTTTGAAAGTTCAACTTGAGCACTTGAACAAGGCACATAATTCAGTTACTGAACTTCGAAGCCGATGTTTTCGTCCTGATGTTAAACATCATAACTCAGAAGTTCTTCGGATTGACTTCCGTTCCCATCAACATAAATGAGTCGACATTCGCTGGTGAAGACTTCCTTGTCAGCAAGGTTTCCTGTTTCCTGAGCTGCGTATAATTTATATGTATCTGAAAGAATTGATCAATAATATTTAGCCACCTTAACGCCCCAGATGGTTATGACAGTCATAATCACCAGGAAAATGTCCCACGAACTGCTTTCAAATATTCACATGACAAGTGATCTCTATATAGACATCAATCAGCTATTTCATTGCTCATACGGAGGTGAAGGAAGCCAACAGACACGCTCGTCACTTGAACTTGAAAATTTGAACACCGAACCTACAATGGTTGTACTGTTATTGAACTCCGAAACCGACGTCTGCATCCTCAAGTTGAACATCATAATTCTGAAGATATTAGGATTAGCTCCAGTCTCCATCAACATCACCAAGTCAACATTAACTAATGGACCCTTTCCAGTCTGCAAGTTTTCTAAATTGAGTATAATTTACAACATATGTCTTATAGCTTTCTCCTGCTCTCTGGTATACATCTCTCTGCCAGAACTGTATGATGCCGAATATAATAACAAGACACCACTCACGCAAACAATCGATCTCGTCGTTGCTCTGATTGGTAATATTGTCGCAATCATGGTCATCGTAATATTCACTTACCAGTCGAAGACAATAGCTTCAATATTCAACCAACTGCTCTACATTGAATCCAACTTTTCTAAGTGGTTGAACAGCCCTGAAGATGAATGCAAGAGGTATCAGTCCATCATCTTCTACTGGACTACAATAATCTACTGCGTATACGTTGCTCTTGTTCATATCGGGGCTCTGCACAATGCGTTTATATCTCTTTTTTCGTTAACATTCCCAACAACTGTCTGCGGATGTCTGATAACGCAGTATTCACTGGTGGCTGCGCTCGTTGAGAACAAGTTCAAGAGACTCAATCAAGCGCTTATGAAGCTTCTGGGAAACATACCTATGGTAATTAGTTGATAACAACTTTTTTGTCATTGAATCTATTTTGAATTTTCTCACTTATGCTGTGAACCCTGGAGAAATCACATAATACTCTCAGTGCCGCCTTTTTCTTATTGTTTATTTTTTTAACAAGAGTAATCTGAAAAAAAATCTATTGCACTCGAAATAGCGCGACTTTGAAGATACTTCATTGTAAAAGTAAGTCCGATAACAGGCTTCTCTATTCGAGCTACAAATACTTATCCGGAGTATTCTATTTGGTGAAATTTATAGCTATAACTTCTCATGTTGTGTTGGTAAGATTTTCATCACGAACATCATTCATTTTTCACAGATTAGCACAGGCTGTCAGGATGGAACGAATCTCGCACGCCTCATTGCAATCAGGAAGCAACGAGCCAATTTGTGCAAACTCACAGCCAAAATTTCCCATTTCTTTGGGCTTCCCTTACTCTTCACCATTACTTATTTCAGTGGAGCGCTCATTTATGCAACTCACCTTGTTGTTAGACAGCTGATTATTATACTGGAGCCCGATCGACCGCTCACCCTCAATTCAATGGCGTTCATTGTGCTGATTGTCATGCCGATATTATCGTTGTGTATTCTAGTTACGAGGATTAACGTTGAAGTGAGTAATAGTACACTTTGAAGATTTATTGAGATGTATCCAAATATTTATGGTTGTTAAGTAGATGGATAAAACGGGGGATGTCGTAAGAAAATTGATGATTGAGTTCCGAGACAGCAGGATTATCAAGGCTGAGGTAATTTATGGATGGTTCACTGATGTTTTCAGAGCATTGCTTGGGTACATAATTGATGATAGCGATCTTTTAGCTGCAGGACTTTTTTCTGGAGCTTCTACATCCTAGTGTTCAATTCACTGCATACAATGTCTTCGCGTTGGACTGCTCACTGTTGTACTCGGTATGGAATCAATGTTGAACACTGTTGCATCCCAAGGCTTTTATATTTTTCAATATTCATGTTTCTGATAGAATAAGTGCATGAGGTTTTAATAGCTAGAGTATGCTAGTTTGGGGTTATTGCGGCATATGTGTATATGTGGTACATATATTTGCAATTTTTAGTTCGACTATCTACTGAAATTTAATGCGGATTGGATCGATCCATGAATGATGCGTGAAAAATAAACAAATACGGAAAATTACGGGTTAGAATGTTCTATTTTGACTGACTTCGAAAATAGGGATGATCATATTACTCTTCAAGTTAGTGTCCTAAGGATCTTAATTTAAGACATTTCCCGTGAATATCATATATAGATATATATAATGTTTCCGTGAGAATTTCGAAAATTGAGACATGTTCCATATGGACCTATGATATCGAGAGAATTGGATTTGCACAACTTTAATAAATGGATGTGGCCATATGCAAGCGAAATTCTAATTTATAGTTGCATTTGGGAGGACAGAGGCCAATAACTTCTAAGGTTTCACACTGAAATTTCCACCACCAAAACTTCCATTAGCAAGGATTTTTACGAAAAATCCACCGCGATCCTCAATCATTTTGACCACAATCTCAAAAAGATAGTTACAATATTTGTTACATATCCTCTAAAGAATTAGAAATTGCGGAAAATGCAAAAGGTATAAAACCTCCAAATGCTCACCAAAAATTTGAATATTTGAACAATTTACATAATTAAAAAAATCTCTGAATTTCAAATTACAAAAATTACGAAAAATTCCACGGACTAGGATGATGTTCCCAAGTCAAGCAACTAAGAAATATATCAAATGGCAAAGTTTCGAAAGATTTACAATTTTCAAAAATTTCGAAAAATAAGGAAAAAGTTTCCAAAATTATAAAGTTATCAAAAACTCAAAACTGAAAAATTTTCAAAACGTGACAGTTTTATACTTTGCAATATTCCACAAGTGTCGTTAATTATAGCATTAATCAGTTTTTAAACTAGCGCATAATATTTCAATTGCGATATGATTGACCTCCGGAAAATGATAAATTTCAAGTATAAGCTTTATTGGTACACTGATAGAAAAAATCTCTGACACGAAACATCGATTCACTTGAGACAAGATATTTGTTTTCGAATGCTCAAATCGGAGCAGCATTTGTACCTCATGTCGTCTATTATAATTTTATGCTTTACGATGGCTAGATATTTGAGAATGAGTATGTTACATATCAGTTTATTGAATGTCTCTTTCCAAAATTAGATTTTTGTTATTAACTTAAATTTTAACTTTTTTCTGCATAAACTTAGCACATACGGATATATGATGTATTTATTGCCTAATGTGAAGTTCTAGTAACATTTAGAACTCATTCGAACATCTTCATTGTGAGGATTTCCCGCCAAACTGGAGAATTTGGCTTTTGCAAAGAAAATGTTTTGTCTCAAGAGAATGGATTCTTCGTGTCAGAGATTTTTTCTATCAGTGTAGGAATTTTTACGCCTGAATTTCAGTTTAACACCAAGTGTTAACAATTACCTGATTTCTTTCCAGATTTTCAGTGCAGTCGCCACTTACTTAGTGATTCTCGCCCAAGTTCCAGACGAGCTGATCAACCACATCTCCTGCGTTGAATCGTCTAAATGTTTCCCGAACCTAACCCTGACCGAATGAATCTGTCTTGTTTTATTATTATTCAACAGCACTATATCAAAACTATTCTGTGCTAATTGACTATGGAGTTTGTAAGCAAAGATTTTTGAGAATGCAGAACAGTAGGGTCATAAATTTTAGCCTACGAGATGTAAGCGTTTATAAATCAATGAATCAAAGGATTTTCAGTCTATGGTATCCAATTACAAACCTGTTCCACGGACCAAAAATCCATTGATTTCTGTGAAACAGCTAAAATCCCCTAGACCAATATTTCACTCCACAAGAAACGTCTCCAGTCCAAAGACCTCACAGTTGAGGACAATATCAATAAATTACATTGATGCTTGTATCAATTGGAGCTGTTGGGGTTTGAACTCAGGACCTCTGTATTACTAGAAAGCTATCCTTAATGATGTAACTTCCTGGCAATTACAAAACTGTCACTCCATCCATCAGAATCAATAGATAACTAAAATCGCCCAACCCAGAGGGTCGTTAGCCCCACCCATGAATAACTCACTCCAGCTCACCCAAAAAAGTCTGTCAGTCTAATTCAAGCTCTGAGTTTCCGGGGTCACAGCCAGGCCTACTCACATTATCCATTTAAAGTGTCGAGTACTTATCCGTGACATCGGAATATTTTCCTCGGAAGACCTCCTAAAATGGTTTCAAGAGTAGACATATTAACCTTAAAGATATTCTTGCTCTTCTTCAAATTATCGGGCATTGCTCCCTTCTCATACAAAATTTCGAAAAAGCTCAAACGGCATAACCAAGTGATCTACATATCCTCATTCCGCTGTTCAATAGCCAGCACAACTTACAACCTGATGTTGATCATAATTTGTGCAGTTCTGAACAGCTATCTCCTGTGCTATATGAGCGAACTCGACCGACTCTTCGAATCGGAAATCGTTCACGTATTCGAAATCACTCTTGGGCTCATTGGAATCGTGGTCATGCTACTCATTTGGTGCTATTTCACGTATCATCGTGGAACCATAGTCGATGTGGCAAATCAACTGGTCGATATTGACATCACACTGGCTCATCATGATCGGAATTACTACGGAAGAAACCATCTACAGCTGGTCTTCATAGTTGTTCTCAATGCTACCTTGTGTTTGGTCCTTCTGGCGATTGAACTCATCTCTCACAATTTTGAAATTATCAGGATTTTCGTGTTGGTTGTCCCCATTGTCGTTGCAAGTTTTACGATGACACAGTACGCTTCAGTTCTCCAGCTTCTCCAACCAAGATTCGAACATTTTAATAGAGTTTTGGGGAGTGTTGTGAAGGTAGAGACTCTAGCGTCGGAAATATCGGTTATTTCCAGAGAACCAGTTTCGGAGAAGATCCTCGATCTTAGAAGGGTTCATGGAGAACTATGGGAGTTGTGTCAAAGAGTTGCCGATTTCTATTCAGTTCCTGTGCTTTTTACGATGGTTCTCATGTCTGGCTTCATCATTTATAGCGCTTATGATATGGTCATTCCGTTTGTACTACCATTGAGGTACAAAATATCAATTTTGACGATTTCGGCGTTTATCTGGTTCATGATGCAGTGTGTGCCGATTATAGTGATGACGACTACTGTTAGCGCTACTATTGCTGAGGTGAAGATTAATGTTGTACATTCGAGATAGAGTCTTAGTGGAAATGGGACTGCGATTTGATCCGAGCAGATTTGATCTCTGATTCTATAATTCTTCGGAGCCGATTCGAATATGAAGAGAAAGATTGGTCAATCTAAGTTACTGTTCAGGTCAACTTATATTGATATGTCAAAAGATTGTTTCATGAAGATTAATGTAAAGTAAAGCGTTAACGGGAATTCAGTAGAGCTCCAAATTGAACCAAGAAGAACATTGGCCAGAGGCAAGTGCAGATCTTCTTGAATCAAGTCGCTCAGATCAAGTTCTTTGAAATATATTCTAATACCCGCAAGGGGGGATTTTATGCGATCAGGAAATACCAAGCCAGTGAATACTAGAAGAGCTCGAACGCGGTTTTACAGCGTACACGGTGCGTTGAGCTTGAAAAATGATGGGTTTCACCAGTAGACTAGGTCAGAACGACACCTTCCTGATAGATTTTGATTATACATTATTAGATCATTTATACTACTCGCTAGGATCTATTTTCACAATACTAATTATCACTTTTACATTGATTTTTTAGCAACACTTTGCAACATCGCACTAATTCTACGAGGTAGCGTGAAAAGTAATACGATCTAAAATATGCATTTTTACACGTCATGCGTAAGACACCAGTGATTTTTTTTTGTAAACAAAATGTAATCAGGGCGAGAATTTTTGACGTCGTAATCCGTAATGCCCTGATGTCTTCGTGAGGAAACCTCGCTGAAAATTTTGGGCCCAAATACACAAACGCACGCACACACCTACACATACACATGTGCCCTCTCGAAAACGTCCCAAGATGATTCAAGGAAGTCATGAAGCGTGCAGATATGATCAACTTGGCACTTTTTCAAATTGGACCCATTACGAAAACTTTTCCTATCGCGAAGTTGAAAAAAATGATATCAATCTGTAGTGACGGCTGTATAGGGCGAAGCCGATGAAGGAAGGGAGGTCAAATGAAGCCTTATTTGAAATGTGTCGATTCTCTAGTCAGATCAAGTAAGGCATTGTTTTTCAGCTCTATAATTATGATTTTAGTATGTTGATTAATATTGTTATTAACATTAGCCTTTCAAGTTGTTTTGGAAAAATAATCAAATGGAAGTTGTTTTTAGAGTCGTTCTATTCCGATATCTTACAGTTTCATCAGCCATTAGTTATGGCCATAAAATCATTGAAGCGACACCAAAATTAGTTACGGAATAAACCGAGCGGCTGGAGGTGTACTGCCTGACGTGAATATTGAAATTTTATGTTAAGGACAAATTTCAATAACCGGGAACATCCGGTGTGAGCTTCGACGAGCCGCATCACTTCCTTTCCGATATGTGCGTGTGTATTTTTTCTTTCCTCTATCTCCGCCCTTCTCGGTTGTACTCCTGACGGTAGCTTCTGTTGAGCCTTCCTTTAAGAGGGAATACTGGATAGGTATTCATATTCATCCATGAGACAGAGGTCGATCTTTGTCTTTTAAACCATCGTTTTTCTAAACACAGGGTAAACCTCCAGAATCCTCTAGATCCATGCAAAAATATTTCATCGTGTGCAACATTCTGTGGACGCCGGGTGCAAACCTAAAACCTTCAACGGTAGTAGGGAGACAATCTACCCACTACCAGAGCCCCCACGATACATGTGTGGCTATGTGCCAAAGACGCTCGGGCGAACGCGCCCGTCACGGAAAACAACGCAGGTCGCTCGCGTAGCTTCAACCGATTACATATCCTAAAGTATGAGAGTTATGAAAACAAGTCATAACACATTACATGTGTATCTTTGTGCAAGGAATCACACTTGTTTTACATTTTTTCTTCTATCTCTAACTGCTCTCGCCATAGAGTTTTTTAAATAATTTTAATTCTTAATATTCATTGAAGGAATCGTTTTCAAGGTTGACATTGGAAATGAAATTTTTGGAATTTTGGAAATACAAAAATCAATCTGGTCAGTCCTTCCACAAGAAACCGTGAGCCAAAGAAAAACACTCACATGCGAAGACACTTACACACACACACACGCTCGCGCCCGCACACACACACACACACACACACACACACACATACTGAGCCCTTTTCAAAAATGTATCAGAATGTATCGGGTTACTAAAGAAAATTACTAAAATTTGACTGGAAATACTGTATGAAATTTCAGATGAAGAAGGTGAGTTATGTCATCCACAAAGTAATAACTCAGCACCACAGAGATCCGAGTGTTCGAGTTCAGGTATACAACAACTGTTATAACCAAACGATCAAAAGGGAACTTGCATAACCTGGTTACCAGATTCGGCACAATCTAACAAGTAGTACTTGCAGGGCCGGCAGAAGGTGAATTTCCCGTGTATGGTATCTAGTGGAGGGGAGGGGGGAGGCATCAGACAATGTACCATACACCCGAAACTTCCGTGTATGGTGGAAACCATACATACCATACACCTTCTGCCGGCCCTGAGTACTTGACATGAAATTCGTGACAATCCTTCCTCAACATTTTATAATCCGGAATAGAACACCTCAAACTTGTCGCTTGTGACGTCTCAAAAGTCTCGTTAACATTCCTGTACTTTGTATTGGATACTTCGGCTCGAGTCATGTCAAAGGCGCTTTATGATTGGGTTTCGCGGGTCGAGGTACGTTCGTGACACCACAGCTATCCTCCGGTGGTCTGAGTAACAGTCGTTATGAATATTCTATATTTATGAAAAAAAAACAACGAAGAAAACTGTTTAATAGTATTTTACCGCACTGTGGATTATGCACTTTTGAATAGAAAATAAGAAATAACCATGCAGGTTCCCTATTATAACTTATAAAATGGGTTCTATAGAATTCCTATGCGATCCCTGAAGATGACGATGTCAAGATATCATAGCGATTCCTTCCTGCGGAATTAACGTAATATATCTTCAAAAACAACCTATCAATATCTCCCAGAAAAACTCGATTTCAAATGCAATTCTCTGTAAAATCTATTTCCAATCTTAACTTGTCTGAACTAATCTTTGTCAGTGTTAATATCCAACGTTTTCGAGGAATTTATGTAATTGATTCTGGTAACAAATTGTTATAGCCTTTACTGGGTTTGATGCGCAGAACTTCATTGAAAAACTTTATACACATACATGCCAGAATTCATTGTCAAAATTGCTATGAAAAATCGGATTTCTATGGAATATGCTTCAGAAAATCCTATGGCAATCCTATGGGACCCTATAGGTATCTTATGGCTTTCTCATAAAGTTCTTGAAGTGATCTTCCAAGCATTTCTCAGGTTTGAATCCTATAGGGAAGTTGCAATTCCCCATATAATTTCTTATATGAATGCTATAACTTTCCCATGATACTTTCTATATGGGGCTTCTAGAGGATTTTTTTCGTATAGACCATCAAAACAATGATCTGTTGTATTTTCAGCTGAGAGATTTTTCAGTCCAAATGATCCAAAAAAAAATCAACTTCACGGCGTACCATTTCTTTCCGCTGGACTGCACTCTTCTGCCATCGGTTCGTAACATTATTTCGTAATCTGTTACCACTTGATTGATCAATACTTACGGTTTCTAGAGGTTCAGCATGACGATTTCAGTTCTAAGAGGGTTGAAGATTTTTAGAAAATTGTATAAATTTCAAAGATTTCAAGCCTAAAAAACGAATGAATAAGAAGTCTTAGAAAAAAATTTCAAGTGAAATTGAAAGAATTCAAAAAAATTAGAACTTTATAAGGTTTTTGAAAACGTAAATATGTTAATATGGAAAAAACATTGTAATTTGGAACCTAACACGTTAAAAGTAATAAATGAATGGAAGTTCCTAGAAACTAACAACTTGCAGGCAATTCTAAAAACTGTCAATTGTTAAGAATTCCCAATCGTTGACCCTTATCGCAACTCTAGAAACTTCAGAATTTTTGAACCGTTTAATGACTTTAAAAAATTTCAAAAAATGCAACATTTTCAAAAATTTCAAAAAAATCAAAATTTTGTTTTTTGAAAAAAATTTAAAATTTCGAACTTACGATATTTTAGACTATAAAAATAGTAAAATATAGCTACATATTGTTCTAATGCTTCACAATGTAATAAAACAAAACATCTACGCTTTCTAGATCTTCAGCATGACGATGGCCTACTTAATTATACTTCTCCAGCTAAAGTCGCGGGCGAATCCCAATTTGGATCACGTGCATCAACACAGCCATTAAAATCCACCTCCCAATTGTAATTCATAATGATAAAACAAGATACTCATAAAATGTAAAACAAATGGACACAATTGTTCTCCATTACCCTAAATAATACCTACTAAAAACCGATTCTATTTTGCAATGATTTTCATACTAATCTAAATTATTCCAAAAAACCTCATAATTCAAAATAAATTTTGTATTTTACTTTTTTTTCTTTGCGAATTTCTAGCGCGTTCCGAAAAAAAAAATTTAATCCTGTTCCATGAGATTTTTTTTCACTTACTTGAGTCGGAACAAAAAATTGAGTTTCAATTGTAGCGACCAATCATTATTAATTCTAATATTTTTCAATTATCCTACAGATTTTTCCAACTATATCGCTCGCTTATTTGATAGCCTTAGTGAAAGCTCAAGTTTTCAAAAATATATCTCGTAAAACGAATAAACCAAATTGAATGACTAAATAAAAGCAAAAATATTCCACTAACGTAGCATCGATTATCAGCCCCTCACGTACGACGTCAATTCAATAGATCGATCCAAGTAACTGTCCGCCGTGCCAAGGTTAATCCTCAGGATCGACCCTTTTGGTCAACTTTAAAAAATATTTTCTCTAATATAACTACAGTCCATTGGAAAAATTATGAACGATGTCAAAGTTTTTTCTTAATTTCACTTCTTACCCTAAGGGAACCTGTCGACAGTTAGTCGAGAGTTTGTCGATAGTTAGTCGACTGTTTGTCGAGAGTTTGTCGATTTTTCTCTCGACCGGTGGCAAGTTTCGAGAGTAACTATCGACAGGTTCCGCGAGGGTATGTTTTTTTAGTAAACAAAATTGTAGTTTGCAAATCCCACAATATTATATTCGGCCACTTCATTTGTCAAGCAAATTTTCACTGACAATTCTGACGGAATTTTGCACAAAAAATACGTTGAGCATTGTTCTAGCGTGTGGCGCAAGGTAAATTTCGATTGGTTAAGTAATTAATTTGTCATGAACAAACTGCGCACATTAGACGATCCTACGAATTAAACTATAGATATTGAAAGAACAAAACTTATTTTCAAGATTATTTATTTATTTTTAATATCTGTAACACATTCTTTATTGTGAATATACATAGATACCACAGTAAACAGAACGATTTACGCAAGAGTCGGGCCGGGCCGATTAACCAACATAGACTCAACATGGACTCAATGAAATTCAAGCTGCAATATTGAATTCAATTTGAATAGTAGGTTAAATGAATAGTGATATGAGAAACACTTCTTCTATATGTTGTTTTTTTTTGCATGAAAACACAAAGGTTGACCAAAGGGTTAAATATATGAGCTAATACCCACACTAAACATTATCGATTTGTAATTTCCTGAGATTATTTTTCGTCTGAGATTATTCTTTACTAGTCAATACTGAAGGCAGATTCCATAATTTTAACAGTTGAAACATTTAAAAAAAAATTAAGACTTTTGATAATTGTAACAATTTGTGACTTCCCAAAAACGCTAACATGAATTTCCGAAGTGTTGAAAAATCCAAAAATACAAATTTATTAAATCTTCCAAAAAACATTGCCAGAAATCACATATGTATAACAAATATTAAGTGCTTATTAGTTGGGCCATTCTTCCATCCTTATTTAGGCACGCATTGAGAGGGTCTCGCATTTTCGGAATCATATTTTGAAATCTGAAGGAGATAGCCCAAGTTTCATAATGTGTTTTGTAGTGCAGACTGAGAGCTACACTAAATATTAATGTAAACATTCATTAATCTTTTTAGTTTTAAAAGACATAATTGTTTTCTACAAGTTGCTAATCAGATCAAAGAACGGCAGCAGAGGATTGGAATGTAATAATTATCATATAAAGTTTCTCTCCAGAAAACTCCAGTTTTGGTAATTGTCGTTTTGCAAACATGGCGTTCCAATAACAAAACGCATCGTTTGTCGCTCGGCTGAAAAATAATTATTCTTTTAATTGTATTCAGTTGCGCAAGTTGCTAATAAAACGGCTCATATGGGAGGACTCTAGGTAACCAATCAAAATAAAGGGAATGTACGTGTGACCCTCGACGGCTCGTAGCATGATCTTCCCGAGGTGTTAGCTGTGTATGTGTGTGTGGGTGTGTTGAAAATTTGGGATAAATTAAACGCTATTGCCTTAACTATGAGTGTCAAAAAAATTCATTAAACGAAAAATGTACGTTTCTACATCGGGAACAACTTTTGCCTTAACTATGAGTGTCAAAAAAATTCATTAAACGAAAAATGTACGTTTCTACATCGGGAACAACTTTTATTTAGAACTTTTCCGTCTAACTCTTACTCTTCGTGTAATAGAGCGACATAAGCGATTCAAATTGTTCACCAGTGATAGGCCCTGAACTATGAAAATTATGAAAAGAAGTCATAAAAGATTATATGTGTATTTTTGTATGAGGAATAACATTCATTATACACTTTTTCTCCTATCTGCAACGGTCCTCGTGATAGAGCGGTCTAAATTATTAACCCTTAAGAGGTCGCGTCTCCCCACCGAACGTAATCGGTCGCGTGATGGGCGCCGCGCAGCCGTATATTTTTGAGTGCGGCGTTGCCGGATCCGTATTTGCTCTAACAAGGAGCCTTGTAAGTCCAAGGCTCCGTGTAGGACGATTTGATAATCAAAATGTACATTTATTTGCAATAAAAGCTGTTTCGAAGATGTATCAAATACCTAGACGAACGCCGGTACCTTAAAAGAACGCCGGCAACGTCGCGCGAAAATGTTCTACGACGGTAGTGGTCGCATGGCGAGCGTTTCGTAGCAATTCCCTGATTTTTCTCCATTTGAAAATTCTTTTTAATTAATTCGGCAAATTGAACAGGGCAAAATGGTGTGTAATGACATGATTACATATCAAGTGAGAAATACCTAAATTGGCGTTCCGTCAAATACAACAGTTGAACATTTATTCGAAAAATAAGAAAAACTGCTGCGAAATGCACACCACGCGACCTCTTAAGGGTTGAAATTGTTAATAACAATTGAAGAAATTGTTGTTGGACATTTACACTCCTTTCCGCCCTGGACATCAGTCAGAGGTAATTTTGTGTCAAAAAAGAAACAAATCGATCGAGCCGTTTACCGGGACCCGGTTGTCAAAGAATCACTCATATACGAACACACACACAGGCCTAAGAGAAATTTCAACATTCAGAAGATGCGTTCTTCCACCAGGGAGATAATACTATCTTTAGCACTTTTCTGCGCTGGTTCCTCGACGCGCCCGACTATTCAAATTCTCCCGCCTAAGCACTGTCGCCTCGTGGCGGTCCTAACGCGCAAACTAATCACTGCAAAAAGCTCGCCAGAATCAACATGGCTACCCAAACGAACATTCGGATGTGACAATCTATGGTGCTAAAATCGTTTAAAAAATCAGTAATAGCCCCATGTTCATCCTCAAGTGATAGTTAAACTCAGCGCCAGTAAAAATGAGTTTTTCGGTGAAAAAAACTGGTGGTCGTATGTGGCACGAGGCCCGAAAACAGGAAAAGAAGATCCGGGGAATGCTCGTCGATTATCGTCGACGAGCCGAACGTCGACGTGACTACTACGAGAAAATTGTCAGTTTCCAATTTGGAAAAAGATGTAAATTCGTCACAGACATAATAAGGCATTCCATGAAATACTGAACCACTGATCTGCGCAGATATTCTGCGTTTTTTGAACTCCATCAAAGCTATATGTTGCTTTAAAAACTAGGTTCGGTTTTTTATTCCTTTTTGTCCGTCATGTGCAAAAAATGATCAAAACAAAAGTTAAATTTTGTCAGAAAGAAGTTTTTAGTTCTGGAATATGTTAATGACATTTAAAAAAATACACCCTTTCAGGCATAATGTAGGATTTTTCAAGATTTTTCTAAACATACTTTGAAAAAATGACATAGAAAAAGAAGCGGGAAATTTGTGTATGAACTAGACACTTCCAAAAGTCTAAAGAGAAGTAGATTTTCACGATTAATGTAAAGAATCCGACAGATTCAATGAAAAAATCGTCTTCATGGAAGAAACATGGTATTCAAATTCCTTAATGTAATCATCTTTCAAGTAGGAAGTCTTTTTTTAATTCATAGATATTAAAGAATTCTGGACTTTTTTAGGTTAAATTCCCAGTGTCAGCTAAATTCACTTTTTCTTTTAATCCACATGCGCAAAAGATTTTCCGAACTTGCTCTAAAAAAATTAATTGAATGGTTTTGCTAGGGAAAATCAAAACGAGCGTAGAAATTGTTACACTTTTGTGCAATTTGCGTTTCGATACAATATCGAAAATTGTCACATGTCTGAGATGGTAAACATCACATGGCATTGACTTTGTTCATCTAAATACTGAGTAAAGTAGTATAGTACTATATAATACTATATTTATCTGTAATCCCAGGTCAAATCGGCCAATATTTTCAACAACCATCCCCGATTTCCGTAAAAATGTTATGTTGTAGTACACGTTGAGACTAGCTTCTTTTTTCCACTGCTACATATCGCAAAATTCCCAAGATATAAAATTTTTTGAAGAACCGATTTTTGAAAGAATTCATTTTGAAAAATATCCATAACTTTACGAACAATGGAGCAAATTTTATGTTTGTTTTTTAATGTTCCGGTTCGAATATACCTTTTGCTTCGGGAGATAACACGAGAATTCGATCCATATTATCGTAACATTTTAAGTTTCAGAAATGAATCGTTATTATGAATTTTCGAAAGTGTAGGAAATAATCAATTTTCCCCATATTTTGTTATAAAAAATTATTGTTCACTTGACCAATTTTAGGAGTATACCCCTTAGTGTGTTACATTTTTGAGTGTGGAGGCTTCCTAGATTTACCTTACTTTGTATTTTTACAACGTATTTGTAAGGAGTGGTAGAAGTAAACAGTTCAAAGGATTGATCTTCGCCTTGTAGGACGATATCTTTCATTGATATTAAAAAATCTAAGCTGTATAACTGCAAAAAAATTGACACAAATTTGAGTGACTTAATATTTAACTTCTAGTTAAAATAAATGACAAGGCAATTACGTCCTTTAATTGCTGTGGTTAATTGGTCCATGGAATGTCTCAAAACACAATTATGTCTAGATCCGAATCAAGGTTCTATAAAGACAAATCGAACAATACTGAACCTTGAACTAATCCACAGAAATCAGATCCTACACAATTTCTACAACTTCATGGAAGACCATGCAAAATCCATTTGGATGCAGCTATCGCAGCAGCAGGCGACAGCCCCGCCAACATGTGAGAATAAAAAATTTCTTTGGACTTTTTTATCTAGTCAAGTTCATTAACGATGCCGTAAAATGAGATAAGCGAAATTTAGATAAGAGCATTTTCTGTAGATAATAAATTCCTGCATAAACAATCTCTTCCGATACTTTCTCGTAAAAGCATTTGTCTTTGAGATAATTAAGCAATAAACCGCACCTGTGAGATTAAACAAGAGTGAAACTTGTTTGTTTTAATCAAATGGTTGGTTCAATATTACCAACTTGCAATCCTTTTTCAGTATTATAAGGGCATATGAGGACTACTTTTGTAGAGCAAATTGAGAGCTAAATAAAGGCCCCATTGCGAATTCGTAGAGCAAAAAAATTTGCTCTTGAGCTATGGACTTTTTCTTGAAAATTCACGTGACAGAAACACACTGATATGTATTCCCTCTAACTGACTGAATCCAAATTTTCTGATTGGATTCATTTATTTCTTTTAGGTCAATGGTGTATCTATACATTGCTACCCTTATGTTTCGAATGATTTGTATGTATTCCATTATTCGTAGTGCATTGGAATTAGATATATTCATTTTGTTTTTTCATTTAATAAAGGGACTCAAAACCATATCGGCCGGAGTCTTTTATGTCCTATGTATGGGCATTTCGGTACTCGTATGATTTTCGGTATTTGTTTTCTGGGAAAATATTTATTTCAAAATTGTCTCTTGGAAAAATTTTTGTGTGAGAGTTCAATTCCAGGAGCATTTTTTTGGAAAATATTTGCTTCGATATTTTTTATGGAGAAACGGTTGCTTCTGAATTTTTTATGAGAAAGTTTAACTTTCCCATTAAGGTGGAACTTTTCGTTGGGAAATTTCGCAAAAGATTCATAGAATTTATCGATATCTGGTTTGCAGGATGCCATGGCAGGGCCATGAGGACAATCTAATCGATCGTTTCGATGTCCGGGCACATCTTGACTGGATACCCGAACCCCCCAATACTATGGACATGGATATAGCTTTAACTTCTGAAGATCGCCACATAAACTATGAGCGTTATCGGATAATTGTCCAGAACGAGTTTTTAGGAGTTACCGAGGAGAAGTTTTTGCACCAGATACATCTGGAGGAGCAATTTGGTTCCTCAACAAAACCTGAGTGCGTGAAGGATAAAAAAAAGTCAAGTAATAATGCCGCTATTGGCTACAACTATGAAACGGAAGAACCCATTCCTGAAACTGTTCAAAATCCTATGGACGATAAACCTGAGGATGAGGATAGTGACATTGACCTGGATATATGTGTGGATGTCTCTCAGATTGAGCCTTCACAGGTATGAAGTGGAACGAAAGTCTTGGAATTTTCGGACTCGTTATTTAAACTTCGAGGTCGTTCAAATACTCAGACTTTTTGGCAATCATGTTTTTAAGGTTTCTAACATTCATGAAACTTAAAAAAATTGGATAGTGTTTGAATTTTAACTATTCTAACACTTTCCAAGCTTTCCTAAATTTTAAAAATGTGATTTTAAAACGCCAAATGTTAAAACTATGAAATTTCTTTTTTTCGGTTGTTTATAAGATTTTTCAAGTATTCGAAATCTTTCGAGTTACAAAATGAACACACAAAAAAATTTTTGTCACAAAGTATACAAAATTATAAAATGAAAGAAAAAGGAAAAATTTGAAAAACGTTTAAAAATTATAGAGAATTTAAATATTAGAAATTATCTTATTTCTTGGAGTCTTCTTTCTTTGTATCTGTGCTCTTAGGCCCACGAGATGAATCAAGTTGCTCAAAAATACGGACTGATGGGAGCGGACTACTTCAGTTTTCTGACTCAAGACTTTGAGGAGGCCGAGACTTTAAGACAGGCTAGGAAACAGGAGGAGGAAAAAGCAATGTACTCAGGAAGACGGTCCAGGAGAGAACGCCGGGCTTTCCGAGAGAAGAAAATGATTGGTCGAGTGATGAGTCCGCCGAGTTACGCAGCCAGAGAAAGCCCAGAGTACAACCCGTACAGGAAATCGTCGTCAAAGTCCAAGTCCAAGTCTTTATCACCGGTTAATGCTGGTCAAATAACTTATATCACGAGTTTCGGAGGAGAGGAGGAGCCCCAGGGAAGCGGAACCCAAGTGCCAACTCCAGGGACAAAAAAGGTACTCTAAGTAGTTTGCGCTTGTTTAATCAGTTAACGTCTTCGATCAATGGAAGATATATGGGTTTATATATAAGATTGTATGCGGTTGAACGCTTAACTCGTTTCGGAATGAACGTTTCGAGAGGATTTGATATAAAAAATTCTGTAGTTGCAGCAAATGCGCTCTTCACAGAAACAAGCGCAGAAAACATTGAACGAATTATGTACATATAAGCCAACCCTTCTATATAAGTGAGTTGCATTTTCAATTCCGTGTTATTCAGACATTAAACCGAAGGAGAAGGTCCGACAGTCCCGGATTCAGTGACAGAAAACGAAGTAGTAGATCCAGGAGTAGATCAAGGAACAGGTCTAGATCATATAGATCAAGAGACAGACGCAGAAGCTTGTCGCGATCGAGAAGTCGGAGAAACAGAGGTGGGTCAAGGCGATTCAGGTCTCGATCCAGGTCCAGGTCCAGGTCTAGATCAAGATCCAGATCCAGGTCGACATCGAGAAGTAGGCCTAGGAGAAATCGGTCTAGGCATAGGCGAAGCGAAAGTAGATCCTCACCTTCGAGGTCGAGATCCAGATCGAGGAGGCGGTCTAGGAGTAGCTCCAGTGGGAAATCGAGGTTAAGAAGCAGATCTAGAAGTCGATCGCAAGGCGGCAGACGTGGTCGATACTCGAAAAGCAAGAGCATGACGAGGTCCAGAAGCAAAAGCCCTGCTAGATCCAGATCCAGGTCTAGATCTAGGTCCAGGTCCAGGTCTAGGTCTAGGTCCAGGTCAAAAAGCAAAACCAGAAGCGGCGGTAGATCTAGGAGTGCTGAAAATAAAACTGCGTTGCCCAGGTATAATTATCCTGGTTTATAAGTATAAATCAATTTATGATTTCCCCAAGATGATATAATATTTGGACATCCTTAAAAGCTCATTTTCAGAATGAGGTAGGTTAAAATGCAAACTATCAATTGAGGCAATTTTGCAATAATCACTATTCAGGACCTCATGGTCTTCAATACCATAAAAAGGAAAAAAAATCGACTTTTGAGAACACCTTAAGTAATCAACATTGTGGTATTTCTCAATTTTCATAAACCATCAAACTGTTTTGTCAACTAATTCTGAGGTGAAGAATTAAAAGGTTCTTTCTTTTTTAATAGGTATTATGGCCGACGTGGGAAATCTTCGAGTTTAGAGCTTGAGGTGTCAGATAATGAGGATAAGCATATGATGGATGCACCGAAACCACCCAATATTAGCACAAACGTGTAAGTTGTGTTCAGATATTGTATAAATATGAAAACTAATGATCTCCTGCCATAAAATTGTTAATTGCTGAGTTGATAAAGGAAAGTAGTAGGAATTCAAGAGGGAAGGGAAGGGAGAAGGTGCAAACCATTCAGAAACCATAATTTCCAAATTTTAAATTGGAAATCAAAATGGTTTTAAAATCTTGAATATTATAAACATTCCCAACATTCCTAGATCGTTCAAATTATAACCTATTTCTGAGTAGGTTTCATTTTGTAATTAATGCCAGAAATCGGTAAATTTCAGAAATTTTGCAAATATTGAACCTCCTAAAAATTAAAATGCTCTGAAAAGTTTTAAATTTTAAGAATTAAGAATATCAAAAATCATAAACGAATAAACGTTAAATGTTAGGAATAGATCGAATGTCAAATAATTTTGGCAAATCTCAAAGGCCCCAAATTTTAAGCCTTCCCTGAGACTTTACAATAATTTTCTAACCTTTATAAAAATGCTCAAAATCTTAAATATTTAGAAATGCTTAGAAATAGGAAAAAATCACTACTCTTTTCTCTTTTCTTACTTTTAGGAACAAGTCAAAAGCAGGGCTAAGTACAAATTCTGGTGGCGGACACAAAGTCAGTAAGAACCATAACGCTTCTTTAGTCACTTTGAAAAATGCACAAGCGAACCAAAACATATTCCCCTTTTTATCTAAAATCATTGTCACCGTTGCTTTATCGGTGGACAAAAGCGGACCACATAGTGCCACCTATGCAATTTTTAATAGTAGAAAACTCGATACAATTCATCTGTATAGTTGCGAATAACCAATGAGGATTATGGGAGTTTGGAGAAATATTAAGTACTAGGAAGTAGTTCAATCCATCTCCTCAGCAAGTGACGGGAATTGGTGTCTCTCACAAAAAGCAAAATTCATACAAACACACGATTTGTTTGTATTCACACCCACACTGTACACTCACACATAAAAATTCAGGCGTACCCACACATACAGCTGATCACATGCGCACAATTTATTTGTTCACATACACACACCATTTGTTCATCTACATATCCACAGTTGCTTTGTACGCGTACACACACACTTTCTTTGAGAACCACACACTTGTGACTGGCATACTCAACACGTTTAGATACACACAAACACACACACACAGGAGCACAACTTGTCTGTGTACACACATACACACACGGACACACAGTTCGTTCGCGTTCAAGTACACATACACAGCTTGTTTATGAAGTCAGACACGCCGACAAATAAACACTTATTTGAAATGTGGAAAGTCTAAACGACATATTAATGAAACATCTAAAAAATATCCAAAATATTGAATACATGTAAACATAAAATAAATCGATGTCTTGTTTTCTAAAATAAATTCCAATTTAAATAATTAGTAAAACATCGTGGTTTGCCAATACCTTAGTACAATTAATTTGTCTTTTCAAATCCCGTTGTCATGATTGGCTATTTTAATTTACTCATGGTTATTATTAATTTTATTTGAAAAACGACATTCCCTGCGGTGCTCTATTGGACTGAGTCACCAGGGTTTTACGTATAACGGTAGCTGTAGTATGATTCCATACTTTAATATTTAAGGGTGTTTGTTCACTAAAAAATAAAAAGTGAGACAAAATCAAGCAAGATTTTCACATTTTCAATTCACTCAGGGAATTTGAAATCAATTTAGAGTACTGTAATCGAGAACCTCAATTGTAGTGTTTAGATTTTTTAACAATTTTTATAGTTTTTAAATTGTTATCCTGGTGAAATTCTGTCATTTAAAAAAAAATCGAACATAATGTTAGGAAATATGAAATTTTCGAATGAAATAGAAAATAAAATGTGTTGCTATTGTTAAATTTTTTTCACGCTAGAAAATTCCGAAAATTTCGACATTGGTTAACGTTTCAGATTTTTGAAAAATGTGAACCTTATTCAAGGTTCTATAATTTTTTGGGATTGCTGAAGTTTTTCTAATATTTCTGTTAATGTTTTCTGTGTTATTTTTTTTTATTGTGCATATTTTTTATATACACTGTGATTTCGTTATGGTGACAAGGATCGAAGTACCCATCAAATGTCATTAATTTTTTTTTTCTACAAAAGTGAATCCGATGAGCACAATTTTCGGACATTGGGTTTGTACTTTTTAAAACTTCACTGTAGTGAACAAACATCCTTAATAACTTTGTTCTCATCATCTTGACAGTCGAGGTATTTTGTTCTCAAGTCTGTTGTGTTTCAGCTCCCGAAAATAACACCCCAGGAGCGGCTTAAGAAGAAAATGCAAAGCTTATTGAATCGTCAATGTAAGTTATTTTACTCCAAATAAAAAGAGAAATAGATTCATTGATTCTTGAAATTGAAAATAATGTAATTGATAAATACATGTTCTCCAGATTTTTAAAAAGCTGAGGAATGTTATGTTAAAATAGGGGAAAAATCTGCAGAAAAAGTACAGTCCGAAATCATTCTGGAATATATTTTGACAATCAAAAACATGAAAATGACTGACTTTCAACTTCAAAATAGTTTTTTGATAATCATGAAAAGATTATTCGTCTTAAAGTTATTTTTAAATGTTGATTTCCAATAGAATAATTTTTCTTAAATTTTGTACTATTATATGATACGATCAAATACTTAAAGGCGATTTGTTTGAATTCTTAATTTCAGATAAAGCTGATAAAAAAGCTGAACAGGCCAGAATTGAAAAAATGGAGCAGCAGAGACAAGATCGTGAAGATGAAATTCGAGAAATGTCTTTGAAGCTGAGGAGAAAGTGAGTTTTATAAAATTCAAACTTTTCTAAAATTTTAAATTCGTTGGAATTGTAGGATTTTTTTCAGAATTTCTAAACATGCAATTTTTTTTTGAAATTTTCAAAATTTCATTATTTTCAATTTTTTTTTCTATTATTAACTTTCAAAAATTTTCTGATGTGTAAATTGCAAACGAAATTTGAACATTGAACAATCCTTAATTGTTTGCAGGCAACGTGAACGAAGACACAGATATGAGGGTCATAGTTCCGATTCTCGTTCTTCGGTATCGCGATCTTCAAGTCCTGCACGCAGCTCTCCACGAAGACGAGATCGTCGCGATCGTGATTCCAGAGTGGATGTTGATAACGATCGAGACAGGGCGAGAGATCGTGATAAAGCTAGGGAGAAGGACAGAGAAAGGGAGAGGGAGAAGGATAGAGAAAGAGAGAGGGAGAAGGACAGAGAAAGAGAGAGGGAGAAGGACAGAGAAAGGGAGCGAGAAAGGGAGAGAGAGCGCGACAGGGAGAGGGATCGTGATAAGGACAGAGATCGTTATGATGAGAGGGATAAAAATCGACAAGACTTGAGACGACGACATCGTGACCCCTCTCCTCGTTCGAGTCCTCGAAGTAACAGGTAAAAAAATAGTTACATGTTTCAATGTTGGAAGTTCTGAGATTTTTGAAATTTTGAAGTATTGTGTTGTTTTCCAAATTAGAGAAATCGTGGAAAGGTTTAGGAAATTTGGGAAAAAATTAAACTCTTGAAAATTCTTCAAGCAATGCCATTATTAAAAAATTATTATTATTATTATTTTTTTTTCGGTTTGTTGTTATCGACGCATCAACTACAATGGTTCTTAGCGCCGGCTTTGGACTTATTATAGTCGTTAGACGCTCACGACTTAATTATTATTATTGAATTATGAAAACTCTGAAAATTTCTTAAGTTTAAAAAAGGTTGAAAATACCATAGAGAACTGGAAAGTATTCACATGTTGAAAATCATAAAGACTTAGAGATTCTCAAAAAATTGATAATTTACGTATTAGAAATAAAAACCTTCAGAATTTGTTAGATTGGGGAACTTTATAAATTTTCATTCGCTGCAATTATTCTGAAACTTAAACAAGTTCCACTCCGATACTTAAATCATCTGAAATACCCTAGAAATGGGATCTATTTTTAAATTTTCCCTTTCGTCGTTATCTTGCAATAAATTACAAAGATAAGAAACGCACATAACGGGGATAAGCAGATTTATTCACAGTAACAAAATTCGTGAAATTTAAATACATATTTAATTAACACACAATACTACATTGAGCAAGTCTCATTCATTAAAACCACTCAACAATTTTTATTTCCAGAGGACTCGTCGACTACTGAATCACCGCAAATCAATACTCGAAAAATGATAACTCAATTAGATTTACAGTTAAGCATACGCCATCTTCCGGAAATTGTTACTAGGTCCATTAAGAAATTTTTTGCATACCCCGATAGCTCAATTCCGTATGCAGCTTTCGAGGTTAGAGCCACGTTGTGTTTTTTTTTCACAATAAAATATGTATACATGGATATTAAATATTGTGTGTCTATTGTATTACCTTCTCGCTGCTTCCTTTATTAACCTGCTTATCTATTTATTTATTCATTTATTTATTTAGTTTATTTGCTGTGGATCGCGCGATGCAATAGTCATAGACTAAGAATTGGATCACAAAATCACACGTCATCATTAGAAACAATAAAGAGAAATACGTAAAAATATGAAAAATTAGAGCCAATATCAGATCAGAACATTTACGTTCGACGCCATGAATATTAGTGAATATACATTTAGGGTTTTATTCCTCGCTTTCAGTGTGCACTACAAACATATTCTTATGAAAATTGGATTATCTCTTCCTCATTCCGCCATATGATCCCAAAACAAAATGTGAGATTCTCTCAATGCGCACCTGGAGGACATCGGGAGAACGGTGAAACACTGACGCAGAGAGGATTGACTCAATTAATCCTCTTTGTACTGACGTGTCACTGACGATGTCCCACTAAAAAAAATCACATTATTGAAATCACGTTCGACAAATGAATGTTGGAGAAAACTTTGTTAAGGCCCTTCTTAAGTACATCTCTCCGATTATCTAGTGTGAAATAATAATAGATGTCGATGTATAAATGGTTTAACTGTCCGTTAAATCCCGTTTTACGGACGCTCCGAGTCCGTCCAACGCGCTTTTGCGCGCAGCCTGAAGAAAAATTCAGTTCGTTACACGGCCATAAAAACTTTTCTGGCGAGTGTGTATTTGCAGACCGAGGCAAAGCCGAGGTATGTAAACACATGCGCCAGAAAAGTTTTTTACGGCCTTGTGACGAAAATAGCTATTGGCAGATATCGTCATAATATTCGTATGAAAACCGGAGTATCTCCTCCACGGTTTGAGATACGATCCCGGACCAAAACATGAGAGATTCTCTCTATGCTAAAATTTATGGCCCGTTAATTCCATCGGCGCGGTAAATGGGAGAACGTTCAATGATGGAAAATTCCAATCATCTTTGAAAATTGATATTGACCTCTTGCGAATTTTGTAATTGCATATCGACATGAAAGGAAAACGATATCTGCTATAATAAATTTATTTGGTACGTACGTTATGCACCCCTTCTTTGCTCTACACCTTAGTTATAATTTGGATCAAAGTTAATCGGACCACTCAAACTCCAGAATCGGAGTAAATCAAACTTAATCGGACCACTGTTGATACTCGTATGTTTTGCCGGAAATTCCCGACTCCCGGAACGGAAGTTCTATACAAGTCCTATTTCGCGGGAATTTTCAGGCGTTAAGGCCCGGCCTGCACGCTTAGTAACTTTTTGTGTGACTTTTACCCCCCCACGATTGGCGGCCAAATCGGGAACCTGTATATGCCAAACTGCGCTGTCGGTAGCACGGAAAACGGCAGAAAATGATAATGATTCAGGGGCGTATATGAATTGCCTTTTCGGGGCGCTTCTTTGTCCCCCACCGAACTCATAGAAAATTTCAAAGTGAAACATTTGAAAATTGAAAACTTCGAAATGGAAAATTTGAAAACTAGACTATCTAAAAATGAACAAATTGAAAAATTCATATTTCAAAATTTCCGAATCCAGAACTTCAAAACCGCAAAATTTGAAAATTCGAAATTCGAACATTATAAAACTGACCATTGAAAAATAGGCAATTGCAAAATTGACCATGGCAAAATGGACCATTGAAAAATTGATCATTCCAAAATTGACGATTGAAAAACTGACCATTGCAAAATTGACCATTGCAAAATTGACAATTGCAAAATTGGCAATTGCAAAATTGGCAATTGGAAAATTGACAAAGCCAAAATTGACCATTGCAAAATTGACAATTGAAAACTTGAGCAAGGGAAAATTGGCAAACAAAACATTGACTATTAAAAAATTCACCATTGAAAAATTGGCCATTGCAAAATTGTCAATTGAAAAATTGGCCATTGCAAAATTGACCATGGCAACATTGACAATTGAAAAATTGACCATTGACAAATTGAGCATGGCAAAATTGACTATTGCAAAATTGACAATTGAAAAATTGGCCATTGCAAAATTGACAATGGACAAATTGACAATTGCAAAATTGGCAATTGAAAAATTGACCATGGCAAAATTGACCATTGAAAAATTGACCATTGCAAACTTGACAATTGATAAATGGACCATGGCAAAATTGACAATTGAAGAATTGGCCATTGTTAAATTGACAATTGGCAAATTGACCATGGCAAAATTGACCGTTGCGAAATTGACAATTGCAAAATTGAGCATGGCAAAATTGACCATTGAAAAATTGACAATTGAAAAATTGGCCATTGCAAAATTGACAACTGACAAATGGACCATGGCAAAATTGACAATTGAAAAATTAGCCATTGCAAAATTGACAATTGATGAAGTGACCATGGCAAAATTGATAATTGACAAATTGGCAATTGACAAATTGACAATTGACAAATGGACAATTGACAAATGACAAATTGACAATTGACAAATTGACAATTGACAAATTGACAATTGACAAATTGACAATTGACAATTGACAAATTGACAATTGACAAATTGACAATTGACAAATTGACAATTGACAAATTGACAATTGACAAATTGACAATTGACAAATTGACAATTGACAAATTGACAATTGACAAATTGACAAATTGACAATTGACAAATTGACAATTGACAAATTGACAATTGACAAATTGACAATTGACAAATTGACAATTGACAAATTGACAATTGACAAATTGAGAATTGACAAATTGACAATTGACAAATTGACAATTGACAAATTGACAATTGACAAATTGACAATTGACAAATTGACAAATTGACAATTGACAAATTGACAATTGACAAATTGACAATTGACAAATTGACAATTGACAAATTGACAATTGACAAATTGACAATTGACAAATTGACAATTGACAAATTGACAATTGACAAATTGAGAATTGACAAATTGAGAATTGACAAATTGAGAATTGACAAATTGAGAATTGACAAATTGAGAATTGACAAATTGACAATTGACAAATTGACAATTGACAATTGACAAATTGACAATTGACAAATTGACAATTGACAAATTGACAATTGACAAATTGACAATTGACAAATTGACAATTGACAAATTGACAATTGCAAAATTGGCAATAGACAAATTGACAATTGAAAAATTGACAATTGACAAATTGACAATTGACAATTGACAAATTGACAAATTGACAATTGACAAATTGACAATTGACAAATTGAAAATTGACAAATTGACAATTGACAAATTGACAATTGACAAATTGACAATTGACAAATTGACAATTGACAAATTGAGAATTGACAAATTGACAATTGACAAATTGACAATTGACGAATTGACAATTGCAAAATTGGCAATAGACAAATTGACAATTGACAAATTGACAATTGACAATTGACAAATTGACAATTGACAAATTGACAAATTGACAATTGACAAATTGACAATTGACAAATTGACAATGGACAAATTGACAATTGACAAATTGACAATTCATAAATTGACAATTGATGAAATGGCAGGTGCAAAATTGACAATAGAAAAATTGACTATTGAAAAATAATTGAACATTGGATTGAAGGCTTCACCATTAAAAAATTGACAATTGCAATACTGGCAATTGAAAAATTAACCATGGCAAAATTGACCACTAAATAATTGGCAATTGAAAAAATGACAATTGAAAATCTGAAAATTGAAAAAATGACAATTGTCAATTGAAAATTTCAAAGTTGAAAATTTGAAAATTTGAAAATTTGAAAATGGAAAATTTCAAAATTGAAAATTTGAAAACTTAAAAATTGAAAATTTGAGAATTTGAAAATAGAAATTTTCAAAATTGAAAATTTCAAAATTGCAAATTTGAAAATTGAAAATTTGAAAATTGAAAATTGAAAATTTGAAAATTGAAAATTTGAAAATTTGAAAATTGATAATTTGAAAATTGAAAATTTGAAAATTGAAAATTTGAAAATTGAAAATTTGAAAATTGAAAATTTGAAAATTGAAAATTTGAAAATTGAAAATTTGAAAATTGAAAATTTGAAAACTGAAAATTTGAAAATTGAAAATTTGAAAATTGAAAATTTGAAAATTGAAAATTTAAAATTTGAAAATTTAAAATTTGAACATTGAAAATTTGAACATTGAAAATTTGAAAATTGAAAATTTGAAAATTGAAAATTTGAAAATTGAAAATTTGAAAATTTAAAATTTGAAAATTTAAAATTTGAACATTGAAAATTTGAAAATTTAAAATTTGAACATTGAAAAATTGAAAATTTCAAAATTGGGGGAAAAAATAAATTCTAGTCGACCGGTAATCAACCCGGTACTTACTTGATCCTGGATCGATTATTTCACATCATAATCGACTTGTACCTGAAAACTAATCGACATACTGCACAAGTTGTGTTGTAATCGATCCGTCCCCCAGCGGAAATTTTCTCTTTTCTCGGGCGCGAATATATATATAAATATGTGTGTTTTCTTTTTTTGTTCCTCGTCCGTCTCACTTGTACGCCCCCGGTAGCGGCCGTGTAAGCATTCCTTCAGGGTGCGTACCGGACACCCACCCATGTGGCTGGGGCCGACTTTCGCCATTTTTAGGCGATCGTATTTCTAAACACAGGGTAAACCTCCAGAAACCCCTGTGCTACGATGGCCGGCGCCAATGATGGAACCCCCCCCCCTGTTGCGTTAGGTTCCCGCTCGGCCGGGCGGTCTCATTTTATGGGTACCGCCGATAGCACACACGGAAATTCCTGCATCGGTCGGAATCCATGAGCAAATATTTTGAGAAAATATTCTCCGGCGGCCGGGCGCGAACCTAGGACCTTCGGAGTAGTGGGCAGATACTCTACCACTACGCCAAAGCCCCGACAATATATATATATATATGTGTGTGTGTGTGTGTATATCTTCAAAATTTCAAATATTTCTAAATTTCAACAATCCTATCTTGTAAAAATGTCAAATTCCGAAGTCTTTGAATTTGAAAAAATTCTAAAAATTCAACAATTTCCAAAACTTAAAAATTTCAAAATTTTCACAATTGTCAAGATTTTCAGAATTCTCAAATGACGAATTTTTCAATTATTTCGAAGTTAAGCCATTCCAAAGGTCTCTGTCATATAAAAAAAAAATTTAATTGCGAAGTTTTTAAATATCAAACGTTTCCAAATTTCCGAAATCGCAAAGTTCTAAAAATATTATGAAAATTTAAAAAATTTTAAAAATCTGAAAATTTGAAAGTTTTAAAATATATTATTTTCAACATTGGAACATTTTGGAATTGGAATTTTTTTGACTATGAAATTGTGGAAATTTTGAAAATATTTCGAAGTTTTGGGAATGTGGGAAATTTCGAGAGTTTTGCAATGTTTGAAATTTTGAAATACGATATTTGAAAAATTTGAAATTCTGGAAATTTTGAGACTTGGAAATTTGAAATCTTGGGAATGTTGGAAATTTTGAAAATTTTGGGAATTTTGAACATTTTGGAAATTTAAAAAATTTTGAAAATTTTGGAAATTTCGCAAGATTTCAAAATTTTGGGATTTTTTGAAAATTTTGCAAATATCGGAAATTTTGCAAATTTTAGAATTGTTGAAATATTTAAAATTTCAAAATTTTCAAATTCCAAAACTTTGGAAATTGAAATCTTTAAAATAAAAAATTGTTGAAGTTTGAAATGGTTCGCAAAATGGAATCTTCCCAAAATTCGGTTCGTCGAAAGTAAACAAAACGCGACCAATGGTAACCGGCATGTATTTTGGCGAGTCAGTCGCGCGAGAGGGGGGGGGGGGGGAGTAGCGCCGCGGTGCTTGGAAAAAACATGTGAGGCAAATATTGTAACTAACGACGGCCCACTGTATATCTAATTCGATCAATGGTGCGAGACCAAGCTGGTTTATTAACTTTCCGTGGGGAAAGTTATTATGTATGTATATGTTTATTGATCCCCTAAGGGTTACAATGACTTCCGCCCCCTCTCTCATCTTCTTTACACATCAATCCTGAACATGCGGACTTTTAGGGCTTCCGTCCCCTTTACAAAACTCTTACAAAGGGGAACCTTAACCTAACCTTAACCTAAAGTTAACCTTCACTTTACCTTCTAATACATTCATCTTACCCAACTAAATTAACCATAATCAAACCAGAGCAATGAGTCATGGAATCAGGGGGGCCTCCGTTTCCGTGCTCCTCATGTTCTTTTTTGCACAATCGTCCCCTTCGAGTCCCACCCACACGCCGCTCTAACCCCCCAACCCTTGCCTGCTCTCCTTAACCCTCCAGCCTCCTATTCTACCCCATTCCTCTTCAGCCCCCTACTACTATCGGTTCCTTTCTCACTCCCCCATTCTCACCTGCTATTCTCCCTCCTCGCTCCCCTTCCATCCCCACTTTCAAAAGGGAAAGTTTCAAGACAGGATGGGTAGGGTAAGGTTGAGGGATTAGAAGTAAGTAAGGCAATATAGGAGAGTGGGGATGGCAGGTGGGAAGGATGAAAGTTCGAGAGAGCCGGGGGGGAGATGGAGTGTGCGGTTAGGGAAGGGGGAATCAAATGGAGAAGATATAATGGGTATCGGAAATTTGGTTTTGTTGTTCGAGAAGATGAGAAAGGAGATGAGGGGGCAGCGTGAAGAGATGGTAGAGCAGTAGAGAGGTGATGTAAGGGGAATGAGTGAGGAGTTGAGTGAAGGGGGAAAGAAATGTGAGGAGGAGAATGAGAGGATGCGGGCAAAGATAGGGGAGATAGGTGATAAGGACAAAATGAAGGAAGATGATAAGAGAGAGGAAATAAGGATTGAAAACGACCTGACATGGAGGGAGAGAAGAAGTAAGTGGGCAATAGAAAGGAAAGCGAGGGAAGGGAGAGCTAAAGGTAAAGGGGTAAGGTATACAAGGGAGAGAGTATGGATTGAGGAGGAAGTATGGACATGGTGCGAATTAAAAGGGTGCTTAGTTAAGGGAGGAGAGTTATTATAATCCCCATGAAAATGAAAAATCAATTTGAAGATTTCAAAAATTCCAAACTTTTTCACAAATTTCAAAATTCTCAAAATTTTTAAAATTATCCAAATTTTTCAAAGATTTGGAAAGACGAATTTTTCCAAAGTTTTGAATGTGAACCATTTCCAATTTCCCTAACTCCATATTTCAAAAAATTAAAATTCCAAAGTTCTTGAACATCAAACGTTTCCAAATTCCAAATTTCCAAAAATATTATATTTCAAATATTTAAAGAAATTCAAAATTTGAGAAATTTCAAAATTATCAAGAGTTTTGAGAATTTTGAAATTTCTGATTTTTGAATTTTTCTAAATCTTTGAAATATAATATTTTTGGAAATTTGGAATTTTGGAAGTTGAGGATTTTGGAAATTTGGAAACGATTGATATTCCAAAACTTTAGAATTTGAATTTTTTTTAATATAACATTAGGGAAATTTGAAATGACTCAAATTCGAAATTTTCCAAAAATTTGTCATTTGAGAATTTTGAAAATTTTGCAAATTTTAAAAAATTTGAAAGTTTTGAAAATTTTGAAAATTTCAGAAATTTTGAAAAATTTGAAATATTTTGAAAATTTCGAAAAATTTTGAGAACCTGGAAATTTCTGAATTTTTGTTTTTTTTTAAATCTTTGAAATATAATATTTTTGGAAATTTGGAAGTTTTTCAATTTGGGATTTTGGAAATTTGGAAACGATTGATATTTAAAAACTTGGGAATTTGAATTTTCTGAAATATGGAATTGGGGAAATTGGAGCTGGTTCACATTCAAAGTTTTGAAAAATTTGAACAATTTTCGAAAAATTTTGGAATTTTGGAAATCTTGAAATTCACTTTTCATTTTCATGGTGATTATAATAACTTTCCTGGCGGAAAGTTAATAAAACAGCTTTGTCTCGCATCATTGATCAAATTAGATATACAGTGGACCGTCGTTAGTTGCAATATTTCTCTCACATGTTTTTTCCAATCGCCGCGGCGCTGTTCCCCCCTGCCCCCCTGCGACTGATTCGCCAAAACATGTGCGGGTTACCGTTGGTCACGTTTTGTTAACTTTCGACGTACCGAAGTTTGGGGAGATTCCATTTTGCGAACTATTTCAAACTTCAACAATTTTTAATTTTAAAGATTTCAATTTCCAAAGTTTTGGAATTTGAAAATTTTGAAATTTTAAATATTTCAACAATTCTAAAATTTGCCAAATTTCCGATATTTGCAAATTTTTCAAAAAATCCCAAAATTTTGAAATTTTTCGAAATTTTCAATTTTTTTTAAATTTCCAAAATGTTCAAAATTCCCAAAATTTTTAAAATTCCGAAAATTCTCAAGATTTCAAATTTCCAAGTCTCAAAATTTCCAAAATTTCCAATTTTCCAAATATCGTATTTCAAAATTTCAAACATTGCAAAACTCTCGAAATTTCCCACATTTCCAAAACTTCGAAAAATTTTCAAAATTTGCGGAATTTCCAAAATTTCCACAATTGTATATTTAAAAACATTCCAAAATGTTCCAATTTTAAAAATAATATATTTTAAAATTTCCAAATTTTCAGATTTTTAGAATTTTTACAATTTTCATAATTTTCAAAATTTGCGGAATTTTGAAAATTTCAACCAGTTTATATTTAAAAAATTTTCAATTCCAAAATGTTCCATTTTAAAATTCCAAAGTTTTCTGATTTTCAAAATTTTCAGATTTTCAAATTTTCAAAATTTTTCAACTTTTAATAATTTTCAAAATTCAAAATTTGCGAAATTTCCAAAATCTTCAAAATATCCGAATTTTCCAAAATTCTCAGAATTTCCGAAATTTCCCAAATTTCCAAAAAATTTCAAAAATTCTATAGTTTCCGAAATCTCCGCATTTCCCGAAATTTACGGAATTTGCAAAATTTCCAATTCCCAAAATTTTAAATTTTCAAGATTTTCAAAATTTCTACCATTTACTAACTTTCCAACATTTCTAATATTTCCAAAATTTCCCAAATTCCCAAAATTTACGCCGTTTCCGAAATTTCCAAATTCTCCCAAATTACCAATTCCCAAAATTTGAAATTTTCAAAATTTCCAAATTACCAAAACTCCCCAAATTTCCACACTTCCCAAAATTTCAAATTCCCAGAATTTCCAAAATGCCCAAAATTTCCAAAATTTACGGTATTTGAAAATTTCCAAATGCTCCAGATTTCCAAAATTGCTAAAATTTCTAAAATTTCCTGTTTCCTAAATTACGTAAATTTCCAAAATTTCCAACATTTCCACAATTTTCACAGTGTTCGAAATTTCCGAAATTCCCAAAATTTCCAACATTTCCAAATTAGCAAAATTTACTAAATTTCCAACATTTCCACTATTTTCCAAAAAGAATTTGGAAAGTTTTCGAAATTTCCAAAATTCCCACAATTTCCAATTCCCAGAATTCCCAACATTTACGGTATTTGCAACATTTCCAAATTTTCAAAATGTATAAAATTTCCAAAACTTCGGATTCCTAAAATTTGAAATTTTCAAAATTTCCAAATTACCAAAATTTCCCAAATTTCCAATTCCCAGAATTTCCAAAATTTCAATTTCCCAGAATGTTCAAAATTGCCGGTATTTGCAAAATTTCCAAATTTTCAAAATGTCCACAATTTTCGAAATTTACGAAATTCGCAACATTTCAAAAATTTGTAAAGTTTTCGAAATCTACAAAATTCCCAAAATTCCCAGAATTTCCAAAGTTTCGAAAATTGCCGATTCCCAAAATTTTGAATTTTAGAAGCTCCCTAAATTTCCTATATTTCCAAAATTTCTAATTCCCAAAATTTCAAAAATTTCCAAAATTTCCACTGTTGGGGCATGTAGTGGGACACAAATAGCAGCGAAAAAACGGCGAGAAAAATTCGGTTTCAAAAAAAAAACTCATTACAACCCACATGAAGGTGATTAGGTATCCAATCCCAAAAATACTAATTATTAGTATTTTATTTTGCAATCACAATCCACGCAGAAAATCCCCATATTTTTCGGACAGATTCCACAATATGGCGGCTAAATTAGAGTTATACAAAGACGAATAATAATTAGCATATACACATGACACATTTGACACCTTTTCACCCTCATGTAGAACCTTGTAACCTTTCGTTTTTTTCCAAAAACACAATTTTTTACCCATTATTTCGGCCGTTATTCGTAACCCAGAAACGGAGGTGACAGGCTGTCAATTTTAGAACCGCGGAAATTGACCAGATGGCGGCACCGTAGACCTGAAAACGAACTGAATTTTTTCTGAAATAGCCCTCGCAACCGAACGGCGCGGGGCAGGGGGGCTTCGCGAGTGCTTTGGACATGAGAATTCTGACTGTCGCGCGGGGGGGGGGGGGGGGGGGGGGGGGGGGGCGGTGGGTTCAAATGCACAAAATCAACCCATGTAGGGAAATTTTTGAAAATTTGCAATTTCGGAAATTTGAAATTTTGGAACATTGACATTTTGCAAATTTGATATTTTAGAAGTCCGAAATTTTGGAAACTTTGGGAATTTAGAAACTTTTGGAAATTTGGGAAAGTTTGAAAAATTTAGAAATCGTGGGAATTTTAGAAATTTTGGGAGTTTTGGATACTTTGGAAATTTTGGAAATTGTGGGAATTTTTGAAATTTTTGAAATTTTGGACATTTTGGAAGTTTTGGGAATTTTTGATATTTTGGAAATTTTGCAAAATTGGAAATTTTGGAAATTTTGGGAATTTAGAAAATTTTGGAAATTTCGGAAAGTTTGAGAATTCTGGAAATCGTGCGCATTTTGGAAATTTTGGAAATTTTGGAAATTGTGGGAATTTTGGAAATTTTGGAAATTTGGGGAATTTTTGAAAATTAGAAAATTTTGGAATTTTGGAAATGGCGGAACTTTGGGAAATTTTGGGAATTTTGGAAATTTTGGCAAATTTGGGAATTTTGAAAATTTTGGGAATTTTTGATATTTCGGAAAGTCCGCAAAATTGGAAATTCCGGAAATTTTCGAAGTTTTGGAAATTTTGGAAATTTGGGAAATTTTGGAAATATTGGAAATTTGGGAAATGTTGGAAATTTTGGAAATGGCGGAGATTTGGGAAATTTGGAAATGGCGGGGATTTGGGAAATTTTGGAAATTTGGAAATGGCGGAAATTTTGGGAATTTTGGAAATTTTGGAAATTATGGAAATTTTGGAATTTTGGAAATATTGGAAATTTGGGAAATTTTGGAAATGGCGGGGATTCGGGAAATTTTGGAAATTTGGAAATTTTGGGAATTTTGGAAATTTTGGAAATTTTGGAAATTTTGGAAATTTTTCAAATATTGGAAATTTGGGAAATGTTGGAATTTTGTAAATGGCGAAAATTTGGGAAATTTTGGGAATTTTGGAAATTCGGGAAAATTTGAAAACATGGGTTGATTTTGTGCATTTGACCCCCCCCCCCCCCCCTTCGCGGCCACGCCGCGACGCCGTCGTCGCACATGTCGAAAGCACCCCCGGAGCCCCCGGGGGTTACGGTGCTGAGGTCTATTTCAGACAAAATTCAGTTGGTTTTCAGGATCACGGTGCCGCCATCTGGTCGATTTTCGCGGTTCTAAAATTGACAGCTTGTCACCTCCGTTTCTGGGTTACTAATAACGGCCGAAATAATGGGTAAAAAATTGTGTTTTTGGAAAAAAATGAAAGGTTACAAGATTCTACATGATGGTGAGGAGGTCTCAAATGTGTAATGTGTATGTGCTAATTATTATTCGTGTTTGTATAATGACTCTAATTTGGCGGCCATATTGTGGAATCCGTCCGAAAAATATGGGGATTTTCCGCGTGGATTATGATGGAAAAATAAAATACTAATTAGTGTTTTTGAGATTGGAGACCTCCTCACCATCATGTAGAATGTAATGAGCTTTTTTTTAAAACCAAAGTCAGCATTTTTCTCGCGATTTTTCGGCTGTCATTTGTAACCCACTAAATGCCCTAAAATGCGAAGAAAGTCTGGGGAAATCCAGGGGAATTTCAGAGAAAATAAAAAAAAAATTCGTGCAGGCCGGGCCTTAAGTTTGCCGCAAATTTTGGCGCGAAAAAAATCTGAACATCCATGAATATTCCACAACAGACTGAAAACTCATTCTAATTATCTCCCAAAATGTCCTTGAAATAAATAATTGAGGTCATTTTGACCCAATTGAAATTTAGGTCATTTTGGCGCTAAAAACTCTGAATATTCTGAATATTCTGACATGTTGCTTCTCTTGAGAATTAATAAATCAAATTTAATTTTACAATTCCCAAAATTCAGGTAAGCTCTTGTGACGTAATGTTCATGAAATTTTCAAGTGTCTTCTACAATGTATCAATTCATTAAAACAGCATATAAGTGAGACGCAATTATTACGCAAGACCGGTTTTTATCTAGTACTGTTAGTTACGAATACGGTATGTCCCCCATAACATTTGGAATTTTAACAGGTGAGTTTGAATTGTATGATCTTATATGATGTCTCCTGATACTTAGCCCTAAAATTACAGTTCAGAAATGTTTATACCATCATTCAAAAGACAAACCCAGAATAATGTTGATACTGTAAATACATGAAACAATATTTGAGGTTAAATACACCGTTAGATACATTCATGAACATTTCCGATACAAAAATTTATACCTATGTTATGAAAATTTTGATCAACAATTACTTTTGGCAAGATCCATCGGTGCTACATTTTTAAAACGTTTGTTTGTTGAAGTGCACAGTTATGCGGCTTCTGTTCTATTGAATTTATGTATTGGAATATTTTTATTTTTCATCAGTATAATATTTTTCAATGTCATTACACTTTGTCTGCAATTTCATTTTTAAGATTATGCAATGAGTAAAAACTCACCTCTATGAGAACTTCTGGTTCTCTTTCCAGATCTGATCCATTTTCAAGGAACTGGAAATTTGGAATTATGGAATTATCTATGTAAATTTCTATGGGATTTTTTTATCGAAATTTTTATCGCTTTCTAATGGAAACATCTATAGAAGTTCTTATAGGAATTCCTAAAGAATTTCTCATGGACATTCCTCCAGGGCTCGTAATGGAAATTCCTATACATAGGATCTCAGATGAATATTGGTATCTGATGTTCAATAATAACATACACATAATAAGATACAGAATATTTTTGTGAAGTTTCTGTAGCATTTTTATAACTTTTTTGTAGAAATTGCTATATAAATATTCTTGCAGAAATTTTTATAGAAACATTCTCATAGAGATTTTTATACAAATACTATAGAATTGATTCTTCATCGAATTTCGTTCCTGAAAATTTCTTATTAAAAAATTGATTATCCTACAGGAATTGTTGAATCGAATGTCTCGATGTGAAGATATGAAAGTCTTCTAATCAGAACTTTTTTATAGTCATTAACGAATGAAATGATTTTTTTAGTTAGTGATACCTGCAGTCGCGACCCAACAAAAGATAAAAGTGGAGAAGAATTGATACGTCTGATAACCGATCACAGTACTAACAGTGGGAAAATAATTAAAGGACATGTCGCCGAAGTTGCTATTGTGCCCGATAATGAGTTTACAATTATGGTAAATTTTTTTTAATTCAACAATTTTCGAACATGTCCAGAGCATATATTCCAAAATATCGTCTCGGAAAAATTGTTTCAACTAAAAAACCCCCGATTTTCGTTTCGCTATAGTTTTTTTCGACAATTTGTTTCTATGTTAAAATATGAAAGATTCTCAAACAAAATATTGGACCATTTTTTGAAAAGTAATTTTAACTTGTTTGAAATTTTGAGAATCTGCATCATTCTGAGTTCTCTTAATTTCGAAAATTGAATATGGTGGACGGCTATACATGTTTGAAAGTTTCAAGTTTTCAAAGTATTTAAAGCTTGGCAAATCTTTAATTGTTTCATTGGCTTAAGCTTTGGAAATTTCCATTTGGCTTTTTATTTCATTGGAAACTCTCGCCGATTTTCCGAATTTTTAAATTTTTATTACTTATTGAAAGTTTTCAAATGTTTTAATTTTTTCAGATTTAATAAAATTCGAGGTCTCATTTACCTCAACTTTAAAAAGTTTTTTGAATTTTCAGGAAATTCTCACAAAATGGTCGGATATTGCGAAGGTGAATGTAATCTTGACTACTGGGGGAACTGGTTTTTCCCCCAGAGATGTGACCCCAGAGGCTACGAGGAAAATTATTCATAGGGAAGCCCCCGGGATCACTGTGGCCATGTTGACAATAAGTTTGCAAATTACTCCCATGGCAATGCTTTCCAGGTACTTAAAATTCCAAATTAACAAAAAATTCTCCTCCTAATTTCAACAATTTCATTCAGAAATTCTAATCATATCCACTATACAGAGGATTGCTCATTTTCAAAAAAGATCTTTTGAATCATGACTCTTTCCAGAATTATTGAAATTTTCCAACGTTGGAAAATTTTCAAATAATTAAACAAATTTTAACTTTCAAAGATTTCAAAATTTACAACCAGTTCCCAAGGTTGCCAACGATTTTCAAGAAATTTCAAAATTATAGAAATCTTCACAGTGTCAATATTGAAATTAGTTTGAATTTGTAAACTCACAAATAACAAGAATGTCCTCAACAGAAAGTCGAGGGTGGAGCAAAATGACAAAACTTTCATGAAAAATATTTCTACAAATCTGTATGTTAAATTACCTTGATATCACTATTTTAGAGCGGTTTGTGGGATCCGTAACAAGACTTTGATAATAAATCTTCCGGGTTCGCCTAAAGCCGCCAACGAATGTCTCAATGCGATTGCCATGACCATTCCACACGCAGTAGACCTTCTTCTGGATTCAAAACCAAAAGTTGAAAAGACTCATGAACATATGAGAAACAGTGGATGCAGACATCATCATGCAGAAAAACAGCAAATTGCTCGGAGCTTGAGTCAGGTGGCAAGTCGCCTAAGGTATAAGTCCGATGAATCATTTGATTAATGTCTACGTCATTCTATGTCAGCTCAGCCGCCCTAATTATGTTATATTTTATAAACCTCGATTGATATGGAAAGTCTTATCGAAATAAATTATTCCTGTAAACTTTTGTGGTTTTATAACCACTCGTTGTTCTGATATTGTTGATGAATGCTCAAAAACATCTTTCAAAATAGCTTTTTTTAGGGAATCACCCTACCCGATGACCTCCATGAGGGAAGCTGAAAAAATTATCGGTAAATACGGTTGGCAAGGAGAAAACGAATTTGTAGATCTTTGGAATTGCCATGGTAGAATTCTGGCGGCTGATGTTCACGCTCGCTGCGATTTGCCGCCCTTCAGAGCGTCCATTAAAGACGGATACGCAGTTATTGCTGAGGATGGAGCGGGGCAGAGGAGAGTTTTAGGGGGAGTTGAAGCTGGTCACTCGGTAAGGAATATATGGAATTTTACATGGAGAAAAATTTATCGCAAATTGGTGTGTGAAATTGGAGGTCACTAACTCCAAAATTTACGAAAGTACTGAATTACAAAATAGATCTTTTTTGCAGTTTTCATTTTGCTCTACCGAAATAATCCTCATAAAAATTGTACTGTCTCCCTTGGATCTCGGCATATTTCTCCATATCTCAAATCTGAGGGGTTCTCCCACAGGGCGCGTAATGAACGCTGGGCCGAAAAGGCTTTACCTAAGGCATTAACTAAGATATTTTTGTTTCTCTACAGCCAGGATCCGTGAAATTGGAACCAGGTTTTTGTGTGCGAGTCAACACGGGTGCACCAGTTCCGGAGGAAGCGACAGCAGTTGTTCAAGTCGAGGACACCAAACTTCTGGAGAAGACTCCAGATGGCAAAGAAGAGAGTTCAATTGAAATTTTGATTCCTCCTAGCGATAATCAGGATATCAGACCTGTGGGTAGTGACATTGAGGAAGGCTCACTTGTTCTGAAACGTCATACCAGAATCAGCGCAGTTGAAATGGGCATTCTCGCATCATGTGGTTGCACGAAAGTCAATGTAACAAAACTTCCGGTTATTGGAATCCTCTCGACCGGAAATGAACTTCAGCAAGCGGGGGAGGAAGCCAGACCTGGGCATGTATATGATAGCAACAAAATCACGCTCATGATGCTCTTCAGGGAATTCGGGTACGAAATTTTGTGTTTTCCTAGAAATGTTGAAGAGGTTTGGATATTTTGAGGAAGTTGGATATTTTTTAAAATCGTTGATATTTGGTAAATTTTTATAATTTCTACAATTTTGAAACATGAATTTTTTTTTAATTCTTGAGATTTTTTCATACTAGAAAATTTTGCCGTTTTTCAAAGTAGAAAAATTCGTGAAGAATGTGAAGGTTTCGGCAATTTCAACGCTTTATAATTTTATAAAGTTATTATTTGTTTGAATGACCATTTTGCTTTTAAATTTTGAATGTCGGCGCCGGTGTAATTCTATTTTATCATTACCGCCGAGATTTTAGATCTCTCATTTTCTATTGGTCTACCATTTCAAATGAGTATGGATAATTGTGTGATCCTATTATTGGCCTCTGGCTGTTGGATCGCATTGCCAAATAAAGTGAATAAATTACTGCTGCTGGACGACTGAATCTGTCTTAGACCAACTTATATATTGTTCCAGCATACAACACTAATTTCTTAACAATAATTTTTATGAAATATTCAGAACATACTCAAGATGATGTTTTTATTGTCTTTGTTGTGGTGTATGCAGATACGAACCCAAGGACATGGGAATCGCCATAGATGACGAGAATGTTATGATCGACTCCATTCGAGAAGCCTTAAGTTATGTGGACGTCCTGGTGACAACTGGGTCTGTCTCCATGGGAGACAGGGATATGTTGAAACCCATTTTGACGACAGTTTGCAAGGCTGACATTCATTTTGGCAGACTCAATATGAAGCCAGGAAAACCCACAACTTTCGCAACTTGTGAATATGATGGGAAAATGAAATATTTTCTATGCCTTCCTGGGAACCCCGTGTCCGCAACCGTCACCGCTTATCTTTTCGCCATTCCTCTGCTTCATCGATTATCGGGAAATTACACGAAACCTATCGTGGTTCAGGCCCGAGTAAATATTCGACAATATTTAATTAATCAATTTTAATTTTCGTTTATTTAAATTTTTTTATGTTTGTAAATTTTAATCCAAGAATCCAAGAAGAATGTCCGACCTCCTTAAACTTCAGAAATTTTGTGAATGTTGAAAAATGTTGACATATTATTCAATCCTTGAAAAAGCATTACAATTTCGAAACCTTTGAATTTTAAATAGTTGACATTTGTAGATTGCCAATCGTTTCATTTTTTTATGGAAGGAAGATTTGCTCCAAAGGAGGAGACAATTTTTTGAATCTTTTTCATTATTTTCAGAAAAAAATAAAAACCTCAAGAACTTCAAAACATCCTAAGGTTTTCGAGGTTCGGAAAATATTTCTTGTTTTCAAAGAAAAAATTGTCTTGTCGAACCTCCAGTCTCGAGAGAAAAAGTCTCAATATGATTTTCAATTTCTGAAAAGTAAATCTAATTTTGCAGTTAACATCGTCATATAGACTCGACCTACGTCCTGAGTACGCAAGAGCAGTTCTCGTTTGGTCAAAGGATGATCCAGTTCCCAATGCTTACAGTACTGGAAATCAGATAAGCAGTAAACTTCTGAGCTGTAAAAGCGCAAATGCACTTCTGATGTTGCCCGGGAAAACTGCTGATCGTGAAGAGATGCGTGAAGGGGAAATCATTTCAGCAATGATGCTTGGAATCCTCCAAAATAGCATTTAATTATTTTATTTTCTTGTGGAACATCGTTATTTTTGATATTTTTCTACGTTTAACTGATTTACATAGATTGCATGTACTTCATTAGAAAGTAACTTTTTCTATAAATGGACAGTTACGCTGTGTCACCATATTTTCGATGAATTTCAAAGAAATCAAATGGTCTTAAGAAAACATGAAAATTCCCAGACGAGGTTCGGAATGGTCGCCTCCAAATTACATGTCTGTTGTTACAAACACTGGAACTACTGGGAGTCTCATTCAATTTCAATGACTTTCTTGTACTCTCCTATTCATCAAGTACCGCCGCACAGCAAATAAATTGTATAAATTCCAGGTGACACACCTAAACTACATATTCACTCATTTTGTTATGTCTGACGAGGTCTGTTAGATATTTCTTGTATGGTTCATGCAATAAATTTTGTTAAAAATAGAAAAGAAGAGCTCCCATGATGTGCGATATTTTATGACTAATTAAGGATTAATCATGCACTTTAGGGAGAACCCTGCTGGATATTGAAGCTAACTTTTTATGGTAATTTCGCAGTAATTCATCGAGAAAGGAAATTTAAAAATTCAATATGTGCTAAGGATATGGAATCGCCCTTGTTTTTTCCGATAGGAAATCTACCAATCCGTAAGATTGATCATCCATGGCCCAAGCAGCTACTGCGGCTTCTGATTTGTTCATTCTTTTATTCTTTAATTTTCTCCAATTTTTGCAGAGTTTGATTTGTTCAATTATCACCTCTCGAAGGTTCTGAAACTTTAGACAATTGAATTTCAGGAATATCAGGATTATTGTCAATTTTTCAATTGAAAATCCACATTGAATTTTCGCATTGAAGGATAAATGCGTGTGATCTGGAACAAGAGTGTATTCAATATTTTTGCATTGGTGACTTAATCCTTAACTCTAAACACTTAGAAATAAATGCATTGTATATTATTCTGCATTTTTGACTTTCTACTTTTACAAAAATAGTGTAGTTTGAACTGCTTGGATTCTCTCACTTCAACTAAGTTGCTAATTTTAGATTTTTTTTTTCATTTCACTATTGTATTTTTGATTATCTTTATGTATGTAATGTTCACGTTACTGAGGCTTTTGTGAAATTATGATTGAGATATTCATAATGAAGGCAATAAAGGATTGCCGAATTTTCAGATTTTCGCTGAAATAAATGTCGGTATCGTTGAAATTTAAATTTTCCCGCGTCTCGCTCTAACCGGCACACGTGACATAACCCCATGACGAATAAAACATGTTGTAGTTCTCTACACAATAAATATAAAATCACTCGATAATTAATTTTGTGCGGTGTACCAGACATATCGGACGATTTCAAAATACTGCTGTCAACGATTGAGGTAAAACCTATAAACATAACCATAAACACCACTCACTTGGAAATTTGAATATCTGTTTACATCAACTTGTAGTGCCTGTTTGTTTATTTATTTTTAACTCAAACCATTAGGAACAGATAGTGTACAAGGCGCCAGAAGAATATTTCTTTCAATTTATCTTTCAACAAATACATTTTTTTTGTATAATATATTTGAAGTATGAAAAATAAAATTGGGAGGTTATTACATACTACAAATTTCATGCTTTTTTCTTCCGAATGGAAGCATTGCAATCGGTCAATTTTCACTTTCGCTAATTATGCTTGTAAACGATATATAATGGTTTGAAACGTAAAAATACGAAGTTTGAGCATAGTGTCTGTATGTATCAATTTTTTTCGAAAATCTTCACTTACAAAATTGAACACAAAAAGGACTAAATTTTGAGGATAAAATCTCAAAAAATTGTCAGTTATTGGTATTGAGTACGTCTACCTATGGGCGCAATTTCAGTGAAATATGCCGGTAAGTTTCTTAGAAATCGATTTTTTCCTTTTTTTCTTCGATTGTTCATATCTCTGAAACTAATGGATATTTTTTAATTTCTTTTTTATCAAAATGTGCGTCTCAACGAGTTCCAGGGAATGGTTGAAGAACATCTAGTAGGTTGCCCACAAGAAATGGGACATATTTCAATTTTTCTGTTTTTTGCAGTTATCTTTGCTTTTGCACTCTAGCGTTTGCAAAAATTGAGATAAAAACTTGAAATTTGAAATACAGGTTCCTTTTGTTGTGGTGAAGAACCCTGTCAAATCGCGATTTGATCGTGTCATTAGTTTTCTAGATTTTAATTTTTCCATTTTCACGGTTTTTATTTTATTTCTCGATAACTATTGAACCGATTTTGTTGTTTTTTCTCCAAAATGTGTGCCTTAACGAGATCTATGATATGGCTGAAAAACATTGAGTCAATTATTTTGGGTAATATGAGATATTCCTGTTTTTTCACTTTTGACTTTGGCTTTACTTTTTGCGTTTGTTCGCACTCTAACGCCCGTAAAAATTTTTGTAAAAACTTGAAATTTGGAACAAAGGTTCCACTTGTTGTGGTGAAGAACCCTATTGAATGGCGATATGATAGTATGATTAGCTTTCTAGATTCCAATTTTTTTATTGTCACGGTTTTTATTTTATTTCACGATAATTATTCAACTGATTTTGTTGTTTTTTTTCAAAATGTGTGCCTTGACGAGATCTATGATATAGTTGAAAAATATTGAGTCTATTAGTTTGTGTGATATGAGTTATTCCTAATTTTCAATTTTTGACTTTCGTTGTACTTTTTGTGTTTGTTCGCACTCTACCCTTCGCAAAAATTGAGATAAAAGCTTGAAGTTCGAAACAGAGGTTCCTTTTGATATGGCGAAGAACCCTATTGAATGGCGATTCAATCGCATCATTAATTTTCTACATTTGAATTTTTGCATATTTACCGTTCTTTTATTACTTCATTCTCGATAAGTATTCATCCCATTTTATTTCCAAAATATGAGCCTTAACGAGATCTATGAACTGGTTGAACAACATTGAGTCAATTACTTTGGGTAATCTGAGATATTCCTGTTTTTGTTTCCGCTCGTCTGGAAAAAGGTCTTTCAATACTGGAACATTTTGATTTTGTGTGCAATCGGACCATTCGGAAGCTTATCACCAATTAAATTGGGGGAAATGAACAAAAACGGTGACATATTTGACACAGTCGAAGGGGGAGCCGAGGACCGCCAGCTTGGTTTTAGTAGCAAATGGTTTGATTTGTACAGTTTTGAAATACAAACTTTGTAAATTACAAAATGTGTAGAACAATAGTAGCAATGGATGATAAGCAATTGTTAGTAATAATATAAGCACCCAATATATGTAATATTAAATGAGGCGAAAATGAATAAGCCTAGGAATCTCATCAGATTTTTTTTAGAATTTTCTATCTGGAACTGTCAAATTCTAGAGTACTGCTTTGATTGGCTGACACTCGAGCGCGGAAAATGTTAGAATAAGTGGAACAATCCACACTTCTTAAAAACCCAACGAAGAAATATGCACTCTATATGACGCAACTGGGGCAACCTTACATAACTTAGATCTGATCAGATTGCGTTTGAAATCGGTTCAACGATCTTCTATTTATTAACAATAACAATTGTTTATAACGCTCTGTTATGAAAAACACTCAAAGATAGGAAGAAAAGTGTTTAATAAATATTGTTCCTCTCTAAACAATATATAGTTCATGTCATATGACTTTCTGTCTTTAGTTTCATAATTCCGGATATCTGGTAATATCCAAGTTATTGGTTCAGCCTGTATGCTATCGCACTCATAGTCCGTGTATCGAAATTTCAGATCAAATTTGAGAGTGAGGCGGCGGAAAAAAATTTCACCAATACCTCTTTTATCAGAAATTGTCTACAGAAAAGATTTCATAACATTTTTCCTTAAAACCACTCGGTAAGGGGCTGGTTGATTTTTTAGAAAACCTTTAAGAAAACGGTCTCAGGTAGAAATTACAACGGCGAAATTTTCCGGGTACCTCAATGAACCACAGTCATGTAGTACCACTTGTACTCACTACTCTATATGCTCTAGTTTGAATCAAATTTGGTACTATACGCGATCGGACATAATGACCCAAACTCTCAATAGACCTTTCTATCTTATACATTTCGGGCCGAAAAGTGACTTCGTAATGCGAACCAATTTATTCGAAACTGAATTATTTGTTCCAGATAGAACCACCTTGAAGAATCCTCCAAAATGGTTAAAATTGCCCTGAGCATCAAAGCGACTCTTGAGAACATCGAAGAGCTTAAACCCGGTGATACGGACTTTCCTTGGTTGATGAAGTTCACATGTTCTAACTGTGGTGAACAAACGGATAAATGGAACTATATGTCCTTGAGCGATGAAGTTCAGGCTAATCATGGAAAAGATACCCTTCATTTCTCCTACAAATGTAAACTGTGTTCACGAGTGAACAATCTGACGATTATGGAGGATTCCATAGGTTCTTACGGGGTGAACGATCAGGGAGCATTTAAGAAAATCGCTGTCTTCGACTGCAGGGGACTAGAACCTTCAGATTTTTCTCCTAGGGGAGGATGGACCGCTAAAGCCATTGATGGAGGAAAAACATTCAAGGATGTGGATTTGACCGAGGGAGATTGGGCTGACTATTGTGACGTCACTAAACAACCTGTCGGCATCTACGAGATTGAACACAATTTCGGGAGGGTTCATTGATCGATACCGACGGATGATTTTTTTAAAGTTAAGGAAATTTAGTGTACATCAAAGGGTTTGCACACTGTGGGTCAAATTTAGAAACTATATATTCGACGTTATATATAATTTATAATCTGTAATGTAAGGGTTATTATCGAAATGAATGATCGAAGGAAGAATGTGTTTTGATAATAGATGAGTTTGAAAATGATTAATTGACTTTTGAATTTGGGCTGATAGGGACACTTATTGAATGATGAAAATGATATCAATATAACGAAATTTTATTTTTCATTTGCACGTTTCAAGACAATTTGGATCATTTTTCAGTATTTTGAAACAGATACGTTTTTGCTTCTTTGTCCTTCTCTCTTATACTCCCCACAATAGCTGCTGCTGAGCATTCAGTCGGAAGGGAGTACTGGACACCCCCCCAAACAGCTGGGACCGACTTTCGTCATTTCAGCCATCATATTTCTAAACACAGGGTCAAACTCCAGAAACCTCTGGCACCGAAAGAGAAGTGTGTGTGGTTTTCCGTGATTTTTCTTTTGTCAAAAAATTCCTCTGCAATGGCAACACCGATTTGGATTTTGAAAATGTCAAGAATTCCCAAAACGTCAAAACAAAAAAAAATGAAAATTCAAAAAATTTTCTGAATCTCATAAATTTCGAAAATACTTTGTTTGTCTGTATATGTATTAAATCTCAGGCGAACGAATTGGAGCTGATAATGTTTTGATTGATATCCAACTGGCAGTGCTTGAGTTCTTTTAGAAGTACAAAAATGGGAATTTCGGATTTATCTCAAGAATAAGTCAGTTTGCGGAAAGATGGTGAAATACTTTTTGTCCCAAATAAAATTTCCTACAGACAATATTTCATAAACATTTTTAGTCAAATCACTCGTTCACGACATATTTGAACTTTGAAGGGAATTTCCGGCGAACCAAGAATGCTGAGACAAAGTAATAAATCGGGAAGTTATTGATGTGGTCCCGTTGGGTCATACTCACTCGGTTGGCTTGTTTTACGGATATACCCTCTTGAGAAAAATTCGCAGAATATTTTACAAGGGCATTCCATCGTTCTTATCTCTACGCGCATGCGCGTCTGGGTTCTATGAGGGGTTGAAAACAAGGGAGTGAACGAGGGTTGAAACTCGACTGAAACGAGATTCTGTGGCTTCGTGTGGCTCTCATTTGTGTCAGTACCGCTTCTTTTCCCATTATTCAAGCTCAACATTTTACGGAAATTCCTCTAAATCTCCCAAATATTACGCGAAAAACATATTGTATTAAATTTGCGTAAACACCGACAAATAGATATTTTGGGAAAAGTGAAACAGGTAAGTCGATGACCTCTGATGCACGTACATATATATCAAGGATCCAGTGTACCTTATTCTTATGGCCAAATGAGCCCATCTTATCCGAACCTTACGGACATTTGCTCATTTTAAAAAAATCAGAGAGTTCTGCAAAAAATATACAGTGATCGTGTGTTGAATAATCTACATCGTCGTCTTACCAGTAAAGCAGCGTAACTCCATAAATACTAAATTTGAATTGAAAATATCACATTTAGATATGCGGAGCTTCGGTGAAAATTTGGAATTTTCTAGCATAGAACTTTTTTTACGGCAACGGGATATAAACATTTGTATCGATAGAGAGAATTGCACGATTTAATTTTAGAGCAAGTTTCACAATTTTCTGAGGGTTTATGGGAAAATGAAATTTCGGGCCAGTTTTTGAGGGTAGCGGAAAAGTGAAGTTCCCCCAATTTTTTGACGTCAGCAATAGTAAATATTTTTTTTTTTATTCATTATTTAGATACTGTTAACAAATATCAGAAGATCTGAAACATTTGAAAAAGTGCAGTTAAGGCCAAAATCATGATTTGTATACAGAGATATACAACGTATGTATGGGAGCACAATTTTCAGGAGTTTTGAGGATTAATAACTTTGAAAAATTGAAACGAGTAAAAGATGGCAATAGGTAGGTAATGCACATTCCCTCAAAATGCAATTCTTCAAAATTTCGGAAGGATTTGATCAAGTTAGGATCACTTTTTGCTATACCTTTCTCGGTAGAAATAATTTTTGAAAAATATGTCGAGTACAATTTTCTATTTTTCTTTTTACGCATTTCCACAATTTCTTTATAAATTTATGGAATTTACCGAAAATTCTGCGTAAGTTTTCACCATTTTCCAGTAATTTGCATCATTGTTTAAACTTTCAATTTACATTCATTGAATTTCAACTGTTGAATTTCTAAAAATGTAAATGAAAACTAAACTGTTGTGATTCGAACAATGAACATTTCAAAAATCTCCTCCAATCGATCAAGTTTACTTAAATTTTCTCTTAACATATTTTTTTCATTACTGGCAAAGAGAAACTTCATAAAACAACGTCATTTAAAAAATAACAACATTCAAAAAATGGTTCCCTGCAATTTTCTACAATTGAACTCAATCTCGAATCGATGTTCATAATTGTTGAAAATCTGAATTCAATTATTTAAAAAATCGCCAAAAACTCAAACTTCTCAGAAACTTCAAAATTTCTGGTTTGCAGCAAAGTCTTTTTTGCTGTACCCTGAAATTCGTTGAAAAAACCTGAAAAGCTGGATCTATTCGTTTCATTTTTTTTTCTCAATGCTCTTATCCTGGTTTCTTTAGCCAGGAAAACAACGAAAAACAATACATGAACAGTATGAAAAGCGAGTTCATTGTTGTGTCTCATAAAACAGCCCATACAAAACCACCGATATCTATATGCCTTCATATGCCTCTCAGGACTCGGTATCACGGGGGGGGGGGGCAGTGACGTCACAAAGTGGGTGTTTATCGATTTCTGTGTAGAGGAGTACGCTGAATAAAACAGTCTGGGATAGTGCAAAGTTTTTCGTGAGATCAGTTTTCCAAATTTTGAAGTCATAAAAATTGTCTGAGCACATACAGCTCGCTCCCCTTTCCTCGTATTTCTCTGATATAGTTATTTTTTGTCGTAAGCGAACCTTCCATAACTGTCCTTTTTTGTCCAATACCTCGAAATCCGATCAAGCTAGGGCAGATTGAGTAATAACCTTTTTTGTAGACCTCGATGTCCTCTACAAAAAAGCATTTGACAAATTTTTGCTATCTGCAATAGCTTTTAAGGTATAGGACAATAACGGCGGGCACTTATACAAATTACGGAGTAAGCGGCTTTTGCGCGCGCGCCTTTGAACCGGTAAGATGCTACGTCGGGCTTTTAAGAGAATGAGTGCAGTCACAATGACAAATACTGTAACTGAAGGTATGTGTGTGGGTGTGTGTGGGTGTGTGTCGCTGTAACTCGCAAAGTCGATAAACGGAGACGTCTAGGAAAAAAGTGACTGGGTACGGTGTGTGCGCGCGACGTCAACATGGTGAGTTTAGTTGGAGAACATCTCCACGCAGTGGAAAAAATTAGAAATATTTGGAGAGGGTTATAGAAATATTATAAAACTGTGATAGTGGCCAGGTGAAAAAATCCGGGTAATGAAAATAGTTGAGTTCTGTGGAAGGAATTTTAAATTGCGATTTAGGGGGAGTTAGTCGTATGACCTCTTAAATCAAATGTGTAATGTCCATGACATTTAGACTTTTTTTCATTTTTGACTCGGGTTTAGTGTGCGGGTATGTGCGTGTGCTAGGTTTAATCCTTGCTAGTGAAGGTTTGGAATTTCGGAGATTTTGGACATTTGAATATGTTAAAATTTTCAAAATTATCCAAATCTGCCAAATCTTGATTATTTTGACATTTTCTTGACCTTTTGTTGCAATTATTGAGGTTCTTCAAATTTCTGAGATTTGTCACATTTTTTTATTTCTTTCAGCCCCTTGAAAATCTTCAACATTTGAATTTTTTTAAAGGCTCTTCAATCAATTTAAAAACTCGTGAATGAGAAACGAAACAGATTTTTTTGGCGCCGATTCTTCGGCACCAAATGAGAATAGGCACACTATAATCAAGGAAGAAATTCACTAAATATTAGGCATAAAAAAGTAATATACTGACTAGAAATGTGGAAAGAGTTGGAATAAAAAATTCGAAATATGCTAGAAACTGAAAATTTTCCCATATATCGCGAAATGCATTCTAAACTAAACGTCGAAATCTCGAGTACATTCACCCGTACCGTTATTACGCCTCGGAAATTGGAGGCAAAGAATAATTTTGGTTTTGGAAATTTTATAACACAGAAATGATAGAGGCGAAGTACCTGAAATTTTGAGATTTATTTTTTGATATATTTACACACCGCTTGTTCAAATTTTTTGCCTCTACCTGTCAGGATGTTGCAAATTTGTTTGGGAATTATTGTTTGACGTGTTGGTGCACCCTAATTTTCTAATTTTTTTCTGATTTTAACACATATACCAATTTCATTGATATCCTCTTCGGCTTTATTGCAGGCAACAAAACGTCATGCGGATCAAGGACGTTTTAGCACCGGCAGTAATCCACTCTGGTGTGAATAACAAGTAAGTAACGGCCCACGTACTCATACTGGTAAACGAAATTCCAAACCGGGAAAACTTGACTTTTTAACATTTCGAAAAATTTGAACATGATCAACATGCTTTATTAATATTCACAATTTTTTAAATTTCTGTTGAAACTTTTCATGTTTTTGAAATTGAAATATAATTAAATTCCATAATTTAATATTCTAATTGCAATGGATTTGTTTTGCTGCATTATGTTATATATAAATGTTCAGAATCTTGAAAGTTGAAGAAAAGAGTTTTGCTTAGGTGGTCGGTACAGCCTCCGTCTGCCCCACTGAAAATGATTATATACGTTATCTTACTTCATATATTTTCTATGTAATTACTTATGGGATGATTATATTTTTTGTTATAATTCATTTTTTCTTTCTTGTTCTTTGGCTTTTGAGCTTGATCATAACGTATTTTGTACAACATAATGTAGAGGGACTAATAATCAATCCATCAATCAATCCATCAATCAATCCATCAATCAATCCATCAATCAATCCACCAATCAATTAAAACAAGAACCTCGCCTAACGCTAGAAAATCTTCACATTGTTCCGCAAATCCCCCAACAATTATATATTTTTTCTAGTCAAATCGAGCATCAGAATCAAGTAGCCGCATCCTCGGATCAGATCGAGAACTTGAACATTAGTTCGGAAAAGGTCGATCGATACGACAATCCCTACGAGATCTCTGATTTTCGCATAGCCGAGGACACAACAACTTGGTCTTCCGTCGCCGTCGCTCGGACAAACGTCAACGTCAACGCTAAACATCTCAACGATACAATAATCAACAACAATAACAACAATTTGTCGGTATCTCGATTATCCCTGTCGAGTAGCTCAGCTGAGAGTTTATCGGACTACGAAACACACGAATTGTCGGGTCGATCCGATTGTTCCGAAAATTCTGAAGAATCTGCGCCTGGTTCATGCCGTGGACTTATTAATCCGAAATATACCACATTCTTACACTTGGCTCCCTTTTTTCTCCCGACTGTCGGCGCTGGAGAGAAACCCGACAGCCGTCAGTCGTCGCCCACAGGCGAGGAACGCGATTTCGCGGCTAATATCGAGATTGATAACAACAACCAGGATCAATCGTCGGAGTCGGTTAATAGACTCGACGGTCGAAAATCGGAGCAAAAGTTCTTCTACGAAAAACCGAAACTCAATATTCAGGTGAGAAAGGGTTTGTATTTAATGGGAGAAATTCGCAGATTTTGGGAAATTTTATTTTACAAAAACAAATTTTATTATTTTGAATTTTGAAAATTTTTCAGCCTTTCAAACTTTTAAAGATCTTTAACGTTCTCAAAATTGGAATAATTTTGGGAGTTCGAAACATTTTAATAATGTGAAAAATCTCAAGAATTTTAAAATTTAATATTCAAGAAGGTTGAAAACGAATAAAAACTTAATCCTTTTTCAGAATTCTAAAAATGTCAAAAAATGATAAATTTTTCAAAAATCTATTTTGTCCCGGAAAAGTGAAAACCAAAAACATGTGCCGGAATTCTGACAACCTTTTACCAGCCAATCCTTTTAGCAATGTAAATGAAGAGTAATAGGGAAATCATAAATATGCAACACTGCAATCTTCTCCCCATTCCCTAATCAACTACATAATTCTTTCCAGGACGTTACTTCTCATTATAAAGGACTCCTTGGAACAGTATATTAATTACGCAAAAACATTGAGACAACGACATAACTTTTACGTGCATGAGTGCCGTAAAATTAAGAAATTTTGATAGAATGAAAATTTTTGAGAAATTCAAAAATAAAAAAGGGGAAAAACTGTAAAATTCCAATTTTTTCCAGAGTGTCGCTTCGTATTACGGAGGCGCCGTATCCCCGTCGGGAAAGTGTCTAAATTATGTAAAAAGCATTGAGACACACACCGAGGAGACTTCCACGTGCGATATCAAACCGGCTACAAGTCAAGAGCATCACACACATTGGAACAATCTTCCAGTAGAGATTGAGTTTGTCGCGCTCCAGTCGAGCTCTACCGAGCTCCCGCAATTTGCGCAAATTGAGGAAATACCACCTGAAAGCGTCGGAAAAAATTCAGAACAAGAGAGCGAGGTAATCATGGCAATTTATGGGGATTTCTCAGAATTTTTTTCTGTTATTCTGGGGCTGTAGAAAATTATATTTATATCTTAATTAAATCATTAATTAAACATCTCTCTTATGTCGAGCATTTTCATTGTAATTCATTTTATTGTTTTAAATGTCCAATTCTAAAGTTCTCGAAATTTTGCGAATTTCGGAATTTATACAAATTTGTATGTTTTTAAATTTTTTACAATTTTGGAAACTTCGGGAGTTTTCAAATTTGGAAAATTTGAATTCGAACATTTTAAAATTTCTAAAGTTTTTGCCGTTTTGGCGACACGAATGGTTGAGAACTCAAGAAAAGTTTACGTGATCTTAGCGTAAATCAGATCAACAATACTACATAATTGGCAATTTGAGATGTTTCAACTTGATTTAATTCTTGATCAGGCTATTGACGAAGGTCTGAGTTATATCGAATCATCGCGAATTGAAAATTGTATGGTGCTTACATACTGATTTCCAATATCTTTGAACTTATTAAATGAGGAACTTGTAAAGCGTCCGAAATATTTCAACGCGATGAAGGTTTTCAAGTTTTTATGAATCGGAAAATTATAAATTTTGAACGTTTTTCAAAATTATATTTGAAATTCTAAGCAATCCAAAAAATGTGCAAAATTTGCAATTTCCCCAATGTTGAAAGTTCTAAGATTTTGAAAAGTTTAGAACATCCTGCAATTTTTTTTCGAACCTGACATTACTATTTATTCCTCAATTATAGAGATATTATCAACTATAGAAATTTTTCAAAAATCTGATTCTTTGGGGATTCAAAAAATTTCCAGTTTTTTTTTAATTCGGAAAATTACTTAAATTACCTCGAGGTACTTTAACATTTTGAAAATTCTTGAATGTTTTAGATTTCTTAAACTTCGAAAAAGCGAAAAAATAAATTATCACCTTACAAATTAGGACATTGTCGAAAAATTAGATTTTCCAAGTTTTAAAATTGTTGAAATTCTTGAAATTTTCATGAATTTACGAAATGTCGAAAAGTTTCCAAATTCGTGAAATCTTTTAAGTCTGTGACGTGTTTGCATTTTTGGATGTTTGGATTTTGTTTGGCGATTAGTTCAACTTTGAGCGTTTTTTGACCTATTTAAAATTTGAAATTTTTGAAATTTAAATTTTTTATTTATTTTTGTTTATTTTTATTTATTTATTTATTCTTATTCAAATTTGTTAAATTTTCTAGTATTATATAAGCCATCTAGGATACTTTTGTTTTTAAGTCTTAAAATCTTTGAAGTTTCAAAACTTGTAAAATTAGTACAGCTCTCCAAGTTTTGACATATTTGACGCCTAAATATCCCGCAGGAGAAAGGCTGCATGCTGGAACAATTTGATACAGAATTCCCATACAGTTATTAAGTGGAGCTAATTTTTAATCTCGCCGCATATATAAATACCATTTCTAAGTGGCTATAATGCTTTCCAATTTAGACCGACGAGCCCGTCATTGAGCGCATCGACGTGATTCCGTCGTTGACGGAAATACCTTCAGTTCCGAAAGCCGAAGATTCGGAAACGACGGACTCCGAGGGATTATCCGAAGAGCCATTGCCCTATAAAAAACTGGAGGAAATTGACCTACTGTCGAGCATCGGTCGCGACATAGGCGTCGATCTCGAAAAATACGTTCAACCAGTGCCCGACGTTGTTGCTATGGAAACCGTTGATTTGCACTCTAGGGGACTGCCTGGTCTGGTAAAAGATACTCTTAGGGAGGATACAAATAAACTGGTAGATCTCACTCAAGATGCGGAGCTCAGTCTTGATTGCCGGAAGAAAGAGAAAATGGCGAGAAATCAGGCCCGAAGGCGTCAACAAACCCATGGTCCACAGAGACAAACAAGAACTGATAAGCGAAGGATGGAGCATATTGAGAGGGCTGGTAAGTAAAATTGGTTGGCCATCCATAAAGACCAATCTTATCCTGCTCTTATTTCGTAAGCTCGCCCTGACATCGCCGCGATGTAGAGGCGATGGCGCCGCGATATAGCCGCGGCATAGCGTCGCCAGATAATTGTGCTTCTCACCATTGAAAATGAACCACGCGTTCGATATGGAGGACGGAATATAGGCGCAATTCTGACAGCATTTTGCAAAGTTTTAGACCCAGTATGTGAAAAAAGGTTCCACGCTTGTAGATATCCTTTATCGTATTTTAGAAGTTTCGAAAAATAAAAAAAAAATTAAAATGTCGAAAATACAATTTCGAAAGACACATGCTGTACGTGTGTTTGTGTCTGCGAATGTAATAATTTTTTTTTGCGGCTCACTAATGCGTAGTGCTAAAATGAGTTTGATGAGAATCGTTCCAGCAGTTTTGGAGTCATCCATTTGTCATCTGATTTATTACTTTATCTCGCAAAGCAGCTACACACATACACATCGGGAAAGTATCAGTTCGAACCGACGCGGCACGAGTGCGACCCGTTCGTCATAGTAATTGCGCATGGAGGGAAAGGGGGGGGGGGTGATGTACGTTACCTTTTGGCGGCTAAGATTTAACTAATTCTCCCATCGAAGAAAAATTTCCCTAGAGAATTCTTCTATTTTTCTCAGTATTCCAATTTCTCCGGTATTTGTATTGAATTTATTCACGCAAATTTTTTTGTGTATGGCATTTGAAACTACTGTCCCGGGGGGCTACCTTAATGGGAGAAGTTTATATTGTACACTGTGTGTTGAGTTTATCAATCCGTGAGTTAAACCGGGTGATACCAACAACTTCCCGATAGGTTTTGATTATATTTTATTAGATTATATTTGCTACTTATTTCAGACACATACCTACAGATGCACTCATAGATCGGTTATTCTTTACTAAAATTATCTAATTTTATTGTATTTTTGACAACAATTTGCAAACTCTTACACGTGGAACAACTTCTGTCATAGATATTTTTTGCGCCTTCAACGGTTCCTGCGGAAAAACGTTACAGAACAACTACAGTTGTTTACAATAATTGGTGTACTGGACCCATTCATCAAATGTAATCAGTGCGAGACACAGACATATGTATACACACACCCACGCGCCATCTTAAAATGTCCCCAAATGCTCGATATGTTCGAGGGCATTACCATAGCGCGAAGTTAATTATTGCAATTAAAAATTGTGTCTCTTCTTAATTTCAGGTGGTTTCGATGTGTACAATATAGAGACAGCAATGCCCAAAATTGATCTTGACGCCATAGAGTCGCATTTGCGCGCTGCGCGAGAGGAAGAGCGTAGGGTAAGTCAATGTAAAATTACCAAGTTGTCAACAACAAAAGTCGGAGAAGGGGCAAGGCTATCAGTTCTGTGACCTCCGGTTTAAATATCACATGAGCACAACATTTGTCTGGAAATGATGACGAGGCGTGTGACTAATATTGAATAATGACTGATCCAAGTTATATTAGAATCCAGAACTCTAGAAGACAAAATTGGTTTTCAATTCTGGAGAGTATTTTATACAAAATTGTATGAAATTTTCAAAAAATAACAATTTCATCAAAATGAAATTTATTAGGACTCAATTCTTTTTCTCGTTTGAAAACATTAAATTTAAATTTTTCGTTCAAATTTCTATAACTTTTGGAATTGATCTAATTTTAAGTTTTCCATAGTCGGCAAAACTCAGGAAAATTTTGGAAAATTTTGAAGCTCATGAAATAGTTTGGGAATCTTTGAAATTTTCCGAATTTTTGAAATTAATAAAAATGCCCCTCCGTGGCTCTAAACGACTAAATTTTCAAAAAAAATTGCAATTTTTTGCAACACCTCTCAAATTTCCATATTGATACCTTTGTTTGTTGCCATAACAAATTTTTTTCATGGATATTTGCTTTAGTATGTTGATAATCGCCAGCGAAAAATGATCAGAATTATGGGGTGTATACGAATTTCATATAATCGATACTGGGGTGTAGGGGGTGTTTGAGGGGTGCAGTGGGTGCCCAGTCGTGCGAAAAACGCGATCAGTGGGGGGGCCCCAGCTAATACCTAGCCTCTCCGCACCCCCCATATAGTCGTGTCACACGCGTTCTAGCGTTCAGTTGCATCCAGATATTTCATACGCTATTGACGTGCTTTTGCAGTAAATTGTGGAAAAAACGCTTATGAAAAATTTCGAAACGTGCAGAATACACCAAGTTCGGCAAACATGTAATTGAATACTTGAGTAAAGCAATCCCAAAATTTCAAGGACCTTCACCGTGCCGTTATCGAGCTATGATATGAACATTGCGGGCGTTTTCGTCCTCCAACAAAATATCCGTAGACAAACCATCCGAAAAGCCAAGTATGAAATATAAGAGCAATGCTGTTTATATATTTTAACCTTCGAGAACTCGCATTCCCTTGGCGAACTCGATTGTCGGTGACAATCGGTAGGTGACAATTCTATGTTTACATGTTAATATGTGCTGAATATTGGTGAACTTATTTAGCGATATCACGATGTAACATTTAGAAGCGATAAAATCCCAATAGATTCCAAATTTCTTTGGCATTTTACCGAAATCGTGGACGGTTCGAGGTTGAACACAGAATTCCTCCGAAGGCCCCAACAAAAGTTTAGACAATACGTGTCGGTGTAATGAACAGTGAAAGTAGAATGAAGGGGATTTTTTTTCAATTTCAATGAAAGATATGCTCTGAAAACACAAAAATTGATGAAGTACAGTCCTTCACTCAGAGCGTGGGCCCTCCGAACTTGACGGGGATACATTTAGGCTACTATTAGTGCTAATCGAGCGCGGAGGTCTACGGTGTATTCATAAACAAGCCACCTGTATAGTAGATTAAAGTACAAAGTGACAGAAATTCCGTTTTTGTTGAATGTGAAGTTTCGCAGTTGCCGAAAACCGAATTTATCACCCAGTGCTCTATTCCATTTTATGTTGAGACAGTCAGAAGCCGAGATCAGTAAGTGCCGCGCAGTGCGCCGCATGCGATACCTTCAACTTATTCCACGGGGTAGCATTATAGTGTAATCATAGAAGGATGTAGTTGTTGTTAACGAGATTGTTAACTGTTGAGGAATGACAAAGTGATTCGGTAATAGTTAAATATTGCATACTTGAGACAGGCCAATTTGTTAACTATGAATGAATGGTCATTTGGGAGAAATAACCGACTCCTATCTGCCAATGAATTCATTCACACTAAGTAAACCGTTCTATCAGTGATAATTAGTGGACAAGGTGGGAAATTCTGTTTTCGAGGAATGTGGAGTTTTACAGGCCGAGGTTTACACTCACATTGCCGGAAAACGAAATTTATCACAGAGTGTTCTCATATTAAGACGTGCGGAGGCGGAGATAAGTGACCGCCGCGCGGCGCGGTGTTTGATAACGTCAACTTAGTACCCAGCGTTGTATAAAATAATAGTAATTTTTGCAAGGAAGGGGAGAAAAAAATTGTTTGACGAATGTGGCTTCATGTATGTAAAAGCATTCGCCAAATATTTTTTACCGGCCCGAGTAGCAAACTATAGTTTACGCTACGCGGGTCAAAAAGCGCGCTCCAGTGGAGCGTCGCGAGGTTAGGTATCGCGGTTATTGTACACGAATGACATAACCTACATTAGTGCTGGCATCAATCAGCCAAACTTGGATTTGAACACACAACCACCAACTTACACTGAGCAAAAAATGTTCACGCATCATTTTACTTTTCTGCAGAACAATATCCCCGAGTTGCATTTAATGAAGTGATGTTTTTTTTTAATTATTTAAAGTGCGTAAATCTACAGGATTTATTTGCACTATCAGTCATGTTACAACTTATATATAGGTTCGATATTTATATTAACATTGGTGCATTTTAAACTTAAATCCTTACTTTGCAGTTAACTACAAATTTGGCTAGAATTTTTAATATTTTTGGATTCGTTTGTGGCAACAATGTAAAAATTGAATTTGGTAACTTAACATTGCATTGGCTTAATTCTCTAATGAGGATTGTTCTCTCGGTGATTAGGCTGGGACAGTGTGAATTGATGTTATGTGGATAAATTAAATTTTTGATGATCCTCAATAATGTTTTCTTATTAACATATACCTCACTCAAGGAAACATTTTATTAAAAATTAATTTTTTAATAAAGTAGCGAACTTGCTGGCGGGACGCGCAGATGCGCTATAGATAAATAATGGTTGATTCTGAAAATACTTTGGCGCATTTATCTGGAGCAAATGTGATGAATTACATAGCAATGTAGACATATGTATGTACTCGTTGCATACAAACACAAAGAACATTTGTTTTTTAGAGTGCAAGGCCTTACCCATTGAGCCATCGTAGCTCCCCGACATGAAGTTTAAATTATCAGCGAAACATCGTAAATTGACAATTACTTAGTATTGTTTTTTCGGGTCTCTATGATGGCGTTTACATAACGTAATGCTGATCACATTTCATAATAAAGGAAGTGAGCCAAATTAACTGGCCTACATACGCCGACACGTCAATGACATTAATTTTGATTCCGAACTAATTCGCGATCTCAATGAGTTGAAGTAAACAATAACTGACGGAGAAAAATATCAATTTTCACTCGCCATTACACAGAACTTGCTCCAAATAAAATATTAATATACAGTAAATAAAACGAAATAAGATATCAATTATATAGAACTTGAGTGTTTGAATTAGGATAGATCGTCAGATATTCAAAAGTCATGGACACAATTTTCCGTGCGGTTTATATCTCGAAACGGGGCGGTAAAGATACTTCAAATTTTCAGACCTGTTTGCTGATATGCTACAATATATATATTTTCAAAATTTTGTGTAATTCTGTTCAAATGTTTTTTTTCGCAATTGGCTACCTTAAGGTACCAAATATGAGTAAATATTACAGAAGGGAAATGCCCGAATTTCAAGTAACTTTACCGTGTCATTTTTGAGATATGAAAAAACAAACACTGAAATTATCGTGTGGTTAATTATGAAATGGAAATTTCTAGCATTTGCAAAATGTGAAAGTGCGAAGGTGGTCCCAATATTTTGAATTATCACGTTTTTGTTTTGTTTTTCTGACCTTGAGATACGTTAAATTTTGCACGGCAAAGAACTTTTGACTTTAATTTTTTGGTTTTGAAATTTTTTGGAACTGCTTAAGGAGTTTTGGAAATGGTGAAAGTAACGAACACATACTGTAAAAAATAGCCGTCTGAAATATGCGGAGAATTAATTGGTGAAGTGATTTTTCTTATTTAACTATCGACATAAATGTGTGGAGGGTCTACTTGTCATGTTTTTAACGAGAACTAAGTGATGACCAAGCACCGACACGCGTTCAAACATCATAGCGAATGGAATGTGTGATTCTCTGACAGTTTTGTGCGCGTGGGTCAATCGTCATGCATCAGAGTTTGGCGAGAACCAGACCCCTACCCAGGCCAAAGGATCTCAATATCAATGATAATTACGGAAAATATTCTCAGGTAATTCTTTGTAGGGCGAAAATTTTTACGCTAAAAAATTGATGGAAATGTGTTTTTCTTTCAATTTAGAAATTTTGGAAAATTTAGAAATGGTAAAATTGGTGAAATTTTCATCATTTATTCTCTGACCTTTTCAAAAAATTTTAAATTTTCGAAATAGCAAAAAATTTAACGTTTTCGAGAAATTTCTATAATTTGGAGGAACTTTAATTTTTCAAACTATGGTCAATTTGATTTTTTTTTATTCATCATTCTTTAATTTCTTTAAAGAATTTTCGAAAAAAAATTTGGTATAAAAATTGGCGAAAGCTTTGGCTGTGCAGGAATGTCAATCTTAATAATGGAAAATATGCCCCGATAATTATATGGGGTTATCAGCCTGACCTTTTAAGGTCGTCATATTTACGGCCATAGTTACCTACGATAGCGCGAAATATCAAGGGTCAATGAGTGCGTTAAAGTTTATTGCAATTGATTTTATTCCTTAAAACTTCCAAATTTCGTTTTTTTAAGAGACTTCGAAATCTTTAACTTTTTCAAAAATTTCGACGTTTCACCATCAGAAATTTTCAAATTTTCAAGTTTTGAGAAATATGTATATTATGCTAATTATGGAAGAATTTTCCATAATTTAAAACATTTCATAATTTTTCATAGTTTTTTCTCTTTGAAACAAAAAGACTTCGAAACTTTTCAAAAATGCAAAAATTTCCAATTCCTTGGTATTTTCAAAGTGTTGAAATTCTGAGATGTTTCGGGTTCTGAAGATCTTCCGAATTGAAAGTTTATTCAAAGCCGGAGGAATCGCTATTATACTTACTTAAGAATACTTACATTCCAAAGCGTAAGTTTTTCCCCCGTTTAATAACTGTGCAGGAGTTTTGAAGAGAGAATGTTGCAAAACCGGTATAAAATCGTATACGACATACAGGAAAATCGGCCATTTTCCATAGTGGTGCTGTAACTCAAAATTAAGAATTCACAATTTTCACTGAACATAATGAACAAATTTACCAACATCTGAAAAAAAAGATCCAGTATCTCCAAACCTGTCAGTAATTCATCCAATATTCTTTAGGTGCGAATTGAGGCAATTTTCCACATATGGTTTTGCCTACATGTAGAAATATGAAGGACATATCTGTCATTTTTACATAATTGATTTTATTAATGCATTGACCTCCCAGTAGTCGCGCTATTCTACTAACGTTCGTTATACGCGCATTGAGTCAATTTCTCACATTTTGTTTTTGGCTTATATATCGAAATGTAAAAGAGATATCGGAATAGCTCAAGAATATGACAAACGATCTTCCCATCTGCCTGAATACGCTGAAGGAGTTACTCGAGCAGGAGAAAAATTGCGCTCTGATATTTGAATTTTTGAGACCATGAAAATTTTGGTGAAAGTGTCATAGCGCGACTAGCAACGCGCGTTAAAAAATCCATGCACAATAGTGTAAAGTACCACCTTCAATCAATATAGCTATTTATATCTCCGTATCAAACTAGACGAGCGCTTGTATTCCCAAAAAATACTGAAAGAAAAAGTTTGTTGAGCTGATAATACCGTACAACGGTATATTCATTGATCCGCATGATCGATCATGCGAATCGCCAACTGTGACGTACTCGTGATATTTTCAAAATGGCACGACAATAATCCCACAGAATCTCGGTAATTTCGAAAATCCAAGACTATGCTGATGGAAAAAAATTAATTTAATTGTTTTTTTTTTCTCCGTCGTAACTTTTACTCCGGTGGGAAAACGATAGTTTCATAAGATCAAATATTTCAAATATATTTATGCCTACTGTGAAATAACAGTGCATTATATCACTTTCTGGAAAACACGAATTTGCGGCCCGGGAAAGCCCAAATTTTATGTAAATCAATCCGATAACCGCCACCTTCTAATGGAAGCTAACAAAAAATTAAATTAATGAAAAAAACAAGGGAAATAGGCGATGGAGTGCAATTATTTTTTTTTAAATCTCGAAAAAAATAAACAAACTCTAAAGACAAAAAAATTTGTATAAAATTTCAGACGGCGCATGCAAAAGAAAAACTAAGTTTCTACAATTAAAAATTGTCCACAAACTTCAAAGAATCGAAAAATTAAAAATGTGAAACTTCTTAAGAATTTCACCAATTTCGAAAATTTTAAAAATATTACTAGTCTTCTGATAAACATTTTTGTTTATTAAAAATAGAAGATTAAAGTATTAAAAAAGCTGAAAATTTCTAAAAAAAATCTTAACGATTTCATCTAAAATAAATTATCACTTATCGATCGAAATGATACATCTACGATTGTTGCGTCTTTATATAACTTTGATTTCATTAGATTTTGCTTGCAATTACTTCAGTGGCTTTTTATTAATAATTTGAACCGTTGAGGTCGTTCTAACATGAAAAAGGTTGAAGACATGAAATGTTTATAACGAATATTGCCCCTCTCCCAAAAATACACACTTCACTTTTTATGACTTTTAATCTTAACTTCCATAATTAAGGAGATACAGCAGTCTTAAAGTTATTGTTTCGTCGCGTACGCCCTCACACGCATATCGCGTTCATTGAAATTTCGGATCTATTTCGAGAGCGAGTCGGTAGAGAGGAATTGGTCCAATATGTTTTATGTCGGGCATAAAATTTTCTACAAAAAATGTTTTATAAGATTTTCGCTTAAACCCCCTCAGTAAGGAGATAATTCAATTTTCAAGAGAATGTTCTTAGGTTTAGATCAATGTTGTTAGGTAGGAATTACATTGGTGAGTTCAATGGATCACACTCATTTAGTTTTTCAGGTGTTAATAATTTGGCTGAGATTTTTTTTTTATCTACAGCATGAGGAGTAATGGATTTGTCTACAGTAGAGGAGCTCAGACAACGAGTCGGGGAAAACTCGGATACTTTCACTCCAGAGGCCCCTGGCTCTAGCCTGAATCCTCAGTTCTGTATTTGTTGGCAAAAGGAATACACTCTACCAATGTATTCTCCCAAAAGCATCTTGAATACTGTTATTAAATACTAAAAAAGATATATATACTTCTAAAAAATCGTGTTACATTGGGTGACGAAAAGTTGAACTGACATAATTGATTTTTGAAACGTAACAAAACATAATACGGCTGTCTTGCTGTGAGATTGCAGAAAAAACGGGGGATAGGAAAAATCCAATGGACTGCTTTGAAAGAAAAATTGTTGAAGATGAGATGACCAATTGTTAACTTCAATTTTTCGGCTGGGTGATATTCTCAAAATGAAAAAAATGGAAGGAAACTTAATGGGCTTGAGTACAGAAAAATCGTGTCCTAAAATTCTGATAAAATTCTGATTAAGAGAAAAATCTGAAAAAAATACAGTTAAAGGGTTCGCGTACTAAATCAATACAAATTTTATTGGATCACAATAGTTTTTTAAAAAGTGCATAAGTAAAACTGTCCACGAGATAATTTAAATTTTCTAAATTGAATAACAAATGGGTCCTTATGGAAAAAATCGTGATTTTTGTTTAAAAATCATAGTGGCCGAAGTTTAAAATCTCCCAATTTTTTGACCAAATATTTTCATTGAGTCCCATTAATTTCGATGATGGGTAGTGCAAAAAAATGGCAACGACACTACAAAAAAGATTCGCGATTTATTGCGGACCTTTACACATTTACATATGATCAGGATTTAGATGTTGTGAGTTTAAATGATCGCAGTGATCTTGCTGATAGACTAAAGTAATTTTGTTGATATGTTTATTCCTCGGAACACATATTGTGGCGGAGAGAAATGCAATGGCATGATCCTACTGTGAATACCTATCACTGATTTATTGATATTTGTTTATTACGGGAAAAATAATGTACTAACGCTGGTGAAGTTATATTTGATTATTGTAAGAATTTTGGAAATTATAGAATTTTATAAATGAAACAAATAAAAAAAGAATCTTTTTCTTCAAAAAATTCTCAAAATTTTTTTTCTTTTCAAATTTTTTAAAATTAAAGAACTTTAATTTCAAATATAATGACAATTTTCGCTGTCAATAAACTGAAGACTTGTTGACAACAACATATAATGTTAACTTCAAGAAAAAAAACAAATATCCGCATTATTTCATTGAATACATTGAATAGAATCCGTGTAAAAATGAAACAATATGTTCCAAGTCATAATTTTTTTAAAATAAATTATATCGATGAAATTATCATTTTCTATCAGTCTCAATCGAGAGAAAACTGTACTTCGGTGTTATACCGTATTACCTTCAGGTGGCGATGGACTTTAATCAAGTACCGCTTGATCTTAAGTAAGGGATTGAATCTACTCAAATCAGGTAGCGAGTCAACCTGACTCTACATGACCAATGACTTGAGTTAAGTACGGTTTAATTCAAGTAGAGGACGACTTCAGTTTAGTACACCTCGACTTGAGTGAAGAAGAGCTTGATTTGAGTCCACAAGTACTCGACTTGAGCTAATTCTAGATCGATTTGAGTGAAGTCCAGGTGAACTTGAGTCAACTCTCGGTGAAATTGAGTCAGGTTTAGATGGAATTGACTCAACTCGAGTTGGAATTGAGTCGAGTCTACGTGGAATTGAGTCAAGTCTTGGTGGAATTGAGACAAATCTAAATGGAAGTAAGTCAAATGTAGGTGGGATTGAGTCAAATCTACATGTAATTGAGTCAAATCTAAATGGAATCGAGTCAAGTCTACGTGGAATTGAGTCAAATCAACATGGAATTGAGTCAAGTCTCGGTGGCCTTCAGTCCAATAGAAATAGACCTGAGTCAAGTTTTCATTTTCCGATGCAAATTGATGAAATTTACTGGAAATATGTAGATTCTTGGACTAATTCAACCCTACTCACATGAAGTACAGGCTCTAGATTGAATCAGGATTTTTTTGCATAGCTCTCACCTTTCTGTTTCTAATGTTTCTGAAACATTTGTCAGCTCGACGAGCCACCCAATGTCACAGATCAGAGATTCAACGATATGGTTGCTGCTGTTGCAAATGGGCCAGTGTCAGGTTTAATTCAGCGTGACAAGGAAGACGTTATTGCGCGATTCGATCAGATTATTCGAGGCGAATTTATCTCTGAGGTTTATAACTAATGAATTCTTATGTAGTGAAGTTGTAAACACGGATAGGATAATTATTGTATAGCTGTCGAAATTTTTTTACATTTCTTATTCTTCCCATTTTTCGCAGTTCCCACATTTTTTAAGGATCTGTATTTTTAATGTTTTTGGATATTCGAATTTTGCAGGTGACTTGAAGATTTGAAGATTGCTGAGGTTTTGACGAGAAATTTCATGGTGCTTCTGGCTCTTAAAATTTTTCTGATTTCTTAATACCGTTTTAACATTGACAAAAAATGAATTTCATGAAAATTCTGAAATGCTCGAACATTATCCTCGTTCATCCACTTCGCTACAGGGTTGAAAATGAAAATGAATTAATTATTAACAAATCACATTGTTATCCTTGCAGCGGCGAAATGATCGGGAGGAAATCCGAAGGCGGTTGGCCATGGGACCGGATGCAGACGATATTCGATTGGAACGCGGACGAAAGCCGAGTCTACAATCACGCCTACAGAGTGGTAAGATACCACAATTATCTCCCCTTAATTTTTCCTTTTCACTCATTGTACGGCGTAATTGCATTACATGAGGCGAAACATTATAAAAAAGTCATATGTTGAAAAATTATGTTGTCAAGGATCTCGTTGGGAAATAGCGTCAGCGCTACTTTCAATACTTCGTTTATAATATTGCGGAGGTAAAACAAAATTCCAAATCAGTAGACAAATAAATTCAGAACCAAATTAATAAATTTGTTGAATTGCAAACGAAAGGAACAAAAATTCAACATCTTCAAAATTTTCAACATGTAAAATATCAATATCAATCTTTTAAAATTTCCTGAGTTTTCAGAATTTTCAGGATTTTAAAAAATTTCGGAATGTTTTTCAAATGTACTGAATTTTTGAAATTTAAAAAGAAACTCAATGAATTCATAATGCGGATGTAGCTATAGACAATTTTTGTGGACCGCCCTACTGATCGTGCTATAACAGAATCTCCGGGTTTCTTATTTTATAGAGATAACCCCCATGAGTGAAAAATTAATAAAAATTTGTATTCCTGGTATGAAACATATAGAACATATTTGGAATTATGAGAGAGCTTATATCCATTTCCATGAATTACTATGACATTTTTAATTGACGAGCTGCTTGATATCTCCATGCTTAAGTTGTGAATGGTGAAATTGTGCACAAAATCAAATCGAATAGTTTTCTAAAAACTAAATTTTTTCTAAGATGGAAAATCCATATTGTGGGGATTCCCCCTAGTCGTGGCCAGTGGCGTTCGCTGTAGAAGCGCGACCACTCATGTGCTACTATTTTACCCTGTTTTCCAGGCATGAATCTCCAGATTTGCTTCATGAATGAAACTCCGTCCGATACAGAATCCCCAAGTTCTGACTCAGATTCACCGCGCAACGCTAAGCAAAGCCAGAAGAAGGGATATCAGTCAAGTGGTGCTGCTCGACCTCAGGTACTCATCGAAAATAATTGAGTGCACCTCTACACTGGTCTTTTTTAATCTCTAATTTTTTGCCAAATGTCCTCGCTAGAATTTTAGAATTTTGATTAAAAAAATATAAATTTTCAATTGTTTGTTATTTTTTGAGAAGTTTTTCAACATACCAAAATTTCTAACTTACTGAAATTGTTCAAAATTTTTCAAAATATCTTCCACCTTCTGAACATTTTGATTTAAAAAATGACGTGAGTTGAGGCCGTTGAATTTATCTTTTGCATGTTTTTCAATTGCTCCAGGTACTCAGTCTTCCCCCATTAAGACTCGAGACGGATATCTCGAGTGCACCACTCGATGAGGCAGATTTTTTTGCGCGTCAAGCGCGGCTCCAAACTGAGGCGCGAATGGCTTTGGCTCAAGCCAAAGAAATGGCTCATATGCAAATGGAAGTAGAGAGACAGAGACTGAAGCAAAGTCCCATTACGGAGATGGTCAGATGTAGTTTGGAGAAGGTAAAGAAAACAAATTCCGTAAATTCAGAAATCGTAAATGGAATTTCGAAACTCACAAATCTGAAAATCGTAAAATGGAGCAAAGCAAAATCGTAATTTTTTTTTCATGTTTTTTTTAAATTGTTGTGAATTGTTACCATTTTTGGCATGCACTAAACAAATTGAGCAGGAATTCAGCAAGTTTCAGTTATTAGTTTCGTAAATTTTGAGGGGGCTGATGAAACTATCCAATTTTTTAAAAAATTGCAGTTTTTTACCAAAGATGCGCAATTTCAATCTTGTAGTTTTTGTATTGGAAATTTTTCGAGTTTTTGACAGATTCAAATATTCCAAGGTTTTGGGAATTTTTTGTGGATTTGACTATTTGAATAATTTTAAACTTTCGGATTTTTCATATTGTCAAATTATTGGAGTATTTTCTGATTGTTGGGTTTTATAGAGGTTTCGATGGTTAATTTTTTTCCGTTCCCTAAGAAACAAAAGTATGCTATCTCTTTGAAATTTTGCAAATTATGAAAAATTACCACAATGTAGATTGCTCTCGAAACGTCCAGAGAAATATTTTCTGGATGGAACTTCATGGTTTTTTATATATCCTTTCGGTTCCAGGTGGGCGTGCAATTAGGGGAAACTCGAAGGAGATTATCACGCGCCCTTCTTACAGAATTGAATGTAGCTCAACTTCAAGTAATAGCTAACGATCTTCATGCGAGGATCGCTGTCTTAAATGAGGCTTTAGTAGAAGGTTTACTTAGAAGAGATGATCTTCATATGGAGCAGGACTCGATGCTAGTTGACGTCGAGGACTTGACCAGATATCTGTAAGTCGGTGGACACTGAAAGAAAAAAATACTTTTGCCCAGAAATCGACAATTTTCACATTTTCAATTTTCTCATCTGATTATCGAAATTTCTTCCGAAATCATGTATCAATCTGAGCAAATTTAATTGGAGTTACTCTGGACCAACTCTGCGAAGAAAATCACTTTTGACAAGTTTAGTCTATAGCGATTTTTTAAAATTGAAACTTCGCTTAATATATTTGGGCAGAAATAATTGACTCATCAGTGAACCATTGTTCAAACTGTTCTTCCTGATCTGCTTTGCTTTCAACTCAATGAGGCTCATTCCACCGATAGCTTAAGAAGAAGACTGATCGAAATTACTTCTCCAAGACCTGTAGCAAAAATTAATAAATGAGAACCAAATTTCATTCTCCGATGCATGAATGATCTGATGCATGAACGCGTTTTATTCTCCGTCTGATGACTTCTCCTTGTAACTTTTCCCCATGACAGTTTTGCAGTTTCATTGATAATACAAGATATCTGACATGAGGCATAAGCTGATAATATTAGTCATATAATTAGAACACACATAGTTGGAGTTGATACTGCTTGAAATTTTGCTAAAAAAACATATCGTCTTGCAGTACTGAAGTGGTCAAGTAGGATAAGTGCATTAGGACTTGATCGAACTCTTGGGGAAATAACTTGACAACAACCTGCAAGAATAGTGGTAATGTCAGAATGCCTTTTCCTAGTTCACCACTTTACAACTGATTTCGTCCGAGGATCATAAAACGTGCAACCAATTTTTATCACTTCGGGAGTGAAGCTCTCGGTGGAAGTAGGGTCATTGACCTCTACATTGGCAAATTATCACCGCTTCGTTTCTCTCTCTATTGCGCTTTTCCTCTTGCCTTACCGTCTCTTAGCAATAAGTAGACGATGGTATACGAGGTGAGCTCTGTTGTACAGGGGCGCCAAACAAGACACATTGAGGAAGCTGAAGGAGCCAGTCAGGGAGGTGACATATTCCAGTCAGCTGAGACAAATAGTGCCATCCATGAGAACGAGATTCAGTCATCGGGCCCTTGTAGGATTCGTTAGGAAATAAAGTTACTAAATCAAATTGATTTAAGGATGTAATGAATGTGTTGTATAAATTCGGGGCACACTCCCCACTTTTGCCATTTTTAAAATTTCTTGAATCTGGTTAGATTTTGGGAAGTTTGGAAATATTGCAATTATTCGACACTTTTAAAACTCTTAAATTTTTCATATTCGGTCATTTCTAAACGTTTTAAAATTTTCCAATCTTTCCAATATTTTCCAAAATATTGAACTTTGAAATTTTAAAAATATCTGAGCAATTCAGTAGTACAGTGGTAGAGAGATCATTGAATTTGAGATTACAGTCTGTTTTTAACGAATATCTCGTTAGAGGGACAGACTGTTTTTGTCGATGTCCTTTTTCTCCTCACAAAAGTATTCATATGGATTGCGCCACCTCCTATCTGGATTCCGAGATATTCAGTAAGAACAGTATTCAGCCGACTGCAACGAGAAATTCACTTGTCTCCATTTAGCACTTCACTACTGAATTTCAATTATTTGAAATTTCGGATTTTTTTTGTTCATTTCTAAACATTTAAGATTTTTCGAGATCTTTAAAACTTTTTACATTTTTACAGTTCTCAATGTTTCCCATCGTGTTAATTTCATTTCAGTTTTGCTGGCACTTTTATCGATGTCATCAGCTCCAAAATTCTGGAATTATCACTATTTGTTTATTACCTATCGCATCCTATAAATAACAAAAAAGTAAATTTTTCTTTAGTAACTATTTAAAAAAAAAAAAAAAAACAACTTTTGCAAGATTTCCATTACATCCTTAAAGTAGCTCCATGGCTATAATTAAAGTAGTTCAAATCGTGAGATTGTCTGAATCATTAATAAAAATAATAAACAGTGTCAATAGAGGAATTATACCACTTTGCCATTTTTCAAAATGGAATGATCCATGAACAACAATTGAGTCGGCTAGCTTGGAAATATTCGTGCGCTGAGAAAAAACATGAACCAACCTTTTCGTCTATGGAATTTGCATTTGAAAATAACCACTATTTCGGCGAATGTATGGAATTCTTCTATCTTAAGTATGCCAGCAATGTTGAAATGATAAGAGTGACGTGAGCAAAGTTGTAATTCAAATTGTAACTTTGAGTATTATTGGCATTTCTTGCACTTGACCACGCAGTCTAGTGACTGAATGAAGTACCATAATAGGTTCACAGCTGTCAATTGGTATTTCGCACAAGTTTTGACAGTAATTTTCCCATACATAAACGAGTTGTTGTTTTCATTGATCATAGATTGATTAAATAATTCATTGATAATTACGAGGTCGGGCAATGTAAACTGAATTTGGGCGGTTGTATCGCAATGGAATTCCAACAACAATACTCTTATTCCAACAAATGTTTATGAAACTGTTTGTCAAATAAATGTATCATTTCAGTCGATCGCTCCGATAAAATTATTTGCGTGAAAAACCGAACACGTTTATTAAATCGAGCAAAAAATGTGAGTTAGACAAAAATGTTTTTAGGCGATTCCGTGTCGTTTTTGAACATCTAACTTCTTGAGCTATGGAGCTACTTTCATTGACGGACAAAAAAGTAGAGAACTTGGAAGAAATAGCAGAAATTTTTACGGCTTTCCCAACAATTTTAACGGCCACTACTAGGTCTTAGGAATTGAACGAGTGACGTATTTCTTACGGTATTTTAACATCTATTGGAAATGGGTAAATGGGAGGGGACTATGAGTTTTAGATGTCACGGCTTATTGAAAACATCACAATGATTTTTTTCCCAAATTTTAAGCTTCGAAAATTGTGCAATTACGATTTTTTTCATTTCAGAATTTTCGGAAATTTGCAAATTTGTCGAAAAAGAAGTTTCTGAAATTTTTGAAACTTGTAAAATTGGCTTTCACTTTCTGAATATTGGAAGTATGTGGAATCTTAATTCAAATTGATGAACTTTCAACAATTCGGGAAATATTCAGAGGAAATTGAAATTTGAAAACCAAGTTCTCAAAACAGAATATTTTTGAGAATTTCGATATTTTTTTTTCTTTGTGAAGTTTTTACCATTTTTAAAAATCTTCAAAGTCATCCGACTTTTCTTTTCACTCTTCACAAATTTTTTTGAAGATTTTCCAAATTTGAGTGTTCTAAAATGGATAGTTAGCCCCAGAAAACCCCTATAAAGTCTCCCCTTAAACTTGGCAATTTACTCCTGGGCATGCATGTGTCGTTCAAATCATTCGCCTCTTGATTAAAAAAAATAAATACTCAATGATAATCATTGAATTTTAGAAAACGCGAAGATTTAGATCTTCAACCATGTACATAAAGTTACGAGTTTCCCATAAACACAAAAAAAACATTACATAAAGCAAACTTTGCGTCAACTTTCACCATAGTATCGAAAGTTCACGAATCCTAGTTGCATTGACGACTTAATAAAGCAATTTTCTTTCTTTCGCAAATTATCTGTAGCCACTAACGAGGCGAGAATTCCCAAAAAAAGAAGAAAATCACATAAACAATTGCTAACATTAAAAATGACAAAAATTTGCATATTATCTACAAAATAGTTTTAATCGTAATAATAATAATAATAATAATAATAATAATAATTAATATTATACAGATTGTAAATAACTAACCAATAAAATATGGTGTAACAATTATTTTGCATTATTATTTCATCATGATTTTACTTTTTCTCTCTAAATTTATGAATAATTTACCTTAGAAAATTGTTGGTCGTCATGACTCAGCAGCACCGAGCATCTGGTCATCAGTTGTGATTTTTAACCCGTCAGTAGTTGCGTTGTGAAATTTTTATAAATATTTTCATAGTATCGAAAATAACGTCCAAAAATTGAATTATTTTACAGAAACTTTGGTAATGGATCAAGTAACTCTTCCAGTTTATTTAGGTGGATACAAATGTCAGAATTATTCTCTTTGACTCTCTAAGAACTTTCGCCCCATATGGGTGAATGGCGCACCTACTGATGGGTTAGGAAGAGGCTAGACGCGAAATTTTTTTTTTTAATTATTTCTCTGATGGAAGAAAAAAAATTACTGCATATGCTTTGCAGACGGATTTTTCAGAATTTTTTAAGCGGGAATATGTCTACAAAATCGGTAGTTTTTTTTTTAATTGCCAAATCCAATTCCAGCGAAACAACGAGATTGTCAATTTGATCTCCTAAAAAACTGAGAGAAAATTCGTTCACATCTAGCCCCCATGACAACTGTCAATGTCAATATTATCGAGAGAACGATGAAACTAAAAAAAAACAGGTTGTAACAATTATCCATTCAATATAATAACTATGTTCACTTTTATTCAATATTTTACTTTAGTTATTTGCTTTGCTTATTATCTCACTGTATTAGAGTACAGAAATTTGTAGACTTTGTGTTTTTTATATAAAGAGGAGAATTCTACCACAATAAATTTTGGGCAGAAAACGAAAAAAAGGCACAGGGCAGCAGTCGGTTAACATTGTTTTTTGCTGAATTAGCAATTACAGGCTATTTTACCCCCAATAATTATTATCAAATAACATCGAAAAAAAAAACGGTCAGATGCCGAAAAAACATTATCTAGCACCACTCATTAAATGGCCACTAAAATTCCTCATCTACGACCATTAAAAGGGGGAAAATACGCAGAATACCATAAACAATGGTTCTCACATTTTTTTCTGTTATATAATAATTCGTATCAATTAGTCATTAATGCGCGTCTCGATGCGATGATTATCCCTCAAATATTGATTGTTCTATCCCTCACTTATCTTAACTAAATCAGTAACATTACAACAAGATTCGTTATGACATTGTGGGCGATATCGGGTTACCCAATTCATTGTTTTTTTTTGTACAGTAAAAATAATGAAAAACACCCATGAATCGAGATCCCGTTCCATTTGATTGAATTTAGGTACAATTACTTAAGAGAACGAGCGGGGGAAACATTATCCTATAAAAGGCGGGAAAATTTGAATGAATTGGCATTTGCAATTTTGGGTACTTTGAGAGTAGAAATATGTGGAAAAATTGGATGGTTTTTCATTTGCTATTGAGGTAATTGAAAAACTTCTGTTGAGGTTTCAACGAACTAACACATAAGATAAACGAAAATACCAGATTAGTTCAATTTTCAACCTTGGAGGATGTACTCATATTAGCATATTTACTTGGTCGCACTTTGGGAATGCTTTCGTTATTCCTGTTTTTTTATTTTTTACAGGTAAACTCCATCTTTAAACGCTAAATATCGAAGTTTGGCACTGCATCGAATTGAATTCTGGGCTGTCTAACCATTATCGCCCTTTTTTGAATAGCCATGCCCCATTATCGGAGGGATGAAATCGTGAGCTTGGAAAAATCTGATTCATTTCAACTTTTTTTTTTTTTTTGCAAAACTCAAAAAATCCACAATCTGGGGATTCTCTCCAGGCGCGAGCACTCCAGGGTTCAAAATTCGGTGCTTTTTTACACTTGAAAGATTTTTCAGACATTTATTAAGGATGTTAGAATAATCGATTGTTGAAAGTGCAAACTGGATTTCACATTTTCTCTACAATCCCGTCTTTTAATTTCCTTTCTCGTATGTATTTCTTAAACGAAGTTTTGTGACAAAATATGGTGATGTAAGAATTTGCTATGGCTCGTCAATGGGATTTTTGTTTATCTAAATTTTATGAGCTTATTGAAATTGTATGACATTTTAGTACCTTCGTTGCAATTTTAGTTCGATAAAAATATATTTGCTTAATTGCATTTTTTGTGTTGTGGAAATTCATCTTGAAATTAGATGGTTAGCAATTTGTTAATACGAAATGTAAGATTTCCCGAAAAGAATGGTGACCTTAATAATGATTTCGTAACCCAGTTAACAATATGAGCGATTATTAATGGAGTATTGAAAAATTAATTTTTTGCAACATCGAAAATGAATAATCTGAACTTTAAAAAAGTTCATTACCCATTCTTGGACAAGCTCAAATTGTAATAAAGGAATGCCAAAAAAATTTCCGAGTCGAGAAAATTCAAAACTTTCCAGATTCAAGAAAGACTGAAAAATATGAATAAATCTAAATTTGGACAATTAAACAAAGAAGGGATTTGAAAAACAACGGTCAGGTGTGAATAACAAAACTAAATTTATACATTTCACACGATTTTTAGAAACTCAAAAACTTCAAAAACTCACACTGGTCTTTTTTAATACTTGGCCAATTAACATCTAGTGGGAAGACATCATCGCCACTCTGCGTTATTACCAAACAAATCATTAAAAACCAAGAAATGATTACAAAGAAATGGTTCACACGCAAAAAATGCAATGTAAAAAAGTGAGCACAATCGAAGATTAGAAATAATTCTTTCAATCGTTTGAAATCATGAGGTAGTAAGTTATAGACACCGCCATCTTAGCGCCCAATTTTGATTTCAAAATGGCAACTTCAAGCGATTTAGAAAGGAGAGTAAGACCCATAAAAAAATCAGCAAACGTGAAACGTTAACGTATGCAAGCAATGTAATGACATACAATTACTGCCAAAATATAAACAATAAACACGCTATTAGTTTTTTATACACCTCAAAAATTCATATAAAAGAAAGTATTTTCTGTACATCAAATTCAAACCTAGGCATCGCACTTTTGTATTTCGTTGTAACACTTCTTTGGCCTCATCTTCAAATGTTCAACGAATATTCATGCTATATGAATTTTTCCACATGAAAAATTTAGTTTTCGCCCTCTCGCCCTCTTAAAAAGACAGTAAGGGAAGAGAAGAATAAATGACCGTGATCCATCCACATAATTAAACATGATTCATTAAAAATAAATCACACCACGATGTGAATTATCTCCATCGTTCTAATTTTTTTTTTTTACATATAAAAATAATAATACTATACGATTTGAAATTTCAAGGATTCTATTCATCGAAATAATAAACTTATCATATATTCATAAACACAATGGGTTTGAATGGATTTTCTCACTTCAAAATTGAACCATTTATCATTTTATCATTAGTAGAAAAGGAACAAAGTCGGTCGTGTAAAGTAGAAAACGAAAAATATCGAAAATTTGTTGATTGTTGTTTCTTTTCTTGATTGGAGAAGCGGAATATTGAATGGCAAATATCAAATGGAGAAAATGTACACAGCTATCACGTGCTGTCTGCTGTCCCAAATGAAATTTTTAAAATGACTTGAGTGAGTTCCATTGTGGATTAGAACAACTGTTTAATCTGTGTACCTTTGGCGATTGAGATTCCATCAGTATCTCTAGTGGTCTTAGTAACTTTTACGAACAGCACGGACAACAAGATGATTATTACTGATATCAACAGATCACGAATTTCTTTCAAGGTCATTTACCCATACTCGCATTTGCTGGTAACGTCGCTGATCTCTGTTGCACAGAAAGGTAAGGCTTTAATGTTGATCTTGTCGATTCCCTGGAATAAAATTTGAGTAAGTTTTTAAGGGGTTGACGATAGAAGTGAAAATTATTATGCGTCTGTAGTAACGTAGATCCATACCGGAATATCCATTGATTTTAGTTGGATTGTTGGGATGTCAAATCTCTATTGTACTATTTGAAAGTATAACTTGTAATTTTTTTAAATTCATTATCGTCCAAATTATGGAAATTTTCGGTTTCCATTTAAAATCATTTATGCAACTTTGTATCTTCAGCAACTTTCAAAATTCACAACAGATTTTTAATAATCTTAACTTTTTTGCAAAATTGGATTTTTATATCGAGTAGAATTAGAACCTGAAACTTTTCAATTTTCTAAAAGTTGAGAAAATGAAGAAACAAAATCATTGAATTTTTCAATTAATAGTTTAAGATTTTTCCAATGATTTTTTTAAATTAGGCAAACGAATCAATCAATGCAAATCGCCCATCCATAAAAACGACCCGTAAGCGACATAAAAGGCAAACTACACAAATCAACACTGATAAACCACAATGAAACAAAACAAAACTAAACAACAAAGAAACAAGATTGTAGCGAACTGGCAGGATCGAATAAGTGCAAAATTAATCATTTTCGTCATGAGACCTGAAATACTTCTCTCAAAAAAAGTTTTTTAGGCCGAATGGCGCACACTTTTGTTCACTAGTTCCATTTGCATCGCTCGGTTAGATTGCACTTTATCGCCAAGTGACGAAAAAGACTCGTTTCCGGAGCAAAAACAAAATTCTCAAGTATAATTGAACTTTCTACAGATATGGAATAAATAAATTTCACAAAAATACACTTATCCCATTTTATCATTTCCACTAGACTTGCTCACATGCACACCAAACCCACAATTCGTTCACTCAATGAGGAGAAACAATTTTAAAACTCCTATTGGAAAAATCCTAAATTTTAAGATCTCAGAGTACTAGAAATTATTTTTCATCGAAAATGTCCGACATTCAGGAGAAAAATGCTCTTAGAACCCTCGTAATAAAATCATCTGTTGTTTGAAATACTTAAAATTTCCGAAATTCTAAACTCCGTAATTCCAAATGAATTTCTTGTTATTGGGAATATTTAAACATTTTAAACGTCAAAATTCTTCGGATTGTCAATTTTCTGATTTTCATTCCTTTGCGCTTTCCTATTTTTTCTGTACTTCAAAAATTCTTAATTTTTTTCTTAATAGTCGGCATTTTTCTATTTGTGAAATATAAGATTTTCAACATTTTTGACCTTTTTGTCTCATGCCTTCTAGGTTCATTGCGTGAATTTTTTATTTTTTTTTCCTGGGAGGCAAATACTATTTTATTAATTCGACTGAACCTTGACTTTTTTTGTGAACTAGTTATTCCATTGGCATTACTGAGAACGTTAATGGGCTTCAATTAATGACAATTTCATTTATATTAATACCTTTTTCTCTCAATGTAGGAATCAGAGGGGCCATAAGACAAGACTTTTTGAAATTATTCAAATTGTTTTTTTCTTGTTAATTTGGTAAAATGTCGAAATTCGATATTTGTTTCTATCCATTCTAGTTTTCTGATGTCTTGAAATTGTTTCTTTCCTGGACTTCACAATCATCTCCTCATGATCATTGCAACGTACGATACAAGACAATAACAAAGGCGCTAACCTCGCTATACCCAATCATGCGTGGTCACAAAACAAGAGCTACTTAGTTGTTCCTGGTGATGAGCGAATTTACGCTACCTTGGTGAAACACGCTGTCCTGTTCCATCAACATGCGAGTTCGCTTTGTAGCCGCACTTTTGAATGCGTCGCGATAATCTTGCTACCCAATATTTTTGATCGTCAGGACTACCAGCGAGTAACAACAATTCACGCGCACTGTTGGGATCGTAATGGAGTTTGCAAGGTGCTATCGCATCCTCCTTCTTGTCCAAATGCTCCTTGTGGACTTTAATATGACATCCTGAAAATACGAAATATGATTAAAAAGGGTGAAGCGAAGGAGTTTGTTGCGACAGATTTTTAACTCTTCTCATTTTGAAGCCTCTTATTTCTTTCGAAACTTCGAAGTTTCTGAAAACTGAAAACTTACTCTTTTTCAATTCTGAAAATTTGGTACTTTTTAAAATTATATATTATTTTTTTTTGTTACTGGAACCTTTGGAGATACTGAAATATTTAGAATTCTGGAAATGTTTAAAATTATCGATTTTTATTGAATTCTTTTTTTTCTGGATGTGGTCAATGTTTTATTTTTTGAGTATTTGTCAATTACTGAGTCATATTCGTCTTTTTTTGGAAATTTGAAAATTAAATACGTCACGGGAGTTTTTCTATTAAATGTAATTGGTTTCTGCGGGAAGTATCATGTGTTAATTTTTGCAGAATTTCACACACATACACACACAAATCACAAAGATTCTCTGAAGTTTCGAATACTTGAACACTGTAATTCAGATTTTGTTAATTTAATGTTCTTTTTTCAAATCTTGAATATGGGAAATTTTGATAACGACCGAAATTACAAATGAAAAATTCAAACTGAGAAAAAAAATCGACTGAACTGCTCAGAATTTCAAATAATGTAAATGTTGTTGAAAATTCAAAAATGTCCGCAATTCGGAGAACTTCCAAGAGAGTTTGAAAGCCGTCAAATTTCAAAAGCAATGAAAATGCAGAAGAATTAGGAAAATCAAGTAATTTTAAGAAATGTCGAAAAATAAAAATATACCGTTATTTTAGCTCTTCAAGTCGAAACCTTAAGAAATATCGAAAAGTGATTGAAATTAAGAACAATTAGGAACAATAAACAAAAAAACAATAAACACTGAGAATGCTGCCACGCATTCGCATTGAAGTTTTGTTCCTTTTTTGGGTCTTTACAATACTAACTTTTTCTCTCGGGAAGTGATATATAAATAATAAAACTCACTTCTACACTCAAGAGCTGGAGGCGGCCGGAACATGTGCCAGAGCTGTTTTGAACAGACCTCGCACGTAGTTGGCATGTGATAAGATATGGAAATAAACTCGTGCCCCTTCACTGATTGCGTCCCTGGTTTGTCAGTTAATTGAGGTAGTTCAGCTCCTGGGAGTGGATTGCCCTCGTCACCTGGACGCCTGGCTTCGCCCTCGCCCGCATACAGCAACTACAAAACCAGAAATATTAGCGTGACACAACAAAAAATCTGGACAGTGAATGTAAAATGAGTGTAGGAATTAATGTAATTTCCTTGAAACTCAGAAAGTAAGACAGAAAAGCTCCATAACCGCTTTTTTTATTATCAGTTCAATTTTATGTATCTCTTCCCTTAGCGTTCTTGAAATTGCAAAAATGTTTAAAATCATCAAAATTTGTGAAATTGATTGTATTCATTGAACTTTAATTTTTTTTCGAACTATTGAAATATTCCAATGATTTCAAATTTCGGAAATATTATAGATTTCAAAATTTCCAACTTTTTCTACAACTCAAAGTGGCAACTAAAAATTGCCTCCTCAGTTCTTTGTTGATATTGCCATTGACAGAAAATTATGCTATATTGCAATCATGCAGTCACACTTCCATGGATCTCGCTTTTCCTTGTCTCTGTTCATTATCTATAAATTTAAGGGGGGAGCCTGCTTTAGAGGCTTCAATTGAAATTTTTTTTTGCGTAAATCACTTCCTAACTATCCAAGAATATGTCTCCAAAATTTCAGAACAAAATTCGGATTATTTCTGGAGATACAGACGAAATAGTGAGCAAGCGTCTAGCAGGTATCCGAGCGGCCGGAAAACTTTGACACGCGATTTCTCGGATTTCCATTTTTATGATTTTTTCAAATTGGCGGGCAAGATAAGAAAAAAAGTAAACGTCCTATCGAAACAAATCAAAATACGTTGTATTTGGAATTAAATTCTCTTCTAGGTGAATCTAAAATACCTTAAGAAAGTTAACATTAATCCGGTTTTTAAACGATTTAAAGTAAATTTTTTTTTTAATGCATTTTTTTTAATCTGCGAAAAATTGTTGAATTTTTCACTTTTTGTTGAATTTTCTTGGTTCAACGTAAATTTCTTCAAACATGAAGAATATCTAATGTATAATAATAAAAAAAATTGAGAAGACTCTTCAAATATATAAGAATAAATCTAAAAGTTTCATTTTAATCAGACATTTCTTTCCTTTCCAAAAAAATCCTTGAAAATATCGATTTTTTGAAGCCTCTAAAGCAGGCTCCCCCCTTAAAAGAAATAGCGAAATTCTAATAAATTCTTTTTTTTTTGTATATCTTACTGAGCTCTGCAAAAAAGTCTCTAAGCAATTGATCTAAGGATGATCCAAGAAGGATGAACTGTATAAGTTTGTCTACATACCTGAAATATCCTAGGAATATCTTTGGCGTCTGCTCTGATAACGTCCCCCTGTGTGACCGACCTCACATGAAACACTTTGCTCAAATCCAGTATGAGAACCGGATCGGCATTCATCTTCTCATGCTCACTGTTATAAAAAATGATTTTCTTAGAAGAAACCACGACATACTGTTTTTTCCACCCATGCCTCTTGATGTTTTGTTTATTCGGTACATTTAACCAGCCTTCAAGTCTCATGGCACCATGGTCCGGTAGTAATGAGTCATCACCTTCATTCTCGATAGACGATACACTAGCAGTTTCTGAATTCATAGACGATATCTTCATCTGCAGTGTCTCAATCTCAGAATCCTTCGAATCCAGTTCCATTTGTAATCTGAGCTTGGATTGATTTTCCTCAACAAGCTGAGCTTGAAGATCTTGCAAGTCTTTTTGCCATTTAGCTGCCAATTGACCATACTTTTCTCGTTCCTGAGTTAATTCTTGCTGAAGTTTTCGACAATCCTTCTCCTTTTTCCTGAGATCAGCTGATGAAGCCTTGTTCTTTGCTTTACCAGCTGCTGAAAAGTCCTTTCTACTGACAACTTGGGTCAATTTGCTTATCGCTTCTTGCTTCAACAATTGCTCGGTCTTTAATCGAGCATTCAACCGATCCGTTTCGTCTTGCGATTTTGTCAGCTGATCTTGAATGTCTTTCAGCTTTTTAGTTACGTCATCTTTGTCCTTTAGGTACTGCTCCACAGTCTTCTTTAAGTCAGACTCACTGTCCTTTATTTTGGTTAAGAGTTGCTCCTTTGCAGTTAGCTCGTGATGGTGCTTCACGATACCGTCTTTGTATTCTAGTTCTTTCATGGTTCTCTCTTTTTCGAGATCGGCCACTGTCTCTTCTGCTATTGATCTAGCTAAAGCTTCACTGTCACCTCGGGCTAGTGATAATTGCAACTGATGAACTAGGGAACTTCGCTCCTCCTCAAGCTCTTGTTGCAGACGAGTCTTTTCATCTAGCTCCTCACGCAATTCTTGAGTCTGTGTTTTGTACAGTGTCTGTGTGAATCATAGGGATAGAGGGAGTTTTTAGTGTGGATTGAAAAAAAAGAAAAATAAAAAGAGGCGAGGATACAGTACCGACATATTCTTAGGGGCCTAGGACAATGCAAAGAGCACTAAGCAACTCTGGGATATTATGGAAAATGATAGAAAATTTCGAACAATTGTTCTTCACGATTTTGGAAGATTTCAGACGACTCAGGAGATTCTGACAAACTTTGAGAAAGTGCGTAGTTTTTAATTTTTTTTTTTTTTCAAGTCTAAAGATACATTAGAGCAGATTTATGGATCTCTGTCAAATGTACATAACTTCTTTGAAACTTCTATAAATTCCTAATTCGCGATTAAATCTTTTTTCTATGCAATATATAATTTCAGCGTATTCGTTCCGTATATGATCATGGGATAGAGAATAAGTCGGCGGAAAAATAGTTGCACTTTATTACCGAAAAGTAAGTCTCTGCCTCGAGTTGTTCCTGCAGCTCCTTGGACTGGAGCAAATCTACATCTCTCTGGGTTTTCAGACTATTGAGCTCTTCTTCAATAAGTCTTTTGGCTTCCCGCAGTTGATTCACCTCACCCAATAACTGTTGTTCACGAGCTCGAAGTCTCTCAGCGTCAGATGTTTGTTGGCTCAATTCAGCCTGGAGAATATCTCGCTTTTGCTGCTCTTGCTCGACTTGCCCTTGCAGACCTTTTACCTGAAATATGTTATTCTCGTTAGATCAAATATACAGAAATATATAGAAGGTGTCACAAAATTCAGTTCCCATGCGAATTTTTTTGAACATTTGTTTTGAAATTGGAAAAAAAAATTAATGGAATTCGTTACATTTGTCAGTTTAGACCTGTAAAATGGAATTTTTAGAAAATTAACTGAGGTAAAAAAACCCACCTTTTCAATTTCTTGTCTGTGCTCACCCTCAACCTTTTGCAGTCTTTTCTGAATTTGGCGATAATCGACCGACAGCATCGACGTTTGCCGCTCTTTTTCCTGAGCTAAGAGTTCAGCCCTCTGCCGTCCACTCTTTTCCTCATTAAGCTTGACTTGTAGATCTGGTGAAAGGATTAATAACAATGAAATGCTAGTCCTCGCCCAATTTCAGAGAATATGGTTTTGTTACGTACGTAAGAACAGTCAGGCATTAACGATCCATCGTGAAAATTTTAAACACAAATTCCAGTGTTAATTCTTAGGGTAGTTCATTACAGAAACGTAAATGCTGACATTTTCCCAAAATTGATGGAAAACATTGATTCGCATTTTTTGTAGGCGATGCGACAAATTTCGATTTCGAACCAAAATTCTCAGATTTTTTTTCTAACAGAAAATCTTAGTACAACCTCTCGTGCAAAAGCCGAGGTTTTTATAATAGTACAGACTTTATCATGGAAAAGGTCTTGAGCCATGCCAAAAGGTATTTTCGGAAATCATTTTGGATGACAAAGTTTTGGCCAGACTAAAAAACCATGTATAGAATTCAATTTTAATTAGCGATTAGTTGAACACGAGATTTAAAACAAAATATTTGGGAACTACATTAATAAATTAATCCAATGCACTTCGTCAATTTCTAGGCGATGTCATCATTGTCGAATCAAAGGTTAAAGAATAATTGTTCGATCTCGCTTATAGAAAAAATGTTGTAAATACAAAATTTGTACCTTTGATTGTTTTGTTCAATCGTCCTGCCGCGTGGAGACAAAGACAATAATTATTCAATAGGGAAATCATGAAGGTAATATCGTTGTGGTTGTAATGAGGAATAAAATTCAAATCATCTCATTTGAGTTGATTGATGTCATGGAATAAAAATTGTGAGTGCGTATGTTGTATCTGCTTACATTAGAACGGAATTATAATTTTGTTCCCCTAACTTTCTATTTTTAAAGAAACCTTCAAACTTTAATTCTTGGGAATTGCCAAATTTCCATATATTCGGATATCTTATCTTTTTGAATCTTATCTCTTATCTTTATGAATCTTTGATTCAAATATATTCAACTTCCTTCGTCATTATTGCTCATTTCCGGAAATTTCATGAGTTAGAACATTTCAAAACCTCCCATTTATAAATTTACCACCCTCGACAATGGACTACGATAAACAGTTAATAGATGTTATCGAGTGCCTCACAGATGATAGAAAATGTCGAGTGCAAAGAATCGTATACCTTCAACTGCTTCCATGTTCGCCTCTTCCTTGGACAGCATTCTCGACCTTTCCGTTTCCTGATGAGCCAAAACTTCCTGATTATATCTCACCTGAGCTGCCTTGAGCTCAAGTGTCAAACTAGCCGCCTCCTTTTCAAGGGCTGACACTCGCTCATTCAACAATCTATTATCCAACATGACTTTTTCTTCCTTTTCCCTTGCGCCCTCTAGCTCTGCATACAGGGTAGCGAGTCTAAGAAATAAGAAAATGATCCATTGACCTAAATATGATCGACTGCTTAACATAGCACTTGGTAGAAATCACTTTTCTACAGTTTGAGATGAAAGTTTATATCTGAATAATTGCACATAATTGAGTACAGGTGAAAAAGAATTTGGACAATTGGTGGAATGACTGACAGATATTGATAGATTACCTGGACTTCAATTCTGCCGTTAGATTAGCCTCCTGCGTTCTCGAGCTGCGTTCCTTAGACAATTGTCCTTGAAGACTTGCCACTTCTTGCTGAAGAGAATCAGTCTGGGCTTGCAATTGTGCCCTAGCTGCCTGCAATTCATTGGCCATTTGCTTAGCAGTTTGCCTCGCAACAGTCACCTCAGTCGCTTGTTTCCTCATTCTACTTGCACTCTCCGTTTCCCTCTCCAACTTACTCTGCATCTCCTTGATCTGCTTCTCAAGGGTAAAAACCCTCTCCGAAGTCAAATGTGAATTCGATGCGTCCCTCTGTCTTCTACTTTGCTCTTCATCAAACTTCTTTTTCAATTCAGCCAACAAATTTTCAGCCTTGCGTCTCACTTCGGTCTCATGCTCGACCCTCCGCTGGACTTCCTTGTAAGTGTGTCTCAAAATCGTCAACTCCTTATCAGCTCTAGCAGCCTCTTCCCTCAGTTCACTCTCTCTCCTAGTTATGATTTCCATTTGACTCGACAAAGTATGATGACGCGCTTCCATACTCTCCACTTGTCGTCTCTCACGCTCTAAAAGGTTCTCAAGCTGTGTTATTTGCGTTATTTTATGTTCGTCACTAGTTATTGTGACGCCCCCATTGTTAATGTGATTGTCGAGTAGACCGCTAATTCCGTCTACGGACTCTTTCCCCGAGTTATTGATGATTAATTGATAATCTCCGGAGTATGTGAAACCTATGAAGGGTAAGTGGTTGCCTGAAAAGGCTTTTGGCACTGGGAAACTTTCTTCGGGTGTGTCCTCCTTGTCGACATCGTCGAAATTACTTGTGTCATCATCACCTGATAGTTCGGGTACTACGGGAGGAACGCATTCTCGGAGATTGTCAAAGGTCCATTGGTCGTTTTTGAAGAAGGGGTGAGTTTTTATCTCTTCTACGCCATTTCGACCAAGACGATTTGTACGATCGGTGAGGAAACCGCAGATTAAGCTTTTGGCCGAGTGAGATATATCGACTTCTTGAGGGAAGTGAAGAGAGTTACGGTGGTCCATGATCTTCGAGTAGGTTCCTACTAAGGAATCTGCATAGAAGGGTGTGTCACCCACTAACATTTCGTATAGAAACACACCGACTGACCACCAATCGCATTCACGACCGTAAACACCTTCTCCTCCTTGGGATTGAAGGACCTGTGCAAATTCAAGATAATTGTATCAATTTGGTTTATTGAACTTTGTTACCTAAGTTGAATATTCTCAAAGCTTGTTTCGTTAAAATCAACATATTTAGTCGTAAACCCCGTTGAAAGTTTGGAATTAGACGATAAGGAAAATATCTCTAACTTTTCCAAATTTACAAAGTGAAAAATCATTTTCATGAGAGAAATTAGTATCCATGAACAATGATCAATGAACAATCAATGGATGATGGAGGCGTTGATATCAGTGGAAGTAAACTGATATTTGAAAATTTTTGTTCTTTGGTTCCTTGATACTGTATTGAAAGGAGGAGGAAATTATTTAATTCGCTGCTTGTATTTGCTATTTAATCATACCGACAACTGAATACCAACCTCTGGAGATATATAATCTGGTGTTCCAACTGCTGTATCAGACCTCACTAAGCCGTCCGTATCCATTCGCATGCAAGTGCCGAAATCTGCCAATTTCAGGTGACCATACTTATCCAGCAACATGTTATCAGGTTTGACGTCTCGATGGACGAATCCCATGAGGTGGATTGCATCCAAAGCTAGGACTACTTCCGCGCAGTAAAACTTTGCCCATTTCTCTGGGACATCGTAATTCGACATGAGGTTAACCAAGTCTCCTCCGGGCATGTAATCCATAACCATGTACAGGTATTTTTGGTCCTGAGCAGAGAAAGTATGACTTTATTATTGATACTTTCGTACACAATAATGTACAGTTGGTAAAACTTCAAAGAATGGATCAATTAGAACGGATCAATCGCGTTTATGGATCAATTAATCCGACCCAATTCCCAGTAATGGTATTGATAAAAATTGATGCTTGTGGTTCACATAGTCATCACATACATTGTAAGTACGAAACTATATACGTATAGGTGAAACTGATAAGGCCAGAAGATTGAGATCTTCAACCTATCTGTATTATGGATAATGATTCACGTCTTTACGAGGTTTAGTCAGTAAGGTTTCAGATAGAAGCGGGGGACTACATGGATATAATGCCTTCTCTTGTTCCAGAAATATTATAAATTAAGTGATAGGATGGCCGGAGAAGTGAGAATTTCGATTCATATCTATGTAACGAAATCGGATTATCAAAACGTTATAGGTTCAATTAATGCAGCTTCGTAAAAATATCCTACCTGAAAGGCAAAGTGGAGTTGAACGATCCATTGAGAGTTGGCATGAGCCATAATATCCCTTTCCTCCCAGAAGAATGCCGAATCGGAACGTTTGATCATCTCAAACTTGCTCAAAAGCTTCATTGCGTAGACCTTTTGCGTAGAGTTGTGCCTGACCAATTGCACTTCGCCAAATGCGCCCCTACCAATGACCTTGATCAAAGTAAAGTCGTCGGTTCGCATTCGCATTTTGCAGATCTCTTGCGCAACCGAATCATATCGATTCATATATGCTTCGATATTCTTCATTCGTTTCACGCTAGGGTGCTCACAATCGGCAACCAGAGCTTGCACAGTGTCCAATAAGCAATCAATATTGGAAACACTTCTGGGATCCTTAATCCGATCCTCCAGAGCTCTCAGGCGCCTTCGCCTATCCTCATCTCCGATCAAATCCATCTTTCTACTCATTGATGTCGACAGCTCTTCTGATTCAGTGGAGTGAAATTGGCTGGTATATCATATAATACGTAGCAGTCCCAGCTGATTTCGTGTGTACGTATTGTGGCACATTTAAGATGTAAATAATGAGGAAAATAAAAATTTGAAATAGATCGATGCTCTTTTTAGTTAGCATTCAGTTACGTGGTTTTGGAAACATTTTTTTAATCAACGTTAGCGCGTCATCAAGGTCCATGATTCTGGAAAGAAAATTATATTATGAATAGTTGAGATGTTATGGGATATATGGCTGTATATGTATTAATTACACGACGTGTCTCTTTTTTTTTTTACTTTTAGGCTTTTTTGTTTAATTTTCAGTTTTTTTACCCTTGATGTTTCGGAAATATCTAGAATTTCAGCAGTTCTTATAACTCTTCTCTTTTGAAATCACATTTTGAATTTCAAAATTTACAAAATTTCTTGACATTCGTAAAATATTATTTAACTGTTTCGTCTTCAAATATTACAAAAAAAAATTAAAATTTTTTGGAGATCTGGAAAATTCGGAGGACAGAAAATATTTTATAGCTTCTGAAAAGAAATATATAGGTCTAAAGAAATGGGTAAATATTCAGAAAACGCGCACTTAAGAATCTTCAATGTTTTGGGATTTGAAATGATTTTCAATTTGCTTAGCAGAAAAGACTATCATGACTAGTATAGAAAAAAACTATTTTACAGCGACTAGTTCTCGAGCATCAGCTATTAGACAAAGGGTTAATATTGAACGTTTATAGATTACGGAAGAGCTATAAATAATAAACTATTTCTAGAAATAATGTCAATAACAATATAGTAACCTACGAAAAAATTAAATCGTTGCGCAAATGTCAAAAACAACTTGCAATACATTTTTTAAATCGCTAAAATTTCGAAAAAATGTTACTGGCGACAATGTCTAATTTCCAAATTTTGACAATTTTTACTCATGCTGTATTTCAAAATTCTTGATTTAATGAAAAAATTGTCCACCACACTGAAATTCTGCGTACTTCAATTCAAAACATCAGACATTATTTCTGAGACTTGAAAATCGCTGGGGGAATCTTTGAACTTTTAGTCTCATTGGTTAAGTATGACTGCTAAAAATTCTATTAGGTACGTAAATATTTAAATTATAAATTTTTGCAAAATACATTTCATGTTACCACCCATCAGTGCCAGATTACTTCAGAAGTCATGTGACCAAATCCCCGTCTGATCTTGACTTGATTGACTCCAATGTCCAGTTTTATTCTACATCTCATTTCATTTTTTTCTCCTAACTCAATTCAATCGATTTAAGTCAGTGTTAGCTATGTGTTTTCGTTGAATATGCCGATAACTAAGAGAGATATCGAAATTTTGTTGCTATACAAATTCATAGGTCTGACTATCCTCTACAAAAAAGCTTTATATAACAATACCGCTATCTCATCTCAGTTTTGGAAATTTTAGATGTCAATCCTGCGAAAATATCATCATCCCTGAATCTCCACTTGAATTTAAAATTCTACCAGCATGTTTTTCCTAACTTAGATCAATTGTCAGTATAAATTATCAACACTCCTAAAAGAATAAAAGTAAGTATGATATAACACTATGGAAAAGGAAAAGTATGGACAGCTTATAAATACAGTGCTCATAAATACCAAACTCTTTTGTTGTTTTAGTCAGTTTCTAACTCCCTAGATTGTTAGCATTATTACGCGCAGTTTCGGACTGTTTAGTTCGAAACAATGGACCGCATTTGCGCATAAAAACGAGTAAAGTAATGAGTCCAGTAGTGGTCACATTAATTAACAGTTGTTGAGTCATTTAGGGAGAACAAATGGATTTTTGACAGATAATTTTGGAGTAATGACAGCAATGCGACTTAGGTAGGTCTCATGGCTGGTACCACATGTATCTAAAAAATCTGTGCTTGTCTACAAATTTTCAAACGTCTCAAATTTAACAATGTATCCCTTAAACTTGATTTACTTCCCTGTATTTGACTGGATCGAGTTTCTGGTTTTATCCGAACATTTATGAAGTGTTTCCTCAAATTATATTTAGTATGGACGCGATCAAAAGACATTAACGCAAATTATTTTTTGCAAATATCTCAAAATTTAGGGAACGTAGGGAAAATTCGATGAGGAACTCTTTGTAGATAGAGATCTGTTCTACAAGAAACTTTAAACAAACATTTCTGTATTAAATTAGCAATTTCACGAGTATGTTTTCCCTAACTCAAATCAAGTCTTCTAAGAATGATTTACACTACTACAGTATGAATGGAATTTCAAAAAAACACGATACAGTATAAATTATCAACACTTCTACAACAAAAAAAGTAAACATAATATAACACTGTGGGAAAGGAAAAGTATCGACAGTTCATAAATAATACGGTGCTCATAACTACCAAACTATTTTGACAAATTGTGTCGATGATAACGCTGTTTTTTTAGCCAGTTCCTAACTCCCTAGATTGTTTGCATTATTACGCGCAGTTTCGGGCTGTTTAGTTCGAAACAATGGGCCGTACTTGTGCGTAAAAGTGGGCCAAAGTAATGAGCCCAGTACTGGTCACATTAATTGACAGTTGTTGAGTCATTTGCGGTGAACAAATAGATTTTTGACAGATAATTTTGGAGTAATGACAGCAATGTAACTTAGGTGGGTCTCATGGCAGGTGCTACATGTACCTGACAAAAGAAACACTCGTCTACGAATTTTTAAACGCTCTCACTTTGGCAGATACTCGGCGGATTATTTAAATACTCACTCATTAACAACAATATAGCGCCCAGCACTTGGTTTATACGTTAAAAGCACAGTAAAAATACATTATTGTACTTGGCGAAAAATCGCCCGAATCACATACCAGCTGAGCCGTGCATGCGCCATTCGGGATTATTCACTACGTAAGTCAAAAACGAGGCGACATTGTGTGAACAACTACGTGTTATGGGTTTCAATTTAGGCACAACGACTCAACTATCTCGGACAGTTAGCTATTGCCGGTAAAGGAGAAAACGGAGTTTGTGTGTTCATAGGTTAATTCTTGTTTACTCGCGTGATGAGCTAGGCGCCGCCGTCATTCGAATGTTTCAATTTTGACGCTCATTTTGGACTATTGATAAGGACTGTGGCATCTTATTTTTTTCAAAAAAAAACTTTGATTTGAGGTTATTAAATGTTAAGTCTGCAGCGCGGAACATTCAAAAGATGAAGCTTATCCTCCTCTAAATGTCTATTATGATTTTTCGAAAACCAAACGTTTCAATTTTAATGACAAAACCATCATGAGTGCTCAACATCAATGGTCATATAATATATTTTGGAAGAAACATTTGCGAAATTGGGGCGGGCGCTCACCATGCATTTGAATGGGAAGGCATGGAACATTCGAAATTCACTTTTTTCTGTTGTTTCTGAACATCTTTGAAAATTATGAAATTTTTCTAGTTTTTAGAGAATTGTAGAAATTGTTACGTTTTTTCCGAATTTCGGCTTTTTTCAAATGCATAATAATTTTTATTTGTTGTTTTCGTTAATTTTTGAAAGATTTAAAAATTGCAAAATTCCGGAATTTTGAACATTTCAATTTGTTCAAATTTGCTGAATTCATTATCGACATCATGAAAATTTCTGGGAATTTTTAAATTTTAAAATGATGAATTTTGTACGGTTTCAATATTTTTCAAACTTTTGAAAATGACAATTTTTACAATTTTTGAAATTATCGCAATTTGTTGAATTGTCTCTGAAAGTCAGCAACATTTTTGAAATCCTCGAATTTAAAAAAAAAATTGAAATAAAAAAAACAAAATTGCTGAAACTGTCAACTTTATTAGGTGGGTGAAAAGTTCTAAAAAACTGAACTTGTTATGCAATCCGTTGAATTTTTTAGACTTAATTTTTTTCTTCGATATTTCAAATTTTCAAAATTTTCGCAATTTTGAAAAATTTGCAATTTTTGGTGATTCTGTAATTTTTTGCACTATGTAGACATTGCGAGCAATACAACTTGCCCGATGCAAATCAGAGATGATTAATGCGCTACTCGTAATTAATCAACATCGAACATACAACTGTGACTAATGAAGTCGCTGAGTAATATACCGAGTGATTTTCCGAAATATATACATGACACGTGGTGGGGGAACCTTGACCGTAGAACCTCCCGTAGTTATGCGCAGCCGCAACAAAACTTCGCATAAAAGTGACCACTAGCGCGAGGTCCGTCACTTCCCCTATCGTCAAGCAAAGTAGGGGTGACCAATGAATGACAGCGATTTAAATTTTCCACGGCGATTGATGCGAATGAAGAAGTCATTTAGGCATATTCCTGGAAATATGAGGTTGAACAAAAATTACCCTCCCATCCTGGTTAAAGTTCAGTATTCTCCATTTTGGGAAGAATTTTAGACCGGGTTAGGGATAAATACTACTATGGTAAAAATCTCCCCAAGATGAGGGGCACTACCGTTTCATCAAGATATAAGAATAATCTTTTTAATGCCAATTTTTTTTTTCTGTACAAGACAAATTCAGGGAGTGGGAGGGGGAGGAGGGGGGGGGGGTGAAATAAAACTTTTAATTTCCATTACGTTTTCAAGACTATAACTTCCCCAGTGTAACTTACGGGAGGTCTTACACTTAAATCAAGAGTACTTTAATCATGCATTGAGATGTGTTAGATAAATTAATATGACGTTCCCATGATTCATTCATAATCTATTACATGCACCCCAAAAGCCACCTTTTTACGCCAGTAATGTCATTTAAACCTTTTAATGCAAGCGTACCAATGTGGCCGCCGCTAGTTATAGATTCTTGGCCTATTTCTAAATAACGATATGGTTTGCATAGTAATGAGCTCGGTCAGAACTTCAAATATTGAATTTCAAAAGTTGAATCGAAGGTCTGTCAAGACTTTAAATAAATAGCTACGTAATAGTTGGAAAAAAACGCCGGGCGAATAATAATCGTGTTATGACGAAGCGCTGACTTATCTCAGTGGAGTCATTTCCGCGGGATGCCGCAGTATCCTTCTAACCGGAAAATCGGACTGGGTTAGCTGTTTCATTTTTCAATACGCGTTAAAAACAAAATTTTTATTCTATAGTGCCTGGCAATACAAAAATTGTGACATTGTCTCAGAAATACTCTACAAAAAATGGGTAAATTGTAAAATTCCTTAATAGCCTAAAAAGGTCTTGCCTACTGCAAAGTGTAAGGAATTATTCAGCGGGAGTGAGAGAAATTCGAAGGTAAAGTGTGGAAAATTTAATCACTGGGTTACGAAAAATTGCGGCACTGCATGGGAAAAAATTATGACTCCTTTCTTGGGGTAATTCATAGCCTATCTGAGGGTATTAACACTTAATCAGAATTTAGTAGAACTTCCAAGCCTTCTACAATCGAAACACGTCCTAGTACTAAAGAAAAATCTATTCTTTCGGTGGAGTTTTTGAAAATCTCCTTCATACACATCTGAACCCTGGTGAAAAAAGTTGTGATATATCGTTAAAAAAAATTGTGATATATCGTTAAACAAATTATAGTATCGAAAGGGAAATATCTTAGAAAAAAGGAACGTGTATCGTGAAATGAAAGGAGTAAGCAAAGTTCTTCGATGTCGTAAATAAATTATGAAAAGGGAAAATGAAAAATTTTCCAGCACAACGGGAAAAATGGCAAAACTGGAGTATACAATTTCGCCCCATTAAATTCATCTCTTACTCCTACCGTTTTTTTTTATCGTTCTCCTTAATTATTTTCCGTGTTATGTGAGAATTTTTATGTCCTCATGTACTGGAGTTGTAACGTTGACGTGACTTTTTTTTGTGTAGATTGGTAACTGAGATCAATGAACAATGAAGATTTGGTGGTTTATCATCCTTATGTCAAGTGGTTTAACAAATTGTCTTGGCGATGATGATGATCTCAATATTTTACGCGACTGTACTGCTCAACAAAAGTGCTCCAGCTGTATTAGGACACCTTTTTGTGTTTGGTGCCCGGCTACTGTAAGTCATTCATCGATTTCAAATCCACAATAAAATGCATATTTGAATGCTGATGCCAATGCCTTAAAAGTAACAGAAGTGTTCATGTTGCTAGAAATTTTAGCCCAATTGACCTCTTCGATATTGAATTTTCGAGATGTGGAAAATTTCGAAATCTTCCAATTTTTTAAAGCTTTTGGAACTTCTTACTGTATTTGGGAAACTTTGGAATATTCGGAATTATTAGAATGAAAAATTAGTCAAAAATTATGTTCTGAATATTTTCTTCCGTTTTCAGTGGTACTGTTGAAATTCTTAAAATTGTCCAAAATTGAAAACTGTGTGATGTCTCTGAAGTTTAAATATTTCGACTGTTTTTAGGGTGTGAATGTCACGAGCGTGATTCCAATTCGTTGTGTACCGAGGAAGTTGCACATCCAACGATTGCATGAAGGGCATAATTGGTGTTACGGTCACGAAATTATTGATCAGGAGTCTTCAATACTTGTCGAGCTTGATAAGCCTCTATCTTCGATCAAGGGGAAAGAGCCAGTGCAAGTTCAGCCTCAGATAATTCAATTGAAGCTGAGAAAAAGTAAACTGTTATAAAGTTGACTTATTTTATGAAATTTTAGAATTGATGACTCATGTTACCATTTTCCTAGGATTTAACTTAAAGTTGGAATTAGCAAAATTTTGCTTTTCTTTTTGATTTCCAAATTCCCCATTTTTTTTATATTTAGGAGTTTTAACAGTTCCCAATTTGATTTTCGTGCGCATTTAAAAAAAGGATCATCTTTATTCAATATCAAGTGTGCAATTAGAAAAATAATGGTCAATAACTTGTACAGATGAAGGGTTTGGTTTCAAGCTGAAATATACTCAAGCCGAGGACTATCCAGTAGACCTATACTACCTAATGGACCTGTCAGCCTCGATGCGCGAGTACAGACACCACTTATCCGAATTAGGACAAGAGTTGGCTACAACAATGCGGAATTTAACGTCAAAATTCAAACTAGGATTTGGCAGTTTTGTGGACAAAGTTATTCTCCCCATGACTGATACTTCACCCTCAAAGTAAAATTTTTTAGAAATTTTAGAAATTTTAGAAATTTTAGAAATTTTAGAAATTTTAGAAATTTTAGAAATTTTAGAACACCGACGGCTATGGCCGAGTGGCTAGAGCGCTGGCCTTTGGCACACGAGGTCCACGGATCGAGTCCCCGCTTGGGGACTCTCCGATTGGTATAGTAGAGTGGAATTCTCCAGCTCTTGAATTCATAAGGATTTAGAGTCGAACGGGAGTTTCGTCAAAGAAACGGCTGTACAAATTGAGGTTTTCCGTGGTCTTCCATCAATTGTAAATTGACCCAAGCAATGTAAAGTCTGGTAGGCATTGCATTGATTGGGTCAAATTAAGTGAATGCTGTACAGCTTGGGAAGAATTCGGTTCCCATCGGCACCGTGGGAGGGTCGCCACATATGCATAATCGCATCGAAGCGTAAAATAAAAAAAAATAAAAAAAAAGAAATTTTAGAAATTTTAGAACCTTTAGAAATTTTAGAAATTTTAGAAATTTTAGAAATTTTAGAAATTTTAGAAATTTTAGAAATTTCAGAAATTTTAGAAATTTTAGAAATTTTAGAAATTTTAGAAATTTTAGAAATTTTAGAAATTTTAGAAATTTTAGAAATTTTAGAAATTTTAGAAATTTTAGAAATTTTAGAAATTTTAGAAATTTTAGAAATTTTAGAAATTTTAGAAATTTTAGAAATTTTAGAAATTTTAGAAATTTTAGAAATTTTAGAAATTTTAGAAATTTTAGAAATTTTAGAAATTTTAGAAATTTTAGGAATTTTAGAAATTTTAGAAATTTTAGAAATTTTAGAAATTTTAGAAATTTTAGAAATTTTAGAAATTTTAGAAATTTTAGAAATTTTAGAAATTTTAGAAATTTTAGAAATTTTAGAAATTTTAGAAATTTTAGAAATTTTAGAAATTTTAGAAATTTTAGGAATCTTAGAAATTTTGGAAATTTTAGAAACTTTAGCAATTTTAGAATTTATACAAAATTGAAGAATATCAGAAATTACCCCAGTATAATTTTGCTCTGTAGATTGATTAACCCATGTACTGGGTGCGCTCCGCCATACGGATATAAACATCAGATGCAATTAAATGATGACGACAAACTCTTTACAGTAAGTTAAATCCATTTTTCGCTGTTGGATTTAGGAAATGACAATTGGAAAATTGAAGGAATTGAAACTGAAAATTGATGCATGTTCCTGATCATTGTTTGACTTTTCTTTCAGCAAAGGGTAAAAGTCGCTCCAATTTCTGGGAATTTAGACGCCCCAGAAGGTGGATTTGACGCTATGATGCAAGCTATGGTCTGTACTAAACAAATTGGCTGGGACGAAAAGGCTAGGCATCTCCTAGTAATGTCCACAGACGCGAGCTCTCATATGGCGGGTGATGGTCGAGTAAGTTGAACTATCATGTTCAATTATTTAGCAAGTATTTTCAAACACCCCATTATGCCCCTCCCTCTCCTATATTTCTCCGTGTGGGAATGTAATAGCCGAGTCCATTTTTTGTGACCAGCTTGCAGGAATCGTTGACCCAAATGACGCTCAATGCCATCTTGATGAATCGGGGACTTATACGCATTCGCTTCTCCAGGATTATCCCTCACTGGCCCAAATCAATAGGCAAGCTCGGGATCGTAATATCCACGTGATTTTTGCGGTGCCAAAGTATAAAAATGAAACGTATCAAATGCTAAGTCAGGGCATCAGTGACTCGGCTGTTGGCCTCATAGAGCAACATGATAGGTCTGCCATCATTCAGCTGATACAAGATGAATACATGGTAATTAGTCGTTAATTGGGTGATGTTGGTACTCATTAATACGCAACATATATTCGTAGAAGGTTTGACATTTTTTAAATTGTCAATTTTTTTACATTTTGGACAGTTCCGAGTTTTGCAAATTAAAAAAAAATGGGATCGTTGAATTTCTTCAAGATTCTACGTTTATTTATTTTTTTTATTTTCGCAACATTTAAGAATTTGACAAATTCCAAGAATTTTAAGAATTGTTGGAAATTTTAGAGGGCCTAACAAAATTGTGGGATGTTCAGATTCTTTAAACTCTTTGCAATTTTCACATTTTTCCAAACTTACGAATTCGAAATTTTCAACATCTTTAAAACTATTAAAGTTTGACCGTTTCCACCAATTTACTGATATTTTTGTTTAAGAAAAAGTATCACTCCTGCTGGACTGAAAAAATAATGACGTAATCCTGAATATTTCCCTCATTATCCGAAATCTTGGATCTACCTAGGGGCAAGCCTAATTTGCAAGTTTTTAAAGATTTTAAAGTGTCGCAATTTTTAGGAAATACCTAATTTTGCCTTCGCATTTGGGGAACTTACACGATTCCTAAAATGTTCTTGAATTCCCATTATTACAATTTCAGCACTTGAGCAACTTCCAAAATTTCCGGATTTGTTAATATTCAAAAATCTTTAGTTTGTTTCGAATTTGATTAAATTTCAATTACTTCTGAAAGCCCAAAATTTTTGTAACTTGCGATAAAAATTGTAATTTTCTGACTTTGTTTTCATGTCACTTTATCTTTATCAGATTTCCCATCGCAATATCAGAATTTTTCTCTTCGTATTTACAGAAATTGGTTAGTTCCGTCACTCTCATCGACTACGCTCCAAGTTTTATCGACATTAAGTATGCATCGTCATGTTTAAGCGGATCTGGTGATAAACTCAAAGCTACCAATGCTTGCGATGGGCTTCATTATGGTGATGTAGTGGAATTTGATCTTGTCATAACCGCAACACAATGTCCAACTGATAAAAGCCTATGGAAGGGCTCATTCTCCATAAGACCTCAAGGACTCAACGAAAATCTTACAATTGATTACGAATTAATTTGCGACTGTCCATGCGATAGTCCGAGCCACCCTGTACGTACAAAATCAATACGACGAGTTTACAAAAAAAGGGTTTGATCAGCGTCAGCACAAGACCCAATTTTACAATTATTCCAACTGTTCCAAACATTCCGAGAACAGAAGACAAATTTTTTACCCCTTTGAAAATTTTTCAATTCGAAATGGAATTTTTTTTGTTTTTTTTTTCAATTTTCGGTATGACAAAAACCGTTTGGATTTTCACATTTTGGAAAACTGCATTTAGTTAATTTCTATCAGTTCTGGACCTCCGCTAATCCATGAATTTTGCCAAAGGGCCATATATCCAAAGCAGCGCAATGCAACTACCACGGTGCATTGATTTGCGGCGTGTGCTCCTGTGGTACCGGTTACAATGGAAACAATTGCGCTTGTGACGGTAACGACGACGTTGCTAATCGACCTCCTGATGATTGCCGAGCTGGAAATGACACATTGGATTGCAGTGGTCATGGTACATGCCAATGCGGCAAGTGCGAGTGTCAGAAACTGAAGTCGCCCAATGAGGAATACTATGGAAATTACTGCGAGTGCAACAACTTCAGGTGCCAACGCATCATAGATGGTTCTCGTCTTCTGGTGAACATATATATGATTTTTTTCAATGTCCACCGTAGAACTCCAAAAAATTCTGTAATGTAAAGCCGAGCCCTTCTCATGATCTTCCCGGATTACACGGTTACTTAACATTCGACATCTCAACATTCCAACTAAACTTTTGAAACTCGACATTTCTCCTGAAACGCAACCACCATCAGCCCAGACCATCGCAACAGACTCGAGAACAGTACTTCAAATACCCATTCTGGGATTATGGTCCCCCTCGGGATCCCCCACTCGGGTGCTGTTAGTACACATTTTGGGGTGGTGGTCCCCCTTGAAACTCCCCACTCGGGTGCTATTAGTACACAATTCGGGGTGGTGATCCCCCTCGGAACCCCCCACTCGGGTACGGTTGAGATGTAAAAATGTTGACTGCAGAAATGTTGAGAAGTAAAAATGCTGAGTGGGTAAGCGTTCCATTGACCGGACGTCAACATTGTTCAATGTTAATTAGACCTGTTACCCTTTCCTCTCGCCGTCGAGGTAGGTTCGCGTTCGCCTTGTGTTCCCGCTTAGAAACACAAGGAAAAACGGGTACCGCTAAGAAAACACCGGAAGTTTGTGTTTCTTTCGTAGATGGTGCGGATGGGTTCACGTACATTGTGTGTGTTTGTTGCAAAAAAGTAGAAGAAAAGTACCTTCGATTGATTAGTTTCCGTGACTTGCTATGGAGTAAATCGTATGGGACCCGTTAAGGGGGGAAACCAGTTTAGATGATTCAAAAAATCGATTATTTTTTTATTGCATAGATTGTTAGTACAACTATTCAAGAAGATGTTGCTTACGTTTCAAAACGAAATTCTGATTAGTTCCGATGATATGAGCACTCAGGTAAATACCGGTCGATTAAGTGCCGGTGCAGTTTTTTTTTCAAATGAGTTTTTCTCGAAACGACTTTTTTTTCAACTTGCGGAAATCCTAGCTGGAAAAGTTATTGACCAATCGATCAGAAAATTTATGTGATTATTTTTTATTCAAGTCCGAAAAATATGTACCCAACTCTGGAATGATATTATTAAGTAAAATATATTTTCTTATGTAAGCAAGGTGAAAAAAAATTATGTAAAAACATGACATTTTGTTCAAACACCTCCAAAACATTCAATTTTCAACTGTTTTGGCCAGAGTTTGGTTCGTATTCTTAGAAAATATGTTACTAATGAAAGAAAAAGAAAATTAATGATTTCGGATCCAAACTTCGACCTCCAGGTGTCCCGCAAGATGTCAATTCTGATGGCGATCGCCAATGGCCACCAGCCTCTAACCCCACCAATTCCGGCGGAAATGGTATACAAAAATTCAAAAGTGTAGTTCAAAATAGGAATAAACTACCCTCCAAATTTAAACGAATTCAAATTATTTTTTCTCAGTTAAAAAAAAATTATAAAAAAGACTCGAATTTCGGCCTCCTAAACTGGTTTCTCCCCTTAAGGGTATGTGTGTATGCGTGTGTGTACCCACAAGTGGTGCTTCTGTTTACAGCGGCTGCATATGTGGGTGGATTTGGGAGGGTGTGTGTGTGTACGCATGTCATGTTGTTTGCGCCGAACTTTTATCATTTAGGACATATTGAGATTTCGAAAATTTTCACTTTGACCTTAAAAGAGTGACATTCATATCCCTTTTATTGAAATTTATAAATCGGTTCCTATTATAAATATTTCAGCTTTGTAATGATCGTGGCGATTGCGAATGCGGCGTATGCAAATGTCGACCAGGATGGAGCGGCGAAGCGTGTGAGTGCAGAGACAGCGCTTGTCTTCCCCCAGGAAAAAACATGGAAGTTTGCAGCGGTCATGGCACGTGCAAGTGTGGAAAATGCCTCTGTGATCCACCGAGTATTTACTCGGGAGAGTTTTGTCAAAACGCTTATTGTGAGGTTCGTTGATATTAGTTCTTATCTTTCTGTCTATATTTGATAAAGAGCTCTGAATTGTGGCAATTTTTAGATGTTTAGATGGTAGATACTACATTGAAATATCATATAAGAAATTGTCTTACATAATTTGATATATTTTTTCGAGCAGAATTCATTTCACTGATTCATATTGTTTACTTGTCTTTAGGATCCCAATAGGTGCTCGGGAAGTGACTGTGATAAATTAAAAGACTGTGTCGAATGTTTGGCATACCATACTGGACCGAAAGCTCGGGATAATTGCGGTGGATGTGATGACCAAGTGACCATGGTGAGTATAAACCGCTTTGTTAAATTATCATATATATTGATTAATGGTTACATGTTTTGTTATCTGTAGAGCAAAATTATTGCAAAATTAAGATCTGCACATTCGAAAACAAATTTTCTGCCCTCCGGCCAGAAAGCGGTAAGTTTCGGACCGCTGCGTTAAACGAAGTTACCGATTTCCGGCTTCGTCGAGCAGAAAAATAGTATACACACCTCGGTCAGCAAGTAAGAAAGCCTCAGATCACATTATTGTCGACCTCGGCTTCGCCTCGGCCAATAATTAAATGTGATCTTTTACACAGTACATTGCTTACTTTGCTGGCCTAGGTATATAATCTACTATTGCGGTAATAAAGCGTGGTTGACAAAAGTCCTAGCGAGTATCTTTTGATTACGTCTTCTGGCTCTGAGGTGTGCGTCAGTCACGTTACGAGTCGTCTGTGAGGAAACTTGTAACTTCCAACCTTTAGCGGTTTTTATTGCAAGAAACCTTACAAATGACCATTGCCCGGGCTCTTTAGCCAGGGAAACTCGTATTGTAGCTGAGCACATGACCCATTTCGCCACCAGAATGTCAAGTAGTAAATGACGCTAGCGCGCGAAAGTCAACTGCGGTCGAACCCCCTTAATATCGCGCTCACGGGAAAATAGGGGAAGTACCCCCATAATGCGCCGTCGCCGAGCCTTCATTCTTGGAAATGGGGTCTAAGCAAGGGAACCAAGCTCATTTGAACTTCCCTTGATTGAATTAGACATTCAAAGGGTAATTTCAAAAATCATTTGCCGTTCTTACTGACTAATTTCAAAACGCTTTGATTTGATGTTCATTCCAATATCTTTTACCAACATGGACATTATTTTTCATGTAACTGAGCTTATTTTGTCACATTTTTCCACACTATTGCACTCGAGCAATGACTCATTGATATGAGGGGAAGACTGATATGAATGGGGTTCTCCTGTATTGTGTGCTATATATACGTTGAAGCAAAATTGCAAACAAGTTTTTTTTTCTTCACATCATTATGTGCAGGTTGATAAAGTTGAAACAAGTAGAGAAGAGCATGGAAATGGGACGCGCAAGTGTTGGGTGCCATCAGAGGACGGTTGCATATTCGCCTTCAAGTATAAGCCACTGCGTGAAGGAGGAGACCAACAATTATACAACATAACTGTTGAAAGAACCAAGAAATGTCCAGAACCAGTGCCAGTGCTGGGTGTTGCCATTGGTGTGATAGCCAGCACAATATTCTTAGGATTGCTGGGCCTCCTTATTTGGAAAGTTCTTATGACTTTGCACGATCGAAAGGAGTTTGCCAAATTTGAGAAGGAGAGGGCTCTAGCGCAATGGGGGAGAGTAAGTGTTATTTTGACACCTTAAATTTAGAAATCCTTCTTTGTCTTATCTAATTGAAAAATTTTTCTTTTCAGGCTGACAATCCATTGTACAAGCCTTCGACAACGACCTTCAACAATCCAACATTCTCACAAACTAGACAAGATTAATACCAAATGGTAATTAACTTTTGTACAGAATAAAAATGATCATTAGATAAACAAACAGTGATAGGAGGCTCTCTAGTTTTTACGGAAATTTCAAACATTTTCTTGGTACTTCGGCGTATTATGTGTCATTATTCTGTTATGAAATTGAGAGATCCAAAGACTGGTAACTCAGATGTGAAGTGTATTTAAATTTGATTATTGTTGGTGATGACTTGAGCGCAATATAATGAAAAGGTCGTAGATCTCAATATAAATTCCGTCATGTTAGGTAAAAAATCCACTGCTAAAATGTCCGGGGCAAAATCATATACAAGAAAAATGTCCAAATACAAAAATTTGAAATATCATAATACGAGAAAAAGAAAAAATCCAAGAACAAAAATGTTGAAAACTGAAATGCGAGTCCAAAAAAGAGGTAGACCAAATCCAGGGACGGATGAGCACAAATCAGTATTTTACATTTACAAAGGAACATTGTACGGAGTGTTTCTTAGATAATTAACAATTTCGTCTGTATAATGCTGGACACTGCTGAGTCAACTATGAAAATCGCGATACGTTAAACATTATCCATTATATGCTACGCAGTCGCATTGATAATGTTTTTAACGTATAGGGCAAGGTCGTCGACTATGGAAGCTTATCGCTTTCCTTATTCGTCTTTCCATTGGTTGCAATTCTGAAACAATTAAGTCGAAAGAAATATACGGTGGTACATTTGCAAAATAATTTTATACAGTTTTATGCTTGAAGATGTCGTTATTCAAATTTATCTAAGAAACAGCAATCATGGAAACGATTGATCCATGCTATTGTCCGTTTTTTTTTTTCAAAAAACTTTGGATATCATCTCGAATTAATTACTACGTGAGTCAATGTGAAGACTGTATGGACAATACGTGTTATGGATGGCAGAACATTGGCGTGTGTGTCGGGTTTTTCAATCCATCGTCGGCATATTGTCGGTCCAGCGAGATGTGAACTTCTGTCGGCAAAGGAGGACTCACCTGTTGCATCGATTACAGGTAATGCGAGTCTCTTGGGCGATCATCAAACAATGCAAAAAAGAAATAAATGAATGAAAAAAGAACATAATTTTATATCATTGCTTTGAAAATTTTTGAATGTGAAAAGGAAAATCGTCTCTGATGCGCCATCGGGATGATGCATTCCTCAGCAGTAATTATCGGAAATTAAAGTTCAAGTGTGATTCATGCTTGTATGAGTAACATCCTGAGCAATCTATTGGCATGTATAGAAACGGTGATTGAAGTTTATTAGTGGGAATACTTTCATTAGGATGAGTTATGTTTCCTCATTATTTATGACTATGCTCTTGCAATTTTCCTTTGCCGCGAAATTAAAAAAGTTCTCGAAGTTTTCAAGGTTTTTGAAATTTCGAAAATCCTCAAACTTTGGATTTTTTGGAAATTTCGAAAAAAATTTAAATTTGGAAATTTTAAATTTTTGGAAATTTGCAAAATTGCCAAAATTTGAAATTTTCAAAATTTTCAAAATTTTCAAAATTTTGAATCTTTAAAAATTTGGAATTTCTGAAGTTTGGAACGTTTTTTTGGGTTTTAAAAATATTGAACATTTATGAAATGCTTTAAAATAGTTAAATAAAAAAAACTATGAAACCTGTAAAAGAATCTTAAAATCGGTGGAAATTTTAGAAAGTTTTAGAAAAAAATGGTGGCAAATTTTAGTATCTCTCAAAATAAGTGGAGTAGGTACCTAATTTTTTTCTATATTTGCAGAAAATTACATTTTTGATAAAGTAATTCTAACTAGTGGGAATTGAAACAAGCAAAAAATAGACATACGATTTTTTGAAATCATTTATTGAAACATACAATTTTGTACTGGAAGCCCCCTTGAATATGGTATGAAACACTAAAATCAGACCACCTCGATTATCTAAAATACTTGGGAGAAAATCATGAATAATTTTGTATTTACTTTTTATTTAATTACTTTGTTGCAATTCAATCGCAAAGTATTGAATTGCACCTAGCAACTTCTTTCCTATCTAAATTTTTTTAGGTTGAAAACAAGTGGCAACGACTTAGCAAAGCCAGTCATGGAGTAACAGTTGGTCTTGTGGGTTTTTATTTTTCACAAATAAATCATAATTAAAAAGAAACATACAATTTGTTGATAATGTTCAGTGGTTTTCTTCACTTTCACTCAACCTTTTCTTGCATACTGGCACGATATTAAGCGCGATTTTCTCGGCTCCGAAAAATTCCGATAATAGCCGATAGATCTCGAATAGTTGCGGCTAAAGAGATCCTTCCGCTTTCATGCATTAAAATTTAAGGATTTCCGGAAACATTAGTTGAAAATTCCGACATGTTTTAATTTAATTTGTGACATATTTTAATCCCATCACAAGTATTTTTGCTAAATGAGTTATGCGAAATATAGTGAGAGTGCCTTGCATTATACCGTGGAACATTATAACCTTCGAGTTGTCCCTTGTTAATACCAATCAAAGAGAACTAACCTTAACTATGCGGTAATAGTATGCGGTGAGTATAAGTAACCAATTTACATACATGATTTCAACATGTTTATATTATATCCTATAGTAAAAAGGAGAACCGAAAGAAAATATCCATATATATCGAAATTATCGAAACGCATAAGACCGAAACTGACGCGACAGCAGTCCGTGTGGCGGAAAAAGGAAGTGCGCGTGCGAAGCACGCGCGACGTACTCGGAATTCAAAAAAATATAAGAACCATGGAAATTTCGGGTTATGCTATTGGTTGAAAATTCTCGACCGTACAACAGTGTGTTGAGGGGGGTAACACCGTATGGGACGCTATTAGCGACATTTCTGGCTTGTGGCCCAGTCGCACGCACATTGGTTCACATAAACTAATTAGCAATAATGATTTCTTCATATTCAATTCAATTTTCTTCAGACCGTAATCAACTCGCACATCTCAGTCTACCAACACTGCCTCACCGGACCTACCCACAAACACGAGGTCTTGTAAAATCATTAATAATAAATTGCTTCACGGGATTTTCATGAGCATTAGCATACTGCACCATGAATAAATGGCCGGCGAAGCGATATGTTATGTTTTTCAAACTTTTCAGTATCTGTAACCAAATTCTTACCGTGTTCTTCGTGCCATGTTCACTGTTGATTTACTCATTGAACATCCAACAGATAGTGCCAAGATAAAGTTTGTTTAAAGCCTATGCATTGTTATAAGGTTACGATTCAAGTCGACAATAAAAACAATTGAATCGTTTGACTATTTGTAAGCATACTATCACATAGAGTCTCCCATATTTCGAACTATACAAATTTGACCACTTATTCATTTGTATGAGATTGAGTCTTATGCTCTTCGTGACTTACATGAAATCAGTGGAGATAACTTCATCATCTTATCAACCTTTAACCATAGAAAGTTAGAAAATGACCTGAGGTAAGGTAAATATTCAGTATTGTCATTTAGGAAAAAAAAACGTTTTTCCCCCGTCAATCATTAGAGGTATGGGTGACCAGTATTATCTGCTGGGCGCATGTAGTATAGCCTTCTTCTTCCTACAACCATAACGGTGCATTGATACGCTGTGTGTGCCTCTGTGACAGTGGCTAGAATAGCGATAATTGCACTTGTCTTGGTAACGAAGATGCCGCCAACAGACATACTCATGATTACTCAGTGGCGAATCATACATGCGAGTACAGTGGTCACGATATATGCAAATGCGAGTGCCAGCCACACGGTTCACTAAATGAGAAATATTACGGAAAATACTCAAAGCGCAATAACTTCTTCAGGAAATGACCGAGGGCTCTTCTCGTCTAGTGGGTAAAGGAGATGTGCAATAATTTAGGTAAGATGATGCCGAGTGGAGCACGATGGAGTATATATATATATATATATATATATATATATATATATATGCGTCAATCCCTTACCGGGATATGTAGCTGATCAAGAGTTTGAATGGTTAGATCTCACCATGCGGCTCATGGTTCGTTTCGGGCTACGTGACGAAACGATGGAGTAGTTTACACCTTTCATCTAGGCAAGTTGGTTTTAAAACCACTTGGTGTTGTAAATTTTTTTGAGCTGTGTAATGATGGTGGCGACTGTGAGTGCGGCACGTGCAAGTGCAAACCAGAATGGAGCGGTGAAACATATGAGTGCAGGGACAAAGCTTTGTTTATGTGAGAAAATAAGAAAATTTGTAGTGGTCTGGACTAAGGGAAGTGTGCAAAATGCATTTGCAATTTATGAAACAAACGTATTTTTTTAAACCTGTAGTAGGGTGATCAGTCGGTTTGTGGAAGATAGGCAAATGACGGAGCGCTTTCTATATTTTTTGTCAAAATGTAAATGCATGTGGTCTCACTATTTTAGGTTTTCTATCGCTTTAATAGATACAACAATCTCTTTTCATTCAGTGAAAAATGACATGAAACGTACGCAGTAACATATTATGGATTGGTTTTCATAACCATCTGCCATTTCAGGATTACCGTTCTTTCACTTGGCTCGAAATATCATTAAGATTAAAAATTCGTAGGAAATTAATAAAAAGTTAGGCGAGTGATACTGTAAAGAAGGAAACAAATTTCGAATGAGATATTAATTCAATCAGTTGAAAACAAGTGTTTAATGAATGAAATGGTTGAATGGCACCATTAAAATTCTATAGATTCAATGGAATAGCCGCTCAACAACGCAGAATTCTGGAACTCCACCGAATATCCATTACTTTGACTCTTGAATCCAATTCAAAAGTAAATTCGTAAAACCCGTTCATTACAATTTCATTGATGCTACCTGGCTCGAACTTTTAATTCTACGAACCCGACTTGGTCCACAGAACAGTTCGGATTTTTTTTTAAATTTTTTTATTTAACACAGAAACCTCTTGGTTTATACAGTTCGGATTTGAAAGATTATTTTACTGACATGATTGGAACGATGGCAATTTTCTTTTAGTTATTCCATTAGCGCTATCGAAAATTTTTATGCGTTTGAATAAACGATGATTCCATCTATATTACCACGTTTTTCTTTCACTGTAGTTTTGAGATGCAAAGCTCATCCGACTGGTAGCGTTAGCGCGGTGAAATGCCGAAGTACCTTCAAACTTTTACATTCAGTAGCGCCATGCTCTTTAATTGCCTCAGGATGACTCCGCCAATCGGCCAGTAGAATCTCTGGCAATTAAAAGGCCCACCCCGCCCACCCCCAATTCAATTCCCCCCCTCGGCAAAACAAACATTGTTTGTGCTCGAACCTGTCGCAAACGACTTACAACTGCTCAATACGTATGGGCATTCATACTCGGTTGGTTTTTTATCACCCACCTCATTCCTATACAACGAAAATAAGAGGCAGCTCGTAAGTTGCTCGTAAATTCGTCAACAGTTGGCTTCTGCTCCAGGTATCAGGCATACAGGGCGACCCACTATTTCTCATATAGCTCTGTCTCCGTTACACCAATGGACGACGTTGTAACCAAGTCGCCCAAGGGCCACCTCATTCAATGTATATAGGGTGTCTCGGAATGTTCAGGGAAAATTTTAACTACTTTGGAAGTTTTCGTAATACAAAAGAAAAATCAAGGATATCAAAAATTTTAAAACTTGAGATAACCGTCTATATAAACAAAAATTGCAATTTGGACTATTCAACTTTAAATACTTTTGTTTCGATCTATCTTGAAAATAAATTTTAAGTATGCAACAATTGTCACATGGGATAAATTATAGTTGACAAAGTTAGACGATTTGTTACATTTCAAAAATTTTAGGAGCTTTGAAATTTGACAGAGGCATTGTTTTCAATGTCCAAAGTTACATAACTCGGAACGCAAACGAAATTGAAAAGTTATGCGAAAATTGAAAAGCTCTGTAGAATTATGCAAAGTGTAGAAATTTCGAGCTTGTCAAAATTTATAGAATATTGATTGGTTTTTTGAATTTCATGTATCAAAAATTTCTAATATTAGGAAAATTCTTGAAAAATTGAATATTCAAATTTTAAGTGGTATTCTACGAAATCTCATGAAATTTTAGAATTAGTAAAAAAATTGAAAATTCAGAAAAATAAAAAAAGCAATGAAACTTGGAAAACTTCCAGAAGAAACCGGTGAAACATCCGGATTTTCGATCGTTCAAAATAAAGAATTGTGAAATGAGAAAAAAAAAATTAAAACCAAAATAAAAAATAAGGCATCCAAAAATTAAAAAATGCCATGAGTAATTTAGCGGTTTCGAGAAAAGAAAAAAAATAATTGAGCATTTGACGAAAAATCTTACCATTTTTTGTATCCGCCCTTTTACGAGCGAAAAAGTGCTATCATAAAATGATGGGCAATGCTGTATCACTTTTTTTTGTTCTTTTGGATTAAGGTATCTTGAACTTCTATACGATTGATTTTTTTTCCTATGTACAGAGCTATAAAACAGGGGTCGAAACATGACAAATACTGAAAAGCGTAATGGAACATAACATTGAATATTGCATACGATAGTTTGCATTTTTCTGGAAGGATATCTGGAGTCGCGACCAAATTGTTCAAATATTTTATGTAACAAAGACATCCAGTAAATATATTGATTTCAATCTTCCAAACATTAGAGCGAAATGGTAGAACAAGATGAGTTAAGGGAACTCCAGGCTCGTTTCTCGATGAATACTTCAAGTCAGAGCAAGTGGACAAAATTCGACGAATGATTTTTTGTAGAGAAAAATGTGTTCTACAAAAAAGTTAATATGAATATTCCTGTATCTACTCTAGATTGTGAGATATTTAGTCTGAGCTCAGCGTAGAAATGATTGCCTCGACGTCGTCTTACCCGCGGGTTTTCAAAAAGGGGGCGTGGCTTGTATTTTCCCGCCAGTGCTAGGTCCGCCCCTCATCTCCATGGTTGGTTCTATATTTTGACAAAAATTTCAATCTACATTTTACTGAGTATCGAGCAAACTTGCAGATAAGTGGTTGATTTAAAAGTTAAATGGTTATTAAGGTTGACATTGAGGAAAGCTAAAAGTTCTTAAATTTATAGTACATCATTCGGAGAATTGGGAGGAAATTTTGGCATATCCATCAATTTAAAAATTTCCAATTCGTTGCAAACAATTCCAATTTCCAATTTCACGGATATCAATAGAATTCAAAATTGGTAAATTCAATAAAGATTAAGAAATGTAAAATAATTCCGATGAATTTTATAAAGACTTTGACCATTCCGCCAATTCTGAAAGTGCAAAACATTGAATAATTTGAAAAAAAAACAAACAAGAATCTTAAAAAAAGTTGAAAGAAATTTCAGGAAATTGCACAAATCTGAAGAATTTCAAGAGTTTTCAAAATTTTAGAAAAATCATGGAGTTTGAGAAATTCGGTAATTCCAAAACCATCTGAAAATTAAAAAATCCAATGTTTTGAAAGAAACAATTGACTCCATACAACCACACATTGTTAAACTATCTGTAGTCGCGTTATGAGACATTCTCCGCCCACAATTTCTATATTATCGAAAATATGCCTCGTACCTTTTTGGGACTATTTAGATGGAGATAAAAATCATTTATAGCATACCGATAAGTCCATCGAAAATCTATTCTTCGACTCGATCAGAATTCTTACACCTGCTATTGGAATTGCGCCATCTATGGAAAACTTTTGCATGCAACCCGAAGCTTTTGGGCAGATATCTACGAAACTAAGAATATTGACGAACGGTTATATACGTTTCATTATAGCTCTCAATGTGGACGGCAGAAATCATTTCCATCAAAATTGGGCTTTTGCACATTTCGACATAGGGTAACCACACCAGTAGATGGGCGGTTAAGACCAGTAGATGGACGGTGTTTTAACACTCAAAATCTATGAATTCAAATAAAACTGGCATTGCGTTATTTTAAATCGGTGCCATTCTTGATAATTTCGAACCAAAACTATCTTAATTTTGCTGCAATCTACACAATCTTTAATTAAACGTGGAACCGTCCATCTACGGGGGGGTGTCCGTCTAGTGGTGGTGTTACCCTATCAGTAATGAGATGGTAAGAAGAAATAAGTGACTTTGAGATTGCAGTCAGTTTTGACTAAATATCTCAGAATCTAAAACAGATAACCGAATTTCTATTTAAGCCTTTTTTGTCAATCCCCTTTTCTTCTTCAAAAAAGTATTTATATAAATTCCGCTACCTCCCTTAGATTCCGAAACTGACTGGCCTTTTACCACTTCGCTACTGATCTCATCGCAAAGAAAAAAAGTGAAAGATACTCTCAATGCGCCACTAAAGGACGCTGGAAGGATGGCGCGACCACTGATGGGTTAAATGGTTATTTTGGGACACCCCGTATCTTTTTCATGGTGAGGGAGAGCGCACGCCAGTCTCCATATCCCACTCACTGAAACGCACTCCCCACTAAATCACAATGGCACGTCAGTTTCTTTACATTGCACGGATTTTATTGATTATTTTACGGCCGGGAACATTGTAAATCTCTTCATCCCAGGGCATCATCTTCGTTTGTCCCTCCGGGACTATCCTCACTGCCACTTTGACCCTGAGATAAATCCCATAGCGCCAATTATATGCATTGGTTATACACTACTATGTTATGGGGCTTGGGGATAATAAAAAACGATGAGACGGGAATTGAACTATAAAAATTTTGCTGGCTAAATTTTTCAAGGGGTGTTCATCATTTTTTGAGGGATTTCTACCTGAGATTGCCCTCATTTGGGGGATCGGTACAGAAATGTTATGTTATTTTTCAATTTAAACCATTCGAAAAGTCTCTAGTTTGTGAAGCTTCAAAACATTAAAGCATTCTGCGTTTTTATCCAAATTAACAAATGAATTTCAAAAAATGGAGGAATAATTTGAGTTTTGAGAAACATGGAAGGTTTGGAAAAAATTCGGCATTGTAAAATTAAAGCGATAGAAAATTGAAAGAAAACATTGAAAAATTGAAAAAATTTTCAAAAACTCGAAATATCGGACAAATTTGCCAAATTTCGCATTTACGACTTTCAGAAATGTCAGAAAATTTCAAATGAATAAAAAAAAATCCCTCATTTTTGACAAAAATTGGAAATTTTGAAAATGGCAAAAATACCCGAAAATGTAAAAAAATATTAAAAAAAAAAAACAAAATGATGGAAAAGTTTGAAATTCAAAATTTAGGAACTTTCGGAAAAGGAAATGTCAAAAGTGTTGAAGATTCTCATAATTTTTGAAATTTGAGAAATTTCAAGAAATGAAGTTTTTTCAAATTTTGGGACTTTTAGCTTTGGACATCTCCATATTTCCGAAAAGTGGAACACTTTTCCAAATTTCAAAAATTAAAAAAAATGTTATTGGCCATACAGGAATAACATGGCAATGTAAAAATGAGCTGTTTCACCGTTTATTTTCCTTATTTCTACTTCTCAAATCATCGTTTCTGAGCGTGCAGTAATGAAATCGACGCGTATTGGGAATTCAGGGGAAAACGTTAAATCATTATTTGGTGGAGTGTTTTTTTTCGGTCTGTATACATTGACATGGCATTGGGAGAAAAAAAATGAAAAAATTGTACGGTATATAACCGCAGGGTGAAAGTCATTCGTAATTATACACTTAAAACGATTTCAAGTGTTCTGTTTCCACGTTTGCTGTGAGGTATATCGCGTGACGTATAGTTATCGTACCCTTACAATTTCAAAGACGATTTTTTTTTCATTTAAAAAAATGGCCCTAAAAGAGTACATACATACTCGGTTGAATATTACTCTGAGAATTTGAGATAATTGAAGACAGGAGAAAAAATAATGTTTATGAAGTTTTTCAAATTTTTCGAAATCCTTTTAATTTGTGGTACTTCTGAAATGTTCAACATTTTTTGACGTTTGTCAGATTCTTGAAATTTTATAACTTTGTAAAATTTCATATTTTTTTGTGAATTTACAGGATTTTTTGTTGTCCACGAATTTATGCTATTGAAGTTTAATAAGCCGCAATTGATGTGTCTTCGCGTAACTCAAATCTAAATGGATTTCCTTGACGCAATCGTTTCCATAGTTTGCATTTTTTTTAAATGCCAAGAGAATGGAAATTTAGGATCTCAAGATTGAGGAAGCATAGGAGAAAATCATGCGATTTTTGCTACCATAAATAAATTTCTAATATTCAGCGGAAATTACAAATTGGGAATTTCTATTCCTTTTCTTCACTTTCATTCATGTTGCCAGGTGAATGAATATAGACCGAGAAGCCGCAGCATCTGCCAAAATAATAATTTAATGTTTTTCCCTGAATTCTCGATTCACGTCGATTTCATTACTGCACCCTCAGGGAAGATGAGAGAAGTAGAAATAATCAAGATAAACGGCGAGACGGCAAATTTTACATTCGCGATCTCCTTCATACTCATCATCTGTCAATTACCAAAAAATATTTTCAAAATTTGTAAAACATCTGAAAATTCCAAGTTGCAAAATTTATACAAGTTTCATACATTTAAAAAAACATTTTGCCGTTTTTTGAAATTTCCAATGGTTTTCAAATGTTTCAAATTTTGCCTGTAAGCTTTAATCCCCTATACGCTGCTCATTGAAATTCCAGATGTATTGTGAACGAGGGGGTGTACAAAAATTCGACCTACACCTTTTCTCTCAGAGATAAAATTTTCTAAAAAAATTGTCTACAATATTTTCGATGAGCATTGGTGGGAATCATAAATGGTCAGATTCCTTATGTGGCCCCGATAGCGACTTATTTAGCTCCATTTACCTTAATATTTATTAATATTTTCAAGCCATTATGACGGGCTGCCCAATTTCGTTGATAGACGCCGAAAACAACAAAATCTCCGTTTGCCATTTTAAAGAAAAATAATAATAATGGCATATTCTCATATAACGCGCGCTTTTGAACTCCTTCTCTTGCCTCTTTCTCTCTCTCTCTCTCTCTCTTGGCTCGTTAGCGCGCGTCCGTAAATCAAACCGCAGGGGTGCCAACCGCTAATACGCCCGAGAGGAACCCGCCGCCCCCCTCTTCCCACTCCCTTAACCGAAAGCGTTAGCGCGTTCTTGGGTGAATACACACCTTTTACACATATGTGAAAAAGGGCCGGTGCAGACGCAGTAAACGCACAGTATATTCCATCGATAATAAGTTTGTTAAATGGATTAATATGGTTGGTGGCTTTTGGCCCCACCAGGCGCTATAAGCAATTGCATTTAAATCAGACATATGGCAAATCCGCAAATAACCTAATTTAAAAAAGTCTTGAAATAATTTTTTTCATAAAACTCGTTTCATTTGAGACAATTTAAGACTAGAAGCAATCGACTGTAGTTAATCAGAAATAAATTTAAGACAGATTTGGAAAACCTTAAGACATTGATTATTCCTTCAAACCCTTTAGTTTCAAGCATTTATGGCTCACATTGAGTTCCTTTAATTCCCAAATTAAGTCATTATTACGTCTTAATTTATGCCATAAATTTTATTTGCCATAAATTAAGTTTCTAAAACATTTTTTTTGCGAAATTTTTTCAACGTTTGGAAATCTTAATTCAAGATAGTACGATTCAAGTTGATACTTTATTTTATTCTGGTGGACATCTTATTTGATTCAAAATGACACTTCACCTAATTCAAGTCGGTGCCTACTTCGCCGCTCTACTTGATGTTTTTTTAAAAGATAATCCATAACACTGAATATATGTCATAACTTAGATTGATTTGATCTTATTCTTCCTTGAATCTTTTATAAATACTACAGAATTACCTATCAAATCTTCAATTAAGTCGTCATTAACTTTAATCAAGAATCTTTGTCCAGGTGATATATTAATAAAAAAAACTTGTCCCATAAATCACGTAAGTGATGAGTTTGTTTCTCTTAATTTCCTGGTTTCTCTATTGTACGGACCACCCCGTCTTTTCTATCAATCAGATGATACTCAAAGAGGGGGGGGGGCAGTCTTCCACCTCCCCCCCCCCCCCCTCCACTTGGCTAGTACAACACATAATTAATGGAGTCGGTAATGAGCTGATTATTATTAATAATATTTAGTCGACGGGGTTAAGTCCGCTCGACCCTGGGACGTGGAAGGCCCGGGCCCTTGTCTGTTAATTGAATCTGCCAATCATCGTAATGAGCACGGGGCAACTTTCTCGGGCCCCCAACTAAACGCAGAAGATTCCATCCCGCGAAGCACAGGCGTCTCGAACACGTATCTTTACCCACGGGGCAAAGCTCTTGGGTCTACGTTGATGGTTCGAGTATTAAGGATGTTTGTTCACTCTGGGAGGCGAAAGGGGGAGGGGGGAGGGTGAAAATTAAAATCTACGTTCGTTCAGTTGTTCTTGAGGCTTTTGATGTCACTAATATTGAAAAATGCGTTGTATTTGAAAAAAAGACACGTATTTTGCGACAATCGATAACATAAATCGATTGCGGAAAATGAGCCGCTAAAAAATCGACGATCGAAAGTCGAATCTGTACTTCGATTATAAGGGAATAAGAGGAGAAGAAATATCGAAAAAAAAACAAAACTTACTCCTTATTAAAACCAACTTGGATCTCGAGATCGGGAATGGATTGTTGGAGATATCGTTCATATTAAATGAAGATAAAATAAGATAACATGAGATACCATTTATTAAACAGAAACAATAAATGATAAAAAATGAGCATTATATGCTACACTATTTCTTAGTAATATTATAATGTTCTTGGGGATGTCAGAATTTATGTTAATCCTCAATATCTTGATCAGTCTTCAATATTAATTCTAGTTAAAATACATTCATGTGTTAAGATGAAATAACTGACTTATGCAAGTAATTTAAGACAATTTACGGTGTATTCCCAGCCAAAATTTAAAATTTCATGTATGAGGTTTAGAAGGATAGCATAAACAGACATATATTACATGTGACTAAATTTGCATAAATTTGTAAGTAATTGAGGCCTTATTCTTTGAAAGAAGACATTGCTCTCGAATTGAAGGAGATATCGACGGTAACTAATAGATTAATCGAAAAGGACGACTGATAATGCTTCTAACTTTACTCTTATTTTTTATGCTGATAGATCGATATATTGATTAATGATCGATCCATGTGTCGATTAATGATATATTGATGTATCGATTAATGATATATGGATATATCGATTAATGATATGTCGATGTATCGATTGATGAGAGATCGACGTATCGATTCATGCCAGATCAATATATCGATCCAACACATATCGGTATATCGATTAATGATAGATCTATGTATCGGGTCATGACAGATCGATTAATGATATATAGATATATCGATTAATGATATATAGATATATCGATTAATGATAGATCGACATATCGACTAATCATTCATCTAATCCATCAATTGAAAAAACACTCCATCAATAGAAATCGATCTCATAACACATCAATGTTGCTCGATTGCGTTGCTTCTATCCTGTTACAGTGTTTCGATATTCACGCCACCTCTGGTATTGAACTCCAGCCTGTAACCGAGTATAATGACAAATTCGCAATTTTCAATTCCCCTCCCCCCCCCCCCCCCCAAAATAATTTGAAAAGAAAAAGTTAATGTTTACGAGAAGATTTCGAAACTGAAAAATCTCAGTTAATGACATCCTAAAAACTTCACTCGAGTCATTCAAAACTCCATTTGACGTGTCTTACAGAATATATGGACAGCCACTTCATAATTTTTTAATACAAGAAAACCCAGCGGTCGTTGAGAGTTCTTGTAATTAATTATGATGATTAATATCCAAGTTTTGTAATTGGAGATTGCGTGTATCAGTCAACTCATTAAATTGGTATTTATCGATTCAGTCGTATATTTGAGTGATGGCATTTGGAAATTGAAATGATAAATTCGAAATGGTCTTAATTGGAATATCGTTTGTTGGTTGAAAAAATAGGTGAAATACTGCAGTCGGAAAATCGTAAACCATATGATTATAATGTCAAAAATGTTTCGATTTATAATCTCCACCCAATCCTATGTTTTGTTCACGATTTTATTGAAAATTCAATTAACTCTCTACCGAGCGGTTCTGTGGAGCAATGTCATAAGGCATAGTTTGTAGAGAATTCTGTTTTAACGAAAAAAGGATATATCGAATTTCCCTCGGCCGATTCCCTCTCGAGGTAGGGCTGAAATTTTAATAAACGAGATTTGGGATGATACTGTACGGATCGAACCAATAACTTTACGATCAGCGGATCCTAGATTATAAAATTTAAAAAAAAGTCATATCACAGGAAATTCGCTGAACCCCTTGAACGGAAATCCAAATAGCTCCAAAAATTCCAATACTTCAGAAATTTCAAACATTTAGAGAATTTCAATATACGGAGCAGGATAAGATGGTTCCTAAATTCCTCCAACTATCTTCGATATACTGAAATATGAAAAGTGGATTGGTGGGTCCTAAGGTCGAGCTAGGATTTTTAAGTTTCCGATATGACCCCTTAAACCAATTTGTAGGAAATGATTACAAATGAGCCGACGTAGTGGTCCCGAGGAATTGGAAATGACGCGCAAGACAAAAATTCGACGAATTTCAAATGGCGCCAACGTTACGACACGCGCTATCTGGAATTGTGTGTGTATGTGTGTGTGTATTGAGGAGATCGATGCGTTTACTTATTGCACCAGTGACCAGGGACGAAGTGGCATAAGTAGTCTCGATAAGAAGACACGGGACAAATGTCCCACTCAGGTGTAGGTCCAGAGGAGGTTTCTGTATCTTCTTTACGCCGGCCATCATCCGCATTCCGATGACTCAGCCCGACTCGATGTTGCCCCTTAAGCCCTCACAACAGTGTTTATAAGACTACCGTTGGCTTACGTATTGTTGTGGCATCATTTTCACCCGTGTCAATTTTATGAAGTATCTTGATTGAATATATCGTCGGAATGAATTGTAATATTTTTTCCTATTTTTGACAGTTTTTACGATAACACGTTATAATTGATTGAAGAAATTAATGAACAAATAATTACTCCGCGAATTTCGTGGAATGTAATTTTTCCACTCTACTTTCCCCGGACGCAATTTCCAGAAATCGAAGATTATATTGGTTGAGTAGTTTTGCACGCGCGCGTATATAGACCCGCACACACAATATTCATATAAGCTCTCACATACACGCACACACACTAATACCTCTTGCCCAAAAACAAAAGTGAAGTTGTTTAACTTTATCAATTACTAAATTATTTTTCAATTTTAGAGATTCATGGAACCCTTAAAGTATTTAGTCGAAATTTTTTACATTATCTAAAACCGGGAATCTAGTTTTCGTATGTAATCTAGAAGAAATTTATTTTCAATTCTCAGATTTGTTTGATAAATTTATAAGATGAATAATTTACGCAATCTTAGAATAATCGCCGTCCAAAAAAACTTCTTTGTCTTAGTCTTAGTCTCTTCAATGTTTTTTTTGTCGACTTTGCATTTCCTCACATATTCGTTTCTCCATTCACATCCACATGATTATACGTGGAAAAACTCGTTTCTTTCGACGCCCGATGCAATCTCGCGTGCAGGAATTAATAGATTAGCGAAGGGCACGTCTCCTCTTAATTCCATCCCATTACGGCATCTCCTCATGGGGTTTGTGGCGGGCGCGAGGCGGGTTCGCTCGATTATGCCTCAGATAGCCAAAATCACTGTTGGGCCCACGGAATTAGAGTGAATTGCACCTACCCTCACCCAAGCATAACCAACTCTCCATTCTCCCCCTTTTGTGCCCCTTTTTACCCTCCTGCCCAAATTTGTCTCTATGTACTTTGCCCAATAGATAATAATAACCTCCAGGTCAATTTTTTTATTGATAATGATCACTCATATGACGAATTTATGAGCGTTTCTCCAATTCGTTCTTCTTGTACACTTCGGGCATCTGTGTTCTACTCATTCCCTCGATTTTCTTCAGGCAGTAAGATTTCCTTGTCACAAACAATTTGTCTCTTGATCATTTTTAAGTGGGAATTTCTTCACGTTGACTATTAGAGGAGTGAAGCGTATATAGAATCCTTAAGGAATCGTATAATTGTACTGCATGCTAACGCCCTGCGATTAAATGATATACCACCTATGCCGAGCAGAAAATGATCAAACTAATAAAACGATACTGATGACAAATATTTGACATCTCAGCGGTAGTAACTACTAATTAGATGCGAGCACTCAAATAGGTCATTAACATGTTTTATTCTCAAGCAACATAAGTAACTCAACGATTTTGTAATTCACCAAAAACGAATCCAGGAGCTATGGGAAGGAATGATTATTTGACTATTGAGATGTGTAGTTGAACGTGAAAAAATTAGGTTCTTAACTGACTCTACAATGAGCCGGAACTCTACGAACTAGTGAGTTGCTTCCAATGATTACGATTTTGTATCAAACGAGTTTCCGGATTCCCGGTTTCTTGGGACAAATAAACACTATTTTCATGGAATCTGTCTATTCCCTCAGTGCGTGTTCCAAAGACGAGCTGGACTTTGAGAAAAATTGCAAAATTCAAATTTGACGTTTCCATCTATATTTTGAACTAGGGTCTTCGAATTCATGAAAATTAAACAAATCATTGATGGGAAATGACACACTAAAAGTCTAGCTGGACTTGCCTGCGGAACACGCTACAGATCTCTCTCAGCGTAATCTTCGAACTGTTTGACACTCCAAATTTCTGAACGTTTTGACTCATCTGTATGTCTTTACGTCTTCGAACATTTTTTTATTAATTTCCAAGTTTTGATATTCGAAAAATTTCTAGATTGGCTCCTACGTTTGTGAAGACCTCAGATTTATAAAAAAAAAATTGTTTCAAAAACTTCAATTAATAAGAAAATCGAAGTAAAAATCGAATAAAAAAATGTGAACTGAATTAATGAATGGACTTGGGAAATCGATTGGTTCTTACTTTTGTGAATGCCTCAGATTTATAACAAAAAAAAAATTATTTCAAAAACGTTAATTAACAAAAAAATCTCAATAAAAATGAGGACACTGATAGAAAAAATCTCTGACACGAAACATCGATTCTCTTGAGACAAGAAATTTGCTTTCGAATGCTCAAATCGGAGCGGCATTTGTACCTCATGCCGTCTGTTATAATGCTTATGCTTTACGATGGTTAGATATTTGAGAATGAGTATGTTACATATCAGTTTATTGAATGTTTCTTTCTAAAATTATATTTTTGTTATTAACTTAAATTGTCACTTTTTTCTGTATAAACTTAGCACATGTGGATATATGATGTATTTATTGCCTAATGTGAAGTTCTAGTAACATTTGGAACTCATTTCGAACATCCTCATTGGGAGGATTTCCCTCCAAATTGGAGAATTTGGCTTTTGCAAAGAAAATCTCTTGTCTTAAGAGAATGGATTCTTCGTGTCAGACATTTTTTCTATCAGAGGACGCGTTTTTCATCATCTAGCATCGAGAAAAAAATATATCAACTGAATTGATGAATGGATTTGAGAAATTGATGGTATTCCGCGTTTGAACATAAGTATAGAAAATATAAAGTACATAGATAATTTCTATGTACATAGAAGTGCATAGAAAGATTCTAGGGAATGTTCTTGACTCAATAAAATTTGCAATTAGACATATTTTGGAGAGAGTCACGAATAATATTTCTTATAAATTTTCGAGGTGGACTTATAAATTTTGTTTTTGGGTATATATGCAGATTTCATAATTCAGATATAAAGTACATATATTCTTAAATATGTCAATGCGGCAAAATATCCGATATTTTTTCATGCAGGAGGCTTCATTTGAGGTGCAAAAAATTTTGTGTGAAATTTCAAGTATGTGTCTGTATGTGTGTTTCTTTTTCCTTACACCCCTCCTTTTGGAACTTTCCACGTTAGTGGGTTGCTGTTGCGCATCTGTTCGTAGGGGAGGCTTGTGGACACCCACCCCTAAGGATGGCCCGGCTTCCGCCGCTCAAGCCATCGTATTTTTGAACACAGGGTCAACCCACAAGCATCCCGTAGGTTGCTACAATGGCGTGTAATATGGTAGTACTCTTTAGTTTGGAATCCCGTCTGCTCTCATTTTGTGAGCAGCGCTGCAGAATCAAAAATGTTTTCCGGAAGCTGAATTTGAATCTCTAAAAGTTTTAATTTGAGATTGTAAAAGTCTGCCATCAGATTCTCAATTGCTTCATTTATGTTGTCCAATCCCTTAATTTAAGACAGGTGTATTTTGGCATTTAATCTCAGCGATTTGGACTTCAAACTTACAACCTGCGACTCTCAACGTAGTAACTGAACCTTCAAAAGTTGATTTACGATTTCCAAAATCTTCATTTGACATATTGAACACTTTCAGGTGTACAGACTTACTCTGAAGTATTTTGCATAGCCCTAGACTGGGGATGAGGTCTTTGGTATAAATATAGCGCAGTATTTGTCAATTTTTTTCGTGTCCCGTGGTGTTCTATGGCATCCAAACACTAGAGTCAAGGCAAAAAACGTCCATCCTCCGGCCACGGGAATGGGCCAATAAACATTTCTACGTTATGTCCTGTACGCGAGATGACAGCGGTGATTCTGCATTACGACCACCAGCCAACTCCACCCTATCTTCTTCTCATTCAAATGCTTGGGCTAACTATAGCTATTTATTTATTGGCAATTCTTGCCAATATTTTTCATAAATAAAGTGGCAATTTGAATATTCCCCGGGAAACGTTAAACCAACACATTTTGATTTTTGATTGAAGCCAGTTTTAAATAGTATCGAGGTGTCTTGTGACATCGGACGAGGGGAAAGGGGTGGGGCTGAGGGGACTGGTTCTCGTGAGAGGACGCTACGCATGTCCCGCGAGAACGCTGTGGGTTCCTGTGGCGCACACCGGGTTTCCGACACCCACACGCCGTGTTGTCTCACGAAATACATAAATTAAGAAATGCGTTAGGCACATTTATCGCGGAAATACGCTGAGGTAAAAAGAAGGGTCAATTTACGAAGAAAAAAAACATCGGCGAATTTTTTTCTGCAACTTCCCCTAATTTTTCAATTCTTTTCGAATTTGAAGATATACTATGAACTACTACATTCCGAGAGTGACAAAGAACAAACTTCTCGAGTTGAAAGTTATCTGTTTTACGAAAAAAACTTCGCCTTGGACGACGCGTTTGTGTGATTTTTTTTTCTTTTTTTGTCTTTCATGCCGTCAATGCGTTCAGGATATGTAGGGTTGTGGATCATAGGCTGCACCGCATTCGCATGATGGGGCACAGGAAGCCACAGAAAACCTATGTCGGTATATGCGGCTACTCTATGCGCAACCACCCGCTCAGCAGACAATCAGTAGACGCTGATTACATTTCTATGATTACAATGACGTTACAGATGTAAGAAATTTTGTGGGTATTTTGCTGAATTTTTTTTTCAAGGTTGACGTGAATTTTTGTACTGCAAGCCCCACCTGAAACACAATGATATTTTTTTCATAAACGGCGTATTTTTAATTTTCCTGTACTCACCGTAGAATTTTCAATGAATGAAGTCTTCCAAGTTTGAGATTTTTTTCTTTTGTATGCATGCGGCAATTGCTTTTGGGATAGGCTCCTGATCGAGACATTAAGTGGTTTGATCTCACCATCTGGGTCGTAGTTCGTTTCGACCTACGAGATGAATGTTCTTCTATTTCACCCGAAACCGAATTCGAACCTATAACCCTCGGCACGATTTGGCGGAAGCAGAGCACGTTATTATAGAAGATTTCATGAAATTTCCAAATTTGTTACGTGTACGAGTAATACAACAATGATGATCAAGTTAGCTTTAAAGTATTGAACTTCGACTAATTTGAGTAGAGTTACACGTATAGTGTAAAGTGTTTCTCAGAAATTTTATTATTGGAAAAGTTGAATGACTTGGCGAGTGAGGGGGCGGGGGGTGAAATGATGATTGGATTTGCAATATGTGAGTGGGGCACGCATGAAACCCATATTCACCAGGTGAACCTCTAAATTCGTTTTTTTTTTCGTAATTCCAAACAAATTGAGAAACAACACCAGAAAGAAATAGAACAGGAAGATACGATTTCACAGTCGATTTATGTTTCAACCAATTTGCTTTTAGCGATTTCATGATTATTGGGGAATGGGGAGCGATGACAGGCTGGTTTATTATTAGATTAATTGCGAAACTATTGAAACCATTTATTTTGGGAAATTGTTGGTGCAAAGGTTAGTGGAAAAATTGTGTTTTCAGCATCTAGTACGTACATTATCGAGTTCATACGAGAATTAATTGTGAACTATTTATTATATCTATATATATATACTATATATAATATATATACTATATATATACTATATATATACTATATATATACTATATATATACTATATATATACTATATATATACTATATATATACTATATATATACTATATATATACTATATATATACTATATATATACTATATATATACTATATATATACTATATATATACTATATATATACTATATATATACGGTTGTGACCGTGCGGGTTAAAGGGGGGTGAGATGGGAATAAATCGTAAAGACCCGAAAGGGTATACGAATAGAGTGGAAGAAAGCCAACCTCCCTCCTATACCCTAATACCCCTCGGCCTACATGTAGCAAAGAAACCAGAGCCTCTCCATGTTTAATTGTCCCCACGTCACGATGGGACTCCCGCGAAATAGCCCTTCGTTTGAGTAGGAGATGATAGCCACAGTTCTTCCTCCGGGACTTCCACAGCAGGAACATCCCCTGTTCCCTCTGGTTTTTTCTTAAGCTGCTCACGCCTCGCAGCCCCGGCGCTCACTCAGAACCTCCGTCGCAAAAGCATGAGTTTCACAGGATGATCAGCATTAATGGGTTTTCCTACGTTGGTTCCCATAAGCAAAGTTGCACATCGCATATTAATCCGGGGAAACTTTATGTTTGAACTTGTGAAGATATTTCTGAAAGCACTCATGTTCTGTCAGTATCCGGGTTAGACACTAACTGACTTGTCCATGTGAGCGGTTAAGCTAAACAACCAATTTTGGTATTAGTTGATAAGCCCATGGGTCTTTGCTCGCAGCATCCCACGGTAGCTGCGGTGTCGTGGTTTCGTTTCTCGATGCTAAATTCCACGGAGCTGACGTTGGTTGATCTTCTGCGGGTGTAGAGGTACATACGTTGCTCCGCTGATACTTCGACAGGCAACATGCCAGGGATGACACCCACAGTGTCGTTAGACACTGTCCGGAACGCACTAGCCACTCTAAGGGCATTATGCCGGTAAACTGGAACAACTCTCCGTCGTGCTGCTTGAGTTTATAACGCATCAGACCATATAGGGATACCATATATTAGGACCGATGTTATAACTGATGACAACAGAAGCCTAGCTTCTGTGTTTTGGCTCTTCAAGGTAGGGTATAAATCTTGAAATGGCAAGTTTCACCGCAGTTTCTGTATTGCTTGTATGGTGGGGTAGAGTTCACGACTCCTCGGTACCGTATGTATGGCTGGAAAATTATTTGGTGCTCGCTGACTCGCAGCTCTGGCTGTCCTGCTCACCGGGACAATGCCATCCAATGTCGATCGTCCTCGCCTGAAACCGTAATGAGCATCAGTTAACCACGGGCTCCACTGCTGCCTCTATTCTCTGGTGTACCAGGACTTTGCCCGCCGTATCCAGCATCCCGAGTGGACGATATGATGAAGGCTAGTTCGGTGGCTTATTTCTCTTAGGGAGAAGTATAAGTCTCTGTTTGGGAAGATGTCTCCCAGGCGTTTCATTGAGTGGTGCCTTCAGCGCTATGTGTTGTCTATTCTACTATACAGGTCAGGAATAATTCCTCTCCTGTAATATCGTGTTTCCTCAGTCAGAGCAGTTAGTCTCGATTGTTCAGGGAATAAGACAGACAATTTTCTCCAGAAGCCTAGGCCAGATCGGTAATGGTATTGGTTTGCTCTTAAGTCCCGTCACCTTATATGGTCTGCCCCACGAATCCTTTTCTACTTCCGCGAAAATCTTCCAACTATGGTGCTTTTTCGAAGTTCCATGGCCTTGGTGAGCTTATGCCTAACCGCTTTATACTTAATTTCAAGATTTTCAGAACTGGGCTTCTTCTTTTGACATTGCCAAGATCTTCTCGCCGCAAAACATCCCTCGTGGAGGGTCGCAATTTCGTCGTTTCACCAATATACCGATGGCCTCCAGTTTCCATTAACCTTTTCGGGCATAGTCACATCGCAAGTATCGGCGACTCTCTGGATGACTGCATGTCGTTTCTCAATGGTGGCTTTATTGCTAACATCGATATTCTAGATACTGGTTTGGGTATAGGTTCCTATTGATTCCAAAATTATCGCAAAATCATTCTTCAAATCCCGTACAGTTTGCTCCGGCAGATCACGTGCGGCTGCGCAGCGGGCGAGGTTCACCTTGTAACACTCGCACTATGATTGGGTACGGATCTTCTGGAGGTGCAGCTTAGTGGATTGGACACTTCATGCTGCCAGCAGCATGGGCATGATTCTGCGGGAGTTCCCGTTCTACGCGTCGAATGCATTTAGAAGATGCCTTGCAGTCAGAACTTTTGTGCCCGTTTTCGCCGTACTGGTCGATGGGGCTCTTGTAATTGATGGCAAAATGCTCGTAGTGCCAATACTTGAACCATCGCAGGGGCCTTACCGTTCTGACGATCGACTATGTTCCTTGCAGTAGCTCCGCAGGGAGTCACCAATCCCTTGATGACAATCGGTTGACCGGTGAATGGTCGATTAGCGAATTTGAACAATTAGAGAAGAAAATGTTTATAATAAAAATGATATAAATACTTTTTTGTCCAGAATGTCTCAAAGGTTTCACAACATTTTTGAGTATAACTCTTCGTCAACGAGAAGATCAATTTATTACGGGTAGTTATAAGCCGAAATGGAAAATCATACATCCATCGGGAAGTGACTGGTTCGACTCCGCGAGGGTCGTGCCCACATCTCGTTTATTACAATATACCCATTACCGCAGCAAACTCGATGCATTCCAGGCATTTAACCGATCGAACTGAATTGGTGCACGTGGGGGTGGTCCCCTTTGGGCTTAATATCCGAGCGTTTACCACCTGTCTGATATAATGCCTTATGTGTTCATTCACTCCTCATCATGTATCACAACAACTATAACTTTTTCGTACACACGTGTCTCAGCCAATTAAACTGACCACTAGGTAAGGCTCAGCAAACTAATCACCAATTTCCCATTGTAATAAGCTTCTTCCGATCATTATTATGAGTTTTATTGGATTACTCGGAAATTATATATTGAGAAAAATGCCTTATTTGATGATTAGGTATAGATATGTATATATATATAAGTAAAAAAAGTCAATATTTTTTAAATTTCAGAAATTTTTCGTATCGTAAAATCAGGCGAGTACATTTTGCCGATTTCAAGTCGCAAAACGAGGTAACTGCATTTGTCGGTAGCTTTCGTTTTTTGTAAAAATCTCAGAAGAGGGAGAATTGAGATAATCTTCATACAAACTTTTTTATAGAAGATGGTTGTCTCTATAAAAAGTTTTATATGTAATTTTTTTTATCTCTCCTTAGGCTGAAGTTATTTTGCAGAACATGAAGTTGGTGGTAAGTTATCCCATTTGCCCTGCAGTCTTACTTTCTTCCTCGTCCTCCCGAAAAACTTGGCAAATTCTTAGGATTACCTGCGAAAATGGAATCAACATACATCTGTCCTAAGGAAGATCGACAATTTTGCAATTCTTGGGTCCCGAAATTCCTGATTTTCTCGCTAATTCTCTGGTTTTTTTTCTATTTTAAATATTTTTACAAATTTCAGAATACTTGGGATTATTGGTTCACAAATTTTCAAAATTTCTAAAAATTTTAAAACTCCCAAAATTTGGAAATTCTTGAAATTATTCAAGATTGCCCAACATCTATAAATTTTGCCAATCTTCTAGGCTTCAAGCATTGAAGAAGAATAAAAGTACAAGAATCTTCTGAATTGGTAAAAAAAGTAAAAAATTTGGAATATGAAAAAAAAAACAAATGGTTTCCGATGTTGGAAAATAGAAAAAAATCAAAATTTCAAAACGTTTCAATCTTGGGCCGAAATCAATAAAAACATATTAGAGTAAATCAGAACATTAAAGAACTTCTATTTGAGAAAAAAAAAATAGAAAATAGTAAGAAAGTGAAAATCGGATAAAATCGGAACAAATCGAGCAATTCTCTACATGTGGAACACGTAAAAAAATTGAAGACTTTCCGAAGATTCAACAAATTTGTATCTTTTTCTTTTTATGCCATTCAAATAAGGCGTTTATCGGAATATATGATATATTTATTGGTTTTAGTTTGGATATTTCAATGAACCGGCGCTACACGGATAAATAGACTAGAGGAAAAAGGGCATAATCGTAAAAGTCAAAAATGAGACGCCAACACTTTTTTCTCCTTCGTTAAAACATAAAAGATGAGAATATTATTCGTTGAATGGTGGTATGTGTGTGAGTGTGTTGATGTTACTGGCGGCCGGATGTTTTTTATTCATTAAAGACGAAGGAGAAGAGCACTCAACAAAAAGGAGGCGTGGATGAGCTACAAATCAGATGACTATAGCAAGAATTTTCAAAAATGGAAAAAAATCAAAAACTTGAAAAAAAAAATCACAAATTGTCATAATTTTAAAAAGATTTAGAATTTCCGAAAACTCAAGATTTTCAAGATTTCCAAATAAATGCCAAGTATTAGAAAAACTATGAGGAAACAAATTGAATATAGAAGCACAAAAAATTTTACAAACCTCGGATTGTTTTTTTAATGTAAAAGTTCATATTTTAAATCTATTTTCACGTAATTGTCAGAATATTCTAAATTGTAACAAGTAGAAAAATTTTGGAATGCTTCAAATAATTCTGAAATTGATAAGTTTTTTTTAAAGAATCTGGAGAATTCGGAAAGTTTTTCTGAAGCAGTAATTTGAAAAAAGTGTCTTAAGGGTTTTCAAAAAACTCTCGAATGGCACATATTGAAGACAAACATTTCAATAACTGTCAAAATCTTGAACTTTGAAGTTTCAAGAAATTTTTAAATTAAACAAAAATGAAAAATTGACAAATTCCAAAAAAGAAATCGCGAGTTTGAGAGTACAGGTGAAAATAATTGTTAAATATGAATATTATTGCGTATGTACAGATGTGTGTGTGTTTGTAGTACTGTGAGTATCTGTTTTTGTTACTGAGCCCCAACTTTTTTTCCCAAACACGAAAAAAAAGACTACTCGGCAAAAGGTAGGCGTGGATGAGCTACAAATCAGACAACTATGGCAAGAATAGCGCCAGGTATGGAAAGAACATTTTTGAATAGATTAATTATTATTGAGTTTTTTTAAAAGTCAGGGATATGAGCATTTGGAGAATTCCGACACGCCCACCTGCCCCTACTCTAAAGATAAAACTATATAAAGCAAGGTTGAAAAAAAATACTCGAAGAATTTCTTAATTTAATTACCATTAATTGGTTCTTATGGGATTCAATATTTTAAATGTCACATTGATTAATTCACAGCTTTATTTTATTCGCATGATGGAGAATTAGCGTGATAGGACATAAATTATGAAACCATAGAATGGGAGAGAAAGAATCGGAGAAAAGTTTGTAATTTTAACTCGATCCTTATTTAGTGAATGTCTGAATTTTCTAATATTCTTGAAATCTTTTCACATTTCCAGAAAAGTCACAATATTAGAAATTTTCGATGAATATTCGATTTTGATTTCCTTTCCAATTATCCCATTCCATTGAACTTTTTGCAATTTCTACGCTGTCCATTTTTTGTTTGACTTGTTAAGAGTTTTCGCAATTTACAAACGTTTGGAAATCATTACAACAAACTAGTGGATGGAAAAACTATATTGGCACCCGCATGGGGAGCGAAAAAAAAATACGCTATTCGTAATTACTCTCTCCTCAGTTTTTTTGAAAACTCCAATGATTGTAATTCCGCGAATTGCGCGCGCCGCTGCCGGGGAATTGTGTATGGGCTATCGGCGGCACCTATAAAATGCGAACGGTAAGCCGGACGGGAACCTAACCCGACGTGGGCGGCAGGAGGTCCATCATAGGCGCCGGCTATCATATTATATGACAACGATTAATTCCGTGATTAGAAAAATTGAATGGCGAGAGTCAACCCAGCCGCATGGGTAGATGCCCATAGTAAAATTCCTTTCGAAGATATGCTCAACAGCAGTTACCGTGGACTTACGTGGAAACAAAAAATCTGTGACATTTGTTAGGAATAGCTGACAAAAGGCAAAGTGCAAAATTTTACAGATAGGCATTACACATCGAGTATAGGTCTTGTCTGTATCCCCTGTATAGTAAACAGATGTTAATGAATGAATTAAAGAATTAAAGAATGGCAAGGAATTCCCAGATATTCGAAAATTTCGACGATTTTAGCTTTGAAAAGCTTCTGATACAAAAATGGTAAAAATTGGTTGTCACGTGAGAGTCTCATTCCTGTTCATTGCTTGGACCATGAAATTAGTAACTCTTAATTGTTCTGTACGCATTCTAATCACATGACTTTTCCTCAGGTTAAATTGATTTTCGTATTATCATTGGGGCTCCTCCCTATCATTTTTGTTGAGGAACTCCCGCAGTGAGTCGTTTCCAATAGAATAAGAATGTAACGGGCCTTTTGGGTTTCTTTATCCGTTAAACATTAGACTTTACGAGGTATCTCATGGGCCTGTTGGTGAGGTGACGGTGGGGCTCTTCCATTTTTCTTTTTTTTTTCTTTTCGAATATATGCAGAGAAATAATTTGATAATTCGTAGCAGTTTTATGGCGGCGCCAAAAGAGACGATTATTTCCTTTATGATGTTTTTTTGTGCGAAAAATATTCAAATTGACTTTTAGAGTTGAATTTTTCGGGATTAATTTATGATAAAAGTTGTAATAATCCAATTTCGGAGAATTGGAAGGAATTGGATTATCATTTTTGATGTTTTCATAGAAAATTCGGGTGATAATTTTGTGACCAACTTTAGAAATGAAGGGAGAGTAATTTTTTTCTTTTAGCAGCAATGAGGAAAATAGTGAGTGAAATATTACTGGGGAGAATTATTGAAGAAAGAATAGAGACGACCAAAAAGATTGTTCTTTTAATCAATTTGTGTGCAAATAGTAACACACATACAAGCACGCACGCACACTCACACACACACAAGGAAGAAACCTAATTCCTAACCAAGGGTGCCAATAATGGGCTCCCTACAACACCCTACGATGCTTAGATGAACAGTGATGAATTAACACCTGTATCCCACGGGATGATCCTCAACAGGCAAACACGGCTGGTGGTTCTGATCAGGTTAAAGCCCCGGTGGTCGGGAATGGTTCCTCGTATTGTGAGAAAAATCAAACATCACTTGAGTAACCTACGCACGCACGCATTCGTATGTCCACGCGTATATCCACGCAAACATGTACATGCACACCCGCGTACGCACGCGCGTGCGTCCACAGCCACGAGGGCACGCATGCATGTGCGAACACACCCACGTACGTACATGCGTGTACACGCATACGTGCATGTGCGTAGGGACGCACGCGAGCGCATTTGCACGCACCCACACAGGTGCACACACCCAAGCATGGGAGAAACCTAACTCCCGAAACCAAAGGTGCCAAGGGTGGGCTCCCTATAACAGCCCATGAAGCAAACATGAACAGTGATGATAAAACAACATTATCCCACGCGGATAACCCCCAAAAGGGAAATTCCGCCGTCGGATCCTACCAGGTGAACGCCCTGATGGCCGGCGCTGGCTCCTCGGATGGTGGGAAGAGCCAACCATCACTTGATCGTCCCCGGGTGGCCCACTTGGCCCTTAATGCTACAAGGGGAACTGTACCTACTATGCAGAGCATATGGGACCTGTACGAGAATGATCTGGCAACGCTAGTGAATTCTCTCACAGATAAAAACAGGAGAACCATCAATGAAGACATCAGAAAGCTGGCTAAGAAGATCCAAATGGCCGCAAAGCGAATAAGATCCATGACGGAGACAGGGGTAGGTAAAATACCCTTGCCAGCAGTTGGATGGCTTACCCCTCCAGGTCCTAGATTGTTCCACCTAAGCCTAGGGAGTAGCCATAAGTCCATGGAAAAACCGAAGACATCTGAGGAGACCCCAATCCGATCTGATGACACAACGGGCAAAAAGCTCAAGAGTGCCGATAATGAGGCAGCAGCAACGTCGTCCAGGAATGTGGAGGAGCGCATAAAAAATCCACCCCGGTTAGAGGGGAACAGGGACATGGAAGAAGCATTAGATTCTGAAACAGAAGATGATGAAAGTGCTTGGGAGAAAGCCAAGAGACGGAGAAAAAAACAGGAGCCGTCCCAAAATCTCCACGGTGTTACGCAGACTAAACCTCGGTCGAAGAAGAAAGCAGCAATCCGACTTGATGCGCTAATTATTCGCCCGACGGGGAAAGATACGTACTCGGAAATATTGGGTCGAATAAAGAAGGACCAAGGTGTTTATGCGGCTAGCTCATGCGTGGAAAAAATCCGTAAAACAGCTTGCGGAGACGTTCTCATAATCCTTGCGAGAGGAAAGAAGGACGAAGGTGTTGAGTTAGAGAAGGCGCTAGTTGGAGCCCTCCAAAACGAAGCCAAAGTGTTTAATAAGGGACCTCAAGAGGAACTCGGAATTAAAGACTTTGACGACGTCGCTACGAAAGAAGACATACTCGATGCCCTGAGGAAAGCTGGTGGCACAGATAGTGATATCAAGTCTCTTCGCAAGGCATACAGAGGAATACAATCGGCGACGGTGGTACTCCCTGCCGGTACTGCAAGGAATATACTGAGTAAAGGTAGTAAAATACGAATAAGTCTGGTATATGCCCGCATCGTGGCAGTGGTAAGGCCTCTAAAGTGCTTCAAGTGTTGGCACTACGAGCATCTTACCGTTAACTGCAAGAGCCCCATTGGCCGATCAGACCTGTGCTATAAATGCGGCGAACAAGGGCACAAAAGCTCTGATTGTGAAGCGTCTCCAAAATGCGTTCTATTGGGCCCACGAAAGACCATGCCCATGTAACTGGTAGCATCAAATGTCCAGTCTACCAAGGTGCACTCCAGAAGATCCGTACACAGTCATAGTGCGGGTGACACAGATGAACCTGGCTCACTGCGCCACAGCACACGATCTGCTGACGCAGACGGTTCGAGACCTGAAGATTGATGTCGCCGTCATTTCGGAACCTTACACGAACCTATATACCCAAAACTGAGTTACCGATAGTAGCAATAAAGCCGTCATTTGGTCCTGCGGTGCTCTGCCGTTTGAAGCATATAACGGTGACCAACAGTCTGGATTTGTTGTGGCCAAGGTAAATGGTATCTATCTGTATAGCTGCTATACACCACCAAGTCTTTGTTATGAGGACTTCACAGCATTCCTAGATAGGCTCGTGGTAGATGCGCAACAGCACTTCCCAGTAGCAATCGCAGGAGATTTCAATTCCTGGGCAGTTGACTGGGCCAGCAAGGAGACCAATCAGCGAGGACGGGCTTTACTGGAAGCCATGTCGACTCTAGATGTTATCCTATTGAACGATGGAAATGAACCGACATTTCGCAGAGGACAAGCGAGCTCAATTATAGATCTCAAATTCGTCAGCAGTAACCTGCTCAAAGGCAATTGTGCATGGGAGGTATCCGAGATTTATACTGCCAGCGATCATCGAACAGTACTCTGAGATGTGTCGGTTGATTGGAGGTCCCACATCGACGAAAACAAATGAAATCGGCTGGAATGTGAGAAAATTCGACATCACCAGTTTTCTTGCGGCATTAAAGATCGACCCAGTAGGTGGTAGAAATGCCACCGAAAAAGTGGATGGAGTCATGCAGAGAGTCACCGATGCCTGCGACGCGAGTATGCCCGGGGAAGCCAGTGGAGACCGACGGCCACCGGTGTATTGGTGGAGCGATGAAATAGCTATGCTTCGCAAGGAATACTTCGCAGCGAGAAGAACTTCCCAGCCCTATATATGGTACCTAGGAATTATGATTGATGCCCGACTCAGTTATAGGCAACATGCGAGCAGTAAGGCGGGTGCAGTGAGGACTGCCCTTGCAAGACTCATGCCGAACATCGAAGGGCCAAAACAGAGGAGAAGGTTCTTGTTATCGTCAGTTGTCACGTCGGTATTAACATATGGTATCCCTATATGGACTGATGCACTACGAAGTCAAGCAGCACAAAGGCAAGGTGTTCCAGTGTACAGGCTGAGTGCCCTTAGAGTAGCTGGCGCATACCGGATAGTATCCAACGAAGCAGTGTGCGTTATTGCTGGGATGACACCTATTGAAGTTCTAGCGGACGAGCGTAGGCGACTCTACACACGCAAAACATCAACTGAGCTGAGCCCAGTGGAACTGAAGACAGAAGAACGTAACCACAGCATCCAGCGATGGCAGCTACAGTGGGACGCCTCGAGCAAAGGCCGATGGACTCATCCACTCATTCCGAAGCTAGATGTTTGGCTTGACCGATCACATGGACAAGTCAATTACTACCTAACCCAGATGGTCTCAGGACACCGGTGCTTTCGGGAATATCTTCACAAATTCAAGCATGAGGATTCCCCGGATTGCCCGAAGTGTCCGAGATTTCAAGAAAACGCGGAGCATGTTCTTTTTGCGTGTCCGCGTTTTGACGTCCAACGATCTATATGGGAAAATAGCGCAGGCAAACCGATTAACGCTGGAAATCTTGGGGAAGTAATGCTGCCATCAGAGGCAGCATGGAACCCGACAAGCGATTTCGCGTTCTGCAGGTTCTGCAGGAGCTGCGCCGCGAGGAGCAGCTTAGGAAAAATTCAGAGTAAGCGGAGGATCTTCTTACCGTGAACGACCGGAAAGGATTCGCTACTGAGGAAGCCGCGGCTGTCGTCCCCTACGCAACGAAGTATTGTTCCGCAGATGTTCCGTCGTGATTAGGGGATACTGGGATATAGAAGGTTGTCCTTCTACTAGTGTAGGCCAAGGGGTATTGCCCCTTGTTTTTTATTTATCTTGGTCTTTTAATTTGTAAATTGTCTTTGGTTTGTTTTCAATAAAGATTAAAAAAAAACAAAAAGGGAGGAAAGAGAAAGAAGGAAGCGTGAGGAAGAAGATTGGCTTCCTTCTTTCTCTTAAAAAAAAAAACACGCAAGCACGCGTGCGCATACTTCCATGTGCACATGCATAGCATCTCAATAAAGCGTGAAATCTCATAGCATTGGGAAGTTGTTGAAATTGCATAAGTATAGGAAAAGAAGGAAAAAATCGCTTGGTTTCAAAATCTTGTTTTATAAACCAAGATTAAGAAATTCAAAGTTCCAAGAATTTGAAAACCATGTAACTCTTACTGTTCGTGTAATAGAGCGATATAAACAATTGAAATTGTTAACCAGCGATACATCCTGAGCTATGGACGTTATGGAAAAAAATCATAAACAATTATGTACGCATTTTTGTATAAGGTGTGACATTCATTATACACTTTTTCTCCTATCTCTAACCGTTCTCGCAATAGAGTGAGACAAACAATTGAAATTGTTAATAACAATTAAAAGAATTGGTTTTCAACATTGACACTCCTTTCCGCCCTGGACATGCGTCAGACCTAATTTTGGTTAAAGGAGAACCAAATCGATGGAGCCGTTTACCGGGAACCGATTTTCAAAAAATCACTCGCATACGAACACACACACAAAACCCTCATCTAAAATTGGTCGGAATGATGTGAAACGTCGGGAAAAGTGAATATTTTTGATTTCTCAGACACTTCATTGTCGGGCCCATTACAATAACTTCCTTCAATCGGGAAGTTAATGAAATTTTTACTACTGTCAGAGGCCGATGTGCCCTCCTGCCTCGAATAATTCAAGAACTTTGTGACGTTCAGAAAGAAAGAAATAACGTTCAGAAGTTCAAGTAAAGTAAAGTGAAGAAGTTCATAAAGTAGATATTTTTTCGAGTGTTTATACACTTAACATCGGGTTAGCTGCATTAGAATTTCACCTGAAATTTCTGTATGTGTGCAAAAACCGATATTACTGATTTACAAAATTGAGACGTAATGAAGAAAGTGTTGGCGGAAGATTTACCACCATGTAATTTACATTAATCCCACGTTTGCCTAATTTAGTGATCCCAAAGTATGTGAGCCGATTTTACTCCAGTATTCGGCGACGCGTAGGGGAACGGAGCAGTAGCGACACTACTGCGCGCGAGTCATTTGAATAGTTAAGTGGGTCATTTGAATAGTTAAGTGGGTCATTTGAATAGTTAAGTCATATTGGTGCTTGATAAAGCTTGTTTTTCTGCAAATGTTAGGTGAAAGAGTGATAGCAGCCACTGATTTTTGAAGGACATCATCGAATAGGATCAACGGGCTATGGTGTATACTAAAGGGTAGTGTTGCCACGACTGTGCGTACGTACATCTGCGCATGTATGAACGGATCTTGTGTCAGGGAGAGTCCAATAGCGTCAAAAAATGAGGCTCTTCTATTTTCGATATTTCTTAGTGTCTTACAAGATGTATTATTGACGTATCATTCAACGAAACCTAAACTATATACAATTTCCAAGCATTACATTTAATCTGTTGACAATCAACTCTGTTGCCTTTTCGGCACAACTCTGTCACCCAAGGAATATGTTAAAAAAATGTACAATTAAAAAAAACTGTATCCATCGAGGCATTTACTTATTACACAATTTTTTTATCCTTTTAAATATTTTTTAATCAACTCCATAGGACAGTACTTTCTTCATCATGAGATCAGTGTCTTTTGGGTTATGTATACCAGACCATGATGAGCGTGGCAAAAGAGAAGAGGAAGACGCGATATCTGGATGCGTATTATTATATCTCGATGCGCGGATCTTTTCTCATTGAGGGGCGGGACATGTAGCAGCAGGAGGCTGCGAGTGCACGATTGCGCGGGAGCCATCTCTGTTAATCATCGCGTAATTACCGCTCCAATTATCAGATACTGAGATATACGATGCCCAAGCGGTATGCCGCGATCTTATATCCAAGAGTCTTGGACTTAGCGGGCCCTTAGGGTCTCCAGACTTCGCTAAATCATTTATTTATTTATTTATCAACTTTCCGATGTGGAGAAGTTATTGTAATGATCCAAACAATGAAGAGTGTAATCTCGATGAAATTTCCATTGAACTTTTTTTCGGACAAGTTTTTGATAATTGCTTGCGTTCATGATATTATGACATACGAAAAAGCAGTGTAGAGAAAAATTAGCTAGAAATTGGTTGTCGTCAATCGAATTCTCTGCAGAAAATACTGTATAGGTGTTCTCTCTAAATCCATTTATCAACGAGACTATCACTTTCATTCAATTCCCATCTTCATGGCATCTATAAGATACATCGGAAAAATTATACACACATTGGGAAGTGATATATAAACTTTCAGTGTCTTGCGAGTTCATCAAACCTTAGAATTTGCTGCACAGCTTTTATGATTCCTATTTATCAGCTTCAGATATTGTACAAGTACCCAAGCAACCTTTTCAACTAACTCAATCATATTCACCTGATCCCCAAATGTCTCCCCCAGTCCATATTGAGCCTTATCAAATTTAAAAAAGTTTAGGGGCTCCCAGTAGGTGAAAAAAGGGGTTGCTGAGACATATAGTGTATAGGGCGTTACCCGGCATTCCACGGTAAATTAACTTAGCGGTCGGGAGGGGCAAGGAGGTATACCTCAGAGGTTTCTTCCCTCGGATCTTCCGCCAAATATTCATTTAAAAAGGTAAATGCAATTTTGCCGTTTTACGTGATTGAGATAATGCCCTCCGATTAACTGCCTTCCAACTTCTCCCTCTATCTCTTTTCCTCCTTTATTTTTTAGTCCCTTAACTCTACTCTTCTACCCCCCCCCCTTCCTCCTCCCCCTCCCACTTGTTGTCTTTATTTTTTATCGTCTCTGTCTTTCCTCTCTATCCTACCGGTAGCATCAACGCGTCATTACCGAAATTCAAAACCTCCCCTACCCCCCTCCCCGTTCCCTCCCCCTTCCACCCCTTTTCGCGTACCACCAATTCACTGGCAATTGCAAGAGGCGGCGTCGACGGCGGCACCAACACGCCGACTCGCTAAATCGGCCTATCGTTCTCTCTCTCTCTTTCCCCCCTTCGCCATTTCTTTTCTCTCACATCGCCAATCAAATGCAATTTTCAGTACGTGTGCCTGGCAAGTACAAAAATTTCAAAGGGACAAATAAGAAAAATAAAAATAATTGCGCACCTTACGCTCTTTTTTTGAGTTTTTTTTAAACAAATTATTTTCGTTTATTTGGTGTGTTAACAAACTGGGAAGCGAAGCGGATAACGGATGATTGGTTTATTATCCCAGCTGTCACCATTATTTGGAAGACATCAAAGATGGAAAATTGGGAGGGATGTACTTTGGATTTTATGTTAAATTGATGGATTAAAGAACACTTCAAATATTCTCCTCTCCCTCTAATACGATCAAACGGTACAGGTGAGTTCTGCAATGTTCGGAGCTCTCTATGGCTCTATATGAAAAAACATGATGGAAAGTAACGTCAGCAGTCTCCATCCAATTCAAATAAGATCCATCGGCATGCCCTTCAACTCCTGAAGCCTTGAATGGTTCTATATCAAAAAAACATATCCGAAATGAAACAGTTCAGAACAATCTGCTACGCCAGTTTAATCACTAATCATAGTTATGTTTGACTTTCGCACCTCTATACGTTTTTCTATTGAAACAACGCAATCAAAATAACACAGGTGATAACCCCCCGAGATGAAAAATCTAGTCTTTCTTAGTACGAAATACTCGTCGTCTCCGTCTCTTTCTACGCCACCGCAGAGACTATTCGCGAGACGCGGAGTCCAAGGCTCGCAGTCTTCAGCGGAGAGACGATCGTCGCCGGATGGAGTCTTCTGAATCTCTAGCTGAAAGACCACTCGCCTGAGTCTTTAGGCCAGAGACTTCGCAGATTAGCGTTATTCAGATAGATAATTAATTAATTAAGCCATTGAATTTTGATATTTAAATATATGTTTTATTATTATTATTATTTTCATCATTACTAAACAACGTGACAATTTTGTTTTTAGAACAGTTGTTTTCTCCTTGTTAATTGAACAAAAATAATGATATGAATATTTTACTTTACGCGTTTTCTCTAAGTCCGCGTCTTTCATTCAGAGATTTAGAAAATGAAATGTACTATCAAAAACTCGAGTCGCACAGCGAAGCCTGCCAGAGACTAGGGGAGACCTCCAATTCCACTCAGAGACTGAAAATGACTAATTGCAGTCTCTGGCCGTCTCCAGAGACTGGAAAATTTCATCTCGGGCCCCTTATATGGTCAAAACCAGAAAAACTTCTTGAACTTCCACAATAGTGTTATGTTACATGTTATAATCACTCGTTAGGAATCGAAACAGTTCAAAACAACACAAGTAATTTTACGTTGAACCAGTTTAAAACTATGGGGATAGTCTGTGCCCTAGCCCTGTGCGGTTCCATGGGTACATAGGAGATTTCAGACCGAGAACTCCGACTTTAGATACGCATAACGCCCTTGACACTACGAACTCATCTAAATTCTCACCTCCAAATCATCGATATTGAGAATCACATTGGTTTCGCTTACCAACCAGTTCATCCTGCCTCCCGCTTCTCACCCATTATTTGTGAGGTTCTTCAAAGTTCTTCTCCCTTATACCATATAATATGAAACTGTATCTACCCAAAACCATCTGCTCCAATGAAAAATTATTTTACACTTTGCTCAACTTAGATATGAAGGCAGAAGCTGGTGATCTAGCATTGTATATTATTGATGACAATAAACAATTTTCGAGTCTAGTCAAGTTAAGCCGCAAGCTACCTCTCCTCCGAATTATTTGTAAGGGAATGAGCACCTGAATCTAGTTGGGCGAAGATGTTTCAAGACAAAGTTTCGTCCCACAGCTTGGAGTGAACCGTAAAGCGCTCGGTAAGCTTGGTCAAGTTGGTAAACACCCTGGCAATTATACAACGACATTTATAAAAACTAAACTTACAACTAAATCTATGACCAAATTTATACAGACAAAAATAAATAAGAACATAAAATATTGAAGTCATTCAGACTGGTCGAGATCGTCAGCATGAATTTAATAAGGTTTGAAGTTTTGCAAAGTTGAGAAAATAATCTCCTGATATGTACGGTTGGAGTACAATTTAATCCGAAATGCTCAATATTGGCCTCATTTGAATGACATACGTTACGAAATATTCGCCGGATTGAATTTCATTATATAGTACTCCCGAAACGTTGATTGTGGTGAGAGCCTGAAGAAGCTTTAATGATTAACGAAATGCATAATTACTACAAGTTAACTGACGCTCTTGTAGCATCCTCCAGATGTATCCTGGACATCTAAAGACAACACTTTCTGCACAAATGTAAATATTAGGAATTTAGGATATGGAGAAGATTAGAACACACCAAAAAATACGTTTTAATACGTTGTCCTTCCCCTCCATGTCGACTTGGAATTGACGTTGTGTTGAAGTGACTCGATGAAATATGTGTGGAATTGACATATGTTGAATTGATGCGCGGCATTGGTGGGTGGTGAATTGACGTTGAGTTGAATTGACGTTATACAAAATCTCCTTTTCTCCAAATTAATATTTAAATAACATTAAATTCAGGTTGAACTTTTTTTGACATTTTTACAAAACAATCATTGCATTCTTAACCAACTACTACCTAACGGATTGGTTCATTATCCCACCTGTCACCACTACCTTGAGCGTTACGCGAAATTAATAATTTTTTCTTCTTCCTTCATTATTATTGTTCATCTCTCTCCTCCTCCCCCTCTCTCCCTTATTCTCTCTCTCTCTCTTTCTCTGTCTCTCTGTCTCTCTCTCTCTCTCTCTCTCTCTCTCTCTCTCTCTCTCTCTCTCTCTCTCTCTCTCTCTCTCTCTCTCTCTCCCTCTCTCTCTCTCTGCCTATTAAACGCAAAATGTGAGCAATCTCTTCTCACCTTCTCACCTTCAAGAAGATTGTCATTTAAGTTTCGAGACTTACCACGTAGACAACAAACACCTGTTTTGCAGAGATATAACTGTTGTATATCATTGCGCGACACCGCAACATTGCGTAGTTAGCCTGTCCTTGCTTATCCTTGTTCATCCTTCAAGTGGCATGAGATGGCTCGGTATGAGGATTATCAAGGGAGTGGGTGGGGGAGGGAGGGGGAAGGGGGGAAGGTGAGCAAATTACCCGTGTGATGTTGCGGCAGAGCCGGGGTGTACTAATGACCATGAAAAAAAGGATGAGAGTGGTGGCCAAATGGCAAACAAGGTCGCTGCCACGAACCCCTACTGCAGGTTTATGGGGGCACTATTATCGTTTCATCGACGCGAATTAATCCTTTTCCCACAGTCATCTTGGGAGGGAGGGGGGGGGGGGCGGATTGGAAAATTAGAGAAAATTGGAGGAAATGAGGAAGAATTTTCTTTCAATAAATGGGTAGTTTTTCAAATTTTTGCAATTTTCCAAAGTTTTGCAATTTTAAGAATTTGTAACCTTTTTAATTCTATTAAATTTCAAATTTTTTCAAAAGTTTGTAAATTTTTAAGTTTTTTAGAGCTCCAGAAAAATCCGGACACTGATAGAAAAAACCTCTGACACGAAGAATCCATTCTCTTGAGGCAAGAGATTTTCTTTGCAAAACCCAATGTCTCTAATTTGGCGGGAAATCCTCCCAATGAGGATGTTCGAATGAGTGATAAATGTTACTAGAAATTCACATTAGGCAATGAATACATCATATATCCACATGTGCTAAGTTTATACAGAAAAAAGTGAAAATTGAAGTTAATAACAAAAATATAATTTTAGAAAGAAACATTCAATAAACTGATATGTAACATACTCATTTTCAAATATCTAACCATCGTAAAGCACAGGAATTATAATAGACGGCATGCGGTACAAATGCCGCTCCGATTTGTGCATTCGAAAGCAAATCTCTTGTTTCAAGAGAATCGATGTTTCGTGTCAGAGATTTCTTCTATCAGTGGAGTTTCACTTATAATTTACTCTCATCAGGTTCTATAACCTATGGCGAGGTGTTGCTGTGAGGAAAAATTATTGATGGAGAAAACTTCGAAATTCTACTTTAAATAATATTTTTTTTACCTTAAATATAATGAAGACTTTGTACAGCAAAATGTACATGATACAAGTTGACAAGAAGTGTGCACCTCTTTCATCAGCGGTTTCACTATACTTATGCCATGGTTCGAGTCTGGGAATTTTGAAAATTTTCAATTTTTGAAAGTTGTAAATGATTTTGAAAAACTCAAAAAATATATTTTTCATAATTTGTGTTCATTCGTGTGTGGGATTTGTCGAAAGTCTTCAAAGTTTCAACACTTTTGGGCTTTTAAGGATAGGGAAGTGGTGGTGTATGTTTATGTATGTCTGTGTTTGTGCACGTGCATTTCTACGGTCAAATCCGTAGTTGTTCCGCAATTTTGAGGAACATTAAAAAAAGAGGAATATTCATTGAAAATGAGCATTATTTCTATCATGATTCAAGAAATTTAGATAAAACTCCACGTTACATTTTGTTTCTCTCGATCTAAAATTCATTGTAGATGTGCTGAAACTTATACCTTGAGAACAAAAAGAACCTCCTTTTTGTCTATGTACAATTTTCTTTTGAACAGTAATTATTCAGATTGATGCAACGAGGTGTCAGATTGTTATTCAACCATCATCTTAAATCTTGAATGTTCCCACACAAAGTGCAAAACCACAAGCTACATTACAACCACATTAGACAAGTGCCGGCAGCTGAAAATTGACGCCAATTGACGGAAGAAATTTTATTTTTATTTTTTAGATTCTCTCGCATTTTAATATTTAACGTTTTTGAGGTGTGAATGTTCAAAAACTGTTTCAAGTTGCGCAACTTAGATAAACATTCCTGCAATTATTAAAATGTTGGATTGAAGATATTAAAAAGTAGACAAATTGAAAAAAATAATAAAAGATTAACATAGATTGAACTGTATGGGATTTTTGTCAAGATCATTAATAATTAATGTGATTTGTGCGAAGGTTTTTTCCCTCAGTTAGCACAGAGCTTTGTCATTACTAAGTTTTGAGTTCATTTTTTTTTTGGAAAGCTTCTTTTCTCATCACTTTTCGTCAACTTTAGTTTTATTTGATTTATAATCATAGCCGATATGGCAATTATCACTTGTCAAAAATTTAAAATCGACAATAAGATGGCATACTTGAAAAAATGAACATTTTAGAACAAACCAGGAAAATGTGACGTAGACGGATCTTTCACTTCCATACTCTATACTCCTTCCATACTAGATCTGGATTTGGGATGCATACCCCCAAATTCAGATCCAGATCCACATCCACATCCACATCCACATCCACATCCACATCCACATCCACATCCACATCCACATCCACATCCACATCCACATCCACATCCACATCCACATCCACATCCACATCCACATCCACATCCACATCCACATCCACATCCACATCCACATCCACATCCACATCCACATCCACATCCACATCCACATCCACATCCACATCCACATCCACATCCACATCCACATCCACATCCACACCCATACGCACACCAGCACGTAGACCTACAACCGAGAGCGACTGAGTTAAAAAACCTACACCCACACCCACACCTAGTGCCACACCAACGTCCGCTCCCATACCTACACCTTATAACTTCTCCTATCGGCAATTCAAAGTTATGATTCACGCGAGGATACTTTACCAGCCACTAAATTGATTTAATTCAATTTTGCAGGGAAGTTGCGATGCGCATTGAATTAGTACTGTTCGGTTTTGTAGCTCGGACTGGTATCGCTTATTGGTTTGCTGCTTTTCATCTTTCATTTTGCGCATCCTTCGATGCAATAAGAGTAATGTAACGTAACCAAACAAATACATTATCGGTATTATGTGCGCGTTTCATTTGCAGCTTCATTTGCATTCAAATTTTGTTCTAATTTCTAACTTATTGATTAAGTTATTGTGAGGACACCGAAAATAGAACGTGTAGAATTATGCAAATTTTCAATTTTCTCGACATCATTTGCAGATGTTTTCAACGAGAGTTCTCTATGTGTGTGTGTGTCTGTATTTATGAGAGTGATAACTCTCATAATTTAGAACACGCAATCTACATCACATGGTCTGTAAAAAATTCCGAAATTTTAGAAATTATTAACTTTTTTTAATGCAGCAGTTTTTAGAAATAGTTCTGGAATTTTAGAATAGAGGTTATATTGTTTCATTTTTTTGGGGAATATTAGAAATTTCTAATACTAGTTGGTTAGCCTCCATATTTCATCAATCTTCAAATCGGAGGGTCTTTCGCCTGTAGGTTCCATGCGGGTTTCCAACAAACCCAATGTTTGTAGCGTTTATATAATAACGTATATAATGATAAATAAAAATGAACAAGTATAAAAAAAAAGTGGCAGGACAGGGGTATGAGAAGATGCAGGGCGATATACAGGAGAGGTGGAAATGCCTACTGGTGGATGTTGCTAGGGATACAGAAGGCTCATTTTGCCGGTGTAAATGCAATCAAGAAGGCCTCAATTAGGCCGTCACGCCGTGCATCTCTCATCTCGTGGATGTAGTAGTTCTCATCTTCCCCTCCTCCAAACCCTCATGTGTGTATAAAAAATCCCATCTTATCAATAGCCATTCATCTCTTATCACGGGTCTTCTTAATCAAAGTACTTGTTATTCATTCGATCAGAATGATTAAAAATGGTTGAATAGAAAACAAAAAAAGTGAAGAAATTTGAAAAACCTGAAAAGTTTGAGAAGGAGCTGCACAAAGCCTGTGGGACTAAAATTTTTTGAATGAGAATCATTCGAAAATATTTTGCAGAAATATAAAGATTTCCGATTTTTTACACTTTTCATGTTCGGGGTCATCACAATAACTTCCCCATACAGGGAAAGTAACAAACCGATACAATGCCAATGAAGAATACGTAGTTGAATACATGGTAAAGCACTTGACTACTATAATTCAATGTGATGAGTGATCCATTTGTGAATTCTTGGATTTCTTCAAGTGAGATGTAATTTTGAATATTTATAGATTTCTTTACCATTTCCGAACCCCCCTGAAAGTTTTCCATGTTGGAAATTTTTCAAATGAGAAAAAAATAATTCTGGGCGAATTTTTGAGGCCATTTTCATTTTACGCAAAGTTCAGCGACTATTTAAAATGGTTCACAATTCTTAGCTTTTCGACAGCGTGTCTAGGTAACAACTCAGATATACAAGTGGTACTAATAACTGCCACTGAAATTGACTCAGATGAACATTGATATACATATTGATTTTTCCCGCATAGAAAATATATAAGCCAAAAATTACAATTGAGATATAGTTCTTTTGCCGGAATTGTATCTAAAATATATCCTACTTATATTTTGGGGATATCTCAAATGTGCCCGGCGAGATATATCCGCATAGATATATCCAACATATACCTTGGAAATTCTATATTTTGTCGCAATGTATGCGACATATATCCGGATATAACTGACTTATATTTCTGGATATGTATTTTTCCATGTGGGTTGTGCGCTTCTATGGCAGAGTTATCTTCTGTGATGTGTTGTAATCGAATCCCGTATTCGCAAGTGCACTTTATGTCGAGTTATTTCTGAGATGAGTACCCTGTAAGTTGACTTCTCTGCGAGACGGGACTTGTCTGATGTCAAGATATGAGACAACTTGTGAATATTGCATGAGTTAACAATATTGGATGAGTCGTCCATATTGCATAGGATATCAATATTACATGACGTGTCTATATTGCATGATTTTTCAATATTACAAGTGTTGTCCATATTCTACGAGATTGCGAATATTGAATGAATTTGAACGTGACTTGACCCGATACACTACCGTGTATCTTGATGAGTTGTCAATACTGCATGAGAGTCCCAATATTGAATGAGTTGTCAATATTGCATGAGTTGTCATGCGGAGTCTACCGCATGTTGTTCGAATTCATCGTAGAATTTTGAACACGCAATTTAGACAACACGGTGGATCCTTCCACACATCCTGCTTTGAAAAGTACCAGATATGAGTTTCTCGTGATGTTAGTGGGCGCATGCTGTTGCCTACGCTGTTTCTCTTGAATCACTCTGCGACTTTCGCGCGGATTGATCTGGTCCAATGCAGTCAAGATGAATGCCACTGAACACTAGATTGCGTCGGATCACATCTGGGATAAGGTTGGTCCAAACTACTCGGTTGAATTTATTGGAGTGCACTGAATTCCTCCCCCCCCTCTCCCTCCGCTTTGATCATTATAACATTGCACATTACAACATTAATATTTGTGCATTCCTCAGCATGGTTACTCTCAAAGTTTTCATCAAACATTTAATCAAATGTTCTCCGGAAGCCTTGGTATATATAGTGTCTCCGCATTGATTGCATGATCGGAAAGTCACTCTGAGCCGGTTTGATGAGATCCATCGATATGATGGGTAAAGCTGAAGGTTTCATATTATACATGGGCATGTTCTATAAATTTCCACCCCCTACCATTATTGCGCTCAAAATTTCTATTAAGTTTTTGAAAGAACCGATACTTGATATGATGAGCCTTGAAAATGCAGTCAACAATTCATATTTGTTTTTCAATTGGCGATATGTGCGGTTTTTGGTTTTGCGTCATACAAGGAAAAAAAAATACTTAATTCTGATGTATTGTACACTGATAGAAAAAATACGAAAAATCAAAGGAGTTGATGGAAGAAAATATGTCACTAACTCTGATTATATTGACTTGATTGTTAAAATTGCCTTTAAATGGAGGAAACAGAGTCATTTGCCACCATCCAGCCAATATTAGATAAAAATAAAGAAAATGTCGGTGGACATCTCAAGTGTTTCCACAATAGATTAAATGAGGTGACAAGCATCGCACATAGGAGGAAATTAGTCTCTCAAATAATCCAATTAGATGAGGGCCATTTTCGTGAATTATCAATAAAATTCAATCTGCCACAAGTGAATTTGTACCGATAGAAGAAAGCCAGAATGAATGTTTTTGTTTATTGGCAGCCAAACTCTATGCACTAGCTTAAATAACTAACATTCTCGAAGCGAGGAGTGCCAATCATTGCTTGGTATCGAGAATGACAGCTAGCATGAATGCAAGATAACTGTGAATCAGACATTCATAACTTGTCACTCGTAGAATTAAAGTTGGAAGGCATATTGAATCGGATCTTATGGAATATACAGTTTGATCTGCAAGGCAATGGAACAAATAAATTTTCTTAATTAATTAATTTGTCTATTTCATTATTTACCTATTTATTATGTTCATTCATTCGGTTGCTATTAGAGCTGGGAATAGGTAGCAATTGTGTTTTTTTCTTTCCACCGGTAGAATTTCGTCTTAACGTGCATAGAAAAGGTTCCGCGAGCACAAAAATCAACAGATAAGTTGTTTTAAGGTATATTGATAGGTTCAGGGTCCACGAGCTTGACCCTATATTGTGGTATTCATCTAAAAGAGTATTTTTGCCTCTATATTGAGGATTTGTTTGTACAAATCTGGAAGTTTAATGAAGCAGATATAATTAATTGAAAATCACATAATGAAAGAGTAAAAATGTCTCAAATCGAGAAATTTTACCAGAAGTGTGGCATTTATGCGAAAAATTCACGAGCTTCCCCATAAAAAAAACATACCACTATATAGAACAAGCTTTCAACTACATCTTCTGAAAGTTCAAGCTTGATCCTAAGTTCGAGGATTTAATGAAACAATTAATAAAAAACTCCGATTTATCGTCGCTGGTTCGTCAGTGTCATGGCGGCTGGATCTGGTGATTTTTTTCCCCTAGTATCTGAAAGTGTAATGGCCGCTGCTAGCTGTCAAAACATTGCCGCCAGCGTACAATAATAATCGCGAAAGGATATTAATATTTTAGCCAAAGCCTCCAGCGATTTTCGACGTTGATCATAATGCTTTTTTTTTATGAACTGTCCACCCCACTTCAGTTGGTTCATTGTGGTAATTTTCACGACTGTCACAATTCTCGCGCATCGACCTCGTGGATTAGGTTAGGTTATCGGTGAGGCTACTAACGTCTAGGGATAAGCAAATGACTTTCCGTATAAATCATTTCTATGAAATAAATGTTCATTCACTATTAATATCGGTTGCAATAATTTTAATATTATTTTTAAAATTAACTGAGAGGGTTTCCAAGCTGTAAATATATACTCTAGGAATCCAAAAATGAAGATGAATTTTGACTAGGCTGTACTTCCGACCTCAACCTATCAATATACCTTAAGGTATTTCGGGTGTGATATAAGGGTAATGAAGTTCAGCAGCCAATTTTTGAAATTTTTAACTTCCCGATCTAGGGAAGTTATTGTAATGACCCCGAAAATGAAAAGTGCCAGATCGAAATTTTCACGTTTCTCGACGTTTTGCATCATCCTGAAGTGATTTCAGAGAAGTGTCTGTATGTGTGTGTATGTGTGTGGGTGTTCGTCCGTACGGCCGTGAGGCAAAGTGTTTCGTTTACGTTTTCTCAGAAACAGATCGTGCGATTCGATTAATTTTTTTTTGAATCGTTGCGTCTCCGTGTAACTTAGAGCTGATTAGATTTTTGATCGAATCCATCGAGCACTTCCCCTGTTTTTGAGAAATTCATGTTGAAAAAAAATCGAAAATAGTAATAATAAACGTTCATTCACACAAAAATGTTGTAATCCAGGTACTCAATGTCACAGTTGGAAGATATAAGCATATTTTATAACTGATTACATTTTGAGTACAAGTGGTCCAGTACTCATATTTTTATTAACAAGGTCAATGTTACACTAATGTTCTACTGCATAAACTATTAGAGTTAGCGCAAAATTGATATAAGAAAAGTTGTTTGCCATATAAAAATACGTATTTTATGTAGAATGCCTGTTTCGATAATTGGCATAATTAAGGAGGTATAGCAGTCTCCACAATTATGTATGTAATAAGTGAACGAATGGACCCGCAGCGGTGTCATGACGGTTCCCCAATCGAAGCGTTTTCATGCAAAATTGAGCGAATCACATTTTGGATGGCATTTGTACAGTATATGCAATGTTATTAGCAATTGCAATTGTTTATACTGTTCTACTGGGTAAAATATTAAAGTTTTTGTTTTGCAGCCGCATCCTTATTGGCGTCTCACTCTCACTCGAGTAATACGCATAAATCTCATCCTCATGCTCACCATGCGTCTACTCAAGTATTCATAATTATCTGCTTCATAAATGAGTCAGTTTGGAATTCTCAAATAGGCATGTTTTCGGTATGATAATAACAGGGGTCACACTGATTAACCGTAGTATATTGGAGAAGAATAAATTTAGTAGGTTGTGCTGAAAAACCAAATCGGGAAGTTTTGTTTGTGTCCCGAGTGGGGCACACACATGCACACACCACTAGTTTATATACATGCTGTGAATTATTCTAAACTCGTGTGAAAATTTGCAGAGTCCTGAGGAGCATAGTTTTTTTTTATTTACTTTTGCAAAATAGGTCATTTAACCCGTGTTCTTATGCGAATCGAGGAAAAGGGTGATAAAACAAAAAATCCAGGAGCCAAAGTGACAAAATTTTTTTCCCACATTCAATGATTGGAAATCATTTTTTTGCATAAAAAACAATATCGCTTCAGAGCTTGGTTTATGAACAATTATTGAAAAACTAAAAAAAAAAAAAAATAGGATTTCGGCGCGCGCCGCCCGAATTCACGGCAACGTCGCAGCTACGGCTCGAGTGGGGGCTATCGCGGTTGATTCAAATGGCTCCGAAGGTAAACAGATTCAAGAACGGAACATCATCAAAAATACAAGAGCATGACATATATTGGAATATAAAAACCAACTGTATATTTATTTATTCATTGAACAACACATTTACCTAGTAATCCAGAAATCGTATCAGTTGAATGTTCTAATTTTTCCGTCTAGCATGCAGAAATTATTGGACCGACTTGTACTGTGCAAGCACCCATTCCGAAATAACTGAACTATGTTAAATATAAATGAATAAAGGAATTCGATGCAAATGTAGAAATAAATTTGAAAATAAATAAATGAATTCCTTACGCAAATAGACCATTCGGCATATTCTTATACAAATATGCACTGATCAGAGTCGACTCAAGCGCGCGCTGAGTTCATTATACCAAGTCGTAAAACAAATATGTCATACATGCCTGAAAGAATTGAAAACTCATGGCATTTCAATATCGCTTGATTACAGAGAATTCTGGTAACTTTAACTTGAAATAATTTTTTATGAACGATTGCACTTAAGGTTTTTCTGAGGTCACACTGTTGGTATTGTGTCACACCGAATGTCCAAAAATTCGCGGCTGAGGGTTACCAACACTGTGAAACAGCGCGGTTGCCACGTTTTCTTCAAAATTGCATCAATTTTATTAATTCTTAAAAAATGGATGGCAAAATTATCGGATACATATATTATTTGTCGATGAATTTGTTGAGTTTTAAATCATTTTCTCGAATCGCAAGGTGTGGACATATCATCCAATTAGGCATAAAAGTTGAGATTCATTGTTCAGGAGTTGGATTTTTCAGAAAAAACCATTGTGTCCCCCGGTCCCACCGCCTACAGTCCTTCCGCGCCCGAAATACCTCAACATTTTTGTCCTTCGGGTGCTGTGCATACCTATTCCATAAGTATAGTTATCGTCAATTTTATTAGAGATTGTCATGTTATTTCCATAAAATAAATTCATTTGGGTGCATCTATTAATTTTCGACATAATTTGGAATGTGTCAAATATCTCTTCTGCTTCTGAGAAAGACCATTATGAAGGTCACCTAATTCTATATTCGTTCACCAAGTACCTGCGTCATCTTCCCTAAATGATTATTACGGAATATTTTTTACACCAATTCATCTGCTCCGGTGTTATCCAAAGATCGTCCGGATTTAGCGCAGTTGGGGGGGGGGGGGGGGGGTCTTAAATTAGATAATGCGAATCATTATCCCTAAATAATGGAGGCTTTGTAATTTCTGAGATACAAACTTTCTTGGGCACTGTACGAACTTCCTTCTGAAATATCAGTTTTTCTCTCAGTGTATTACCGGCTCATTGCTCTTTCACTGCATGATTTGAAATCCACTCTGAGCCGGTTCTGATGATCTTTATGGACACGATTAGCAAGGTTTAACGTTCAATAATATACATAAAGGGGGTAGGATGGGTGTAGACGTTTGGTGAGCGTAAAATTTACCGGGACGTCGACGATCATCCTGTGGATGGACGCGCTTATTAGGTGGCTAGAAGCGGGCGTAAAACGTCCTCGTAATGACGGGTTTTACTAACTAACCGAAGAACGCAAAGATGCCGCAGGCCTTGGTGCTCCCTGTATTGCAAGCATCTCTGTTTCTCTTTCCTCTTTCGCCAATTTTTTCCCCATGGACTTCTGTCTCACTTACACCAGATTTGTTTACATCCTTGTAATTTGGTAATGCTGGGTCTATGCTGTAGGCTGAATCGACAAGATTTCCAGGCACCAATGAATAAATGATTCATACAAAAGGAGCTCAACCCTTGAGAGATCGTGCTATGGTCGCAGGCGCCGCCGATGTCCGAATTCGGTCATTTTTGATTGAACTGGAGACAAGCATAATGTGAAACAATTGTCTTCATACTCTGCGCTATGAGAGGTACCCTAAATCTCGGCACTTTTCTCTCCAGGTTGCAGCGGGTGAAATTTGGCGTGAAGCTATTCAACATTGAAGTGGACTCACCCGAGTGATATAGCTGACTATCTTGTTCTGCTGACTTGGTTAATTTATGAACCTACCAGTTTCACAGAAAGATATAAATATTCGGTAACTAGTCCTATCGTTGTTCTGTTCCACCACTGAAAACTGTGGCCCAAGCTATTCCACTACCTGAAGCTGCGCCTGAACCTGTTCCTTCACGCAGAACAGTTACGGGAAGTGGATTTCCACCTGATTCCAGCAGGCACAGTAACTCATCAAGTGAACACAGCAAAGTGGACAGCACACCTCTGAGCCTGGTCATCGTTCACATGTCTATTTATTATAAATTAAATTATCTTGTGATATACAGATGCACACCTTCCATTTCTGTAAAAATATTACTTTAGGTTCAATTTTGGCGCGTGTTAATTTTGTTGAAATATTAATATGAATGTAAATGCTTACTTCGAGCTCATTTGTCAATTATTTCAAATACGTGATACGCTATACGTGTTGCTTCAATCCCATCAAATGGGATTAAATAGTCAATACGGGTTTTTAATAATAATTCGCACCAAAAGAAAATAACGGCGGAGACCCAGAGCCTCGTGGAGCCAACCGCACTGCTCATCTAGACCCAAAATTTACAGGTGTTTTGCCTGCGAGGACATATCCCGCAGGAACAGAGAGAGCCATCGAAGCTTCCCTATTTCCCTTGAACTCTGACTTCCCCACTCTTCGCATTCATTCGTCTCACATAATCACCAATAATTCAGGAGACGCAATGATTACAGTATATATGATTAATTACGATCACTTTGAGACGAAGGTGCCTATGCGAACGTCAGAAGCGAAATGATTACTAATGCCAACCCAGTTTTGGCTCTCGGATAAATTGGTAAATATTTTGTAATCTTCAGAAGATCATCCACAATCCGCAATTTTGAGGAAAACATATTGTATTATCTATCGAATTCTCTACAAAAAATATGGCTATCGTAATTTCACTTCATGCTTCTGAAATCACAAGACATGCATCAATTAAGTCACGGAAACCAGAAGTGACTTGGTGTGATTGCCCATCTCGCAACTGAAAATAAAACTGATAATCCTTGGCGTGTTGACTATATATCGATATATAATACCGATGTTCGATCATCGAAGACCTTCCTGTTTGCCTCGAATCAAATCGTATAAGATCAATCGGTCAATAGATCGGTCCTTATAGTATCGTTCGTTGCAAGATCGATTATTTTCAAATTCTTCGTCCACTTACCTACATACTGCAAAATGATCGACGTATGAAAGAGAACAATCCTTTATCATATGGAATGTCACCCTAACAGTGAAATGTCTGTACCAGTACTGTCATGCTCCACTAACGTTTATTTGATATGTCTAGTCATCATATCAATCTCTCATCGATTTTTTACCAGTGTAGTTTTTATTGGAAAAAAATGTTCATTGCATAATTATTATATTGTTCTTTTCTTCACCGTTTTCACATAGAAGTATTCATATTTTTTTAATATGATCATTAGTGAAAGTCATTTGAAAGATCGATCCAAGTCATTAATAGAATCGCAAAAATCGGTTTAAAGAATCGATTTTTGGGCCTGAAAATGTTGATAAAAGCTGAGAAATTTCAAGTCTTGAGTCGTCCGTAATATTCTTTAAACTACGTGTTTCAAGAATTGGCAATGTTCATCTAACCCCCGGGCACTCGCATAATGAGCACTCTGCCGCCTTTTTTCATTTTCAATGATTTGATCCACTATAGATGAAACAATTAAATAATTGAGATGACACGCCCATTCCTTACATCCGCTCTGAGAATATTCTTTAATCAATAAGTTTCACCATTCAAATGAATGAAAGTTTTATGACAAGCACCAACTATTGCGAATAGTGGAGAGCATTGTATTTCGATACGCCTAGTTGCTAAGTTGTACATTTGAGTTGTATATTTGAATTCATACTCACGCCTTGAAAAGTATGGGCGGCACAATGCTAACCATGCGAGAAAACTTGGATGGCAAAGGCCCGCGAGTTCAGAACAGGTAAGACAAGAAAAGTACCAAAAATTACAAAAAAAAAACATCCATTTTACATTTCAAAATTCTCTTTTTATTGGCAATATATCTTTTATTTGTTGCAAAGAAAACATGGTAATGGGGAGACTGATAATGAGAGTAACAAGCTAATTAGAATGTTGGACTGGTAAGGACACAAAATTTGTTTTTTTTCCTTAGTCTAAGTAAATGGGATAGGGAATTTGTGTTCCCTATTCGGAATTCTCCATAATCCGATCACCAATTTTCGGATTTTCTGGCGCTATTTGTGTACATGAATTGTAGTAAAACACAAAATAGTAAAAAGAGAAAGAAGGTGGGAAGAAAGCAATTGAGCCAGCCAGGCTATTCTGAATGTCAATGCGGTATGTACAAGTTTGAACTACAATTTTTCATCATGTACTTTCTTCACTCATCACTTATGTAAAATATTCAATAACAATATAATATGTTTCAATATAATAAGTATAAATATTTATAACGTATATATAAGTATGATATATACTACGTAAACATATAGATTCTATATTTATAAGAGATATCTCATTTCAAACATCGGCATATTTAAATTAATACACAAATTTGACGTTAGCCGGATATTACAAATTTGTTCGACTTTTCATCCTCAATATCTTAATTTCATTCGTAATGGCCCACTTGTCATTAAGCATGATGCAATATTTTGAACATAATTAATGACAAACTGACATTATAGTTTCCTGAATGTTTGGATCATGGTGAGCGATTGAGTAACGAAGCATTAAGAATTGAGGAATATGTAACACTTTGAAAACAATTAATAACCGGCTTGAATAGATACCTAAGGAATATCTAAAACGTCTAATTATTGGTTCATTAAGGCTTAGTGGATTGCGTTTGCCAGCGCCTTTCACAACCGCCACTCGAAAGCGACGACATTTCGAGGAATCGATAATGAAATTCACGATTGAAAATTATTATTGATTGCTCGAGTTGTCAAAGTGGCGATATAATAAAACGTCAAGTGGTAAACGATCCAAACGTAACTCCCTGAATAAACAAAATTCGCAGAAGTAGTTACAGCAATGTAATATTTTGCATGACATTTCTTTTTCACCAGGGTAAATGGACATGAAATGAACTAGCTGCTATACATGTTCCTTCAATTGGACGACTGATGAATCTAATGACTCTTATCACTGATCAAATTCGAGGAAACCACATATGAAGCACCATCCTATCACCATACTTTCATGACTAAAAAAAAACTCATGCAAAACTATTGCCGGATTTCAAGCTCGTTCGACAAAAATCATTTTTCCCATAATCTCAAAGAAATGAATTCCAATGAACCCGTCTTTGGTTGATATGTTGGAGCTTGAATCACCAGCTAAATCAACTAATTTATTGATTTATTATTGAATGCTAGATATAGCCACGTGATACGAGTCTTCAGCTTATGAGATCACCATTTTTTCGAAGCATTTCGAGGTGAAGTTCGTATTCGCGTGCTTTGAGTCTCAGGGAAGCGATGCTGTTGGTTCTTCTGTCGATGTCAGGTAATGCTGTTATACTGCCTGTTGGTGAACCGGCTGGTGAGCTGGTATTGGTTGATGATGCTGGTAAGGAGTGACCAACAACGGGGGATGGTGGTCCTGGAGCTGGGGGTGGTACTGATGCTGATATTGAGGGTTGTGGCGGCGGTTGGGGTGGTGGTGAGTTCCGGACAAGTTTTGGCCTTTGAGCAGCGGATATGTTCGCTAGAAGGGTTTGAAAAGACGCTGCTGAGGTATAAGGCAGAGGTAAGCCTGGTGGCAGCAGAGGCGGTGGGGCTCGATGATAAGCATGATTAGGGTAACCTCCGCTTAGAATCGGAGCGTGGCCCAAGGGTGGATATCTGAAGGCTTCGAAGGGCTTACGTAGCGCAAACGAACCCAAATGTGCGAACGGATTCGGTAGAGTTGGTGCTACCACTGCGGATGGCGGTGGACCACCTCCACCCAGGTATGGATTGTATGGGTGACCTTGTGGACCAACCTTCTCCTGCTTTCGCCATTTCGCTCGGCGATTTTGAAACCATACCTGAAATGAGAGGAAAGAAAGTCGTGAGTACTGAGATTCGTGTTCCAAGTTTCTAATTCTCTAATAGGGAACATTATTGGTTCTCCCTTGGAAATGAACCATCTATTTTTTGTCACACCTTCAGGTTTGATGATAGTTTCAATCAATTTAAACGCTCATGTACTCGATTTTTCGGTGTTAGTTTTGCAAAGTATACTTCTTGAACACACTTAACCGGCGATCCCACTGTTCTGCGCGACTGGCTTGAACTTTTCGTAATGAACGCACTAATAGATAGCTAAATAGCAAACAATACGACGGACTCATAGTCGGCCGGTAATTGGCTCATTCATGATGATTAATTCAGACTGAGACAGTTTTGTGTCCTCAATTCCAAGTCATCGCGTCATTTCACGCATCAGTCATCTTGTTATGTGCTGTAAAAAATTCTTGGAAGATTTGTAACTGAAAACTGTGTCAATTTGACTATGAAAGTGCAGAAAAAAAATAATGCGAATTTCCAATTCAATGGGTGGAGTAGAACCAGAATACTGTGTTGAAGATATTTTGTAAATTGCATTACACCTGAATTCCATTGACCTCCACCGAGAAACACAATTTTATTAAACTCTGAAAGGAAGTTGAAGCGGAACAATTGATGATGCCGTTTTCATCAGTTCCCCGAAGAGATCCTCAGGGGCCTCTAATCAGTTCAACGGAAGTTACTATTACACCCGACTCATTCCGTGAAGTATCTGCTTTTATTTCTTTCCTTCATCCGTTTTTTTCAGTCTCCGCTTTCGCTTCATCTTCTTCATCTTCGAGCGGGAAATAAAGCCAATGGGTTTTTTTTCCCTACTTTTAATTAAGAAATATCTCCACTAATTCAGTAAAACCGAGAATGCTGCTGTAAATCCACCACGAACAAATGGATTGTTTTTTCTACATTTGCCATATATTGTATGTATTTTTATTTTAGATGACGATCGTCATTAATATTTTAGGAATGATATGAAATTCGCGACTTATATGAAACGTGCTATCGGATCAGCTCTCAATCAAAGAACTGTCTCCAAATATTTTTGGTCAATTCTTCCTTCCCAATATTTTGGGCCACGGCGCCGCCGTTTTCCGAATTTTCCAATTTTTCATCAAACTCGAGACAAGAAAAATCTGAGAAAATTTGGGTTGCTACTCTGCACCATATAGCCCAAATGTGCTATACGATTTCTGCTTGTAACGGAGTCTGATGGTAACTTCCTAGTTTTAACCTTCAGAGTTTTTCAAATTTTCAACCTCATATAATGATGATGACAATTAAGCGTAGGTTAAAATTTTTTTCCCCTGAAAATTGGAAAATACGTTGCGCAGCGCAGTGCTTGTCACGCGACCGACGACTACTGAAGGGTCAAATATAAAAAAAAAACATAATTTTTCCGCAAGGGACGATAGAACAAGCAGACCCGAGGATAAGAGAGAGAGAGAGAGAAGTAAGGTTATAAAATATAAGGTGAGGACTCGTGCCGGTTGTTGGGTCGAACACACCGGTACGAAAAAGCAAACAAATGCGAAAAACTTTCCTGAACGATCGTCCTTCTTCCTTTTTTTTTTTTTTTTTTTTTTTTCTTAATATAAAGAAATGGACGAGGATAGAGGACTAGGCAAGGATATTTCGTCTCTTGTAGGCTTAAACTCGACGCGTGCGGGATATCGTGACAGAACGCAATGAATCCAGAGTTTATTCGTCAACAACAATTCAACTTATCCAATCATCCACAGTACGGGGCGATCGTGACCGAGAGCGCACCTGCGGAATTTCGCGTTGGCCTTCCTGACTCCTTCCCAGAAGCAGTTCAAACCCATCTCTCTCTTTCCACTGTTGCAAGCTACATTTTATTGTCCTTATAATAACAATTCAACTAAAAGATATTAAGGTGGAGCCGTAAAACTTCAGTTTTTCCATCAGGGAAATTCGTTCAAGCGACTTTTATTGTAAGAATTTCAATTTGTGGGATATGCGAAATTGACCTTAAATAAATGCATTGAGAGTGCAACATGATGGAAATTTAGTTGTTGAGAATTTTGCCTACGCAAAGGAGGGAGACGGTAATCGAACATATTCGAGTGAGGGCCCTATTGTGAGAATAACGCTTGTTTTGGACTTTCATTATTTTGAATCAAGAATTGGAGTGAATCATATAATATAATTGACAACTTTGACAGGAATCGGATGAAAGAACGATGGGGATGGGAATAAATCCATAAATCCGACTTGAAAATCCCGATTATGGACGGCAGAATCGAAACCGAACTCGAAGCTACACCTGCAAGGACATGTGGCTGCGTAGCAGCTACCTGCAAGGCACTAGTCCTACAATATCTATATGAATAATTGAGAGCTTTGACCAGGAAAATAAATCGATTATCGAATTCGAAAACTCGCAAGTCGAAGAAAAAATCTCGATTATCGATGACACAATCGAAATCGAACGGGAATACAGACAAGTGCAGGCATGTGGCCGTGTAGCGGCCACCGGCAAGGAATTAGTCCTACCACGTAAGATTGAGCTTCGACCACGAAGCGAAGCAGAATCGATATAACTCGAATATCGAAGGAACAATATCGATTATCATAACTAGAAATCATAGTCGCGCTGACATGGGCCGCCGTACCGTCCACCAGCACTAGTTTGATATTAAAATTGAGACCGCCGACAGCATCCGGCTGAGCATCGAACATGACTCGACTATAGTATAGGTATTGATGCTGCTGCTCATTTTTCAGTTGGTGTTAGTCTAAAATATAGGAGAATAAAATCCTGAGCCATCACTTTAGGTGAAAGTAACCGGAGCCAAACACTGAGGAATAAGTCACTTCAAGAACTTTAGTGTCCCAATTCTAACAATTCAATCAAAATATATTGAGGTGGAGTCATAAAACTTCAGGTTTTCCATCAGAGAAATTCGTTCAAGTCGTTCTGTTAGAAGAATTTCATGCTATCAAATATGCGGAATCGTTCCACAATTATTTCTAATAGGGTGAAGAATAGCGGAATGATATTGAAGGACATTGAGTGCTTTTTTGCGGGAACTCCAAGAAGTTATCTTAAGAAAAATTAAGAGGAAAACATTTTGAATTTTGTTTTTTTTTTTTCAACGTATCTTGTTCGTATCCAAATCCGAGCGGGAGGTTATCTCAGCGACTCCTTGGATACTCATTGACAATTAGATTAGGTAAGAACGTTCTATTAAGAGAAAGCTCAGATTTAGAGAGAAATGAATGGGATTCCGAACAGGATTCGTGTCTGAATACACAACGTTGGCTTGATGCACAACGGGTGCAATTGCTTTTCCCTCAGATAACCGCCAAAAATCTCGTCATAACATCCTTAATAATCTACGGAATCAAAACTTCTTTTCGACTATTACAGAGGACATGCCGCTACCGCTCCTGATACAATTTAACCCGAGAAACAATATCCCAAAAGGCCTAATATAAAAGGACATTGGCGCATAGTCACGCACACGAGAGTAGAATGACGCTGCTCTTCTGTTTAGTATTTGTACAAGAGCCAAAAGATGATCAGATATGATTTTGAAATGGCTGGTTAAAAAGTTTGAATTGAACAAGGCGCGCATGCATGCGATATTATTAGAGAAGGGAATATTGAAGATTGGGAAGTTAGTAGGTAACGAGTCGAGTGGTTGGAGGGCGGGGGGAAGGGGGGAGGGGGCGAGCGCTTCCCCGCGGTGAAGACGATTGCCCCCCAGCGGGAAGCTAAACATCCAACGGGGTTAAAACAAAATGCACCGACACACACCAAGAAATCCACTCGTTTCCACCTTAATTGCGGCACATCAATTATCATGGCCACAAGCATTCAGGATGTATTATCAATTCGATTTGTAAGGTATGGGGATAGCGGCAGGTATATGGATCGTTAATATGTCGAATTCATTTTAATTTTTTGGAGTCGAAAAATTAACGGTGATACCTGAATACGAATTATGGATTAGTAAGGAGTCAGTGATCTGTGGGATAATGTTAATTTTAATCGAGTGAAAATTTTTTTTTCGTTTTTTTATTCACTTATTTGTTTATTTATTTCGCTAGATTTACTGAGATCCAACCGTCAAAAGTCAATAATAGTATTATTAAATTGGGCAAAAATGAAATGAGAAGATACAGAAAAAAATGCAAAAGTAAACAATACGAGATTATATAGCACATATAGATAGTTAATGGGTCAAATTTATTTCGATTTTTTGGAGTCGAGAAATGAACGCGAGTTGAAATTTGAATAACTTGACTTGGGTTTTTGAAAGACGTGATTGGGAACTAGAAATGTCTTGATTCAAAACGTGGAAAATTTAGAACTTCATGTCTCGATTTCTCCGGTGAAACTTTTGGCGGCTTGGTTGGGAACTTGAAAGTGTTAATGTGCAACATCCAAAGCGCAATCTGAGCCGTTTTTAAGACGAGTGCACTCATAAATTGAGTACTTCAATTTGGAGCTACACTTTGCCAGGGGTAGAGCTAGGTTGGGAATCTCCATTTTTCAAGTAGACTTGCATACATTGACTTTGTGTTGGCGATGTCATCCAATCTGATCTGTGAAATTGAACTGAAGTTGACCTCTGTTCGAGCCAAATTTGCACGCTTACCTCAATCATCTACTTGAATGAACTGCAAAAAAAATCAATTTGAGTGAAAATTAATTTCCGTATGTCAATTTTTATTCTCGATCGCGTGAATCAGTCTTGTCTCCTAACATTGTTGCAGTTACAGTTCACCTCGAATTTGCCAACGATGCCGCTCGAAATACTAATCAATACACAAGCATGAAGAAGTGGAATAACAAACTCGTGGATACCGCGGCTCGATCATTTTATTTGCTGAATAAAGTGTAATTTGTGTTATCAGAGACACTTTATCTTGCGGAACACAGGAACTCGCACCTGGGGCTCGACACGCAGACCGAACGCGGCAGTGTTCACGCTCAACACCCTTTTCTCAAAACTCTATTATTCGTTCTACGGTTCGTTTACTCTCGTAACCTTCAATGCCGCCAATCAAAAATTTTTTAGATTTTTTTTCTATGATGGCCCTTTTGACAATACTGAAGATGACAGGAAACAACGAATTGGAATTCGTCTCGGAAAGTATACGCACACAAATAGGAGAACTCGGTGGATGTTACACAGGCTAGGTACCCATTGCCTAATGATGAAGTTGGATAAAAGCTGAATGGTCCATTGATAGCCCATAGACCTAACGATCTAGTGGAGAGAGATAGGATGCCTATTTGGATTTCCATTCTCAGAGTATTCTGATCCATATTGGGTTCATATCGAAATAATTTTTCCACTCAAATCGAATTTCTATACGAAAAGGATCCCCATGTCAACGTAGTTCGATCCGAATAAGATTACTAGGTATATGAATAGCATTGCTATGCAAATGGAATTTCTAAATGTATAAACGATCCAATTTTTACAATACAAGGAGTGATAGTAATTACGAAACATTAATTGTTTGGGCAAACCAAGGACATCCTTCTCTTCAGGGCGATTGGGACGGGAATTTTTCTCCAAATTTTCTCTCCTTGTACCTTAAGCGCACAGTTTCGAGATGAAATCGCGGGACCCGGGGATCACGCGATGCGTTGCGTTTCCGGGAACCCCTCTGGAGTGATCATTGAGTCGCGGAAAGGTATATATAATACGAAAAAGGGACCCAGTTGCCGACAAACGCAACTCCTCGACTTTTGGATCAGCGAAGGGAGTGAAGGAGACAGAGGAAGAGCAAAAGAAAGATAGATAGCGACCACCTCGGCCAGAGTCGTGTTTTTCTTCGGCTGACACAAGATTTTTGATGGGTTTGAGGAATGCGGGGGAGGAATCGAGGTTCTAGGAAGACAAATTCACTTTTTCGCACTGGTGAAGCAAAAAGTTGAACCCATAGGCTTTTTCGATTTTCCATAAAAGTCCTACAATTAGTGTGTTTGGACATTTTCTCAGCGTTGAAATGATTTACGATGCGCTGAAGAGAAATCGTGAATTTTTTTGGAATTTGCAAATTGTTCAGAAATTTTTATCATTTTAAAAATTTTGGAGTGTTTTGACATTTTTCGAATTTTTGCAATTTCTGAGATTTTCAAAAATCCCAATATTTGCCTTCTTGGAATTTTTAGACATTCGGGAAATTTTAACAATTTTTAGATATTTCACGGTTGCTAAAACTTGAAATTTTTCAAATTGTTTTTCAATATTAACACTTCCTCCAATTTTAGAGAATTTTTCTGCATGGCTCACGTTCATCTGCAAGAACAAAATGGAATATTCGAAGGTTATCTCAAAATATGTATCATTCTTCAAAAGTCCAATAAAAATACTATGTTCAACAATTCCTTCCAGTATCAACGCGACAGCAAAACTTCCCCATAAAATTCCGAAATTCCCCCCCAATTGCAGAATTTTTACCAGTCTCCCCACGAGACAATCTTCTAGGAACACAAATTTCACTGCTTCGCACTGGTGAAGCAAAAAAGTTGAAACGATATCCGTTCTTCTTTCCTCAACAATCTAACGATCTAACAATCTCAACTTTTCTATTACGTGACTGGAAGTTGCCTCCGTTTCATTTGTATTATTCAGCTTTGAAGTGGAATTAATTATTAACATTGCAATTAGGAATTAAGTTTTTCTCACTGGCTGGTTTAATTCACGCGAATTCTTTGCTGGCTTTAGCACGCGTCCTGACAATTCAATTTTCTTCAATTTCCAGCCATGACTATCGCAAATTATCACGATACAAAAGTGTGGGGGTATGCACGTGGCCCATATGCCATGATGGAATATACCATGGTGGAATTAAGACACGTGTGTTGCTACAGTTTGCTTATGGCCGATGCTACCTTGGATACGTTTCTTGTCGACATCAGTTATTTCTACGAAATGATTAACTACGGGCCCCGATGCGTGTCATTCTTTTCCCTCAGTGGTGCTCACTTTCTACCATCTTATAAATTTTTTTATGGAATTTTTCTGATAAAAATCACGAAGATACAGCCAAAACAAACGAAATGCAGAATTGGGATAGTGTCCCATGTAAAGTGTGGCTATCCCAGTAACATCACTAAAAACCGGATTAGTGTTCCATGTTAAACTTGGGACAATTGTACATGCAACCTGGGTACCGTGTCGCAACGAGGAAATTACAGTGTGTCCCAAAAATGAGACATTTAACGCGACGGGACAATGGTGTCGTCTGAAGGACATAAATGGGACAGTGTAGTAGAGAATTTGAAAATGTACTGATTGCCGATTGGGGCAGTCTTTTTGAAAATTAGGACAGTGTATACCATTGGACTAGGGAGTAAGTGGTTCAATTGAAAATTGGGACAATGTCACAAGTGAGTCGTGGGGACTATACTACTAGAGAGCTACTAAATAAAGACCCATTACTGTGATTCCAAATTGGTGCAGTGTCCCAATCTGAAAATCGGGCAGTGTCCCAAATGGAAGAAATAAGTTATTATTCCGCTGGAACCAATTAAGCAGAGTTTGGCCAGAATACCCAGCGTGTCCTAAATATCGTATCTAAGTAGACCCAAAATTCGAGGATTTCAGAAGGAATGGCCCATTAGAAAATTGGGACAAGATCGTACTTGGAATGCATGCAGTATCCCCTTAAAAAATGGCATTTTTTGTTCATAACTGGAACAGTGTTATACTTATCGGATGAAATTTGTATATTAAGGCATTATTCAATGACGTAACAGTGTCTCATTTCGAGATGGCTGAAGTGTCCCATCTGAATATGAGAGTAGTGCGCCTTGCAATATCTTTGGACAGTATCCCGTTGCAATGTTCACGCTTTGTAATATTTTAATCTTCGAACAGTGTCCCATTCGACTTTTGGGACAGTCTCTCATTTTAATAGAGTTCCCCACTAGATTTTTTTATTTTACCGTTTACTTGACGAGATGTTATCTCGTTAATGCATAGTGTTAGTGAAAAATTATATCACAGATTTTTTGGAAATAATTTAATTAAAAATATTCATAAAAAAAGTTTATTGCTACTTTTTTCTACGCCGATTCTTTTGGGAGATATATCCGAATGACATTCCCTCAGAAAATGTTTGTGATTCCAGAATTACAATTTTATCCAACCAATGCATTCATAGCTCAACTATCATTGTACAAAAATCATATGAAAAATCAGTAATAATCAAATTCGAAGAATTTGCCTCTTTTTTTTTATTGAAAATTCAAAAGGGTTCAAAACCTTAAATAGCATCTCAAATTTTATTAATCACTTTACAGTTATTGTTAGTCCTTGAGAAGCTATAGTGTTTGCCATACCAGCTTAAACTTTACTCCAATTATATTTTAGCTGAAACGATTATATTTCAAAATTGAATTTTTTATGATTATGCGAAGTTTCTATGGAGTGTGCATAATGTAAATTTTGGAAGACTAATCGTTGCACTTTAAAAATAATTGGATTGGAATACTAACGCTTATGGCAAATAAGTTGGGTCGCACCTTTAATGGATTTTTACGCATCCGAAGATTAGCTAGATCGTTCCGAGAATTGAAATTTTTATGTTGTCCATATGAAATACGAGAGAATTTCAAAACTTTGGAGAAAATGAAGTAGGCTTAATCCCAATTTTTTACACAGTTTTTAATTGAATTGGAAATCAAGTAGGGCATTGAAAACTTTATTACCGACAAGAAATTTTATGCATTCAATTTTATAGGGATTTTTGCGTGTAATTTTATGGGGGTCTGAGAATGTTAATGGGTCAATCTCGTTTCCATTATGCGTTCTTCAACGCATTCAGAAATTCATTCGAAGACAACAATTAAATTATTCTGGCAACGTTCTTGCTTTTTGGCAAATTTGCGGGATTAGCATAACTTTTCCGCAAATTTCTAAATTTCTCAGATTTTTGAAATTTAAAGTTTTGAAAATATTTTTTAAATGACTTTCGATAAAAAAATTTCCAAAACTTGAAATCGTCAAAGTTTTTGGTCTCTTGAATTCGTTTCTTGAATACAAGGTGTTCAAGTTTTTCGGAATTCCCAACTGTTTTTGCAAATTTTCTAAAAATTGGAAATTTCTTCAGCTTTCAAACCAAATTTATTAACTTTCCGATCAGGAAAGTTATTGTGAGGCTCTCCTAAATGCAAAATCGCCTAAATCAATATGGGACGTTTTTGAGATGGCGTGTGTGTATATGTGTTTTTTTGGTCTCCGTCCCTCTCGTTTGTACTCCCCACGGTAGCCGTTATTTGAGCATTCCTTCAGGGAGAGTACTGCACACCCATTCATGTGGGTAGGGCCGACTCTCACCATTTTACGCCATCGTATTTCTAAACACAGGGTAAAAATCCCGAAACCCCTATGCTACGATCGCGGGCGCCTACGATGGAACCCCCCCCCCCCTTCCCCTGACGTCCGCCCGATCGACTAGTGCATCTATATCTATGGATGTGAAATAAGTAAGAAAAAGAATCAAGTAATGTGCAACGAAAACCTATCGGAAATTTATACCGTCTATAGGAGTCAAACTCACAATTTCATAAAGTCCACATCCCTCCGAAACAAAAAACGGCTCATAATTTTCTACAAATTCGTATTTTTTTCAAACTTCGACGTTTTTTTAAATTCCAAAATTCTTCAAAACTTTCAAATTTTCTCAAATTTGCAAATTTCTGAAGTTTTGATTTTTTTACCCGTGTGTTGAACCTTGTTTTTAATATTCAATATTTTCGAAAAATTGCAAAGTTCCTTCCTGCTAAGTGGGTCAAAATTCTCTTAAAACTTGACATTTTATTCATGCTCTTTTTTAACAAGCTGTGGATTAACCCGAATACGCTAGAATGTATTCGAATTCATCTCTTCATTTGCAAATTTTTCCAATCCACTTTATTTTGTGTTGGTTAATTCGAGAATTTGCCTCATTGAATTGGCTTATGTCGGTCACGATGCCAGAGTACTTAGCGTCACGCGATAATTTCACAAGTATTCTCAAAAGTAAAGCTGAAAAATCCCGTCGCGGCTCGCAAAAAAAATTAGGGGGGGGGGGGGAGGCAATCGTAGTTAGCATGGTATTATCAAAGAAAGTGAAATAATGGGTAAAAGGGGTGGGGGGAGAAAAATAAAATCTCTTGTGTACTAAAGTCGTGTATGTACTGAGAATAAATTAAACTAATTGAGCAAATTAGCCGGCTGTTCACGCAACGTATACTCTCGTTGGACGATATCTTCCATCAGGCTTTTCAACGTACAATAATAAACATAGGGGAAAATTTGTATTCGTCACTTGGTATGCATGACGAATTAAATATCTTGCTTTTATTTTATACATTATTAATTAATGTATTTACGCACCTGGATACGAGCCTCTGTGAGACCAATCTTCATTGCTAATTCCTCCCTGAAACAATAAACAATTGAGAATTATAATTTTATTGCTATATTAAGAGAATAATAGAAGTCTTGAGGGAGGCTCATTGTAAACTATCGTACACACTATTGATTTTAATGGGTGAGAAAAATTGTTTAAATTCCTAGAATTTTTTCCGAGCTCTTGCAAGTCTCTGAGTGTTTAAATTTCTAACATTTCTGGAATATTTCATTTTTTTTTTTCGTTTTAAAAATTCGTAAATTAATTTTAAAAATCGGAACAGTTGCACAACTCTACAAATTTGGAATATTTTTACTTTTTTTTTCCTCTCTCGAAACATTTTTGAAATATTAGAATTGTTGCAATTTCCTTAAATCCTTTTTAAATACTCCAGACTTTGTAAATTTCGAATTTGTTCAAATTTCGACAATTTTATTGGAGATTTGGAATTTCTGACATCAATTAAATTTCCTAATTCCTTGAATTCCCAAAATTTTCTTTGGTCTCCAAATTATATGTGGATAGTTGAGGATTGTCAAAATGGGAATAGCCAGAGCGGAGGGGGCAAATAAACGAGAGAGGAAAGTTACTATATTGGCAGCAATTGAAAGGAACGCGATTGAATTATAATTTTGGGCCCATTTGAGCACCAAACATAATGTTCTTCCACACCCAGATGGAATAAATGGCAGGAAGTTTTGAGTTAAAAACGGGACAGGTACATTTTGAAAAAAGCACTAAGACAGATTCGCGTCTTGATTGAGATTAAAAGTCAGAGGCTCGATTGAAATTTGGAGACACTTTTTCATTACAAAGTGGGGCTGACTTCATTGGCATCAGGACTGACTTAACTTGCTTAGATTGGGACAGTACCCCAATTAGAATTGAAACAGGATCCCAGTTGCATATCCGACAACTCACAATTGAGTTTGGGACAGTCTATCAATTGCTCTTGGCAACAACCTACTGATTGCAATTGAGACGGACTATCGATTGGGATTGGGAGGGACGATCGAGTCGTATTGGAACCACTTACCAATCGGAATTGGGACAGCCTTTCCAAAGGCTATTGGGACAGGCCTTCCGAAGGGTCTTGGGACGGGCTTTCCAAAGGGTATTGAGACAGGCTTCCCAGGGATTTTGGGACAGACCCTCGAAAATATATTGGGACATCCTACCAAAAGATATTGGGACACCCTACCAATTGCCGTTGGGACAGAATTCCAATTGGCAAACGTCAAATAAGCCATAATATTAGTGGAAAATGGTCTACTCCGATACTTATGGGCAATCGACGTTTGGACTTATTGCAAGCAGAGGATATTACCCTTTCATCTACATATTTTTCCCGTAAACTGGTCAATTACTAAATTGTCCCGTGCGTCAAAAACCTCATTTACTTGAAGGAGATCTTGGAGGGGGGGAGGGCAGGGGATAAAAGTGGGAGGGAAGCCAATATGGAGGCACGCATTTAAAGAAGCACGATTCAATTACACTCTTGGGCCCATTTGAGCGCCAAACGTAATGTTCCTTCACGCCCGAATGGATTCGGAAAAGCGGCGAGGGAATAAATGACAGGGGACTTCGGTCCGTGGCAGAAATTGCGAGTTACAGCTAAGTTTTGCCGTCTTTTGCGCACTTTACGATGTTTCACGTTCATTTTTTTTCTTTGGTTTTCGCTTCATATTTCATGTGCCTCATTCGGACGGGTTTTAATTCAAATGTAAGGAAAGAGGAAATTAGGGATAAAAGCGGGATTCTGAACGCGGAATTATATTTTCCGTTTGATCTCTTTTCCATTATTGCAATTTGCGAATGGTGGCAATCAAGAGTTGGGGAGTTCCGAACATTTGGAAATTTTCAATTAATCAATTTCTTTTACATTTCTCAGATTGGTGAATTTTTGAAGTCTTTGAAAATGGTAAAAATTGTATTTTTAACAACATCAATATTAAATTTTCGCAGTTTTGAAAATTTTTCACATTTTGCAAATTCCAGAAAATTCCCTACTTTTTGTGAACATGGTCTGGAATTTTGAAAAGTCTCTGCACTTTTCAATTTAGTTTCCGAAATTCTTGGAGATTTTGGAAATTTTACAAAATTGGAAATTTTACAAAATTGGAAAAATAAAGAATTATCAAAATTATAAGTGAACAAATTGTGAAATTTGAGATCTTTTTGACACCTTGAAAGCTTCGCAGCCGGCAAAAATAGAGAATTTTTAAAAATGATAAAAATTTGCTAAAGTCTCGCAAATATTCCTCTTAACTCAAGAACTTTTTCCCCCGAATAATGACTCATTGTAAACCATTTTTCACTGTACACACTGACTGTAGTCTCGCACTAGGCTTAATAAGATCACGAATTTTCGCGGTTAGACGGCCACTCCTAATTATCCCTCCATTCACCGCAGAATAAGGCGTAAGCCGCTGGTTTGTAACCTCGATTCTCGCACTTACTTGGGCTTCTCATTTTCTTTTTTTCTTTTTTTTTCTTCTCAACACGACTCTTGTACCGCGCATGTCCTTCGTGTGTCGGACGATTCCTTTCGAATCTTCCTCGGAAATTATTTTAATAATTCCAAGTGCTCAGACTCGCACATGAGCGCATCTCTTTGGATGCGCAAAACCGACAGAAAATGAAGTAACTAATGTGCCGCTTGCATTCTCCAGAAGAAAACCATTTTACCAGTTACGTTAAGGTAGCTCAATCATCTCAGAAATTTGAAAATGTTTAAAAATTGGAAAGAATATCTAGGAAATTTTATTTCTATACTTCAAATCTTCTAATATTTTCTAACGATATCATCTGTCACTTTAAAGATGTTATTTAACAGTATGAACAGGATCACATTGCATTTATGGCATTTTCCTCGAGAACCATTGAATTGAGAGCAAAATATGATAAAACATGTTTTAATTGTAATTAAATTCTCTGCAAACAATCTTTTATAACCTTTACCTTCAAAACCACTTGTTTTTCTTAGAAATCCGAAAAACAAAAAAATTCACGTGACAATTTCAAAAATTTATCGACAAGTTTTTTTTCGTCACACTCGTTTTCCTTTTCCTCCAATACCATTGCATTTATATATTATATCTACGTTTGGATTTTCCATTCATTCATTATGATTATTATTATGATTATTAAGAAAAAAAAACGGGGAAAGGAATCGCGTGGCAAACCTCATCACTATGATAGCAGTATGCCTCACTCGGAGGTTAGGCGCGCGGGTAATTCGTGTAATTATGGGACAATTACATTATCTAATTAACCCGTGAGGTCAGGAGACGGGTATACTTCAACGCGTTGGGGGCCTCCTGTGATTGTCTCCCTTGGGCTATGGTGCAATCTTAATTATCATTGTTTGACACCGTCCGCAAAAGGACGGGAATTCAGACGTTTCAAGTTCCAGGAATAACGGAGTATAACGAGAGTTTACAAGCCAATTTTCCTAGGAGTTTATGTTTTTTACACTTGTGCAGTGCCATCCGCAATTTATTAAGAGGTAACACCACTGTAGAATTAGAAGAAAAAGAAACGGGATGTGAATCGGAGCCATTATGAGTCACATCAATAATTTCCTGATGGAAAGTGAAGAATTTGGTTCATAAAACTTACTTGAAGGGCTCTTGTCAATAAGTGATTCCAAATAACAATGGTATCAGGGATTTTAGTAACAATTTCGAAAAACCAAAATTGACCCATTTGTTTTCATCCCAAAACAAACCTTGAAAAATTCGAAGGATATTCTCGAGATTAATCCTGAATTCACCTTTCTTCCTAAAAATCCTAAAAACTATCTTGACGACTTCATCAAAAATCTATTCCGCCCTAAGTTACGTGATTACTCTTTTGGTCTTATGATTACGGACATCGGCCGATGCTTCAAATTTCGAAATTTTTGAGAATTATGTATGCTATGCCATGATTAGAATCATCGATTCACGTCAAAGTAACGACGATATGTCGAACTGAATACTGCAAATTATGATAATGAACTAACTGAACAATACCCAGTTGATTTGGTCCAAGAAAAAATCGCTCAATTGGAATAAGCAATTTTTTCTGGGTGGCAAGGTGTTGTTCATCATGTGCTACAACCTTGCACGATGTTAAAAGAAAATGATGATGCGCATCTCTTACACCGCGTATAACCATGCCACGAAATGGACGCCAGTAGCTGAATCTTAAAGTGTAGTAAATGCGTGCGTAATGTGCGCTTAATACGCGTATGCCTGGTAGAGAGTCAATTACGGATTGGCTACGCTACCGCCAATCGGACGAGGGATGGACCGAGTTGCAGGAACACGACCAGTCTTATTCCCCTTTCCCTCCCCCTTATGCCGCGCTCCCACTTTCACAACTGCGTATTTAATTTTTCTCTTTTCTTCGCCACCATCATACATATCTCGCAAATATCCCAGTAAAAATGATGGAAGCAATTGTATACACATATATGTATAAATCCATAGTTCATCAATATTTATGCGTTTCTATCTGTGTATGTATGTACTGTAGGTGAATGTGTGGGAATCTGTGTGTACGTATGTGTGTGTGTGTGTTTATGTTTGTATGCTCAAAATTTTTATTTCGTAATTAATGGTGTTTTTCTCCTATCTTTGACGCCTGTGATCCATTGACGAGCTTGTGTCCATTTACGCAATAAAAAATTCCGACTTATCAGAAAAACAAGGGAAAAATCTGTGCAGCATCGGGGATTTAAACTTGGGAACCCAAGCGTGATAGCATTAAGACTGGCGCTAGCCCACTCGGACATTCTGATGTCAGGAGTATTTAATGGATGGATTTATATCCGTGATATCAATAATTGATAATGGGAATCTATACTCAATGGACAGATAACTTTTTGCTGCCTAATGTTTGATGAATTTGTTCATTGACTGTGGTGTAATTGATCCTGTTTCGCGCCAAAAAATTCATCAATCAACGAATCGCGAACTGATAGTCAAGCGAAACGAGGAACAATTTTTTTTCTCAAATCCGTAGATTTTCTTCCCCCAGTTTCCCCTCCCCCCAAAAGCGTAATTTAAGTCCTCAATAATTACCGATAACACATGAAATATTAGTAAATTTATATGGCGTGTTAATAGACCTGACGAATGAAAACGAGAAACCCCAAGCCCTTTGTTTGAACGTAATTTCATTTTACGACCGGAAAGGTTTAACCAACTTCCCGAGAAACGACTTGGTTATATATATAGTTTAGTATATCCCTGAGCCCAAAGTTGAAATGTAGAAAAAAATAAAGAGAAAAAGGGAGAAAAAGCAGAGACGCGTCAGCGGTGGAGGTGGAGCGGTGAAACTTAATAACGATGATTGTTTCCGCGATCCCAAGCAGACCCACGTTGGGCCTTTGTGTGGGCCCTTGGAAAATATATATATATATATATATGGACATATGTATCTCCTCCTCTTTCATTAATCGACACTCGATGCCGAGTCATTCTCTCATTCTCGGGAAATTAACTTTATTATATTACGTCCATTAACATTACATGGATTAGACACTAAGAGAAATTTAATAAACATTACTGACAACTTATGTAATCCCCGAGCGCAATGTCGCTTGCTGAAAACTTACGGAGCCTGAATTTGTTCATAATTTCGCGGGGAAATTACGCAATATCTTTAGATGAAATCCGCGTAATTTTTGTTCCATCCAGAGTTCTTTCTATGAACATTTATATTCGACTCCATAGGCACAATGATGCAATTCCAGTAATTTTCATAAACAATAGATCAATAAATAGATGAAGAAATGAATGAAGCAGAAAAAATGCGACAAAAAACTGGATTATGGTGTAACATCCGACTAGGGGATGTTTTATCCCCGAATGGCGATTGTTTCATCCCCGTATCAGGTATTATATGCCGATGATAGTACTATTTTCCTATAAAATGTCTACTTGTGGAATATTTTTTGGTGGATGTACGGAATGTTTATGGATTTCGAGTTTTGGTCTTGCATATTAAATTTGCACAAAGTTTTCACGTTCGCCATCTAATGTGGTTCTCCCCAATCGGCGACCACGGGCCACGTGGTAAGTGGTAGGATGCCCACGGGATGCTTGAGCTGAGTTGCACCAGGGCTGTATATGATTGTCGAGTCTCTCAAAAGACGATGACACCAACAACTTTGCATCTCAAATTAAAGCTAACAATCATTGTAATATTCAGGATAATTCAACAAGAATAACTACAAAATCTAAGCACCCAGAAAGGGACTCACATTGTGTACTAAGTACGGCAGTACGTTGTCAGACCTGAAGTTAGCTCACTAGTGCTCGCGCTCTCATTGGTTCATCCCCTCTCCATGAGCCCAGGTACTAATTCCGGTATTCAATGCACATGAACTGTGAATACTCAGAGCTAATCGAATCACTCACTTCGAAAAATAGGTTAGCAGCAATTGCGCGCTAATAGGTGATTGTTTCCGTGCGAATTAATCAAAACATAGATACGTGATGAAAATATTGAACATGATGAGAGAATTCAGAATCGGGGTCATTAGAGCTCATACGTATGTAAGGCGCTGTTCAGCGAGAAGATGTGAAAACTTCAGGCGATAGAGTGCACCATTTGCCATTATTCTGTATAGTCTCGGGTCCCACTAAATTGTATTCATGATTTTGAACATTTTCATAATTTTATTGGACATATTCCATAGCCAATATAAACGATTAGGAATAATTTGTTGATTTACCCAGGGTGAAATTGGGAAAATTACAGAAATTCGAAAGCAAAGATTAAATAACTGCACGAAAATCGGAGACTTTCTCATCTAAATGACTAGGAAAAGAAATCTTTTTTCTTGAAATCCTGGAGAATATCAATTCCCCCGTGCAATTATCTGGGGACATTCCGGGAATTACCGATCATCAAGAGCATGAGATACCGCTAGAATCAGCCACTGCCTATATAGATGAAAAAAAGTCAGTAGCGAATTGGTCAATCGCACCACACCATTTTTTCGTTTTCCGAAGTTATTGGTAGATATTTCGTGATCTAGGAGAGAAATTTTGATCAAGACTTGTTTTCTTTTCCATTAAATTTTCCATAAAACCTAAAATGCTTGTTAGAATACTGTCATACAAAGCCACTACATCAATGGTGGCCTTAGGTTGGTTAGCAAACGTCAGCGCCACGATATTCCGTCAATGCTGGCGCAATGTTGGCTAGCAATTTTGCCACGTCTCAGGTCTTAAATTACTTTTATCCATTTTTTTGTTGCTGAACTAAAGTTGATCAAACTAAGCCTTTTTTGCATGTGTATGCGCAATAATAATTCTACAAATTGGCATTGAATTTAATTCGTTCGTAGAGACTTATTCGACCGAGTGAATTGATTATTTATTATCTGAAAATTGACATGACTAAAGTGGCATTTATTATGAGGCCAACTTGTATGTAGACTGGTTACAACTCGTTCGGTTATGCTATACATGGTATATACGGTATATAGTAGCTCTCGCACACGGGGCATATACATTCTTATCTAAATTAGATCTTGAAGGCCTGCACAGTAGTGTTTGGGGGATAATAATCGATATAACCTGAGCGTCCACTCGCCTGCTTTAATATCCCTCTGTGATCATCAGTTTCGCCAGGCTAATTTTCGTAAACAATATTTAATGTTCAATTACGATGGACCCCCGTACTCCATCAATTATTAATCAAAAAAATTAAAAATCTAGAATGTGTCATCATGCAATTGGCCAATTTTTTTTGTAACCCTGTCGACAGGGAAGATTATTATTTCGCCCCTAAATATTAAGAAGCTTTAACATATCTTCACATTTCAAGGCATTTTCAATATTGTGGATCGTTTTCAACGAAATATGTGTGTCTGTGCCTGTGTGGGTGTGCGTATGTCAGTATATATATGTAGTCAAAAAAATTCACCGACGTTTTCTCGGGCATCGATATGCAATTGAATTTAATGATTGTGCAATGGAAATTCCTTAACTTATTTTGGATGTGTCTAACGTTCTAGAACGTTGAGCAAATTTTGAAATTATGAAAAATTGGTAATTAAAAAATTGTTTTTATATATTGGAAACAATAACAGAAAATATTAATGAAGAATGTGTCATTATGGGATTCTTTATATTCCTAACGGGATAGTTATAACCATTAAACACGTTTGACGTCCCAGGCACAACTTCAAATAGGACTTTTATATTGTTAATTCCATAATAAACAACAACGAAAAAATTTCCCTATTTCCGGAAATTTATATACCCAATATCGCTGATTCAATTAATTGCAATAAGTTCGGAAATGGAACTTTAAAACAATTGCAAAAATTGCAATCAAACAAAATTATCATTTCAACATTGCAAAAAAATCAGTGTGTCATAATTTGAGATAACTAGAATTTTGTAATTTGCAAAAGTTTCAAGATTTTGATTATATTAAGGAAAAACTCAGAAGTTCCTTGTATCAAATAGTGAAAAGTGCAAAATTCAGATTTTATTCCTCATTTTGTGGAAATTTATTACTTGAAAATTTCAAGCATTTCAATTTTACGGAAACTAATTGAAAATCCAGAATGTGTCATCGTGCAATTGTGCAGAGCTATAACGAGCCAGCAATAAGAATGAAACACGTTTGACGCCCCATGAAAAACCATAAGTTGGACTTCAATGTTGCATGTGTAGAATTTGATACGCCCAGTCTCGTTGAATATGCATTAACTGTTTAGTGCTTTTTTTGCGAGTTGAATGGGGACTAGCCAATAAACTCGAACGCCCATAAAATCCAATTAGCGTGGCTAAAACAGCCTGCGGTCATTGGTTCGCGTCGAAAGAACAGAACTATGATGATTAACTTGTATACTATATTACACTGACAGAAAAAAAATTAATTTCATCAAGATGATTTTATTTAAAAGCTAGGAGTTTACTTGGTAATTTCTGAGCCGATGTGATTTTATGATGAATATGAGGTTGGCTTTTTTGCGATATAATTGGGTCGAAAAAATCGACATGTGTGAGACTAGAAGTCAAGCTCATTGATCGGCATTCATAGGAATATTCAATAAAAAAACCCTCCATGGGTCGAACCGACAACCGTCCGATGAGATTCATACTTGGTGTGCCTGGTGGAATTAATTTTCATTTGGAGAACTTTTTTGGAGAATCACATTTGGTGACCCCAAATGAATTTGCTGATTTCTTTTGGGAATTTATATGGGTGTCCCGAAAGCGGGTCACCCTTCACCCACTTGTTTTTTGTACTCTTCCTACTTGTATTCATCCACGCCTATTTACATTAAAAGGAAAATAGCCTGTCTAGAGGTACAGCCTCAGTATTTATGAGAATTCCAGTAATACCGCAATTTTATAAATAATAGAAGTCCCGAGATTAAGGCAAAATTGTTTGAAGATTGTGTTTATGACAATTGGTTTCTCACAAGTAGACGGGGCACAGTGATTACCATCTTACATGATAATCCGATGTTTTCTTCATTATTCTCTTATTGTGCATAAGTGCGCGCAATTTTGTTTTACAATAACTGGGAAGAAAAAAAAAAGAAGCGCGTAATTGTATCGTCGATCATTTAATATCTCCTCATTCTGTTTTAATACAGTTATCCGTTAATTGTAAGGCGCATGGAAAACAGTATGCACATGATAACGCATGGTAGATATATGCGATATATGCCTGGAGCTATTACGAGCGATTACACTGGCTATTAGTTACCGACTGGGGGTTCTTTAAAGTGAGGTTCAAAGTTAATTTCAATGTAGGATAATAGGCGAAGACGCCGGTCTGTGCATATCCCGTGGAAAAATTGTGAATGAGGGGAGAAAATAATGAAATAAAAGGTGAGAATAATATTCCGCATGCTATGGGGATACTGTGGAATTAATTAGTTGAGGAAAATTGAAAAATTTGAAGAATTTGACAATGCTGATAACTTTGTAAAGCTTGAAGAATTTGGACAATTTGAAAATCGCTAAAAATTCCATCAAAACGAATGGAACAATTTGGAAAATTGATGAAAATTGATTGACTTCAAAAAAGCGCATTTTTTTAACTTAATGGACTTCAACGTATTTAAATTTCCTTCATTATTGAATTTTGCAGGGTCTAATTTAGGAAAAAAATGGTCGTCTCGAAGTTTTAGAAAATGAGATATAAGCGATACATACGTAGAACTATTAGGAGAGATCACACCGGCTGTTAGTTACCGACTTGCGAGTTCTTGAAAGTGAGGTTCAAAGTTAATTTCAATGTAGGATAATGGGTGAAGACGCCGGTCGGCGCATATCCCGTGGAAAAACTGTGAATGAGGGGAGTAAATAATGAAATAAGAGGTGAGAATGATATTCAACATGCTATAAAGATATTACAAAATTGGTAGAGTTTTGTTTCAATTTGAAAAATTAGGGATGTTTGGAAAATTTGGCTCATTTCAAAAATTGAAGAATTTAATAAAATGGGAACGATTAAAAAAAATTTGAAAGTTCGAAAAAAGATTAATTTTTTGGTAATTTCCGAAATTACAGAAAAAAATAAAAACGGGTTTTGACAAATATCGGAAATTGTAAAACAGTGCGAGATTTAACGTTAATTGCAAAGTAGGATAATAGGAGAAGGCGCCGGTCTGGCCATATCTCGTGGAAAAATTGTGAATGAAGGGGAAAGAAAATAATGAAATAAAAGGCAAGTATATGTGAATGGTCTGGAGTTGATTGGTGGCGTGCAACGCATCAACGAGTGCGAGAAGAAAATTTGCATAACGATCCCGGTGCAAGAGATGACCGAGACTATGGAAAACATATCAGTGATTTGTTATGATTTCTTTTACGGGGAGGACTTGGGGCCACTGACTGAAGATTGATGAATCATCAGGAATGTGCAGTTGAAAAAAATACTGACGTAAACTGTAGTGGAATATAATTTCTCCTTTTATGATTATTTCTTAATTCGGAATTTTGAGAAATTTTTGATATCCGCGAAATTCAGGGTATTTGCAAAGCTTTCAGTCTCTCGAGGGACACAGTTATCGATTTATTCCCGAATTCAGAAAATCAATTTGTTATCATATCTATGTGTGCATGATGAGATACGTATAAATCGTCCGAAATCTTCGGCTAACGATTTCTTCCGAACGAATTATCCGATTGAGATGTGTCTTCACAGACTCTAGAGCTTTGCTTTTTTGTTTATCTATTTGGTAGTTTTTAAACTTTTTTTAAAACAAAAAAAAATACGAAAAAATGGGACTTTCAAATTCATCATGAGAACAAGCTTGCGGGAACATGATTGATGATTTTTTCTCTCCTGACGAGAATAGCTTACAAATAAAGTGTTCAATGACGCTGGTTCGTGAAGTCACTCTTTCACGGAATATCAGCGTTTTTGGGGTAATTTCGAGAATCGAAAAAATTTGGAGGGGAATATTAAATCGTGAAGTTAGTAGCCAATACCCCCTTATCCCGTTTATTTGAAGATGAATTACACTGACCTTGTAAATACATCAGGATAGTGTGTCCTCGAGAAGGCTTTTTCCAGCTCCTCAAGTTGAAAGCTCGTGAAGGTCGTTCTGTATCTCCTCTGTTTTCTTTTGGGCGCGAAGTCGTCGACCTCGGCGTCGCTTTCGGGGCTCGTTGGAGCGGCCCGCGGGTGGACCCCTTCATCCTCCTGCCTCTCATCCGTCGCCGAAATTCCCATTTGGGCCTGACTATTGAGCTGCTGTTGTTGTTGTAGTTGTAGTTGCGGCTGGGTCGGCTGACTGACCCCCAAACTACTGGTACTGCTGGCTGGGCTCGTCTGCGGAGGGGCCTCGCTACTACCTCGCCCTGGATTCTCTGTAATGGATACATAATATTGCATTTTTTTCAATTTTGAATTTTTGAATTTTTGAAACTTTGAAATTTTGAATTTTTGCCTTTTTGGATTTTGAAATTTTGAAATTTTGAAATTTTGAAATTTTGAAATTTTGAAATTTTGAAATTTTGAAATTTTGAAATTTTGAAATTTTGAAATTTTGAAATTTTGAAATTTTGAAATTTTGAAATTTTGAAATTTTGAAATTTTGAAATTTTAAAATTTTGAAATTTTGAAATTTTGAAATTTTGAAATTTTGAAATTTTGAAATTTTGAAATTTTGAAATTTTCAGTTTTGAGAATTTTTGAATTTTTGAAATGGTGGAATTTTGGATTCTTGCATTTTTGAATTTTGGATTTTTGCATTTTTGAATTTTAAACTGTTGAGATTTTGAATCTGTGATGTGGGAACATTCAAAACTGTCAATTTTATATATATATACCAAATTTGACCAACTTTACAAGATAATATGACAAGTATTTTTCATTGTTGGTATTTTTTATTAATTCCTTAATTTGTAGAACTCCTGTAATTTTACGTTTTTTCGTAACTTTTGAAACTTTGGAAACTCTCCAGGAACGGTCGTGTTGCTATCTCACCCCACATTCCCCGCAATTAAGACGTAAACATCAATTACAATTACAGAAATTTTAATTACAACGAAATAACAGAAAAGTAAAATACCACCATTCACTCAATTAATTTTACATTAGGAGAAAAACCTTGAATAATGTCTTCCAAATTCCAATTCTGTGTCGATTATTTTTAATTGCACAAGTAAATTTCGTATTTGACGAAGGAGTTGATTTAAGGACTAGACTGGAAATTTAAGAAAAACAATGATGCGAAAGAAATGGCACCAATAAATTCCCTGTTCACTGGTGGAGAACAATAAGTAGCAAATTCAATTTCTTTAATTTTTGAAATGTAGAAATGCGAAATTTTTAGAACTTTTACAAAATTTCTATAATTATGCACAGTTTTAGGTTTTTTTTAGATTCTTAGAATTTCCTATTTTTTTCAATTTCGAAAATATTGATTTTTTTTTAAATTTCGATTTTCTTTAAATTTTTCAGTTTTCACCATTTTTTGTATTTTTTCGAACCTTTGACTCCGCATAAATTTTATTGATACCTCTTCATACTCCTTCAAAGTTTTTGAGTTGTTTAAATGTTATTTTTATTATTTTTCTCTTCAATATTTTCTGTTAATGCGGTATTAAACGTAAGGATCAAATGATACCTCTCTTAAATTCCGACGTCGTGTGAATTTTTTCTTAATTATCCATGAGCTAAACAAAAAATGACTCGCCTTGATAAAATGCTCGAATTAACTGACCCATTCAATGTCTCAAACATCAATGAAGGAATTGAGCGCAGAATGGCTCCTTGGTGACTAAAAAAAGTCCCCACAAATTTACCAACAGGAAAAAGTGGTTTTATATCCTCTGTCCACGCATGTTATCACTTCATGCATTTGCGGAATTTCCTTACCACTTATTAGGGTTTCCTCTGGAAAGTACGCTATTGCATTGTTGCATAAGGAAATATAAAAAGATGATCATCACTAATTGCTTGCTATCAGCAATCAGCGATTTGTTGTGATTTGTTGTACACCGGCCATTTACATAATGATTTCATAAGCGAGTTTCTTCGGTGTGATTTTACACATCAACATAGATGGTAAATTGAAAAAAACTAATTAATAAAAAAATTGGCAGTCATTAATTTTGTCAGTGAATGTAATTCAATGGATACACTTGCAATTTTTTGTCAAATTTTGATACATTGAGTTTCTATTTTTTTTCAATTTTCTAAATTTTTGAATTTATTTTAAATTTGTTTATAGAATTTGTGGAATTCCTTAAATTTTGTGATTTGTTATAATATCTCCTTCTTGGTTTGCGAAACTTATGGAATTTGTGCAATTTTTGGAACCCAGAATTTGCTACACAGATTATTAAACTCGAGGAATTTTTCACGGTTCACAGTCGATGGATGAAATGAATTTCTCATTGGGTAACTTTCGCTACATTTCTGGGTAACAAATTTACAATAGCGCAATTACAGCTTCATCAAATCCAGCGGACTTCCTCTAACTCTCCACTCTATATCTCTCCCAGCGCCAATGCGTAGGAGGAAATGCGTTCTGAGTACACGTGACATTAGAAATTGTATAAACGTTTTGGAGTGGTTAGAGCTCAAAAAACCATGCATGGTTCTCACTCGCGTGATCATACGATCTCCCTCTTTCTGAGGGCACGCCTGTTGCGAGCGTGGAAGTGGTGATCTGTAACTCTACGTACGCGCAAACCCCAGCCCACAAACTGAAGAGTTATGGGAAGTGTATTGTAGAAGGGTACTTTTTACGCCGTCCGTGATGCCCCACCAACATTGTCCCTCAAATTGTGAATATTTGATGAAGCATTGTTGGACGAACAAGATGGGTATTTTAATACACGGAACAAAGTGTTTTGAAAACTTTTTTCCGTACCTTTATCCCTCTTTGAGATCCTCAAATTTTCAATCGAAGTTTTCGAAATTTGGAGGTTTTCAAAATTCGGGAACTACATCATTTAATTGCATGAATATATCAATTGATTGATTGAAAACATTCCGCATTATGTACAAAGCTGAGAATTTCAAAGGAATATTCATTGATGCCGATGCATAATGATTTCATAATTGATATCTTGAACGTACTCATTTTACATATCATGGACCGGGGATAATTGAAAAAGCCAATCATTAAGGAAAAAATACGGAGTCATTGATATTGACAGTAAATTAGATAAACAAGAAAAAAATTATGGACAATGGTTGAGTGATGACTATCGGGGATTAATGTGGTAGCTCTTATATGTCCGTTCCTTTCACTGACCTTGCCTTTTGTATTAATGATTCGACTAGAATGGAAATCGACACCTCGTTTCACTCCACTATTATTTGTATATATATATATATGTGCATATATATGGCCGCCTCTCTTTAGCTCGTAATTTTTTTTTTTTTCGGTTGTGGGGGACAGGGCCGAGAGAGTGGAGGGGTGGGGGTGGGAGGAAATGAGAATAAAAAAAGCAACTCTATTTTATCAATCTGATCAATCGTCAGATCAGACGGGGATCACGCGGCGACGAGGCAAATAATAATCGTCACCGGCACGCGATCAAACGATTCACAAATTGCCACATCGATTTGGGAAAACCTCCACCCCCGCATCAACCTGCGGTATCATTGTAACAGCTTGTTCACGTTTAATTCGATGGATTCGAGCGAAAAAAATTCGCTTTCTATTACGTTTTGGAAAATTCAGTTTTTTTTAAATTTCTCAAAATTTTTCCACTGTTCAAAATTTTTTGTAAGATTGATTTTTTTTTATTCCTCTAATTTTTTATCTTACGAATTTCTTTTTTTCATTTTTGAATCTATTGAAATAAGTGACATTTTTGAATTTTCGAGTTTTTTTCGATGCATCCATACTTTTCATAATGAAAAATAGCAAATTGTTCTGATAAGTTGAATTCCAAATGTTGAAAAAATGGAAGGCAGAATAGGAAAAAAAATTAACCTGAATTAGATTTACGAGAAAACAACCTATATAATTTTTCTAATTGTTTTTTTTCTAATTAAGTAAAAACATTTTTTTTCGAGTGCGACCTCAATTCAATTGAACGATATTTCTGAGTATAGCTCTTGAAAAATGACCAGTCACCTAATGATATTCCCACCACTTATGACAATTTCTCATTCAAATCAGGTATTGAGATTAATTCCCATTAAATCAATTAGATATGATTGCAGGAATAATTCAACCAGTGATTCATTATCATAAGTCATTGAAATAAAAAATAGCAGTGCGATAATTATTATTAAACGTGTAGGCAACATTTTTCATTCGTCAACAATTAGACACGTGTATGAAAATGTATTAGAACTGCAATATTTAGTAGATTGGTATTTTTTAAAAAAATTACAATTATTTTAAAGAAGTGAAGAATTCAAAGAATTTCAAATTTTGGGTCAAAATGTCCAGTCTGAAGTTTCAAATTTTTTTTTTCAATTTCAATAATTTCAGAAGTTGTAAAAATCTCCATAACTTCAATAAAGTCAATATTTAAAAAATTTTCAACAGTTCGAATATCGCAAACAATTCAATAACTTTCGAAAACTTGAATGAGTTCCTTATTCTTTCATTAGATGTTAGATCATTATAACCACAACGAGAAATGCCATAATCAGTATTGCACACGTGGAATTTTCAATTCGCGAATAATTAAGCGTGTTCGCCAGTTCCATAATCAATTTTCCACCCAGTTATCTTCGAACAATCTCTAGAAAATTGTTAGAGTTTCAAAGATTTTCAAAATATTCAAAACAGTCAAAATTTTCAATATTTTCAAAATTCCAAAACAAAATTATCATTTCAAAAATGATGACTTTTTGTAATCAAGAATGTAACATTTTTTTAATGTTCCACAAAAAATTTGAAACATTGACAAAAATTAGGAATTTACGAAATTTCGAATTTCCAAAAATTTCAACAAGCAGTGGACAAAGTACTTTGTGACTACCATTGAAGTCACACATACAACTGCCCCGTAGAAATTATAATATAATATATTTTCAATGTCTTTCATAATCCAGGTAATATTGGTTAATCGGGGTACACACACACACATACACACACACACAGACAAACACGAAAATGCGATACAAATTCAGAACATCCTATCCAATAAATTTTGAAATCTTTGAAATTTGACTAATTTCCCCACATATTCATTAGACCATCAATTACTGAAATATAAAATACCAATGCGATAATTAATATCGCACGAGTGGGATGTGTTTTTAATTCATGAACAATTAGAGGTATGTATCACTTCCATAATTGATTTTCTATACAGTTATCTTTGGACTAGCTATCATGGTCAATGCATCAGTGAAATCTGATCCATTGGCTTTCTAATTGAACGCAACACATACTCGTTGACAGTGTAATTTATAATTACGCGTATGTAATGTACTTGGAATCTCGAAGAGTTTTATATTGAAGTTACGGCTTTCACTCACTACCATCTCACTTCGCAGGAAAATTAGAGCGGTAGAAACTTGACGGTTGCTCAATTCCCTCCCATTTTTCACAAATTGATCAATTAAATTGTTAATGCAGTGAGCTTCATTTCTCTTAATATACCAGATGAAATTAGATGATCGTACGATCATTATCGAGATTATATAGTATATATCTACCACATGTTTCATACACATGCGCTTGAAAAGCGGAATTAATTTTAGACCTCAGGATTCTTACGGTAGATTCTTGAAAAACTTTCAATTTTTTACGATTTTTGGATTTTGCCATTTTTGTGAATTCTTCAAAAAAGTGTAGACAATTTTCTAAATTTGCGGTGTGTATGTGTGTGTGTGTGTGTGTGTGTGAGCCTTCGTACCTGATCGGTAAAAAAGACACAATTAATCAAGCTACATCGCCTAAATTATGAAAGATTATGAAATCGTAATTGAAGTTGTCAACTTCTATCGGCGACTTACATATGTGGACCGAATGGGAAACACTTCGCTTACATCTTTTTGGAATTTTGGACTTGTCAAAATTGAATTTGAACTTGTTTCAAAATTTTCAGAAATTTGTAATGCTTCGAATTTGTTGTATGATTTAGAATTTTTACAATTGTTGAAGATTTCAAAAACGAATTGATCAATTAAATTTGCTAATGTAGTGTTCCATTTCTCCTATAACCGGAGATGAAATTAGATGATCGTGCGATCATTATCGAGATTATATTGTGTACATGTAGTACACAGCTTATGAACACATTCAAAGCCCACACTGACTTAGTTCGAGATGTGAAGTGTGTTGGCATCAACTGTTTGAAAAAAAATAATAATTTTATAATTTCCTGACATTTTTGAAGTTTCTTAAATTCAACAATTGTAATTATTAAAGCAAAAGTAACATTGAAATATTGAAAACAATTTTTTGGAAAATTGAACACTTCTGGGACGATAAAAAAGATCCACCGACATCCACATATTAAACCAAATTTTCAAAATTGTAAAATTTCAAAAAATGTTAAATTTTCCGAAATCTGAAAAATTTTGAATATCTACAAATTTTATTTAAGATACCATAAAAAATTACGATGCGCTTCTAATCTTGAGCCCGATCGCCTATAAATAACCTTTTTTTCCCGAAAGTGTGAGATTAAAGCGTCCAAAAAAAACCATTAATTGCGCTCGGTCTTATCTAGATTCCGAGAACATTTAACCGAGCCCAGGAGCTTGTTCCTGATGTATACGCATCGATGCGTCTATTAGTCGCTCGGTTGGAAAATTTGCAAGTATGATGGATAAAAAGATGGCTCTGCGTATGTGTGTATGAAGCCCGAAGGTGTATTTCAATCGTGATGCCACTCTAGACTCAAAACATCTACCGTAATAATATGTAATGAACGTGTTTAAGCAATACAGGTGACCGCAATGAGCTGGCTAATTAGTTTTATTACGGCAGAATGTAATTTGCATCGGACGTAAATCACTGATCAATTTTTATTTTTCTGCATGCGCATTATTCAGGGAATCGAGTTTATGCGACCTTGATCCTTAATAAGTGTACATGATTGTGAGGAGTGAATTATTAGTTGGTTTTAATATTACGTAAGACCTAGTCGATGTTTAAGGTAGTTCAGTACCTACTGAGAATAAAAGACTGAGGCCGTATTGAATGTGTGTGTGTGTGTGTGTTTGTTTCGGTGTCCGTCGCCCTCGTCTGTACTCCCCACGGTACCTGCTCTTGAGCAGTCCTTCAGAAGGCAGAAACCCATGTGACTGGGGCCGACTTTTGCCATTTAAGTCGTCGTATTTCTGTATAGAGGGTAAACCTCTAGAAACCGCTATGCTAGCGTGGCGGGCGCCGATGCCGACACCCATCCCTCCCCAAGTGTCGGCTTAGGTTCTCATGTAATGGGTACCCTCCTAGAGCAGAGAGGAATGTTCCCGCTGTCAGTCGGAATCTATGAGCAACTATTTCATGTGAAAATTCGCCAATGTCCGGGTGCGACCCCAGGACCTTAATGCAGTTGGTACTCTAGCGGCTGTGCCAAAATCTCGGAGTGTGTATGTGTGTAACCGGAACGAAACTCATTAAAACGATTCTAATTTCATTAAGCTTAAAAACAATCTCCCTAAAAATAATGTAAAAATCTCCAAAAAAAGTTCAATTTTTTCTATTTTAAAAATTTGCAAATTCCAAAAGGGAGAACTATTTTGGACATTCGACAAATTCATAGTAGTCCAAAGTTAAAAGAAAAAATCAATTTTTTATTTTGCAAAAAATTTTCCATATTTTGTAAAGTGTACGCATCTCTCAACTCAGAATCTTTCCACACTTCCCCCCCCCCCCCCCCCCTCCCCGCAGTATAGTGTCCCATAATTTCCTCAGTTAGGGTGATTCAGTTAGCTTGTATTTGCACGTTTCAGATTCGTCCTTGCCATAATTCCGAGAACAACTAGCGATCGCACGCGAGGTTTCCCGTCGTTTCTGCTTTTTACCACAAACCATATATACGTATTTTACCCGCGTTTTTTACCCTCCCCACCCCTCCGCCCGCCCGCCCGCGCTCCCGCAGCCGCCCCTCACTTCTCGTCTTGTCCTCTTTTTATTATTTCTCCTCGGAGGAGTGATCCCAGAGTACAATTACAATTATCCATCTACAGGGTAATTACACACAATGTCACTTCTAATTACTAAATTGAATTGCGAGCGCAGGGACTTTGTAATACACGGATACAATCTGCACATTGCTACCATGGGTTGTACTGCTTTGCTGACTCAGGTTAATAAAATACTGAAGTAATTTACAATTATTTATAGAGATGCACAAAAAGGGCAATGAGAAACTCAGGTATAAACAATGTTAGAAGAATGAAAAATTGAAAATTTTTTTCAATTTTATGATTCCTGAATTTTTTTCTTATCTTCCCAAATTCGAAAAATTCAAAATTAAAATAAATCTGGAAAATTCAAATGATAAAATGCCAACAATCGAAATAATAAAACAGTGGAAACTGAGGAGATTTCTTTTCCATTTTTTAAATAGTGCCAGTGAAAAACCGAAATTTCACTAACTTTCCAAATATCATTAGTTTCACAGAAAAATTTAGAAAATTACGGGAATCAAAAAATGACTAGTGTGAAATTCGAATTAATAAATTACCAAAGTAATTCACAAATATTCCCAGAGTTGTACAAAACAAGCCTAACGAAAGCCATGCGTATATAAAAATGAAATCCAATATGAAATTCAATTAAAGAATTAGCATTTATAATCAAATAAATATGGAAATGTCGTAATAATAGATACAAAAATAACCGTATGTGTCGAATCATAAAACACGTGTAGCGCTCATCTGCCCTCTCACGTCAGTTTGATTAATGACTCATAATTACCCACTTCTTTCCTACCTATGGATAATTGTTTATAATTAATGGTGATCATTGTGACTTTTAATCGCATTAGAGCCTCTAAGTGAGGCATGGATGCACCATTGCGCAACCAGCAATAGCGCCCGTATGACAACCCTAGTCAACATATATATCTACATGCATAAGATGTACATATATAAGGGAGGGTGGGACATAATGGGACGGGGGGGCAGAATGGGGTGGGGGGTGCACCAGTATCCCACGTCCCGCTTTGTGCACGTGTCCCATGATGCCCGCTTCCCCATTATCCTCCACTCTCCCCAACTTATGGAAAAAACCAACATCTTCATCTAGAACAAATTCTTCATTGGATAAATCCAGTTACCGTTTGGACTCGTCATCATGACACGCTTTATTAACTTCCCGATAGGCGAAGTTATTGTTACCTAACAATTCATCACACTTAAACTAATGAAATCATTCAAGCTCTGCTTCCCTACATCTTTTCTATCTAGAGGCCTATTCTAGATGGAGTAAGCTGAAAAAAAATACATAATTTTCATAATTACGAAATTGATGAAAGATCGCAAACCTCGATATTTTTGAATCAAAATATTTTTTTTCTTCTATGTAGTGACCGGAAACGTGTGTTATAGCCTGAAACAAAGTATCCTCCAATGCCTCAGGCTAATTGTTCCAAAACACTCGTTTGAAATCTCAACCCCCGAGGCATTAATTTTATAACAAAGAAATAAACGTCAAACGGATGACAATTAACCGCAGACATAACTCAGCTTAAGTCAGCCAACCAGCGACTCCTCCATTGTTTTAGAATTTCCAACGGAATTGTAATTAAGGAGATGCTCAAGATAGGGCAGAAAGAGGCAATCGGAGCACTCCCTTGCACTCCTTAACTGAGAGAATAAGAAAAAAAATCTGACAGCGTATTCGTAAGTCCAGGTAGCTCACTGCAAGCAATATCTTAAGCTGAAAAAAATATGAGCACAATATATGTGCCTACGTTTTCTTGAAAATCACAATTTCCTGATCAATTTCTCTTTCTTATTGCAGATTTTTGAATCTCACTGCAGTCATGATATACACGATTTTCGCACAAAATAAAAATTTGGAAGGAACCGCAATCCTCGATCCGCTTCCCCCCCCCCCCCCTCTCCCGCCCAAAATATACAAACTTTGATACATGTGCCAAAACGCGATACTTTCAGAATGGCCAGAGTTCAAAAATGAACAAAATAATCAAATTTGGAAAATTCCAAAATAAGCATATGATATACATCCGCAACCCTCCTCCTCCCCCCCGTTGCTACACATGTACGAGGCGCGGGCACCCGTAGCTATGCCGCAATTATTATTCAATTTCCGTAACTGCACTTATCTTAACTTGATGTCACAATGTGTCGGTAGGGTCGGCCCGACTCGTTCCCCAGTAAAAGGAGACCGAGAGACGCCGCTTGTTTCTCTATATTGCGCGTCAAGGTACGAGTAGAGGGCAATTGCGCGCACCACGGCACACAATTAAAGCCCATTAGCGGGATCCTGGCGTGACTTGGTGTACGTTTGCGCGGGCAATTTTCGACGGATTCCCCCCCCCCCTCGCCCTTACCGCCGGTAACCGACACCCTTGACATTCTTACACCCCAGTGAACGTACCAACTCTTTTGCCGCATTCATTTTTCCCTTCCACAGACTTCTCAGGCTTTTCCAAGCATTTTTCCCTGGGTCAACACCACACATTTCATATTCCGTTAAAATTGGATGTGTCATTAGGAGAAGCAGCCGTGCGCGCAGGTACGCTCGACGATTTTAACTTTGTCACACGCGGGAAAATGAAGTGTTTGAATTATCCAAGAGCACATACAAGCACCATTATTTATGGTGTAAGCATAGAATTTTCCTGATGCATTACGCAATGCTTCCGATGGAGTTGTATTCTTAAACAAGGAAAAGCTTTAAACATTGCAGTTTTTTTCTCAAGTCCATTGACCTTCGAGATTTTGAAAAAGCGGTTGTGCGGAATCAGGTTTTACTATGGTGTTTTGTGGAAAAAATGAATATAGTTGTCGACGGAAATTGCAACCTAACTGTTTCACTGATATTGAGAACCAACTTTTATATTTTCGTTTTTGATAATTAGTGGAAATTGATGTTGAACCGGGACAGAAATTGAAATGGCGACGCATGCGCGATCAGCTGTTATATACGTGTACTTGGCGGGAAATTAGATGAATTGCATTTGGCGGCCTTAGTATTGAAGATTGATTCAAAGAAATTTGAATAAAAAAAATGATTGATATTGAACGTTTCGTTCATTTAACCATTAATTTGTCATATATTTGTTGACAGAAGAATAATAATATAAGATCTAAAATGTCAATCTAAAGTGTGATATTCACTTTGCTGGTAGCACGATTCTCACTTGCGCGTAAAGTCCTTTCACGATTTAGTCGTTTCGATTATTAGTCATTCATGTATTTGTTATAAACAAAATGTGAGATGTATTAATACCTCTATGCTTATTAATAATCATGTGATAACTTCTATACGAGTAATAAAGGCAATTAATTCAGTAACGAAGGACTCGGCTGGAATAAACCTGTTTTTGCGTTACATTTTGGCGAACATCTCGACAACTAAGGAGAATGGAGGAATTTGTATAACACCAAATTTGTAGGTCTCACTGTTATCTACCAGAAAGGTCATAACCCAGATGCCACTATATTTCTTAGATTTCGAGATATTTACCGGAGAGTCAACGTCAAAAGAAAACTGACTTCACTTTAACACTTTATTAGCGATTTGTTGGTCTGTGCACTTAACAGTTTTACTTGCACCTATTCAGTTACTTCCTAATAGTTTTTTATTCCGAGAACAGCCAGATCGATCACAGTTGATGCGATTGGTGGATTAGGGCGGGTGGATGTTATCCCAAAATAATGCAGACTTGGTAATTTTGATAATACAAATTGCTCCGACTGCCAATTTTCTTCTGAAATTCAGTTTTGCTCTGATTGTATGATTTCATCACATTCTTCTCATGCAATTCAATTAAGAAACTTGACCTCAGAAAATTTCAATCTAGTATCCACGGTCCCATAAGATTGTAAATAATAATACATTGTTGAGCGCTGATTTAAAAAATGATGCCGACAAATGACATTTTCATTAAAGGATATAATCTCCACGTTACCCGGTAATTTGATACGGAGTAAAGATTGCCTTATAACGTTGAAGGCTCGAGAGGTAAATACTCGTGGCGATAGCGCAAAGCGATGTTTGGAAGACAGCTTACATGTGCAACACGACGAATGGTATATTTAAATTAAATAAACTTTGCTTGAGTGAAATAAAAGGATTTATCTGAGTGGACGGTTGATGCTCTTAACAAGATATTGCATTCGCATTTTTCCTTTATGCTACGAAGATTTCCTTCTGCATGATACGAAAGATAGAAGGATCCTTCTAATCTCCACTCTCCGCGCATCATAAGGTCCGATTGGCTGGAAGGTGAGAGTCTTCAGTGGGAAAGCTGCCAAAGACTTTCTTCATAAACTTGAATCTCCATCAAAAAATGTTTTATAATATTTTCCCTTGAACTCATTAGTTGACCACAATTGATTTAAACTTCATTCTATACTGCGTTGGGCGAAACGCAATTAAAAAAAAAGGTGAATTTGGTCAAGTAGTTTTTGTGGAAACCCATCTCATGGTTTTTTAATGTGAAACCACAGATATCCTAGCTCGAGATATTTTTTTTCTGGCGCAAAAAATTGTATGACTATCTTAAGTAAACCCCTCGCCTACCTCCCTATATGTATTCTCAAAATCTAGCTCTTTTTCGGTAGTCCCAATTTTAGAAGACCGTATTAGATTGGGTTAGTATCATCATTCCCTAAATATTTAACTTTCTTTGGGCCTCCCGTGTGTCCTCCAAGCCGATACTGAAATTCCTGGGTGTCCACTGAGATATTTTGCCGAGTTCTTCTTCCCTTTCAAACGTATTTTCGCTTCCTGGAAGTACGGAGGGATTAACCCGTCAAACATTTCAAGTGGACCAATTACTTTCAGCTTCTGATGTCTAACTTTTTTTCTTTTTTTTTATGGAGACTCGGGATAGTTGGGGGGGGGGGGGGGGTATTGTAAGGCAAATTAAATGGGGTAATAAATTGTGAATGTTCGGCGCCTCGCGTGATTTTCGTGGATCCGAAGGGGCTTGTAAATTTGGCGAGATGTAACGTGACGCTAGTCACTTTCTCTGATTCCATGAATCATTGAACTTGGCTGGGCGAGGGGTGGCGGGGGGAGGGGAGGGACAAATGAATGGTTGGGAAAAAAACATTGGGAATAATTTCGTGAGGATAATGAGGCTTGGGCCAGATGCGATTCTACAGCTTCCAGGTTACATTTTAGTATATTTGTGGGTTTTTTTTTCGATAATTTTTTCAGTCGAGTTTTCATGTTTGTTAGCTTCAATGTGGTACTTCTTATGTTCAAGTTTAACATGGAATGTGTGAGGAGCGAACCAGACAATTCGAGGATCACATGGAGTCAAGCGTCAGGGGATTCTTGGGTAAACAATTTTCAATGCGAGAATCATGCGATTGTTGATTCAAACATCAGAGGATTTGCAATTTCAGAATTAGGTGATACTTGAATCATGGATCAGATGATTCTTGAGAAAAAAATTACGTGATTTTTGGACTAAACACCAGGTGATTCTTGAATAACGAGTTAGGTGATTCTGCATAAAAAATCATGTTTTTTTTAAATCTGAAATCAGCTGATCTGTAAATCGAGAGTTATACGATTTTGAATTAGAATCACCTGATTTTTAATGCACGAATCAGATGAATCTCACCTTAAGATTCACCCGACTCTCATGTTAAGAATAACCCAATTCTTGAATTACGATTTTTTTTCTCTGTGTATTTCTTCGTACGGTCAAAACTGGAGTGTACTGTCCCTTTGCTTTGCGAAATTACGGGTATAGGGACTAGGCCATTGGATCGGCTGCCTTACTTTTTTCCCCCCTTTTTTGCGATAGCTTGAGGGCCCCTTGCGGCTTGCCCCTTTGGGCTTTGGTGACGATGCCCACAGAGACGAAACATGACTGTAAAACACAAACGGCCCCAGAGAAGCGTGCTATCCAAGTCGTTCTTGGAACGCGTCGCGCGGCCTCCCTTCTCGAAATGGCTTGGCAATCCATCCACTGCGCACATTCCCATGTCTAATCCATTTAACATAAACTCGCGATCAAATTCTCTTCGGGATAGAGAGAGGATGCAGCCGATTCCAGTCAATTCCGTGTAAAGGGTGGTAGTTACTTCGTGGTGGGTCAGTTATATAATAATAAAAAGTGGAATGTGAAAGGAGTCATTTTTTTTTTATGAAATTTCAATTCTCGAGAATTGAAGGGGGGACGAAATTCCACAGGTGCAATTCGCGGTTGAAATATTAATAAATGTAACGATGAAATTTCAACGAGTTTTGCGTGTTGATTTGGCCGACTCGATTCATGTGTTGGACTGGACGTGATTAAAAATATCTGTTTTTTGGTAGTTTGAAGGAACATATTGCTTTAAGGATGTTCGACCGTTATTCGTCATTTTTTTTCAATCTTTTGACGATTTACTCCAACTTTTTGGTTTTCTTGGCGGGAAAAAATGTACAATTTGTGCATAACATTATTATTTATGGACTCTCAAAATTTTATCACCGTAAACTTATTTTTGAGTTTTTTCTTGACGCTTGTATGAAAATTCACAAAACTTTAGACAAAACGCTTAAAAATGGGTCTGCGACAATGAAATTTTAGGAGTCGATAGAGAATAAAGCTACAGAAAAAATGTACATTTTTTCCCGCCTATCAAACCAATAATTTGGGGTAAATTAGCAAAAAATTAACAGAAGTGAGAAATAGCGGTCGAACACCCTTAATCGTGATCGGAGGATTTCGGTGAGTGTCCACACATAGGGAAAAATATACTTGAGAGGACACATATATTTGTATGTGCGTGGTATGCAATGTTGCAGGAATCTATGCAATTGTTCATAGACAAATTGTGAGCAAGATAATTGTGTCACCTTAGATGACCCAATTTCATATGTCTTAAGAGCCATTACACCCATCATGGTGGAACCCCCCTAATTCTTTTGAAGTTTTTTTAATTGCACAAGTGCTAAATACAATTCGTTCGGCTAAGTACTTACAAGTTTTAATTTTGAAAAATTGACATTTGAAATGTAGCCAGCCGCCAGGATGACCTTAATCTTCACCTTAATGTGCTACTGTACTTTTATGCATCTAGCGCCAAGACGGTCAGTGCCTCACATTTCAACTATTATGGGAAAAACTTCCGTATGATTCTGTTTTTCGCCCCTCATAATTTAGGAGATATAGTGGATTGAAGTTGAAGAAACGAAAGACATCGAGTTAGTGACACGACCATTCCATTTTGATACATTAATCGCCAGCCACTACTTCCACTGAAGCATTCCACAATAATATCATGATGGTGATGAATTTCTTGCATAATCCCCATGATGAATTAAGTCAAACAAAGAGAAAATAATGGGAAAGCAGTGAAAGGTAATTACACCAGGAAAAGCCGAAGCTGTTTATTCCCACACATTAGCCGTTATGAAAAAGAAGAAAAAAAAACTGGTGAGGAAGGTGGTATATACGACTGAATTAAAACGTTGGACACGGAACATGATCCGGTACAGTGTCCAGCAAGAACTTCCACTTATGTGACGCCAACTTCACCACTAAGTGAGGACAAGAGATAGAGAATGGAGAAAGAGGGAGATAGGACGAGTTGTTTAATTCATGAGGTACGATAACGTGAAACACTATGTTAGGTGACTTGATATGGCACTGTTGGTCGAAAACTATACAGTCTTGTGGTGTACATCGGGATTCCTTACAACGACAACCATGTTAGGATATGAGGGGTACATGCCCCGGACAGATGAAACACCTGTGTTGGCTATAAAAGGATGCCGATCAAATACAAGGAAAGGATCAATCAACAATGTGATGTTTTGCCGGGAATTTCTTTTCACCAATTCCCATTATTCACTGATGATGATGGACTTTTTGGAAGTCCGGGTTTTTTGAAGACTTCATTCCGCTATACTGGATGAAAGACTGAGGCAGAAGGAAGTTCGTACATAAATAGAGAATAGAAGTTTCATAATACGAAACCCCTCGTTGGATAGTTGTAAGTTGGCGTAACCCTCTGAGAGAATCATTGGCTTGACCTCAGCGTGAGGACTAGCCCATTAGGCAATAGTAGGGTCATTGTTATTACGTAGACCGGACATGGAGATTTTCGACACTTACGCAAGCGCGGCTTATCGATCTCGTCAATAGACAATGAAAGATCAATTATAAGTGGCATTGGAAATTTCAGGAATCATCAGTTCCAGGAGGGCAGTCCTCGATTGCCTCCGCCTGATGGAACTTTGGAAGCTGTAACAGCCTAGCAGGTGATAAGCATCTGTGGGGAATTAATCATTATGAAACAAATGAGTAGTTTAACATATGTACAATGGGAATTGTATTTCATTATATTGATTAAATTCCTTACTAGGAAGGATCCTCTACATGGAGAACACAATATACACTTGTTGGAATTGGACGGTAGTCAAATGGATAAGGTTCTAGTCTAGTGATCTAGACGTCCAGAGTTTGCAGGAATGGTAAAATTTCCATTATATTATCTCCAATATTCCGATTTGTTCTTATCTCCCATTAGTGTCTGAAATCAATGAGGCCTGATTGATTGGAAATTTGCTCAATTGTTTGGTCTCCTAATTAACTAGCTATTTGAAGTAAAGTGAATACTTCTTGATTAACCGTGATTTACGTAAATACAGAGTATTATACAACCAAGTGTACATGAACAATTACTCATCTAATGAGGACTGACGTACTCTACCGTCCTCAGGAATTGTCACATCCTGAAATACGGATATCAATCTTTTTTTAAGTTTCCAGTAAGTCTTCTGGCTAATCCCCCGCCAGTCACAATCACTCATATCTCATAGATGAGGGTAATTTCCTTTTGTTTTCGCGGAAATTTAACGGGTTACAGATGCGGCTGTATCATCAATGACGGAAGCAATCACTAGGGTAACTGAACCAATGCCCGCACGATTAAGGGTCTTGTAGGTATCGATAAGGGATTTAAAATATAAAGGTTAGGTATTTTAATGTAAGGCGGGAGTTCAGCATAGAAAAATGTATAGATAATGAAAAAACAATCGATCGCGGGTGAAAAATTGAGGACTTAATTAAATAAATGACGAAAAAGTCCGGTCGTGCTCATTGTGCCAGTAATGGACCGGTCCACCCAATAGGCGACAGGGGACGTGCCAGTTCGCGGTTCGGCAGCCATTTGTCATTCCCGCCAACAATTTTATTTTTTTTGGCAGTTTGAAAATTCATTTCAAAAAATTTAATGACTACTGAAATATCCTAAATTAATGATTTTATTGGAATTCAAGTCGAAAATGTTATTTTTAAGAACATTTCTTGAATAATAATGAATACTAGTTGGAGTTGTGCGAGGACTGGGTGAAATTTTTACCGTGCGAGTATTGGTCCAGTCACCCTATATTCGGACTCGTGGGCTGCTGATTTTTGCAAGAGGGTTTTTCTGAACTCACTTCGCTTCACAAAAACTGATTATACAAAAATTCCCCTATCTCTCTCAGATTTCGATACACTTGTTAAAAGTGCGGTTACTCATAGATTAAACCTACACCACCCGTCGAAAAGTTCATTTTCTTCGTTCTTTAATTTTCCCTAATTTCCGAAAATTCCCGATTGCACCAATCAAAACATGCCATTAATTTGAATCGACTTTAGGGTTGTAACCAGAACCACTTGACCACTTATCTGTGCATTTTCGGTAGATATCTCAAAATCTGAGACACCTAGCGGCTGATCGATAATGAGTTTTATTGTAGAGCATAGTGACAGCTACAATTATTTAAAATGTAAGTTACGCTGTTTCTCAGATTTTGAGTTATTTACCAAAAACTTACACCAGGCCGAAAGAGCTTTGACGCGGTTCACCGCTTCTCTACTGATATACGCACTCTTTATTCACAGATAAGTGCAGAAATGATTTTATTTACAATTCTACAAACGATACAAACGCTGGAGATTGTGGAATTGAAAAATAAAGGAGCCCCAAATTTTGACCAGTAGTGTAAGGTAATAAACCTTCACCTACGCCCCTTGATGTACGTAACTGAAAGAAAGAAAATTATAAATAAAAAGGTAGAATTGGGGGAAAAATGAGAAGCAATACTGATAATAATATAACAATAATAATCATAGCAGAAATTAATTTTTAATTTTGACCGGCATTGCAGCCACTGTTTCCAACAACGTTAATAAAACTGACTCTAATTTTAATGCCATTAAGGAAAAAAAAGAGTTCACAATTAAAGATTAAGAAATTCATAATGTGATCAATATCGGACACTTGAATCAATGATTACAATCTTTCATAAATCATGATCGATATACATTCTATACGAGTGAATATAATCAGTGCAAACATTATTACTTCACTCACAATCCTCAGGCTGTGTCAACACACATTAGCATATATAGGATTGACCGATTAATTAATAATCAATTTATGAGATTAGCGATACATGTTTTTACCCTAATGCCGTTTTCCATTAATGTGTTGGCATATTATATTATCGGTCAGAATAACTGTGAGCTCTGCCAGAGGCATTTCTCCATCTTCATGGAGACATGGCAAGGTTCACTGTCTCCCGCAAATTCCAGTCAAGTTTTTTTTTTTTTTTAATCCTCAGCCCATACGTCAGTGAGCGTACGCTCAGAACAGGCTCAACTGTTGATGAAGACGTTCCAGTGCTTCTCAACAAGGATACTAGCATCGATAAAATTATCCATCTATGTTTTATGGTGCGAGCAGACATATACTAACGGTCTTGAACAAAACGTTTTTGTTTTTGTTCGCTGGATCTCAGGACATCTTCCAGAGGGATCGTTAGCTTGTGCTACGACCTAAATGGTATTCACTCAAGTTTTTAACCTGCTCGACTTTTTGATAGATATTTTCAGGCCATTTTGAAGATCTGTGTGTGTGTGTGTGTGTGTGTGGCAAACACTTTATATCACACTTTTAGGCAAAGCCACTTGTTAAAACGGGCTTCGAATTGTCTGTTCAATTATTCACTGTCTAATCGTGATCGTATTATACATAATTTGGTGAGTTGATCTAGGTCCTACAGTGAGTCCTGGATCGCCTTCTACTCCTGGTCTTAACGTTAACCATAGTTCTGAAGCACATTTTGATCCCGTACATAGTCCTGATCCGGTACCAAATCCTGACTGGGAACCCAGTGGTCATCCTTCGTGTCCCTGAATTTACCCCTGTTCATGAACTTAGTTCTGTCCTTGAACACAGTCCTGATCCTGAATCTCCTTCCTTTGCTGACTCTGTTCCTACTCTGAACATAGTTTCAGCCTTCATACTAGTCCAATTTTGAGCAATCCTTGAATCTGAGCTGAGTATGAACCGAGTTCACGTCTTTACTTAAGCCGAACGTTCAGCATAACCGAAAACCTGAACCTAGTCCAAGTCTCAGATCTAGTCCAAATCTGGAAGCGTACGAATCTGAAACCCACTCTAACTTCCATATGAAGTTCTAGTCTTAAACTTAGTCCCAGTCTTGAACCTAACTCAAGTCTTAAGCCTGTCGAGACACTATATAAATCGTAGAAACCTACGCCGAAATTGGAATATGGACTACTTATTTATGGTATACATTTTATTTGAGTTTTTTCTTTTAAAATTAAACTTGAAACTGCGATACTATCTCGTCCAAGTATGATTATATTACGGAATCCATATCGATAATATCATCGACGAAATTATACATCTGTTTTATTGCACGAGCTATCATATCCTAACGGTCTTCATCACAATAATTTTCTATTTTCTTGGTTATTCTCATGACATTTCCCAGGGGGATCATTAGCAAGCCTATGGGAAACATGGTGTTTATTCAAAATAATAAAATTGTGAATGCTGGGGAGCTCGATGTTTTCTTAATTCACTTTTAATGATAATGTTGATGCCCAGCAAGATCTGATAACCAAATGAGCACGATCCTCGAGTATAACATATTGGATTGAACTAAATTTTGTGCGTGAGGTGGGATAATTATAGGAACGATAGTGAAAATAGATCTACTTATTATGTATGTTAAGGGAGCTGAGTATTCAAAAATTTGAAGATTAGGAGGTGAAGTAACTTAGATTTGTCGGTTATCTATCATTGTTAGTGTCACAAAAAAATGACAAATGAATGACCGCGCGTGTAGGTGTGTGTGTGTTTTTTCTCCCTCTCTTTTGTCCTCCCCACGGTAGCCGCTCTTAACCATTTTGTCGGAAGGGAGTCCTGGACTGCTGGGGGCGACCTCCGCCAGTTAAGCCATCATATTTCTCAACACAGGGTAAACCTCCAGAAACCCCTACCGTGCTGATTTTATGGATACCACTGATACCTTACTCACTGAATGTGTCTCCTATCGGCTAGAAACCACAAAAAAATATTTCTGGAAATTTTGTCTCTCTATGATATTAGTCAAACATTTCAGCTTTCTTCTTATAGTTCACTCGCATTGTCGAATTTCTCAAATACTTGGAGAATATTATATTTTATAAATTTTCCGAAGACTTCAACGTTGGTAATTTTTGTTTCCAATTTATTCTAATTTCTCTGATTTTTAAAAATTCTCAAAAGTTTCCGATTTTTGAAACTTTCATTAGGTTATGACATGTTTTTCAAATTTTGCCATTTTCTAAATTTATTTTTTCTTCCATTTTCTAAGGTATCGAAAAATATTAATTCAACGTTGCCGTTTCCGTTTTGTGATTTTTTCAACATTGTAAAATTGGTGAGATTTGTGAAATTTGATAATGTTGTCAAGTTTCTCACTTCCTAAAACCATTTTTTTTGGGATTTTTACAATTATGTGTATATCTCGTATTGAGTGTATGTGCGTGTGCGGGGAATTGTCGAAAAAAATTCTACGACATCTCGTCTCGATGGTTAAGACTTTGTGGCACAGTTTATGGGCTTGGAATTAAGTCTAAATGATTTTATATCGCGATAAATCCATTACGACTAGTGATATGATATCATTTGAGGAATACATAGGTCTCAGTTGATGCATTTTTGAATTCCTACGGGTTTTTCTTCACTTTTTGCTGGGTCCTCGTTTTTTTCACTCCGTGTTTTATTTTTAAATGCACTCAACGATGCAGGGAGAGGAGTGGAGCGAGGAAAATTAGCTCCGCGGTGGCAGGTAGTGGTTATCTCGAGTGAGCTCCCAGTTAATGACAATCCCCTGCCCCATCGGCTAAGAACCTATCTTCTTTCTTCCCCGTGGATCATCGTACGTCCCCGGCATTTTATTCCGTTAATTTTATATGGCGAGTTTCTAGGCTTATTCGAACCTTCTCAGAGGAATGTTTCCTTCGTTTTGACACTTGGATTAGTTTATCGCTTGTTATACTCAACAATAATTACATGGACTAATGAACAAGATGGGATAGTCATTAGCGGGACAATGTGTTGAGTTAATATGTGTGGTATGTGGATTTTGACAATTAGGAATTTTTAAAAACAGAAATATCTGATTTTTTTTATTGGGAAAATTTGGCATTTCACGACTTTCGAGAATAGTACATCTAAAAAACTTTAAATTTCAAAATTCTCAAATTTAAAAAATTTTAAATTTTCAAAATTTCAAACTTCGAAATTTGGTAAACTCCAAACTTCAAAAATCAAAAAACTCCAACAACCGTACATACCACAGTACAAACAATTATGAACGACAAATTTCAGATTTTACTCTGGAAGGTCCGAAGGACTCGCCTGAAAATGCTAATTCTTCATTTTTTGTGTGGTAGATCGAACTTCACTAATTCCCAAAACTTGAAACTGGGAGTCACCAAACAATCTAAAAATATTTTTTTTTATGTAACCCGATGAGCAGAACATTTCCCGAGGAGCGTAGTGATTAGTCACGGATGAAGAAATTTTTCGACTCGTCATTTCTTGTATCAACAGAGGCACCATCTCATTTATAAAACATTCAAGTCTACTCCAAACAATCAAGCATAACCCTTTCACAGTTGCCGAATAAAAAATTGATTGTTCACGGTTGATGTAATTCAACAGATACCTAATAGGTAGGGAGTACAAGTTATCGGACAGACACCAGTTATCGAATATCGTGTTCTTCGTATTCCTCCTAAATTGAAACAAAAAAAATAATCTTGACGAAACTTCACACACGAAAACAAACAATTTCTTGCAAATTTTAAAGTTCTTAAAAATTTTTTTTAAATTTCATATGGAGTGAAAAAACTTTCCACTTTACTTCTAATTTCTCAGATTTGTAAAATTTTTGGGTTTTTTTTTCAAAATTTTGAACTTTTTCAAGATTGAAAGAATTTTTAAAGAAGAGTTGAAGAATTTTTAAAGCAAGCAAAATTGTTCAAATTTGTAAAACTTGTTGAAAAAGGGCACCCAATTTGCCGCCACCTGCCCACTCATTAATACCCCCCCCCCCTCCAGCCCCCCCCCATTTTAATTAACTTTATGACAAATATAAAGAGCTTTTGGTCCAAAACCGTGCTTGATAAACTATAATCAGTGCGGCCGATAGAGCGAGATAGAAACCCCGTAAAAAAGAGGCGCAAATACTGCGGTGCGAAGACTATACGAAGGCCATTACGCTAATGGGACTGGCCGAGAAGTTGGTCTCTATCAGAATCCCAACTGTGTGTGGAAAGACAGAGAACTTTGTAAGCGTGTGTTGAGGGTGCCCAGATTGGAAAGAAATGCTCCAGCGCAGCATCGGTTGCACAACGAGGATGGCGATGAAAAAAGGAGAGGGGGGGGGGGGAATCCTTGAGAAGACGCATTACTCATAATCTCACGGCGAAAGGATTTTGTCGCCGCTATTTCTTTTGATGCTGGAAGAGTTGTAAAAACAAGTATGCTCTCACCTTATCGTTCATATATTTGCAATGGTAATTCGTCATTGGACATAACTTGATTCTGTATTTATTCTGATTTGGATTATTATTAAATTCAATTATTATTCAATTATTATTAAATTCAATTTGTTAAATTTTGCAAAATGGTAGAAACTGTGCATTATTTTTAATCCTTCACATTTACAATTTTCCGAACTTTTTAAATTGGTTCAATTCCAAGAATTTGTCCAATTTTCAAAAAGTCTTCCTAAATTCCCCAAATTTGGCGAGTATTTCAATTTTTTTTAACTTCTTTAAAAATTTTTTTTTTAAATTCTTTTAATTAATAAAAAAATCCTACTTTCCCAATTTTTTTTAATTTTGCAATTTTTCAAAAACTCGGTTGCTTTTTTCCAGATTCAATAAAAATTTTCCCAACAGCTTAGACCGCTGAGCAATTTTTTTCTTGTAAAGAATCCACTTGATTTTTTCCCCGTCAATTTTATCGCTTCATTTTACACAGTTAATGTGATTCTTAATCACGGCGTTAATAATCACCGTAATGTCGTTTGCAACAAATGAACGGAAATGACTAATAAATATCTCGGGAACTTTGCTCCCTCGGTTTCGTAATAATAAAAAAAATTATATACGTACAACCGAGTGCAATTTTCTACGTCTTTTTTTTCATACTTCTTTATGCTCATTTACTCAGTTAGACTATTGAACACAATGTTAGGGGTATTTGAGTCCGTGTAGTTGCACAATTTATTATTTGTAATGAATGTTTTATCAGCGAGAGAGCATTGAAAATTACCTATCAACGATTGGGTTGGAGTAATTGGTAGTCTCGGGACTCAGTACCCTTTTATTTCGTAAATTTCATGATTAATTACAATTTGTTATTTATGTCGTTGGAAATTTTAGAATTTTCAAGAAATTTCGGCACTATGGAAATCGTTTAGATTTTAGTTTTTTATAATTTTATTGTTTAGTTATAGTTTTTTATAATTTTCGTTTTTTACGGCTTCCCATTTTTGTTTATTTTCACACAATTTCCATCTCAAAATTTGAGCAATTTTATTTTTTTTTATTTTTGAATGCTTAGGTTTTTTACATTTGCCATGTTTTTTTAAATTTTCTTCAATTTACAGCCATTGGACGTTTTGCAAATTTTGGAAATTTTTGAAATTTCCGAAACGTATGAAACCATCGTTACCTTTGTAAAAACAGGCATTTATATAATTAAGATTTCATTAAATTGAACAGAAGCTCAGAGGAATTTGTTACCGAGTACTTGGGCAATATATTATTTGTAATGAATGTTTTATCAGTGAGAGAGTATTGAAAATTACTTATCATCGATTGAGTTGGAGTAATTGGCACTCGCGGGACTCATTACCTCTTATTTCGTAAAAGTGATATCTAATTAAGATTTCTTATCTTTGTCACTGGATGTAGACGGTTAATCCCGCAATAATTGACATGTCACATTATACCAAGAGGTTCAGATCAGAATTTCAAAAATTATAAAAAAAGTTTTTGATAGTTGAGGGGCTTCCTATTAAATTAAACTATTCAAAAATGCAAAGAGTTTCAGAAAATCTCAGAAATGCAAAGAATTCACCAATTTCAGAAATTAGCAATTCAATCTTAAAAATTTCGAAAATTTGAAAATTTTTCAAACATCGGACTTTTATGGAAAACGTCACACATTTTTTCAAAAAAATTATAGGCACCAATGTAAAAATAAAAATGAAAAATCTCAAAGTATTACACCTAACAATTAGCAAAGATTTCAGCAGAGCAACGAAATTTAAAATTTTTGTAAATTTCTCAAATTATTATTCAGCAGTCGCTTCAGTCCGCCGCATTTTTTTTTATGAATACAATTTTTTCAGATTCGCCTTATCAATCAAGAGTTGAAAAAGGTCCAACAAATTTTGCACTCTTGTAGAGCTCCAGCTCGGAGAAGACACTTGAAACTTCGAATCATGATTCAGAAACTTCTGTTCCACCATTCATTTGCTCGCTATTCAGATTCCTCGGCCGCTAAATTATGACAAAAAAAAGCAACTCGTAAAATCCAATTAATCCGGTTACCGCCTACCTATTAGGAATTCCGTCTAAACTGGATCAGGGTGAGGCTCTTCCGGAGCATCTCGTAGAATTCATCAGCCACTATCACTAACTTTATCTTGATTACAACTTCTAGATGATCGATTCCAAAATATATCAAAAACAACCAAACTAATTCCCTCACCAAGACCCTTATCATAAATCTGTACAATCAACATCTAATTACTAATTACCATTCTACGTACCTGATGAGGAATGACTGACCCATTTTTCCCGTAGAAAAAATCTATCAATTACCACTGTAATAAACGCAATATGGGTGTGACCGTCAACGCTTCCAACCAATGACTTCCTGATGTGCTCACGTACATATATATGTGTGGAAAATAGGTATGAAAATTTATGGTAACGTTAAGTGAAATCAATCACGAACCAAAGTCAGATGAACGGTTCGAGCAATTTATTCAATTTATTTGGCTGAGAGTTGACGTTTTTCAAAAGACAATCAATTGATTAGTTCACCATTCAAATGGATGTAGTCATAGTTTAAAAGCGGACACATAACAATGTTACATATATATATATATATATATATAATACTCATACTCATTTCAAAAGCGTCATTTATGTAAAAAGGGTATTTTTTGTTGATATCATATATGCTGATATTTATGTAGAATTTATATGTCAAATAATGCTCATAAATGTGGGGCATGTAGTTTTTCCCTGCGGGTTGGTATGTGTATGTATGTATTTTTCCATCGTATCTCGCACATACAAAAAAAATGAAATTCAACAAGAAAGTTGAATGTCGTTGACAAATAGCGTTGCGTAAAAAAATTATAAGATATGTTTGTATATAATTCCATTTTCACCAAGAAAATGAACAGATTTGTTACCTTACAGCATCGTTGTTGTTGAATTAATAAACAACTAGAGAAATATGGGAATTAAAAATGCTCCATTTCACCATTAGAGAACATTACATCTATGTGTCGATTTGCATCATAATCTTGACAAAATTTTTATCATCCAAGGTTACTGGATATGTTAGCCGCAATTTCTAAAATACATCAATTTTATTGAATTCATGATTGAAAATTATAACTCGTAACTAAAGCCGAATGGGGTCATGTACCCGATTAACGTAATTAGAAACATCTTCCGAACAGTTTTCTTTCAATTCTTTAAATCATGCAAAATATCATAAATACCTGTAATTTTCCAATGGCAAAAAATAATTGTCACATGTCATAAAAAGAAATGAGTAAGGTTCGGGAAATACGCGGAAACCCAAATTTGCGCGAAAAACAATCAAACAAAATTTTTGTTTGACTCCTTGACATTCGAACGAAAATCCGATTTAAAAAATTGCAAAAAAAAATCATAAATATGTGAAGAAAGCCCATCGAAAATCTTTCGTATGTTTCCAAATTTATTTATTTCCACTTTTCTGAGTTGACTGTTTTCAAAGCACTGTATTTGGAACAAAGTGCCTGAGCGGGATTTTTCTCAGCTCACTTTTTCTACGCGAATTCTTTTCTTCCGGATTTTCTTCTTTCTTTGAGACGTGAGTGATATTTCGACAAGTCGCAAATTAATTCTCGAATTAAAAAAAATCAACCTGTGAGAAAAAACCACTTTTCATCAGTAATTTTTCATCAAATGTTTTTTTCATCAATAATTTTGAACCCACTTTTTGCATTTTTAAACGATGTTGAATTCTAATATTCACATTACATTATTTCCATTTAACTATTACTCAATTTCTATCTGATGTTCTAATAATATGTGCCGATTGTGGTACATAAAAATACTCTGCTTCAATATTTGCATTTAATTATTCGCATTAACTATCTCACATGAATTTTCCATCTTGTCAGAATTTATAATTGCGGTCCCTTCTTCTTCCACTATTATTACCTACTGTTTTACTATATATTCACACCAATTTCCTCCCCCCTCCCGCTCTCAAAAAAAAATCTCACAAAAAACGAAAAATCTCACCTTGCGTAATGGTCGACAGGGTTGACTACAGCTGGCGCTAAAACGCGCGCCGTCGGCTCGAGTTACGATCTCTTTTCAATAAAAACTACTCGTCCCGTCAAAACTTGCCGATCGCCGGATTAAACTTCACCACTTGTTCCAATACTGCTTGCCTCCACAGCGACAATTGTCTCATAGCCAATCAACTCGTATCACCCACACACCCATGCAAAATCACAAGCGTAAAGTACGTAAACCACAGTCAATTTATACATAAATATACCCAGATATATATCTAGGTATTGCCTTGCTAAATAAGTCCCATTAACTTTTGATTAATGTTTTATTGATTAAACATTTTCATTTGCATTTTTGTTCAACTCCATCCGTTTGATTTTTCAAAACTGTCCGCAATTGTTAAAGTGATTCGCTAACCCCATAAAAATGATCAGTTCCACCATTCAGTTCCGATCAATCGATCGATCAATCGAGTATCACTGTTCGCGATCACGTGACTCTTAGGTTCAATATAAGAGTAACCGTGCGGAAGGAGTATGAGGGGGTGGGGCGGGCAGGGGAGAGGTTGCAAAAAAGATTGGAAAAAAAACCGTAAAAATCACAATAATGGACCCGATGTAACTTTATACGGAATTTTACGACTGCGCGTGGTAAGAGAGCTGTCCGCCGCGACTGCGTCGAACGGTGTGCCATGTAACTTCGGTTAGAACCCAGAAAAGCCGACCCCCACCATTCGTTTATTTACCACTCGTGTTTTATCCCTCTTCTTTGGTTTCTGTGTTGGTTGCGAGTGTGGTTAGTTGTAGAACGCCCCTCGCGTATAAATGCAGACCAATGGGAGCTTGGTAGAGCGAAACAGCGGACCACCTACTCCAATGTCGCGCTTTCATATGGTGTATACGTGTACATATAAGTATGTGGAAGGGGGATGAGGTTATGGGGCTGAAGTGAATTTAGGGGATTAAATTCAATTGACCATAGATTTAGGAGGTGGATATTCATTACGGCGATCATGGGGCAGAAGTAACTAATTCTGGTTATCCTTTTACCAAGAATGGAAAGAGAGCTGGATTTGAAACCTGGCAATCTGTTAACTGGCCAAAGAACACGGAACAAAAATCATGCCAACAATCATAACATGAAAAAGAAACATGTTGGTGTTCACTCTTTTTGTTGTAAAGTATACACAGAGAAAAAAAAAATTCTTGGATCAAGTATATTTTCAAGAAATCAATATTTATAGATTGATGTGTTATACATCTTATTGGATCCAGATAAATCCATGAAAGTATCGTGGGAATCAATGATGGTTTTTCTATACTGCGCCTGCATTTCACGCAAGTAAATATTTTACTTGATTGAGAAGTTTATTTTTAAATAGAATATTTGAGTAAGTGGAGTATGTATGTGCTAACGGGAAAATGTTATTGTTTATCACCAAAAACTTAGGTCAATTATGTAACGTAAATAACGGAGTACATGAAATATTGCTGTACTGAAGAATAAATGGGTACGCGAAAGTTTTTCTCAGTATATGAACTCCTGCAGATGCAGATCAGATTATATTAATAATGGACCTGTGTCACACGCGGAGGACGAGCCACAAGAAGTACGTCCTTCGAGTCATTCCATTTGTGCTAATTTGAGTAAGGTGTTCAGCGGTTACTTATTTTCAATATTGCCCCTGACACCCTTCGTAAGGCGAATGAAATTTCCAATGAATGGGATGAAGGTGCACTGCTGGCGATATTGTCTCAGATCACAACACCAAGTTCTTGAGAGAGAAAAATCTCGACTTAAAAAATCATATTTCGAAACATCTGTCCTTCCAAGGTGATTAAAGTCTGTTCCCAAACTAATGTACAATCATTATGTTACATGTGACGTAGAATCAAATCCAGCAATTGTTATTGATTATTTTTATTTTTGCTCGGTGTGCATATGGGTTGGTGCTCGATGAGTCGAACCAATAACACCCCGATATCTCTTAAGCATTCCGTCATGGAAATGATAGATATGAAATAAACCAATTGCACTTGGTCATAACGCTGTATCATGAGAACGATTAGACATGAGGAAAACATCATATACCATAAAGTGTGCACTTTTATGAGGGGAACAAAATTTGTTAAATACATTTTTTTCGATCTCTCATGGCTTTTAAGATACAGCGTTATGAACAAATAAATAGATCCACATCGATCTATTGCTTTGCGAGACAATGTGGAGATCCAACGGATTCACACACCCACCCCCCCGACACACACCCAAACACAGAGAGATCGGGGCTTTGGTATAGTGAATAGAGTTTTTGCCCACTGCATGAAAGGTCCTTGGTCCGCACCCAGCCTCCGGCGAGCATTTTTCAAACATATGTTCTCACGGATTTCGCCCGATAGCAGAAACTTCCTTGTGTGTTATCGGCAGTATCCATAAAATGAGAACGCTAACCCGGACGGCAACCCGAGAAAGGGTTCCATCATCGTCAGTTTTCGATTTATCAGGTGTTCCTTCCCATTCCATTTGATCGACGATGCCCTGACCTGCAATTTGCACTGTGGTCTCTGCGCCGTCCTCTTCTGAATATTTCACGTCTTAATCAAACAGAAACAAAAAACAAAAATCTAACAAAAAAATCTATTGTAAACGTCACACAAAAAAAATCTATCACTTTATTTTTATTCGATATAAACGCTTCGCGTCCGTACAACGGGATTTTACGGCCAGTATGAAGAAAAATTCAGTTCGTTATATGGCCGTAAAAACTTTTCCGGCTGGTCTCGGTCTGCAACCACATACTAGCCAGAAAAGGTTTTTACGGACTTGTGATGGAAATCTATTTTTTTGTCAAAATCAATTTGTTCAATTGACGAGAATGGTCAACCGATTAGATTAAAACATCACATATTGATGATTCTGTGAATTTACAATATATTTTGTCACTTAACCTCTCAAGTACGGCGCCCATAGCGCGCGATCGGTCCGCCTCGGCCGGCGGCCTCCTGTCGACTCGAATGAGCTCTTCAATGCACGATAACTTCTATACACACCATCAGAAAACTATGAAGTCAAATTTAGTGATGACATTAACCCTTCACCAAAAAGTTGTTTAAAGTACGGTATTTTTTTACTCAAGTATTTTTCTAGAATTTTTAAGACCTATTTTAATTAAATAGTTGAACTAGCTACCGAGATCGGCACTTCTCAGCATTTTTAAAATAATAAATCCGTGATTCATTAAATCCAAATTTGATACACGTCATCTCACAGAGGAACGTACAAAGTATGTTTACTAGAAATTTTAGATTTTTTTATAAAAATTGTCTCGATAAACCAGCAGCTTGAATGCATCCGACATGAAATTTAGTTCCGTAATGTTGATGAATTAGAGAAAAATATAAAAAATGATTTGAAAAAAAATTCAAGTTGCATTGCATTGACAAACTCATGTACGTCACGGGATAATTTTCAGAATTCCGATATATATCATATTAAGGGAGAAAATTAATTTTCATGAATCACGGGAAGGGTCTATATGAAAGCTCTATAAATCCCGTACTTGAGGGGTGAAAATTGAAAAGTATATTGCGCGGCGTAGCGCTCATCATGCGAGCGACAACGTCAAAAAACGCTGTGCCAGTTCTGAGGTTTCCCACCATGTAATTGTAATGAATGGCCCGCTTGATTAAGACCCCCAATTGTTTAATACAGCTGAGCCGTTGGCAACAGTTTACGGAAGGCTGTTATGTAATTCGGCCATTAGGTAATGGTAACCGACCCTGTGTAATGTCAGCCAAATTCTAGTAGATGTGTACCTCGATGAATTTGTAGTTATCAACTCCGTATAATATCACCGGCATCCAATGCACCGAAATTTTGAGCCTGGATTTTAATTTCTTTCTCCGCGCCACCCTTCCCCCTACCCACCCCGTTCCACTGTACAAACATCCTTGATCTTTAATGAGAAAAACTTTATCAAATGAGGTTTTTTGTTCTTCAATAACTTGATACGTGTCCCCCGATTCGTCAATGGGGCAGCTCGATGGCTGATGAAAGGAAATAATTGCGTCACGACAGTGTCATTAGGCTCAGGCTCAGGCACGCCCCCCATTGGCGGGAGCTACTCGATTTACGCCGAATCATCCTTGATCATAATGTACACACATCCCATTTGAGCAGGCTCAGGTACGTGCCCTCATCGGTTCTTTTGATATGCTTGGTAAATGAAACTACCGATATCATCCACCAAATCGGTAGTCTCAATATTTGACCATGCGCGCTATATGTAGATATATATATAGGTGTATCGCGCAACGAATTGGGAATTACATTGTTGTATTTTTTTATCAGAGGTGCGCTACGGCCATTGTTGATGGGATTGAAATGAACCGAAAAATACATCAAGATGATAGGGCAGGATAGGACGCCGGGGGAGGTCAATTCGGCTTGATCGCTGTCTACTGTGCGGCAGTGACCTCACTAATTAATTCGCTATTAAACGATTTGGTGTTGGGGAAATTTTGAAATTGTTTTTTTTTATTTTGAAGTTTTTTAAATCCTCCTTAAAATACCATCGTCGGTGATTCACCGATATTTTCCCTTTTCATAAATGTATCTTTGTTATTGATTGATGAAACCATATGTTATCTGGTATCATTCGAAAGTTTATGGGATAAGTTTTGATTGGCTCTATAACTTCTCTTCATACTACAATTTCCTGCTGAATTATCGTTCTTTCAAGCATGGAGTGATATGTTTATAACGCCCAATCCGATGTATTCTATTTGAGGGACAAGTATTGCTTCTCCAAAATAATGCATGAATATTGTTTTTGGAGGCGTGAAATCATTGAGTCAATTACTGGTAACTTTGTATATGCGCACGTATTACATTTTAAAATTATGATTTTGTTGTAATTATCGATCTATAGAATGTGGCAAATGGTAGCATATTCGGGATGAAGGCAAAGATTTTGACGAGATCTACAGAAGGATACCTTATATATGTAAACATAAATGATCAAGTGGTATGATTCTTTAAGAGTCTTTATGATTTAAATATTGAAAAAATATGAAAAAAATATCCAAGTTATGATCATATGGCTCGGATATGTTTGCCTTAAAATTAGATTCGCCTCATTAATATCATCGGAAAGATTTGTCCAATTTAATGAGTAACTGTATGAGTTCGGATGATAATATTGATGTACTCTATCCAACCCTCGACGCTTCGATAAAAATTATGTGAATTTAGTATTAGCACGAACTATTAATAGAATATGGATTTATAGATAAATCAAAAGTAATCTATAATTATTCAGTAAATAATGTAATGGTCCCTTATTATCCGCCTTATTTACTTCGTTTTTCATGTTCAGATGCTACCAACAAAAATGAGATTCACATATTTATTAACCAAAAGCCGTTACTTCAATTATTATCAAGTTCACAGTGCTTTTTGTAGGTATGAATAAAAAAAATGATAAATGATCGCAACGCCTTTTTATTATTGAAGTACGGGCCGTGTATCTGCCAGTGCCAATAAATTATGTTGTGATTGTCAAGATATAATCAGTCAGGAATATAATATAGTCAGGAAGGTTGTACAAAATCATTGGTGAAACTCTGCTCGCTTAAAAATTTAGAAATTTTGGAAATTTTTGAAACTCTTGAAAGTTGATTTTTTTCTCGAAAAAATCATTTTTTTGAGATTTTTAAAATTCTTGGTTGAAAATTTTTGCATTTATGGTAGTGTTTAAAAATACGCTACATTTCGAAGCCTTTAAAAATGGTATGTTTTTAAACCTTGAATTTTGAGATTATAAATCACATTGTTGTGTTCCCTCTCATCGATGTTCCGAAAGCGGACATAGTTAATGGAATTGAAATGAACCAAAAATAAATCAAGATGATAATGCATGACAGGACGTTAAGGGAGGTCAATTGGCTTTTTAATCGTTATCTACTGTCCAACTAACCTCACTGTACTGAGATAACTGAATTTTCGAACGGAAGTTCGTACATAGCTCAAGGAATTTATATCTTGACATTTTTAAGTCCGTCTCCCTTTTGTAATGATCCCCATCTTCTAATTTAAGAATCGTGTCAAAGGAAACACATCTGAAACATAAGGATTGAAATGATTTTTTTATTTGTTTTTTTGGAATTATCATTTATTGCCGACGAGGTAATTGCTTATTGAGTGAGTATAGAATTAGTTTACCCGAATACTTTTCTCCCTCAGAAGCATTCGGGTAGCGAATTGATTCTCAAATTAGAAAAAGAAATTGATCTACCTGAAAATTCGACACTTTTTCAGTGTCCGATAATATCAAATCAATATCATGATTCATTATTTAGAAATATTGGAGTTAGCTTTCAATTTTCCTAACTTTTTCGAGCCTTCCATTTTTCGATTTCTGAATTTTTCTAGTCCTCTCTTTCCTTCAGAATTTTTCAAATCCTTCCATTTTTTTTTCAACTTTTACAAATTCTTTGAATTGTTAAAATTTCTGTAAACTTTTTTGCCATTTTCCGAAAACTTCAGAATTTTCGTAGATTGGTCATGAAATACATTAAAAATAATATTGGCTTCATATCTGAATAATATTTGTAGTGTTGTTAAAATTTGTCCCATTGAGAAAATTTGTAATATCAGGTAATATTGGAAATCAAATTTAACATTTATGGAATTCTAATTTTTTGAACTTCTAGGTTTTTACCTGTTTCCATTTTTGAGACCTAATGGCAATTTCTTGAAACTGAGCTTTCAATTTTTTCAGTTTTCATAAATATTATTTTTTCCCGATGTTTCTTCCATTTTTCATCGAAATTTTCAATTTTTTGAATTTTTTCCCAAATCTTTCAGTTTTCCACTAAAAATAAAAATTATCGAAGTTTCCAAATGTTTTGAAAGTTCAGGTTTTCCGCTCCGATTAATTACGAAATAAATCGAACATGGTGTAACATTTGAAATCGACTTTCAAGTATTTAGATTGAACTAGAGAGGAAGCTACCTAGAAATTAGGGAGAATTCATCATAAAAAAAACCCTGAAACTGAATCGAATCAATTTGACTGGATTTAATTTACAATGAGATGGAATAGGAGGACGCCCTAGGATTTTTTATATTTCTATTTTTTCTTCCTCTATCCAATTTTCTCAGAACGACACGCCAGTTTATTCACCTCCAATTAACTCAATTACAACGTATCATTCCTAACCAGAAGAAAATGATTCAACTTCAGAAAACCTTTTGAAGTTCAGAATTGAAACAAATACTAAAATCTCAGCACATTATTCCATTTTTCGAAAATGTTGAAATTTTTAAGTTTCCAAATTTTCATCAAAATTGCAATTTTTGGTGGAAATTTATTCTTAGTTTGTAGAAAATTGCAAAAATGGAAAAAATAGAAATTCAAAAAGTTGGGATTTCATTAATTCCGAAAATATTGAAAACTTGAAAGTTTCCGCTTTTTTCTGGCCCATTTTAGCTTTTCGAAATGTTTGAGTATGTATTTCGAGTTTCTGAAATTCTCCAAATTCTTGAAAATCTTCAGCAATTCAATTTTTTTCACCTTTATCAATTTTTTCTTGAAATTTACGACTTAACATTTTTGAAATGTTCCAAGTTTTGAAACTTTTCTGTTGGGTTTATCGTCATCCAATTTTCTGAGAAAGCCCCCCGTTTATTCACCTCTAATTAACTCAATTACAGTGTATCAGTTCTAGCCTAAAAAGAAGCCAACAATCCAACTTCCGAAAACTGACCACCCACCGTGACGCAAGTGTATTTTCAAATGCGCATAAAACATTTGTAACGAGATTCCTTTGATGTGTGCCAACCGAAGTGAGATTTTTACTGCCTAACCAACGACTTTTTACCATATACGTGGAAAAGGAAAAGAGCTAAATATCTAGGTGGACATAGTGGGGGGAAAAAATGCACTTGACTAGACCCCCATGAATGGTTATAGCGTTAGTTAAGAGGCCAGTTTGCACCGGCTTTTACGATAGCAACGTAGGGACTAAGATAAATGGCGCCAGACCATATAGTGACGAAAAGGGGAATCCGATTTAGGCTTTGACGTTTTCTTTAACTGCAATCGTCAACTTAATTCGGTTAAAAATCGATAAAATTATTTTCTACTTTTTCGACGCCAATTGGTCAACTAGACCATACTTGAGATATCGATAATCGGTTTCTTTACGTTTCAATTGCTCAAGTATGTTAATATTCCGAAGACGTCAAAAAAATTTTGTAATTTTGGAAATTTGAATATTTCTCCAAATGCATCACAGTTTCTCAATATCATTAGAAAAAATAGTTATTCCAGATTTTGAAATGCTCTAAATTGGTCAGATTCCAAAATATGCAACGTTTTTTCAAATTATAATTTTTTTGATTTTTTTTTTTTACAATTTTTGAAGCTTTGACATTTTTTCAATTTCAGAAATTTTCTGAATTGTTTTCAATAATTTTTTTTTTGTCACTCGGCCCGCCTAACCTCGTGACAAAAAGCATAGTATGTCATATGGCCTTTAAAGCATTTTTCTGACAAATATGACCATAATCTGGGCCTTCGGCTATGGCACATCTGTGGTTTCAAGCGACCGCCGCCTTCTTACATCTTACAGAACATATATATATCGTATTTCAATAACGTTTATGTTCTTCAATCTTACACTTTTGAACATGGCAATGCTTTTCAGGAACTGTATTGTCTTTTTATATCCTTCTGTAGTATTAAGTAATTCAAAACTTTTGAAATATCCCAAATGTCATAAATTGGTCAAAATTTTAATTATTTTACTGGAGATTTCTAAGTATATATACACATTCCCAAAATTTATAAAGATTTCTAAAAAACTGATGATTTATATAAATTTTGAAAAAATGGAAAAAATATTTAGCATATTGAACATTTTGGAGAACATAAACAAATTGAAACTCGAGGATTCTTGAAATTGTGCAAAAAATGTGTAAAAATAGAAAAAAAATGGCCTAACGCGTGAAATTCGTTGATAGATATTGTCTCACCCTTATCCCCAAGCTCAACGTGATAATCAAGACCCTTCTATTCCTTCATTCGCGGAGCACACTTTTTCCAATAGCCGTAGCACACACCACGTACCAATCGTCCGAACAGAAAACAATCATGCGCGCAGCACTGTAGACAAAAATAATCAAGTGTGATTGCTCGTAATGACGGGGCTAAGCTGTCCAGCTTAACAAATGATAGAGGGCCCAAGAGAGTAGGCTGAGCCGGGGCCCAAGTATCCTTTAAGGACGTCTACGTCACCGACGCACACTGATGTAATTTTTTTTTACTGCGTTTTCTATACCTCTAGGGATCGGTAATCGATTTGATCGCCCTTCCACAGGAAAACGGCGCGGCTTGCTTATTAATAGATAGGCTGAGGTACAATCAGGTGCACCACGAAAACCGTGTTTTTTATTTCTTATTCATTTCACGGTTTTGTTTATGGTTCCCTTTAGTTTTTAGCAAGCTTTGCAAATTAGGAAACCTTTAATTCTGTTAGAAGAGCTGTATAAACAACAATTTTATGCTAAATAAAATAAAAGACTGCAAATTTTCAAAGTTTTTATATTTCTCCAATGCAGTAACGGAGTGGTGAACTCGGATAAGCGCATGGTACGTCTTTGGGGAATGGCTTGGAAACAAACGAATATTTCTAATGTTTTATAATACTCTTTTTTATAAAATGTGTTTTGCTCTACAAAAACAGTTCCCATGAAAAGTTTTTTTCCTGAGAACTGAGACAACCAAGCTACCGTATTTTCACTTGATTTGTTATTGATGCGTTATTGTCTATTATTGGAAGTAGAACGAAACAAGAAATTGAACGTTATTCCAAAAATTCAAGTCATCTTCTTGCCTAACTTAAATGAACGAAAAATGTGGGGACGCAACAGCGTTTCAGTGTACTCAAAAATGGTAACAAACGTCGCCTGATTATTCATGCAAATATTATCTTGAACAAACGTGCAGATTTGGTAGTATCATTCGAATATTAATAGCAGGATGTAATGAAACCCAATCTCTTACAAGTATCATCGACTTCATTAGTGAGGAATCCGACAGCATCCAATTTCTTACTGAAAGGCATATCGCAATGAGCAATACATTCAACAATTAAGATTAGCACTTTTCCTATCTCCTTCTTGAGAAACAATCGATATCATTTGGTGACGATAAGTGCCTCGGTATCAGCATCGATATTATGTCCCATAATCTTCGATCAAAACTTCAGTTATTCTTTGGTACTGTACTGTACTACATGCGACAATATAATCATCGGATTGATCATGAGTGGATTGAATTAATCAGCTGTAAACTTCATAAACTTCATTTAATATTTCACAATTTCCGTTCCTCGAAAAACTCTAAATTTCTAAAACTACCACAATGTTTCCAAATCAAAATTTTCAGATTTCAAACATTTTCAACCTGTCCAAAATTACGAATATTTCAGGACCTGCATGAATTGATGAAGGGAAAAAAACCTCTAAAATTTTGAAAATTGAAAAAATATGACAGTTCTCCAAAAATATAAAAAAAATCGACAATTGCATCCTAGATTCTGTTAGCTCAATTCTCCGCTACAATGTTGACATATCAATTTTCGATTTGGCATTATCTCAGTGTCGTTTCCATTACAAAACAACATTGAATTGTTGCAAAAACAACGTAAATAAGTTCCTCCTTACCCATGCACATATATTTTCCATGCAGTTGACGATAAAGGTGGATAGAGGCTCTCGGATAATGGTACAAAAAAGAGGGGGGGGGGGAGGGGGATAAGAGAAATATACGGTTATAATGGCGGCATAAATGGCGCTCACTCGTCTCGCGAAGCCACGGACGATTGTCAAATTATCGATAATATCGCATAAACCAACAATGGCCAACGGGTCGAGAGCACATGCTCCATGAAAAAAAAAGTAAAATGTAAAGAAATGAGAGAAAAAAAAGCAGATATATATGTTATAATGCAGAGCCCGGACTGAGAAACCGCAAGGCAAGATTGAGTCTACACTTTTCAGGCATCACGCACTTTTACATACACATCTGTATATATATATACATATATGTATGTATGCAATGTAAACGAAAATATATATATCTAGGTATATTTGCATTTACATTGGTAAAGACAATTTGCGGGATGAGCGGAAATACTAACCATTGAAAAATGGCCAGCGATTGGTTTAGGATGCACACATTTTGCTAAAATATTAAAAAATAAGTTGTGTTCATTGAAACCATTTAAGTCAAGATTTTATTTAAAAATCAATTAACGCCTCACCAATTAGTTCTAAAGAAGAATGTTATAAAACATTTTTTGTAGAGAAATTCATGTTTGACACAACATGTTGGGGTCAAATTCCTCCCACCCACCCTCTCCCCCCTTCCCAAAATTTCCTCGATCCCAAATTTCACTAAACGACATAAGGATGTGTTACGGGCCTAAGGATATGGCTTATGGTTCGAAGTATAAACTTGAGATAGGAAATAATGTAATGAAAAATATGTATTTTCCAAAGGAAACAAAATTTCCTAAGCAGTTCTCTTCCTATATCTTATCCTTCTCATCGTAGAGCGTAAAAACCGTTTGAAATTGTTAATATCTTGCGCCAATCACCATCTTGGTTTCGAAAAATTGTTAAAGAAGTATTTTGACTACTTGCATGCACACCCAACAATCGAGGTTTTGGTATAATAGGTACTCCCCGTCTGAAGGCATTTATTAAATTAAATTGAAGATAGATCGAAAATTTAAGAGAATAGGTAGAAGTTGTGCCAAATTTCCCGTTTTTCTTCAATGCTCTAAAAATTTTCAAAAATTTACAAATTTTCCAAATGATCTATATTCTTCAAATTAATCAATTTGTATTCATACGTAAGAAGAAGCAACCTTTCTTATTCATTCTTCTCATTTTTTTTTCACTCTAGTGCAAAACAAACCACGACAAAAACTATGAAAACTTTTGAGAATTTATGTTTTCCCGTATTTGCACGCGGGAAATTCAGGAAAATGGAAACAATTGAAATGGTAAATTCAGTTCACCAACGATTGGTCAAATTGCGGAGAATAGTTTCCGGGCATTCTCTGCAATGTTTCAGACCGGAAGTTGTAAGTATCTTGGGGCCCAATTGGACGTGTGGGGGAAGCAACCTGCTGGGTCAATAGGTAGGGGTGGGAGTTGTGTGCACTTAGTAAAAGCGGAAACGAGCCTTGTCTAATTTACCGCCGGGGAGTAACGAAACAAGGGCTCTCTCTTAATGGATGTCTTCTAAACAGACAGGAGGTGTACTCTGTCTCTATTAACGCTCGTAAAAAGAGGTAAAGGATAGGTCAAGCGGGAACGAAAAGTAATTCAACCATTTTTTTCAGATCAGTGCGATACCACGTGATCCAACCGTACGGTACAACGCGAGGCGGATGAGTGTGTCCAATATTTGGAATGTCTTATATTCGGAATATTTCAATACCTTGGAATTTGTAAAAATTTTCAAAAATTTTTCGAAGTTTTTGAAATTTTTGGAGTTTTTGAAACTTTTGAAATTTTTGAAATTTTTGAAATTTTTGAAATTTTTGAAATTTTTGAAATTTTTGAAATTTTTGAAATTTTTGAAATTTTTGAAATTTTTGAAATTTTTGAAATTTTTGAAATTTTTGAAATTTTTGAAATTTTGGAAATTTTTGAAATTTTTGAAATTTTTGAAATTTTTGAAATTTTTGAAATTTTTGAAATTTTTGAAATTTTTGAAATTTTTGAAATTTTTGAAATTTTTGAAATTTTTGAAATTTTTGAAATTTTTGAATTGATTTGCCTCAAATTTCGAAGTTTTCAATGTTTACGAAAATTCGAATATATTGAATGAAATATATTCAAATGAATATATTGAATATTTCGATTATAGTGAATATATGGACTCGCATTTGAAACATGCAAAATTCTATAACGTGTAGCAAATCTGAATTTCTTTACTTTCCGCACTGTTTGCGAAATTATTGAATTTTGCACTTTTATTACAATTTTTCAAAGATGATACAATTTCGATTTATGGAAATCATTGAGCAAACAACCGAACCAGTTGTCAAAGATGGCTTCGTTGGATGCACTCTAGTGACTTTTACTCTAGCATTGAGATACTTCAACGCTCGTAAAAGAGATAAATATCTCAACGCGAAAAGAAGTAATCCAGCGAGTTCTTTCTATTTGTGAGATTAAAAGATAAGCTGGGAATATAAAACATATGTAGGTGTAGCCGTTACATCAGACGCGACAAGATTTCGCGACTATCTCATCTCGTTCCGACATCGAGCGGGGATTCAAGTCCCATCACGACAGAGCAAGTCTCGTCTCGTATCGACTCTTTCGATTTTATTTAGAGGAAGAAAATTGAAGAATCTAAAAAAATTGGAGCGTGTCCAACCCGGTTTCAACTCCAATAAGTTATTGCTGAAACGAAGAATCAGCGACAAAATATTATCGTTTATCATTAGACCCGACATATCAGACGTCCAAATGTTGAAAAGTAAAAAAATAGTACTCCCATTTTGGGCTTAGATTTCTTTTTAATGATTGAAAAATTTCATACAGTAACATTTACTGAAATTACTATTTCTTCGTCATCATGAGGAACCAACAGCCTTTCCTGATATCAACAAACATTCTAACTCCTAGAAAGCCGCGGGCTGATTCCAATTTTTGACATTTATAGTTGGAAAATTATGTAACTCATATAGTTTTGTTTACATTTTTGAACAATGGGAGGTTACATTACTTATAATCCATCTCTCACTGCTAATTCTTTACTTCTACACATATTCCATCGATATTAAGCGTGTTCAATCGAGGTAAGTCAGCGCTCGCCTTGTATCACTCTTAGTTTAATATCCTCAGATCTAATGAGAACATGACCATTTGCGGATAAAAAAATGTTTAGGTCTCCCCCAGATCTACAAAAAATATTTGTACCAAATTACCGGTATCTCTCGTAGTTTTTGGGATATCTAGCAAAAAACAGGTCGAGTCGAAGACCGACCTAGTTCGATTCAGTACCCGCTCCAGGAGTATTTGTATGTCTGTAATTTCTGTACCAGTAAGGGCCATTATATCGGAAGAGGTATTGTTGAACTTTTCTGTATTGCCTTGATAGGGTCTGTAGTACACAATTTGAGAATTGGAGGATTCAGCTGGGACATTACTATATGCAATCTTTGTGATGAAGGTTTGGTCAATTTTCGGCTCGATGTGCCCACTATAGAACTCATCATATGACATGATGCTGGGTTTAGAATCCGGAAATTTTACTCGTCTCTTGCCAAAGATACGAAGAAAATGGGATGCTTGTTCCGAAACCACTGAATTTCTGAGTGAACAACTACCAGATATTGAACCCATGTTTGCATATTCAACTATGGAGGTTATTTGTTTCCAATCAAATTATCGTAAGTCACAGATATAAGTTTATTAGTAACAATATATTGAGATATTAGTAACAATGACGGCATAAATAATAGTCAAGAACGATCTGGTCAAAAAAAAATTGGTCCAATATTAAAAATTTTCACAATTTAAAACTTTTTCGATATTTCTCCAGGTTTTTCATATACCTCCAATTTTTTATATATTTCAAAATTCTTAAATTTCTTTCCAGATTTTCTCACAATTTCCAAAATTTTCTAATTTTTCCATTTACAAATTTTTTGCAATTTCTGAACACCAAACGGTCTCCACGCCATCAGCGTTATTGGGTACAAAATTTTCGTTCTATCACTGTATTCCCATAAATATTTTAGCGATACATTAGGCCTAATATAGACGCTTAATGTTCGGTTATATATCCTCCAGGGTGTACACATTTGGCGAGAGTAATAATTATACGCTCGCCTCGCATATATTGCTGACTGTATACGGCCACTGTATCCAAACACGCCCCTTGCTCTCCCTGATTAAGGTGCGCGCAAACGATCCGCGGGTCAACCGGTAGCCGTCCTTTATTCCCATGATGTATCCACACAATTTTTTTATTATCAAAATTTTCTCGTCAATACAGCAAGTGAAAGAAGGAAGTCCCCACTCATGAATTGTCATGTATGTATTTTTCACACGTCGATGAATTTTTAGTTTTGAAGAAGTATCTCATTTTCTGACTGTTCAAATGGTTGACTGTACGAAATTGTGCATTTGAACCTGATACGAAGAATAGGGTACGGAAGGAGGTGGACTTTGACGGGTATATACTCCACCCTCAAATCTTAGTCGCTCGATCTGACGCTGTTAATAGTCTAATTCGTTTTTTACCTGGAAGAGCTATCGGTGTGTAAATAGTGTGGACTCGCAGTGTGTGGTACGCAGAATTCATTTTCGATAACGGTTTTGTGTATGTGCGTGTCAAACGCCTTCAGTAACATATATTTCCAATAAGGTTTCTGTCCATGTGTGTGTTGGTATGTGTAGCAATTTTAATTTGCACCATAAAAAGCAAAACAAAAATCACTACAGATGTATAATTTGGATTATCCAAAGGAGAAGGAATATAAGATGAAAAAAACGGGCAAGTGCAGCAGTTTCGATAATCTTCCGATCGATTTGCGGTTGAAATCTTTTTAGCGGATGAGCCCTTGGATATGGCATAAACGTAGCTATAGTCCAGCTTTACGAACGTGGTCACGAGGATGATCGGTTAAAAATGGAGGATGAAATATATAGGTAACACCTGGTTGCACAAATCCAAGTGCATCCAATCAGCCTGCCACACTTTATTCCACATTGTGTACTGTGCTATAGCACCGTGAAAACCACATGAGAATAAGTGCAATGATATGAGTAATGGGCCTTTGTAACGTCTCATTTGCGTTCCCATGTTTTTATTCAATTGCATCTGAACATGAAATTTGTTAGAGTGTTTATTCATCATTTTTACATATCATGAGGAAATTGCCATTGCCAATCTTGGTTAGTTCATACTTTTTTCTCAATTTTTCCGAAATTTTTTTGAGTACTTTTGGATTTTTGAACAATGTAGATTATTTCCAAAATTTCAGACATTCCAAAAAATTTCAAGAATTTCAAAAATTTTAAGGATGTCAAAAATTTCAAAAATTTCAAAAATTTCAAAAATTTCAAAAATTTCAAAAATTTCAAAAATTTCAAAAATTTCAAAAATTTCAAAAATTTCAAAAATTTCAAAAATTTCAAAAATTTCAAAAATTTCAAAAATTTCAAAAATTTCAAAAATTTCAAAAATTTCAAAAATTTCAAAAATTTCAAAAATTTCAAAAATTTCAAAAATTTCAAAAATTTCAAAAATTTCAAAAATTTCAAAAATTTCAAAATTTCAAAAATTTCAAAAATTTCAAAAATTTCAAAAATTTCAAAAATTTCAAAAATTTCAAAAATTTCAAAAATTTCAAAAATTTCAAAAATTTCAAAAATTTCAAAAATTTCAAAAATTTCAAAAATTTCAAAAATTTCAAAAATTTCAAAAATTTCAAAAATTTCAAAAATTTCAAAAATTTCAAAAATTTCAAAAATTTCAAAAATTTCAAAAATTTCAAAAATTTCAAAAATTTCAAAAATTTCAAAAATTTCAAAAATTTCAAAAATTTCAAAAATTTCAAAAATTTCAAAAATTTCAAAAATTTCAAAAATTTCAAAAATTTCAAAAATTTCAAAAATTTCAAAAATTTCAAAAATTTCAAAAATTTCAAAAATTTCAAAAATTTCAAAAATTTCAAAAATTTCAAAAATTTCAAAAATTTCAAAAATTTCAAAAATTTCAAAAATTTCAAAAATTTCAAAAATTTCAAAAATTTCAAAAATTCCAAAAATTTCAAAAATTTCAAAAATTTCAAAAATTTCAGAAATTTTAAAAATTTCAAAAACTGCAAAAATTGTAAAAGTTTCAACACTTCCAAAAAATTTTAAACTTCAAAATATTTCAACAATTTCCCAAACCTCAAAGATAAGACTGAATTCAAAAGTGTTTCACAAATGACAAAACCAAAATTTTGACAAGTGCTAAAAATCTCTGAGGGACACAAATTTTGCGAAATTTCCTTTTTGTCATGGAAAATTCTCATGCATGTAATTTTCTAATTAAGACTTGTTCGGAAGAGTCCTCGTTTAAAGGATACGAAAAAAATCCATAATCTAACACTGCATCATCATTCTTCGTGTGAAAATAAGTCCATAATTATTTTTTCATCGTGATTCTGTATTAAATCTCCAACATTTTACGATGTAGTCGTCGGTGATTGTATCCCATCCTCACGTATCTCGATTTTTGCGAATCTCTTTAGTACGGGCGGACGGGAGTGAAGTCCTAACTGGACATCATGTGTAGTTTGAGAACACTTCTGATTGGCAATAAACGATCGTTAACGAATGAGAAATAATTCGCGGCCACTGGTTTGTCCATGACTACATAAATTTATGGCCCGAGGTTATCGCCACTTCGGGCATCATTGATGAAAAAAAATTGTTGTTTTTTCAAGACACAAAGAAATTAATTTCTCTGGGGAAAAATTGGATGTCATGGTCTTTCAACATAATATATATAGCTTCATGTGAAATGTATGAACGCTACATGATTCCAGGAATATTCAAAAATTTCCAGACCATCATTTTTACAAAATGCAAATTTAATAAATTTTGAATTCTAAAAAAGCTAAATTGGGAAACTTTCAAATTTTAAAATTTTTAATTTCAATAGACGAAAAGTGCGGGTGATACTCGATCGGCCGCAACATTAACTGCCCGATACGTGTACTTGTGTGTATGTGTGTGTGTGTGTATGTGTGTGCAAAAAACGCTCAAGGGTACGCGGCCGTCACGGAGAACACGCGCCATCCGCACAACTTCACCAAATACAGGTCCTACATTATAAGAGTTATGTAAAAAAACTCAGAACATTATCTGCGTATTTTTGTGCAAGGCATAATATTAGTTGAATATGTCCTTCTCCTATCTCCAACCATTTTGGGAATAGAGTCTTTCAAATAATTGAAATTGTTAATCACAATTGAAGGAATTGTTCCTCAAGGTTGACACTCCTTTTTCGCCTGGACTCCCGGAAAACAGTGAGAGGAAATTCATGGAGAAAAGAATCGATCCGTGGACGAGGAACCGTGAACCCAAAAATCACTTACAAACAAACACATACACGTGCACAGAACCCTTGTCAAAAAAATATTACAAGCATGCGGAACATTGAGAAAAATGAAAATTTCATGTTTCTAAAATACTTCATTTTCCGGTGACTTTTCTATGAGGAAGTTAGAAATTTCGAATTTCCAAATTTCCAAATTTATAAATTTCAAATTTCCAACTTTCCAATGTCAAAAATTTCTGGATTTTTATCACCCTTCAGAACTTGCGATTTTGTAAATGTGAAGTTTGGAAATTATTCAAAGTTCTGCAATTTTTAAAAATCTTTCGAATATTTATGAACATTATCAAATTTTCACAAAATAATATGATAATAAATTAAATTATTCAATTTTGAAAGATTTTGATTTTTTATTCAATAGTAACATTTTTCAATGTTTCCATTATTTTAGAAGGTTCTCTATGTAGACGAAGCAGAACGAGCTCTATATTTCTCAGTATATTCATTAAAGAGCCAATAAATTATTTTGATTCATTCGAAATCATTAATTCCCGCCTTAATTGTACGAATCCATTAACGCTGACATTTCGTCATAAAAAAAATCATTACCATTTTCAATCACCGCCCAACAGATCAAAAAAACCATTAAGACCCACTCAAAAGGTCAAAACTGGAAGACGATGACGGATGAAACGCAACTTAACCTAATTAGTCACGCAAAACAATTAAATCCATTAACCGAATTCACAAAAAGTTATTATTTCAAGACAGCGTTTTCTTAAGGTACGCATTCAAAAGTTTCAGATCTCTGAAAAAATTGAAATGTCTATAAAGTTCAAAAATTTTGACAATTTCAACGTTCGGAAAATCGAAATAATGGAAAAGCTATGAAGCTAAAAAATTGTACAATGTCACTATTTTAGGATTTCTACGCTGAAAAATTTAATTTCTCCAATGACATTGGATTCTACAGTTTACGCAATTTTCAAAATATAAAAATTTACAAGGAATTGTGAAAATTTTGAAAAAAAGGGAATTAAAATTTTCAAGGTATAAAAGTTTTTAAAATGTCGAAATATTTCAAAAATTGCAAAAAAAAATCAGAAATTCAAAAAAAATTCTATTTGACAAACACAATTTCCAGGAGATAGGTAACGAAATCCAGCCAGCCCCGATTCGCACAAATTGTCAATTCGCATTATTTGCCGGGGACAAAAATCCTAGTGAACCTAATGATGCTCACAATCAAGGGGGACAAGAAGTGGAGACCGGAAACTGCGGCCGGCTAATTTCACAATATAAAAAGAGGGGCTGAGAACCGGTGTTTCTTTTTAGTCCGTCCTCTCGCCATCGCCAAAAAGGTTAAAAAAAAAGGTAAAGACAAATAAAAATGAATGGAGTTCAGGAAGGACGAACATTTGACCTTGCAATGTTAAGGCATTAGTCAATGGACATTTGGATTTGCCATCATTGTTCGATAATATGCACATTTTTATAACCTAAAGTTATGAAAAAGTCGGCAGTTGCTAATTCGCTTTCCTGTCACACAATTTTTTTATAATCTTCTTCAAGAAGAATATTGTGATCACATGGAGGATCACCATTACAAGGAATATTTATTTCTCGATGAAGAAATAAAAAAAAATGACAATTGTTCGCGATATTACCCTGATAAAAATATTTTCTAAGAACACAGGACCACTTTCTTGCGGGAGGAACCTCGCTTTAACAACTTATATTTCGCCATGGCTGTTATTCCAAGGTAATTAAAGTCAGGTTCCATCAGTGGTGTTTCTGTCCCAGCACAGAATGACCATGCTGCAAATAACCTGGAGTGAACGGTTTTCATGAGTATTCACGATGAGGCTATTTGTCCACGTTCTTATATGTAGCATGACTAGGGAAGCCTCGAAAATTCGTGACTTTAAGTCCGCACATGCAGAATTCTGGGGAACGTTATTGTCACTCCGTGTACAAATAGCCTCGCCGGAGTGTTCACATATGGTCCCAGGTCATCCAAACATTGTTTGATTTTGATCGTACACTGAGGGAAAGATATACTTCGGCCCAATATGTTTCATGGGCCTAATATGTTCCATCTTTCAAAGAAATAGATATTTCTAAAAAAATGAATTTTATTGTTTTAGTGAAATCCAAGTGACATTAATTAACTACCAATGATGTTAATCATATAACTCTACGTGATACTTATGAGACAGAGGATCTTAGGTGAATTTGTACAGTAATAATTAAGAATCCCGAATTAATTAATTTTTTATTTTCAAATTAATAAGAATTAATAAAAATAATGTTCAACCCAGGTCAGTTGTCATATAATTGTTTGGAGTTAAGCGATTCACATGATTACATTTAATTGTAATTGTCAGAGATTAAATGCAACGACGAAATTTCATTTTTTAGGAATGCCTATTATTCTGAAAAATGAAATTTTTGGGCCGCAGTATATTTTTCCCTCAGTGTAGGTCACAGGTAACATAATGATTGTACCTTCGCATAACAGGTGTGACGAGCTATGATTTTTCAAATCGGCACTCCTCTTCCAGGCACACAGTGATTTTACTGAAAAAATGGCAAGATTTTACAAAAGTGAGAAATAATGAGGTTTTTTATTCAAAATTGGAACTATGAGGAACGTATACAATAAAGCTTTTGGAATGCTCAAAAACTTTAAAACATTCAAGAATTTCGAAAACTCTCAACATAAGAAAAACTCGAACGTTTCTAATTTAAAAATTTTCACTACTTGCAAGACTCTTAAGATTTAGGAGAACCTCAAAATCTGAAGAATTCTGCAAGTTCAAAAAAAAATCGAAATTCGAAATATTTTGAAATTCTCTTCAAGATTTGAAGAAGTTCACAATTTTTCCGACATTACAACTCCCAAATGTTCAAAGATTTCCAACTAAAAGAGTGTGAAAACATTTTGAATTTTGAAAGCTCGCCAAAGTCTCTCTTATATCCTCACATGTCTCGAAAATGTACTTCCCAAAAATTAACTTTGTATTCTAACGATTTCTGCCAGAAGCGAAATATATAAAGCCGAGCGTCCTTCGGCACATGCAACGACAAAATAAGTTAGATTGCACGCTTTGCTCGTAAAACTTATTACAATGAAGAATTTATCTACTTGTATTATACCGGTATGCGTGACAACCGATCGCCTTATCATCCAGTCCAAAACACTGTATATGCTAACTGCCGGCCGCCATGTTGATGGCAATTACAATTAACAACAACAGGGAGACGTCGTAAAATGCAATTAAATATTATTACCTTACCCCTCTAATGGTCGAACGACTAAAGCTGAGTTATATATGTTCGGTCTTTTATATTATCCTCGGGTTTTTACTCTTTTTTTTCCGTATTTTCCTTATTACATATGGCATAATTTCGCAGTTACTAAGCAAACGGAATACGAGCGTTCCTAGTATGTTGCAAAATAATTTGGAATTCTCGAACTTATTGCACCTCTTGAAATTTCTGAACTCAGTTATCACTTTTTTAAAAATTTCCAAGATTTTGAATTTCCCAATAGAGATAGTTATTGTAATGCCCTCGAAAATGGAAAGCCCCAAATTTATCATATCTTCACGTTTGATGACCCCGGAATCATTTTAAGCCCTTTTGTGGGATGGCGCATGTATGTTTTTTTTCGTCTTCATTCCTCCTGTTGGTACTCCTTACGGTAGCGGCTCTTGAGCATTCCTTCAGAAGGAAGTACTGGACCCCCATCTCGGCGACCGGGCCCGACTTTCGCCATTTAAGCCATCCTATTTCTAAACGCAGGGTGAACCTCCAGAAGCAGCTATATTAGGATGGCAGGTGTTTACCATAGAACGCGCAGCTCCGGCGTTGGGTGGGTTTCCCGGCTAGCCTCGCGGTCTCATTTTAAGGGGAGCGCCAATAGTACCCACGGAATTTCGCAATTGACGCGTCCTCGCGAACTCTCGCGCTGATGAGATTCTGGTTAAAACCGGTCCATAGCACTAATTGTTATAGACAATTTTGTGACACCATGAACGCATCCTAGTTCAGAATTGCCTTAAAAGTAGAAAATCTGTGGGACTTGCCAAAATTTGTCAGCACAGAAATAAAATTGTTTGCAAAAAATGCCTTATTTTTCAGTGAAACCGCTCTGGGAGGAGCTATCCGAGCCATTGAATTTTTAAATAAGTCCTGAAGAAAAAGTCTTCAAAAAGCAGTCACTGTTTTTTGGTGCCACTTGTAGAAAATTCTCGACGTTAGAATTTGGCGGGCACTTTCACAGAGCAAATCTTGGATATTTTTTCATGTGATCTTTCACGTTTTCGATCTACTAATACTTGTAGACGATACACTGCACCGCGTTCGCATTATAAGACACAGAGAAACGCAAAAAATCTATGCCACAGGCGGTCACTCGATGAGAAATTTTCTCGCTTGTCCGACAATCCAAAGGAATTCTTGCCCAATCAGAGATTTAAAATTAGGAACCCAAAGGGCAGCACTAAGTCAGCGCGCTCACTCACTTAGCCATTCTAACGTCAGAATCCTTCCTAGGATTCGTCCTATGAGACGAAAGGAACTATCGATATATATCGAAACCGTAAGACTGAAACTAACACCACACCAGTCAGTGCGGCGGAAAAAGGAAATGCGCGTGCAAAGCACGTGCAATCGGTCTCATACTGTGAGAAATCAAATCAGTTTTGGAATTTCTCTCCTTGAAATTAATGAATTTTTCTTTCAGATTACAATTTGACATTTCAGATCTTTTCCATGAAATGACAATAAAATTCTCTATTCTGGAAATTCAGGGGAACAGATCAGGAGTTTATATTTTTTTTTGAGTATATATACCGCATAGGAGAGTGGGAGAAAATGGTTCGCGGTCCATAATGGGACAGGTTCTCGAACTGGGACGTGGAATGTAATGGTACACTGCTCGCCCCATTCTGCAGCTATGCCCCATTATGCCCCAGACTTCTCTATATACAAAATACAAGAAATGTCAACTTGTTTAGTTATTCCGCGTCAGGAATTGTGATTCAGTAGCACATTCGACAATTAGCCTCGGGACGCTTGGACACGACAGCTCTTGGCTTCCAGTGTTGTTTATTTGGCTCAGTTTTCATATGGGCGGGGTGGGAGAAGGGGGGGGGGAGCAGTGTACACACGTGAGATCGAGAGAGCGTGACACCGATGGCTCTAACATGGGGGACCCTATCGCTTTCCGAGTGGGCCAGTATATCGTGTTAATACATATTTTATGATGTTCGTAGAATCAACGTAATTATTAATTTTTTTCTCAATTACTTGACGAGCTGATTAAAAGAAACGTAACAGAAAGTTATTTCTAGAGTTATAATTTCAGGATGCGAAATGAAATAAGAATCCTTGGTATTATTCCATTCTGTTAAATTTGAAAATCAGACGGTAAATTCAGTATGGACTGGAAGATCGACGAAAGATCGATTATGGAACATGAAACGTTCGATTTTACCGAAGATCGCACGTACCTTTGCAACGCGTCTTATAATTCAGTTTATAGATCTTATCACAATACATGATAGGAAATCAAGTCGGAAAATGAATTATCGAATGAAAGATCGAAGCGCAATCGATAAGCGAATCCGTGATCGATCTTCGATGTTTCATGAGTATTTAGAACACGATCGTGGAACAGAGTTTAGAGCTATGGAAAAAGTCATCTTTCGAAGGAGATCGAAGAAATATCGATTATTGTCATGATACTCGAAGTTCGATTCTATCGAAAATCGAATATACATTGCAGCATTGACTCCGCACTGTTCAGGGGGTCCTTATACTTAACTGATGCCTTACCGGTGGCTGCTCCGCGGCCACGTGCCTTTACTTTTCTGTATTCGCGTTCGATTTCGATTGTGTCATCGATAATCGAGATTTTTTGTTCGACCTTCGAGTTTTCGAATTCGATAATCGATTTATTTTTCTGGTCGAAGCTCTCGGAGGCGACAATTGACTAAAGATCTGAGAAAATCGATTATCGAATGAATGTTCGAAGCAAAATCGATTATCGAATGTATAATCGAAGTCAAATGGATATTCAAATTTTCCAATAAATTTAATCGAGTTTCAAAAATTTCGAGGATTTGCAAAATTTATATTATAAAAATTGAAAAATTTCAATAGCTTGAAACATTTTGAAAATTCCAAAAATTTCATACTTTGGAAAAACTCAAAGTTCAAAAACCTTATCCTTATTTGAAACTCTAGTATGGTAAATAATTTGAAAGAATAAATTAAAAAAACATGCAGATGAAAAACATTTATGTAAAACCAAATTCAGTAACTTCAAAAACAATTTTTACTGTAATAAGCGAAAGTTTTTTGTGAATTCAAATAAATAACTTTTCTGAGTGAGTCCCATTAATTTCATTGAAATTAAATATAATTCAATATCGTATCTGTTCTCGGCGTAATGGAAAAGAAACTAATTAAAAGTATTTAATTCCGTGTAATTTAGTACAAAGAGGTTTTATCGAATTTTCATCGCGGCCCAACATTTTGTAGTGTTCAACTTGAATGGGAACGAGAAATACTTTCCTTCGCGTGTGTAATACGCGGCTACCAACTTGTGATATACGCTAATTGCAATTACACCGCGTGTGTGCAGCCCTGATACTATGTCCCATGCGCAAGTATATCATCGTATGCAATGACGTATAAATCTACGGGAAAAAACTTTGCGATGAAAAATTTTAATTTCATTCACGAAGAGTAACACGAGTAATCAGTTTCTTATCAATCTCGAACAAAGTCGCAATATGGGTTTGTGAGCGGATAATATATGCATTTAGCAGAGTTAAACGAGCTCAACACTTTCAAGGATGTGAAAAATTTAGAAATTTCAGAAATTGCAGAAAATAACCCAAGTTTCCAAACTTGATAAAATTTCAGAATTATGTTTCAAAAATTTTCATAATCTTGAAGATTGAAACAAAAATACAAAACGTTAAAAATGAATTTACATTAATTGAAAAATACTAAGAACAAATGCTCGTAGGATTGAAATTACATGTATATCGATAACTAATGAGTTTAGTCGTAACCGGCAGCGGAAGACCACCCTTAGCGAGACGTTTCAAGATATTGTTGAACAATTTATCATTCGCCGACTCGCATTACTCTGTCATAATGGATTGAATTTCAATCTGTCCATCATTATGCGATTGCTAACTGCATACATTATCCGTTCATAAGCGTATATTGCTACTTTGTTCGGGATTGATAACAACCTGATTACTCATATTACTCTTCGTGAATAAAATTAAAATTTTTCATTTAATTTTTTTCTGCACATGATATCTTTGTGAAATTTTATGAATAATGAAAAGCTCTACTAATTTGGAGTTCTTGATTTTTTTCAAGTTTTTCATTTTTCATATTTTCAAAATTGTTGAAATTTCGGAGATGTTTAAAATATTTGAAAGTATTTAAAATGTTGAAAATTTTGATAGTTTTGGAATAGAACATTTTAATTTTGGGCACAATTTCCAATATTACAACAGTTGAAGAATAAAAAGGCATCCAAAAATGAATGTTACAACCCCATGAAACTCATCATCACCTCAAAAAATTATCGTTAGATAATTATTATGCTAATTTATTCCATTATCCAGTGAACAACAGTTCGCGCAATTTTCCCACTAGACAACTCCATAATCCGCTCAATTATTGTCACGAAAACTGCGCAAGAATTCGATTGAATTCCCTCGCTCTCTAAAAATATTTCACAACATTTTTTTACTTCCCAATTATTTCCCAGCCTTCATAAAAAGTGGTTTAGCGTTTGCAAAAGATCCATGGGAATTAACTAATTGCCACAGTGGTCAAAGAAATTGATGAGAAAAATGGGAATAATAAATATGAAATGTTTGAAAACCAGACGACAGGAGTTAATTCCACCGTACCAAGAGATGCTGTGTGAGATTAAAAAGAAAATGTTGAAAAATGAAAAAAAAAACTCGTCCAAAGATGGTGGCCGTGCCGAGCCCCATGCACATGCCTATATACCTATACATAAAATGTGAAATAGGATTCAGGTGATATTCCACGTTCGACATATATAAATACCGATTGGTATTCCAATCGAATCGCTCCCTCGTCGCCGGTAGGTACTGTGGAATTTTGCGGACCCTTTCGCATTAGTTCGCGTGGCTTTCTGGACGACAGCAATTACTCTTAATTGACCCGAAGCGACTGAATTCCATCGGCTTTTCAGACATATTCAATTGTGAGCTATTCCATCTTCATAGAAATTCACATACACATATACACACACAACCACTCATTATTATGATTCGGTAATAAATTGACGACGGCTAGAAATCCAAATAGTTATTAACACTAATATTTCTTTAATTATCCTGCTATCGGTCGGAATCCATGAGAAAATATTTTTAGAAGAACATTCGCCGGAAGCCTCCTATGTGTATGTGTGTATGGCCACATCTTTGAATATATTATAACGCTCTATCATAATAATCTCTGTTGATAGAAACAAAGTTCTTGATAGATATAGTTCCAAATCGAAAAGAATATTTCTGATACATATATTGTTGAAAAATAGATTCGAAAATACCCATTTACGTCGTATAACTTTCATCGCCAATACCCGTCAGTTGGGAGATCTTACATGTGATGGACTTCATCTCGTTAAAGAAGCAGTGTATAAATATTGCAGATTTTTTCGTCAACCATTTCGGCACAACATTTTCACCATTGTTTTCCAAAAGCCAAATTTTTTAATGCTTTTTTTTTTTATCTGAAATGCGCGACTGGAGATATCAAGATCCCCTATGATGGGAATGGGAAAATCCTTGAATCAGCAACACTAAAATCTAGAGAATAAAAATCGGGAACAAAACTAGGTCAAGTTTAATCTGAATTTTTACAAAAGCTAGATGAAAAGTCGCTCTTGGACAGATTTCTTCAATATAGTCAAATCGTTCAAACAATATCGTTCATATTTCTCAAGGTAAAATAATTGAAATAAAATATTTATGGCGTCATATCCAACTGTTAATGACTGCTTCATGAACGGAAAATGTGTCACCAATATCATATATATCTTACAATTCATTACATATTTCATCATCGTAATTGGCACGTTACTCAACAAGCGTATATATGCAGCTTAATTATAGCAATTTTCTAATTAGGCGATTGAAATCCTGGCCTCATTTTTCGAATCTCCAACACGACCTATTCGGTAATTGATAATGGGGATGTTGCATGAAACTCAATATATCGTAATTACGCGGTTAATACATTGTTCTTATCTAATGGATACACAGCAAGTAAATTGTTGATTCAAGGAAAAATTTTCCGGATTCAAGGCAAATGCAATCAATGAGTCGGGTTATTAGAATACAGCAAATCGCACATTATGTTTAGAAAAAAAGGACGGATTCAATCTATAATCCTTGATTGAATCACGGAAGCTGTTCTTCTGGCAATTGCCAAATTGTTTTCTACATATCTTCAACATTTATGGTTTTTGACAATTTACAAATGTCTAGTTCGGAAAGTTGAATTTATTTTATGAATAATTTCTCAATTATCATATATATTTTAATAGGGTCCGAATGATCTTACTTTTCTAAATTTATCAAAACGAGAATTTGAAAATTTAGGAAATTTTGAAAATCCGTGACAGCTGAAAAAATTTTCAATTTTAATTTTTTTTCCGAATTTTCTTTATTAACATTCTTTTCTTATTGTATTATCGCAAATATTAATAGTGTGTCCGGAATTTCTGAGCAAAGTGGTTACGGCCGATAGGCCCAAAATCGGCGAATATGAAAAAATGAAAAAAAAATACATACAGAGGAAGAATGAAACAGCGAGAGGAAGGAGAGAAAAAAGAATCAGCCATGTGGAATTAATCACAGCGAAAAAAAAGGTAAATTTTCGGCGAATCCATTAAGCGTCTCCGCCTATATCGCGCGGTCATAAAGTGTTATCGTTCATGTATATACAGAGTTACAGGAAAGCTGAGGAATTGTAGAAGTTGATTATGTGGGTTATTCCGCCAATTATAAACACACTTTTGGGCTTTTTCCCTTTATTTAACATATTTGAACGTGTTAGTTTACGTTAATAAAAAAAACACCAAACGGATTTTGCGTTGTCGGAATGATACATCACAATATTTGAATCCTTAAATAGGATTTAGGAAATGGTCAAGCCCGTTCCACAATCGTAAGTCAAGTCTCTGGAATCGTATAAGACGATTTCCACGCCGCAAATAACGATTCGAAAAACCGTAAATAACAATTTTGAAAAACAAATGGAAAAACAATATTTCGGAATCGTAGATTACGTTCCTACAGTCGCAACTGGTGATTTTGAAATCGTAAATTACGACTTTCGTATTATAAATTACGATTGCAGAATTCGTAAATCCCGGTTCTGAAATCGGAAGTGACAATTGTGGAATAGTAAATTACCATTTGGAAAATAAGCTAATTGTAATAGTAAATTACGATTTTGAAATCGTAAATTACGATTTTAGAATCGTAAATTACAATTGCAGAATCGTAAATCACAATTTCTGATTCGTAAACTCCGGTTCTAAAATCGGAACTGCTGATTACCGAAATCATAAGTTACCATGTTGAAAATCGTAGATAACGATTTTCAAAATTGTAAATTACGATTGTGCAAATCGTAAATGACGATTGTGCAAATCGTACATAACGATTATGAAAATCGTAAATTACGTTTTAGGAAATCGTGAATTACGTAAGTAATCGTAAATATCCAAAACGGAAACGATATTTACGATTATTTACGTAATTTACAATTTTCGAAATCGTAAATTACGATTGTACAAATCGTAAATGACGATTTTGAAAATCGTGAATTACGTAAATAATCGTAAATATCGTTTCCGTTTTGGAAATCATAACACAATGTCGAAATTTTAAATCTCTATCTCATAGAACATTATTGAACAAAAAAAAGCGAATTCCTAATGGATGAAGAAAGGCCTCACAAAGACCCATGCCGATAATTGGAGAAGTAACCCATTCAATATTCCTATTAGAACTGAAAAAAATTATTCATAGATTCATAATGGAATTTGTAACTAATGTAAATATTTACACGAATTATTTTCAATTAGACAGCGTTTGAATGAGAAGATTTACTGGGCCCTAATAATTCCTGGAGCTTGTCGAGCAATTTCTCTTTATGGGTTTCACTAAATTTATGAATGATTTATAAGAAATGGGAGAAAGGCCAATATGTGTAGAAGTCATCAGCACGTCATAAATCCTAGGAGAGCCAGTCAATTAGAAACGGGGACCGTAAAAAGTTCGTCTATATATAGAAGAAGAAATTTCGGTTGAAACGAAAATGAAAAAAGTATTTACTTTTAAAATTGGGAAAAAAATCCAAAAATCGGAATCAATTTGAAATTTGTTAAAAGGTTGAAAATTTTAAATAGTTCGGAATTTTTGAGAAATGTATAAATTATGGGAACTTGAGAAATATTCTAACATTTATAAATTTTCAGGGGTGTAAACCTTGGTAAATTTTCATAAGACAAACAGAATGCCAAATTATCGCAATTTAAAATTTTAGAATGAGACTTTTGAGGTTGTGAAAATCCTTTCCAGGATTTGATATTCCGAAATGTTAACACGCTTATAAAATTGTAGAATTTTAGAAAATCTCATATAATGTGGAAAATTATTTAAATTATGGAAGATTTTGGAACTTTTACGTAAAAAATTCTCACGAGTTTCCATAATTAATGCGCGCGCGCGTGTGCGTGTGTGTGTGAATGAATTTTGTCTCAGAATTTCTCGTTAACAAAGAGCTCGAAATGATTTTTTTTCTTTTTTCAAAAATTGTTCCGGGCTGGGAAGGATGTCAATCTCGAAAAACGATCCATTGAATCGGTAGTAGAAATTTAAATTGTTTAAAAGGTTCTATCGCAAGAACTGTTAGAGATAGGAGGGAAAGTGTAAGGTGAATGTTATTCCATGCACAAAAGATTCTTCTCATCAATCTCATAATTTAGGACATGTAATCTAGGCGCGTCTTTTGCACACACACACACACACACGCACATCGGGAAGTCATTCCTGCTCACTGCAAATATTTTTTCTGAAAAATATTTTCTCACGGACTCCGACCGATGGCAGGAACATTCCGTGTGTGCTATCGGCGGTATCCATGAAGTGAGACCGTGAGCCGGGACCGAACGCGACCCGTCGCGCGGGGGGGGGGGGGGAGGGAGGGTTCCATCGTAGACGCCCGCCATCGTATCACAGGGGTTTCTGGAGGTTTACCCTGTGATTAGAAATACGATGAGCTGAAATGGCGAAGTCGGCCCCAGCCGCAATGGGTGGGTACTCTGATCCGTAGTATTGCCCATGAAGTAATGCCTAACAGCGGTTACGTGGGTGAATACGAATAGAGCAAGAGTAGAAAAAAAAAAAAAAAAAAAAACATCGGGAAGTCAATCATGTGGCTGGTCCTCGGTCATACGTACACCGCGTTTATCGACAATTAATAATACCCCCTCAAAATTTCCGCAACTTTAAAATCTTCCAAATTTTCAGCGAAAAAAAAACGGGATAAATTATCAAAATTTCCGAACTATCCAAAAATTCCGATTTTTTTTCATTTTGTAAGTCTAAAAAAATAGATTTTTTCCAATATTCGGAATTTTCAAATATCGACCGAATTTGAAAATTTTTCAAATTATTAAAATCAGAAAATTTTCCAAAATCGTGAATTTTCTCAAAATTTTCTAAATTTCCTGAATTGTCCCCTCCTTTTATTATATTTATCTCGTTCTCTTGGCATCTAGGAAATTTGTTCATAAATTATTTTTATGTTGGTTTGTGAAGTATGAAATTAAAAATCGGTCTTTCACTTTTTTGACTACTCAACTTAAAAACGTCTCGACCCCGGTTCAGGGTCCTTATCTACTTCGTGGTGGGTCACTCCCGTGTGTTAGCCACTATAGCTACTATCTTAACTGAATTTGGACTGAAAACCGGGTCCGTATACGGCTCAGGCCACTCATCTTCAACACAAAGGCTTTTGGAATTTCTCGTAAATGTATTGCCACCGGTAGGCAATCGCTATTTACATTCTTGGAATCTTTTTTGAATCATTTCATTCGACATTTACATGAACAAAAAACGTGATAATGAACGGGCAAAGCGGACAAGTCAGGGCCACACTAATAACTTCTCAATTTGGTACACCAATAAATTCCTGATACCAATTTCTGAGCATAACAAAAATTTCCAAGATTCCGAAAATCTCCAGCTTTTTTTTTATTTCAAAAATTCCAAAAATTTTGAAAATTTCACATCTCTCAATAATTTTAATGATTTAGGAGGAATTGAAAATCGCGTAATTTTAAAACGTTCAGATCCTTTAGAAATTGAAAAAAATCAAGAATGGAAAAAGTTACAATGACCCCACCCCCTCTCCCTCTCCACAAAATTCCAACATCCATTAAAATTTCACCCATTACATGAATGTCAAAAATTTCGCAGATCATTTTCTTGCCTCGAGAACTTAATTTTTCCGCTGTTTACGACTATTGCGATGCAATAGAATAATATTTCTCGAGCCCATGGTGCCTCTTGGCTCGGCCAATTACCCCCGTAATGACATTTTCCAATGAGTGAACCGGACTTATACAAGTGCCAATATTTTCCCCGACTTCCGGAGGTCAATGAACCCATTTTAACTCACTGCAACACTCCCCACTCTTCTTAACTTTAATTAGTAAAGATTCTGCGGCTATCTTAGCTCATTGTGTTAAGGATATAGGATTCGAGTTCCCTTCACGCTGAATTAATTCTTTCAACAGTTCTCTCCGCCCAGTGTTGATTTAAAATCTGGGGAGATTAGTTGCGCTGAAATAGACTGGTAATTCGGTTTGATTAAACCCGAGTCAGCGGGATATAAAAAGTGAGATGGCTATTTAATCGACAGGTGGTATTAATCTTCATTCGAGCTTAATATAACAAATTCCTCAATTTATTAAGTTTCGAAAGGGAAAGTTTCCACAATCATCTTCTGCGTGACTTGTGTGGATGTATGGGTGGCCGGTGGTGTGAGTGTGTGTATGGGTGGCCGGTGGGTGTAGGTGGGTGGGTGGCTGGCTGGTTGCGTGTGGATGGGTGGCTGGTGGGTGTGGGTGGGTGGGCAGGTATGTGTAGATGGGTAGGAAATCAGTAGGACGGATGTGGGCCCTTACAAATGGGTGGGTGAGTGTGGCTGGGTGGGTAAATGGGCGTGGGTGGAGGGGTGTAGGTGTCTATGGATGGATACGTGGGTTTGGGAGAGTGGAGGATGCATGAGTGGGTCTACGAGCGGTTGGGCAGAATGGGTGGCGGCAGATAGGATGTCTGTATGTTAAACCTCTATAAATGTCAAAATATAGAAAGTTAATACTTCAACATTGTCAGTTGAACTTCTCATTTTCAATGTATAATATTAAAATATCATAAATTGCAGTATTTTCAATTTTCCCGACTGTTTCAAAATTTCTATATTTTTCGCCCTTTAAACTTTCAATCCACCTTTTCTGTTTATTTTTTCTGGACTCGTTTCAGTCAGTTGAAAAGGTTCCAAAATTTTTATTCATTTTTGATCATTGATATAACGTTCTGAACTTCATTGAAACTTCAACCATCTCATTTTGCAACTTTTACCAACTTATTTGAGAATACTAAAATTTGTAGAAACCGGAGAATTCATAATTTCCCAAATTTTTAAATTTTTACAAATTAAACACAAAATAATATCTAACAAAAAATCGCGAGAGCTGTAAAAATCCAAAGATTTCACAATTGTCATTTTTTTCTGGTCATTCAATTTTTTTTTTCATAATCTCATTGAGAAAAATCCACGGAAAAATTACGAAAAATAATTGATTCTCACTCTACCAGAACTAACAACGCCTTTGCGTTTTTATTAACCAGAAAAAAATAACCAATTGTCAACGTGAAATGTCTCATAAATACAAGTCGCGAAGAATGAATTCCGTTACAGACAGATAAATATGAAGATTGGTGAAATATTTTTTATGCTCAGAATAAAAATCCAATCTCTCATTTCGCCTCTTTCCGAACCCGTATTTCATGCCAAAGAAGTGTGGTCACCGTAGTTGGTGCGTTATTTAGAGCGACAAACAACTAAAAACGACTCCAACACCATAAACACACAATTCAGGTGTTAGTGAGAGGGCCTGCTTCTTTTTTTAAACCTTCAATCTCCGGTAAATGACGGAGACAGATAATGTTGTGACACAAATTGCAAAAAAAAACTCGACTGTTCCAAGAAAATTTAGGACTCCGTTAGTTGCCACAATCAATAGTTGCATTAAGTTTATTAATGCCAGTTTAGTTTTTACAAGTCGCACACCATGGAGCTTTAATATTGGTAATTATAGTTTCTCGAGGAATTATTGTTGGCTGAAAAATCATTTGCTCTTACATCTGACTCGGTATTTATCAATTTTGCGGAAAAATTGACATCGCATGAATTTCAGTATTGGTACACACCAATTCATGTTTTTCTTTCTCTAACATGGGCAAATTACGGAGAATGTAACAAAAAATTGACAATTGAAGTATGATCATTGATTAGAAATTAGATTAGGGTTTCTCGTCGTGTGAAACGACATCTTCTTCCGGGTACAGTGCGTGCGCATCAATTTGGTTAGGTGGCGCTGCGCACGATTGGGGGTCGACACGAAACGCGAAAAAACTTCACTCAAGACTTCATTATTTACGACAATAAATAGTTGCATTAAGTTTATTAATTGCAGTTTAGTTTTTATAACCCGTACTCCGTGGAGCTTTAATATTGGTAATTGTAGTTTCTCGAGGAATTGTCTCTGGCTGAAATGTCATTTTCTGTTAGTTCTGACTCGGTATTTATCAATTTTCCGGAAAAATTGACATCATTTGGATATTTGTGCACGCATTCGGGATTTGCGTTCCCTGGCATGGGAAAATTCCAGAATTTCATTAAAAAAAAAATTGCCATTGGAGGTATGTCAATAAACCGCCCTGAACCGGCTCACTGATCAGCGCGGCGCATATTTTCAATTCTTTTATTTTGCCGAAAACTGGAGTTCGACACGAATGTGAAAAAATTGGAATGACTACTTTTAATTAAGATGAAGTTATCCAGATTTTTTTTCGATCGTTACGTGTACCAAGTGGCCATAGAAATTGGTTGACCCTCGGATTCCGTGAAGTCCCCATATATAACCTCCGAATTGCGCAAACCCGCACAAACTCAAATGATTTTGGTGAATGAGGTCAATGTGGTCAATATTTTAATTGTTGGCGATTAGTTCTGCACAATTGAAGCTTTGAAGTTTACCGTAAATTACAAATTGTATCTTCATTGTCTTTTTTCTTTCAAAACGTGTAGAGTGCAGGTGGCGGCGGGCCGCTCACCTGGTACATATTTTTAGGAGGGTTAATCAAAAATTACATAAACTTGTGTCTTCTATTTAAATTTGTGTCATTGCGCGGGTTCACGCTTCGTTTTTACGTTAAATATGATGCGCGCGCATCAGGTCAGCTTATTTGTGTAAACGACTAAATGTGATAGAAAGCACAAAAAAAGTTGACTGTTTCAAGGAAAATTAGAACTCTGTTAGCTGCCCCAATCAATAGTTGCCTTAAGTTCATTAATGCCACTTTAGTTTTTACAACCCGTACTCCGCGGAGCTTTAATATTGGTAATTATAGTTTCTTCAGGAATTATGGCTGGCGAAAAAGTCATTTGCTGTTACTCCAGACTCGGTATTTATCAATTTGTGGAAAAATCGTCTCGACGCTTATATTTCGGTATTTAATTTCCGGCATTTGTGAGGGCCAATTAGCTGTTTCCTCTGTAGGGCACACTCTGTGGCCAAACCGGAAATTGACGAGGAAATAAAAACGCGCGTATGGCGAAGAGAGTGCTCGAGAATGCAGGTGAAAAAAAAAAATTAAAACCGACGTAACAAGTGAATGACTTTTTTTTCAATTTAGATTTTTGCGATTTAATGAGTTTGTAAAATTATAAAGAAAAACTGATTTTTTTTTATAGTAGAGAAGATAACGATATATATGTCACTTTCAGGGGATTTCGATTTCATTGATTTGGTTCGCATGATAACGTAAAATTTGCACCATTTTCCACTTTTTTTTATGGAGGATTATACCTACAGTGATTTCAGTAGTGAAGTACTTAATCGAGGTAAGTCTGTCTTAGCCTGACGGCAGTTTCCACTGAATATCTCAAAAACAAAGATAGATATCGCAATTTGCCTCAGTAAAAATTTGCAGGTCTCATCTTGCCCTAACGAGAAGGTTTTTATCAAAATGCGACTATCTTGATTTGATTTTGATCTATCTTCCCAAAACCGACTCGGCTACTGGACTATCGGTATCGTAGGCGTCTTCAGATCGATAGAGTTAAAAGTATTTGTTAAGATTTCAGTGAAGAATACTGTTCTGTCAAGTAAAATTTACCACCACTTAATACACAAATTGCTCAGCTTGAGTGATTTTAAATTTCACCAGGATAAAGGTTATTCGTTGAAGACTGGAAAGTGCATGTTATTCTTACTTTTGCTGCATTTCGGGGTGGACCTACATCAAGGATGTCGCAGAGCACAACCGCAATGGACGTATTACCAAAAGCTCAGGAATTTTCATTAATACCTTGTTTTTAATATAGGTAGAAAATATGAATTTCCGAACTTCGGATTTTGCGGAATTTCAGAAATCCGCGCGAAATCCGACTAATGGACAATATCAAAATCTAAAGAGTTTGGAAGTTTATTATTTAAAGAACTTAGTTAGTTAATGTGAATTATTGTAAATTTCATATAATTTTTTTTTAACATCAAGAAGTTTTGTAAGGTTTTAATCTTCTTGCAATGCCAGGACTAAAGAAATAAACGTAGCCGAGGTTTAATGCAACAAACGTATAGAGTTTAATCAAAGCTTATTAGGTGTGCTTATATGCAGGGCTCACACCGGACTGTCCGTCCGGCAATCTCATTAAATTCCGATAAGTCTAAAATAGAAGGGCGAATACATTTGGGGGGAAATTACACCGAGACACACATCAATGACCAGTCATCGATATTAAATTTTTCCCTTACAATTTGTAGAATACTTAAATGCTTATGATATTTTTATTTCCTACCAATTCTAATATTCATACTTTCTGAAATGTTATTAGAACAAGTTCACAATGTTCTCTTTCTTAAAAATAATTTTACATAATTTTTTTTATATATATAATTATATAATTTTATATATATAATTATATAATTTTATATATATAATTATAATAATATAATTATATTTTTTTTAATTATTGAAAATTTTTGCAAACCTCAAATTCGGTAAGCTTTACGAAATTTCTGAGACCGTCATAAAATTCGAAATTACCGAGGAAATTCTCCTACTCGCAGCATTTTAACTGTGCAAAATTGCCACAATTTCAGATAAAAATGTAAATTTCACGAACTGAAATTTTTCGATTTTTCAAAAAACATTCAAAAAATTGGCAGACTATCCAAGAAGTTTCTAGTGAAGAGCTTCACGAGAAAATTTACGATTGATTTTTTAACCATAAACATGTCTGTAAAATTCTGCAACCTCGTAAAAATTTCAGAAAATGTTCGGCCATTCTGTCCCAAAAAGACTTTTGATTTTGAACCATGGGCAAAAATGATATTGTTGGATTTTTTTTTAAATTATGGATCATTCTATCCAGGGGAAAAAACAATCTTCTGTGGTATAGATGGAAAAAATTGACGTTTCGATTACCTTTTTAATTCTACAGTGTTGGACCGATAACGAATGCAATAAATGTTGATACACACAAAGTGAGAGGTGTTATGGGGGTGCGTAGGCTGGCTTCGTAAATTCTCCATAATAAAAGTATGCGACGAGAGAACCTTGTATAGCATTTGTTGATTACGAGTTGCAACTGATGTTGTTACAGCTCGAATCACTCACTCGATAGGTGCATTGTATCAGGGCATTTATCACGGTTTAAGCAATGCCGGAGGCGCACAAATGTTCTCGGCGATAAAACCCACTACTAAAAGATACGAAAAAAAATTCACTACTACTATGGATTGCGTCTCCTCACTAAAAATTCCCGAAATTTATAGAGAGATGAAACTTTAATAACGGGCCAGAAGGTTCCAATCAAGCCAATTGAATTGCGCCCAAGATTGTTTGTCCCAAATATTTTCTCTGAAAGCCGAAAATTCCATCCCTTCTCTATATTTTTAAGTTTTTCTTCAAATATAAAAATCGCAAGAATTTTTAATACAATATTTAAGCATTACTGCTGGTCTCCATTTAATACTTGTTGATGGTGTCGATGTGAATCGAAGAAGTGGGCCCTTTTCACAATGTTGGTAAGTTATTGCTCAATTAAAATAATTATTTACCGACTGTAGATGAATTTACCAAATATAGATACAGTAAATTCTAAATTTTCAAAAAAATCGAAAAAGTCGAAATAAACTCGAAAGTTCTTAGAAATTTCAAACAATTTTAAAGAGTAAAAAATATTACAAATTTTGAAGAAAAAAAACGTGGAATCCACTGTAAAGCTCCAATTCAATTTAGTGGTATGTCAGAATTTCGTTTAGAATGTACTAAAATTAGACAAGTTTTTTTCTTGCATCCTTAAGACAATTTCAATTTTTTTTTTTTTTTATGAAAATGAAATAATTTGCGTTGACATCAGTCGGAGGGGCCCTATAACTTTCCCATAAAGAAATTTTTAATGCCCATCCTAATTTCCCCAGGCCTAATTACATGACTTCTTAATTATCCCATGATAATGCAGCAGGAGTGGGGGTACATATGGGGTGCATGATCGTCTTAAGTCTGAGGGGCATATGCTGTGTCTGGGCAAACGAGTTAACGAGGTGAACATTTTACGTTTGATATTTATCCGATGGGTCTCCGCCTCGGGACCCGTTTTATTGAGTCATATATCAAAACGTTCGAAGGAAAGTGGGGGGATAGGGGGGGGGGCGACGGAATAAGTGGGGGCAGAGGGGGAGGCAGAGGAGATCTCAACATCGAAACGCAAAACGACTGTGAGGTCAAATGTATATCGCATATAAAGCCTCAGGATAAGAACGGTTATTGCTGTATTTTATTTGTCTATTTGTTTGTTGAGTTGTATTTATTAACCCCGAGCACTAAAAACGATGATTTTCCATCCCCAGATTTCCACCCATTTCAATACTTTCCTAACATATCTAGACCATTTTAAACGAAATGTGTGTGTGTGTGTGTGCATGTGTTTGTCCCCGTCCCTCAAGTCTGGAGAGCAGCGGTTGCACTTTCGCTACTCAAGCCAGTACTTTCTTAAACACAGGATAAACACCCAGAAACACCTATGCTACGACAGCAGGCGTCTATGAACCCCCCCCCCCCCTTTCGCGGCCGGTGCGGTTCCCACCCGGTGTTGCGGTCTCTTTTTATGAGTACCGCCGATAGTCTACATTGAATGCTCCTGCTATCGGTCAGAATCCATGAAAAAATATTTCATTCTGTCTGAAAGCCGGGTGCGCACCTAAGACCTTTGACTTAGTAGGCAACCACTCTACCCAAAGGGCCAAAGCTCTGAGAGTATAGGTGCGCGGGCGCGCCTGTGTATGTGTTTGCATATGTCTCGACGTATTCTTGATCTAGAAAAATTTCAAAACAAAGAATATTCAATCATCTTTGGAGGTTTTTCCTCTATCTCCATTATCGGGGCCAATCAAAACATTTCTTGGATAACTCACATGGAGAGAAAAATTAATTAACAATGACCGGAGAAGTAATATGATTCTCGAGGGAAATCGTCATTCAGTAAATAATTATGAAAAAAGCTTTTGTGATCTTCAGAAAAAATCACGCGAAATTCAGACCAAAATTGAGGTTCGTTCCATAATTTTCCATGAGATTATAGAATAATTCCTTGAAAATCACATGAAAATTCGGATTCGTTCCGTAATTCTTCTCTAAACCCACATCCACTGATAGTATTTATTGCACCTCCAAATCACCAAAGGTAATTTTTACCTAACTATATCTATATTTTTTTTTTAACTTTTTTCTGCGTGTAGTAGAAAAAGAAACTATTCACTAATATTTCTACAAAATATTCATTACATCCTTGAAGAAACTGAGCCATTAACAAGTTGAATGTGACACGTAGCATGGGATAAATAACCGGAGGACAAAGCTCGAGAGACATTGGAGAGGGGGGCCTGAATATTTTGGGGGGCTCGCGCCATATTTACATCCGATAACGAGCCGCCACGAGATATTTACATTTTTAATAGCATAAACCCACAGAGCCGCGTGGCCCGTCTCATTCCACCCTCACCTTTAATACAATCCACTCCCCTGCCCCCCCCCCCCTTCTTTCATCCTGGTTTTTTCCTCAGCACCCATTTATTAGCCCTAATTGATCGAAAGGGGTCTTCCCTTTCTCCTAAATTTTTCGATTCGGGCCCCCAAAACTTCATTAAGAAAAACGAAACGCCAGTATTATTTATTGCTCATTAATTTTTTTTTTCACATTCTTTTACATCTCTCTTTTTTTAGCCAATTTTTACATGAGTTTATTGTGATTATTATAACCTCTAATGAAATAAATTTCACTTGATTATTCCAGTTGTAACAACTGGCTATAAATAATTTGGCAAATTGGGGAATAATTTTTTTAATTGAGGCAAAATAATTAAAAAGGAAAACAAGGACAGTTGGTTTGGTAGTGGACTGGGTTCCAGTTGTGAAATTTTCCAGAAAATTTATCGAAATTTCTGCAACACATTTGGAAAATGAAGAATTTGAAACTGAAAATAATTGACGCGCATTTTGAACTTCGTAAATTACTCTTATTCCAAAAGAATAAGATAGTTTTTATTAATTTTTGTTTTCATCTATATCTACCGATTTATTACATACGCAGACCGAAACTCGTTGAGTTATAACGACAACATAATATATGTGGCCCTTTACGCACTGATGTTAATTGGATGGAGTATTTGTACTTGCAATTAGCGATTAGCAATTACTTCCTCCAAATGGAAGCGTTCGGCCTGTCTCGGACCGACGGAGCGATTAATGGCCCAATTGGCTAATACCGTCGTCACGCAAGAATACCAACCCAAGGGTTCTACAATGTTGTGTTTATGGTCTATTGTTGTATAAACCACACGTACATTACCCACTTTTTTTATATTTTTTTTTCTGCTCATATTAGCGGGCAGTTTTGCGTTATTATTGGCGATTATTGGGGCCCGTTAACGCTCTAAACGATCGTTTAACTGATTATCAAGCAGAAACATGACAGAATGAAAATTATACTGTTACGCCATTACGGGAAAGGACCTTGTTTAAACAAAAGTGAAAAAAATACGGGATAGAATTTTAATTCGTTGGAATTTGACGAAATTTTTGTTTTTCAAATTGAATACATTTTGTTATATATTAAGTTTTCGGAATTTTTGAAATTTATGAATTTGTGTACATTGTCAAAGGTTTTGAAATTTTCCCTTTTTTTAGAATGGGGCCACAACTGCATTATCTGCTTTGTCATATGTTTCATTTTTCGTTCCTATTTATAATACGCAATTTTTAAATAGAAATACAATTCCATGCATATTTTAAATTATTCGAAAAATGAAAGAAAAGGACTTAGAAATATAATTGAAACAAGTGTGTTTATTCTACAAAATTTGTTTAATTTTCCAAGCTGCGACCGTGAAATTTTTCTCTGTCCCTATCGTCCTTGACAATGTTTTTTCCCCATAATTAGCAAAATTCCCTCATTATCGATTAAGCCAGAATATTCCATTTCGTTTAATCACGTAGTTTTCTTTAAAAATCACGCTGAATGATACTAATTGCGCTACTTTTTTAAAAAAAAAAAAAGGACATAAATGTTGAACAAAAAAATTAGAAAATATCAAAGGATGAACGAAGCGAATGATCGGATAACCAATAATACGTGGTAAGACCAGATCATAAATAATCCAGCCTGGAGGGGGCTTTTACGCGTGCGTTATACGCGCCTCCAAGTCCCTGATTGGTTGAGCTAATTGTGTTTTATTAGCACTCACCAAGCACTCCTCCTCCTTACGGCCACTAAAACAATATTCTTTTGCTCTTCCCCCCCCCCTCCCTTTTTTTGCAACTATTCAATTCGACATCTGTACCCCGTAACTAACTAACAAGTGCATGATGATGATAAATAAAATTGTTGTAACACAAATGAGGCATTGAATTATACCCCCAAATCGATGCTAATTCATTGGCTATTCGTGGAAAAAATTTCCTGATGCAAGGTTTTTTGTTACTATGAAAAAGATTTCCAAACGAAATGCGTGAGGAAAAACCATACAAACGCGTTTGCATAATTTTTTTATTCCATAAATATCAAATCTCAAATTATCCCGTTGGTTAATCATGAATTCTCAAAAAAATTAACTGTTCAAACGCTCAAAACCACTCGTGACGTGGACAGGCAGTGTCATGTGGCGCCATCTACTGGTTGCGTACCGAGGGTGCAGTTGATATCCGAAACTCCAATCCATTAAAGAAACAATCAAATAACGTCAAGGAACAATTGTGCAAGTCTCGTTTTATACCAAACCACCTAAAACAAGACTTCCGGCACCTCATGAAAGTTTGTTGATTATTCCCCTGTGTAAAGAGATTGAAAAAAATTTGGTGGGCAGCTGCAAGTTGTCCTCTAAATCGCCTGGCAGAAGTCGAATTTGTCATTATTTTTGATTGTTCTAGAAATCTTAATCAACCTCCATGTGACAGCACACAGTACTCTGATAGAATTATTTAGTTATTGTCATATCGATGAATTCGATTGGCAAATTAAAAAGATGTAGGTCTCTCGGATGCCCATGTTTGTTAATAGTTAACGAATTGAGCTTTCTCAAGTATACATTCGTTAACTATTAACGGTTCACTGTCCCATTCGTTAACTATTAACGCACCTGGGTAATAACAACTAAATTCTTTTATCAGCGTGTACAAGCCCCGCGGGTCACGATTGTGCGAGGGCGCAGAGGCAGTAGCAGGTAGCGCTTCCGCCGGAGCAATCGGCAACCACATAGATACCTCTGTGATGTCATACGAATCAAAAATTGGGTTTGAAGTTTATGGATTTTCAGTTCACGAATCGGGAATATTATTCATCAATTCAGTAGTTATCAATAGCGTATATAGAACCCTTTGATAATTTCATTTCATAAAACTGGGCGCAAACTGCATGCAAGTTCCCTATTACCCACTCGTACTTAACTCTTGAGAGGGCACGCTGCATGGAGAATAAAGTTCAATGAAAACTATAGAACTAGTTCAGTGATACTCGAATGAAAATAATTGTGCTTGAATTTTCATTTTTTTGCGCCAAGTTTAAACAAATAAAGGATGACTACAGAAAATTCTGAGCTTAGATGCTTAACAATATTGATAGATGAAATTTTATTTTTGTTATGTATTTTGGTAGTAAATAGTCGCTAATGACCTCGTTCTCCATAAGACCAATGAATAAACAAACTAAAAAAAAAATATAGAAAGAATATACAAACTAACCAGAAATATAGTTTGTTGGGAAAAACAAGCAATTCGTTAAATCCATTGCAAAAATTATACGCAAAGTTTTGTTGGTAAAATCTATATTTTTGTGAAGAAATGCAAGAGTCTGCTCTACCCGCTCTGCTTCATTTGCCCAACCCGTTGAGGAAACAAAAAGAATAGACCAATGGGGAAACAAAAGAATCATATTAATGCATTAACTTTAAAATGAACATAAGAGATACGCGAAACTCAATGCAGCGTGTAATTAAATAATTAATGGATCCAAATAATCACTATTTCGGCGTAATTCGTGTTCCTTCATCTAAGATTTTTTCATAATAATAATGGAATGATTAGGGTACTGCAATCATTAACAATCATTTGTGAGTTAAAAACCACAGTTGGATTAATTTTGTTTGCCTTTTATAAGGCAGATGTGATATACTATAGTTCTTGAACATTAATTTGAAAACTAATATCACGGGGTACTTGTCTGCTTAACTGATTCTGAAAAAAAACATTATTCGGCAGAGGAAGAGAAAGCTGGAATGATTGGTTATCTCCCGGGGCTGGAATATTGCTTTCCGTCGCGGCATGCGCGTAAAAAAGAATTTTGTCCCTGTGACGCGGGAGGCATAGTTTATTTGCGCCCGCCGGGACGAGGATATTGAAGTGTAAAAGAAAGAGAACCACACAGTGATAAGGAATTGGGGATTTTTAATAGTATTTTTCTAACCTAGGACCGTAAAAGGAAGAATATTCGGCTCCAAGTTTTTAGGAAGTTTGTAACAATTATTAGGTTAAGATTTTTTAATTTTTCCTGACCTCTGAACGCTTCGAGAATCATCGGATATTTTCGGGATAGTTCGGTAACTGGGAAACGAGTGTGTTAGGCTGGGCTAGCGTTTATGATAATAAAAAACTACAAATGAAGGAAGTCCACCACCCATTATCGACAACTGATAAGCACATTTTCAGACATTATTTGCGTGCTGAACAATGTAGAAAAACTAATAAAACAAGACCTGGTGTGACTTTATGACCTGCTTTACTCAACTATGCAAGACGTTACTCGTTGTAATTTAGATTCAAGGATGTCAGAAGTTCTACAAATTTTATGAATTTGAGGGATCCACAAAAGTTTGAATAATGAAAAAACATTATAATTTAAAACCAAAAATACAACGGACTGTTTTTAAGACCCTGTGCGATGAGAGACCTCACCGCTGCCTCCGCACCAAAAAAGAATGGAAAATTGCTACAAATTTGATAGAATTTCATAGTTTGGAGTTTTGAGAATTCTATAAATGGAAATAGAAAAGAAATATAAAAAAACATAACACTTTTTATATAATACAAATATTTTTTTCAAAAATTACTCTTTAATTTTAAATTCCGATAAGAGTACTAAAAATTAGCAAGAAAATGAAATTTTCAAAAAATTCAGAAATTGAAAGAAAGATTAGCAATTAAAGAAATGCGGTAACTTTCAGAAATTTGAATATTTAGCGATAAACGAGTAGACATTGCAGCAAAGCATGCGGGCTAAATATACAGAATTAATAACTCGTTAATTATCCTTGAGCAACCGGCGATTATCCGCAAGAGCATTCGCGATAAGGGCGCTCACCCCCCCCCCCCTGAAGCATCAACGAATTGTAGAATTCCTAAAAATTCCAAAAAACTCAGTAGTGTTAAGAAAATAAAAAATTAGGGTGACCACAAATTTCAAAAATGTCTAGAAAATTAGGAATGTTGGAAATTCAAAAAAATTTTACGTATTTCACGAGAAAAAATGTGAAAAATCCAAAACATTTCACAACTTAGAAATTTAAAAACTAGTAACCAAATGAATAGCGATAAGCGAGTAGACATTGCAACAAAGCACATGGGAAAAATGTGCGGAATCAATAACTCGTTAATTATCCGTGAGCAAGCCGTCAATTATCCTCAAGACCGTGCGCGATAAGACCCCCCCTGCCCCCACCCCACCCACCCCTACAGCACCAAAACGTTGAAATGAAATTTTCCCTATCTCCTTTAGCGGTCCCACAGCGTTTACCTTATCTCTTCGTGTGGTTAAATGGTAATTCGCGTATTTATTTCCACTTGAAAAGTAAAGTAATACAGGTTATCGCGTACATGTGAACGATATAGCTTACAGCTTTATGTATATATCTGCTCCTGAAGATATATACATAAAACTGTTGCCCCCCCCCCCTAAAATATACATTGATATATGCAGTTGCGTGACTTGAACAATTGCCCTCTTCAATAACTTCTTTTCGAAACTTCAACATTCTCATTTTTAATGCCAATGTAAGGGTTTCGCGTATTTAGTAAAATGGAACATTGACATTTCGACAGCATCATAAAATTCGAAAGTTTGGAAGACATCCAATATGCTTAATGAATTAATTATTTTTGGAGACAATTAATTTTTTCCATCTTTAGGCAATTGCAGGATTTTTAAATTAGGAGAATAACCAAATTATAATAATTTGGAAAATTTTGGAAGTCTGAAAAAAAATAGAAATTTTAAGGCAGAAGTGAAAATTTCGATGATTTTATTTTTTTGACAATTTTCATAATCTTGCAAATTCTGAAATTTTTGGAGCTTTTCAGAATTTCTGGAAGATTAAAAAAATTCAATGAAATTGAGTTATTTAAGGTGGCCATTACAATTGATGTTCGTTTCAAAATTTCAAAAACTTAAGCTTGCAATATTCTGAAAACTTTACAATTCACAAAATTCTTCAAAATTAGAAAATTAAAAAAAAAACGAAATTTCCGAAATTGAGAATTTCAAAATTGTCGGTACCAAGTTTCGTAACTGTTAAGAATTTTCAAAATTTAGAAAATTTCAAAAAAATCAATTCCCACAAAATCTTGAAAAATTTCAAACGGTTTTGAGATTTCTAAGCTTACAACAGTCATTAGCAAAATTATGATTGCTTCATTTTTCAGAAATGATGTCAAAAAACTCCGAACTAAAGTGTCAAGAATCGCCTGTTTGGAAAAATACGCAAATACCATCAATTCCAAGATATTGACAAAAACTTTCAAGACTCTTCAGGATTTTTTTCAAGTTGAAAAATATCCGAAGTGTTTTCAAAAATGACGGAACGTCTGACGCCATATTTGGAATTTGTTGTGTGCCTTAAAATACCTGAAATTATTAAAATTGTTGAATTCTTTGGTTTCCTCTCCCATATTTGGCAACGAAAAAAATTTGCCGAACATTTCTTAATATTGCAAAATCCAATGAAAAAACATTTCTCTACATTTCAGCCTTATCATTATTTTTTGTGTGAAGGTTCCAAGCATTTAAACTATTAATTTTATATTGGAGAATAGACCGAATAGAGTAAATTACGACTTTGATAACAATTATCGTTCCAGTAACTCTTTCAAGAATTTTTTCCTCCATTTTTCATGAAAATACATTTATTGTCAAGTGCACTAAAAGGTTACGAAAGAACGCGTAACTGATTAAAAAATGGTGTATGCACTTTAATCTACAAAAAAACCTTTTTCTAGCGGCTGAGCTTATCAACAATAATTCCTGTAATGAAAATTGGGGAAATAATTCCGTAAATATGGAACAAATACTTCTAAATTTTCAAATGTTGTTACCATTTCGCGAAATTCGTTGAATTGAAAAGAATTTATAATCGCGAAAAAACTTTATCTTTTGGGATGTTTTGAAAAAAAAATTGGGGGGTCGTGGTTTCGAAATTATTCAAATGCTCAAAACTTCAACAATTTTCAAATTTGAAATATTTGAAGAATTCATCAACTATGAAAAGCTTGCCGAACGCTGAATGCGGTGAAAAATCGATTTTTTTTATTAACATCCCCGCCCCCTCCTGCCCCCAACAACAATGTATTTTAAAGATCAAAATTCCCTGACAACATTAAACATTTTTTCAACACTTTTCTGATCTTTATTGGAATTTCTGAAATTTCCATTTTTCAAAATTTCGAAAATCCCTGAAATCTCCGTAATGTCGAAAATTTTAAAAATACGTTCCTCACGTTATCAAGTGAACGCATTCATTATGTCATTGGAATTTGCAATGTCTTTCAAGAACCGATTTTTCGTGAGCGCTCAACTTTCTAAATTGTATTCATTTTTTTGAATTCTGACACTGAAAATTTAAGCATCCGTAAATTTCCCAAAATCAAAACTATCCAAACATTTAAAAAAGCTCACTTTTAAAAATTTGGAATTTGATTTTTTTTTAATATCAAAACCTTTGGAATATAAAAATTTCGAGACTGTTCAAAATTCTAAAATGGCGCCACTTAATGAATTAAAAATTGAGTTATTTCAAATTTATGGAATTTCGTTTTTTTTTTTTACTTATAACATAACGCTATTACAATTATCAAGTTAATTCGTTGATTAAGTTATTGGTTTGAAAAAAAACTAAAATATCTAAACTTTTCAAAAATCACACTTACCAAAATTCACGTTTTATTTTTTTTTTAGACTATCATAAATTTCGAAAATTCCGGAGATGATTCAAAATATTCAAAATATTCCCGTCTGTAAACTTTCGAAATGGTGTCCATTATGGAATATCGTCCCTGTAAAATGAACAAAATCTGCAAAACTGAAGAATCCACTCACCATATCCCCGATTCCCCTCATCCCCCTTAGGCAATTCAGCATCTTCCACATCCACGAGACTCCTAATACTGAATACACTTTTAGCAACCCTATGATTACTGCTCTTCTGGACGCCGATATGTTCCCCGGACGCGCCCGTGTCCGGCGGACGTCGGGTTGACGTGCTGAGGTCCATCTGCCGTTTATCCCCAGTTGGACTACTCTGCGCAAGATTACCAAAAAATTCGATGGATGTACCACTGATAAGTGTCAAACATTCATTGTCTCGACTCATCACACCAGATTGCACGTTTCCACGATAAAAAATTTATCAAACACAATCACACAACCCAATATCCCGCTCATTGTTTCATCATAAAATTGTAAGAATTAACACAGGAGTTGCAACATCGAACTCGCACAACTCGACCGTACGATTGTGCGACTCGAGAAAAAAAAACGAATAATATAGATAACGTCAATCCACTTGCCTTCGCACACTAATTAGATTCACTATGTTCCGTTAATTACAAGGAAGTTTATCGCGCACTGAGCAATTTTTCATATTTTTTTGAGAAAATTTCTATATTTTGCACCTAGTACTTCGAGTCCGTCAATTTTTTATTAATGACTAATAAAAATTGTGGAATAAATTTTTATGAGAAACAATTTTAGTTACACAGTTCACGAAAAGTGAAAATTATTGGATATCCGATGTACAGAGACTGCGCATTTCTCCCGGACTTTTCCATATATTTCACATGCAGTAGATTTGCAAAAATCACATTAGATCCACCTTTCTCCAGTTGATTGGTCCACAAAGTTATTGATATCAGTTAAATTGATATGTGATTAATTTTTGATTTATATTCAATGAATTTTGTTACTTCAAATTTATTAATTACTCCATAGATTGTCAGATTGATCGAACACGATCAATTTCACAAGTGCAGGTCATTAAATTTTTTTCAAAATTATTTGCACTCACTATTGTCCATCTCATTTTTCGTTTTGCTTTAAATATTCCACGCATTTTTTGCATTATTTTCCATTTTTTATCAACTAATCAACTCACTGAATGATGAAAATAGGTGGTATTGATCGAAAATAAGCGGGTATGCAATTCCGTATGGGTATTTAAATTTTTGAATTTCGCGGGCTTTTTGAACATATTGCGCGCACTGTAGTTTTTCCTTTTTCCTCCATTTTATTTTGAACAATTAATTCACAATACGGATACAAATTTGTTATGTCCGAATTAACAAGTTGTTGAATATCACAACTTGATATTCACTTGAATTTTCAAAAAATTGTACACTGGAAATCAATAATTTTGCCAACTTCCATCCGCATTCAACGAGTCCTCACGTACGAGTGAGGTTTATGATAGCGCACAATTCGATAATGCGATTTGCAGAAATTTATGACCCCCAATTTCTCGTAATTCAGGTACGATGGAGATCCACATTCCAAGTACAAAGTTTCAAAGCAACGCGCAAAAGTGAATTGATCAAAAATCGAACACTCGCGTAATAACTATTTGTTTATGATCAAAATTGCGCAGAATATATTGATTAATATTCATAATTTTTAAATTAAATTTTCCTACAGGTTTCATACCAAAAATATCATTTTTTCAATTCCTTTATTATGAATTGTGATGAAAAATTGGTTCACTTTGATATGCGAAATTAATATTCAGTTCTGATTATTTCAATTTTTTTTCGTTTATTTTCAATCAAAATGTATTGTTAATTTGTTTGCCCTGTTCTATTTTAATTATTCTAATTATAAATATTGTTGATAGGCTTTGTTTATTTTTTGGGGGACAACTGGAATTTAGTTTTTTTTTTCTTGATTTTTATTTTATTTTTGGGGATATTTTTTTTTTAATTTAGTGGGCTTTTCAAGAATTTTCTTATGCGCTTTTGAGGTTTTGATAATAATTTTTGTTGCGCGATTCAACAGATCCCACCGGCCGGGGGCTTACCTGACGACTCGCGAGACCCCGCGAGTTGGACAACTATCAACCGAGCTAAAGCTCAAGTTGGATGTATAACGAGAGAAGGGAAGGTACCTTTCCCTCGTAATCACCGCCCCCGGTTTACAAAATGGCGTTTGTATGTGGAACGCCCACTTTATGTGGGGACGAGTGAGATTGTGGGGAATGCGGGGATGTGAGGCGTGGGTCGTGTGAGGGGCGGCTGGACCCAAGGGATGCTGGACGAGATGGGATTTTTACAACTTCTGCGATTTTGCGATTCTGCGATTTACGAAAATTTTGAGAGTTTCAAAAATTTTTGAATGGTAAATTCTCGATATTTTGGAAGTTTCGGTGTTTTCTATAAGTAAAAAAAATTGTGGGATTTTCATGAATTTTGGTATTACGAATTTTTTTGGAAATTTCCAGATTTGGTAAAAAAAACTTTGGATTAAAGCTTGTAACCTTCTCAAAAATATAAAATACGAAAAAAGTCCAATTTATTAATATTTTCCATTCATTCCTCTCTTAATTTTTGAGGTTTTCAAAATTCTCAAATTTTATAAGGAACCACCTTTCAAATCTGAAACGATGGACCTGAGGGATGCTGGAAGACATGGGATTTTGGGAATTGGGAAGTTGTGAAATTTTTATGAATTCTTCAAGGCCTGAGCAATGTTAAAATGCAGAACATTTAACAAATATGTTAAAATTTCGTAATTCACTCTCCACACTTTTCAAAAACTACTAAAATTCCTTGTAAATGCCGATTTTTTTTCGTTTTTGATGTTTTAAAATTTTTAAATTTTCCACATTTTCGCATTTCCATTAGATATAAAGATTCCACGGATTTTTCAAATTTTATATTATATATGCGTGAGTATAAAGACAAGGAAATTGAGGGAGTGCTGGGTTATGAGAGTTTCGTTGTGTTGAGGAGGGAAGGGGGGGGGGGGGCTGGACCGAAGAAATGGTCAGATTTTCAGAATGGCCAGGAGAAATAAGATTCTGAAAATTTCCAAATATTTTCAAAGTTTTGGAAATTGGAGATCATTCTGTGGCTCTTGGAGGATTTGTAAAGTTGATAACACTCTCAATTTTTTTTTCAATTTTGGATATCGAAAATTGTGGAAATTTCGGGAAATTACGAAACTTTCACAATATTGCATAAGCTTATCACGCTTATGTTAAAATCTTGAAAACATAGGGAACTTTGGAATAATGGAAAACCCGGATAAATTGAAAGAATTCAAGAACTTTTGAAAAAGCGTTGTGAATTGAAATCGGGATTCAATGGAAATATAGTCATTGGTACATTTTGGCAAATATGCAACTTTTCGAGACCATTACATCCATCAGACTACTGAATAATCGGCCAAAATGCTCGTTATAAAAACGGACATAAAAATGTCTAATAATATATCGAAAAAAAAAAAATTATGATTGATAATTTATTACTTACTTTACTCTTCCCCGATATCTCTCTCCATCTCGAAGTACATGAGATAAATCTTATCTCCTTCCAATTTTTTCCATTGTTCTTAGCAAAGCGAAGCTTGGTCCAAGCTTATAGATAAAACTCACCCCATCATTAATTCTCCCGTGATTATCGATTTAAATGAAAAATGTTATAGATATCACTAAGACGGCAATTGAACCCCAATACTTCGTTACTCAGCTTTCGCCACCTCTCCCCCCACGCATACATAACGTCAGTTTGATCATTATTGTAATTTCCAGTTTCGGGGTCATTAGAATGAATTCCCGGTCGGGAAGTTAATAAATCGCGATTGAAGATATGATCAATCTTACAATTCTTTTCAATTTCCAATAATCTATAAAAGTTCAGATACAGATCACATCATGATCGAAGAGAATCTCAATCAATTGGATACGAAACTTGTAATGTATACTGATTTGCTCCATTCATACCACGATCTGAATTAACATTCACACAGTTGAACATGAGACGCAATACTATAACAATTAACAGAACACTAATAGAACGCTTCAGTTAATGTTAACGAATTCGGTTAACAGATTGGTGTGATCCAGTTACCTCAAAACCGCGTTCGTCAATAGTTAACGAAGTGACTTGTCTCAAGTATGCAATAGTTAACTATTAATGAATGACTGTGCCGAATATTCGTTTAGCGGTATTAAGCTGGGCCATTCGTTAATAACTAAACTCGATAACTAAACTCTTTCATCCGCGTATATATTATTAGAGTCTGCAGGGAGCTACTATATTTTCGTTGGGTTAACATAACTCGTACACGAGGGCCTTTGCTGTGCTCACTCATTGATAATTTGCTCTAAACAATTACTCTGAAGTGTTGATGGGCTCATGATTAGAAATTATTTTCTCCACTCAATTTCTCCAACCAGTCAGTATAAACTGCACGACAATATCTCTTTTTCCCCATTCACCCGTTCTGCCCCGTGTTACTAAAAATATGCATTCCAGATATTGTTACTTCACTTGACATCAAGGGACTGGGTTTCTCTCGTCAGTTGACCTATAAATAATCCAGCTCAACTACAGGGGAAACTTCCACAACGCCACCCCATGCAGAGTCTCAATTCCACGAACGGACATTCTTCGGAGACCACCTTCCAGGTGTTAACCGGTACGTGCAACAAGAGGCAAAGCACGCGCTTCAGACAGTAGTGAGGATAAGTTACGGTACCGAGAAAAAGGAAAAGGGACACCTCACAAAGTTTCGCTGTACCAATTAGTCCGGTACGCAATATTAAGGTACAGGGCCAGAACTTCCCCATTTGAGCTTTCTGGAGTGAATATCGTCGTTTGCGAGATATGTTGAAGCGAAAACAATATAGTTATTTGTTAACAGCCTTATGTGGTATGGGCTGGTGTATGAAGGCACCTTGCATTTCAAACTTTAACCATGCTGATAATGCAAAATATCAACTAGTTAGGTAAATGAGTGTGACTTAGAAGGGTCACAACGACAACTCCCTGAGTTACAATTTACATACACACATATAGACTCGGGGCTTTCATGTGGTGGGTAGAGAATTTGTCTACTAGGTCGAAGGTCCTACAATAAGACCGCAAAACTGAGTGGGACTAACCCAACACGGCGGAGGGCACCGTAGCACAGGGGTTTCTAGAGGTTTACCCTGTGTTTAGAAATACGATGGCCTGAATGACGAAAGCCAGCCCCAGCCACATGGGTGGCTGTCCAGTACTCCCTCCGAAGAAATGTTGGTGAAGTTACGTTCTGAAGTACAAACGGGATAGACAGAAAAATTCTTCTTTCAATAGAAGTACAGATATGAGATCTTCTATGGACGCAAACATTATTCGTTCATGATCTAGGACTATAATACTAAGATTAGTTTTGGAATGTAAAAAAAAAATTACAAAATCGCGCTTTATTTGAAATTGGTAAAACTAAAGATTTTATATGTCGGTCAATGCTTCAATTTTTTTACCAAATGTGATGTCGATTCTCTCCAATTTTTTGGGACATGAACAAACGTCAGAAAAATTTCTCTTTGCAAATTTTTTACTTTTTTTTTTCATTTTCAAACTGTTCTTTAGTTTTGAATTTTTGATTCTTTGATTTTTAAATTTCTTAATGTTTTTTGACTGATACAAAAACCTAAAAATTTGAAAAATTTTCCAAATCTCTGAAATCTCAAACCAATTTCTGATGTTGAATCTCTCGATTTATCAAATCGGGAATGAGTCCAATTTTCAAAAGCGGCAGATTTGTAATATCCTCCAACCTTACACTTCTCTGAATCAAGCTACCGAAAAATTAATAGAATATTTTGTATTGGTTTCACCAAAATGTCTTTATTGGCTTTTCTCTTACACACCTCGCAATCCCAATCGTCTACAAACACTGAATCAAGTCTTGGTGCACAAATGCGGTTTTGGTTCACTTATTGTGACAAAAGTTCGATGAATTTTCATTAAACAGAAGACTGCAAAAAGTGTGGGTCACTGAATTTCAGTGTCCAGGATGCTTATTGCGATACATTAAATTTGTGGAAAATGTTACATATTTAAGGTTCATAATTGGCGAAGGTATCTTAATCTTTGGCACAATAAATAATGCATCAAGCCATCTTTCCAATTCTTACTCCAAATTTTTTCTTTTTTTTTTCTACGTCAATCTTTACTGCGAAAATATATGAGTACATGATGATTCTTTTGAATTTAATTAACTCTAAGACTAATTATGTCTGAGATCGGGAATTGTGGCTTAACAATTATGCGTACACGTTTCACGAATTTGCATTGGCAGTTTTATTCTCATAGAAACTATAGTTTAGTCTAAAAAAAAAACAAATTGTGCGAATTTCAGGTTTCCAAAGTCGTAAATTAAGTCAGATGAATAATTTAAATTAGGACCTCAGCAGTCGCACTGCGATGATTTTTCTCACACAATTTTTCAGTTTATGGGAAATACTTTCTAAAATTTGAAATTTTCCAATGTGCCATCTTCAATGCTTCGAGTCACTGTTCAAGTTAATTGCCATGAATTGAAGGAGGTCGAAGTCGCTTAACCCCATAGACGAGTGACCAAAAAATTGTTTTATGAAACTTGGTAAGAATTTTTCCATATTACGGGGTGCTAAATAGCCGCAAAATTCCGCCTCACTAGCTCCTGAATTTTTGATAAATATCTTTGAAACGAGGATAATGAGATGATTTGCAAGAAACGTTTTTTGTAGCTTTTACTTCGATCTACAAAAACCGTCTCCATGAAAAATTGGCTATCTCTCTTAGAGAACTTCACTCGCGCCTCCGTCAAGGACGCTACACCAACGTCTGCACGGCTGCTGACGGCTTAAATTGAGGCATAATCGCGACTTTTTGTATGGCATTGATTCACGCATTTTTGGAATATTGAAAACATCCCGAGAAATATTCTTTTGATTTTGAGAGTTTCTAGAATAAAATTTCGAAAATTTTCGTTTTTATTTTTATTTTGAAATTTTGTACACTTCAGAAATTTGAAAAAGAAGAAGGACCTCCCACAATTTCAAAATTGGTCAAGAAGAGGTAAATTTCAATTAGTTAGAAAATTCGAAAAAGTTTTCAGAGAAAGTTTTCAGAAAGAGTTTTCAGAGACTTCAGAAAAGTAACAACTCACAAATTTAACCCAAAAGTTTCAAGAATGTCCGAAATTGCTCAAGAGTTAAAAATTTCAAATGTCAAAATCTAAAGGAAAAAAGGAAACAAAATGAGAAAGAAAAATTGTAAAATTGGAAGATTTCAAAAACGTAATACAAAAATGTGAAATGGCTGAAAATTTTAGAAATCCCCTAAATTCTCACAATTGAAGAAAATATTCAACACTTCAGGACTTTTGGAGTTTATAAATTTAAAGCTTTTATAGACTTGAAGAATTGAAAAAAACGGAAAACATCGACAACGTAAAAAAAAAACTGTAAATTTCTTAAATACTCCGAATTTTGACTAATAAACCATTTTAGTTCTTCAGATTTGGTGAATTAAGCTTCGAATGACTCAAAATATTTCTGAATGGTTTAAATTGATATTTTCAAGTTTTGAACAAAAGGTAAAAAAAAGTTCGCGAAAGCTGTTCTATGGGTTTCTAACATGTGAATTACCTTGGAGATTTTTGAGAGTAGATTCAAATCTTTTGGCTCAGTTTGTTAAGAAGTACTGGGTCAGAAATTGCTTGTGGGTATATGTTTCGAGCTTACGTCTATTAATCTATCAATTCAATGTAATTATTTTTCCATCTTATTTTTGCATTTTCTTTTAAAGCTGATCGTGGCCCTATATTCGAGAGGAAAAGCATCAAACTGTCAACGAAGGCTGATTTGTACTAAACAGATAGATAGTACAATTTTATCAACTGATTCTCATCGTGAATGAAAAACTAACAAAAAATGCAAAGAGTTGAAACAAAAATATATTTTCAAATTACCTAAAATTTAGAGATGCAAATCTTTCAAAATAACGAAAACTTCCAAAATTTCAAAAAGTGAATTCGATATACTGAATTTGATAAATCTTAAGGTAGAAAATTTCTGAAAATTGACACATTTAATAAATTCAATGAATTTAAAGAAATTGTGCAACGGAAAGAAGCTTACAATTTCAATGGATTTCAGTAATTTGGAATTTTCGTAGAAAAAAATTCCACATTTGGAAAACTCCAAAAATACAAAACATATTGGTTGTGACAAGTTTGTCAAGGAATATCCAATAATTCCGATAATTTTAAACATATACCATTAGTATGTTTTCTTTTTTATTTCAAACATTTCAGGAAATTATAGAAGTGATCGATGATAATTTGATGTGTTTTCTCTACGTATGGACACCCATATATACAACTTTACCGATAGTTGGCAGTGTGAAACTTCATACAGTTGACCTATCTAGTTTACCGACTTCGTTGCTTTGCCATACATGAATATAATCCTTATCATTCCGTACATAGAAATTAAAAGTAAAATGAACAGAATGAAATGGAAACTAATGTTTTATTACGTACACCGGACGTAAATTGTTTTTAGTTGTATAACCATTTATTAAAAAGTCGTAAATGGACAATGGCTATTATACTAGGGTCATGGCTCATCACTCCAGTCTTTTTGGTAAATTTGCCCTGAAGTGGTAACATAGGATAAGAGACCTTATAAGTAATGATATGAAAGAATTGAATATTTTTTATACTGTCAAAATTTTTATCAAACTTTGAGGAATTGGCAATGGGTTACCATCTTTTCACTAGTAAAAATGATTTAATCGAATTTCTTTAAATTTTAGAGATTCGAAAAATTATGAATATTCAGAAAATTTTCACAATTTCCATAATTGTGAGAATTTCTTTAATTTCCGAAACTTCAGAAATGTCAAAATATTCGAAACTGCCACAAAATTTAGGAATTGTCAAAATTTATAACATTTAATTTATAAATTTTCCTGAATTGCCCAATCTGTAATTGTTTTATTTACAATTCTTCCAGTTCTCATTCAAAAACATGTGTGTTTGGAATTTCGAAAATGTTTTGCAATGTTTGAGCATATGGGGATTCAAAAGAATTCAAAACATTCAAAAATTTAGAAAATTGAAAAATTTTGTGAAATCATGAATTACTCTATAAAGTTAAAGATTCCTACACGATCATTTTTTCAAATTCGGATCGTATGAATTGAAAAAAATGAATAAAACAAAAAAATGTCAAAACATGGAGAAGTCTCAAAGTACAAGGCCATCCTAGTTTGCCACTTCACTACAAAAATGTCATTCGCACTTATTTTTTCTTCTTTTGATTTCCATAGTTTTGAACCCAAAACCGTTCCTATGGAACGTTCGGGTGATATTGAGCTTCGATAATACGTAATTTACGTAAAGTGTAATTTTAGTTATATAGTTTGGTGCTAAGCTGTCATATGGCTATTTATTATAGGTGGATTAGCCGTCATGGGTGATCGTGTTTGGTGAAATCTCAGAAGTTCAGATACTGTCACTGCCACACGCACCACTCCGCGACCACCTTCCAATACGTCACTAGCGCAGCACACTAATTTCTGAAAATAGAATTATTAACCAATTAATAATCTTTCAGTAGTTCCACCTCTGTATCCGGAATCATCGCCAGTGTAACGAGCGATGTAACCACTCAATGAATTTTTCAATTTTTAGAAGAGAAAGGTTCAAAATATACGATCAATTATCAATCCAAAGTATGCGAGCATCTCAAAATCGTCATTGTTATGAATTTGCAACTAATTAAACGTGACTATTCTGGACAAATAAACAACTGTTTTTTGTGCAGAGCAGGAATATTTGGAGATTAAACATAGGAATTTCTTATCAAACTCGTTTTCAAAATCGAATACTTGTCCAATTGTGCGATGTCGAGCAAAAATGAAATGATGCATTTCTTCTATATTTAGTTAGAGTAGGAATGCAATTTTTTTAGTTACTCTCATCTGCACTTTTATCAAAAATTGAAAAATTCAACGGGTCGTAATAGGATTGTCAAATACAAGTATAGAGATTAGTAGGACAATGGGGAAGCATGAAAGTTTCCTACGGGAGAATATTAATCCAAAAAGCAATCCGGTCAATTGTTGTTGACAATTTTAATTTTAATCATTAATAACAATTATTGATTATTTTCAAAATATTCGAAAACCACTGGAATATATCGAAGAATATTTTATTATCAAAGACAATATTACAATGATGGATATACCCAATACACATTACAATATTGCGCTGAGTATTCAAAAAATAAATAAATGGAGAAATCCGGCGTCTATAGCCGCACCGTTACGAGTCAGATGAATATAAATAGCTTGAAACTTTGGAGAAAATAAATACGCACAGGGGAACTAATTACATACAAAAAGGGACCCTTAAGACTTGTAGAAGGTAAAAATAAAAAGGTCGAAATATGATGAAAATTATGCTCCATAAACTGTCAATCACATTAATTTATAAAAATGTAAAAAAATGACTAATAAAAATGTTCATTCTTTAGTTACGGAATGAAAAGAATTGAAATTTGGTGGGATAGAAAAGATGATTGAAACTAATGTTTGCAAACGTGAGCTGATGAACGAAAGTCGGCGCCGCCATATTGCAAGATGGCGGCGTCAAGAGCCATCAGCAATTTCGTGTGTTTAAACATTTTTACAAAATGTGTTGTCGTTCCTAGATCACTTTTCAACGAATTTCATTTTGTGAAAATGGAAATAAAAATTTCATTGAAATATTTCTTATATTTTTTCATGCAGTTTTGACAGGGAATTCATGGAGCAGAGTTTTTCGATATTTCTTTCCCACTTGCGGGGCCTCTTAATTTCGCGATATGCATAAAAATTTGCTTAATAAATCAATTATTACCTAAATCAACCAAGGAATGATCTTCATTCGCATTAAGTACAAATTGCTTATCGCATTAATTTGTAGATTTCGTTGAATAACGAAAAGAAAACTAATACCAAGAGCAGTCTTTCAGATCGGCTTGTACAGTGTTTCAACACAAAATCGGCCAATTGTAATACTGATATCATGTTCCCATGTTCATGAATAATTTAAGAATATTTTGACGAGTCGTAAAAATAGTGAAGAATCAAACCCAATTTTCTCATACATTTTTCCGGGGGCAGTACAAAAAAAGATGTTAGCATTTCGATTACCTAAAATACTAAAAATTTTACAAACTTCTAAAAATTCGATAATTCTAAAAATTGTAAAAGTATCAAGAATGTCGGAACATTTTACGGAACGAACAATTACACCTTCTTCGAAAACGGGAATTTTGAAGTTTAAATTATCAAAGTTGTTAAGTGTTCTAAAATCGGCAAACCTCTCAAACCTCCTAAATTTTGTGCTTTCAAAATTTGCAGCATTATGAAACTTGAGAACCAAAAATTCTCAGAAGCTGTAACATGATTTTTTTGAACAACGAATTTCACATATTTCAACATTTACAAATCTTGAAAGTGTTTGGAGGCTAAAAAATTTTGGAATGTTAGAACTTTCAAAATGGTTAAAAATTGACAAAATGAGGACAATTGAACATTTTTTTCGAATGTCAAAAAATTTCGAAATATTTGTATGTAACATGTTATGCTATAAAGCTGTGGTTCAAATCAGCTAATGGATGTGTGAGAAGATTATAATCGACTCTCTATTCATAGACACGCAAAATTTTCGATAACGCTCTCTTCAGTACATTTGTTTTGTCTGAAAAAAATGTGGATAATAAAAAAAAATGCTGACGTTTTTTCGAGTGAACGGAGTAATTTTGTTGAAGTAAACTGACTAGAAGAACAAATTAAAGACTAGAAACTGAAATTGCTTGATTGCATGAATGAGAAAAGATCAGGATGGGAAATCCATAAGTTACGGAAATTGTTTTTAGAAATTCACAGTATTGAATATAATTACATATTTCGATATCTTAAATACGCGTATAATTAAAGTTAAAACGGATGAAGCTTCGAGAGAAAAATGGATATAGAGATTCTCGAAATCCGATTTAGCTCCATGCGTACCTGTGTATATCTATATATAATTTAACAAGGCAGGATGGTCCTAAAAAATTATAAATAAATTCTTGTTTTTTTCTAATCACAAATTAATCAATCAGGGTCAGAAATTCGATTTTTCTTTCGCATACTGTACGTCCAGTGCCAGTAAAGAGAAAAATGCACAAATTTATAAACTTCCAGAACTATAATAATTCCAAGATTTTTAATATATAATTGATTAATCGACTTTTCATTTGTGAGAAAATCCAATATTGCTCACATTTTCAAATTTCAAAATGTTGAAAGTTCATCTGACAGGCTGAGAATGTTCAAAAGTTTCAGGAGCTATGGCAACTTTAACACTTTCAAACAACTAGAAGCACAGTATTGAAAATGAGGAGATTTCGAAAAAATACAAAATTTCACGAAATTAAAAAAAAATCCAACTTTATTGTTAAAAAAAATTCAAAGGGAAATGGAAAAAAAATTGAAAAATCTAATGCCACATCTTCATTTCTTAACCTTCCTGCCCTGATTTAATTACTAAAAGCCTTCACAACTAAATAAATTTTCTCGCCCTCCAATATGGCGCCAAAATTTCGAGACATTTAACCAACCCACAGTTGCGATAATGAATCGTTAAAAATTTGCTTGATCAATTGCCCAATGCACTGCATCGAGAATTATTGTCAACGAAATAAGTCAAAATTCCTCAAATAATGATTTTTCTACTGTCGTACCTGCCGTTTTGATTAGGATTAGCAATTAGCGAAAAATATAGTTTGTAGTAGACCTTATTCCTCCCCCAATATATATCGTGATATGCGGTCCCTATTAAATTCATCCTCAAATTTCCTTCACATTTTGATCTGCATTATTTGATTAAAATTGCAAAATGCAATTATGCTTAAAAGTGCGATAAATGTCTTAATTTTGATTAAATCGTATAAAAAGTTTGCTTAACTACTAAAATACGACAATCGCATTGGAAAACCCTACATAACCTACAGAATCGCTAAAAATGCGCTAATCATTCTACATTTATCAAATGCGTTAGCAAAAGTCTCAAATTACTAGATAAATGCCTCAAAAGGTAAGTACAATCAACGCTTTTTTCTGTTGGGGATATCAAACAACCTAAATTTAACAGCCTTGTTGTTTAAGCACCCTTTCAAAAAATTCGATAGTTATTGCATATGAAAATCCCATGGGCCACCATAAGCCAAATAAATGGCGCAAGTAATCAATAATGGGAGTTCTACAGCCGCACTAATTTCGCAAATATTATCGAGTCGATAGGGAGTGTGAGTTGAGAATTTCATGATCGTGACCATTTTTTATTGTTTAATAGAAAGTCAAACAGCCCAAAAGTGGAATATTTCTTTCTTTGTACATTGTAATATGAGAGAAAAAATGTATTTCGGGACCTGAGATAAAAAAGGTGACGTCATCACATATGTTTAGTAAATCTTATATTATATGGGATGCGCGCACATCAATAAGGTTAGTTTTCTAATGAAAACATCTTCATTCAGATGAAGCAGTCCGTAAATTTCAAACTTTTAAGCACCTAGAATTTTCGAAAAAAACACTCAAAATTGATGATTTCCATGAATTAAATTTTTTTTTAATGCAATAAATTCCATAAATTTCTTCAGACTGAAACTTGCCTCAAATTCCCTATTCCCCATGAATGACATTTGCGAAAAACAGTGTCGACGTGTCACAAAATGAATTAACTACAGAGATAGAAGGCTTCATTTGTATCGACTTAACGAATATAGTTGACCGTGTTGTTTGTTAAACCTATTTTATCATAATAAATATTTTGCTCGACGCAAAGCAGAAATCGTCTGATGTACGTCTACAGCGTTCGAGTTATAAAAAAAGGTTGGGAAGACTTCACAATGATTAGAAATCATCAAATTTGGATTATACATCTCTTAGGCATATCTCAAAGGGATTTTCAGAATTTGAACGAGCTTTTCCACGTAATTTTTGGAAATATGAAACATCAAAAAGAAATTTTGTCGCGTATTGACATATACGTCAAATTTCATGATTTTAAATCATTGCGAAATTTTGTACATATATTTTCATGGGTATAACGCGACGAAAATACCTTAACGGAACTGAGAATTTAGTTATGGTTACCAAATCGGAGTGCATCCGACCCATCCTCTATCGAAAACCTAACATATGTCTCATTCCATATAAACTCCACCAGCACAATTATTTTTTAATTTATGAACTTCAATGGATATTTGGACACTTAAGTACTACGAAAATAAAAATCACCTATGGATTTTGTGGCCAATCGCTCAGGGGAAGCTCAGATTTTTGAAAATCTCTCATCAACAAATAAACCGAATTAAATCGTTGAAAAATAAGGTTATTGGCTTTTTCAAATACTCTAAATATGAATAAATAAAAAATTTAAAAAATGGATTATTAGGACACTTTTCGATCTTTCAAATGGTCACATCGGCATTTTTATGCGAGAGCCAGTCGACAATCGAATTTTTTTTTGTATGAAATGCGATCACAACATACGTTTTATACGCATACTTTCCAAGTGGAATTCGTTTAGAATGGAGGTTGCCGAGTTGTCATGGAATGTACCATATATACATGCTGGTTTTTACATAGTTATATTCTCTGTGCAAAAATAACTACTCAAAGTAAAATTAGCAAAATGTTACCCATTCGGTAACAATAACTAAATCCGCCAGTTGGCTCAATATCAACTACCCAACTGGGCCATTAGGTATTACTAAAGCATTCACTGGCTCTTATTTAACTCCGCCTTCAAGTAATAGTGGACCCGTGTAATGTCAACCAAATTCCTCTATCTGTACGCGATAATCATGAAACATAAATTTACGTGGCTCTGATTATCAATTTGGCATGAATGAATGGCCGTCGATAACTCTTCGTCTAATCGGGCACAGGGAAGATATAGAGTAGAGCCAAAGTTGATAAAAATACGGTCAAAAGCAACGCGGTTACAACTCGCTCCTGTATCGTACGATGTGAACCTGCTGGTTCTTCACTAGTTCCTTCATTAAGCCGAAATGGAAGAAGAGTTGACACAATAGACGCCAAAACAGGAAGCCCACATGCGTTCATATAACCAACGTCCATGATTGCATCCGCATCCATTAACGCCTCCTGTAACCAACAACGATACTACTCAGTCCCCTTGAATCTTCTATTGTTCCTTACTCTTAGTCAATTTTGCAAATAATTACAGGCCCCGCTCTTACCGACTCTACAATTTTTATTATTCACTGATTCATTGGTCAATCTATTCTCAATCGATTGGTTATGTGCTTGGTATGTATTAGTCACTAGGCAAAATTATAACTTACAACAATTATTTTTTCAGGATTTAGTGTTAAGTGTTAAGTTATCTACAATGAGATTATGACAATTTACAAAAATTCATGAATTCAGGAATTAAGGCGATATAGCACAACGTCAAGGCTCCATTTAATGTTCCCAGAAAATAAGCAAATCGATACACATAAGCAATATGGTCGATCTAATGCGCATGCAACTAAAGCTTCATTTGAATATTGGCTTAACCGTAGCTTTTCCGGTAGCGATCCCACCCCATATTTTTTGTTCTTTTTGAAATTCGGGACTGACTAGTAGTTGTTGGAAGTACAGTATGCGATAATGTGAAATTAACGAAAAAATGATTTACACAAATATGTACACAAGTTATGAGAATGAAACAAATAATGGCCATTATAACACTATTTATTCCCTGGAAAAGGTGGTAATGACTTTTTTTTATTATTGTTGAATACTGGGAGAGAATCGGTTGATATGTTGGTGATTTGTCTGTGGTCACATGAGGACTTTTATGCCCAAAAATTTGTTGTCCATGCATTTTATTGAAGTTTAAAGATAAAGTGCCAATGGCTAGAAGCACAGTTTCTTGGAGTAGGATTCAAAGGATTTGAACATAGGGAAATTTGTTTTTGATAATTACCTCGTCAACTCCGATTTTGCGGCAGGCTTCTAGGAAGTTGTCGACGTTTCGTCTGCATCTCGCCATTGTGAGCTTCGGCTGTAGGAAAATTTATCGTTTATTGAATACATTAACACTGCTGTTCACCTAAATGCAAAATCACAACATGAATAAAAAACGGGTCTGGACATTCAGGTCAAAAACTTATTAATTTATGGATGTGAGACAGGTATAATTTTGATTGGGAGAAATTTTGGAGAAAAGAGCATGAAAGATGAGAAACAAATGTAAGGTGCTAAACAGATAGCGGCACACGAATATCTTTTTCATTGCGATAAAAAAAGAATGATAGGTGGAGAAAGTAGAACCAGTAGAAGAGTTGAAAGATCATTGAGATTAAGAAGAAAAACACTGCTAACTCAATTAGTGAAGCGGCTCAATTGAATCTAGCCTATGTTCAGATGATTAAGAACGATAGATAGAGAAAGCAAAATTTTTAAGTTCCTTTATCAGTAATTCTTCGATATAAACAAAAATAATTACATTTTTGTAGTAATGGTTTTCATCAACAAAATTGGGAATATGATTAACATGAATTAACAAACACAAATTTTGAAACGGAATAAGCTTCAAGAAAAATGTTCCTAGAATGTTACTAGGCGAACAACTCCCTGAATAACAACTTGAGAAGACATCCACAATGCAATGATTATTTTTGTTTTTCACAATCGTTTGCACAAATCGTATAATGTTTGTTGGGAGGGAAAGAGTGGAGAAGGAGGCTTGTGAAAAATCGATCATGTTTAAAAAAATAAAGAGAAATTATATACGTGGGTCTTTCGAGATATGCACAGAAATATATATGGTATGCTCGGTATGTTTCATAAATTATTTTACAACTAAGTTTAATCTAAATACAAGTGACTTCCTATTCTCACAATTTATTCATGTATTTCTTAGATTCGAGTATCCGACGCTTACCCATAGTATCGCGAACTTTTTCATCTGGACTTGATGTTCATCCTTTCACAATATTTGTTTTTCTCTCTGTTTATTACAAAGTACTTTTTGCATACTAAGCTGTTTTCTACTTTGCTACTGATTCAAATGTATCTAATTCGGGCAACTCAAGACTTCTATGAATGAAATATCAATGAATTAATCAACCTGGTTTTCGTTCGTAACTGTACTCCATCTCAAGTTGTTTGTATACTATACAATACATCTGTGATAATGTACATTTTGTTGCAGCACGATACTGAAAAACTTTCTATGCGATATGAGTGGAAATAAGTGTAGTCTGTTTATTGAATTTCTAAAATGTACGTGACCTGTTATTGATGCATGAAGGAATGTCCCAGGACCGTCATTTGACATGTTGCGAATTTTGCTCGCATCTTTAATACACGTGAACAATGCAACTTACAACTGCAGGAGAAGGAACGTGGATACTTCCCACTGAACGCGGCCTGACATGATTTGCCAAGTGACACAGTACGACACCGTCTGTCAAGGCTGGTGCCAAGTCCTCGGGTAACGCCATCTTCAATCTCGTTTCAATATTCTGGGGGACAAAAATTAGTTAAATGAATGAATTCATGAAGTGCCCGCCTTTTCTGCCGTGGGCGCAACACTTTCATCGACACTCTTCAATTTTCTTGCCTTCTCTATGATTTTCACAATAACCACGTTACAATAACAGTCGACTGTATTCGAACTTTTCAAAAATCAATTCAACAATTTTTGAAATCAATTGATCAGTTTTGTGAGACTTACGATGGCTCGATCGGTTACGGTCTTGAGTTCAAACCCAAACGACGCTGACTAACACCAATGTGATTTATTTATAAGCACTTTGTTTACAAACACATCGTAGACCTCTGCCATTGATTAGCACTTGAAAAAGTGGTATAAATATAGCAACATTAAATCTCGATTAAACAAAGGACCAGTTTGTATCTGAGAAATGATGTTTGGAAGTTCATAACATTTGGAGCCATTGAATGGGACGGCCAACGATGAGATTATATTCAGGTCAAGAAACAGACACTATTTGCCAACAAATTTGGCTTTTGTCGTCCCCACAGCCGCAATTTTTTTCTGGAGTTTACAACCCAAAAAAACTCACACTTCTCAATTGTTCAATCAAATCCGCTTCCTCCTTCGCTCGTTCAAATTCTCGTCTCATGGTAAAAGAATATTTTTCAGGCATGCTGCTATTCCAAGTGACACTTCTCGGTGATTTTGGGCTCAAATTATTCCGAACTGGACTCTTATCAGTATCATCCACATATCCAACTGCAGTTTTAACAAGCCTAGTCGCATGTGCAGGACTCGAGTTTGTCGACAAAATTCCACTCGAACCTTTAACAGGTGAGCTTGGCTTTTTATAAACTGGCTCAAGGTATTTTCCATTCTTTCCATTATAATCAACATTACTTCCATTTATGATCGGCGAATTATTGTAATTTTGGATGCGCGAGGGGGTGACCTTTTGGACAGGCCTTTTGGTGCCATTCTCATCATTGAATATTTGCTTATTATTTAGAATTCCATCGGTCAGATTAATGTCAGATTCGTTGTTCGAGGATTCGTTGCCTGGTGGAGTTATTTGCTCTTTTTGTCGGTAAATACTCGAGCCCTCATTAGCCCTTTGCTGTTTCAGTGCTTCCTTGTATTCTCTGAATTTGAAATAATGAATCCAATTAGTACATTTCTAAATACACTGATCGGAAGTGTCTAAAGCGAAAACGCCGGTAAAATTAAGAAGTTTTTCTTTGCCTCATAATCATGGCACTAATCATGGCACATGTTGTGCTGCTTATATTAAAAAAACCAGGCTCGCAAGTCGAAGACTTCGACTGTAAATAATCGATCACTCAAAAACGGCGGCTGATAATGAAGCTAATATTGCTCATCCAATAGCATCGCAGATCGATTTAAGATAATCAATCAGCCGAAATCGATTCTATTGTCAACCGTAGATGTATCCTTTGAGTGAATTGAATTCCTAACCACGATCACGAATAAAATTATCACGATGAATTTTAAAATTTCACTGAACTCTTCCGTAAAATGACTTCTTAACATACCCATTAAAATTAAGTATCCATATATGTGACCCAAGTCCATAGTTACCTGTACGTTTGAGTGTGGCACAAGGGTCGCTTCTCATCTCCGTTCATTATTGGGGAAGCTGTCACATTGTGATTGGACTGCATGGACGTTCCCAGGGATGCAGGATTCAAAAGTCCACTGGACTCCAAATTTCTGTAAAAAATCCATTGACATGTTAGAGTATTTAGCATTGTGTGTACATGTTGATCCATATGCATTTTTGTGTGGTTGATAAAGTTAGTTTACTTGTGAAGTTTAGATAATTTAATTTCAGTGTTTATGGAGTATTTATGGCTTATGGAATGGGTACTCTTTGACTCTTCATCTCAAACGTCTGGGTATTAAATCGGACCTAGAGGGAATATTCCATCGATTCCACTACCGTAAGAAATTATTAGAAAATGCAGGGAAAATATTTCTAATATGAAATTGAATTCTGTTCTACGTAGACAAAATAAATTAACAGTGCAATAGCGGTCATTTATTTCGTATTATTCGGTTTACTCACCCCGGTGGTGTGATCGAGTTATTGTGAAGCGCCGGAGCCATTGGTCTCTTATCAGTTCCGTTTTCTGATGCACTACGCTCCAATCGCCTCTTTTGCAGCTGATCGTGAAGTATCATGGCCTAGGAACGATTGAACATTGATTAATCATTAATGAGTCTTTCATCAATCAATGCACAGATACCGTATGATCCGAAGGAAGCCAGAACTATATTGGTGGATCGTACAAAGACCTCAACGAGAATTAAAAGTGAAATTCCAAAGCTCTTATTGAAGGAAGTGTAGAAATTGCGCATCTTTTATATAAGTGTGATGGTATTTTAAAGGAATATGGACGGATATCTCGGAACCGGACAGAACTTGATCAGTGGTCGGGGACCAAAGGGTATAACAGCAGCGAAGGAAGCTATCGAGTTGTAAATATAAAACCATCTGAGGGATATAACCGAGTTTCGAAGGAAACTTTCTTTATAGGGTTTAATGAGACCTACAATTTTGTTTTACTAGAAATTTTGTGGTGATTAGCTTCCAAAATAATCAAAAGAAACTGATACCATCTTAGTGTGAAAACACTAACACAAGCTACTACTCTGCAGTAAAGTAGTTTTTGCTAAGTATGTCTAGATCTAGAAGACTTGAAATAATCTTCATAAGAACTTTTTTTGTGGAACTTAATTGTCTCGACAAAAAGTTATGTATGAAATTTTGGTCAGCCCCTTTAACTCTCTTCACTACAAAGTTCACTTCATTTCTTACTGTATTTTATAATACTTTCTTCTGTGCGATGACTCAATATATCCTAACAGAATGAATAAGTACATTTGACTGTCGACTATTAAATTCAAAAGATACCCATGATGCTTCAAAATAGATCCACACCTGAATAGACGTGTTACGGTCTACCACTCCATTACTGTTTTTAATCGCATAACAAGAAAACAATTAATACTAACTTTTCCCAGTTCATCCTCGAGGGAAGTTCGCTCCCCGGGGGATATCGTGCTTGGCGTCGATGTGCCACTGAACGATCCATTGATACCCGTGTCGTGAGGCAAAGTTATTGATAGTGGAGAACATTCTTGTCGCCAACCACCCCGGGAGTCTGGTTCGTTCACCTGTGATTAATAAATTGAGATGAGTTTTCACACAAATTTGGGGGGATTGTAAAGGACAATGGACAATTTTGTAGTGACCTGAAGGCACCTACTCTTGCTTACGTGGATGTCACCCTCAAAATAGACTTATGAAGAACGAAAAAAACTCAGGTTGTTTATATGCTCAAAGAAGTGGTTCGCGATTTTTTCGCAAATTTTGGGACAGCTTTTGTACAGAAATAGGGGAAAATTGTACTATTTTGCAGTAATCTAAAAAGGTTGCACTATTTTGCAGTGATCTAAGATTCAAAATCTTAAGTATGAGAGATTTTCTCCGAAAAAATGGCCTCAAAAAATTACAAAAAAAAAATCGGGTTGCTTCTGTACGACAATTGTAATGTTGTTGAGCATTGAGAGCGACTGCACCAAGAACATCATTTACGTCAGAGTAGCAAACAACATGTTTTTAAATGAAGGGCGTGGCCGGTGTTTCGCGCCCGGAAAGCGTGGATGGAAACCTGGATTTTGCACTGAGTAATGAAAAAGTTGTTTCATGGGTCGCTTCCAATTTTTTGGAAAGATTAGATACAGCACCTTTGCCAGATTTTCATGAATGAATTGAGATGGGTTTTGATAGTAATTAAGGTACCCCGGAAAAAGACAGAATTTTACAACCTAGAAAAGTTCCACGTTTTGTCAATAAGTTCAGATAGATTTTCAGATTGTTTTTGAACTTGAAACTAATAGTTCGTGGTTTTCAGATTTCGCGGGGCGTTTGGTGCACGAATATTGATACCCTTTTTTTTCTTTCATAAAACGTATATACAGACATACTCAAATCGATTATTTAACATTTTTGGAATTATTTCTGAAGTAGGTTTAGCCGCAAAAAGAGTGGAGAATTTCAAAAATTTCGGAAAATTAAAAAATAAATGAGACACAAAATTTAAACCAATTTTATGGTTACACGACATCTAAACCGCTAAATATCGGAAAAAAATTGAAGACTTTTACTCCAAATTTGTTTGTTATTCCCAGAGAAATGTTAATGTGTGTTGTTTTGTTGACCAATTTATAGTTTAAATATAATATAGTTAATAGAGAAGTTTCAAAACCAACTTTTCTCACAGACAATTCCTTGCATGAACAGATCAGGAAGAGAATGGAAAAACAAGACAGTAGAAGAGTAGATAAACTTTATTCGACAAAATTCTAAAACAGCTGACATTAACTGAAATGAGAGATCTGTACAAGTTGTGAAAGTGAAAGAATGCAAAGAAATGTGCATAAATTTTGATAACAATATTGAGCAGGAAAAATATTCATATCAAAAATAAGAAGTGTGTTCAGAAAACTCAATGTTGTGAGAAAAATGAGTTCTTCAACTTTTGTGCATTTATTTGAACTGAATTGTTAGAGGTAGGTAACGAAAAAAAAACAATATTCTACGCACTATGTTTTTTGAAAAACTTCCGAAAAACTGAAAAATAAAAATGAATAAGAGAAAATCTAAAATTGACTCAAGACATTAAAAAAAAAAATGAAATCAGTTTTTTGGAAAATCAACAAAAAAAATCACAAGCCAAGTTTTCATTTGAGATGAACCTCTTCATTTGAGCCAAGCCCAATTTCATTTTTAATAAAGAAAAAAATAATAAATTAGAGAGCTTAATAATTTTCAGAACTTAAAATTTCATAAATCCACATCATTCAATTTGTAAGAACTATAATACATACGAACAGGCAAGGAGCGTAAAAAATTGCTAAAATCACCAAAATTGAAAAAATTAGAATAAGTTCAACCATTTTCAGCATAGGGGGAATTTTTTACTACGCCCTTGAAAGAATTTAACTCTTAAAACTTTTTCATTTTTTAAAAAAATTACTAAAACGAAAGGCAGTTTGAAAATTAAAAAAGAATCTAGAAATAAAAAAAATTCCAAAAATTCTACAACCCATAAGATTTGGAGAGCATCAAACATTTCTAGAATAAAAAAACATCAACAAATTGAGGTATTATAAAAAAGAAACCAAAGCATTAAACAGATTCATAAACTGAGTCAATGTGAAGACCTCAGTAATCTTAAAGAAAAACCTCAAATAAAATCTCGAAAATTTTTAAGAGTGTAAAATCCCAAAAAATTAGTTTTTTTTTTAATCTTAAAAATTGTGAACATTTTCAGATAGTTTCGAAATTGTAAAAAAAATCGGGTAACGGTGGATTTCACATAAGTTTTTTCATCTAATCTACAATTATGTAATTTAGTAAATACGCCAAGGTGGTATCACATGAACCAAATAGGACACCGTGGCGATTACCAAAATATAACTGACCCCAGTATGAATTTCTTGTGACCAGCGCTTGTCACCTCCGTCGCTTGTGCTATATCCACTGTCGACATTGTGACGTCTATGGGATCTCGTATCGAGTGTAGCGTGCCCTCTCGCCTCCAAAGGACTTCGTCTCACTCGTCCTGTTCTTGCTCTCTCGTGTTTCGCTGCCTGTCTCTCTAAATATTTAAAAATGTGTGTTCGCCCGCGAATGCACAGCTAGACAATATAAAATCAATAAATTAGTAAGAAGGAGTATGAAAAACTTATCGAGAAATTCAAATATTTTGGAAAATTTGACATTTTTGACAATTAAGACATTTAAAAATTTGCTCCAACGGAAATTTGAAAAGTGTCTGAGAATTAACGAAATTGGAACATTGAGAACATCGAGAAAAGTAAAAAAAACTTCTGGAACATTGGATCAACAAATCTGGTCAATTGGAGGTTGAGAAATTCAGAAAAACCTAAGATTTGGCAATCGGAGACATTTAAAAGACTTGACAATTTTGAAAAAAACGGGAAATTTGAAAAATTTTAAAAATTGCTAAATTCTAAAAATTTCGAAAATTAAGAAAAATGGAAAGTTCAACTAATTTGAACTATTCGAAAAAATTAGAAGAAAAATGGAAGATAGTAAATTGTCAATTAATCAGGTAGAGTATTTACCGAGGCAGGTGGCGATGTGAGAGGATTATCTGCAAGTTTAAGGTCGACCAAACTCTTCATCTTTCGGAGCTCATTGGGAAGCACTGATATACGATTCCCGCTTATATCCAGTTTGACAAGTCTCAGGTACGTCAATTCTGAAATATAGATCAGAAAAAATGCAACACTCAAGGACGAAATGAGTAAAACATGAAAGAAAAATTTATCTCTTTTTGTTCCATTTCAGTGTCAACTAAAAAAAGGAAAGTGGGTATAATCTTTTGCAAGTCAAATCTACAACTTCAGGTCGAAATTCATATGCGTGTGTTCAATTTTCGAGATTTAACGCTGTAGTTTTTTCCCTACTGGTTTGATGAAGAACGGCAATGAAAATCGCAGAATTCACATATGAAACTTTGTTGGAGATTTATTTATTCCGTTAACTACTGATTTTTGAAAAACTATCATAAGTATTAATTATAAGCATTCATTATAGAAAATCTTTTTTGCGGAAAAAAGGGTTATAACATTTGTGCAAAAAAACTCTATTTAACGAGATTTTGGATTTTCAAAGAAAATGAGGAAAAAACATGGAGAACACTGTTTCCGAAACGGAGCGCACATACATGTACAATACACATGCGTTCTTACGTAATCCTCTGTAAACTTAATATTAATGTATTGTCTCGTTTTCTCAATATTGTTCGATTCGTAATTTTTTCTCAATTCATTTGGTTTCCATCAGTCCTATAGATACTCACCAATGGGTAATTGTACCAGTATATTGTTCCTAAGATCCAGCCATCTGAGCCTAGGCAAATCCCCGATTCTAGATGGTAGACTAGCAATCTCATTGCACCCAGCATCCAATTCAGCGAGTGCTGTCATCCTCCCAAGCTCTTCTGGCAATGATACCAACCGATTGTGAGCAACGAGAAGTGTTTGTAGTGGCAGTCTGCATACCTCACGTGGCAGTGATGTCAATTGATTGCGACTAGTACGAAACAAATCAATTAAGATAATGGTTAATTATCTTAAGTTTGCAGTGCCTAGTAATGATCATTTTCAGCAAGATTAGTGACATGAATAATGATTTATAATTGCATGAATAATTAATTTTTTTTTCAAAAGTTTCAATTTATTAATGAAAAATGATTTTGTTCGCATCAATTTAGTGGAGGTATTGAACTACTTTGCAACACTTACAGAGAGTCGCTTAAATACATAACGTGTTTTTAATTTTCTGCTAAATTTTCTTAGCTTAGTGTTGATTAAGGCATTATTACCTGAGATCGAGGTAGCTCAGTGACTGCAGCATAACCACAGTTTCTGGTATCACTCGTATGGCATTGTGGTAGAGATGAAGTTTCTCCAGAAATGGAAACTCCGTGACCTCCTCAGGTAGCTCACCAAAGCGGTTTTTCGATAGGTCTGCAACCCAATTGCATTCATAAATAAATAATGGAATGAATTAAATATATGGAGGCACGAATTCTTTTTGAGAAAAAAAAACTGATCGACTATAAACATATCAGAGGTCCATGCACCCCCGAGGCAGGAGAAGATTTTAAAAATCTGTAAAAAGCTGGGATTGGTCCAAAAACTCAACAATTAAAAAAAAAAAGACACAAACAGAAGTTGAAAGAACTCCAACCAATGTTACGAACTTGAAACCAATTAATCGTTTGCAATCCCTAAAATTGATGAATTTTCATACATTCGAAAATGTCGAAAACCTCCATAATTGAATAAGTTGTCATGTTCCAAAAATGTTGGGAGATTATTAAATATTATTGAATATTCAATCATTCAAATTTGTAGAAATTCAAGAAATTGTACAAACTGGAAAGAAATAAGTCCAAAGCGTTGAAGAGCTTCAAAAAAAAAAAATAAAAGTAAAAATGAAGATTAGAAGCAAACGAATTATGCATGTGACATAATATCAGCGGTCCATGATTTTGGAATTTTCCCACATTATTCAAGACTATTCCCGGAAAAGAGTACCAACAATTCGTCGAAATCACGTGATCTGTCCCTCCACGAATTCTTTACATCTTGGCTGAAATCCAAAAATTTTCTTGGTAGTCTCCCATACATCCCCCATATTCTCCTCTCGCCCAAAAGGCGCCCCCCTCAATCACATGAGGAAAAACGTCCACTTCAACTCCGCCTCTGGGTCATCAAGATGTTCCGAAATCCCCGGTCCTATTAGGGAGAGGAAGTATTGATCAAGAATTTTTTTCCGCGCTACACTTCATCGAAGTACCAATATGCTTCAGCCCCCATAGCAACAGCTGAAACGCCCGAGCCTTTGGGGGTTGGTGCTTCACTAGGGGGAGTTGTGAATGGGGCGCGATACCGCCACGTGCGTGTTTCGAAAATGAGCTTCATGGGGGTGGACGAGGAAAAAGGGTGGCTCAGCTGCTTCAAGAGATCAATAATACCAAGTATCCCGGAATTTCGTCGCCTTTCCTCATTACTCCGCGGATGTTACCAAGGATAATCATACAATTTCTTGAACCGACAGGGTGGCAGAATGGTTTCAATAGAAAGTGTTGCACCCCCTCATTTTTGGACCAATTGTTCTAGTGCTAATTACGATGAAATATGTAGGTCCAGCGTTCCATTGCCATAGCTGAAGTTTTAATGTTATAGGGCGAGGCACACTAAAAACCAAACATGTCGTCGTACACATGGTCCACCTGTATATGATGAATTTGTATAGGAAATAATGTTTAGCAAATGGGAAATCTTTTTTCGTTCGGTACGTTCGCATGAAAAATATTAGTTCATATTGCAAACCGTGTCCCTCAATAAGCATACGTTCTACTGGAAAAAGGGCAAATTTTTGGTGTAGAGCGTAGCCGGTTTAGAACCCGACGGCTGCCTACTTAACTCCTTTTCGGGTTCTAACTCGAACGTGGTCTCGTGAAACAGATTACTGTAAGATTTGAGTTTGTCCAAAATGGAACGTAAACTTCAAACGTTTGTCAAATTTGAAACGTAACGCAACTTAACTACATGTGTATGAGACCATCACTTTGATAGAGGAATCAAGTGATCCTGACCTTCATCCAAGTCCCCCCCTTGACTTGATTGATCAATACTACTTCGTACTAGTTCGACAATTAATAAGAATGTGAACACCAGCGGTTACAAAGCGAGAATATGTCAGAAACCCATTCCGAATCAATCAACGATTATGATGACAAGTGCCTCTGCCTCGGTGATGTAATCAATTTTTCCAACGTTTTTCTCCCCCTGTAACCTTTTTTGACTCTCTCTCTTTTGTATTCAGTTTCCTATCATGATTGACACTCCCAGTCAATCTGAATTGACATTTTATTGTTCTCGTACAATCTTTTTTCCAGCCAATGTTTTTCATTACGCGATATCTTTAACCACTGATGTTGTCGGAAAAAAATCAATACGTTTTTCAACCAATAAAATTTTGTAGAGTAAATCCCACATACTTTGACGAATGTAACGTAATCATTTTCAAGTTTTATATAAGTCTTCGCACTCTCAAAATCTCGAACTTCAAATCTACCTGGCCAAAAAATAGTGAAAATTACAGTGAACTCGACACAGAATTTATGACATTTTTTCCCGAAATGATCTTTACTTTGTAACCGTATCCGGCAATCAATTGGATAGAAGCCCTGTATTCATAGGCTAATAGGAAGATCCTGATCTTTGTGTAAATCCCTTTTGGACTTGATTGAGCTCTATTCTTATTCCATATAACCAGACCGGCAAAAAAATGAATAATCAGCCCGACACGCAATAAAAATGCGTCTGGTACGTCTCAGGTTGCTGGCAATGGTATCGAGGGGGGGACATGTGGGGTCGATGTACTAGGACACGCGAGGGTTGTTCCTTGGCAAAGGAGCAAGGTCGAGGTCCCCGGTATTGCAACCAAGACAAATCGATACCAACGTTTTCCCCACAAAAGCCATGACGTTCACGCTTTCTGTGCTTCAATGAAGAAATACAGAAAGACATTTGCCCCCGCCCCCTCCCCCCCCCCCCCTCTCTGCCCTTCTGTGTGCCAAGGGTGTGGTCGCACTACCTTCGTTATGTGCGTTTGTAATATAAACTCTATAAATGTGAAGGTTTGCTGCGTTGGCGAAGGGGATTCATTGACGGTGTTACGTGGTTATGGATATCGATGTTGACTGAGACATGGAAACCGGATAGAGCTGTCAGAAGGTGGACAGTAGGACTTATCACTTACGCCCATGGTGTCTGAGTGCTTGTCTAGACTTGAGAAATCTCTTTGGCAAATTTAGAAATGACTTGAAGGTACATTATATCCAAGAGATTATTCACTTTCAAATAACTCTTGTCATGATTTGTATTGATTTAAAAATTTTCAATGAGGTGAATAATTATTTATTTCAAAAGTTATGGGAATGCATCCACAAATGATGCCTATCATGCGGATGAAATTGTGAGTTCTCTCGATGTTCGGGATCCTACTAACACGATATAATAAGGTGTTTTCTTTTTTGTCTTCGGCCCTCTCGGTTGTACTCCCCACGGTAGCTGCGGTTTGAGCATTTTTTCAGCAGCAGTACTGGATACCTACCCATGTGGCTGGTGCCGACGTTCGCCATTCAGCGATACGTATCGGGCCTTTCATCGTATTTCTGAACATAGGGTAAACCTCCAGAAACCCCTGTGCTACAATAACGGACGCCAATGATGAAACTCCTCCCCCTGCGTCGAGTGAGGTCCCCTCGCGGCCGTGCGGTCTCATTTAATAGGTACCGCCGATAACACAGACGGAATATTCCTGCTATCGATCGGAATCCATAAGAAAATATTTCTGAAAAATATTCTCCGTCGGCCGCGGGGCGCGAACCTAGGTCCTTCAACGGAGTAGGTAGATGATAAGGTGTGTGTGTGTGTACACCTACATCTCCTTTGTTTTTCTAATGCACAATACCGAATGCGCGCTTCGCGCGCTGAATTGCAATTTGGTATTTGAAGTAACAGTATATTTTCCGTAGCTGAAGATACTGTTCATCATTCACTCCAAAAAAATGAGAGCTTTCAATTTTCCAATTCGGTGCAAGCATCTTTTGTTTTTTCTGTAATTATCGCGTGCATATAAAATTTGTCAACACTGGACAGAATATGTAAAACACTCGAAACTTAATAAATTAACAGAACGTCAAAAAATATTCTGTGTATATGCTTTTCAATAACTACATAAGCTATGACAACTTGAACAATTGTCATACTTTTGAACACTAAACCCGAATCGATATCCCAAATATCGATGTTTATCGATGCAAAGGCGATTACCAACCGACTTCACGATGTTATTTGACTAATCTGATCAAGCAATAAATGAATGACGATTGAAAAATCAATCGTGTTACGATTTTCGAGATATTTCGACTCTGACGATGTTCATTTATGTGTATGCGCTTTCTTGAATAGGAATCAAAACTTTAGCGCGGGTCTATATAATTCATAGCACTTAAAATTTTCTTAAATCTTGGTAACGATTGAATGTCTTCTGTCACCGAGTCAAATAGCCTAATTGATCTTGTTTTGATTTTCGGTGAAGAGAGGGAAAAGGAAAACTACTTGCGTTTCTAAACTTTTCGTTCCATTCTATGAGTAGTTTTTGTTCCCACGGGATCTTGCTGTAAGTACACTAGATGTTAAGAATCGATCAATAACTCCAAATTTGAGGATTTGCTCATAACTAGTTTAGATCCAAACTGCTTAGTATATATGTACGTTCATCTTCATCATCACTATGCACTATTCGATTGCTGTCATCCTATAATTGGCCGTCACATATCAAATGAAAATCAGCAGAATGAAATTCCGATCCAATCATGTTTGAAGCACTCTTTGGAAACGCCGCTCATTTTCCTAGTTTCTCGAAGCTTCTAGTTTTTCGAAATATTTAATGTTCTCAGATGATTGGATCAATTTAACTTCATTAATCACTGCTTAAAATTTTAGACGGCTTTGTAGTGAGCTAAATTTTCAAGCTTCTCGGATAATTGAATTAATTTAACTCTATTGATCACAGCTCAAAATTTTATAGTTTTCTAGTTTGGTGAAATGTTCAATTCTCTCCGGCGATTGAGCTAATTTAACTTCGTTGACCACTTTGCTACTGAATGGTACAAGTTTCTCGGGCAAATTGAGCTCTACATAAATAAGCGTTCCACCATGTAGATGATGTTTATGCGATATGAGACATTGTTGGGTGACGTGAGCACATAAGGCTCGTCTCGGAACGTTACTCCTCGAGTCGGCTCGATCGATAACGACCCCATTGCAAATATTGCAAATGGGGGAGAGGAAAAACACCGACGGGGTTCCACCCTTTTTTTTCCATGTACTTTATAATAGTTAGGTGATCCGTTTAGAGTGCATCGGTCTTTGCATTAAAAATAGAAGCAATCTTTTTTCCTTTATTTTCTTTCACCATGGTTTCACTTTTCAACCTCTTGCCCCCCCCCCCCCCCCATTTTATGGGGGTCGCAATGGAAGAGGATGACTTGAAGCTATCCTTTTGTTCTGTCCTTGGAAAATACACATGTGATGAAGTAGTGTGGGAGACTCGTACGACGTCAAGCTTCCGGCGTACTACACGTGCCTGAAATTTTTTCGATCTTTCAAGAAAATGGGCATGTTTTTAGAAATTGGAAACTTTAGAGTTCTGTATTTTCTAGCAGCAATTTTAATGGATGGACTGACTTGGAAAACAAATTTTGGAGATGTAAACTGTCTTGAAAATTGAGAAAATTTTGAAAAAATTTGAACATTCTAGCAACTTCTTAAATTTTTTATGGAATTCTAGAAATTTTATTAGAGTTGTGGACAGAAATTCACTTTCCCCATAACAAAAATCTGAAACTTCAAGCAATTTTAGACACTTTCACAAATTTGAAGTTTCGTCAAGATTTCTTTTTCAATGTTCTTTTAAAATCTTGAAATTTTTCCTAGTTTGCAATTTAGAATTTTTGCATAATTTTCAGATATGTACCCAAAATGTGTTTTATTTTTTTTCAAGTGTTTTCCATTTGTGAAACTTCCAAAATTTGGAAAATTTCCGATATATCCGAATGTTACACAATCTGGAACATGTTCAAATTTTCAAAATGTTTGAAGACCCTAAAATCTTTTTAATTTTCTATTTCTGTGCAATATTCTGCATTCTTATGCTTCTATTTTTGTTTCAATTTTCACAATTTTGCAATATTTTGATTTAACCCCAGGTTCACTTCTCAAGTTTCCATTCCATTTCGCACTGCCTTGTAATGGTAGAGGATGGTGGGTGAGGACTTGAAGCGTTCCTTTTGTTCTATCCTTAAAAAATACGCGAGTGATGAAGTACTGTGGGTGCTTTTACGGCGTCAAACTTCCGCCGTGAAATACTGCACGTGACTTGCATACAGTTTTTTTCAATTTAATCAAAGCATTTTATTCATTTTTACACGGGGTGAGGTGGAATGTTTATCTTGGACTGATATCTGAAAATCGTGGGGGAGGGGGACTTTATGAACGGGAGCGTTCATAATTTTTTACAGAGGCCTCTCTGTATGCAGAAAATGTGGCAATGGTGCAATCGAGGGAACAACTATTCACAGAAACATCTTAGAAAAATTATCTTAGGCTGTGTGTGACAGACCGCCTTTTTCGATACTGTAATGCAAACGTTAGGAAAATTATATGCTTCCTGTTTGAGTTTTAGGATGGTGTTTTCAAATTTTGAAAATGTGTCAAATTTTGTAAATTCGGAAAAAAATGAAAATTTTTGAAATCCTCCCTGAAAAAGACACTTTTCTGAATTTTGAAATGCTGCAACAATTTTGGAAACTTTTCGAATTTGAAGGATCGAAAAAAGTGGAAGGTTGGAAAAAAAAGATTCGGAAAGAAAATTGGGTTTCAAAGTTTTGAAAATTCGACAAATAATTTTGCCTCTCTGCAATGATGTCTTCACTATTAAACCTGCATGAATAAATGGAAACGAAGATGCAAAAGAACAAAAAATGTTTCTTCAACAAAGAATACTTTTTCATTTCTCTTTTGAATCAGTACAGTAAACGTAAACATAAGCCCTATTCTAAAATTCCGTGGAATTTTGACTTCTACGAGAACGCAATGCTGGAGCTTGTTAAGCGTCATTAACCTACATCAGGGACACTAGAAAAGATTTGTGAGGCGTAGGTGAATTTTCCGTGTCTCTTAAAAGCTTCAGTTGTATTCTAACTATGAGAGTTGAGGAGAAAAAATCTGGATTTACAATCGCAAATGCACTGAAAATTTATGGCTGAAATAACTTTTTTTAAAAGGACATTCTTTACACTTTGATGAACAAATTGTTGGTTATAATCCAAAGCTACATTTACAATGATATTAAGAAAACAGATAAAAAATGAAAAAACAAATTCCTTTTCATTTGAAGGACTTTTCCGATTTTCCTCAATTGTCAAAGGTTTCCAATTTTTTGAATAGTTGAATTTTTTTTTTTCTAATTTTTGGTTTGCATGGAAATTTACCGAAAATTTAACTTGTTAATATCTAACCGAATTAAGAAATACGCTAACACCCATCCACAGATCAAAGATATGATCATTACATATTGTTGTCATTTACGCTTAAATGTGCCATTAGAGAAACTGTTGTAGAAGATTCTTGCGAAAATTCTACGTATGTCATGTGAAAAATTAGCCACTCCGGTGGCAGTAAATTATGCACAGTATCAACGTGCCAACAGGGTTTAACGAAATAATTAATGAAGCATATGACCGTGTAGCCGGAGGGGATCGGACGTTTCTGTTATGTACGTAATCGCACTGTGACCTACTAATTATTATCCCGCGTGAACTCACTCGGACAATCTCCTCAGCGTGCCAGAATAATTCGAGGCAAGTGGGGAAGAAGATAGAATAGATCAATCGCAATTCAAGAGTAAGTCTACTCGTAGACCCTGACACTAGGTCAGGTCCTGCTGGATGATTCGGTCCAGGACCCGGATTAACGAGCCTATCACGATGACTAGGTTCATGCCCAAAAATGAAACAAGGGCCACAGTGAAGGGTCATCGCCAGGACTAGATCTATAGCCATAGGATTCAGAACAGTATCAGGGGTCCCATCAATTCCGACCTAAAATTGAAAATTGAATCCATACCTAGCATTGGGCCTAGAACTAAGTGCAGGCTTACGACTAGGATAAGGTTTAAGACTAGGTCTAGGCTCAGAACTAGCTCTCGGCTCAGGAAGGATTCTGGGCTCAGCGTCAACTTTAGCCTTAAGGGTAGGTAGTAGGTACAGGACTAGACTCAGGTTCAGGCCCAATATTGAGTTCAAGACCAGGACTAGGTCGATGCCCAGACCTATAGGTTCATGACCTGAATTGATTCAAAGCCAAGTCTAGAACATGAATCTGGATCAGAACTACAGAAAACATCAACAGCCGCACTGCAGTCACTTCAATTTCAGCAGAACAAAATCGACCTGTTGTACAGATTCGGATCGGTGTAGAATACTTTTCATATTTAGGCATCAACCCTTTCAAAGTTATTTTAAGATAACCTGGATATAGATCAATGTCATAATTATTACGCTGGTATTCATACTCATATTGAAATTATGCCAATAGATGTATGATGTAATTCCAGAGTAGTGTTTATCGGAAAGTAAAATCTTCATTTATCAGGAAAATTATGAAATAAATATAAAAATGAGCGCCCTACTCTACCTCCGTCATTTTTTGTTTTTCTCATTGCTTTATTCTCTCGACTGCGGTAAAACATATGTAAGCTGCATCAACTCTGGTACGTTCAACTTGGCAAAGAAATTGGTGAGAAATGCCAGAGAACGTCAGACGTTCGAAGTAAAATGTACGATGGACTGGCAATGGAGATACTCATTTTCAAACCGTTGTAGTTTCTATCTGGGTGATGCCATTTATAACGTTTACAACAAAAATGTTTTCATTCAAGAATATCTGTTGCTTTACGGAAATTGAGATGTCCTTATATAGGACCTTGCTTGAATACGCAAAATATGGCAAAATAATGAATGTCAAAAAAAAAATTTTAATTGTCAAATTCAAAACATGCTTAAAATCTCATCAATTTTCGCCGTCTCAAAGATTTCGACGATGAAATACACATAAAATTTTGAACTTCAAATTTCAAAAATGTTTTGAAAAGCTCACACATTTTGAAATCTTATGATAACTCGAATTTGTAATAGTATATTACACCATAAGGGCAGAAAGTATGAAATTCCTGCACTGCGCGCGATGATGCCCGAGGCGAAGCCGAGGGCATCATGGCGCGCAGTTCAGGGCTTTCAAACTTCTGCCCGTGTGGTGTATACTATTTTTCTTTATAGCCGGTCCAAAGTACGAAAATTCATAATTTGTGTTATAGATACTGATGCCTGCCCCGACATTTGCAGCACGAGCGAAGCGAGTGCTGCTGGTCGGGGGCAGGCATAACATAAAAAAGAAATGTCATCCCATTTGAACACTGCAGATTTTTTCGGCTTGTAACCTTTGGAATTATTTTTTATCATAATTTTCAAATTTTGAAATTTGCTAATATCGACATTATCTCTCGTGTTCAATGTTTTTTTCAGCATCGACCGAATGCTCCACAGTGTTGAAGGTCTCAGCTTCTTACTCAAGTCTTTGAAATATATCACTAAATTAGCTTCATCTGACTGTGACAAAGAATTTTGATGTTCCATTTGCTATTTTTTATAAGTATCGTAAACTAATTTATAGCGATCAGCTGACTTCTTTGGCAATGTTTCTGTCTCGATTATCAATCGTGCTTCTGCATCAAAATCCCTCAGAAGCTCCTCCTCGTCCATCGACTCATCACTGGACGTCATTGCCTTAATTAATATTTTTTTTTATATTTCATTAATTGCAAAGAAGTCGTTTTGAGGTTACATTTGACATTATCGTAGATAGAGGTGATGACTAGTGACTGACAGCAGTCCCACGCACCGATGCGCGGAAAAAAAAATTTCGTCCCGCTGTTGTAGATGGCGTACGCGTCGTTTCATCGATGCACGAATCTTAGACTTTCTGCTTCGAAATCGATGACGAATATACGTACTTTCGACCGAGGTATAAAGAAAAAGAGATTTGTAAATATTTGTAAGAGTGTAATCCTCAAATATAAGTTTGTGAATTCAATATTAAGGCAAATGTAAATACAGCGACAATATAAATGAGCCTGTTCATGGATCACATCACTTTAAATGAATAAAAAATAAAAAAGACAACTCAAAATCTTGAACAATAGCACGAATTTTGTGAACTTGAAAAATTGAAATGCTGTCAAATGTAAAATCTCAAAAATCTCGAAAGTTGAACAAAAATAGTATATTTTGATACAAGTGCCATGGGGTGTTCGCGAGTGCGAAGTTGGCGGCGCGAGGCGAAGCCGAGCGCTGCCAATCGCACGAGCTGAAACATCCCATCGCACGTGTGTCGAACGATAGTTTTTGACAGTGATGCTACGTTCTAGAAGTACCGAAATAGTTACTTTTCGTTTACTAGTTAACGAAAGTAACTTTTCGGCACGAGCTGAACGTAGCAGCAATGTCGAAAAGTAGCTTAACGGACACATGTGTCTGTACTCACTTATCCATTCATCATGAAATATTGGTACTTTTTCATAATTTAGGTTGCGATAATGCTGGGGTATGTCGACATGTTTTGAATCCTTGGAGCCCAACCGAGCAAATCGTTTACATTTCCTTCGGTAAATTGCCAGGGCTCAGTCTCGACTGCATTGCGACGCGATGACTGACCACACGTCATTCATAACTCATGCACTTCCGGTTACGGGAAAGCGTTGTGAAATTACTATACTTTAGTTAGCCAAAAAATACTGGGAATCTTTTTTATAGTCCTCAAGTCACGGTTAAAGTTTTTTAATTGAATTTTGCTAGTGTCTTTTTACAAACGTTCAAATTAATGAATTACTAATGTTATAATTTGCTAATAATTCACAAATTGGTATCAAATATTGCACAAATTCCAAAACTTGAATTTTTTTCTTGCTCAATTTGAGGAATTTGAAAGACTACAGAAGCATGAAAGTTTTTTTTTTGGAAATTGAAATAATTTTGGATAGAAATCGAAAATTTTCAAATCGATCCTGTGTATCGACTTGCTACCCACATGGCATATGGGCAAAAGAAGCGAAAATAAAAAGCTAGTTCATGACATTCAAAACGCAAAAATTAATTTTCAAAAATTGCATTTTTGCAACAAAATGAAAAATGTGAAAAATTTGGAAATTTAAGAGAAATTAACCAATTTGGGAGACGACAGCGTTGAGAACACAGCGCGACTGCGAAAAAAAACATCGGTATTTTTGGACGTGACAACCAAGGGATGCATAAAAATTCTCAACTTTTCTTCACTAGCTTTTAACAGCAGTTTAATGGAGTGGAATGGTTCTAGCCGATAATTGTCATCAAACTGGTTGCACAAGGCTCCAATAACGTGAATGGGATTTTTAAAGCGGTCAGAACTTGCGCTAAACGCCTGCGTGTGATTCATGACAATGTGTTAAGGCCATTACACATAGTACATAGACAAGGTTCAATTTTTAGTGAAGCACCGCAATGATTACGTCGAAACAATAAATTCAAGTCAACAAACCGGTCGCGTCCCACATACGAGATTGATAGGATAAAATTTTGCAGTGGTGGCCATGTGTGAAATTCAGATTAACCCAGGAAGAAAATAAATATTCAGACAATTTTTTTCAATTAAAAATAACAGGAAGCTGGGCACGCAGTGTTGTGCTGCCCACTATCTACATCTGCATTTTTCCAATTAGCTTTTTCCGTTACACAGCCACCGCAACTAATCAGTTTGATTACATTAGAAGAAGGGATAATCATTTGAAACAATGGAAAACAGAATTCTAGTGTGCTAAATGTGTGACCCATTTGAGCCATACAAAAAACTTCTCGATTTCTAATTTCTATTTAAGACAATTTCTCTTAAAAATTGAACTAGCTCTTCGTCAAGTCGGTTTAGAGAAAAATGGTACGAGGCATTTTTTGAAGATAGTTTACCTTATTCACAAAACAGGAGTCTATCAAATTTCTCTCAATGAACTCACTCTCGACATCCAATCGAAATTCCAAAAATGGGACCAGGGTGTGATTGCCGGGCCAAATCAATGACGTTGAGATCACCGTATATCCTAAATTATGAAACTTGAGGAAGAAAGTCATAAGACAAAAACCATGTACTTTTGACACAGGAACAATATTCATTCAACAATCCTCTCCCTATTTCTAATGGCTTCCGTAATACAGCATTTGAACTAAAACAAACAATTGTATCCATTGCGATCACTTTCTAATGAAGAATAACGTGAAGTTTTGAATGGTTCGAAAATAAAAATGAAAAAAAGTTTATCTGATTTCTGACTAAAACGACTTCTACAGATGTATTTTTCCCACCGGATGGATTATGATATCGCGTACAATGACGCGACTGTCATATATCGTATAAGCTGAATGAGTATTAAACCCGTGTGAGTTATAATTAGCTATCATCCAGCAACGTTGAATACGAGTTAACACCTACAGTCATGTGTGGATTAATGAAAGGAAAAACGTTGTTTTCATGGGCAGTGCAACTTCCATAAATGCTTGCGCTTTTTTTGCAGCATAATCCCATTTTTTTCAATACCGAGGATGAATATCAAAGCTATCATGCAGACTTACTAGCACAGTTAACCAATATGAGAAAAATAGGTTGTGATGCAAATTTGGCGGTCACGATCACATTTCAAGATACTTGACTCGGATAGAGGAGGGGAGCGCCCAGCAGATAATACCCGTCACCTAAGTTTTGAATTAGCGATGAGATTTTTTTTTAAACTTTTTATCAAATTAAAAAAAAATGTAATTTTGAACTCCCCAACCTTGAAAGTTGATGAGAAATCGCGGGAGGCATTTGCAGAATTTACGATGTCAGAATTTAATTGCAGGCCAGGTGATTAACCCCTGGGAAAGAATGAAGTAAATATAGAAAAAATCTTATTGCTAAACGTTCAAAAAATTAAGTAATATCGAAAAATGTTACACTAATATAAGGAGACCGTGTTCTATCGCACCAAGTGCCGTAAAAAGCATTCGTCATTCGGTTTAAAAAATTTCTCTGCATGTCTGCCTTGGATTCGTCTCCGTCGGCAATAATCACCCTCGTCAGAAGCATTTTTCAGGTCTTGATAAAAATTATTATTTCCCTCGGTGAGCGGTACACCCCCCTATTAATGTATCGCTTACTGTTTCTCGGTCTGCCGGTTCGTTCACACTGTACAATGGAGGCGTATAAGCACCCAGACGACTGCAAAGTGAGTTCTGCACAATGTCCTTGACGACATTGATTTCACTTGGAATTGTCAAGTTTTCCTGGAATTTTTTGCTATGGCGGAGAGGAAATACTTGAAGTAGTGCAATCCACTCGTCATGGATATTGAAAGTAGCGCCATAGCTATATGCAAAGTCGTAGAGATATCAGAAAGAGGCATTTTAAAAAAGTTATTGTCTTCATCCGAAAATCTATGTAAATTATAGAAACCCAAGATAGGAATTATAACAATTTTTAGTCGTTGCAATTAATGCAACTCTCAGAAATTGGCATTAATTTCAACCTTCAAAAAATTGAGAAATTTGTACACAGCCAAAATTCGATACGAATTCTTCCGAGTACCATACATTTATAAACAACCAAAAGTTCAGGAAATGCAAGTATTTCAGATAATTAAAAAACTCTCAATACGGCCAGTATATTTGACAGACTTGGAAATTTAGGTGTATCGAGTTGGCAGTCCTAGGTACTCAAATCGGGCCTTCACCGGGCTCATAATTAGGTGCTAATTAGGTGCTTTTTGGTGTTTAATCCATTTTTTGGTGCTCGCATAAAAACATGAAAAATCGCGGTTTTCAAAATCGGAGCGTCGAGTTAGCAGTCCATCTCTTTTATAAAGCAGATAAAATAAAAACGCCTGCGGAATAATTAGGTGCTTTTTTGTACCTAGGACTGCCAACTCGACACACCTCCGAAATTTTATGTGTGGAAAATTTAGGAAAATGACCAAAATTGATGCATCCAAAAATCTGTAACAAAATTAGAAAATTTCAGGAATATGAATATTTAAAATTCAAAAATGTCAAAGTTCAAAAAATTGCAGAAAAATTAAATGAATTTAAATGAACAAAGTTCTGACAAATTCAAATAATTTAAACAATACAAAAACAAAATAGCATAATACGATACAAAATAGCATAACTTGGTCAAAAACTCAATTGGAGGAAGGACAATAAGTTCTTCACAATTTAAATATTTGAAAGACGCTCAATTCTTAATTCCCCTTACCAATACTCTAATACTTTTATTCGGAAGTCAGAACCTGGAAAAGGGAATGCATATAGATAAACACAAGTTTATCAATGGCGTTTCCTCGTACGAAGATGGAAATGTACACGTCGTGAAAGTAATCATTACCAAACGTGCTTAGTTAAGGCACACAATCGCGTAATAATATCCACTGACTCACATAATCTCTGTTTCTCGAGTGACAAAAGACATTTACTCATTGTCCTCCTTAAGACTGATTGTTGACTAATAGAAAAAAAAACTGGTGAAATTCTGCGAAGAATCCAAAACGCATTCGCTCCTTCAATAGACTCACGAATTCAAAATCGGTTACTAACCTTCGCACTGGTAGAAAAATACTTTTAAAACTTCGAGTGAAAAATCTACAAACAATCATTTACATGAAATTTTCGTCAACCTTATAACCGAGGATTCAATCAATGTCCGTCAATAGTTAATTAAATCTGAACTTCCAAGCCAACATGATGATAAAGATAACTAAAAATAAAAAAATTCGGATAACTTTTCCTTGAAAATTCCACGTCTATTAAAAATTCAGTTGAATTTTATACTGAATTGTTATGACAGGTTTGAACGATCAATGCGTCATCAAAACCTCAATGATCATTCATAATGAAAAACCCGCGTTGATTGAATTGTCAGGTTCAATTGGCATTTCCACGAGCAATTCAGTCTGAAATTACGTTCACGTTTGGAATATTCAAAATTCAAATGCATCTGTTACTGAAATATCGAAAAATTTCCAACAGCCTGACTAGTGCCGCGTCGGTTTCGATAATTTCCACGTCCATCGATAGTTTCTTGACCCGCGAGGGTGACGTCACTCGACCCTGCAACTTTGGCCATGCCGTCATGTTATTCATATATCTATATATACAAAAACGTTGCCAAATTCAGTCTGCTACAGGGCCGGAACGCGTTTAGCGACGTTCAGTAACCGCGCGCCCGGGTGGATTTCAATTAAGACAGGAAAAATTAATGTCACTTCCACAAATAATTTTCTTTCCTGTGGTTAGTATCATAATATTTCGGAGACTTCAACTGACAAAATCAAACTCTCAATTGTCTTCGTGAGCTAGTTGCCGACGAGCCTTGACAACGGTGTCCGCCGGCGTGGTGCTCACAGGGTGACCAACGATAGATTAAATGATTTTAGCATCATCACAGGGATTGAAGTGAACCCCAAGTTGTTTTATGAAAGTATTAAACTCAATTTGAAACGTAGTTATTAGATTGCAGCGCTCAATATCATGAGACATTTCACTCAAATTTTAATTATTTGAGATGTGCGTAGGGAAGCGTGAAGAATAATGGGACACTTTTATGGCGTGGGACAGAATGGTATATCCACGCTGTAAACTGTGCTCATGTCCCATTATGCCGCACCTCTCGCCATTTACTGGTATTCGGAATACGGCTTTGGAAGTGGACGGTTTTGAACGCATGAGGTTTGAAAACCATCGTTTTTTTTAGAAAAACTCTTTCAAATCAAACAAATCAATGCAAACAAATACGCGAATAATATCTTTATATATTCACATATATTTTCGGACGAAAATGCGGGATATACAATATATATTGCTCGTGGAATTCTGATTCGCCGCACAAAAGTTAGCCAATCGTTAGCAAATTGAATCGAAAAAAAGGCGTTAGAATTTCGCCGGAAATGATGAAATTGGGGATATATATATTTATATATGAATGAGGCAAGGTCGAAGAAATCGAACGGAACCAACAGGAAACGAGATAACTAACCCTAGAAGACCCACGTGAGCACTTGCACTAGAGTTTTGTTCACTCTTCAAACGCTTTGATGAGCCTTCTCACGTTACATGGGGACTATATCAGTTATCAGATGCTTTATCGACCACTTGGGAAGTGGCAAACTCGACACTGATAGGAATTCCAGAACCACTGAAGAGTTATTAAATTGAGCTTTGACTCAGATAACCCATGTGCACAAAGTTATATGGAGAAATATATTCAAGACCCATAAATGTAACCCATTTCGGGCCATACAAAATAATTTCCGATTTGTAAGTTGAACCTAAAGCCATTTTCCTTCAAGATTTTGTCAAAAATTCAATGAGCTCTTTACCGAATGATTCTAGAAAAAAATTCATAAGACATTTATTGCAGAGAGTTTTATTTCTGACAAAAAAAAACTCTCGAAATAGATTCGAAATGTCAGTAAACGGGCTGCGGGTGTGACCGCGTACAGACCAAACCGATAACTTTGAGATTGCCATATGCCCTGAATTATTAGAATCGAGAAAGCAAGTCATGCGACATGAAATGTTCATTTTTAAGAGCAACAATATTGATTATACACTATTGCCCATAACTCTCATCGCTTTTATTATAGGGCCTTAGTCATAATTGAAAGTGTTAACTCGTCACATACGGTGTCGATCGAATGAATCCCCCGTGCCGGGCGAATGGCGCGCATTAGACGTTCTGTTCATTAATGGTCCAGGAATGCTGAAATTTATCTTCAAAATTGAGAAAAAAATACGAAATTAATAAGTCAACGAATCGCTGATTGACCTACGGAATTAGGGCGGCTTATACCTGAAAGATCATAGGACCCGAACCCAAATCTATAAGCAGATCTAAGGTACGTGAAAATGATTGAATCACGTGATACAAAGTCTCTTCCTCGTGGAAGTTGTTGCCAAGAACTCGTTGGAGACAAATTCTGACGTTATACATACAAGGTTATAGCACCTTGTATTCAAGTTTGTCAACTCTTAATATAGTCAACGTTAACCTGCAAGTATCGATTAAGCTGCCATATTTTCTCGGTATACAAAAGGGTTTGCAACAATTGAAAGTACGTTCGAAAAATTTCAGCCAGTTGGTAATTAAGGGCTGGAATCGACGTTTCCTGTTTTGCGCACCTGTCTTTGTTCCAGCAAAGCGGTGGCCACTCACACCAAGCTTTTTTTTTACTGCCATTCACGCACAGTTGTGTCCCCGGGGCCATTTTACATCAACCAGTATCATATTCGTGTTAACGACTCGTGAAAGCAACGGAATATTTATGAAAGCCCGTTGGACCAACTTCGAAGATTCGCTGAATAACTTTTAAGAAAAATTTTAAGGACACAAGAAAAAGAAAAAAAAGAATGTAACTCATCTTGGAGGACATTGAATTTGCTTCAAGGTGAAGATCGTTATGAAATCGGCAGTTCAACAAATCGAGGCGAACTTACGGAGTTGCACAATTGCATCAAATTTTACGATTTATAGGAACTACTAAAAATGCTCGGAAAACTGGTTTTCGAATAACAAATTTTGGTTTCGACTTAAGTATTATTGTAGAGTTTCAAAAAATCAATTTTCAAAAATCAGGATTTTACTCATCGTATTATGTGAAAATGTAATATGTTCGTTGTGAAGATGAAAGTGTAAATTTTACAGTAGAATGAAAAAAAAAGTATCATAAAAAATTGCGCACATGTATTTCATGACTATTCACCGTAAAATTTTATTGATGTTAATAAGAATTAGTAGAAATGGATAACAAAACTCGAGCATCATTTGGCGGGAATCTGGGAACATTTAGAACATTTTTAGTAGCTATTAGAAATTTCCGGAACGCCGTATCATATTTCGAATTGTAATTTTTTACCTAATTTCCGTAACGGTTCAATTTTTGACAAACCGATTTGGAAAAACTGGGACTTGACTCATCGTCGTCTCATGTAAAAAATATATATTAGAATATCATTATCTCACAAAAGCAAAAAAAAAGACATTGCCCAAAATTCTATTTCTATTAAATATAACAAGCGGAAATTGATGGAAAATCGGAACAGAAATGAATGTGGCAACGTCGGCTCGATCAGCTGTTCCTTGGCGGGAACGTAGAAAGATTTCAAATTTGAGATGTTTGGTGTGGGGGAAATTCAATAACAAGCGATTGCTAGTAAATATTAACGAACAGCCCAATAAGCATTCGTTGAAAAGGAAATGAAAAACATGATATGGTGTTTTAAGGATCAAATTAAATTATGGCGTTCGCTCTGTCACACGCTCGTCACTTGAGCGTGCACTGTTGCCACGACCATTTACAAGCTAGTTGACTGCAATCATTTACACAGGGAGATAATTGTTTTCACAATCATTTGTGAATCTTATTTAGACGTAAAACAAAAAAATATCAGAAATCTTCAAAATCCATTATAAAATTATTATAACCCAGACATAATTTTTAGAAATGTGCATAAGAAAAATAGTAAGTATTATCCTTATCCAGTATTCAACAGAATATAAATTAAATTTCGCAACTCCACGATGTCCATTGACTTGATTTGTGGAAATTTCAGTCTAGCTACAGGCATAATCTAACGGAAGGATAAATAAGGATAATCTTATGGGCCCCCATCGAGTATTGCGAAAGTATGGGATTATATGGAAACGGAAAGTTAAAATATCGCTTTTATCTACGCGGGTATCCCATTTTTTATGTCGTAATCGTATCAGCACATTATTTATCGTAATCTCCAACACTTGAATTTTCGGTGATATTTCAGAGTGCTGAAATGGGTTTGAAGTCCCTAAAGGTCCGTGTTTAAGATCAACATTATTTATTCAGTTTTCTGACAATCCTTCGTCCTAGATTTCACGAAAAATGTATTTCGAGGTGCATTTTGGAAAATATACAAACTCCATTTCAATTGTGTTTTTTCATAATTTGGCAAATTTCAGCTATTTCCATAATTTCATATTTTCTCAAAACTTGCAGATTATTTGAGCAATGTGAAAGGAAAAAATTAAAAATATGAATCCAAAACAAATTGACAAATGTACTAATTTCCGTTTTTTTTCAATGCCTTTGAACGTTAACTAAAAAATCAAGATTTGGAATTTCGGAAATTTTTGCAACTGGAAAATTTTTCGACTCCTCAAACATTCCAAGATCGTCAAGTTGAAAAGAGATTCCCAAGTTTTTAAGTTGAATAATACAAACGTGAGTGTGAATATTCCCCGATTTGTTTAAAATTCCAAAGAATCGATTGGATTTTAAATTTAATCCACAACAGTTTTTTTCACACAAAAGTTAAATTCCAATTTTAAAAGACTGAAAGATCTATGAAAATAACCAAAATACTATTATAACATGCAGTATAAACCAATAAGTTCTATGCCCAATGTAAAAAGAAAATACAATTCAGGATGTAAGTATTTCGCAATGTTTCGGAGTTATAAAAAATATTCAAATTTTGTAGAGCAATTTCAACATACCCTTATTGTCCGTCCTCTAACCGGCAAGTACGGGAAACCCCCTCGAGTTTATTTTCCCTTTTCTCGTATAACCCCACAATCTATGAATAGACCCCGTTCTCCAACATATCGCGGTTAAAACGTCGCCCTTCTGGAAAGCGTTACTAAGAGAGTCCCAAACAGTTTCAACCGCTTTTTTTATTTCCATTCAAGATTATTGAACTCTCCCGTCCATCGGTGCGTCAAGCACACATTTGTTCATCGTAAAATCACCGGCCGTTGAGCCATAAAAAATGGTTGAAAACAAACTTTACTTCGTGAACAGCGAAAAATTTCCGGACGAATTTTTCGCATGAGAATTAGTTAACGTTTTGTTGGCGGCGCTTGCTCGCCCGACGCCGTTAGTCGCGCTTATAGCACTGCGCCGCTTGTGTTATATGCAATTAGCTACATCCCGCTTTGTTTAAACTTCTAAACAATAAACGCTTATCTATCCTTTCTACATCACTATATGGTATCTTGAAGTGATTGAATCCAACAATATTCAAGATTCATTTCATTTTATTAGACTGAGCAAACTGACATTACGAAGTTAACAACAGAAGTTTTCAGTCGGGCTCACCCATATCTCCTCAATTTTGTTGTGAACAGCCAAAGGAAAGGAATAATTCATTTCTGGGTATATCGAACAAAATGTTTTCCTTGTTTTACATTTTTTAACAATAATCATTTTATGAAGAATCTACAAAAATATACGGAAGTCGGCATATTGCTCATTGGTGCGACCAACGAAAGGTTAATTTTCAACGAACTGGCGTCATGGTCGCGCTAAACCCCCCTCCACCCACTTCATTTCAGATTTACACACGACAGGTCAACAATATGATTTTACACACTGAAGATGCTAATTTCTTTCATTTTATTCGACACATTCATTTAATTTTCGCAGTTGTGCTCCCGAAGCAATCGGAAGTAATTCTCTTATCAATTTAAATTTTAGACTATTTTCAAGATAATAGTCCGCCTGTTCATGTGTGGGTTCGTTTTTCCTTCAGAAGTGCATGCGGCAGGGGCCAACGTTCGCCGTTTCAGCTACAAGAGTTCTAAATACAGAGTAAATTGCCAGAAGCCTCGCGGCGGGTTGGGTTCCGGTCCGGCCTAGCGTTCGCATTTGATCGGTACCGCGGATACCCGGAATGTTCCTGCTTCCGGTCGAAATCCTTGACAAAATACATGTACCTATATTTTTGTGTAAATTACTCCAGTATTGTTTTCTTCTCCCACAAAACTGAATAAAAAAATTTCGAATCGGCATCGACATTGTTCGGTATATCCAACAAAAAATGAGTTGATTACTGATACTTGTGTAAAACACGGGATGCATCCTTAATTCACAGCCAGGTCTCGTTCCACTAATTTTTTACATTGAATGTCAGGTGGAGGTTGAAATCGTCACATTATTATGCAGATACCTGCCGAGCCCCTTCCGGTTCTCTTCTGAATTTTCGTTTTCTTTTTTTTTTGTTTTTTTTTTGTTTTTTTTTCAAATTCTCATTCGCTCTTTCAGCGGACGATTGGAAAGACCGTGTTTTCTGATTTCAGAGACCTTGAACATGGATGACAGAGGCAACTGGGTGTGTATGTGTGTGTGTGTGTGTGTGTGTGTCCAACAATTCTCCGTCATTTTTCTTCTAAAAACTCGTGGACAATTTCTCGTGAAAATTCTAACACGCTCTATGAAAGTTCCTCAAAATTTGGTAATTTCGACGATATCTTGCACAATCGTAAAAAATCCGGAGAAATTCTCAACTTGTCTATAACGAGGTACTTAGAAAAATACCCAAAGTTCTGAATTACTCTGAAATTCTTGACAGTTGTCAGTCTCGAGAAAAATCTGTAAAACTCATACAAATCTGAGGTAACCCGAATTCAAATAATTCTAAACAACTCTAAAAAATTTACAACTGCACGCTTATACGAAATTAAATTCAAATAGTATGAACCTTATTACTGTCAAATTCATTTTTATTCTCGCATTTTTAAATAAACGTTAATGCCTGTTTTTTTAAATAAAAATTGACATCATATGAATGTATCAATAACATTTTCACAGACCAATTTTCCCACAAAATTTGTATTCCCAAAAAAAATGGTATCCAATAATCTCAGAGTTTTCCGTCTGTCTAGAAATCTATCCGCGAAAGTCCCACTTTTTTTTTACATTTGGTTCCAAAAGAACGTTTTCATTTGTATTGGTTTTTTCGGGTACTTCACTATCTGTCTGAATAGACACCGCTCAAAATCATTATATAGGTGGACAAGCCTGGGAATTGACAATAACAAAAAACTATCGTTCCCCCCCAAATTTGGAAAAGAACACCATAACATCCTGTCAACCGCATAGTGCCCAAAATAATCCAGTACCGGACGGCATCACACTCCAACAATTTAAACACAGGCAATGATTTGATCACCCCAACAATTCAAACATAAACAACCGTTTGAGGTTAAGACTCTCGGGAATTTCAACGCCCGTTGAACTTGACGCTTATCCATAGTCAATCATAACATACGATAAGGAAAAAGAAAGAAAAAAAAAACTAGGAAATACCGAGCGGATGACGAATAGAAAAAAAATTTGAATTGGAATAATGGCTCACCTGCTATTATCGTATCAGACAGATTGTACTTGGCCCCAGTTTTTCCGACTTTAGGAAAATCCTTGAGCTTACGACCGCTTAATCTCAATTCACCGCTTAAGTGTGCCTCCTCCAGGATTCTCTCAAGACTTCTAGTCAGTTGTTTTTGTATATGCCCACTCATATTTGACGCGACCATCGCCATTTTACATTTTTTGTTAACATAGGTTTCACTTGCACGGCTCTAACGAGCGATATTTGCGCGTTTATTGGTAGAAATAGGAGTGTATTTGGGGTTTTTTTATTGAGATCACAGCCTCCACTTGCCGGAAGAATTGTTTGAAGAGTCCAAAGTGGCGACACTGAAGCTTGGCTTCATGAGCAAAGGAACTATCCTGGTCACATTATACGAGGTGGGCGTAGTGGGGGGTTCGGGAATGCTCGGATCGGCCGACAGCGCGAAACTCCTTCGGACACGGGTGCGCCTGCATGCTCTCTCACCCGCGCATTTTTCGATTGTACATGAGTATTTCCATTCCATAATTCGAATTTTAAATCAATTCGTTTTCAATTGATTTAATTAATAGATAACTGACTTGAAACAGTAAAAGATTCACAGAGGAAAAATATAAATCATACAAATATTTTAGGTACACAGATAGGTAGATTTTTGAAAATGCAGAGAGAGTTACAAATGGTAACTAATAATTTCCAAGCGGTGACGTATTTTGGTGGATCTCTCATTGTATTACTTGAATCAATAAACACATTGTTTTCAATCGATTGAACTAATAATATATAGCTCGTTTGAAACTATAAAGAATTCACAGAATAAAGGTCAGTTCTCGGTCAAGTTACATTTAAAAATAAAGGATTGTGATTGGCCGGAGTTTAATTTCCGACCAATCAGAAGCCTTACTCATCCTTGATCGGCCTTCATCATCTTTCCTCCTGAATATACAGAATTTGAACACAAAAGTTGGGTTCAGACATTTTTCCCAAAATTTATTAAAATTTTTCTCCTGATTTAAACATCTGCAAGAATTTTCAAAAATCGCCGTAATCATAATATACAGTGACTATAAAATATCGATTATCTAAGTAATTTTCGATCAAAATTAAAATTCTGTCGTGTTAGAATTATCATTAAGATTAGCTAGAATGGTACATAGTATTTCAAAAATAATTATTCGACGGATGAAATTATTTGCCACTCCATAATTCCAATGCTTCTTTTTTTCTGGCTGTGTGGCAGAATCCCGATCGGCCGAATTTCAAATGCCATTGATGGTAACTCTCATCGTTAAACTAGAAGTCACTGTCGGAACAGTAGATCACGCAAATAAACAACTAGTGCTCGGTAAGGTAGAAATTTTCAATTTGATTTCTACATATTCATCTCACATCAATATAAGAAATGAATTTTAAAAATGTACCCTATGTAAGTTTTGAGTTATTCACAAATTCATATCAGTTTCGACGCAATCGGCGGTATAACCTGATCAAATAGATTTGACCCAATCGATTAGCAATTGTGTAGTTTTCGAGCAAATACTTTAAAAAACAAGAATGCAGAGTACACACACACACCTAAAGTCGAAGCAACGCTGTGATTGGCTGACAAAAAAAGTTGAATAAATTCGTGGGCGCACGTCGGGCAGCAAAATCGCAAGGGAACTTGCGACTCCAAATTTCATCTTCCCCTCCCCCCCCCCCCCTTGCAGAAGCAAGTCCGCAATTTTATGGTCACCCTATATACACGTTAACTTTCAAAAAGTCATTATTAATTCCTAGGCTAACCAGAAATTTTTGAGAACAAAAAATAGCAGTTGCGTATTGATTGGTTCCAATGGGTGATTATTCAATAATTACAAATGAAGAAAAAAGTATAAAAAGAAAAAAAATCCCTCTATTCAAAATGTGGGTTTGTTAGAACTGATTAGTTACATGTCGTAATCCTAAAAGCGATAATTCTAAAAGTGACCTCAGGTCGCAGTATGAATATGATAGCCTTATTACTTCACATACTGAGATAAGGCCCGTATTTCTATCAAATACAATAGATATACTTAATTGGTATCTGTCGCTATCCCTTAGCTTTATTTACAAAATAATCAATCATAGGCTTCTCACAAATGCAGTACGAAATAGTAAATACAAAAATGATTGCGAAATTATAAGGTGCTCTGTTTGTTTTGAATGATTGGATCAGTTGTCTTCCGGACATCTGTTTTCCTGGATCTCCTGCGAATAAACAGAGTGTGTAATGATTGCAGTCACCGAAGCGGAATGCGTAATTCCATTCAACTAAATTAATTATAAATATATAAAGAGCATTGATATTAATCAAATCAATTAATTAATTAATTTAAATTATCTGTATTCATTTTTTGTAAATATGTGGGTAATCAAAAATATTTGGAATGGTTGAAACCTTTCAACCTGGGATATTTTCGAAATTTTAAAATACTTTATTTTATATTTTTCTCTGAGACCCGCGAAATTTGGAAGAATTAAAAAAAATAGAAATTCCCAAAATTCAGAATATTTCAAACTTTGTGAAAAAAGAAACAAAATTCGAATAAACGACATCGAAGATGTCTTGAAGAGTTTAACTAGTGCCCCAATTTGAATACAATATGGCACTTGGAAAATTTTCAATTTTGAAGTATTCAATAATTTTGAAAATGTAGAAAAAATAAAAAATTTCATGAGCTCCAAAAATTTGGACAAATTGAAAAATATGAGATCCGAAAGACTTCATGAATTTCAAAAATATCTGAACTTTACTCAAAAAATTAAAGTTCCCTAAATTTTGAAATTTAATTAAATGCTCAATTCTTAAGAAAAACTGCGAACTTGAAAATTGCAATTACGGAAATTTCGAAATATTCAAAGAACTTTCCCAATTTTAAATTATTTAAATGTCCCAGAATTTTCAAACAAAATTATAACTTCAACTATTCAAAAAATTGTTCAAAAATCTTAAAAATTGCAAAAATTTCCAAAAATATGAATAATGACATAAGGAAAAAGTTTGAATATCTACAAAATTTGCGAATACTACAACATTTCAAAAGGTTCATAACGATTTTTTTATGCATCATAGTGCATTGAACTTACCCGATTACGACGCTCCCCATATTTTGACCAGAAAGTGACTTTCGAGGGCAATTTCTGGCCAGTTTTCTGATTAAAAACCGAACACGTTGTGAATGGTGGGGAGTACAGATGCAGGGAGACAGCGGGATTTATTGTGCTAGGATTTTCCACTCGGTGAAGCCCCATTGAGTCGTTTATATAGCATACGTCATCGAGATAAAGTGTATTTTTTTCAATCTCCTGAAGCTCCTGACTGCTTGGGCACTCCGTACATTCACTCGATGGCCATGCGTATCGCGTCTGCAAAACAATAACAAATCATAATTAATACAATCATTGTCAATTTGGCCCAGAAAAAATAATCATTTAACGTAGCTCATTCTTCTTGAAGAATGTTTTTTTTTCTTCAATTTTCTCGGATGTGAAATTACGCAATTCATTAATCAATTCTTTGAGCCCTCGAAGTTTGAAAATGTTCAGCGATTTGTCAAATTTTTCATGTTTCCGTAGATTTTGATCGTTTGAAACATTCAGAATGTATTAATTTTCAAGAATAAGAAAGCATTCGACGATTTTGGAATATCTTGTGTTTTTCACCATTTTTGGAAATTCTGAAATTGTTGCAATTTTTAACATTTTCCAATACAGTAGAGCTCCCTTTATTTTCCGAGCTCGGGGGGTGACCTTGAAGCAATTTCGTGGAGAAAAAAATTAAGGAAGCCCCCCACTCTGCCCACTGGAGCGGAAGGGGAAATAAGAGCAGAAGTAAACGGACTATGTATCAAGTAAATAGGTTATGTTTCATGAATGCTCGGTCCCACTATTGAGACGCTGCGCAGTCTGGAGCGCATGACGTCGAAAACAAGGATAGACAAAGTACGGGGAGTGGGAGAAGGTTTTTGAGGGGAGACAAGTCGTGAGGGGAGTACAGCGAAAATAAAGGCGGAAAATTAAGGGAGCTCTACTGTATGAGAAAACATTGTGGAGTTCATAGTTTGAGGAATTTTTCCAATTCAGACTGGCTCGATACTTGTACGGAATGGCGATGCATATCGGGCTCGCAAAATAATAACGATTCATTCACCATAATCATTTGATTCTAAAAACAATCATTTGACGTATATCATTCATTCTAAAAAGGTTTGTGTAAATTTTTTTTCACTTTTTTTTTAAATATGAAAATTTAAGATTTACCTCTGTAAACTTTCAAAATGTCAATTTAATGTTAATAAGGTCAAATCTTGTCAACAATATAAGAAATCTTTTAATGTTTGAAAAAGAATTTTTTAACAATTTAAAAACAGATATGTTATGTCGTGTGACTTCCCTGATCAAGTTTCATAATTTAGGACATGCGGTGATCTTAAAGTTATTAGTTCGGTCCGTACTTTGCTACGCCCATATCCCGTTTATTGAAATTCCGGACATGTGTCGAGTGTGAATCCGTGGAGCGAAATTCGACAAGTACCTGTTTTGCCAGAAACGGAATTATATACGAAAAGACAGTTCGATAATCGTTTTTTGGGAAGACCACTTAGTGGTGTATTTGAAAGAAAATTTTGAAGAGAAATGGTAGAAATTGAAAAAAGGGTGTTAAAATGCATTCTAATTTTTTCAGAATATTCAATGATCCCCCTCTTTCTTTCTTCCAACCACTAACTTTTAACCAAAAATGAGATCTACGAGCACCGTGGCGCGTACGCACCTAACGAACGCGTAACTCAATTTACTTTACCTCGCGGAGATCTCCCTGCAGAATTTTCATGACACAATGTGCGTCTGCATGATCGTGAATGGCGGATCCGTGGCCCTCTCCCCAGCATAAGACCATCAGATTAAACCTTCCATTACCCTCATCCACCAAATTCCTCGTATACCTGGAAAAGGACGATTTACTGAATAAATTTACACTACTTTACATATCCATATGAATTTGCAAATGGTTTTTTACAATAAATTTGGAAAATCAAGCGGTTTTCCAGATTTCTTTCTAAAATGATTGATTCAGATGAAAGATTCAAAATCCTTTCTAAAATGTTTGAGATAAGTTGATATTCGTGCATCGCATCGAGAAAAATAAAGTAGTCGATATAAAGTAAGTGAAACGTCTCAAAAATCTAAAATTTACGATTGTTTGGAATACGTGATTTTTTTGAAAGATTTGGAACTTCTATTTTGATTTTGTTAAGTCTTTGAGTTTATGAAAAACAAAGATTTTGAAATTTTTTGAAATTCCTGGATTCAGAAAAATCCGTTTCAGTTTTCAGAAAAATGTAGTGTGCTGAAAACCCATAAACTTCTAGATTCTGCAAAATTTGATAAATTTATAAGGAATCCTAAAAAGTTTCAACGGTAGGTAGAGTATCCGAAAAAATCTAGCATATTTCAGAGCATTCTAGAAACATATAGACAATTTTATATTTCCGATCTACTTAGCATAGACATATCCACCGACACTTTCTGCTTGAAATTGTGCAACTTGAAGGATAATTAATTGAAAATTCCTATATTTAGTCTTCATACATGGTTTTTGAAAACAAAAGTATTCATTTATCCAGAATAGGCACGTTCAATCAATCTTAGACATGGTATTGTTTTTTCTGGCAATTGAAGAGTATATTGCGCGGCGCAGCACTCATCATGTGGCCGGAGTGGTGTCACAACTGATAAGCGTTCGAAATCGATTAAATCTCCTAGCAAAAAAGATCCCACGTTTGTTTCCTATTTTCAAGAATGTAGGGTGAATATCTGTGAGTAAATTCTTGAAACATGCCTAGGCGGCAAGATAATTGCCTAGTTTCACTTATTTCTTTAAACATATTAGCCGCGTATCGCATGGTATGTGATAGCGAAGGAAATCGCTTGTCGAGATATTCGAGACATTCACTGAGTTAATTACGCCACTTTTCAAGCTGCCGAGGGGTCAATTGTTTCCGAAAGTAAAAACTTCATGTGCTATTTATACGGAGAGAAAAATCTGCGATAAATTCTGCTCATTCATTTTATCGAAATTATTATCAAGAAAATTGCGTATTGTTCAATTGAAACTTCCGAAATGGAAATTTATTGTTCAAATTGGATTACAAGTATCAGACTAAGAGTGAGAATTATTGAGGGTCAGTAATTTGTAAGTTAATCAGTAATAAGTAAAAAAAATTTATCCCGAAGAACAGTAATTTGTATAATGATGTTAATGAAAATTACAGCTATGGTTAGGGAAGCCTGCTTAAAGATTATGGAAAATATACTCATCCCAATATGTATAGTGGGGTGAAATTTACTGAACGCGAGCTGGAATTTTTATTCGGATCATACTTTTAAAAAATCCATATATGAACTAGTAAGGTGGATTAATTTTTGATTTCAGTAAGATAACATTCATCTGTCCGCGAAGTAATTTCAATTTTTGTTCAATAGCTTCACCATATTTCTGAATTCACTAGGAGGCATTTATAGTGTAGATGGTGGTTTTGCTGGTACATTATTGGGGTATTTTTGCTAATGTTCAATCGCATATCCCAGAAACTATGCCAGGTAGCGTGAAAAGTGGTATGACCTAAAATATGTATATTTACACATGGATCAACTTTCATCATATATATTTTTTGTGCCTCCAACGGTTCTCGCGACGGTGCGGTATGAACAATTGTAATCGTTTATAACAATTAATGCAATGGATCGAGTTTAACAAAAATTTAATCAGCGCAAGAGTTCGTGGGGCTGCTTCGATTGGGACCTTAATCGTTTCGAGCGTATGCCAGAGCGTTCATGAAGAAGCGGTCGAAATTTTAATCACAAACATTCAAACGCACAGGCACACACACACACACACTATCTCAAAAGGCTCCAAAATGATTGAGGGGGCATGAAGCTTGAAAATACAAGGAATTTAAGACTTTCCGCCGAGGGCAGTGCACTAACTGTCTCTCTATCGGGCAGCTGAAAATTTTTTAATTGAATATCAGAAGTTTCAAACGCTTCATATCTGAAATAACTGAATTTTTATCTTCATAATATTATTTTCTACTCTCAATTCATAAGTGCTGCAGATGACTTCATTAGTTTTCTCTCATTTCTCTGCGCTCTTTTACATTTCCATCCGGAATTTTCTCAATCAACTTGGCCCAACGAAGGGGAAATAGATAACCTTCTGCGATAAAAATAACTTCTTTCATTGACTTCGCCACTATCACCCGCTGCAATTATTATCATCTCAATACGCAAAGTACATGGGTGATAGCAATATTTGAGATACTAAAGAATTCCAAAAACTTCACAATTTTTTCGCACTCTAATAATCACTGAAAAATGTCGACACTTTGAAAATTCAAAATTCTTTCCTAACAATCGAATATATTGAAAAATTTAACGAGTACAAGAGTTAATTTTTGTTTTTTGGAAATTTCAAACAATGCACCAACATGGAATTTGTAAAGAAAAATAATTGCTGGATTCTTGGAAAATACCATAGATTTCAAAATTCCGAAACTCTAACGTTTTTGATGCAAAAACTTTTTTTTAACGACTGAAATAAAGAGGAAATAGATAACCTTTTACGATAAAATAAACATGTTCCATTGACATTTCACTATCACCCATCGCAATTATTACGTTTTTAATACGCAAAGTAAACATCCAACAACGACAGACGTCAATTAATTACAATTTCGACATTATATATATTATTGATGATTGTTGATAACAACAGCATCACTCGAGTGATGATACACACAGCTCACACGATGCGATTGTGTCAGAATTCTGGATTATTCTAGTATCGATTCTAGTATCTAGTATTTTAGTAACGATTGCTAAACCAGACGACCTGAGTTCGTGGTTTCTACAGTAAAAACTCGGATATAAAAACTCAAAATAGAATGTTATGTTAACAAATTTCTTATATAAACCGCAAATAAAATTGGATAATATTTGTAGAGCCGATAGGTAAGTGCATCCTTCAAAAGCCCTAAAAATTTCAAATTTTTCGAACGTTTAGTAATGGATGTCTCACGAAAAGAAATCTTTTGCGTGAGGTTATTTTTTAATCCAACAGTTTAATTTATTAAAAGAATAAGTTTTCCATTTGCTCTATTTTTGACTCTTGCCAAACTTTGAAAATTTTCAGTCACAAATTCTTGAGAGGTCGCGCTATAAGCTCAGCGTCGCCATTTTTCGAACTTTTTGAGAAATTGTATTCATGGTTCAGAAAGATTCTTAGCTAGTTAAGTTATACGACTTAACTAAGTAACTCACTTCCTTACCTCAACGCAAGAAGAGCATGGTTTCTCAAAATCTAGCATTTCTCGCGATGTGCGAATAAAAAATTCCAATCTCGTCGTGAATTAGATAGTGCTTCCGAGAATAGTTGTCTATTCCAGTTCCGTGCCTCAAACCATTTTTTTGTGATATTTGCAAGTCCAACTCAGAATAGCAAAACATTCTTTTTTATTCTTCCAATAGAAAATTCCATAAATTGATCACGTCTCACATTATTACTCGTGATCCGTTATTTTCACTCATAACATGTGATATAATTTACGAAAATCGTATATCGAATACCAAAATTTGTCATAAATTTTGCAATTCATTCACTACTTTGCTAATCTCAATTGTTTTACATTTTTGTTAATTGATTTCGAACCAACTGTGATGAAAAAATACATGAAATAGAAACAGGTTCATTTTTTAAAAATTTCTTCGGCATAACTAACAATGATATTGTTTATTTATCTATTTATGAAGATTTTCTAGTCGAAAAATCGGCAGAAAAAAGAACGTCAAAATTCATCACAATGTAACTAATGAAATTGTTCGAACTGTCCTTCTCCAAGTTTTGGTATCCAATGCCTTATTCCACAAGCAGTACTAATAAATTACACCCACGTAAGTTGTTCTATAGCTTCGTTAGGCCCGCGTCACACTGTCATACGAACTGAGTTGCAGGGACAAGTTTTCAGAATTCGTCAAAGTTATCCCAATGCTGTCATTCATTCCTTCGACGTACCTTTTAACGTCAATAATTAAATTAAATTACCCATGAATATCCATTGAATTACTATTGACTCAGACAAAATCAACACTGGTGAGGGAATGTCCTCACCAGCACTTAGCGTGACCCAGGACTCACGACGAAGACATAGCTGGACATGAGCTTAAAAGTAGTAAGGAGCTATACCGTAATAAAATGTGATTGTAATAAAGTCATAATGAGCGGTACAGCCAAAAAAACTCACCTATAACGATCAAACTTAGCGTATTTCCTCCAATCCTGAGGATCGCTCCTATACGTAGACATGAGTTTCTGAACATGATCTATGTCAACAGTATCAGAATCAAATGCATGATGAAGTTCCTTGGTAAGTTCCAATAGCGTCAATTCTTCGCTCGTATATTCCTTAGATTTGTTGAGCACTTTGCTATAAGCTCTTGCTTCTCTACTACATACCTCCATCCTTCTTCCAAATTGTCTACAATTACTTATACCAAAATATTGGTCAAAGATGAAGACAATTCTCTTGCTCTATGTCATCCACAGTTTTGTACTTTTTCGGTCTGCAAATGGGGAAAAAAACACGAAATTGGTTTTTCGGTCGATACTTATGAGACTGAGTGAAACAGGTATCAAGCTTCGCTCGTTGGTTCTACACAAATCGATATCTACATTTTACCAATTGACAACTATCTTGTGTTAGAGGACAATCTTTCATTCATCCTGAGATGAAAACTGTTGCACACCAATAGCGATTGATTAAAAAGTTGAGTCTGCTGTAGCCTGCCGGCAATTTTCGCTAAATATCCGGGATCATGAGAAATATCGGAATTTGTTCTAATACGAAATCTATAAATTCCGTTGTGTCCCACAAAACTGTTTCTACAAAAATATGACAAGCTTGTTTCAATTTTGTGATGCGAGACGATATCCACCTCAATTCGGCTGACCGATCGTTACTAAAGAATAGCATTAAAAAACGGACTGATGCAGTAAGCTTTTCCGAGTTGAACCCCATGATTTTGAGATGATGATGATTGAACCGTTCAGCGACGGGTTAATTCATTCGTTAAAAACTTGAATAACATCGGAAACGACGTGATTCAAAACTGCGGCCGACTTGATTTAAGTCTCGGAGCATCAGCAATGCATTAAAAAAGTCGTTTTCGTTATTTCCAAAAACGTACCAGAGCGTTTTTATTCAAAATAATCAAGTTTAGAGTTTAGGGAGAGCTACTAGTAAAGCCATGCAGCATTCCGATCGGATAATTCGTTCGTGATTTTAAATGTTCCGTCACAAACACTCACACACACACACCCATACAGATATATTTGGAAATACTCCAAAATTGTAGGAAATACCGAGAAACATGGGGATTCAATGAAAAACGATTCGATTCGAGGCAAATCAATAGCATCCCCTATCGAAAGGCTAAGAATCAAAAATATTTGGCACACGATAGTCAATCGGTAAAGGTGTTCTGATTCATTTGGTAGAAACATGCGTTACTCATTATTCTGACACTTTTTCCCCAACTATTTACACCACTTTACATGCACACCCCAACTCACAAAATCGCGTGTTGTTTGTCCGACTACTCAGTAATGCCAAATGAGATAAAAACGGCGAGCGATTGTTCAACCCAAGTTGGTTTATTCAAGACTAGCAGAGGTCGGGACACAGCATCTTATATATCTCATGTGGGCAACTAAAAGCTATCCCCTACTCCTTATCCGCACTTTTAAGGAAATCATAATCACAACACTAAGGATGAAAGGGATTTTTTACAAAAACGTCAATTAAAATGCGATTTTTTTTGCAAATTATAAATAATACCCCATGCAATAAAGGAGTTGCTATGGAGCAAAGTTAATTTGGTATGAATGGAATTCGCAGATTGAAATATCGAATAATTTTACGTGAAACTAAGCATCAAGAAACGTTCTTTGCGGAACCCAATTGATTGTCAATGTAAAAAATCAGCTGTCCGTCATCCGTGCAAATTACATTTTTGGGCTGTTTTTATTTCTAACTTCGGTAAATGTTTATCCGTTGAATACCTTATTAAAAACAAGAAAATCCGACGAAATAAGGGAAAGACGAACAATTTTTTTATACACGACTCGAAGCGATCGACCATTATTTCAAATTATCTGCTGTATCAATTTATGACACCAATATCCTCAAAATATATGTAAGATGATGCAATTTAATCGGAAAATTCAATGATTGATAATCAGCAGTTGCCCGACAAGATATGGAAATTACTACTTTACTGTTCAAAATGCTTTGAGCATGGGCAGAAATAAATACAAAACATGGGCCGTAAAAGTCAAGGAGATATGGAATTGAATGAACGCGGGGCATAGAAATACCTTGACGAATTACCCTGGTATTATTTTTTTACTGATCGCACCATTAGCATATTATTTTCCGTAACTCCGAACTTCTCAAAATTGTCATCTTTCAATGTATAGCAAACGTCAAAATATAAATCAGTTTTCAACAACTTTTTTTCAGCTTTCAATCAAGAACTTTTTTTTGGTAAAATAATTTTTCCGAGATTTGCATTGTATTGGTAAAGATCTAAAAAAGAGAAAGCATTGGATGACGGTTTTATGCGAAATTGATATATCACGCTGATATACCTTTTAGGTCGATGATTCACTCCCCAAAACGTGGAAATGATCACGATTTATATTTAACATGTTCGATATTGTCAATACACAAAATATAATTTTTCACTGGCACAAAAAAAAAAAGTTTTCATTGAGTCCTTAATCAGGCACATTATGTTAAGTTTTCGTATTATTTTGCATTATTTCTTGGTATTTGGAGCCAAGTTGGATTTTTAGGCTGTTGTTATAGTTAAAAGAGGAATACATGAGAACGATACTAAATACATAGATGAATAAATAGTAAATATACAAGTAAATAGAATATGTAACGAAATATGTAACTAAGATAAGTGCACTTATCTTTTGGTCAAGTTTTCCGCAATTACTTCAGAATCCAGGAAAGCTAGTGAAATTTTCATGCCACATTTTTTTTGTGATACTTTTCTCTGCACAAAACAAGGACCTTATACAAATTGGCCAACTCTCTCCAATTCCAAGATATCCAGGAAAACCGATTGTAAAGTACAATTGCACTTATCCTAGTTTGCCACTTCACTGTCGAACAATCGCATGATCTTCATTCCTGTAACGACAGAATTGTCTATTTATTTATTCTACCAGGAAATTCTGAAGATTCCGTTGAAGAGTAATAGTAATGTACTCCTGAAAGCGCACCGATAGACTGAGCACGTGTTATGGTGCGCTCAACAATTTACCATCGAAACATGTTCGTTAATTCGTCGGCTCAAGACTACTGCAGGTGCATGCCAAAGCTTTTAAACGGCGACTAGTCGGCACACCTGTTGGCTCTGCAGAGACCTACCTGCGGATATCTCAAAGATCTTTGGTCATTTCTTCTGAGAAGTATGTACTCAGGGGTTCTCAGTCTGATGAAAATCCCCAAATGACTAACTTTTTTTTTTAATGCTCGATGGGGGAGGCATTGCAATCACTGCAAAAATAAAAAGTGTCGAAGCTGTGCATAACATTGATGTTCCTTTTGTGTGTGTGTGTGTGGGTATGCCTGTGTCAATTCACTGGTCAACAATTTCTTGTTACCGATTTCGCCACTTGTTCTCAGCAGACCGCTAGTGTCGTATTTACTCGAAATAGACCATGATTTTTCGGAATTGTCAGTTCTCCGGTTCAAGTCGTATAAACAATGATTTTTGTTGAGAATTGAATTTTTCTCAAAAACGATTTTAAGGGTATGACTAAGAAAACATGCATTGAGGAGATAATTGTTCTCAAATAATAATTTCATACACACACACACATGCGTATATAACCCACATATGATGTGAGTTACTGTCGTGCCCCGTTTATTATATATTATTGTATCGAGTTAGGATATCATCCGAGACAGTTGATCATGAGTTCGGAGATAGGTAGATCTCACCATCAAGATTTTCATGGTGATTTCATGTCCTCCCCAATTATTTGGCGTTATAACTATCGCTAGTCACAGCTAACGAGCGTTAGTCGATAGCCCGATGCTTTTTCTCCCCATGTACGTCATTTCGAAAGTAGTGGAAACTGACCAATACATGTAAGGGATTCCTTTCATTTGCCTTTCCAAGGATTTCAATTTAGAGTTCTCACAATCTTAAATTGGCCTTTATTTTTTCAAAGCATATTGCAAAACATAATTCTTACCGTATTCCGCCTTTCCTTATTAGACCACCGTCAACACGAGGTCAAGCACATTTTTTGATTTTGATTGAGTGGGTAATCAATCGAGCCAGACATTATGCGGCTTACGTTTCTGGTTCAACAGCAATTCTTTTCGTTTCGATGATGGTCTATTCGGTGATGGGCATCTACAGCCTCTATTCATTTTTTGATCAAAATTTTTCCTCTCAAATTGATGGTGACTTTTCTCGTATTTCCAATTACATCTAAGTTCGAAATTCAGGATTATTACTGGAATGTTTTAATGAAGGGATAAAATTGATGCCAATTTTTCGACATATTTTTTAATACATTTGGTAAGTTTATAAAGAAGTTTCTGGTTTGTTTCTAGCAATTTTTTCTGGTTTGTTAAAAATTGAACATAAAAAACAGGAATTTTTGAGAAGATTTGAAGTTTTAATATTTTTTTCGTTTGAAAATTTTTCTCTTAAATCTTTAAAATCTGCAAAAAAAAAGGAATGGAAGACACTTCAAAACTTTGATAAATTTACGACACTTTTTAGTATTTTTGCGAATGCTTGAAAAATTATGACAATTGTGTAGATTTTTGAAAATTGGCCAATTTATAGATGCATCGGATTTCTGGAAGAATATCATAAATTTCTTAAAATATTCCACATTCCTAAAAGATGTTTAAAGTCAAAAAACATTTTCAGCATTGGAAAAGTTCTCAGTATTTTCTCAAATTCCAGCTTTTTATAACCATTTTGGAGCGTGGCAAATTTTCCAAGACTTTGAAGTTTTAATACAAATTTTTTGAAGTTCTTCGCGTTTCTTGAATTCGTGAAATTCGAATTATTTCACGATTTCGAATTATTTTTGAAGTAATCGAAACTAAAAAAAAAATTCAAAAGCTAGTATTCAAAACTAAAAAGGAAATTTGAAATACGTACGGTTTTTGAGATGTTTCAGATTTTGTAGAAATTTTGAAAATACTGCAAGCTTCTCAATTGTTTTGAAATTTTATGAAATTCGTCACATTTTTTTTTAAATGTTTCCAAACTCATCAGAATTCCGCCAACTTTTTAGACAGTTGTCAAACGCATTGATCCTCAAACTCTCTCTAAAATTTCTCCACTTACCTGCAAGGCATAGTTTTACAGTAAAAACATTTAGCCTGCGGTCTCTTATCTCTGCGACAACAACACGGACTCATTTGGCAATTCTCACAAACAACAAAGGTCGTTGTTTTTCGTTTTGTTCGAGGACATTTGCAATCGAGGGGAGCGTCATTATGATGTGATGAACTCGGCCTCTCCGCAATCGTGCTGCAATTATAATAGACCAAACATTTTTCAACTTGAGATTATTGAACAAAAATCAGAAGAGAAGTCGATTAGATTGCGCTACGATTTTGCAAACTATGGAAGTTTCCATCAAAATTGGATAAAAGCGAACATTTATAAATGAGCCCATCAGGTTCATACCAATAACCTTGCATTGAGTATTTCCCTCCAGTATTAGTGTTTTTTGCCGAAATCCGCCCAAAAAACTCAAATATCTCGCGAACGAGTCATTGTGCGAAAAAATGTTATCTACTATTCGCTGTAAGAAATTTTGTGCAGGAAAGAACTTTACGATTTTTCTGTGGAGCGGCTCATTCTCGAAATAAATCCAAATTTGCTCTAGAAACTATTACCGTGGACCTTCCCTAACCATCCAATTTGTGGACTGAGATTTTCGCGCTATATTGCTTACCTTAAACACCTCGGCGACTTTAAACAGCAGCACAGAGTATTATTGCACTGATTGCACTGAGTCGAATCACTGATTTTTTGCTGCAGTTCAGTCATAACATTGGAAAATACATTGAGTTTCTGATATGGGAGTTCATCAGAACCATACGGTTTAGCTTGATCACAATGACAGTTGTCGTTGGTTTCTCGATTAATCCGTTCCCTTGGAGAATGTTTTGGAATTCCAGGTCGATGTTTCAAAGGGATTTGCTTTGCCCCGTTTGATTCCACCGATATGGGGTGACCTTCCGAAAATAATTGCCCAATTAGTTATTGTAGTAGTAAAGTGCTTCATCGTGTTACGTTAGTTTTTCGCTCGGATTATAGTTGTGTAGGTTATCTCTAAATTAAAATAATGATAGAGGCATTTTGATATAGACCCTCATTGTGGAGGACCGATGTAACCCTTGAATTTATAGCCAAGCAGATTGCAATCTGCTCTACAAGCATGATAGGTACTGTAGAGTATTTGTTCGGAAGATAGTACTGTAGATCCCCCCCCCCCCCTCTATGCGGCTGGTCAAGCCCAGATGAGACTTCACAACTGGCCCAGGCCTTAGTTCCTAGTCTTGACTGGCCCGTCTCACACGGAGAGAAAAGTTCTTTAAAAATTACGTAGAAAGTTCCGTAACCCGTGAGTGAAATACAATTCAGTTAAAAATTACGGAACGCGCTGGAATTTTAACGCAACCTTCGCGTCATTTTTCTGGAAAGTTCTGGAAAACTCTGGAAACCAGAGTTTTTAAAGAACTTTTCTCTCCGTGCAGTCTTCGCAAACGAGCGGGTGCCAGTTCTGTTTGGAACAGTGGGTCCAGCTAGACCTAAGGATGGGAATTAGACTGGTGTCTCAGCCTGGACCTAGCTTGATACTGAGAGAAGTCTGGCGACCAAGTTAAGGATTGGCAAGCGCCAGGCCTGATCGATAATTACGTGGTATAACCGACCCTTGAACTCCGGACCTATGGTAATATAAATGATCTTGACTGCAAGTCTTGGCAAAAGACTGGAGTCACCACTGGTACAAGCAGAGCCCAATCTAGGATGCTGAGGCTTAGTAAAACGAGACTATCGCAAGCTTGGGCCGATTTTTGACGCTTGACACTTCCCACCGGGAGCCATCGTATGCCTAAACACAAGATAACATTACAAAAACTCTGCTACGTTGGCGAACATCGATGACATTACGCCCCTCCCTCCGGTTACGGGTTGAGTTCCCGTCCGACCTAGCGTTTTCACTTTATGGTTACTGCCGATAGCACACATAAACTGTTCCTGCTATCCGTGAGAATTCTTGAAAACATTTCTTATGAAAATATTCTTCGAAGGCGGAGCCCCAACTCAGGACCTTTGGGGCAGTAGGTAAACACCAAGTGCCGATGACACTTAAGCCCCGACTAGTTTATGCTTGTGCCTATGTGCGTGTGCGTAAAACGCTCTATCGCGAGAATGGTTAGAGATAGGAGGAAAAGTATAAAATGGTTGTCATCCCTTATACAAAAATACAGACTTTTTATGTTTTATGACTTTTTTCATAACTTTCATAGCTCAGGACATATCACTGATTAACAATTTTAATTGTTTATATCGGTCTATTACACAAAGGGTAAGAGTTCGACGGAAAATTTTCCAATGAAAGTTATTCCCGCTGTACAATCATTTTTGGTTCATTACAAACATTTTTGGTTGTGTAAATGTTTTTTTGAACACTCATAATTAAGGCGATAGCGTTTAATTTATCCCTAATTTTCAACACAGACACTAATACATCGGGAAGTTCATGATACAACCCGTCGAGGGTCACACGTACATCCCGTTTATTTTCTTTTTCATTGACGCGATTTGTTATTGCTTAGGTCTGCGAGAGTGAAAATGATTTTTTAGTTACTTTTGAAATAATGCGATTTCTGACAATTGCAGATCTCTCGGGACATTCCACAATAAATGCATTTTCTTACTGGCTCAGCACAAGTACGTGAGTTAGGGGAATTAGAACAGGCACCACAAGATATTCTTCGCGCTTTTTGGAGCTTGATATGACATTTTGGTACCGCTACAGAATCCGCAAATCTCGCTGTTACAAAATAATTGATTAATTTTACGAGGAATTGCTGAATGAAATTCAGAATGGTTTGAACTTTTCCGGAATTTTCGAAATGTTGGAGCATTTAAGGAATTCCATTTTTTTCAACGATGTGCACATTTTCAATACTCTATATGTTCGACTTTTGATAGGTTTCCAAATTTTGACATTGTCGAAATACTACACGTTTCTCAGACTAAAGCTTGGAAGTAATCAAATTTTTGATTTGATGGAAAAAAAAATTGGGAAAAGTATGAATTGTCATCATTAAAATGTCATTCATCCCTTAAAATATTAGTTCTCGACGTGTCCATTGTGAGTGTTTTATTTGCAACAAAATAAGTCGAGTAAAATATCCATTCCTTACAGTTACCCAATTGCTGAGGTCTACGACACTTTTCGCAGCACTCGCACTTCTTCTTTTCATCATTTTCTTGGCATTCCGGGAGCTGCGGTTCTGCAGTCGGTAAATATGCCCATGGAACGATTTTGGGTTCCCCGGGTCTACCAAACTCATCTCCCAACTCTATTGTATTTTCCTCCTGAACTGTCTGAAGCACCTTAAGATAATTAATCAGAAAGCTATAAGTGAGGACATCATCTTGAAATGTATGAAATCGCCAATTAAATCGATCTGATCAAGTACGATACTTTAGGATTTTCAGCCATCACATTTTCAAGTACTCCCTAATCTTACGTGCGCAATTTCGTCCGACGTCGTTAGTCGCGTCGCGGCTTCGCCCCGCAACGCTATGGAGTGTGAAAAATTTTACCTGATTGTGTTAATGGAATAATAATAGTAAAAAACAGTAGTATAAATAAATACTTGATATATGACTTGTTTCATGAAGATGGACAGCTCATATCCCCAATAATCGTGGCGTAAAACACAGAATTTTCGAATATTGGAATAACAGGATACCTCCCCTCACCGGCGCAGCGCCGAATTCTGAAACCCGGGAGATCAACACTCGTCCATTGAGGTTATCCGCGCTATTTTTTTGAATATCGCGACGCCTTCCGGGGCCAATAACCGAATTTATCCCAAACTGCCGACTAATGATACAGTTTAAAGCGATGAACCCAATGTCTCATAGGTATGCTATTCCTTTGGTTTATCAGGTAATTTAACGGAAACCATGAAACACCTCAATTTCACAACACACAGCCATCACCGGCGACGGTGAGTCCGAAAGGAGTCGCGGTGATTTGATCCTCGGAGCTTGGGCTCTCACTATACAGTCATTGCCGTCGGTTTTTGGAATCTCACTAAATATAGCGAACACGACTACCGAAGGGTCAGGAATCCAAGTCAACTTCTGCATCGGCTCTTGGGGTGATTTTTTGAGTTAGCAGAAATCTGCGTCATCATTTGTACCCATAACAAAGATTTGTTGTAACTAAAAAACGTCATACACCCAATCTTAATTGTTGACTAGTTAAGCCATTTTCACGCGATTAAGCGTGATAAACAAATATCCAATGTTTTAATAGACTATTTAAACCATTTAGAAATATTTTTCACACTATAGATATATATGACCGGCCAAATTACAATGAAATCAACTGTGAATTTGTGGTAAATGTCGTCGGCAAATCATTGATTCACTCAGTAACGTCACTAAACTAAAGATGCAATGATCACCACTGGTAAATTTTGAGTCAATGTTATCATACGTTTTTCTCATGAAATACCTCAAAATCCTGTGGAGCAGGACCAATTTCCGGTTTAGTGACAATTGCAGGCGTACCGATTTTCGAGTCATTTTGCAAGGCTTCTTTTTGCTTTTGCTTACTGGATATTTTAGCAAGGATTTTCGGAGTGCCTCGTCGTTTTCTGCTATTTTCAGAAGCGCTAAGAGTACTTGTAGAATTGCGTTTTGGTTGAGTATTCACTGGAGCATCACTTCGTTTCAAGTCTGGGGTTTTCGATTTTTCCGGTTGTTCAACTAGCTCAGGTACTTTCTTTTGCTCCGATATATTTGTTGTGGGTTCCGCAGATTTTGACGATCTTCTCACTATTGATACAGCTCGTTTCCAAGATTTCATGAGAAAGGAATCTCGTTGATCCCCAGAAGATTCGAAGTCCTCATCAATTTTTCTTGAATCTGCCTTTTCCAACGGTTCGTCGTTTGTTGGTTCATGATTCTTTAGTTTTTCATTTTTCGCCCCTTCGTCTCTCGAAACCTCGATCGAAGCTTCAATTGGACTTATCATCTCTTCCGCTGGAGCAGAAAACTCGGGGAAAACGGAATTTTCTATAGGTCCATTCATACGCATTGTGAAATCAATCAATTCCTGACTATGCTTCTTCTTTACCTGCTTCACTGGTTCATTAGGACATACCATTAATTCATTCTCCGGATAATTAGTGGCTACGGAGTTAAACTTCCGGGATTCACAGATGCAAGGTTTGCAATCTTGATTCATAAAAGCAGGTGATTTTGGTGATTTGCAAACGCAATCGAATTCCTTGAATGTATCTTGAACCGACGTGTCCTTTTCAGCTGGTAAGAATGAATAGTTTTTCATCGAATTCCAAAAGTCCGAATTATTATCACCGTAGGTTGAGAATTGGTAGTCAAATCCATTGGCCGAGAGGGCCGGACAATTTTCAAGACTGTAGTTATCGAAGAAGTCTGTAGTTGAAATGAGTCCGTTGGGTTCGTTAGAGTTATCGAGTCTGGTGAGAGACAGCAGTTGGTCGGGAACATCAGATGCCTTGTTACAGTCATCCATTTCGGGCAAATTTTCTGATGCTTCGCGAAGACAATCAAGCTTTTGCGACTCGATTCGTTTTCTCCTTTTCTTCTTCAAGGCATTTATTAATTTGCTTGTTGATACGCTTGAATCGCTTGCGCTTGATTTGCTTTCGGTTTCCGAAGCGGAGTTCTCAGGACACTTGCCGTCTTCTGGACTTTTGCGTTTTCCATGTTCGTTCGCTTCTGAGCAGATGTAAATGTTCACGTTCCCTGTCATTCGCCGATTATCGATATTTTGCTTTTGTTTGGATTTTTTGTGCTTGGATTTCTTGGGGCGATCACTTTCTAAAACATACATTGGGCAGATTGAACGGTCGCAGTGGCTTCTTGGAGATGTCTGGGGACTTGCAGATCCTGGGGTCCGAGAAGACGCGGTTCGGGAAGATCTGGGAAACTTGATGCAAATGGAATAGATTATGGAACATTTGGGGGGGGGGGGGGACTGTGAAATATTGTCTATGCACCCCAGCTATCTTGGAAATTGATCATTTTGCGTTGAATCATGACCAAGGCTTCCAAAACTCAAATGAAAACCTCTAAAGTATCAAATCGGGTTTTCCTTAGAGGAAAATAGAATTCAAGAATAATGTAGAAATTTCTATGAAAATGTATAAATTCTAGAGAATTCCACACAATTTTGAGTGAATTCAGGATTTTGATATTCTATTAAAATTATCGAAACCATTCCAAAAACATTAACGGAAATATAGAATGACTGAACTATCCAATATTTCAGATTTTGAAGTTAATGGTTCATTTGTTGCATTTTCAAAAATAATATTGGCAATATTCTGAAATCGTTGATTACCGAACATCCCAGTTGGGGGGACTTGGGATATTGTCCACTTCGAACTAAGTCCCTTGAATGAGAATCAAATGTGTTTCTTTCCTCCGACAGTATGCAGGACTTGTCCTTATTAGTGTCTCTATTAGGCACAAGTTCGCCGATTACTTCCTGAGGTTTCTTCACATCTACATCTTTGACCTTTTTCTGCATAGAAATCTCACATACGCCATCTGTAAAACGAGTCACCGAACTAGCACATCTAGAAATGCTAGGGCACAATCTTAAATTACGGGGATAATATCTAGGAATAAAATAGAGATAGTAGATTACATACCTAGGCCAGCAAAGTAAGGAAGGTCTCAGATCACATTTGGTTGTTGGCCGAGGCGAAGCCGAGGTCGACAATAATGTGATCTGAGGCTTTCTTACTTGCTGGCCGAGGTGTATATACCATTTTTCTGCTCGACGAAGCCGGAAAGCGGTAAATTCGTTTAGCGCAGCGGCTCGAAAGTGACCGCTTTCTGGCGGGAGGGCAGAAAAATATGTTCCGGATTAATTTGATTCCCGACATCAACGAAAGTAAAGGAAAATTGAGATTGGCCATAATTTAGATCCTTTTGTACTGTTACAACGAGTTTTGGTCTCTTGCCAAAATATAATATTGTCATTAGAAAAGTTTATGGATTATGAAACATATAACCAAGGAAACAAACGTTCAGTTACCCTACCAATCCGTTAGTTTCGTTTGGGATGGTGCTGTTTGGGGCTGATAGTGGCTACTTTTTTGCACAACTAAAAAATATATTCGGCTCCTCGGATGGAGAAAAATTAATAATAAGTGGTGTTCAATTTTGCGCAATGCTTACAACTTTTAAATATCGATTTTTCGTCGAAGTACAAAAAATCTGGTTGGTCATGTCAATGTTCCTCTTTATTTTGATTAGACGAAAAGTCAATAATTAGATGTTGTAAGCACATTGCGGAACATTGAACAGCGCTTAAGATTGATCATTTTCTATCCGACAGGCGGAGTTTGTTTTTTATTTACGAAAGGGAAATTCCCCACTCCCGAACAGCCTTGTATGTCGGTACAGGCGGCTACTCTATGAACAACCTCCTGCTCATCAGAGAATCGGAAAAAATTGTTGTCCTGTCGGGGATTTGAACTCAGAAATTTTCAACGCGTATCATCTTAGAATCCAATTTTACAACATTCCACATCAATGGCATTTGATTCAAGCCTTGGCTTCACAATCCAAGTAAGCCTGCCTCCACCTTAGCTTTCTGAGGCTGGATGAGGCAGAGCTTAGACAAGCGTGTCATGATCGTCAGCCCTGGACATTTCTACCTAGGTAAGAATAGTAACACATTTTTGAGACTTCTATATTTGAACGTCTAAATCGATGGAGCGGAATTCAAACAAGTTTGTTCTCCGTAGTTTCAGATTCTATTGCCAAGATTTGTATGGCAATGCTCGCTGTGGGCTTGTACATAGTTCCTTACTACCTTAATGTCTACCGACTTTTGGAGGGATCAAGTTTTCTACTTAGTGCGCTTTATCTTTTTTGTCCTTGTTCGGTACTTTTGACATTTTGAGTTTATTTACTTCTCGCCTCCTTTGGGAGACGAAATTGATACATGTGTTTGTCCTGATGGGTCCGAAAATGCGCCATTTGGGTGGTGACTTCTCAGCCCCTTCCGCAGAAAGTGATTATATGGACCTACTGTTTGAGGTGGATTCCGAACCACGCAAGACTCAGTATCACGAGACCCCATTAGAGATGAAAGAATTTTAGATGAATTGACGATTAACTTTTAATCCATTTATTGAATATCTTACCTATCAAATCACAGACACCATCCTTCATGATACTCCGCACAGCTTCCTTAATCGAGTTATTAATGATCGTTGTTAACTTATTCGGATCTAGTTCACTTTCAAGAAACTTTCGTGCATCTTCTGCTGGCAAATCATCTGTTAAATTATCCGTTTTCACTTCTTTAACTGGAGATGTTTCAACAGAACTTTTCTCATTCTCCTCTCCCGATTTTTCCGGGATTTTAACACTTGGTTTAGCCTCATCTTTATCTTCTTCCGCAGCATCTTTTTTCTTTTCTTTTCGATTAAAAAAATTTCCGAACTTTGATATTGGTGATCCATCACGTTCGGGTGATTCCTTTTTAATTTTTGGCATATTCTTATTCAATGATTTAATCGCATGGGGAATTGGTGAAATCTGCTGTGAAAAATTAAACTCGGATGATAAAAGAATTCTATACTTATTTTCGAGATTAGTGGGTTTAGAGGCAGATACTTAATAACCGTATTTATCTAAAATTAAATTGCCTACGAAAAATATTCAATAACATTTTTTTAACCACTTTCTAACGAGATTTTTTACGTTTTCAGGAAATTTTGAAGTACAATAATTTTAGGCGGAAATTAGCAGGAACTTGTGAGGCTCTGCCATAGATATATATCTATCAGGCGATATCGCTTATCAGGCATTGCCATCTTCAGTCCACTTCAAGTTTATTTATTATTAGCATTACAAATATAAATACAATTGTAAATGATTGTCATAAAATGATATTTGTAATTTTACGTGAGTTCCCTTTTCCCTTTTCTCCCCGAAATCCCCTGGTAGAGTTCTTCAATCATTAAGTGGGCCAATCAGCGTATAGCTCCACCCCTTAGTCAGTGGTTCTCAATTCCATCGTTTAATTTTATAGTTTACATGCTCTGAGCTGGCCCGATCTCGAACTGTTCTGTGATATTGAGACGTAAAATCCCAGTTTTATCAATTTGAAATGATTACCACTGATCGAGGGGGCGGAGGTATGGTCTGATTGGTCCACTTGAAAATAGAACAACTCAGTAGAGGTGCTTTGGAACAAAAACACTGGAAAAGGAACTTTCCACCATAAATTTCACTCTCTTTCCGTTCCCAAATTTAGAGGGTGCAGTTCTGTGGGACACCATATATAGACATCTATATAATGCCATGTTGCCTCGAAACCCCGCAACTTTAGAAAGGTTCAATTATTGAAAGTGAATCTCATAAGTTTTTTTTCGAACCGCTAACTTATTCAATTGTAGAAAATAGTGAAGATATGGATTGATAACTGACGTATATTTTGATTTTTTTTCCTCAAAATTTCAAATACATTTCGCGGCGCAGTGCTTATTATGCGACCGATGAAATCCGACAGAGATTCGAATACTCAAGTATTAATTCAACTGAAGAAATAAATATGGTTCACAATCTTAACCTATTTTCAATAATTCCATGGCGTTTTCAAAAATTCAAATTTTGAAGAGCTACTTTGACTTACCTTGTACTACTGAACTTCTTTAGCAAGTTTCATCATCTGTAGATTCAAATCCTGAAATGTTTTTGTGAAACTCTACTGGTGATGACGATTCACTTAAATGTCGAAGGCCCTTGCGTCTTCTGGGGTTAGTGGACTGCAAAAATACGTACTTATTGACCAAACTTTTGTGCGTGAACGTTACACTGGAATTTATATGGTGAGAATATGTAGTTTTAGGTGAGAACAATTGAAGGAGATTACTGGGATTCTGCAACAGGTTTCGAGCCACACTTGTCGACGGGAGACCAAAAGTAAAAAAAATTGTATTTTTAACGCAAGTGTAAAGATGAATTTTGTGAATTTTTTTTTACAAACTGCTGTTAGAGTTACTACAGGTCTCGATCTTGCAAGTTCAATTTAGGGGATATTTTTAAGAATCTAATAATGATTCGAAAAATGTTGAAATGTTACGATTTCTCAAATTATGAAAATTACCCAGTGTGCGTCTGTGGGGGTGTATGCAAATTATTTGAATATTTTTTTAATTTTCTTAATATTCTGATTTCTTTTCTTGTATACATGGCATTTATAAAATCCCCTTTTTGGATTTCTAACTTGTTGAGATTCTCAAAAGTTGAAGTTTTTGTAAATTTTCAATTTTTTCAAATAGTTGAAACTTTAGACGTTTATGAAATTAATGAATTTCGTAATTCAAGAATTGTTCCAATTTTCTGATCTCTCTTGACCATTAAAAAAATGTGAGCGCAAGTTTATTCATAAGCTATTAAGCTTATTATTAAATTTGTATAGAATGCGTCGAAACGTCAGCAAAACTTTTAATAATTTCTTTGATTCTGATGAAATTTTCATAAACGCTTATAACAAGTTCGACGCAAACATTACGATTTTTGGATCTTTGATTTTTGTTTATATGCAATTGAAGAAAGCCATATATCATACCGGGCTTCTGCTCGGCTTTGATTGGTACTTCGGGACAGTACTTGAAGGCTCGGGAAGTGCTTTCGGATAAATTTGAACCAATTTTCTGTCTTTGTGAGGCAGGATTTTAGAAGTTTTGGGATGGTTTGTTTGCCTGGGAACTTCAAGTGAAGTCTTCTCACGGTACTCGGCGAGTAATCTGGGAAACACATCTGTGCTCTGATAAGGCAAGGCTTCACTCCCTCTCGGCTACGGATATTAATTAGTTTGACATAATTTGGCTGTGAGATCTATAACATTCAGGTTATAATCTCAAAGCGGCGAAGATTTCCATATTATGAGGAAGATTTGAAAAAATTTCAAGCTTATGCATTTTCAAAATTTTGGAAATCTTTGCGGTCTTTGAGGTTCTTGAAAGAAAATTTTTCGGTCGATTTTTGTTATGTTGTTCTTTCCATTAGAACATTTTTCAACGTATGTAATTTCTAAATTTTCTGTTTTTTTAGTTTCTCCCATTCTGAAAATTGTCGAAATTTTCAGTTTCCATATTTTTGCACCTTGCCAAATTTATGATTTTTTCGATTTACCCTGACCTTCTTGAATTATCAATTTGCTGAATTAAAGAAAAAATCATTTCATCCTTCGTCAACTTACCATTCCATACGGAAGTTGAGGTTCACCAACATTTGGAAGCGGAGCAGAATCGGTTTGGATTTCCTGACAAGCTACGAATTTCGGCTGAACAACTTGTATCTCAGAATCTCTTCCCTGATCTCCACATTCTTGGGTACGACCATGCTGACAATGTAATCGCAGTACTCCCCTTCTGGGACACGCTGCATGATGATCTTGAGGAATGATGTCATTAGGTTCCCATCCACAGTTCCCACAAGTGCATCCACATGCATCATCATCCATCTCATGACGGCAATCTCGACCAGCATATTGTACGTTGCATCGTAGCCATTCTTCAACATCGTACTGAGGACATTTGATAAAAAGAAACGTAAATGATCAGAGCTTTCTACAACTTATAGAACGCGTTCACTATATTTACTCGCTTCAGTATGATTTTTTAAATTATGATCTGAGCTGTCATTTTCCCGAAGTCAATGATCGAACTTCTGTCTTCCGTACCTTTAAGCGAAGTGTCGACCGAGTAGTGAGATCTAACCATTCTGAATAAGTCTTGATCAGTTACATGTCCAAGTCGAATCTAAGTGTTGAAAAGAAAAAGGTCTGTGTTCGACAGGAACTGTCGCGGCGAAATTTCCGAACGTTATCAGATCGGAGAAAAATACGTAAAAATATAAGCATAATCCGAACCAATGTATTAAGCGTACTGTTCGATCTTGAACTTGATTGTTTCCTTTGACATTTTTAGACATGCGAGACGAGTCCATCTTCCGTTTGTTGGATTAAATCTCGCTTTCCGCGCCTAAGTACATGGGAGATTACGTTATTCCGTTTGTAAAGTTTCCATGAATTCGATGTTCATAGACATTCGTCAAAAGATCATACTGGAGCATCAATGACATAATCGAATATTTTTGGATTTAATACCTTGAGACCCGGATAAACTGGCTGTTGGTCAGGACAGTAAGGTACCGGGTAGAATACCGGACACACATTATTAACTATACTAGTTGGTGCTGGGTCCGCTTTAGCTACTGACTTCCCTGTTTGTTCCTTTTTGGCTCGCCCATCCTTAGACCCTGAGCAAAATCAAAATAATCAATTAGAATATCGAGAAACACAAATATCTTTCATTTCTAAATAACTGAAAAAAAGGATGATACAGTGATTGGTATCAGAGTTGAGACATTGGTGAGAATTTGGAAATCGTAGCTTCCCACGAGGCTATAAAATAATTCTCGAAATCTTGACGAGGTCCCGTCTACTTGCAACGTCATGTTTCTCTACTTTCAACGTCTCAGAATAGAAGAAAGAACCCTCAGAATACATCAAACAATAAACAATAAATTTGTTCCATTGAGTTCGAAATAGGCATTTTTCTCAACTTCACAATTACACATAGTCCATACGCTAGCTACCATTTAGCGTACATTTTTGGAAATATTGGTCGACTTGATGTTTTTTTATGTTTTTTGATGCGTAGATTCCGAATTTCATGGTCGTTTTGCCGAGAACCGATGCAAACAAAAGTTATTAACAATTTAATTGTTTAAAGGCTCATATTACCTAAAGTATTGGCGTTAGAGAAAAGTTTCAAACAAAAGTTTCTTATCTCACGAAAATGAATATTGTTTATCTTATAACATTTCCTTGTAAGGGTGACAGGTAAAAAGTTAATCTCAGGTGAGCGGAACGAGAGCAGTTTTGCGAGGTCCCGGCGCGCTCTCATGCGTCTATCTGTTTCCTTGATAAAGATGGAGAAAAACTATTGAAATAAAACATCTTCCTTATTAAATTTTAGATATTATTGGTATAATAAATTGTTTCCCTGCCGCTAGCCATTAATGAGATATTAACGCAGTTGTGTCCCACGGGGGACAAATTACCGCAAATGCTATTGTTTATAAGAGTTTTGAGCCTAAATTTACCTAGATACGCAACAATATTTCCCATTACTGTATTGGACTGCGCGCGTGAGTATAATACTTTAGGTAATATGAGCCTTTAAACAATTAAATTGTTAATAACATTTGTTTGCATCTATTCTCGTCAAAGCGAACATGAAATTCGAAATCTACGCATCAAAAGACATAAAGAAACATCAAGTCGACCAATATTTCTAAAAATGTACGCTAAATGATAGCTCGTAACATCCTTTCGCTCTATCCACGAACACTCCTTTTCCGCCAACGAAATTCCCCACTGACTCTCGCTATTTCCTCATTGACTGCTAGAGTCCTTATGGCCGAAACTTAAGAGGCTTCTTTAGGTAGTTCAGCGCAGCCTCTAAGCCTTGGTACGTCAGTGGCAGAATAGTACTTTTCGTAATTGAGTGCGTGAAGATTTTTTTTTACGATTGAGAAATTGCAGTTTGGGGCGAAGCCGAGTAATGGAATGCAAATCGCAACAAAAATGTTTACGCATGAGTTACGAACAATGTTTTTTGGAAAAGTAACAGTCAGTACGGAAAAATATTGTGCCTGTTGTTCTGGAAATTTTTTGCTCGCACCTTTGCCTGCTCTCAGCAGCTCAGCTTCGCCTCGAGCCCAAACTTTGCGCGAGCAAAAATCCCCAGAATGACAGTCTGGAAATATACGATTGTTAGGGAGACTCGTGGGTAAGTTTGGCGGACGTGAAGCGTGCATGAAACGCTGCCTCACGTACTGAGTAAGAAAAAGCAAGTAGAACGCTGTTGGATGGGGAAATTTTTGGCCCCGTCCAATTGTAACATACTCTTTAGAACCAATTTGTGTGAGGACCAGATTTGGGTTAAGGCTTCTAATTGGCCGAAGAGTCAACTCCCGCCAATCGCAAGGCTTAACTCCCGCTTTAATTAGTCGTTAGTCGTCGATCACCGTCTTTTGTCTACGAATATTAGAAGTCAAGTTGTGACCTGAATTTTTCCTTTTTCACTTTAAAATGGAGAATATACTAGAGTAATTTTGGTTGTCTTATAATGGAAACAGTTTAGGTCATGACACTCGAGTCATTAAAATTTGGTTGTTTAGTGTAAAACACCACGTGTCGCATACTCGACCATTTACGAGCCGCTGTGATACGCGCTCTCTTGATTAGAGGTGCCTGGGTGGATCATACTAAAGACACCTTAAGTGGTACCAGAAACTGTCACAAGCCCCCGTTTTTCAGGGAATACTCTTCATGTACCGATTTCTACAGAAGAAAAATGAGATTCTGCTACTGCCCTGGTAGAAGTCGAGGAAAGAAGAGTAACCCCTGAACCGGCAAAATTCACACCCCAAAAATTGACGTGTAGTTCCTGAGGCGCCAGAGAAGTGAAACTTCAGAAAAGGAACATGAATTCTTTCTTATCCATTTGAAATAATACTTGTGGTAAAACGATGGAAGTGTAGAATGGTAAAACATTTGTAGGACAGGTCGAAATTAGAACATTTCATTTCATTTTATCATTGTAAATAATGCGTTCCCCTACTATTTATTTTACATAGAGTCATTAGTCCGCCAGGAGAGGAAGAGATGAGAACATTTGATTTTGTTATATAAAACGCCCACGACTTTTCGCCCTGAACCACGGTCTTCACCCCACCCCCGCACTCGACCTTCACTCCCCCCCCCCCGCATTCAACTCTTGCCCCCCCCCCTCGACCCTCGCCCCCCCGCATTCATCCCTCACACTCCCCCCTCCCCCCGCGTTTAACCCTTACCCCCCCCCCCTCGCCCCCTTCCCCCGCATTCATCCCTCACACTCCCCCCTTCCCTGCGATCAACCCTTACCCCCTCCCCCGCCCCCCCCCCGCATTCAACCCTTGCCCCCCTCGACCCTCGCCCACCCCGCATTCATCCCTCACACTCCCCCCCCGCATTCATCCCTCTAGAGTAAAGGATTTAACTCTTGCCCCCCCCCCTCAACCCTCGCCCCCCGCATTCATCCCTCACACTCCCCCCTCCCCCGCTTTCAACCCTTACCCCTCCCCCCCGTCCCCCGCATTCATCCCTCACACTCCCCCCTTCCCTGCGTTCAACCCTTACCCCCTCCCCCGCCCCCCCCCCCCGCATTCAACCCTTGCCCCCCCCCCCTCGACCCTCGCCCACCCCGCATTCATCCCTCACACTCCCCCCTCCCCCCGCTTTCAACCCTTACCCCCCCCCCCCGCCCCCTTCCCCCCCATTCATCCCTCACACTCCCCCCTTCCCTGCGTTCAACCCTTACCCCCTCCGCCCGCCCCCCCGCATTCAACCCTTGCCCCCCCCCCTCGACCCTCGCCCACCCCGCATTCATCCCTCACACTCCCCCCCCCCCCCCGCATTCAAATCTTGCCCCCCCTCGACCCTCGCCCCCCCCCCCGCATTCATCCCTCACTCCCCCCCCCCTTCCCCCGCATTCATCCCTCACACTCCGCCCTTCCCTGCGTTCAACCCTTACCCCCTCCGCCCGCCCCCCCGCATTCAACCCTTGCCCCCCCCCGCATTCAACTCTTGCCCCCCCTCGACCCTCGCCCCCCCCCCCCGCATTCATCCCTCACTCCCCCCCCCCCTTCCCCCGCATTCATCCCTCACACTCCGCCCTTCCCTGCGTTCAACCCTTATCCCTCCCTCCCCCCTTCCCAGCGTTCAAACCTTACCCCCCACCCTCCCCCCCGCATTCGACCCTTGCCTCCCCCCCCCCCCCCGCCCTCGACCCTCACCACCACCCCCCCGCCCTCGACCCTCACCACCACCCCCCCGCCCTCGACCCTCACCACCACCCCCCCCGCCCTCGACCCTCACCACCACCCCCCGTAAGTGTAATAAAAAAAATTGATTCATTTTCAAGGTACAGGATTAACATTATCATTTACGGCTGTTCAACAACAAATTCTCAGACCCCTGATTATATGTGATGATCATGAGAAATTCAAAATATCCATCGAAAAAGGTTAATAAATTTAATTTGATTCAATACTTTTCTGGCATTTTCGTTTCCGCCTTCGGAATTTCTTTGAGTACTCGCTGATGGTTCCTCTTTTCTGTTTATCCGGCGAAGAATCAGATGTGACGCTCGGAGAGGTTGTTTTCTTCGATTCTTCATCGGACTCCAATCTTTCAGCTGTTTTCTCATCAAAAATTAGATTTTTATCTGGTTTTGCGTCAGCATCTTCCTCATCTAGTGGGCTTGCCTCATCTTCAGTTTTTTTCTCAATGATCAATGGAAACTTTTTCACAATCTTCCCCAGCTTTTTAGCCCATGTTTCCTCCGCTTTAGGATCAGCAACAGTATCATACGCTGTAGTTGAATCTAATTGTCTTTTTGAGGTCTTTCCTACGTTGTCGGACTTGGTAGATTTACTATGAAAGAAACATTGATGCAAAAATGACTCGTAAGTTGGCTTGGCTAACATCAATATTGGAGGATCTAACTTCTAAACATAAGTTACATTATCAAGGATTACTCCGAGAAATCCACTACTACTCAATGGTCTGTCTATATTCATTCATATGAACACTTTTAAGGGTCCTGATCTATTCGATTTGGTCAAAGGATGAGCAACCTTCCCGTCAACACGAGTATCAAAAAAGCTTATAACCGAATGGTCCCACCGTTATGGTGAACGTATAACATCCGGAATTTTCAGTTACACAGGAAACAGTTATGAGCATCTAACGACCATAATACGTCCAAAGTCGGGGCCACACAATTTTTATAGTTGATGTGGTGATACGCGAAAAAAAATAAGTTCAAACCCCATATTGTGCAAAATTTAGTCTATAAAAAAATCAATTCACACTGGTGAATTTCGAGGAGCCGGGGTGTTTTTGGGTAGTGGGCAAAGTGCCCTCTGGTTTCGGGCGAAAATCTTTTTAGAAGAATATTCATCATGTAACTCGCGAATGATGAAATCTAACAATCCGAAGTCTTCAGTGTATCTCAAAAGGAATCCACGCATATAAAAAAAATTAGACGAGGAAGCTTTACGGTTTCATTCGGATAGTACAGATGACCAATATAGCTACCCATATAGGGCCTCGTGGAATCGGAGCTTGACTATACAATAGTCAAACTGCTCATGCCATAGAGGCTAGAGAATAGGCTTCTGTCATATTTGGTTATTGAATAAGCAGAGGAAAATAGTACGATCAGGAGGAAGTCTGTCCCGGTGAATCCCTGACATAATAACCATGTGCTGGGATGGCTCGCGGTTGTCAACTTGCTCTAGCCTTGGTTGATTTGATTGCAAGGTACTTGGCTAGGCTGCGCATTAAGTTGCAAACGTGTTTTCTTTATTTATAGCTACCCATAATTTCGGCTAGGTTTGGAAGACTGACGTGCCCGTTGGTTTCCTTCATAATCTTGTGGAGTGGTCTCATCAACTTCATAATATTTGGTTTTACTGGCCAAATCAGAAGATCTCATTGATGCTTCGTCAGTTCCACCTCGCTCTCGGTGAGATTCCCAGTTCAACGAATAAATATCTTGACCATTACGCCCAGGTTGCGGATAGCTTTTTGATCGTTTCCGTCTTTTCTTCTGTGAGAATTCGCCTGGTGAATTATTGGGTGAGTGTTCAGCGTCACTTTTCGATTTATTTCTACGTTGACAAGGCATGCAGGACTCGGTGTTCTTTGATTGCAGCATTTTTATAACTTTCTGAGTAATCGAGGAATGTCGCTCAGGTTTTTTTCGTACATTGCATGCTCTGTTTTTAATAAAAGATACTCCGTTGAGTGCATCAACAATCCTCTGCACCCTTCCTCGCTTTCTCATCAACAAGCTACTACCTCCTGCTCCCAACAATGCTCGTGTACCTAAATTAGTTGAAATTTTTAGGAGAAGCAAAATTTTGAGTGAACTAAAATAATACCACCCATATGTTTAAGTTCCACACAAAACAGCGCGAAGAACCGTTATAGTTGATGCGTCGAGATAATCATAGGGGAAAAAAACTACATACATATCGGATATACCGTTCTAAGTGTTCGTAATTCATAACTAATCCACAATTGCGTAATAAAAGGGAGATATCGTGGATTGAAGCTTGAAGAAATCAAAACAAATATGTTGAAGTTGTTATTCCGAGTCAATTGATGACCATAAACACATTTCTGAAAATGCCGGGTCATTAAGGCGATGCTAAGATATTTTCTGGCCCATTTTTTCACGGTTCTATCTTTGTTCTTTGAGAAGATGTTTAGAAAGATCTTCAAATTCGCGTTGGGAGATTCATCAAGATTATTAGACAGCTTCGATTTTTTCGTCTGATTTAAAATTGAGGGTAAATCTTTAGAATTTTTGGAAGTTTAATAAATTGCTAATTTTGAGAATCATGTAGCATGACCAACGATTTTCATACTGAAAATGTTACTATGAGATTACTTTGTCGTCAACAATTACAATTTCATAAATGTTAATTACATAGATCATTTCAAAGATGGTGCAGTAGATTTCGGGGCCACTTCGATATCTGAAAGTACTTAAAGCAAGTGTTTAAAATTTCCTAAACGAGTCCGGTGGCGTGTGCTGCGCAAGCGTATTTACTTTTTCGCCGCACTAACTGGTGTCGCGTCGATTTCAGTCTTACGCTTTTCGACAATCTCGATATATATCGATAGTTTCTTTCGTCTCTCCTTTTTACTATAGGATTTTTGCAAATCGTTCAATTTCCGTAATAATCAATCGTTATAACTATAAAATTATGTATATATTTTAATTTGTATGAATCCCCACAATTGTGGTTTTTTCTTTAAGCTTTCCAAATTTGCAATTCTGCCGATGCCAACTTTGTTCTTAATTTTCGCGAGTTCTGACATTGTTAAAATTTATATGTTCATTTTTTTTAATTTTCAATTTTTTCACAATTCTGGAAATTCTTGTTTATTTTTTTTTTAATAAATGTTCAAAACTTGCACAGGTTCCATTGATTAGTGAACTTAGAAGATTTTTCAAAATTTTCGAATGGTTTCATTTTTTCTTGAAAGAAATCTAAGATACCGGTATCATCCTCCAATTCGACATGGAGCACTTCCTCCTCTTCAATTTCATCAGTCACTTCGCATGGTGAACTGGACTCTTCAGACGCGGAAGTGGAAGAGTCTGGACATGGACAAGAATGCTTAACCTTCGTAGTACGTTTCCGGTGGGCTCGTAAGACAAAACAAGCCGGATCTCCACTGCTATCACTGGAACCTCGTATAAGAGGTTCGTTGAATATCTGGATGGTCACGTCGTCTCTCACCTGATTTCCGGTGTGAATATCCGATAAATCCAATCCAGCTAAGATAAGTAACGCTGCTCAATTGCGCCAAATGGCTTTTGCGCTTCATGACCTCGTGAATATCTCGTAATACAAGGAAGCGAGTGAAATATCGATAAATACGTTTTTGTGCAAAGAATTCCAGGGATGTGAAATAGTAGATTACATACCTAGGCCAGCAAAGTAAGGAATGTCTCAGATCACATTTAGTTGTTGGCCGAGGCGAAGCCGAGGTCGACACTAATGTGATGTGAGGCTTTCTTGCTTGCTGGCCGAGGTGTGTATACTATTTTTCTGCCCTCTGGCCAGAAAGCGGTAACTTTCGGCTAAACGAAGTTACCGCTTTCCGGCTTCGTCGAGCAGAAAAATAGTATACACACCTCGGCCAGCAAGTAAGAAAGCCTCATATCATATTATTGTCGACCTCGGCTTCGCCTCGGCCAACAACTAAATGTGATCTGAGGCATTCCTTACTTTGCTGGCCTAGGTATGTAATCTACTATTTCTGCTCGACGAAGCCAGAAAGCGGTAACTTCGTTTAGCGCAGCGGCCTGAAAGTTACCGCTTTCTGGCCGGAGGGCAGAAATAGTATATTACACCATAAGGGCAGAAAGTATGAAATTCCTGCACTGCGCGCGATGATGCCCGAGGCGAAGCCGAGGGCATCATGGCGCGCAGTTCAGGGCTTTCAAACTTCTGGCCGTGTGGTGTATACTATTTTTCTTTATAGCCGGTCGAAAGTACGAAAATTCATAATTTGTGTTATAGATACTGATGCCTGCCCCGACATTTGCAGCACGAGCGAAGCGAGTGCTGCTGGTCGGGGGCAGGCATAACAGAAAAAAGAAATGTCATCCCATTTGAACACTGCAGATTTTTTTCGGCTTGTAACCTTTGGAATTATTTTTTATCATAATTTTCAAATTTTGAAATTTGCTAATATCGACATTATCTCTCGTGTTCAATGTTTTTTTCAGCATCGACCAAATGCTCCACAGTGTTGAAGGTCTCAGCTTCTTACTCAAGTCTTTGAAATGTATCACTAAATTAGCTTCATCTGACTGTGACAAAGAATTTTGATGTTCCATTTGCCATTTTTTATAAGTATCGTAAACTAATTTATAGCGATCAGCTGACTTCTTTGGCAATGTTTCTGTCTCGATTATCAATCGTGCTTCTGCATCAAAATCCCTCAGAAGCTCCTCCTCGTCCATCGACTCATCACTGGACGTCATTGCCTTAATTAATATTTTTTTTTATATTTCATTAATTGCAAAGAAGTCGTTTTGAGGTTACATTTGACATTATCGTAGATAGAGGTGATGACTAGTGACTGACAGCAGTCCCACGCACCGATGCGCGGAAAAAAAAAATTCGTCCCGCTGTTGTAGATGGCGTACGCGTCGTTTCATCGATGCACGAATCTTAGACTTTCTGCTTCGAAATTGATGACGAATATACGTACTTTCGACCGAGGTATACAGAAAACAATTTTTCTTTATACCTCGGTCGAAAGTATGTATATTCGTCATCAATTTCGAAGCAGAAAATCTAAGATTCGTGCATCGATGAAACTACATGCACGCCATCTACAACAGCGGGACGAAATTTTTTTTTCCGCGCATCGGTGCGTGGGACTGCTGTCAGTCACTAGTCATCACCGCTATCTACGATAATGTGAAATGTAACCTCAAAATTACTTCAGTGTAATTAATGAAATATTGAAAAAAATATTAATAAAGGCAATGCCGTCCAGTGATGAGTCGATGGACGAGGAAGAGCTTCTGAGGGATTTTGATGCAGAAGCACGATTGATAATAGCATATCTTGAGGGTTAATTTTCTTTGCGTTTCTTTTTTACGTTATGCCTGCCCCCGACCAGCAGGTATCAGTATGTATAACCCAAATTATCAATTTTCGTACGTTCGACCGGCTATAAAGAAAAATAGTATACATCATACGCGCCATGAGGAATTTCATTCTTTCTGCCCTTATGGTGTAATATACTATTTCAATACGGATTTCCTTATCTCCCAGGCATTACAGAATATTAACCAATGAACGCATGAAACGCATAACCTATTTGATAAGATTGAGCACTTCGGAAATCTTGGAAAAATCCAATTCCAACTTCTATTGGTTTATGACCAAATCTTATGTTTTCGAATCTGCTTCTTTTCGCAATTTTCTTACTGAAAAAATATGTCTGACCTGCTGAGCTTCGATGTCTCGGTATGGTTTTCGGTCCACGGGGACTATCGAATCGGGTGGCTCATCTTGGTAAGATTGACTGTAATCGGAAGAGTCAATCGAGAATTGTGTCATCTCAGGGTTGGCGTGATCTTCATTTGCTCTCTTCTCAACATCTGGAGCAAAGTTGATCATAAATGTTATTCATGTATTTACAGTCTACTCTTTGAAATTCACAATTTTGTTGTTTTGTATACTCTCAAATTGCAATTTCTATTTTTTGTAGAATGCCAAAACATTAAACTTTTGAGGAGTTTCATGAAACTAGCATCTGGGTAGCTTGCTTGAATATCCCTTTATTCTGTCAACTAGCGTTTTATTGGAAAATATAATAAAATAGGCCGTACAGTGAATTTAGTTTTTGACCAAATTGCGAAAAGAATATATTAGTTTCAGTTCAATAACTGGAAAACCATTTGGCCGAGTTTGAAAAAGGCTGATTTCAGTCACACCCACACACATAGGCCTATTCGCACCCAGCATCCAAAGAACATTTTTATTATTAAATATTTTCTGATGGAGTCCAACCGATAGCAGCAACATTCCTGGTGTACGTGCTATTGGCGGTATACTCGCAAGGGCGGGTGGGTAATGACGATCAAAACCCGATAGAGGGGGTAGGGGTGGATGTCATCATTGCCCCAGCTACGATATCACGAAAGTTTTCTGGATTTTCGTCGCGGTTTTACGCTGTGATTAGAAAATATGATGGTTATTTCCCTTGGGTGATAAAATTCGACCAAAGTCGCATTGGGTGCATACTACGGTAGTTTTTATCGACAAAGCCGGGGTTTATTAGCATTTTTAAAGCAAATCCTGTGAGTGAATACGGATAGCAACCAAGTAGCACAAAAAATAACACCTTTTATTGGAAACGTCTCAGGGTGATGGCGAAAAAACCAAATTGAGGATAGTGAATTTTGGTGAATATTTTCCATAGTCATTAGAGTATCAACCGAAACTCACCCTGATCTTGAGTTGAAATTTCCGTTGTTATCTCTTCAGTTTCTTCCATTGCATCGACTTCTCCAGGAGGCTCTTCCACGATTTTAATTCTCTGGAAAATGGGAAATGGGTCATCCTCCGAAGAGTCTCTCTCCTCACTCATGTCAGATAAGTCGCCATACTCAATCGGAGATTTGCAAATGGTACAAAGGTTCTGCAGATCTGCGAAGCACTGCGGGCAGAATAATCCAACGCAGCCCGGGGTGGCACACTTGAGGTATTCCAACAAAAAAGGGTAAATGATGACAGTCGCAAGATTCATAGAGTGATTTCTTCATTAAAACATCAAGAAACCTCAAATTGGAAAGTTATGTCGGTAACATGGGGAATTATTCAGTAATGTTAGGAATATATTGACCAATTCTTGATATACGATGGCATATTTTAAGAACTAAGAAACACAAAATAGCATTCTCCATGTTCCTACTTTTAAAATTATCGTTGCACCATAGCTTACAAGCGATGTACAATTTTCATTAGATTTTGGGTAACTATGGATATTATTCATTGTTTCATACGGAAGATGGAGAATGAAAAAACGAAAAGACAATGTTATGTTGATAAACAAAACTTATGGTTCTTTCCCACTACAGTGTTCCGACTAATGTACTCTTACTTAAGATGATTGTACACTATGACTATTTACCATTGGAGAAATAAGGTATTCAATGAGTGGTTGATAATCATGCATCGTAACGCTGTTTTAACGTTACCTCCAACATCCTTTTTGGAACAAATTTTGATACGCGTAGCATGAATCCCCTACAGGTCACCACTAATCTAACTAGATATCCCTACTATCTAAATCCTGGCCCATTCAGTCCTCAGTCCCTTGAGGGTCTCTCCTCAGGCCCGTCGGTCGGGGGTGTCAGGTACTCGTTGGTCTTTGTCTCTACGGTAACTACCCTTCGGATACCCGTAACAATCGGAATGAAAAAATCATACCGCTTGAACTGTCAATGATTAAACATGATGGTACAAGTTAATCTCAGTATTTCCATAATTCTGATAAAATGTCGTTGGTCCCTCTCTAGTTTCCGAAACAAGCAGAACTTAGAAGTAAGTGGTTTGAATACATGAGATTGACGAGTCTCGTGAACAAGATGCACTGGGCTCCCGATATTTTTCGGGAAGCTCCACTGTGTTTCGTGATAAACAACCACGACTGCTGAATGACAGTGTTGCAACTTCGTTTGGGAAAAACAATGAGGAGAATAGAAATCTTTCACAGCACGTCTCCGAGCCAGGATACGTCGTCAAAAGTATGTATCCAAAGTGGCGTTTTCCAAAGCACTTATCGATTGCAATGTCATCAATCCTTGTGGAGTTGCGTTTGAGCGCGTGGACAGAACAGACGTTTTTGTATACAGTGTGATTGACGAGTGTCGGGGTAGGCAGACTTGTCGGTATAGGGTGACATGGCCAGTTTCGGGACAACGTCCAGTTTCTGGACAAGTCCGATTTATATTAAGGATTGCATAATTAATATAATTCATGTTCTATGATTCAATGGACCATCCGATCATATTCATTACGCAGAATTACTTCGTGATAGCAAGTTTTTTTTATCGATATTCAAAAAAAAGAAATAAAAATAAAATGTGGGGAGGGGCAGTGTGGAGCCGTCAAAGGCGCCACCAGTAGTAACCCAACCGTGACACGGTAACGTCCAAAAATGTGACAGAACGAACGATTTGCGCCAAAATAACAAGGTATGTATTATATAATTACTGTTAAGGAAAGTGATTGTGTTTTTGTTTTCCGCGGAAATCTAATTTCTAGTGTCACATAAGTGTGAATAACGATCGTGTATTTTTTATTTGTGAACATGCAATTTTTGTCCAGTTTTGGGACACGCGATTTTTTAGTTTTTGGACACAGCGTAATTCATGAAATTATTTTGTTTTTTAAGTGATATTATCGATTTACATGTGTTGTGTTGCTGAACTCAAATCAATTGACAGTTTATTTCAATTCAGATAGATTATGTGGGAGCAAAATAAAGGCCTGGTGGAAAACATATTATTATTGTTATTTAAGATGCAATTTTAATTTACAAAAAAAGGTTGAATACTGAAAATTAAGTTAAAAAAATAGGAATTACAATTCAATCATTTTTTTTTAACTTACAATTCTATTTATGGAAAGTTTTGCAAAATTTACAAGTTATAAATATAAATGTACAATTTATAGGTTATACATTTGCGCAATGTTCAATGTGGAAAAACTTCAAGGTTAACTTTTAATTTTATAAAATCCTAAGTTTGATAAATGATAGTTTGTAATCAAAATTCAATTTTTCCCAATCCAACTTTGCCTGGTTTTTCATTATTAAAAAATCCATAGATATTTCAAGAATTTGAAGAATCAGATGTGAAAAATTGTAAAATATTTGAAAATATTGGAAAATTGAACTAATTATTCCATATTACATGGTGTTTAAATTTAAAAATTACGTATTTCAGAAAATGTGAAGACTCAAACATTTAAAAAATTCCAGAA